>OY776294.1:29790478-31145228 GCA_963675345.1 Trididemnum clinides | reverse complement strand
AAAATAAAAGATTCGTTAAAATTTGATTAACGCTTGCATTTTGGGGCATTTGGATGGCTATTTCTCCCCAAGTATTCAAAGCAAACAAGAGTGATTGTTTTGATATTTGTAAAGGGCATAAGTTTAAAATTAACACACTCCCTACAAAATAAAATTTCACGTTTTAATGCTTACCCATAAAGCTTTGGCCAAGTGCTGTAAATCTTTTGCCTTATGCGTCAAAGAATTCACGGTTGTAACCCAGACTTTTTAACTTGCACGTGTACTTCACTCATGCCTAGACTTCAAGGTGTATGCCCAATCACAGCCAAGCCAATGCAGCAGTCAGATTTCCTCAAACGCAAACCTACTTCGTCTCTAATCTGTTTGGTTAGGTGATTTAAACAACCAATGCATTAGTTTTTTACACCGTTTACAACTAAAGGAATGTTTAACTCAACTTGTGCGATTTTCCTGCTTGCACTTCGACCATTATGGCTGCTGTTTTATTTTCGTTCTTGACAGGATGAACAAGTTGAGCGACTGGGACTACTCCGAAATGGGCACTTATAGCAAACGAAAAAGCGATCCAGTGCCGGTGCTAGCTCAATCAAGCCCCACCCGAAACTCAGCGCTGGGCTTCTTTCTGACTTTTGTCGTGCAAGTAATATGAATGACGTCGGATCGATCGCTGGCCGATGTATAATTTAGCGCTGGCCGTGTTTTATAGAGCTTTTTTAAAAATGAATCTAAAAAAAGCCAATCTAAAAGGTAACTTACATTTAAACTATATCACCAAAACTGTAAACCATGCTTCATTTAAAACAGTTCATTGATATCTTTTGCATTTATTAAAGCAGTTGAATAATAAGAAACTAGAAAACAAAAAAACGCTTAACCGAAAACTTGAAGCCGGCGCAATGGCGTAATGATTAGAGCGTCCGCTTTGTAGTTGGTATACCTGAGGTTCATTCCCTAAGTCGAGTCATACCAAAAAGCTTTAAGAAATGGTATTCACAGCTTCTCTGCTTGACGCTCAGCATAAAAAAGGAATAGTGGGGAGAATAAGCCTGCAAGCTTGCTTGTTGTGTCCTTGGGCAAGGCACTTAACGGGCAGCCTCCACTTTTATGTGACAGACAGGTGGTCTACCCGTACTTCACCGGGTTACAATTGTAAAGTTGCTAACCAGCATGTCGTAAAAGGCGACTCTTGGGTACCCAACAGTGGCAGTTCGCCCTGTTGGTGGTGGGGTTACCAGTCACTCATAACTGGTTCGAAATCGGCGGCCATCTTTTCCCTAGCTTAATATCATTTAGATTGACCTCATGAATCTAAATTTATGTTCGTGCCGTACCTCAATCCCGAGGAAGAGGAGGAGTAATCACAACACAACAAAACTTTCAAAAATATCCCTGCTCAAATCTCAATATGTCTTACGACAAGCTCTCTCGGTGGCATCACATTCATTATGTGATCAAGATCTAAATCTCGCACACTTGAATTTTCGATGGAGACCTTGCTAATGACGTTCGGTAAGTCTTTCATCCATCATATCTTGGAATGGTTTTGATTAATTTCACCTTGCTAAAATTTCTCTCAGCACCTGCCATCGAGATTGAGCATGTAAGCGAAACTCGAAAAGCTTTACATAGGCTTGAACACACTTTTAATAGTTGTTTTCGATAGTAAGACAAAAAATCATTGACTGTTGTGGGGTCTTTTTTGTTTGCTTTGTTGTGAGGTCTTTTTTGCTTTTTCTTGCGATCACCACAAATTGTTCCAACTCATTATTCATTTCCAGTGGGCAAATATCTTCTTTATTTTTTGTAAAGGTTTGACATACTCTGAATATACTATTGTGCTCGTACTCTCGCAAAAGATTTTCTTGGTTATAAAGAAAATTAAAAATTGCACCCACCATAGGTTTTTGGTCAAAACTTTTTTTTACGCATCATATTGCATGATCTATCAATGGCAAAAAGAAATTTGTTTAAATTTCGCGAACACAAGTCACCGCACTATTGTAACCATTACTGCGATATATTTTTAATTTTTCGTTAACTTCCGTTTCGACTACTTCTACTTGAACACCAGAGGTTTGCATATTTGGCTGGTTTTGTCGATTTGCAAATGAAGGTCATGCCAAACGACATTAAACAAATTGAATCTCCATGATCCAATTCTAAGTGTCAAAACATAAAACGTTATTGACTGTTTCCCCATTCTTTTTTCGAAGGAACAGCTTTGCAATTTTTTCAAAGCTTCGAGAAAATCAGCCAAATGGTATTGCAAAGGTGAGATGTAGTGGATTTGACTCTCCCACCAAACAACAAATTGCGATTTGGGTGATAGCGGCACATTCTTTTTAGTATGGTCCAGCGTTGCGTGAAATATGGAAAGAGTACACACGAATTGCGTCAACACCCAAAAAAATACCAATGCTTCAGTGGAAGATTTCGCGCTGTTTACCTCAACTAAATTCAATAAGTGATGTTAGCACATGCAACGTTTAACGTTTTTGAATTAATTTGCAGAAGTCTAGCTTGGAGCCCAGCTTTTTTGCCTTTCATGCTAGCTCCATTATCGTAGCATTGACCATCACAATCAAGAAGATTAAACTCTAATTCTACCGATCATTTGATAACATTCAGCAAGTTTTTTCCAGTGCTGTCATTAAATCTTAAAAACTCAAAAGAACCTTTTTTATTTATTTGCACCCCTTTAGTCATCACATAAAACGAAACCCAAAATTACAGTCAATTGTTCCGAACGTGAAATGTTCTGGGTACAAAGATTTGGGCCAAATATTTGGGCTGTTTTAATTGCGTAAGATGTACTTTTTCACCTTCCTTTGCAATCAAAATTATCAATTCATTCTAAATACTTTTGCTTGTTGTTTAGATTTGTGCCGAAGTATTTTGTTTTGCAATTCATTCAGGACCGAATTCCTTTTCTTTAGTAGTTCAAATAATCCAAAAAATTATCATTGTGCGGTGAATCAAGAGTTTTGACCCTCTAAAAAAAGTTTCATTCTGCCAAAAACATTACGATGTCAACTTGCAACTTCAAAACACTTCTCCAAACCGTTCTTTTGACAAGAATAACCTACATTGCCTTTCTGTCCACTGTACAAACTAATACTAATACCTTCTTCAATTGCTAATTGTGCTATCTTCTTTAGGCAAAAATAATCGATCAAAAGAATTTTTGTTAGAGACTCCAATTTCAAGTTCCTTTGATTTTTTCGAAAAACCTTCCCACATGTTAATGTCTCTACTAAATTAACTGGCTGAGTTGCCAAAACGTTGGCAGCAAAAGCAAAATGATTTATCGAAATCTTGAGAATACACCAGCTATGACCGAGCAACAGTCTCTCGGTTTCAAAAAACACGTTTGTAATGAGTAAAAAATCGTCTTTTTGCTGCGTTGTACGGAAGTTATGTTAAAACTCGACAAGATCCTCTTTTGCCGATATCAACTCGTGGTGCATCAGGTACAATGCCTGGCTATTTATCCGGATCACTAAAGAGAGGTTTATGCAAAGCATGCGGAAGTGACAGTGATGTATCGATGGTTTTTTTGGATTTGTCGCACCAATGAAGGTAGACGGTTAATTTTACTCAACTGATTCAGAAAATTGTGTTTTGATTTTGCCTCTGCTGCACGTATTAAATTCGAATTATCGTTATCAGGATCCGATAATTATTGTGTGGCATTATCTTCAGCATCTGCTGTAGCAACGAAAAAACCGTGTCAATTTGGTTAGTTGTTGCTACTTTCTGAGCAGCTGCCACTTATTTTCTTTTCTGTTCTCCACTTTTGTAGCTTTTCATTGTACGTTACTTTCCACTTATCCAAAAGAAACCTAGCTACTAACTTCGACAAACCATATGCAATTCAGCAATAGTAATGTCTCAGGGTACTGGAAGGAAATCATCAGAGAATAACATACCAAACGACACAGCTATCGCACTCCTGAAACATGTTGCCTAGCTTACCTTACATGACAGTGCATTCTGGTTGCACTTTTCTAGGCAATCGGCTTGCTTTTGTCAACTGTTAGCTTTTTGAAGTTAATCTGATTTCTTTTCGGAATCATGTTGAGTCGCCTGCGTTTACACAATCGAAACGATCTTTCACATCTGTTTCAAGTGAAACTCGCACCGAATTCAATTTCATTGCGGCACGCCAATGTAAACACTTTCATTGCCATTGTTTATACTCTTTATCGACCTCAGTTTTTTGTCTTCGGTCGAATTCACTTTCTCTGTACTAGTGACTAAAATGTAAGTAAAATGTCAACATTTATAATGACGCTTTCTAAAGATCGAGCCCACAAAAATCAAGCATCATAAAGTGTATGGCATCGATTTTCTAACAGCAGTTTCTAACATGGTCAATTTGTGTTTTGCGCCTATGAGAAATATGAGTGTTTCCAAGCGCATTGAAAGAGCCTTGAACCGTTTGCGTCAGAGATATGGCGTTTCCGATGGGCTTACTTCGGAACCTAAAATTGCGAAAATCCGTAGCCTACCTGATCTAGGGTTGCAGTGAGCGTCGATTCATTGAAAGCGCTCAAAGATCTAAACACCCTTAAAGTTTGTACTCATGCTCATAACGAGCCGGACGAGCTATCTGGACACTGCAAACCGGTCGCCTGGGGTAATTAAACGAAGGTACCTTGATTACCTTAACAAAAAGGGCTTTAGTTTAAATCAACCTGGATTTGAATCTTTGCGTGAATTTGTAGTTTATAAACTAAACATGATGACCTCGGAATAAGCGCAGTCGTTTTTAAGTCTGACTATAAAAATCGAGCAAGTGGGTCTGGAAACAGACATATGGCTCTTCGCGTCAGACAAGCCGCTGTAAACGGAGAATGTCCGGGCGCTCGCTCGGTAGAAACCGTTGGCGAAAGCTTGCTTAGCTGTAATAAAACTCATTCTACCAAACCACACCGGATGTGCTTTGTATGCAACGACCCACGTTCAAAGCATTTTTTAACCGGTTGTGAACTATTTAAAAGCAAAACTCTTGAGCAAAAGCGCAAAACTGTTATTGATGCAGTCAGATGTTTTAATTGTCTTTCTTTGGGACATTTCACCACATAATGTACTTCTTTGTCGAAATGTCGTTTATGCGGACCACATTTTGGCCATAAGCACTTTACCGCTTCACATGACCTATACGTTAATTCAGACTCAGTAAACCTTGGGGCCACCAGCGCAGGGCATTGTCAGACTTTGGTGACACCTGGCGCTGGGAAAAAACAGACAGACACTTAACAAACAGTTGTGAGAAAATTGGTTTTTGATAAAGATCTGGTGATGCTTTGTACCAGTGCCGTGAGGCTTATAAACCCTGTGACGCGCAAGTCTACTACAGCATATGCACAGCATGATACTACTTCTCAGGCTACATTGATCTCAAAAAGTTTGAGGGACGAGCTTGGGCTCGCTGCTAAAACGGTTCATGCAATAACCACCAACACCTTAGCCGAACAAACTATGTGCAGTGGTGGTCTTACGTACTTTGAAATTGAATCCCTTTCAAATAAAAGAAATCTTTGCTATAAAAACGCTTTGGTTGTCCCAGACTTTATTGATGACGAAAACGTTCTACCCCATGCCGTAAATACGCAAAAACTTGGGCATTTCAAAGGGGTTAAAACTCCCACTATTCCTCAACGGCAAAGGATTGACATTTTGATGGGACAAATTAATAAAAAAATTGCTTACTGTTTTGGAAAAAAGAGAGGGTTTGGATGTGAATAAACCTAATTACGTTCTGACTCGACTGGGACCAATAGCCAGCGGTGGACATGCTGAGGTGAGATCGGATTTGCACTAAGTCATAAAAGCAAGAAAGATTGTGACACAAGCGAATGTGAATACCAAGTCTTAAAACCAAGAGTGAACATTGATTGTAACACAAGCGAATGTGAACAATTTAGACAAGAAATTACTGAGCTAAAGTCTGCTTTACGAAAAGTTGTATTGGAGAACGAGGAAACTCAACCCTCTAGGAGCGAGGAGCTAGCGTGCTCTTTTGTGAAACCTAACGTCAAAATATAAGATGGTCGCTACGAGATTCCGGTTCCTTTGAGACCTGATACTGTTAAAAAAATTCCCAATAACTTTTCAAATGCCTTAGAGCGTACAATCTCTTTGCGTCGAAAAGCTATAGGCGATCATGCTTTAAGCCGAACCCTTACAGACACATTTCAAGAGTTGCTTGCTGAGGGTTGATTGACGCATGTGGAGAAAAAAAAGGTTGATGGGCCTACTTGGTATTTGCCTTTCATTGTAACGCAACAAGAAAAATCTCGTGTTGTATATGATGGTGCAGCCACATTTAAGGGCATGCGTCTTAATCATGCGGTTTTGCCCGGCGCTAATCTTTTAAATAGACTGACTGACGTTTTGACTCGTTTTCGTTGGGGTAGATTTGCGTGTATGGCTGACTTAAGCAAATGTTTCTTTCAAATTTCTATTCCAGAAGATCAGCGGGATCTTTTTCGATTGGTCTGGTTAAAAAATAACGGCACAAAACTCGCTAAAATTGAAGTATTTTGGTTTTCTAGACATGTCTGGGGGATAAATTCTAGTCCTTACATTGCTCTTCATGCTATACAGCGCTTGATTGATGGAAATCTTACCAACGCAAGTTGATTGCCTTTCGAAGCTATTGAAAATAATTGATATATGGATGAATTACTCATTACTGCTGAATCCCTGGCTGATGTTGAGGTTATTTTTCGAGAGTCGAAGTCACTATTCGAAAGCAGAGGCTTCAGATTGCGTAAGTGGTCGGCAAATCACCTGGCTAAGCCGGTTTTGCTGAGTATTCCCAAATGCGATCTCGGCTCATATTTCCGAGAAATTGATCTTGGTTCAAACCCTACGCCAGACTCGAATACATTGGGCTTGATATGGGACGTGGAAAAGGACTGTCTCAAGGTTCATTGTAATGAAAACTTGACTGTGCCAGCAAGTCTCAGTCGCGCGAAATGCTGCGCTTTCTTTCCAGCCACTTTGACCCACTGGGTTTTATCGCACTGGGTTTTGTCGCTCCATATCTCTGGGAGGCAGGTTAATTCTTCACCAAGCTACCTGTGCTGGTATCGGCTGGGATGACGAGCTTTCGAAGGCCTTGTGATTGGTTGGGGTGCCTGGCTTTGTCTTTTGCGGCCTATTTCAGAGGTTTCGATTCCCCGCTACTGCTTTTGGGAGACTGAGACCAGAGGTGACGAAAGCGTTAGCTACCAGCTGCATGGGTTTAGTGATGCTTCGAATTATGCCTTGTCGTGCGTGGTCTATCTGTGGCGCCTAATAGGGCGGCGATCGAACATTGCCTTCGTGCATGGCAAGACAAAACTGATCTTGTTGTCTGTTGTATTTTTAAATATATATAATGACAATTTTCCACACAATGTTTTAGTTCAACTTACAACGATATATTAGAATTTAAGAACGTAGTAGAAATGAAAATGCCCAGACACCTGCTTCATATAAAGTGTACATCTAATTGAAATTGCGTAATTTGGACCGGTTGTTATTTTACTTGTTGCATTGCGCCAGAAGCATGAGCGCTTGTCAGCATGGCTTACGGGGTTTGCATAATCTAAGAAGGCAAGGCGTGCAAGGCGCAAAGCAGCGTTTCCAACATAAAATAATTACATACATAATATAACACATCTGTGGCGCCCAATAGGGCGGCGGTTGAAGATTGCCTTCGTGCATGGCAAGTCAAAACTGATCTTGTATTCCCAGGCAAATCAGACAATTTCTCGAAAAGAATTGGAGGCGTCTAGGCTTTTCTCTGAACTAGTGTTCGCCGTGTCTAAATTGTTGCAGCAAATAAAGTCTAAATGTCTTGCAGCTTTCACTTGTGGACAGATTCACAAATTGCACTTAAATGGATTGTAAACCCGGACCTTCATTTTCCGTAATTTGTAAAAACCCGTGTAGATAAAATACACCTTATGACTTCGGCTTGTGACTAGAATTATGTTCAAAGATCTTTGAATCCTACTGATGTTGGTACACGCGAGGGCAGCGTAAGGAAGTACGGTTCTTTTGCATTATGGCTTAGAGGACCTCCATTTCTTTTACAGGTATCTTTGTGGAGCCCAAGCCCGTGAGCCTCGCCGTGGTTGTTCGTAGTGCCAGCATTAATGTAGATCTTTTGTCTCTTGAGGGCAATACGTGCGTGCATTGGATAATTGAAAGCGCACCCGATCTATACACATTAAAAAAGCGTGTGGAATATTTAATTGCTTTCAAACAGTATATTGTCGCTAAATTACAAAAGCGTAGTCTTTGTAAACCGAAACTTGATGCGGACTGCTTTGATGACGCCTTCATGAATGTTGTAAAATTTGTTCAGAGAACCCATTGTGGGACTGCAATTAAGCTTCTCCAGGAGAAGTCTTCTGATGCTTATGATTTGATTTAAAAAAATTATGTAGCAGCTTGTCAGATTTAGAATACGTCCGTCGTGTCTCTGAATTAAAAACTCTTCGAAACCTGCGTCCATGTGTGGATAATGACTTGATGTTGCGTGTTGAGAGTCGCCTTGAAAACGTTGATCTCCCAACAGACACTAAACATCCTCTAATACTCTTTAGTAGACCCTCAATATTAGGTTGATTGTTCTTGGTGAACAAGCTAAAGCTGGACATGCGGGTCCTTGTTATATGCTAATGCGTACGCGGCAGCATTTTTAGATTGTTTACGGAATTTTAGAGCGTTAAGCGTTAATTAACGGAATGTGTAAAATGTGCTATGCAAAAAGCAACACCTGTTCGACAGCTGATGGCCGATCTACCGGCTTGTCGAGTAACTGCCACAAACAAATCCTTCAAACATTGCGGTGTAGATTATCTTGGACCGCATTTTAATCGCCAAAATCGTAGTAATTGCAAATGTTGGGGTTTACTGTTCACGTGCTTATGTACTCGTTATATACACGCGGAAATCGTCACTAGTCTTGACTTAAATGAATTTTTGCTCGCGTTTTCTCTGTTTACAAATCTTCGGGGATCAGTTGACACTGTTTCTTCGGATAATGGCTCGACGTTTCGGGCTGCTGCTGATCGGCTTTCCTCGTTGCTTGGTTCAACAGAATTCTGTAATTCTCTTTGATAGCGTAACATCAATTGGGTTGAAATCCCTTCATACTCCTCTAGTCAAAGAGGCAGTTGGGAGAGTATGGTAAAGTTATTTAAAGACGCCTTCAATCGCGTTTTAGATCAATCTCGACGTAAGCCTTCACTTAATAAAATACAGACTTTTCCCTTCAGACGTGCACATAGTAAACGATCGCCCGCTTATTTCGCTAAACGATGAACCTAATGACTTGGCTGTAATCACTCCTTCGGCTTTCCTTGGGCAAGGTCTTGCCCCCAACACACCCCCAAGTGCGTTTTATGATCGGGGCGACCTGTGTCGTGAATACCTTTACAATACAACTTTGGCTAATAAATTTTTGGAATGCAAGGTTACTTCCCTACTCTACAAGGTAGAAACAAGTGGAGGGTATCTCGAAATGATATCTGCACTGAAAAATTGGGCCTGGTTGGAGATGCTGAAGACATCTCAAGGCGTGGGGCTTTGCTTGAGCCGTGTACACCGGGTGCAACCTCAGTGGCGCAACGGAAAAGAGTTGGTCCGTAGAGCAACTCTTGCTGGGTTGAAAGATTGCGGGGATGATACAAATAAAATCGATTACATCCGTCGTGATATATCAAAAATCGCTCCTGTATAATATTTTATCGTGTGTTTTTATATTTGTATTTGCTCGAGCATTATTGACATTTTTTGTGCTTAAAATCTGTAATTACTCGTTGGAAAATCGGACTTGACCTTTAGAATACTTGTTACACCTTTTCCCTTTAATTATCGCCCCTTTTGCATGAATGTTAACAATCATGACTGTCTATACCAGGGATGTCAAACTCATTCAGTGCTGTGGGTCACATTTACATCCTGGATTTTATACGGGCCAGATTCTATTGCAAAAAAATTTCAGCAGGCAAGACTGTATATTCGTAGTCTCCAAACTTTTTTGCCTGCCGGCACACGAAACCTGTTGATCATATTTCGCGGCACACCAGTCACGCAAATCTATTCCTATTAATGGCGAGTGGCATTACTTGGAGGTCACCACTTCTCCGAGCGACGATTTCCGGAAATAGTGTGATGTAGTCCGAAATGGTGCTGATCTGCAAAAAAATATAAAAAAGTTCATTACCTCTTTTGCCTTAACCTGTAAGTGTAAAACCACCCGCGAATTACAGCAGTTGTAGACCATTTCTTCATGGCAGCATTTTCTCAATTTTGGCAGAAAATTTGTATCAGTATAAAGCACTTTAAAAAGACTCGTGGCACACCACGATGCACCAGCAAATCTCCGCGGCACTCAGTTTGAGAAACATTGCTGTATATATTTCTTTTTGAGAGACAAATGCTTTCAATAGGGATTTTCTCGCATTTTTCACTCGATAGCTACTTGAACTTTTTTGTAAATAAATCTCATCACCGCAATAATCGCTATGTTCACGTAATTTTAACTTCAAAGATTTTTTTCTTTTGGAGAACAATTTTTCGAAGACCAAATTCGGAGGCCAGGCATTCGCACTGCGCCTCAAAATCCTTACGCGGGCCACAAAATATTACGTCGCGGGCCACAAAACATTACGTCGCGGGCCACAAAATATTACGTCGCGGGCCACGTGTGGCCAGCGGGCAGCCAGTTTGACCCCTCCTGGTCTATACCATAAAAAGACCTTTGTACACGCGACAACTGAATCACTGTTCCTTGATTATGTTACAGTTAAGCGTATTATTGTAGCGCCTTGGTGCTCTATATCTATTGTTTTGTTTGAAACTTTGCTGTGTGTTCTTGTTTCAAAAGGGCCGCAATGTTATCACACCAACGCCTTTTTGAAACCAGATGTTCTTCAACTCAGTTCGCTGGGAGTCGAACTGCCGTCCTGGGAACAACAGCCTTTTTTGTACGTTTGTTTATCGCACCACACACGTTATCAATTTTTTCTGTCTGACAAAACCACAAAAACGCGTGGCATTAAGTTTTAGCAATTATTTTTACAAGAAAAAGAAGTGACTCTTGGAAGGTTATTTTCGAATTGGAGTTTGTTCACAGTTTTATCGTTTTGCTTTTAATATACTGATTTGGATTTTATTTTGTTTCTGATTTTATTTGTTGGATAGACAGTGCGGAGAAGGTTCTGGCCGTCCGCCTGCGACAATTATATCAGAAGATTCATCGCCATTGTTAGGTGTATCTTAATCAATTTTCTGTTGGACTCATTATTAGTTTTTTGTTATGCGTTTAAAGTTGTTACTTAAAATCTAAAAACCGATGGGAAATGAAAAACCAAATATTCCACTTGTACTGAGCCCGTTCTAACGGCAGACCGTAATTGAAGTTCATCACACGTCCAATTTTACATCAAATTTCTTTCCCCCGACTGTATGTGATGACCACGCGAAAAACTTTGCCACAGCATTGTCTAATAACGATTGTGATTGAACAGAAAAAGCTCTATTCTCGCTCACTATTACATTTCAGGTTTGAAAGGAAAAGGTAGGTCAAAATGATTATTTCTAGCATCCGATGCAAGTTTTACAAAATAGAATTTTTTTAATTTTGGCAAAAACGAATATATATGAACGCGTTTAACCTCAAAAATGATTAGAAGTTACGAAATGATTTTCTTTGAGATACGAACCCCCGGTGGCCGGAATTTTGCAAATGTTAAAAGTATTTAAAAAGACTACTTTGGGCATTCTGATGTCAAAAAGCAAATGTATGTTTCCGTACTAGTGCTGGCTTTTCAAACAGTATGTTGGCTATCGTTATTAATTAGACGAAATTAGTTGCATCAGTTTGTGGTTTTCTTAATTCTGTACGTTAATTTACTACTTAATTCAGAAGCTGTATTTTTAGTTTTTCAACGTTAATCAATGAAGCTATCAAAATAACTAAATCATTAATCAGTATATGTGGTGATGGACATCGAAAATATGCGTCCTAAAGTGTTTTCATTCTCATCTGCGAAGCTAACGCACAGTGGCTGTAATGGTATAGGTCGTTTCCCACGTACGTGGCAAAGTTGAATGAAGTTAAAGCTGATAGCAAACTGAACCTACTCATCTGCGAAGCTAACGCACAATGGCTGTAATGGTATAGGTCGTTTCCCACGTACGTGGCAAAGTTGAATGAAGTTAAAGCTGATAGCAAACTGAACCTACTCATCTGCGAAGCTAACGCACAATGGCTGTAATGGTATAGGTCGTTTCCCACGTACGTGGCAAAGTTGAATGAAGTTAAAGCCGATAGCAAACTGAACCTACTCATCTGTGAAGCTAACGCACAATGGCTGTAATGGTATAGGTCGTTTCCCACGTACGTGGCAAAGTTGAATGAAGTTAAAGCCGATAGCAAACTGAACCTACTCATCTGCGAAGCTAACGCACAGTGGCTGTAATGGTATAGGTCGTTTCCCACGTACGTGGTAAAGTTGAATGAAGTTAAAGCTGATAGCAAACTGAACCTACTCATCTGTGAAGCTAACGCACAATGGCTGTAATGGTATAGGTCGTTTCCCACGTACGTAGCAAAGTTGAATGAAGTTAAAGCTGATAGCAAACTGAACCTACTCATCTGCGAAGCTAACGCACAATGGCTGTAATGGTATAGGTCGTTTCCCACGTACGTGGCAAAGTTGAATGAAGTTAAAGCCGATAGCAAACTGAACCTACTCATCTGCGAAGCTAACGCACAATGGCTGTAATGGTATAGGTCGTTTCCCACGTACGTGGCAAAGTTGAATGAAGTTAAAGCTGATAGCAAACTGAACCTACTCATCTGTGAAGCTAACGCACAATGGCTGTAATGGTATAGGTCGTTTCCCACGTACGTGGCAAAGTTGAATGAAGTTAAAGCTGATAGCAAACTGAACCTACTCATCTGTGAAGCTAACGCACAATGGCTGTAATGGTATAGGTCGTTTCCCACGTACGTGGCAAAGTTGAATGAAGTTAAAGCTGATAGCAAACTGAACCTACTCATCTGTGAAGCTAACGCACAGTGGCTGTAATGGTATAGGTCGTTTCCCACGTACGTAGCAAAGTTGAATGAAGTTAAAGCTGATAGCAAACTGAACCTACTCATCTGCGAAGCTAACGCACAATGGCTGTAATGGTATAGGTCGTTTCCCACGTACGTGGCAAAGTTGAATGAAGTTAAAGCTGATAGCAAACTGAACCTACTCATCTGCGAAGCTAACGCACAATGGCTGTAATGGTATAGGTCGTTTCCCACGTACGTGGCAAAGTTGAATGAAGTTAAAGCCGATAGCAAACTGAACCTACTCATCTGCGAAGCTAACGCACAATGGCTGTAATGGTATAGGTCGTTTCCCACGTACGTGACAAAGTTGAATGAAGTTAAAGCCGATAGCAAACTGAACCTACTCATCAATTATAAAGATTTTGCTCTCTATCAGGAAATAATTTCTGAAGCAGCGTCTTAGAAAAAGGCCATTCTGCTGTTTACAGATATTTACAATCAAACACCTAGCTTGGATTTTGCCAGATTCACTCGAAGTCGTGTAAACAGAAGTTTGGTGAATCATTGGATGTATTTATGCAAAATTTAAAAAGTTAAAAGTCGTTGCGATTATTGAGCAGCTACTGCGAACTCAAAGAAAAAGCTTTATGAGAGGCTTTCTTTAGTGGATCAACGTCAACGTCTAATGATATCAGGCAAAGGTTGTTAGAAAATCGATAATATACACTTTATGATGCTTGATCTTTATGAGCTCGATCTTTAGAAAGCGTCATTATAAATGTTGGCATTTTAGTTTAACCCATTAAAGCCCAAATTTTTTTTATCAATTTTTTGCTTGGTGCGTTGGGTTTAATGAGAAAACACATTATTCAAGCGAGTTTTCTAAAAATATTTACGTGTTTAGTTATACGTTTCTTTAAAAAAAAGTCCCAAATGGGGATTATAGGCATTGCTGAGTAGAATTGCATAAAAAATGGTATATTTGTATAACTGCAACAAAAAAGCACCCACAACAATTTATGTTTTCGTGATAAAACAATTTTGTTCATTTAATTGTTTTAAGTGAAGTTTATCAATAATACACTTTAACTGTCGCTCATGCTAATAGATAAGAGGCTTATCTATGATTCCACAACCAAGCTAAACTGCGTAGCGTATGTGCAAAAGAGAATTCTATATTCTCAATTGTTAACTAGTCGCCAGTTATTCATCTATAAGATGATGAAATTCGCAAGCAATAAACCTTTCTCTGGTTACATTGTTTTCTAAAACTGCAAGTATTCTTTTGCAACAATGGCTGAAGTGACTTAACCCTAAATCGATCAAAGGGGTCAGTTGACTTCTTGGGATTTTTATTTTTTTGTTTACTACCATTATTCTGAGAATAACGAGTTGATATATGTTGACTTTTATTTTTTCATGCAAAAGATTACAGAATTGCAGACAGTGACACTGTTTCGACTTATCAGGTCTCTTCAGTGCAGCTGGTGACCGACAAGAAGCTAGAGGCTTTTAATAATGCATAGCTTAGACCGCCACACTTGCGGAATCTATGCTAGATCCACTTGGTGGAAGGTCTGTCAGTACTCTGCAAAGCCGTATCACTCGTGAATGAATGGCGGTTGTCGCAGGTGCACTAAGTCTAGCAACTGCTAGAACAATTGAGCTGTCACAGCCTAGTGGTCACAAGGTCTTACATGTATAGTAATGAAAGAGACTAGCAATGCACTTAGCCTCTTGCTAGCTTCTTGTCGGTCACCAACTGCACTGAAGAGACCTGATAGGTCGAAACAGTGTCACTGTCTGCAGTTTTTCCAAGTAAATCGCTAGCCTCTTGCATTACAATAAGAGATCGTGACCACTAGGCTGTGACAGCACTATTTTTCTAGCAGTTGCTAGACTTAGTGCACCTGCGACAACCGCCACTCATTCACGAGTTATACGGCTTCGCAGAGTACTGACAGATCTTCCACCAAGTGGATCTAGTATAGATTCCGCAAGTGTGGCGATCTAAGTATGCTTTATTGAAAATCTCTAGCTTCTTGTTGGTCACCAACTGCACTGAAGAGACCTGATAGGTCGAAACAGTGTCACTGTTTGCAGTTTTGCTAAGTACATCGCTAGCCTCTTCCATTACTAGACACAAAATTGCTTTGTCAAAAAAAATTTTTATTTGTCGTGAAGTTATTTTCCAGTTTACTGCAAACGACCATGGGGTGAAATGACCCCTTTGTCAAAATCGACTTAAATGTGCAAGTAACTGTGACGTACTGGCGCTTAGCATTTTCCATAAACTAAAAAACAGTTGGCACTTTGTACTTTTGTTTAGTTCAAGTTGCACCCCCGATATTTGGTTCGTTTGCAAGGGATAATTCTTTATTAATTGCGTGGTTTATTCGCTTCAACCGTAGTAAATGTGGCATTTTC
The DNA here is from genome assembly GCA_963675345.1 of Trididemnum clinides. NCBI lineage: Eukaryota > Metazoa > Chordata > Ascidiacea > Aplousobranchia > Didemnidae > Trididemnum > Trididemnum clinides. The sequence goes on along the minus strand of OY776294.1, from coordinate 31,129,723 downwards.
TGCCGCCTACTTATCTCTGCAGAGCAAAGACTTTTACCGAGTTTGATGAGAAAATGACTTCTCGTTCAGGTTGATATCAATATATCCGCACATATGCAGTTTAGTTATACAGCTTGATAACTTACACATTGCTGGCATTATCTAACGTACTGCACTAAGCATTGCGATTAGAATTGTACCTTTAACTAAATTTGATATCCGCTAACAAAACACGAGTAGAGTCAAAAATGTAAACAAAACGGAGTCAAAAGTATAAATATATTTCATAATTATAGTTGACAAAGGCTCGTTCGAAATAACTATTTCCTAATTTTTCCACAAATAATACTAATAAAACACAAATAAGTCTTCATCTGTACTTTTAAAATCTAAGGGTTTAATTGATCCCTTTGGTCTTTGTTGAAAAAAATTTCGGTCTTTCTAGGGTCAAGTATTGTACTGTAAAAGCAGTGAGAACTCATAAATGTCTGCGTTAGTCATAAGAAGTTATACCAGTTTTGTACTGCAAAAGTAGTAAATACTCTAAATGTCTGGATCAGTCATAACAATGGGAGAAAGTGTGTCATCAATTCTCTCTAATTGACGCATTTAGCAAAAATCATCTATTTTCGTTGTTGCAAAAACTACATCGCAGTGCCCACCATCTCCAATTGATGATCAATATTAAAATTTTAATCATTAAATGCATTGAAAATAAATTCAAAAGGTTTTGATTATATGTCATTGAGGAGTATAAAAACAACAATTCTGTAAAATATTTCGATTTTTATGAATCAAATTGGTGGTGAAAACAGAATTTTAAAATACCTGTTTTTACAACACTGACAAATTTTTTTATTTTTTGGTTTAGCATTCCAAATAAATTATTTAGAAGTGACTTTAGAGCATATTTTTATTACACAATATAAATCACTTGTCCTTCTAAAAACTACCACAAAAATCAACTCCATTTTCATTTCTGGATGTGAAAACAAGACCAAAATGTATACGATTCCCGATTGGAGATCATGGGCGTAAATGGGTTAAGAGTTTTCTACCAATCGATGGTTTCACAAAATGTTGCAGCTTTGCCCGACGCAAGTTTTAATGAAACTTCAAAAGAGATTGATTAATACTACGCATCGTTTTCCTACATTTGTATATTTTTCGGAAATTCGCGTCAATCACGATGAGCAAGCTCTGCTCACGCAGAACCGGCCGAACCGCCCCCCCGTACTCAGCCGGGGTGGGCCCCCAGCCTCACTTGGGTATCCCACCCTGAGCGTCAAAACGTTAATTTTTAGAAATACCGATAAGCCTAAACTGACCAACTTAAACGGCCAAAACAATAGGCTCACTTAACAGTTTCCTAAAGGGCAGTAGGAGGATGGTGTCGTCAAAATGATAATGGATATGATCGAAATGTAGATAACCATGTTTGAGACACAAACAAAGCGTAAACGTAAGTGTGGCTGTACAATTATTCGCCTGGTTTTGATATATTTAATTATTCAAAATTAATGCACTTGATTTCGTAATAAGTGAGTGGTTTCCGGAGTAAGGCAGCAACAACTGCAGTTGCAGTTACTTAGGCTACGTCAACATAACAGAGAAAGCGAATTCGACCTAAGATAAAAAACTGACGTCGATAAGGAATACAAACAATCGTAGTGAAAGTATTCACATTGACGTGCCGCAATGACATTGAATTCGGTGCGAGTTTTAATCGAAACAGATGTGAAAGATCATTTCGATTGGGTAAACGCAGGCGACTCAACATGATCCCGAAAAGAAATCAGATTAACTTCAGAAAAGCTAACACTTGACAAAAATAAGCCGATAACCTAGAAATGTGCAACTACAGTTTACTGTTGTGTAAGGTCAGCTAGGCAACATGTTTCAGAAATGCGATGGCTGTGTCGTTTGGTAAGTTATTTCCTGATTTTCTCTTCCAGTACCCTGAGACATTACTATCACTGAATTGCGTATGGTTTGTCGAAGTTAGTAGCTAGGCTATATCCAGATAAGTGGAAAGTACTGTACAATGAAAAGCTACAAAAAGTGGAGAACAGAAAAGAAAATAAGTGGCAGCTGCTCAGAAAGTAGCAACAACTAACCAAATTAGTCCTTGAATGCATACAAGAAAAAATATATGCGAATGCATAACATGGGTCATTTTTGACCCATAGTGTTAAGAACACAACTTTCCACATTTCAGCAAATTTTTGGTTGAGGGCATTACATGCATTAGGTCTGTGCACATTATTCAATGAAATACTGGTAAATCCGGTTAATTGCATACCTGATAATTGCATAAATCGCTTTATTGCATAAGGACTGTAAATCGCAAGCAATATACCTCATTTGATTTGAAATCGATTTAAATGCATATTCTGTTTAATTGCATTAAAATATTTTGAATTTGGACTATGTGATTAACCCAATTCCACTGTATAGCGTAACTATGACACAAACTTGTACGGAAATGAAATGAACAACAATACCATGGATATAATCTCGCAAATGAATATTAGTCTTTCAAGATTCTCAAAATTCTCATTTGAAGCGTTTGATTCTTTGAAAAACAGCTACAAGTTTTACTTCACGGGGAGAGATATTATTCTGTACGGTAGTCATTTTATCTTTTGTCACCACGGTTGACGTGTGATTAATAGCTGCCTACCTATCACCAGCATACGAAATATATCCCCTCCCGCATGCATACAAAATATTTTAGGTTACTCTGCAGAACAACGATATGAAAGTATATGTGTTACGTTTCTTTCCTATAGCCTTGATTCTTCCTGACACAACCTTCAACCAGACTAAAAACGGATAAAAACGTATATTATTTAAAAGTTAGTGACACGACGCCAGCGCCTACTCTTCACACATGTACCAACTTAACTGTCTCTACCGTACTTCTCAAAGGCGTGCAATGCATGCCTTATCAGCATAATTAGAACACCGCACAGAGAACCAGCCCGAAGGCGAACTGCACTATCAAAGCAACCCGCGTTCAAAACCAACGTGTAACACCCTCTCCCCTCCACTAAAACAGAAGGAAGTTACCACAAATATACGTACACACAATATTGCAAACAACCTAAAACATATCAATTTATGGTGATGTGATTCAATAATACCAAAAACTACCCAGGTGCAATACTATTTCATAGAGTGCAATTAAACAATCAAAGTGCTGCTAAATATCTGGATAATAATGTGGGCGTCTCAACGTACTTCTGGGCCGTAAATTTGGTCTACGACTATTAATATTGCGACTTCGTGACAAGTGCGACTGACTTTGGGAGAAACGTCGATAAAATCCCATGTCGCTATTTGGCCAATCGTTACGGGATGATTCTTTTAACTTATCATCCTCAGTTGTAGATTTTTCATTAATTCTTCCATAACTTTTCTTCAAACGATTAAAATGAACATGTTTAGTTGTAGACCCGTCAAGACGTTCTATCACATAATTCACAGGTGGTAACATTTCAACAACACGATAAGGACCACAATAAGGCAAGTGAAATTTACGTGATTTATCATTTTGTAACACAGAATTCTTTAACATCACAAGATCTCCAACACTGTACGCGGTGTTTGCTGATGCCTTCTGATCATAGCGTTTTTTCATCAGATTCCTTCTTTTTTCTAATCTTGTTTTGATCACCTCATGCACCAGGCGCATTCTGTCCTGCAAATCAGCAATAGCATTGGTGGAAGGAAGAAAACTTGGTTTACCCGTCATCAAATCTGCCGGCAATCGCAAATCTCTTCCAGTCAGCAGAAAATGAGGCGAAACTCCTGTTTCTTCATGGCAGCTTGCATTATACGCGGAGCAGATTGCAGGAAGAGACCTGTCCCAAGACTGAGGATCCTGTTGTACATAGTTCTTCAGCATCGCAATTATAGAGCGGTTATTTCTCTCAACCCCACCATTACCAGCTGGGTGGTAAGCAGTCGTTCTCGTCTTTTTACACCCCATTAATGTAGCCAGCTCTCGAAACAGCATGCTTTCGAAGTTGCCACCCTGATCGGAGTGAACGCGTTCAGGCACTCCATGGACCGCAAACCAATTACGATACAGTGTCATTCCTGTTTCCTGAGCCGTTTGAGAACGCATTGGCCACGCTTGCATATATTTGGTATATGTGTCGCAAGCGACTAAAATGTAACGTTTTCCTGTGTGAGTCATAGGCAAGCCACCAAGTACATCGATCTCAATTCGCTGCATTGGGCTCACTTCTGAAGAGGGAACAAGCTCAGCCTTTGGAGTTGTTGATGGTTGTTTCCGTTGGTCACACAGTTGACACTCTTTACAATATGCGGTAACGGACGCTCTCCAACGTGGCCAATCAAATCGTTCCGATATCTTTTCAGCAGTTTTCTTTGCACCCAAGTGGCCTCCACCGTGAGCAGAATTGTGAAGGGCTCTTAATACCTCCTCTCTATTGGCATTGGGAACCAATAATTGGGCTCTTACAGTCATCATTGAGTCTTCATGCTTTCGATATAAACAAGAATCCTTGAGAATGATTTCTCCAAAGATAGACCAATAATGTCGAATCTCTTCGCTTGACTTTCTAACCTTTTTAAATGGTGGTCTAGAACCGCGTCGGACCCAATCAAGTAAAACAGACAAATGTTCATCTTGTCGTTGGAATCGTGCGATTGAATCATTATTCCAACCTTGGCATTCTCGGAAATCAATGGCAAACATATCTACCTTGCTTTAATTCTCAACATGTTCCACCTTATTTACCAAGCCATCATCATAGCGGAACGGACAATCATCAGGAAAATTCTCCTCCTCGCCAGGACACCTGCTCAAAGCATCAGCATTTCCATGAGCAGATCCTGAGCGATGTACAAGTTTAAAATCAAACTCGGCCATCAATTCGAACCATCGCGCGCACTGACCAAAGCCATCCTTGAACTCCCACAACCACCGTAAAGCAGAATGATCAGTTCGCAATAAAAACGTTTGATCCAGATAACAACGAAACTTTTGGAGAGCATGAACAACAGCTAGAAGTTCTTTTCTTGTCGTGGAATAATTCCGTTCACATTTGGTTAGTGTTTGGCTACAGTAAGCAACTGGATGCTCTTTTCCATCGCGAATTTGAGACAAAACTCCCCCAACTGCACCATTTGAAGCATCAGTATCCACAATAAACGGTTTGGAAAAATCAGGATACACTAAAACAGGTGCAGATGTTAAAAAACTTTTTAAACACAAAAATGCGTCATTACATTCACCGGTCCATTCGAATTGCTTGGCGGACTTTTTGGTCAAATTATACATTGGTGCAGCTAATTTAGCAAAATCTTTAACAAACTTTCGATAATATGATGCAAGACCCAAAAATTGTCTTACTTCTTTTAATGACTTGGGAATTGGCCAGTTACTCACACAAGCCACTTTCTCAGGGTCACACGAAACTCCCGATTTTGATACAATATGGCCTAAAAACTTCACCTCACTTTTTAATAAAGTACATTTTGAAGGCCTTAGGGTCAAGCCATGCAATTCAAGACGTGACAAAACCAAATCGAGATTGCGTAAGTGTTCATCAAAAAGTGCGTGCGTAAACAATGATATCATCCAAGTACGCCAAAACGCCATCCCATTCAATACCATTTAATACAGCTCTCATTAAATGCTGAAAGGTTGCCGGCGCGTTTGCCAAGCCAAAGGGCATCACGTTAAATTCAAACAATCCTTTATGGCATGTAAACGCTGTTTTTTCCTTATCTTTTTCGTGCATAGGAATTTGCCAGTAGCCCGATTTAAAATCCAAAGTGGAAAAGTATCCACACCCGGACAGCTGATCAAGACTGTTGTCTATTCTTGGCAAGGGGTAACTGCACTTTTTAGTACAGTTATTGAGAGCACGGTAATCAACACAAAACCTAACACTGCCGTCTTTTTTCTTAACCAAAACAACTGGACTAGACCACGGCGACTTAGATGTGCTAATAACACCGTCATCCAGCATATCATCAACAAGTTTACCTACTTCTTGTTTTTGTTTTGTCGACATTCTTCGAGGCTGCTGACGCACAGGCATTGCATCGCCAGTATCAATGCTGTGTTTAATCACTTCAGTTCGACCCAAATCGGTTTTTGACAATGAAAAAGCCTTTTTGTGCTTTTTAATAATTTCATGCACTGCTTTTTTTTCTCCCTCGTTAAGGTTTAACTCATTTAATTTTAATTCCTCCCACAAAAGTAGAAGTTCAGCATCTTCACTACGTAAAGCCTCGAAAGAATGATCCTGAATCATAGGCACGGTTTCTAAAATATAAGCACAATCGTCAACACATGAATCCTTCGCAAAAACACTGATTTTCACAAGAGCACCTATTTCAGCAACAATTACTCCCATAGGTAAACACTTAGCGGTGGGGGTAAAGTTGGCCATTCTGACTAGCACGGAGTTACCAAAAGTTTTTATCACTCCATTTCCACACATAATTTCGTATTTACCCAACAACGCTTCGTTTCTCTCGACATAAACGTCTGAGCCGTCACTAAACTCATAACCAATAATTTTGCAGGGCACCATCATTTCAGTAAACGGTGGTAATTTTAAAGTGTTAACCAGACTCGCATCGAAGGAAGACGGTGGTCTAAGCCGCTTTGTTAGGTGTAGGGTAACATCCCCAGCTTTTAAGACTTTTTGTTTGTAATCAACTACGCACTGTTGCTTTTGCAAGAAATCCAAACCTAAAAAGATGGTTCGGTCAGATTTTTACACACATACACATCAAATGGTACTCGACAGTCCCCAATGGCAATAGAAACCTCAGTCTTTCCTAACATAATGAGTGGTTCACCGCCAGCGCCGACAAACTTAATATCATTTGATACATTTAACAAGGTTGGAGAGTTACACGTTCGGTAAAATTCTTCAGATAATACCGTCACTGATGCACCTGTATCTACTAACGCACACACATATTTATCGTTTACAATAATCTTAGCATATTTACAAAGTTCATCGTTGGTTGACGGCACATAATAAACATTTTTCTCCGGTTGGTTTCGTTCATTGGCTCGGTCAGCGTCGCGATCCACTTCTCGATTGCCGCCAAATTGCCGCCGTTTTTCTGGGCAATTTCTTTGAAGATGTCCACTTTTTCCGCAAAAGTAACAAGTGATAACAGGTGTAGATCTCTGTTTGATACACATATCTCTGATATCCTGTACTTCTTTTCGCAAATCTGCTATTAGACCTTTCAATTCCTCGATCTCATTCTTTTGATTGACTGATCTCTGAAGTCCAATGGCGGACAAAGCAGCGGAGTCATCCGGTAGAGTATTAGTACTCAAAGCTAATAGCTGCTTTGCGGTATCCAAAAATCTAGGACGGTCAGCTTGCGAATTTCTGGCCATTAAGCGGTCGACAAGATGCTTATCCCTCAACCCACTAATCAACACATTGTACAACACGTCGTTTTTTGTTTGGGCATCTTCCTTATCGAGATATGCAATCTCTCCCAGCTGATGGAGCGCAGCAACGTAACTGTGATTCGATTCTCCGATTGCCTGGCAGCGGCTAATCAACTGCTGCCGCGCTCTGTTTGACTGCTTAGCTACACACGCTACTTCGGTTGCCTTTTGTTTTAACGCATCATACGACAATTCATAGAGTTGTTTATCAGCTTCCTGCATTTCAAACTTCATAGTTTCTGGTAAGCTTGCCAAAAATGCATGGCGCTTTGCTGCGTCAGGCGCATCCACACTTTCGCAAAAGCTCTCAAACGACGCCAAAAATCCAATAAAACTTTCTCCTAGCAAATACTTCGGGGGCTGACAAAAGAAATTCATTGGGCGTGCTCGCCAGTGTTACGTTTCTTTCCTATAGCCTTGATTCTTCCTGACACAACCTTCAACCAGACTAAAAACGGATAAAAACGTATATTATTTAAAAGTTAGTGACACGACGCCAGCGCCTACTCTTCACACATGTACCAACTTAACTGTCTCTACCGTACTTCTCAAAGGCGTGCAATGCATGCCTTATCAGCATAATTAGAACACCGCACAGAGAACCCGCCCGAAGGCGAACTGCGCTATCAAAGCAACCCGCGTTCAAAACCAACGTGTAACATATACTGACTGGCAATCATTCCAAGTTTTGAGAAGATTTTCTCTTTCTTCATTCTTGGCAGTCGTTGCAAGTGATGTAGGTGTGACTATGTGCTGGACACACATGTCCGCAGCATTTTGAGCAAACGCTCGACGCCTTTTTGTCTTTGGATATCTCGCACAGAGCACACCACTTTCGTTTCTGTGGAGCAGCTTCCCATTGTGCAGACGAACAAGCAAACGACAAATCGCATCTAATCATTGCTTCTTCAATTGGCTTTTGAAGCTGCGGAATTTTCTGCCTGGTCTTCATATGTGGCATGATGAGACTTTCGGCAAGTTCCGTAATGAAAAATCTGCTCTTGGAAGCTTTGCTTTTTTTCATATTTCGGATGGAGTTTTCGGAAAATTGTGTATGCATTTAAAGCAGCAATGTCAAGCATGTTGCAAAAAAGAGCGAAAGGCTATCTGCGTGTTGCTCTTCTGCATGTGTATGTTTGTGCCATTTGATCAACTAGATCTACTCCAATTTTTGTTTTGTTGTAGAAGTGGATGATCTTCGGCCTCTTCTGAGCTTCATCTTCTATGATGCTTACATCATGATGCATACTACTCAGTAACATAACTGCTTTGTTTCTTTTGAGCACATAGCTGGTCATCGTTAATTGTTCATCAAAGCTATATGTTGATGACTTTGGCTCACGAGATTTGGCAGCTTTCATGCATTCAGGTACTTCCCTTTTGCAATTTCCTATTGTCCCGACAATCATTAACCTCTTGTGAAGCATCAAGTTTGCCAGCTGAATCCCTGTAAAATAATTGTCCATAGTCACGTTTCTTCCTGTGTTTTGAATTGGTGCTTTCAGGTAAAGAGCAAGATTTTGACCCAAGTTTTTCTCCGTTGCTGCGCCTCCTTGCTTTCCCACATAAATTTTTCCATTAAAGGCATATTGAACGAATGCATCACACAACCAAAAATCTTAACGCCATATTTACCAGGCTTGCTTGGCATATGTTGAGTGAATGGGCATCGTCCTCTGAAGGGAACAAGCTGTTTGTCCACTGTTGTATAAGCCCCTAGATCAAGGGTCGGCAACCTTTTACCGTCAAAGAGCCATTTGGACCCGTTTACCACAGCAAGGAGACCGATAAGAGCCAGAATAATTCTACGGAACATAGGTCATAAGTGTTTTCCAAAAAGAAAAAAAAAAAGGTCTTCACCTGTAGTTAGAGTCATTGATCTGAGTATCATTTCACACTCACTTGCTTCAAGGAACAGCAAAAGAGCCGCAGATGGGAGGCAAAAGAGCCACATGCGGCTCCGGAGCCGCGGGTTGCCGACCTATGCCCTAGATTGTACTGAGTTCTACAGTTTTCTATGAACAATTCCCAGACGAAGCTGAATGCGGCCAATTTATCTTGCTTCAATTGTGCAACCCTTGTTCGCTTATCATCGAACCTGATATGACAGCATATGCTTTCAAACCTGCTGGTACCAAATACAGCTTTGCAGGCAGGATTTTTTAGGGGGTCTGAGAACAGCTTCCAAATATCTTCATCCCAATTTTCTTCTGCCCCAGCCGACAACAAAACTCCGATAAAGGCCATGAATTCCTCTTTAGAAACATGTTTTCATTCTTGAGAGGCACGCCGGCCTTGAAGGTTTGTACACAACAATATTTCCTCAACAATGTTATCAGAGATAAAAAGCTCAAAAGCACTTTTGGGTGTATAAACGTTTGAAGATAAAACGGTGCTTAGTCTTGATCGTATCACGTTATGCGATCTAAATCTTCCTTGAGGAGATGGGATTGAACTTCAATAAGTTCCATCTTTACCAGTGCGAGGGTCCTAACGACTTGAAACAAACTGCCATTTACACATGGATGAATGCAATAAAATAAAAACCGCAACATTTTCTAAGCTAGTAGGAGAAAATCTAATTATTGGGCCATTCGTGTAGCTAGCTAACATATGCTGAAAAAACTTTTGATGAAAATGTAGCTTTAGGGCAGCTCGGGTCAAAAATGACCCATGTTATGCATTGTTGGGGTAAACTGCGAAACCTGATCTTCTTGCAAAAAGTGATCAAACTGCAGATAACGAAACATTAATAGGCTGAACAAAACTAAATTGCTAATAAATTCAAGAGGCATTGCGTAGATATACCGAAAACTCTTCTTGCAATCAACTTGTGTACACTTCTCGGGTCTTTTGTGACCCATGTTATGCATTCTAGGGTCAACACGATTTTTTTCGCTGCTACAGCAGATGCTGAAGATAATGTTACACAACAATTATCGGATCCTGATAACGATAATTCGAATTTAACACGTGCAGCAGAGTCAAAATCAGAAAATCATCTCATGAATCAGTTGAGTAAAATTAACCGTCTACCTTTATGGGTGCGACAAACCCAAAAAACATCGATACATCACCATCACTTCCGTATGCTTTGCATAAACCTCTCTTTAGTGATCCGGATAAATAGCCAGGCATTGTACCTGATGCACCACGAGTTGATATCGGCAAAAGAGGATCTTGTCGAGTTTTAACATAACTTCCGTACAACGCAGCAAAAAGACGATTTTTTACTCATTACAAACGTGTTTTTTGAAACCGAGAGACTGTTGCTCGGTCATAGCTGGTGTATTCTCAAGATTTCGATAAATCATTTTGCTTTTGCTGCCAACTTTTTGGCAACTCAGCCAGTTAATTTAGTAGAGACATTAACATGTGGGAAGGTTTTTCGAAAAAATCAAAGGAACATGAAAATGGAGTCTCTCACAAAAAGTGTTTAAACACTGGTGCTCTTGAAACAACCGCTGGCTCTTCCTGAGTAGCCCTAACAAAGGCTGAATGTGTATAGCCTTAAAAAAGGCTTTTTGGTGTAGCCTTTTCAAGTTCTTGGCCTTCAAAAACTTCCCAAATCTGTGGACCAACAAAGATTCCTTTTTTCAGTTTGGCTTGGTTTGGCTTAATTTGGGAAACTTTTTGCAGAGAAATTCAAAGCCATTCGAACTGTTTTTGGCCATAGTTTTTGCAAAGTTCTCTGTTAAGCTCAGCTTGATATGCAACGGTGGCATTAAAACTTTATTGGGATTTACTAAAGGAATATGTTGAAGGTTTTTCAATCCAGGAAAGTGTTGTGCGGTTGCACGACTGTCCCACAAACAAAAAAAGCAAAAGTGGTTAGTAAAATCCCCTTGCACTCACATCGAGAATCCAATGACCTTAAGGTCTCCACATATGCTCCATTGGTAGTCTGATTAGCGGATCGCATTTAACAAGATTTCAATATTGCGGTAAGATTTTTTAACTGGGCAGAGAGTGCAATAGGGATGGAGGGTCTTTTATTTCCAACATGAAAAAGAACCCCTTTTAAGCTTCTCCTAAAGGAATTAATAAAAAGTCTCCATTCGTCCACGCTGTGAACTATACCCAGAGTTTGAAATAGCTCTTCAATATCATGGCAGTAACAAAGAGGTCCCTCAACTTTAAATGCTGACGATAAGTCCTTATTGCATATCTTTGAGTAACTTATTTTGACATCTTTTTCAACCATATTTCGTTCTTTTGACCTTGATGCAAGGAGCTCTACTTTTTCCTTAGAAAGACATAAATCTCTAATTGGATCATTTAAATATTTTTGTAAAAATATGATAAGATTTACCAACTGCAGACAGTGACACTGTTTCGGCCTATCAGGTCTTTTCAGTGCAGTTGGTGACCGACAAGAAGCTAGAGGCTATATAATAATGCATAGCTTAGACCGTCACACTTGTGGAACCTAATATTGGGTCCACTGTGGTGGATAGTCTGTCAACCTCTGTGAAGCCGTATCACTCGTGAATGAATGGCGGTTGTTGCAGGTGCACTAAGTCCAACAACTGCTAGAAAAATAGTGCTGTGACAGCCCAGCGGTCACGAGCTCTTATAGTAATGCAAGAGGCTAGCGATTCACTTAGAAAAACTGCAGGCAGTGACACTGTTTCGACCTATCAGGTCTCTTCAGTGCAGTTTGTGACCAATAAGAAGTGCATCGCTAAGTGCTAAGTGCATCGCTAGCCTCTTGCACTACTATAAGAGCTCGTGACCGCTAGGCTGTCACAGCACTATTTTTCTAGCAGTTGTTGGACTTAGTGCACTTGCAACAACCGCCATTCATTCACGAGTGATACGGCTTCACAGAGGTTGACAGACCATCCACTATAGTGGACCCAGCGTTAGGTTCCACAAGGGTGACGGTCTAAGCTATGCATTATTAAAAGCCTCTAGCTTCTTGTCGGTCACCAACTGCACTAAAGAGACCTGATAAGTCGAAACAGTGTCACTGTCTGCAGTTTGCTAAGTGCATTGCTAGCCTCTTGCATTACTATGATAGGATTTTCTGTGAAACTATATTTAGAATCTGTAGAGATGACAGAAATGAATTCCTCACAATCATCTTTATCAGCACTGCTATCAATAGCATTAAGCTCATCTTTAGGAGACACTGGTGGAGGCATTGATTCATCACGAGGGATTGATGTTCTTGCTGAATCCAAGTTGGGATAAGCTATTTAGTCTTTTTGTTTAAAGGAAAAGCCCTTTGTTGTGGTGAGGACAAAAATAGCAATCATGACAGTGATCTTAGGGTTCACGTCAAATCATGGCAAATGGCATAGAAAGACATTGTTTATTTAGCTAGTTGTGCAAGCCTAAATTGCATTTCTTGCATATTTTATGGGGTGCCCGGGTCTTATCCTGGTCACTTAATGGGCAACCAAAATATGCCATATACATCTTCTTGATATCATGAGTGATATTTTTTTGTTGTTCTTTACTTGTAAACTTTCCTCAGACAGCAAAACCGATTTGGATGGTTTAAGCACTTTCTAGGCATTATAAATATATTGTATTTAAAAATTAATTTTTGAAAAAACAACTAATTTACCAACTTTACACCTGTAGAATTAACTAATTTTTTAATATGATATCTTGCCATGGATTGTTAATATTTTACTCTACTTTGCGCCAGTCTATGTTTGAACATTTTTCATATTCTCTACTTAAATAACTTGCTAAATCGTCTACTTCCATGCTTACATTGCCACTCAGCCCTTTCATTTACATTGTTTCACCACTTGAGAATGTTGTTCTATGACGTCACAATATAATGTTCTATTTTATTTGGACTGTAAAATGGTTAATAACAAAAATTGTTTTAAAATTATAAACACAAAAATATCTCAATAACCTAATGTGCTAGAGAAAACGTAAAATCCTTTTTGGAATTAGCGTCAAAAATATTTCTACATTTGCCCATCATAATTTTTGTTTGAAATTTGCTGCTGACCAGTGTTATTTTACGATGATATAAGTCATCCAGACAGTTATTGTTACGTCACAAAGCACCAAAAAAAAGGCAGGTAAACAAGTTATGTAACATGTGATACTATTAAGTTCCTGGACTGTGGTGGAAAATTGCAGAATTATTTCGAAACCATCACGTGATATTACGCTTGATTACGTCAAAAAGCAAAACTTATTAACAATTACATGAAAAAATAGAGCAAATTTAAGCTATAATGCAGTTTAAGCTGTAGCTTAAACCTATTTACGAAACAGACTTGAGTGAGGGTAACGTACCGATTACGTCATGACTAAAGCACATTTAAAATGAATACGCCACAATGGAAACTTTAAATATATTAAGATATAATTCAAACAAATTAGATGGTTAAATATAAACTAAAATTATTGAAGTGTGAGATTTATTAATAATAAGTTTTCTTGAGCTTTTTCACAAAAATATTTTGCAATAAAATGTAGCAATGCGGGCTGCACCGGCGGTAGTTACGGCCCTGACTGAATATTAATTGAAGGTTTGATTCTGCAACACCAAAATCTTCATAAAAATCTAGAAATATTGCTTCTGAAGCAGTTTGTGGCACAGAAGAGTCGAATTCAAAAAGGAAATTCAGCAAGCCTTAGTTACATGATTCTCCTCTCACTAAAGGTAATCTTGAGGCAGAATTAAGGAATCAAATATTAACTCACCTAGATGACTTGAAAAAAGAATTTATCAAATATTTTCCAGATATAGATTAGAAGCGAGATACCAGAAAGTGTATTAGAAACTCATTTCAATTAAAAGTAGTCGATATTTCAGATGAAGAACATGAGGATTTTTCGAGTTGAAGTTCAACTCTAAAGCCAAGGCCAACTTCAAAGATCTGGATCTTGAGGCGTTCTGGGCCAAATACCTTCCTGCCTATCCTCTTATTTCAACTCATGCTCTTTGTGTTCTAATTATCTTCGGTTCGACTTATGTTTGTGAAGCCTCATTTTTTACTCTCGTTGCTATCAAAACTAAGCACAGAAACAAGCTGCAAGTTGAAGGAGATTTACGCTGTACGCTGTCTGGGATTAAACTTCACAATAAAGAGCTAGTTGCTAGGAGGCAGTGCCAAGTGTTTTACTGATACGTGATTGATAAATCTACCAAAAATGCAATTGCAACTGCTGTTTGTACTTATTCAATATCAGTAAGAGGGCTCGAAGCAGAGAAGCATTGCTTTAGGGAGGTACAGTAGAAAAAAAGTTAAAAACCACTGGTCTACAGCGTTGTGTGAAATTATGGTCACCAAATATACAATGGTCCTTCCTGAAGAAAATTTTTCTAAAAAATCGATTATGATGCCAACCGGGTAATTTGGATGCAAGAGGTACAGTCGCAATAGCAGTGGATTAAGAAACTTTTGGTGGGGAGGGCTAGAAGTGTAACTTGACGCTTATCATTAAAAGTAAAGACCTTTTTTTGAAGAAAAACTTTTCCGAAGTCCAATTTTTTGAGCAAGATTATTTTTTGGGACATATACAAACCAGCAATTTCTCGAAACTAAAACTAGAGTGTTGCGAGAAAAGCGTCCCCCACCATTTTCCCTGATTTTGTTTGTTTTGCTCTATTCCGGTATCAACGCACACAGGTGCAGCCAAGAAACTTGTTGTCATAAATATCATTGTAAGGGGAGTTTCACCATATAGCAAAATAAGCGCAAAATCAAATAACATATTTCTGTAATCGTAAAGCAGTAACCATTGCGGCGCCTTATCAACTTTGGGTTTGCACCCATAATTTATTAGAAAGAATCCGATAGAATTTGAGTATTAATAGAAAATTTGTGAGCAAAACTTGTATAAATTCAGAGTACCGAACCACCATCGCTTTAAAGGGCGTAGAGGTTATGCCCTCATTTGTACCAGCTAGTTATTGTTGCTGCTTTCATACATGCAAATTAGGTGAAGCCGGCGCAGCAGCTTAAACCGATATTTTTAATCCGACATAAATGACTTGTAGCCCAGAGAGGCGATAGCATAATTGAGCAATAAAATCTAACTTTGAATAGCCTCACCAGCTACTCTACATGCAACTCAAATATTACTCACATGTTGTTCTTTCGATTGCAGCAAATTTAGTTCGAAGTAGATTTCTTTGCAGGTGGTAGATAGCCAAACTTTAAATATTCATCCAGTATTTCCATAATATCTACGTTTACGCTGTTATGTGCTTTGCAAACAAAACACTCCACAGTCATGTGAAACGAAGTTTGTTGCTTTGCTCCGAACAACCAAGCAGCTCCGGGATTGCAAATAAATAAACTTAGGGCCCCAGAGAACCAAGACCGCTAATCGAGCTGGAACTCACACGTGAAAATAAATGAAGTTTTGGCCCTAGGCGGAGGCAAGGTGAAGGATGATGCTAAAGGAGCCGTACCCATTCAAAATTTCCAAAACAACCAATCAAGGCTTTAACCATTTGCAAGTACAGTGGCAAGAAGCTTTTTGAGACTTTTCTCTATAGCTTAGACTACATAAGCTAATGAAATGTTTTCTAAAAAAGAGCAACTAGTTATTACACCAACAGAAAAAATAGGCTGAAAAAATTGGTTACAAAAAATTGAATTACAAAAAGTTGGGGTGTAGCATTGATAGAAAAGTCCAGGGCTGCTATGAACCCCTACCATAAATCTTTTGGATACCCGACATCGATCTAAAGGAGCGGATTTTTAGAAATACAGCATCTCAATTCAAAATTTCAAAAAAGTTATTGTTTTGATCTCAAAATATCTATGTAGCAGACTCGGTAAGTATCTTAAAGAGTTGGTAGGGCTGCAGCAGAATTGCCATATGCTGAGTTTTTGAACTTTAAAAAAGACAAAAACTTTATGAACAAATACTACGTTTTAATCATAAACTATTAACAGGGGTGCACAATTTTTTCATTATGAGAGACCGCTTTACATACCTTATTTTACTTGCGCTACGGCGTCCAGCAAAATCAAGTCGTTTTTTATGAATTAGATATTAAACAAGTGAAAATTTTTTGTTGAAAATTGAGTTTTTTTTTTATTCATGTAAAGATTAATACCTTTTTTGTGAAGATCAACTTTTGGAAAGTAAATTTTTCTGACTAGACCTTGGGCAAAATTTGAATAGAGATTTGCTGTTCTCCTTATAAAGATGAAGATCTTTCCTCGGAGATCAACTTTTTGAAATCTGTTGTTGAGCTAAATTTTTGTTGGATTTGCGACGTTTTTCCCTCATTGTTCGAGGATCATCTTTTTTTGTAAATCTCAGATCTTCTGCACACCAACCATTGCATTTAAGACTTTGTTGTTTAGAGACGCTTGCTTTTGATAATGCAGAGGAGTGCATAAGAAGAGAGCTAGTTTCATTATCTTGTTCTAATGGTTTGTCGTTACATTATTTTTGTTGCTAGATTACGGTTTTTATGTCGTATAGAATCGTTATAAATGCCGTTTGACCAAGGCCGGGAAGGTTTTGTTACAAAAAAGAAATAGCTTAACCAAAAACAAATTTGGAGGTTAATCATATTTTTTGGTTTCTCAACTGCATTAAATGATCTTTGTTTTGATATTTATGTTTCATAGCTGTAAAGCCTGAAGACACTTTCATTTTTTGACTGGTCAAAAAAATATTGGGAAGATGGCCCATGTTGCTTCCCCCAAGCTACTTTTATGTACGCAAGAATTATTTTTTAGTAATTGTTAAGGGTTATACTGTATTTCTAATGAGGATTTGTCAACAATGCGTAGGAATAGCAAGGAAAATTCAAGTACTATGTTTTTCTAAAATTTTTTAACTATGTCAGGAAGTGAAAATGTTTGTCTATGTAACGGCAACGAAACGTCAACCACCAAACAAAAGGCGTTTCAACAAATCTGAGGGGCCAATTGGCAAATTGCTAATCACAAAAGATCAATCTCTAGAAAAAGGCTTTTCACCAAATTTGTTCTTAAATTAGACTAAAGAAACTAAAGATAATCTCCAAACAGATAGAAGTTAGAAGAAAGTGATCTCAAAAGAGTCGCTTTACAACATTGAGGAACATTGAGATCAAACAAATATTTTGACCACCCTACCCGAAAAATTGGTTTCTGCTTACGATAATGCCGCGATGCTCATTAAGTCCGCAATCTTCAACGATGCTGGCGATTCCCCGCGTTGATCCCAGTAAAAAATTTGATACACTTTACACCCAACTTATAAACAGACCAAGCTGGAAAAGAGATGCTTTCTAACATTTTAAACCTCTGAATTGCTGGGATCAGCTTAAGACTGCTAGATCTAACATAAAAATGTTAAATCCTCCAAAAATTTGTGACTGGCCATCCTCCTCTTCAATTCGATCAATTCATATTGCACTACGACATTACATAGCGTGTTGCTACTAATTGAATAGCAAGTCAGTAATGTCGCGCATGTGTCCTTTTCTTTGAGGCTCTCCCTCGCTGTATAATTCAGAAGTCATATGCAGATGCAAACATGTTACACAGCTGGCCTAGGCTTTCGCAGTTTAGCAGTTTGCATAGCTGGTCTAGGCTTTTCGTGGACCTTCAGTGGGTTAATGGCTAGGCATTGCAGACACAGCCAGACCCTGTGGATATATAAGCCAATCATTTACAAATACCATGTGCTAAATTCTAAGTAGATATAGTGCACTGATAAGGGTAAACTGCATTTGAAAGCTTATAAACCTACTTTCTATACCTCACTTGTTATTCTAAATAATCCATGTAAGAATACGCTTTACTAAATCAGAAGCATTTTTTTCGAGTCTATTATTTAGTTGCAACTTATCTTTGCTGACTAAATAAAACTAGAAGCATTAAAACTTTTTTTAAACAAAATCTTATCTAGTATTATACCTGTTAACTTCTCAATCCTAAAAATCGGAAGAAATTTTCTGTTTCCGTCTCTGAATTCTCACGCTCGTTTTGTTTGTGCAAAAATTTCTATTATGATAAAAGTGTGTAAACTTATTTTGCAAATGAGTCAATTTAACTGTACTGAAAAATTCTTCTGGCCAGGACGGCAGAGTTTTTAAAGTGAAAATCTTTTCTTAATATAGCTTGGGAAAAGCTCTTTTGCTAAATATTTACAAGAGTACTGATTGTGGGCTTCAGTGAAGTACTGTACCATCGTCAAATTCTAATTTATAAAACGCAATTCTGTTTGTCTGTGTGTCAGTGTGTCTGTCTGTTTTAACTACTCTGAAACTGCTAGAAGTACAAGCATCAAATTTGGCACGATTAATCACCACCCCATGGTGAGTGTCATAAAAGTGTTTGTGACGTCATAATCAAAATTTTTTTTTTGGTTCTTATTACTTGACAGAGGACAACCGCTTTTTACTCAAAGGAAATCCAGCTTCCGACTCAACACATTTCAAAAACTTTCCTTTGTTTGGAGTCTAAAATGGCGTCACAATCAACGATTCATTGAACAATCTGTTGTTTTTTTTTCTTTCGCAAAAAGTACTCACTGAGGTTTTCTTTTGATTTCCCCTTAAAATTTCTCAAGTCTTCGCTGGCTACGCGTTATGCAGCATGTTCTTTTCTCCATGCTTGACGTTCCCTGGGGAGTTTAAAGTTGTCCTCGCTTTTCCTCAAATGTTTGGTTGGTCTCCGGTAGCTCTATAAAGTAATTATAAAGAAAAATACCAAAAATTTCTTTCACATGGTGCGATTTAACACAGGGATGTTGTCAATTTTGATTTCGCCTTAAACTTTCTTAAGTCCCTGCAGGCTACTCATTATGATTCATAATTGTTTTTCCTTGTTTAGGTATGCTTGTAGAAATTAAATAAGTCCTTGCTTTTCCCAAATTTTCAGGTTTGATCCTGGTAGCTTTATAAAGCTATTATCAAGCAAAATAGAAAACATGTTTCTCTTAAATATAGTGGGATTAAACCCCGGCAGGCCATACTGTCACCCGTGCCGATTTAAAATGTATCAATTAACGCAGCAGCGCCAGTTTCACTGTACAAACATTTGTTAGAGTCAAAACGAAATGTTTTACTAAATATAAGCCACAGCTCCTGTACATGTGATGGAGGTCATGTTGGATTATTAATAAAGACTGAAAGTATTCAAAAAGAAAGAACGATGACACAAACTACCATTCGTAATTTTTAAAAGAGTAAGGAGAGGGGGAAGGTGAAACATTGCCAAAATTGATGGCGTCATCCAAATGGTGGTCGCTTTTGACTCATAGGGAAATTTGCTGTTTAGTGGTAGGCATATTTGACGATTCGGTGGACCTGATTTGATATTAATATTGGTGACATTAAGATTTTTTCCTGTGCTGTTTGCTTAAGCTCTTTTTAAACAAAAACATTCCCTCTTAATACAGTGCTACAGATTGATGCTATTATTGTTTAATTTTGATCTTTTCTTCAATTTGGGATATTATTACATTTAACTTTGCCCCTAATCCAGACCTCCAAACTTTTAAATAAAGATTAGTGTTTTGTACCGATACAAATATCCTTGCAATTACAAATATCAGTAATGGGCTTTACCATTTATGTTTGCTATCAAAATGATAGTAGATAATTTCTAAAATAGTTGCCCCTAAGTAGATAATTTTTCTGTCTGCTGCTGTTTTCACTATATAGTTGCAAGCAATGAGATGTCATTTAACATTATGACCTCACAATGCGTTTTGAGCCATTATTAGGATCGCTACTTACCACTTTTTCGTCACTATAGGCGAATTAATATAAACTAACGTCTCTGACTGCGTGCATGTTCCTTGGCCCTGACACAAACGTTGCCTTACAAGGAGCAAACTAACCCGAAATGAAGCACTCACAGTTCAGTAATAACAGTAGCGGGAGCCCCGATTAATCATGTCGAGGTGAAGAACATCAAATTAGCTGGCTGCTGCGACAGTCTTGCCCAATTGCAAAGGAAATTGCTTCAACATTTAGATCATTTATAGCTTGACACTTGCATTTTGTTGCAGACGATAAGAAAGGACCATCTTTACCTCATCGTCTTTTTCTTGGGTGATCACCAACTGTTTTGCTTGAAATAGGCTACATATCAAAATTTGTAGATACTTCATTTTTCGATGTGTTTTTTGAATAATTTGATTGATAAAGCCAAAGATCCATGCTATCCAGAAAGAATAGACAAAATGTACCAAAGACTTAGTTTTTCTCGAAATTGCAGTTTTGTGAACAGCAAGCACTAAAATTTAGGTGTTTTTAATCGGTATACTACATTTGATAAACATTTGGAGACATCAGTTTTTGATGAATCTTTTTGAAAACGTCGACAGATAATGCAAAAAGAACCACGCTTGTGAGGAAAAGAAGTCAAAATGTACTAAAGAACTAACTTTGTGTAACAATTTCAAGTTTGTTAGCTCTAGTCGGATAACACTAGGCGACATTTCACAACTTTTTTTTTTAAACAATTAGTTGAGTTTACCTAATTTGACTACGCTGATTCCGAATTTAAAATCAGAATTCGCCCATCACGTCACATTTTTTTGCAAAATTGAATTCAAATTTTACTTAAAAACGCATTAAATAAGCCCAATAAGCACACATTTCCGTTTACTTGCTAAATAAATTTTTTTTCAAACAAAATTGTTTTTTTTTCTTTGGTGGTGTGTGGCGTGAATTTTCTTCGTTTGGCTTTTCTTACAACCTCACTACTCTTACAATCGCGTTTCAGGTACCAATAGTAGTCCGTCATTATGATACATCCCGTCGCCCTTAGTAAAGAGTTTCCATAATTTTGATGTCCTGGTGAAAGCGTTCTTCATGTTCTTCACTCGCATCACCCAAGTTTTGTAGGAAATATTTCAAAAGTGCTTGTAAAAAACAAACTTTCAAACTCATACTACATCCAAGCGTTTTAAAACAAGCCAACATGTTTTTGCAATGTTTTGGTTGTCAGAATCTTTGGTGTTGCCAAGAAACTTCGAAACTACTTCTGCAAAGGAAAGCCATCCTTTTTTTCCACATCTATCATGGTCGATTGAAATTGAGGGTTTTTGGTAAGTTTGCTAATTTCAGATCCAACAAATACACCCTTTTTAACCTTCTCTGCACTCAAATTACGAAACTTCTCTGTAATGTATTTAAAACAGGCACCTTCTTTATTGAGAGCTTTTACAAACTGTTTTAATGAGATTCATTTCAACAATGTAGTGGTGGAAGTATCACATTGGATCTGTCAACAAGAGCAGGATGTAAAATATTTCTATAACCTGGTGTAAGGGACACCCTTAACCGCCAATCACGTTTAATCCAATGATTGCTGCTGTCCCTGCTGTTCCATTCGCAGATAAAATAAGAGTATTTTGTAAATTCAGACTGCTGACCCAGTAGGATATTTAGGACTTTAAAATCAACACAGATCTTCCACGTATGAGCGCTATATTGTAACTTCGACACCAAAACTTTTCATATTTTCATAAGACTCTCATGCAAGTCAAATGAGCTAAAGGGGTAGAAGTAAATTGATTTCTATTGTGCAACAAAACAGCTTTCAGGCTTGATGTTGATTCATCAATAAAGAGGCGCCAATCACTGGAGTTACAAACGGTTTCCAATTTCTCTACGACACCTTGAATATCCTAACAATAGACTAATGAGTGTTCCATGGCAAGAAGCGAGTATATTCTCTCTCACGATGTTTATAGCAAGCAAAAGTGGTATCAGTGCAGAGCATACGTTTTGCTTTCAATCTGGAGCCCAGAATAAGAGCAGAAGCTTTTTTCAAATTCAAATCTCTGACAAAGTCATTTAGCTTTGATTGATTAAACGGCTTTGAGTGCTGATCATCATCATCATACTCATACTCTGAACATTCTGTCAACTGGCTATCAGACAAAGACTCTTTACTGACAGAATTTTCAACTGTTTCCAAAACTCTTGGAGGCAATGGAATTAGTACATCTGGCCCATAAAGAATCGATCGTATGGCACAAGGCAAATTAGGATTTTGAATTTTATGCTTATTTTTAGCTTTGAATACAGCAACAAGACATGAGCAGAAGTAACATTCTTTTACATGATTCTTCGGATCCCTCCAAACCAAATGCTAAAGACTTTTGCTTTCGAATGCTCCACTGCCTCAATGACGACCCACAATTAAGACACACTTTGTGCGGGCCTCATGCTTTGTCTTGGTTTTCAAACTTAACACCAAACAAGCATAATAGACGATTTGTAACAAATGGTGTTATATTCTACCGTTAAACAGATATAACAATGCTTCCGCATATGTAGCAAAATATATCTGGGTCACTGACGCGGCCTCCTTGCTTAGATGACATGTTGTGTTCTAACACTCAAGCAACAGCCTAAAGTTAAGTAACTGCAAGACTAGGTCAACGAAGACTAGTTGAGTCGTTTTAAAGTAAATTGCTTTATTGATGCTACAATGTAATGATTATGACATCACAAACAAGTGTAACAACTACTATAATAGCAACGATGACGCAACAATACGGGATGTTTCTTGAAATAGGCTGTTATTTCTAGTGTAATGCAAAAAATTAAAATTGACCCAAATTGTCTTAGAAGCAACCATTTTAGCCAAAAATAAAAATCATGTCGATCAGTGTAATTGTTCAATTGCGAATGAAACATGATGTAAGGCAACCAAATTTTGATCAGCCGTTATAAACTAATCCTCAGCCTCAAGTAATTGGAGTCATGTATTGCTGGAAAGGATATTTCTTAAGCTTTGAAAAGACAGTAATTGTTAGTACTTTATTGTAACGCATTTGTATTAAAGTGATCTGTTTTTACTGAGCTCACCAGTTTTGGAAGGGGTAAAAAGTTACACAGCAGGTCTTAAAGTTCAATTTTTTCAGTATAAAAACTAATATTAATTGTATATATTATACACTATCGGACTCGCCTTGAAATAATCTTTAATTTGTTGGAAAAAGTTTGAGAATCAATTCAGAAATAAAGTCACAAACCAGTTTTTTGATAAACTGATTTTGCGAAAAGATTGCAGTTTTTGAAAACATTTTGATATTATGATGTGCGGTGGCAAACATTTGTGTGAATCGTACGAGACATATTATGACGTCATAGAGCCAGTTTAAGCGTGCAAGGAAAAAAGGGGAAGAAAATATGCTTAGAAGGCTTAAAGTGTTTGAATAAAGATGTGCTCGTAGCATAGTCAAATAAACATTAATTGTTGTAAAGTTGTTTTTATCAAAAGCAGCTGATTAACATCTTCTAAAAGAACGTTCAATCGTGTTTGTGCAATGAGTACTTTTTGAGAAAGAAAAAAAAAAACAACAGATTGTTCAATGAATCGTTGATTGTGACGCCATTTTAGACTCCAAACAAAGGAAAGTTTTTGAAATGTGTTGAGTCGGAAGCTGGATTTCCTTTGAGTAAAAAGCGGTTGTCCTCTGTCAAGTAATAAGAACCAAAAAAAAATTTTTTGATTATGACGTCACAAACACTTTTATGACACTCACCATGGGGTGGTGATTAATCGTGCCAAATTTGATGCTTGTACTTCTAGCAGTTTCAGAGTAGTTAAAACAGACAGACACACTGACACACAGACAAACAGAATTGCGTTTTATAAATTAGATTTACTTTATGTATCAGTCTATTATTTTTATTTAATTATTTTGCTTTAGGTCAGTTTCATAAAGATTTAGTTATTACTAAACAAGAATTTGTAGTTAGTTCCATTTTTAAGAAGTTAAAGAATTTGTGGTTCTATTCACAACAACCTGTTTAAGTGCAGTATATTCCGCCTTTAAAAATATCCTCAAAAGGTTGCAAGCATTCTGCAAATGCATTTTGCTTTGTCCATGGAGAATTCATCAAGACAAGAGCAAGAAAACATTCTGTGCAAGCATCCATTAGAATGTGTGAATCCTACAAAGCATACTTTGGTGTGCTATTCGGGGATCAGGATAAGTCATGGGCACCTTACTTTGTTTGCGACTACTTTATAAAGATCTTAAAGAGTAAGAAAAGAAAACTTCCTGATGCTTTTGAAGGAATTTCATATAGCTTTTTATTTTTAAGTGGAAAAGTGCATTTTGTTTTATTGCTTTTTAGCATGATACAAAGAGGTAACGAGAGCAATCAAGTTTACTGTACTGTACCAAGGATTTGGCGAGAGCCCAACAATCATTCAAGTGATTGTAACTTCTGTTTGGTAGATCCATCCAAACGTTGAGATGAGAAGAATGCACCTGCAATTGTGTATCTAAACATTCCTTTCTCAATTGCTCGAGTGCCACATTCTTCTCAGTTGTCTGCACCTAACCCTCTTTCTTTAGAAATAGAACAAATCTCTGAAGACGAGTCAAGCATTCTAAGGAATGAAGAAGGTTCATCAGATTGTAAAGATTACAACACAGGTGATGAATTGGAGCAAAAAGGCCCTATTTATCCAAGCAGCAAGATATCAATGATTTGATTAGGAACCTTGGTCTCACAAAATCCAATGCAGAGTTGTTGACATCCAGACAAACAGTGAATCAATCAAGTTTCACTTTGCTGGATCCGTCTGTTTGAGTAATTGAGCAGCGTAAACGTCATCAGAACTTCTCAAGTTTTTTACCACAGAGAATGGACTTTGCTTTTGTCATAATGTAAATGGTCTTTTTGGTTCTATTGGGATTTCTTGTGTTCCTAATCACTGGCGTCTTTTTTATCAATAGCTCAAGCAGGAGTCTCAAAGCTGTATTGCTTCGCAATGGAAACAGATATTCCTCTGGCCCACTCAGAGCATCTTAAAGAAAACTATGGAAATATCAAAACTCTTCTTATTACTTTGAAGTATGACAAATTCAACTGGCAAGTAATTGGGGATTTCAAAATGGTGGCATTTTTGATGCGTCTCCAAGGTGGATTTACAAATTTTCCATGCTACCTTTACCATTGGGATAGTATAGACACCACTGCACACTATCATAGATAAACACGGCCAAAACAAACCGAGTTTTCTTTTGGGAAAAGCAACGTCAAATGGGATTCCTCGACTGACCAGAGCAAAATATTAACGCCACCATTGCACTTAAAATTGGGCCTCATCAAACAATTTGTTAAATCAATAGACAAGAATTCAAACGCATTTGAATACTTACAAAACTTCTTTCTCGAGGTTTCTGAAGCGAAGACAAAAGCTGGTGTTTTTATTGACCCACAGGTAAAAAATCCGAGAGTGCAACAATTAACAACAAAGGAGAGCGAAGCTAGCTGCATTGGTTGATAGATTTTTGGCCAATCACAAAGCTGAAAAGTATATAGAGATGGTTGCCAAATTAGTGAAAACCTACAGCGAAATGGGCTGCAGAATGTCTCTCAAAGTTCACATGCTTGACGCTCCTCTGGATGAGTTTAAGGAAAACATGGGTGCTTATTCAAAGGAACAGGGTGATCATTTTCATCAGGACCATGGCTTACTTAAAATAGAAGATGGCCAGACATTCTACCACACAGCGCGAAAATTAGACGGGTAACATCCATCTGCGTATCGGTTTGTTTACTTTTCGCGTTTGCGAGATTTTGTGCTAGCGTTGCAGAGGGATAGTATAAGAAACTTATTTTATGTGTAGGGACAAAATGGTTTTAATACGCCACTATCTAATATTTGATGACTATCAATTAATCAAATAGGTTGTTAAAAAGTAAAATTTTATCAAAAAGTAGCACTTATTTCAGCTCAGAAGAGTGCAACAGCATAAGAAACTTAACGCATTAAATCATCAAGTAAAAACTACATTGTGCATTGTACCGCTTTCTAAGTTAGAACTAGACAATACTGTAGTTGCAAAGTTTTATTCCAATCATGTGTGTCGTCGCTTTTTTTGCCTTTCTTTGAATTGTTGTACAACTTCTCTTCGCACTTGGCCATTGACAAGTTTTTGGGTATTATTGAAAAAGACGTTACAAATTGTGCGGTTGATAAACTTAATGTTTTCAAGGTGATTGTCACACAGAAATAATTGTGGCAAATCATTAAATTTCAATACATTTTCTGCAGCAACTCTTTCGTGTAATCACTCTGGCCTACAATATATTCGCATAGGTCCAGCATAGCAAAAGATTTGCTGACATAATGCGTTAAATCAGTGGCAGGCTGCGTCAAAGCACCTCGAGACAACCTTGAAAGGTATTCAAAGCATTCAGAGGTAGACCGGTCTTGTAAATTGAACATGACCTACAGTCTAAAAAGGAGGTCCTCTTGATCATCTTTTTTGCAATATATCCCAATACAACGGCAGCAACTTCGGTTGAGTTTTGATCCAAATAACAGCTTTCAATCTCAGAAGATATGTTTTTTAGGTTTTGATTGAAATACAGCAGGGCAAGATCTTTGCTGCTATCAGGACGAATATTTTCTTGCCAGAAGGAAATCGACTCTTTGAGAAGAGATTTCAGTGCTAATATTCGCTCATTATTTGTTGCTTCTGGCAGTCCAACTAAAAAACGTCCGCCGCTCATTTGACGATATTTTGAAAACTGCCGTTCCAAAGGATCAGTTTAAAATCGTGCAGTGAGAACATAAGCATAGCTTTCTTGAAGCAAATCTTCAATCAGTGTAGCGGTGCATCTCAAAATCGTTACCAATGCAGAAGTGGTCTGTTTGCTGAGGGTAAACTTTTCCGTGTTGGCTGGTTGCTGAGTTTTCCATTCAGAAAACCAATCAGCCAATTTTCGGAGAAATGTTGGTTTGCAATCATTTGCTTTTGCAGCATCTCCACGATGAAAGTTAATATTAAATTGTTGTTTGCTGTTGCTTATCGTCCACCAGAGATTGATTAAGCGTAAAAGTTGTGCCGCAGCATTGCTTTCTGGAAAATAGCTTTTTATGGCGGCGGAAGTGGTCGGGTCAAATATCGCCAAAGCTAATGGTACACTTTGCTTGTTATCTCCTGGATGTAGAACTTTGTATGTGAGTTTGTTGGCCTTTCTCAAGTTCGACTGTAGTTTCTCATCTTCATCAAAGACAGAGTGAAGCAGCTTCCATGAAATCTTTCCAGCAGGAAGACTAATAAAGTCAGAAAATAAAATTCGGGAAAAATAAATCGCCTGGAGTTCAATAGATTGTTTGGTACATTCTTTAGCAGATGTACGGGGTCATAAAATAAATATGTTCTTCGATCTGATGTAGAATATTGCAAAATTGCATTTTTATGCGATTTACTTCCATATTTTAAGAAAAGTTCGTTAAAGGCGGACACGTTGCTGGGGTGATTGTCTGAATTTACTGCTTGCACGTGAAAGCCTATTTCATGAGGAGATTGTATAGTTTCTATTAGTTGGCCAGACAACCATTTTCCTTCTATTTTCGATTCTGGCACAGCTTTGACCACGAAAGGCAAATTCTTCCGTACTCCCAGAATCATAAATGTCATAATTCCTTTAAACAAATTACCATTGTCATCGCAGCCGATCAGATTACCTTGCTAAAATTGCAACTCTTTTCGCAGATACATTGCGTCGGTTAACAACACAATGTCTTTATCAATTTTGCGTTCGTTTAGCAATAGTTTGACTGCTTCCAATGGTTCCATTCTTCCCTGGCTTAATCTCTATAGAAGGCTAACCGAAGGCAAAGAAAAATATTTGACAAGTAGTTGGTAAGCTGGCAACGAAGTGTAGCGCAACATCAGGGCAAGTTGCAAAAGTTCTGACGTAAATTTTGGTCTATCATCAGGTTTTTTGTATCGGATTTGCTGTAGTTCATCCATGATATTTGTGGTTCTGTTATCTGAAAAACTTCTGATGTATGGTGGAAAGTTTTCCAGATAAGACTTTTTTGTCAGTCGACAATCCTTTCCTTTAACAAAACATGGAGGGAAGGGTATAGAGGAACCAGAAAACAAAAGCTTAACATGGAGGTCATTATCAATTACGATTGCTTCAGTAACTGTAGGAATGTCGAATGTCTTGCAATTTTCCAGTTTGTAAAACACTGCTCTACTTTTATCAATTTGCAACTTGTAGCCACTGCGACAAAGGCTTTCATCAATGCTGGAAAGATCTGAAATTTTGTCATGGTCATTAAAATCATCAAGCTGATCAGGTAATGCAGTCACTCTACTTGGAGGCTTTCTTTGGGTTTTGGGTGTAGGCATAACTGACGGGGGTATGGATTCATTGCCAAAGTACATAGAAGGAACTGGTTGTAATTCTCATTGTAAGGTTGCTCGTTTGCCAACTTTCCAAAACTTTTCCTTAAAATGTTTAGAACAAACACCAGAACGTCGCGTAGGAGCCCAGTCTCTTCTATTCACAAATCTTATACATTTTCTGTTTAATTCTGGGTTTTTCAAAAGAAAACAAAATACTGGGGATTTTTCTGGAATAACATTAATTTTATGTTGACGCTTTTTGTATCCCGTTTTGCAATAGGCGGCAACACATGTATTTACCATAATTATGCCAAAACAATTATTGGAAGTACCTAAAACAAAGCAAATTCCTTTTGCATCGATTGCTTTGAACTTAAA
Organism: Trididemnum clinides; assembly: GCA_963675345.1. NCBI lineage: Eukaryota > Metazoa > Chordata > Ascidiacea > Aplousobranchia > Didemnidae > Trididemnum > Trididemnum clinides. Next base: position 31,100,826 of record OY776294.1, on the reverse strand, counting down.
AAAACAATCGTACTTACAAAAATGGAAATCAAAATTGGCCTTGCATTTTAATAGTGCTATATTACGTCCAACTAGCTGGCCAAAGCTCAAATCAACCAGCTAAATATTCTTTAAAAAAAATATAATAAACTTACTTTAACTGCTATGCTATCAAAATTTAAGACTTCATCTACCATGACGTTTTTCTAACGGTACTATTATCTTCTTCGTAAATGTCCTCCCAACACTTTTACATTATAAGTAACTTACAGCAAAATTAAGAACTAATAACAATAGCTAGAACTGTAGATAATAAGATAATTTCTACTACCTAGCTGGACTTTTTGAACTGTCCTGCACACCCTAGCACTGTTAAACGTCTAGAGAAAACAACGCTGAAAAGCACTTAGTTTGAAGATTGTGAAGGATTAACCTCTGCTTGAAACCAACAGTTGAAGAAAAGTAAACAAGTGCCGAGTAAATATTACCCGTCTAATTTTCGCGCTGTAGGGTAGAATGTCTGGTCGTCTTCTATTTTAAGTAAGCCATGTCAGGACATATCAGAATTTGAACGTCGTTACCAAGAACAGTATAATGAGTGCATGATGGGTGACTACAAAAGGGGGCTGATCTGTGAAAGTGGCTTGCCATATTGTCGAAAATCTAGAAAACCAATACATTTCTAATTAATTTATTTTGCACTCTGGTTTGACCTAAGTGTACAGCATCGTTGTTTTAAACTGTTTAGGTTGTCAACTTCATATATAAGATAAAAAAATTGTTTTTACTTGTTTCTTAAAGAAGCATAAACTAAAATAAAATATGTAAACCTCTCCAATGAAAAAAACCATCAAGAAATAACAGCAGATTTTATACGTAAAATTTCACGTTTTCACACAAAAATCTCAATTAAAAAAGACACTCTCTCATACACAAAAGCAATCTTTAAAAGAAACTTTAAGAGTCTTTTGTAGTTTCTAGACGTAATCAGTTAGGAAATATCACCCAGAAGCCAGGAACAAAGATTGTGTTACGCAGTGTTATTGAATCTCATGAGGGAAGAATCAGTGCACGGACGCCATAACGTATACTTTATCACAGGGCTTCTCAAACTTTTTTCTTCTGCGACCCCGTTTTGAAAAATATATTTCTACGCGACCCCATTATGTGCACATTCACGTTAATAACATTAAAACGTTACCTTCCACTGCGAATTACATGGTAAATGTTTGTCCTTTAAGACGTGTGACATCTGACAGTTTGCTCACAACAAAATTACAAAACAATGCAAATGCACAAGAATGACAAAAATGTCGCTATAATGATGAACACTGAACAAAAACAAACCATATAGGCCTACAGTAAATAGTTATCAACCACATTTAATGGGATGGATGCGCTTGGTGTTTCTTGCACAAGTGATCCATTCGTGGAATGATACAAGACAATGCGGGGCGAAGAGCATCTTCAACAGTTTCCAAAGAGGATCGGGTTTTTGACTTAATGGTTGTAAGTTTTGAGAATGCCGCTTCGCATAAATATGTAGTGCAAAAGGGCAAGAGTTTGTCAAGGGCTAGTTCAGCAAGGGTTGGGTATTCATTTCTTGTCCTTATCCAAAAATCACATAAAGTCTGTTTTGAAAATAGAAGTTCCAAACCTTTGTCGCTAGATAAATCTGCAAACTCTTCTTGGGCTTTTAATGACAGGTGTGTGACATCTGACAATTGGCTTACAAATGGTTCACGAATCCAACTTTCTTTTCCTGAATCGATGTCCGTAGGAAAGTACTTTCGAAAGTGTGTGTGAAGGCTATTCAAATGATCGACTATGACCTTGACAATCAAGAGATTGGACAAGTGTTTTTCAGTTAAATAATCATCCGTAGCAGCAAACATTTCCAAATTACCATCTTCTGTCCTACTTTTCCATATTGTAAGCTTTTTAATAAAAGCTTCAATTCTATCATTAAAAGTAAAAATGTTGCATTTTTTTCCCTGAAGAGACATGTTCAAATCATTTAATTTTCCGAAAATGTCGGACAAATAGCATAGCTTAAGAACCCAAGCATCATTGAGAAAAAGTTCCGCAAAAGCAGACTTCTGTTCTGTCAAGAACATGACAAGTTCATCCTTCAACTGCAATAGCCTTTGTATACTGTAGCCTCTTGATAGCCACCTGATTTCCGCATGCATGAGTAAGCTTGTATAATTTGAATCTTGTTCTTTGCAAATATTTGTAAACAAACGACTGTTGAGAGCGTTGTTTTTAATATAGTTGATTATTTTGACAGCATCTCGAAGAACAGTGTCGAGATCAAGTGACATATGTTTGGCTGCGAGTGCCTCCCTATGGATCATGCAATGAGTAAACGTAACGCGTTCCGGAGTTGCATGTTCTTTCACTTTTGCGACAAACCCAGCACGCTTGCCCATCATTGCCCCTGCGCCGTCTGTACAAACTCCAATGCAATTTTCCCATTGTAAACCTGCAGTCGTAAAAAATTCATCGACTTTAAAGAAGATATCTTCACCTTTGGTGTGACTTTTTAAAGATCGACAAAAAAGCAATTCTTCTTCAACGTTTTCTTCATGTACATACCGCACGTAAACTAGCAGCTGTGCATTTTTTGTTACATCTGTCGTTTCGTCGAGCTGAATTGCAAACTTTTGACTCTTCTTAAGGCGAGTGATTAGTTGCTGCAATTGGTCGTCACTAATTTCAGCAATTCTTCTGGCAACAGTGTCATTGGATAAGGGTATTTTACGAATTTCGTCACCATACTTTTTTCCATGTACGATTTCTGACATTTTTACAGCTGCAGGTAAAACGAGATTTTCACCAACCGAGAAAGGTTTGGTTGATTTTGCTATCAAATAACTGGCTTCATAAGAAGCATGCATATATCTCTCGTTCACAGTGAAAAAATTTTCTGTGAACTGCTTCTGCTTCTTTGAGGACTTGAGAAGTCTTTCAAAATACTGTATTGGCTTGTCCGAAGATTCTGCATGTTTAGTGTTAAGATGCCTTTTTAACTTGGAGGGTTTCAAGCTTTCCGCAGACAAAGTTTCATTACAAATTAAGCAAAGAGGTTTTTCCACTCCATCTTCACAACTACAAGTAAATCCATACTGCAAAAATGAGTCATCATATTTCCTTTTTCTTTTTGGCTTATCAACTGTTTTCTTTGTGCTTTCATTGTTACCACATGAATCTGTTAAACCTAACCACTGGTCCATTGTGAAATCAATCTTGTAACTGCTTTAAACTTTAGTCTAAAGTCCTTCTATGGTCTCGGAATAGTTAGGTTTAAGTGCTAGCAGCGACAGTGGCGTCGTAAAAAAATCTTCCTTCAAAAACTAGGCTACTCTGACATCGTAATGCGAGCAATTAAGTTTGTTTTAGTCAGCATTTCACTGCAATAATGGCGTAACAATACATCAATTGTTATGACTGCTTACACGTTATTGTTCGATCTTTCAAAACGGCAGTTGCGGTCAATCCTCAAAAACACATTTCTTGGAAACGGATAGCCTATTAACTTGACGTTAAAAGTGTCGAAATAATTTATTATGACCATGTAATAACTTCGTAATAGTGTTTCGCGACCCCAAAATTTTATTACGCGACCCCATTTGGGGTCGCGACCCATAGTTTGAGAAGCCCTGCTTTATCATATACGTGCCTGTTCACACAACTTGCTGCTCACGGCTGCAAGGGTGTGCTCAATGACGTATTTCGGAGAGCTAAAGGGCGATGGCTGCCCAAGCAATATAGTGGTTGTTAATAATGTGAAAAAAAGGTCCCCAGGTCTGTTTGGAAACCGAAATGAGCAAAAAAATGTTTTTTACGTCTGTTGGAGACCAATTTAGGCAAGATTCTTAGTTTTAAAAAGTTGATTTTCAAAAATAGGGTTTTTGGCTTTACTAAACCCTCTAGCCCCTTAAAATTAATTTCTAAAATTCCAGTGAGTTTGTACCCTGAACTTGGTTAAAGAGACGTGCAGTAAACCAATTCTAAGCATATTAGGCTAACCTGTGTTGCAGCCACTGCAACTTCGATGTATACATGCGCAGCTATCGCGACAATGACATCTAGCTACTAAGAGTCGTATGAGCACGAAGATGTTACAAACCACAAACCGAAAGTTACCAACAGCAATGTTAATATATAAACCGAAGGAAATCTACGTTTAGTAGCTATCATGATAGAAGTGACTAGTCGCCATATGGAGTGCACTCTATTGACATCTAACTATAGCCAGATGCCTGCCGTTGCGCTACACCTGTATTCTACTCCAAAGCTGCTGTTAATAGGGAATAAAGAGGTTGAAATAAGCAGCGATAAAAGTAAGGATTGAACCTTTTTTAAATTTCAAAAAAATAAAACTTCAAAGCAACGTTTAATTGATATCGATAAAGGGTAGTGTTTTGGTCTGCTTTTCCAAAGAGCTGTAAGTTTCTACATTAAACCATACTTTAAGTATAAGGTTTTGAAGGAAAAACACTTTAAAGGTAAAGATGAAATTGCTCGTCATCCTCTAACTATATGTCATGCCATCATGGGATATGTCAAAAACGAAAAGCATTACAAAACTCTAGCTTGAACGCATGTGTTGTACACACATTTAAGTTTTATTTCATGATTCACAAGTGCTCAATCCGGCCATCTCCGGCCGCATGGACATTAAGCCGATATAAAAATCCCTTCCTAATGCGCCTCAGCTTGTTGAGGTGCACTGTATTGACTGCAGTTATCAATCGATCTGTCATGTCATTGATATTTGCCGAAGTTAGAAGAGCATAAACTTTGTCTTTAACAAACCGCCACAAGAAAAAGTCTCCCGCCGTAAAGTCTGAAGATCTAGCAGGCCAAGGGCAGAGATCAAAGTCTTTAGCATTTACCCTACCAATTAATTGTTGAGGCACGCTTTTGTTCAGACAAGCTCGAGCCCCAAGGTGCCAATGGGATGGTGCTCCATTTTGTTAAAAAATGGAGTCATTCGAATCTGCTTGCAGTAAAGTTTATAGCTAGTTTTGGAGCATTTCGAGATAGATTTGTCCTGTAACAGTATTTTTTTCAAATAAAAAGGGACTGTAGGCCTTGTCTTGAGGCACAACACAGTAGACGTTTATTTTATGGGCATCTCCTTGATGCTCAACTGCTTTGTGTGGAATGTGTGGTCCCTTAGTGTGCACATTGTGACGGTTGACTTTGCCACTCAAATGGAAAGTCGCTTCGTCACTAAAAACTATACGTAAAAAGAGAATTTTATCATCTTCCACCATCTCCAGCATTGACTCACAGAATGTTCTTCGTATCACTTTGTCGTCATTAGTAAGAGCATAGACGAGACTTAGTTTGAATGCTTTCATGAGTAATTGTTTTTTTAACAAACGCCAGACTGCATTTTGAGGGATCTCTAGCTGACAACTATCTCAACGTGTAGATTTATGGAGGCTTCTTTCAAACACATTGTGGGTCCTCTCCACATGCTGCTCTGAAACATGTGATCTTCCAGGACACTTTCCTTTGTATAGACATTTACTCTCTTGAATCTATCTAACTCACCCTCGCATACTTTCACGATGGGGTAGATCAATGCCGAATTCTCTTCTGAAAGCATGCTGAACCGTGACAATCGTGTTTATTTTCGCGAACTCAAGCACACAAAACGCTTTCTGCTGAGGAGTCGCCTTTTTGAGTGTAAATAAAAACTTGATCTTCCCACAATTCAACGGCGCCGGAAGGATTACTAGCCGTAGCGGTGAAATTGACACCTAATCGAAGTTAGATAACTACTTTATCACAAAAACAGTGATTCAGCCTAATACAATGCTATAGGCCTGAAAAAATGCGAGATGATTTTAGCATATTCTTTTCAAATCACTCTGTACATTTCCCAATAGTCATATTGACTACTCTCGAAACGGATTTAAATACATGTTTGACACGTTTGATTTAAACTTGTTGCTGCATGTTTCTCTCGCTGACTTGTGTTCTTTCTGCACCCAAAAACTTTTAGTTTACGTTAGCGAAGGATAAAGATATGTAACGCATATTAACCTAGAAAAGTTGTCAGAAGGCAGCAAATAAATCTTCTTCTGTACAAAAAGAACCCCTTTGATAGATCAAACGAAATACCTACGATTCAACGAACTGCTGCTTGCTTTAAATTGCAGCGAATGTATATGTCTACCACCTACAGGTAAATGAATCAAGTTGGAACTCTTTGCCAAAGGCACGACAAGCATACTTTATGAACCGAGCATTAGGCAGGAAAGCTGTGATCGGCATTCTTAAAAATTCTTTTGTGTGGCTAGGTCGAGGTTTGAACTACAGTCTACTGCACTCAAGAAAATGATTTTAATCACCTCGCCTCCGAGCCAGTTAGGTGAAGGATTTGCTTAGATTGGGTAAACAGCGATTTCACCTCAAATCCTTCAACTTGGGGAACAGCAGTTTTGTTTTAAAAAAGTTTGTTTTTTTAAAACAAAATGCACAAACAAAATTTAATTTGTAGGAGGATCCTCCCCCCCCCCCTCTAGCCAGTTTAGCAGCATCTGACATTATATAGTGTTACATTTTACCGCACGATATCGCCAGTAATCCTCCGCATATTTTGCTTTTGGGTAGTATGACTGAATTTTTATTTCTGTAAAGAAGTGGCTTGAAAAGAGGACAGAAAAAGAGGGAATAAACCAAAAAAAGCACTAGATTTTTGGGGGAGTGTGCAAAATAATTTGGATTATATTGATATTTTGAAAGAAGGCAAATTTTCTTATCAACCCTTCTATAAACTAATAGGATGAAACTCCCGCTTTTGTTATGATTGTTGGAAAAATAATCGATAGTTCTTTGTTGTATCTGCAACGCTTCTTTACGCACACCTGTTAGAACAATTGTATCTATTGCCCACATATCAACTCTCTTAAATACATACAAATGTTGCTTGTTCAAAAATGTTGTCTCGCAGGCATGTTAAACTGTGCTTTGCATCACCCAGAGCCAATTTTATTGTGCTCAAATTGTCTTTTGTCTCTCTTAATAAATGGATTAATGGGTTTAGTCTATAAAATATGGTTGAGTAACTATTGGAGTTTTCATTTAACAACTTCCCCCAAACAATGATTTTTGGCAAGATTTTCATTTTGAAGCTGTTATCGGAACTGAACATTGGCAACAGTTTTTTTAATACTACTGTTGCTAGATTAGAATCTGCAACGCAGTGAAATAGGTTGGAGTATCGTATTATGGGGACAATGATTGCACGGTTGTAAGGTCAAACCTGGGATAAATTCGCTTCTATGTTTTTGTAAAAGACACTTCGCAGCATTTTTTCCTAGCTTAGTCGCACTGCTTGTGATAGAAATCTACTCGTGACCTAGACAGCGGATATAAACATTCGGTGTTTTTTTTTTAACTGATAAAAGCTTTTACAGAAATCTAAAGAGAAATAAGGATATAACTCAAAGTTCATTTTTCTTTATTGTTATTTGTGTTCTTGTTGGTAGTATCTACCTAAGTATTTAAAATGAAAGGTGAAATGAAAAAAAAAGGCTTTTTCTTGCTCGCGTTCTGGCTCTTCCTCCTTCCCTTGTGCTGTGGAGAGATGCGTAAGTAATTAGTTCTGTATTATCTGTAATTATCTAAGCTTTTTAATAAATCGTCAAAATTTTAGACGATGTTTAACACTACCAAACTCACTAAAAATTAGCTCGATAAGTAAGTCGCGCCTTTACGGTGTATTTCGTGTGTTTTCAATGAAAAGGTAATTATGAAATAGTTCAGTAAAACAGCATCTTCTTCGTATCACCCGGGCTGATCCCAGATGTATGGTTCTTTGACACAGCGTAGAGGTATTTTGAGAATACATATAAGAGTTTTTGCTAAATTTTCTTGGTAGGGTAGATAACCGTATGACTTTCGGTAATATGACCATTAGCTGTTCTCAAATCATAAGACGCTTTTTTGTCTGACTTTAACTCACCCATTCCTGTATGTGTATGTGACGTGTTTGTAACCCCCATCCCAAACGTGACACGTCGCATAAAAAAGTGCTTCAGCTAACTTAAATTATTCGGAGTTGTCACAAAAATTTGTTTAATCACGCAATTAAAAGCTTTAATCCTTTTGAAAATAATAGGAAGTTTTTCATAAGCGATATCTCTTATGTTCCTTCCACGCCTCATCACGGTTTCGCTCCCTCTCCCCACCTGGAGATGTCATATGATATTTGAAAGGCCTCTCATGAGTAAAAAAAGGCTTCAGCTACAACATGCTCACCTTGGTTGGTTTGATCCTTGCCCCCCTGAAACTTGATGTAAAGATAGGTTGCTTAAAGGGATGCTGTACTTTTTGGAGGTTCCCAGCACTTGACAATTTTGAAGTATAATTATTTCTGTCGCTAAATCTAATACTGACGACAATGACAAAATGTTGAGTTTTTTTTCGGAAGATAATGGCTAAAATCCCATTTTGAGCTTAAAATCACGTATTTGCGACCTCTTGTATTAATTGGCACCTCTTTTTAGTAGTAAATATGTTTAAGAGGAGAGAATTTAGTCACCATGCCTCCCTAGATTGTATCCCCAAATACCACACACGGCCAAATTTTAGTAGTAACCTTACCTTTCCAAATCCAAACTATCAAACTATCTTTTCGTGCTGCAACGCGCTTTCAACAATTAACTCATATTCTGCTAGCCTCAGTTTAATCTGACATACTATTTTTTACGGTATAACAACCAATTTAACTTTTTAATGCGGTCAATAAGCTACACACTGTTTTGGAATATATTTGAAAAATATTATTAGAAAACTGACTGGAAAAAAGATTTTTGCCACCAAATGTTATTTTGTTTACTAATAACCCAAAAATGTGATTTCAACTTACATATTTTTATCACCAATTGCGCATATTACAAGCTAAACAGTAAAATACGTTTGCGAAGTACTAATCTATAAAATGGTTCAGTGCTACTGTCAAATCCTTTTTATATTCATCAAATCACAACTTTTTTACCATCAGATTGGACTGACGCTAGCAGCAGGAAGGCAAAGGTTTTTCCTTTAACAAAAGGCTATCGGTCGCGTTCTTGTATTACGTCATTATAAAGAGTGCTAGTTGTCAGCAAATTTTAGGCAATTTTTTACTTAAAGGGATTTGCCTATAGCATCACACTAAGGTAAATTAGAAAAATTGCTCAAAAGTGATCAGCATCATACGATACCACACAAAAATCCATTACCATTTGTCAATAATCAGCGACCTGTTTCACCCTATTGGATTTCATCAGGCGGGTGTAAAAGACACAATGATAAAAATTTATAACACATGGGCTTACAGATTCGCTATTCAGTGCAAAATAATTTTTTTGCATTGCATCATTATTTTGCACGAAATAGCAAATCTGCTAATATGTATTGCGCATCTTACACTGGCCTGATGAAGCCCAGTAAGGTCGAAACCGGTCGCAGATTATTGACAAGTTGTATTGGATTGTTGTATGATACGGTATGATGGTGGCGATCATTCTAAAGCATATTTCTTATTTTACCTTACATAATTATGAAGAAAGAAGTTAGCATTGCAGGGCGCATCCAGATATTTCAAAGAGAGGCACAATGGAAAACCTAGACAATTGACAATTTTGGGTGGAACAACCTTTCTCGCTTGCATCAGCTTATGCAGGACTTCACCTCCAACCCTGTGCGTTTCGTTACGTTCCATCATTTATTACTTCGATTTTCTTAATATTAGCATGTTTGTTTTTGTTTATTACGTCATAATTATAAATTTCAGCAAATGAATCTCATAAAATATTGAAGTTAACGGCAAATACTGAATTAGGAAAAATTTAAAAGTTTTCACAAAAAAATTTATTATACACTTTGTCGTGAATAAGTAAATTTGCGTTGTAAAAATAGTTTATGTATATGTATAGTTGCTGTAATTTGTCGTTTTGTTCTGCCGTGATTATTTTAGTTGTAAATCTGAATTTGTAGACCCAAACTTGGTTTTATATCTCGGCTGTTCTCGCAAAGACTTAGATTTGTAACTCACACACTTCTTCTGACCTCACAATGGTTGACTACGTGACTAAATTCCAAAGTATTTGAGTGAATCTTGTTTCTTTTCGCAGATTTTTGAATGGCAATTACACAATTTATTAGCGGTCTTTTTTTTCTTTGTCACATGATGTTGTTCTGACAATTTCTGGACTATTTTCCATTCGTATATATAAGGCGGCAAGATTTTTACGCATTCAGAGTGTCAGAAAAGGTGGCAGAGTAGTAAAGAAAAAGATGTGTTGTTTTGCGGTGATTTATTGTGGATTTTTATTAGAGTGACCAGAATTAAGAGGTTAATAAGTAGATTTAGTTTTGGTTGGTTTCTAATCGTTACATTAAAGTGGTTTAGTTTCTATGTTCGACGAGCGAAAAAAATTCAAAGTTTTAAAGTGTCTTGTGAATATATTTGCTCTGTTCTTGATCTAGAAGTGTGTGGTTCAAAGTATTTTAGTTGAAGCTAATTTTTTCCTAGCTACTAAGTTGCAGCCAGACTCAGTTATTCGAGCGATTCTACATATTGCCTCAATTTTAGGACTAAAATTAAGGTTGAGATAGAACAAAAATTTTATCGCCCACGACACGCTTACTCAACGGTGGAGAGGAGGCGGTCCCCATGGGTGCGCACTGCATTGCAGTGAGCAGACTAAACACGACTTCTAGAAGATGGAGTAATAAAGTGCATCGTCTAGAGTAGGCTGCAGGTCTTCTTCAGGTAGTTAAAAACTGCTTGATTTAATTGTGATTGGATGCTACGTCAAGGGCGTCAGCACAAACCTACTTTAGGGGGAAGTTACAATTACAGTACTATATTGTTTCAAAAAGTTTGTTGTCATGTATACGGCAATTTTGACAATTTTGATTTCTTCTATTTGTAGGGGGATACGAGCCCCGGGAAAAAGGTGTAGCAAACAGAATTTTCTCTGCCAATGTTTGCATCAGCCACCTGATGACGTGCTCGGTGAAAGCGACAAGGATTCAGGTAATGAAGATCCATCAGAATTTAGTTATTTATGCAGTGGTCAGCTGTTGGCCGGTGCCATTGTTTAAGTATAGGACGAGACTTGACTAAGAGTTATTGGTGGCAGCAACAACGACGATGAAGAGGAAAGATCATAAACCAAAAATTGGAAAGGAAGGCAAGCTACCAGCGACCGCAGGCAAAATAGCGCATGGAGACATACAGATATTGCTCACGACAACAGAGCGGAATGGAATGTTGGAGCTCCTGTAGCTACAGAAAAATCATCTTGTGCTTTATTTGTACAGCAGATTTTTGTACGAAAATTTTGTACAACAGAAGTGTACGAGCTTATTCGCGTGAAAACCATTTGATATGCTCATCTAAATAGAAAACACAATTTTGACGTTATTATAAAAGAGCCATTCATGGCAATACTGCTCCTAAGTGGCTATGCACCTTTGCCACGCCGCTCCATGTACTCGGAATATGATGAGGATAGGCACAACGCAATTGTTTCCAGCTTCATGTCAACAAGCAGATTTGACTCCTTTACGCAAAACCTCCATTTAGAAGATAACATAAACTTGGATTAGAGCGAGCAATTTTCAAAAGTTAGGACCATTATAGACTCTTGCTCAAAAAGTTTTCGTCCGCAGCAAACTATCAGTATTGGCAAATCAATGAAAACATAGAGCAAAGTAATCCATACATGGAAAGCCTTAGACTTTGGATACAAAATGTGGGCATCTACGACATGCCAGGGTTATTGCATTCAGTTTGTACGTTACCTTGGTACAGAAAGTGGTATAGATCCTGTTCTTGCTTGGAGGCTCTGTGGTTGACAAGCTTGTATTCTGTTTGCCAGATCAGAATGTTTGCAGTATCATATTGTCATGGATAACTTCTTCAGAAGTGTCCGGCTCCTTAAATATTTAAAAATAAAGAACGTCTTTGATACCGGCACAAAATGAGCAAATTCATCGGAAAAACTCCTTTGCAAGATATGAAAGTTGTGGAGAAAAAGTCTGGAAGTACTTACGAAGTTAAAGTGGACGTAGCTAGTAACTTAAAGGTGCCTCATAGGAAATAAAATAAAGTAATAACGGTGACTTCAACTTGCTGCGGCGCTTCTGCCATCCGTAATGCGAAGCAGTTCAATTGGGCAAAAGCGTCAAAAAATTGAAGTAAAACATCTGCAAATGGTCCAAATGTATAACATGGGTATGGGGAAGTACATCGATTAGATTAAAAAATCGCAGCTTTTATGGTCAATCAGCCAAGCAAAAAGTGGTGCTGACTCGTCTTTTGGTTTTGCCTCGACTTTGCAGTAAATAGTGCTTTTCAACTGTTTGAAGCTCATTCCTCGTGCAGCTGCCTTGACTTTCTTGGGTTTCGACGAAGCATTGTTGATGTCACTATAAAATTTGTCGCGCACAAAATAATATTCCAAAAATGTTTTCTTCTGCTCGAACTTCAGATGACAAGCGCGTCTAATAAAATGTTCGCGACGACAATTTCGGTCATTGGATTGTTAAAGAAAGCCGTAGCAATGTGCAAGAAAAGGATGTAAAGACACCATTTTATAGTCATGCAAAAAGTGCACTGTTGACCTCCTTTCAGAACATTTTGCTGAGTTTTATGCAAAATTAAACCACTGTGCTAGGTCTATATGAGAGGCAAATTTACGCTACCTGAAGTACAAAAAACTACAACAAAACACCCCAATATTCCAGAGCTTTTCAAAATGATGATGCATTGTGACGTCATACTGACAAAACCAATTCAATTCAAATTACTTTATAGCACAACACTGATTGTGATGTTCAGCAATTGCTTCATGGAAAAACTTGTGCTTTAGGCTTATAACAACGAAATAAACGCTTCAACAAAAAAGAATTTCTTGACAATGTTAGGCTATTTACTCACTATACCTTCTCAATGCTGCATTAGTTTAAACTGACAAATAATTTTTCATAAAAAGAGTAAAAAACTTTTTTGTAATTGAAGAGAGATGTCGTTTGTTACAAACCTAAACCTGAATATTGCATCAATCAAAAACTAAAAATATGAGCGTGGGAGAATATGGGTTAAACATCATGCAATAACTTTACGTAACTTTGAAAAAGCTGGTTTGCCAGAAACTTTTTATTGTGCCCTCATCAATGGTAGTATTATCTTAAATGCAAGCTCCTACAATAGAGTGAACAATCTCTTTTATCTCGGCTATTTAGATATTTAAATTTGAGAGAAGTCTGAGATATTTGAATTGTAGAAATATATAAAATAGTGGTTAGCACAGTCTCTAACTCTTATTTTTTGACGCGATACAGTCACAGATGAATTCATCAGGAGAAGCTTTGGTAAAACAGCCTCTTCAAAGCTAAGTTAATAATTTGTACAGTCAACTATAGTATTTGACGACAGAACTATCATCTAGGTATTTTTGCAGTGGAAAGTGCAGTGCAAATTCCTCCCAGCTGTACTACCATTACTAGACCAAAAAAACCATGGGATTATTTTACTTTGTTTTACCTTAAACATAAAATGAAATGCCAAGAGGTGTTTTGCTTCTTGATTGCAACGGCTTTGTTTTCAGCGTCTGTTGAACAATTACTACAGGACAAGCAATGTATTGAACTTTAGAGATAGCTGTGCGCATCCATTTGAGAAACCATTTTCCGGTCGATCATCGCAAACGTAAAAGCCTTTCTCAAAAATGATGCGTCAGAATAAAACATATTGTACCCTTTCCAAAATAAAAGCAGAAGCTTTGCTCTTAAAGAAGTAATCTTCAAAAAAACATTTAAACTCGAGAAACGGCACAACCTCCCCCTTCCTGATAATATTTATCTTCTTATGCTGCTGATTCCTGTTTCTTCCCTTGGCGGTCTACCGACCTCAAGCGTGTGAGGTAATTTTTGACTACTGGACTGCACTCATAGTCGAAAAGAGGGACAATTTTTAATGCTTATCAGCTGGTAGCTCTAACCCGATCGATACCACGTGGTCACACCGACGCGCCTTCTGATCACAACCGAGACCTTTACTCAATACAATGGCGATATACGCGGCCAGAAAAAACAGTAGAGCTATTAGTACGAACACTAGAATTCACACAATACTTATGCTTGACAACTTACCAACTATTAAATGCAATTACAAGATTCCGGCGATTCGAAAAGTTTGGCCTTCTATCTCCACTCCGCCATAGTACAAAAGACTGAAATAAACGCGATACAATTAAATCTTGAGCGATTGTACCAACGACAACTAGAGGATAAATATGCATTTACATCAGTTATGTTAAAAGAATCTATACCGAGCGTTCTTGTTTCCTATAGCTCTGACTCTAAAAAGTTGTCACCGGACCTGGGTTAGCCTCTTAGCGCCCCTGTGAGTGGATCTACCAAATTGAGATTTAACAAAAGAAGAATTTAGTTATATCCTCATAATAGAAAAGGAGTTTACTTTTCAGTTAAACAACTGCTAAGACTAAAGACTGACTACCGGTAGCAGCTATCTTTGCAGTGGAGGTCTTATGCTTTTAAAAATGAAGGCCATTTCTATCATAACACAATGTTTAAATACTCTCTTCCTAAGTCGCAAAAGAAGAACTAACTAACTAACTAACTCGCTTGGCAAATCGCAGTAATGATTTTTGATATAACACACTTATCTTTACATGATTGTTTCACCCGATTTTACAAAACTTTCCATCTAACAGTAGTTCAAACGTTCAAAAGCATAATTAGTGGTTATCAACTTATATTTTGAGGCCCGAAGGACAAGAATAATTGCATTCTCACCTAGAGTTGCAAAATATCTTCTGTGCAGGGATGTACCCAGGATTCTGATTAGGAGGGAGCAAGATTTTGATTATAGGGTGGGACAAATATTTAACATATTTTAAAAATAGGTACACATATTTTCTAATTTCAGTTGTTTTTTGATAAAAAAGCAAGCATTCAGACTGTCAAAAATCTTTTTCTGTTTGAAAACTTTGAATTATAAAATGAATGAAAATAAAAATTTTGGGCGTTCATTTCCCTTTTGTTCTCTCTTTTTTGCAACAATTCTGCGTTCGTGTATACCTGCACGGTATGAGCTACCACGGTTTTTTTTCGAGCAAACCACGTCGACTTTGGGTAAAGGGCCGTTCAGATGTCATGTGTCGCCTCAAGGAGGAGTGTCGCGTAAACAATTATGTATTTTTGGTCCTATCTCAACTTTAAAAATTTTTTCTTCTTAAAATTGAGGCGACTTATAGTATCGCTCGAATAATTAAGTCTGGCTGCAACTTAATAGCTAGGAAAAGATATGCTTTTACTAAATTACTTTGAACCACGTCAAGACAGAACAATACAGGGTGTCCACAAAGTCTTTAGACAATTTTATAAATTCATTAAAAAATTTTTTTAAATTCTATCAAAATAATTCCTCTTGCATATCAATCAGTTGTTATTAAAGTTTTTTATATCTTTTTTTTTTATTTCAGATATGAATTAGCTTAATAAAATAATTGATTTCCAAACACGTTAAAAATGACTACTCAACAAGAAAAAGACGATGTGTTTCTTGGTTTATCAAAACGAAATCTGATATTCAAACACAAAGAAATGTCATAGTTAAATATGCAAAACGAGCTCAGCACGTCAGTAGATTCGCTATTGGCATAAGCAGTTTGTGGGGACGGGAACGTTGCTACTAAAACCGAGGAGTGGATGGTCAAAAACTTCTGAAAAAGGCATCGAGCGTATTCGTCAGTCATTTAGTCGTAGCCCAACAAAATCTATTCGCACTTCTTTCGTTTGGGTTACGCGAAAGATGTTGTATACCGCACCAAAGTAAAAGACATAAGTGACTTTTAGGGAAGAATAACTGCCGCTGTGGAGACAACTGATGAAGAAATGTTAAGAAGGTCGTGAATTGAAATCTAACATCGTTTAGATGTCCTCCGTGCTATAAATGGAGCTCATATAGAAATTTAATAATGGTTTGAATAAAAACTTGACAATTTACTTAATATTAATTAATCATTTCAGAGATAGAGTTCATTAATGTTTCAAATAAAAACTTGGCCATTTAATTGATATTATTCAAACATTTCAGACATTTCCAACGTCAGTTGTAATATCAATAAATTTTTTAAATTGTCTAAAGACTTTGTGGATACCCTGTATATTCACAGAAATAATATTTCAAGACTTCAAGCTCCTTTACTCGACGATCGCAGAACTAATCACTTTAATATAACAATCAGGAAACAGCTAAACTTATTCAAAATAACCATTCAATACTCAACAGGCTTTTTTTTACTCCGTCAGTCTCTCTTTTTTCCTGTTTATACTGCAACATTCTTACAATTCTACTCTTACTACTACTGAATCATAAATATCTCGTCGCGTTCTATATAAATCGAAAAAAATATAATCCATAAAACGCTGGAGCAACATCACGTAAAAAAAGAAAAAAGCACCACTAATAAGTTATGTAACCGGCAAACGAAAGTCTTTGAAGAAACTAGATCACTCTCGAACTTATTATGTCATAAACGATTGTGACGTAAGAAAAGGCCTGCTTGTAGCACATCTAAATGGGAAGAGAAAGAGAGTCTTTTTTTCGATCTACAGCCGAGCGAACAAAACAATACGGCAAAACAACGCGATAAATTACAGAAACTTTACATGTATGAAAACCATTTTCACAAGGCGAATTTCCTTACTTGTGACCAGGAGAATGGAACAAAACCGTCATATGAAGGGAGATGGGGTATACAAAAATGTCATAATGCCTCACATCGGAGGAAGAAGGGGCGATTAAAAATTCAATAAAAATTGTCATATGATTTGTGAACTGCCGCAAAGCGTGTGGTCGAGGTGGATTGCCTTATTTCTTGTGAGGTCGGTGGAGAACCGAACATGTTTAAAGACAATAAAATTTTGCTTTTGTGTTTCACCACGTTAAAATAGTTTACGTTTCTTATCCAATGAATCGCAAGAGGCCAGGAAACCCCCTCCAATGTCATCTCGAAACTCTTTTGTTTAGAAAAAGATACTTCTGCTCTAGTTAAATATTGTTACTACCATGTATGAGCCAAAATATAAGTTTTTAAAAGAGATATCTAAATTTTTGTAGCATTGTAGTCCCGCTCTCAGCAAACTCCACTTGTTTAAAAAATTTGTTAGCGTTAAAATTTTGTTCCATCAATAAATGTTTGATTTTTACAGGATGGGCAGATTGCGCAAGTGCTGAAATCGCAATTCGGGGATCAATATTTGCAATTAATGAAACCGACCTTCCCCAAAGATGCCTCGATGCTTGTGTTTACGAATTGAAATATCTTTCCCTTCATTTGCCTCCGACCAAATTTGCTGTTCTATTTGTATGTATAGAATTTTTACTATGATTTTATGTACTAGGGACAAGGTGCGTGGTAAAGTAGGAGCCCAGGACATAGACAAGATCTTTTTTGAGAGCGCCTCACAATTCGAATAAATTTGGGAGATGCAGTCACTGGCGCATTTTAATCCAATTTTTTGATGGGAAGGTAGTTGAGTCCAGATTAAGTCAAATGTGGCATCAGACACGAAAATCTTTTTTTTGTAGATTTACTTTATAAAAGCGACAATTTTGTCTATTGCAGTCTCCAAATAAAGCCTTTCGGATCTTTTTTAGATCAAACTTTCCAAAGTGTTTTATACTTTTTGCATCTGGCATATCGTTTGGAAGGCCATTACTTATTATTTCACCCCCTTAAACAGCCACTGAATGCAATTGTGATTAAGGCTTTCTTATTTTTCTTTTCAACATTTTAAGCTGGGTTTTATCATCATCTGCACCTTTTTCTGCTTCAATTATTTAATAACGTAGGAAACCTGAGTTTCAGGGATTTTAATTTGGAAAAGTGATGTAGCTGTTGTGTATCCGCTGTTGTTCGAGTGGCAGAGTCAGTAACTCTTTAAAGCAGGAGTCGGCAACCTATTAGCTTCGGCGGTGGGCCAAAGTCCATTTGGCAAGGTCTCGGCAGGTCGTAATACCGCCACAATATGATGTACACATCGTACGCATTACCTTTTCCCGGTCTATTGATAGGTGACATTTCCAACAAAGCAATGTGATGACTCTTTTAAGGGATCCAAATATTCAAACTTTAAAAGAGTATATTCATGCTGACTCACGGTTCAGCCACATGAGAATAGTTAAAATCGTCTACCCAGCAAGTGGCAAAAGGCGACTAATGGGGAACTAAATGTGTAAAGATGGTCTGCGGCAGTAGTTCTCAAACATTTTTCTATGCAACCCATTTGAAAAAAACTTGCTGTAATTGAGACGCACCGGATAGCATCCTTAAATTTTTCCTTACAATCCTACCAGTTGAATGTGAATTCCAAATCTAAATGATTGTCGATATACTTTCGAGATTTTGTTTTAGGCCCGCCATCTTCAATTGTGAAATTACGCGTTTGCTTCTAAGGCTGAAACCAGGGATGTGGAAGCGGAAGCGGTGGAAGCGGTCCTTTTTCTGTGGAAGCGGAAGTGCAAAAATTCCACCGCTTCTGCTTCCACATAGGTGGGAAGAATGGAGGAAGAAAAGGAATTGGTTCTGCTATCCTTCGGAGAAGAGCGACTAGAGGGAGCATAAACATTTAGAAATGAAAGCGAGGAGGAGTCGTTTAGAGAGATGTTGACCTCCACATAATCAGAGTAGGGGTCAAGCGAAGAAAGAGAATCGGTAGAAAGCTCAGAGAAAGATAAGCCCTGCCTGACAAAAATCATGACGCCGCCGCTAGCGTCTGAGACATCAGTAGAAAAAATACCAGATCGGGAGTCGGTGCGATCGGATCGCAGAGCAGAGAATCCGGGTATCCGGAAAGAGGAAGATAAATTAAGGTTAGATTCCTGGGTAGAAATAAGGTCAACGGGATGGGACAAAATAAAGTGTAGCAGTCCAGTGCTCCTGGTCGGAGACCCCAGCATCCCATTGAAGAACCCTGAGGGAGTTAGGGAGGGGAAGAAGAAGCAGGAGGTAAAGAGAAACAGCCAGGAGCATGAGGCGGTGGTGAGGGTGCAGAGGGAGAAGATACAAAGTGGGTGGAAAAAGGATAAAAGGTTTGAAGGCGAGGATGGGGTGCGAGTGGTGCATTAGCAGAAGGGGGCCAGGTGGGCTAGATTGAGCAATGGAGTTATACTAGCTGGAAGAGTCCGAGCAGGAAATCACAGTGCTGGCAGGTGTGGAATCTTCAAAACAAGCAGGGACGCAGCAGGGAGGGCTGCTCCAGGAGTGAGAGCTGCCAAGAGTTCTGAATCTAGAAAAGGAGAGTAGTGAGCACTTTAAATAAACCCAATTAGAGCATGTGCAGCATTGCACTGACCTACCCCGCCAGGCCACATTTCCAGCACACACTGAACAGGGAAAGACAGGGCCCAGGGTTAGGATGAATGTTGCTGCTCATCAAGGGAAGGAAAAGAATGAGAAGACAGGCAAGACAAATGCAGGAGAAGAGAGAAGACAGGCTGATTTCAAAGAGGTTGCGTGCTACCCTTCTGCGGTCGTTCAGGGGACTGCACGGCGAAAAAATAGTTTGTGTGAGTGGAGTGCTCGGGGTAGATGGGACCCTCGGGAAAGTCAACAGCCATTTTAACCAAACCCAAACGGGGTTGGGGACTGCACCACCACGTTGAGGCGGCTGTTGATTGATGCAGTTCAATTTTGCTCGCTTTACATTTATATACTATATAAACGACAGAAATCTCGCGCTTCAATATCCAAATAGATCGGAGTCAATACGTGTTTCGGGGACATACAGAAGATCAATAATGATGATTGGAGTTAAAGTTAACTCAAAGTCAGATTTGGTTGAGGATAAAGAGGGAAAATCAACGCTGTACGGTATGATTTGTTGTTGTGACGACAGGTTAGTAGTATAGGATGGCCCATTTGGCGCGGTTTGCGGGGGAGCAGTGAGGGGGAGCAATGACGTCACGAGTAGGGGAATTTTTGGTCACGAATGAGGGGATTTTTGAACCCTAGCCCTAACTCTAACCCTAACCTTAGCCCTAGCTGTAACCCTAGCCTTAACCCTAACCCTAATCTTATGTAAGGGAGTTAGTCTACTTTTTGTGAGGAAGATAACCCTAAATATGAGGGTGTTAACTCTAAGTCTATTTGATGTGAGAGAGCTAACTGTAGTTTTAAGGGAGCTAACCCTAGGTATGAGAGTGCCAACTCCAGGTCTAAGAGAGCCAACCCTAGGTCTGAGGGCGCTAACTCTAAGTCTAACAGAGCTAACCCTAGGTCTCAGAGTGTCAATCTAAGGGAGCCAACCCTAGGTCTGAGGGTGCTAACTCTATGTGAACTAACCGTAGTTCTAAGGAAGCTAACCCTAGATTTTATTTGAAAGAGGTCGGAGGGAGTTAACCCTAGATTTATTTGAAGGAGTTCGAAGTGAGCTAATCCTAGATTTTATGTGGGGGGAGTTCAGAGGGAGCTAACTCTAGATTTTATGTGGGGGGAGGTCGAAGGGAGCCAACTCTAGATCTGAGAGAGTCAACACTAAGTTGAAAGAGTACACCCCAACACTGTGTTAAAAAGTTTAATGTCATTATGATTTAACGGTTTTCAGGTTGTGATATCTTATTTCAATGACGTGTTTAACAAGACCGTGGGAATGTATCACTCTTGTGCAATCCGTGACGTAAGCTTTAACAAGACCGTGGGAATGCAGTTACATACCTATTGTGCAATCCATGACGTATTTAACCATGACTTTTGCTTTTGTGTAGACTGGTTCGGACTTGTCCGTTGAAAGTTTTTAGAGTATAATGTGTAAAGATTACGTTTTTGTGTAGACTGGTCTGGACTTGTCCATCAAAATGTTTTATTCAGCTGTTGGTTAAGGTATATTGTCTCCGACTTGTCCACACTTGCCCAAGATCGAATCTTTTTCTCCGTATTTAAATGATGGAAAGTTCTAAGGAAGCTAATTTTATTTGAAGGAGGGAGCTAACCACAGGACACTAATTTTATGGAGGTCTGAGGGTGCTAACTCTAGGATTAAGAGAGCTATCTCTCGGTCTGAGAGTGTCAACTCTAAGGAAACCAACCCTAGGTCTGAGGGTACCAACACTAGGTCTATGTGAGCTAGCCATAGTTCTAAGGAAACTGACCCTAGATTTTATTTGAAGGAGGTCGGATAACCCTAGGTTTATTAATGTTATGTAGGTTTGAGGGACCAATCTGAGGAGGTTAGTTCCAACACGGTGTTAAAAAGTTTGATGTCATGACTTGTTATTGGTTTTTTGATTCTGACATGTTTCACTAGACCGTGGAACGTAGTTACATCCTCATTGTGCAATCCATCACGACAGACCGCGAGAATGTAGTTGCATACATTATAGCGCAATCCATGACATGTTCTATTTTTAGCATCACTATTGCACAATCCATGACATGTTCTAGCCAGATTGCAACACTATTGCGCAATCCATGACATGCTCTATTTTTGGCATCACTATTGTGCAATCCACGACGTGTTCTATTTTTAGCCAGATTGCATCACTATTGCGCAATCCATGACGTGTTCTAGCCAGATTGCATCACTATTGCGCAATCCATCGTAGTGCTATATAAAACAAGGTTTGACCGAAAAGCATTCATTCTACAAAATGGCAGTGTATAAGTGTGACGTATGTGATAAAATATTTACTGAGAAAAGGAACTTACTGAGACATGAGAAAAATACACATGGCGGAAAAAACAGTTACTCGTGTGAGTGGTGTAATAAAGTTTATGGCAGAATTGAACATTTGCGTAGACATAAGGCAAGTACACACTACAGGACTACTGAGGTGCAATGCTCAAAATGCAAGAAAACGTTTGCGAGAGCAGACAATCTAAAAAGACATAAATGCAAACTGACTCAAGAAGTCGAACGTTCACCTGATTCAAATGAAGACCATTCGAATGATATGACAACTAAGAAGATGTTTCCCGGCAAAACTCCTCGACCTGATGCACCCCCAACAAACGATAAGTCTTTTGATGAACCATCTATTAAAAAAAGAAGATGTTTCAAACCAGATCAACACAAGGTATTGGAAAGCGAGGAATTGACTGAATCTGATCCAGAAGTGAAAGACTTTATGCAGAAATATTGGGGAAGTATCCGGAGTTTTACAAAGGAAGGAAAAATACAAAATATATACAACATTTTTTACGATAGAGATTTCAAAGATTTAATAGAAACCATAACAGAGCGGATCATGATTCACCAAAAAAACCGTTTCAAAATCAATTACAGTCTTGGATTCATACTTAAAAATATAGAAACAAAGGAGTTACGCTATTACCATGCAAGCTTCAACAACGCTCAAATCTTGGAAACAGCTTTGCTGATAAACAACCAAAAGGACTTGAAAAACTTTTTACATTCATTGGCGGAAGAATCCTTTTACGATGGCTTGACTCGACCTGATACGAAATGGAAGGTGGTGCAAATTTCCAATATCACTTTTTATGCAAACAGTCTAAAAGATGCTCCTCTTGGAGCAGGAGCCTCCTTACCAAGCTACATCACAAACAATCATGGACTTGCAAACGTTTCAGGTAATGACAATCTTTGTTTTTTTCGATGTCTGGCGGTCCATCGAGGAGCTGATAGACGGTGGTATGAACGTGAAGCCAAAAAACTGTTTAACGATTATTGCATGCATTTTAATATTGTTCCCAACACTTTTGTTGGTGTGAATTTGGTTGATTTTATAGACTTAGAGGATTTTTTCAAAGTTAATCTTGTTGTTTACGAGTTAGAGGAGGGGATTGGTAAATTGATTCAACGTAGCCGGGAATTGTATTCTGAAACAATGAGATTAAATATTTGGAAAAATCATCTAAGTCTCATTGTTGATTTTGAACATTATTGCCGTGTATATCAATGTATTCATTGCGGAAAACTTTGGGACCAAAACAATCATTATTACCGACACACGAAAACTTGTAAAACCACAGTTCGTGATCATTTCCCAGGGGTATTCATAAAAACCCAGCCACAGTATTCGAAAAACTTGAGGAAATCGGTATCTGTGTCCCCACAAACGAAAGATTTTTTCCATATTTTGCCTGCTACGATTTTGAAGCCTATTTTTCTCAAGAACATTTACCTGGAAATGGACCAAAATTAAGTTTTGAAGCACGTCATGTGCCCTTGAGTGTTGGCATTGCCACCAACGTACCAAATTTTGAAAATGGAGTGTGCTTTGTCACCAACGGCAATGAAAATGATTTGGTGGAAAAACTGTTAAAACACTTAGAAGATGCATCAAATGCTGCCTATGAAATCATGAAAAACAAATTTGATTATGTATTTCAAGCATTAGAACTCAGCGAAAATGTTAGAAAAGAAAATTTGACCAAAGAATTTGAAGCCTACTGTCGAGAATTAATTGTTATTGGCTTTAATTCCGCCTCCTACGACCTAAATTTAATCAAGCCCACACTGATACAACAGCTATTGGGTAAGATTGATTTTGTCATTAAAAAAGCCAACAATTATTTGTGCATCAAAACTGAAAAGTTGAGATTTTTGGATATTCGGCATTTTCTGGCACCTGGGTTTTCTTACCGAAAATTTCTGATTGCTTACGGCAGCGTCCAAACGAAATTTTATTTTCCATATGAGTTTATGACAGATCTGACAAAATTACAAAGCGGTTTGCCAGATCACCAAGCTTTTTACTCCTCATTGACCAAATCAAACATTTCAAACGACGAATATGAACTTGTGAAAAAAACATGGATTGAAAAAGGCTGGCACACTTTAAAAGACATGCTTATTTACTACAACATGTTGGATTGCGTACCTTTTATTACGGCTGTTAAAAATCTGCTTCACCCCTACAAAGAACAAGGATTGGATATTTTTAAAAGAGCCTTTTCAGTCAGTGGGGTGGCAAAATTACAGATGATGAAACGGATTGGGAAAGAAACGTTTTTCTGTTTGTTTCCCAAACGACATGCAGACCTTTACAACACTATGCGCAACCAAATTACTGGAGGTCTCAGTATAGTGTTCACACGTCTGGCTATTGCCGGCGAAACTAAAATCCGTTCCCATGAAATAGACAATCCTGAACCCGTGAAGCAAGTTCTTGGTCTGGATGCAAATTCGCTATATTTACACGCTATTGCTCAGAACAACCCTACTGGTTATTTTTGTCGCTACAAAGAAGAAGAAAATTTCCGACCTGACCCATGTTCAAAATTTGGTCTTCAGGCCTATCAATGGTTAAGTTATGTATCCCAAACTGAGGAAAAATTTATCCAAAGCAGATACAACATGGGGGAACGACGAGTATCTACACACAGCTTACCGGTGGATGGATTTTGTCAGGAGACCAATCAGGTTTTTCAGTTTTTAGGTTGTTTTTGGCATTCTTGCACTGACTGTAACACCAACAGGAATTCGGATGGTTCTTTGCAAGAAATGCATCCAGTGAAAAAGATACCTCATTCAGAAGTCCGAAAAGCAACACTGGAAAACAAAAGACGGTTGGAAGCAGAAGGATTTGATGTAGTGGAAATGCGGGAGTGTCGATGGAAACAGTTGGCAAAAAGAAATGATATTGCTGCTTATTTGAAAACCTTGAAGTCAGTTCAACCAAAGAAACAATTGTCTTTTCAAAAAATTTTAGAAGGAGTGAAAAACGACACATTATATGGATTTTTGTTGGTGGATATTCACACACCAAATCATTTAAAAGAAAAGTACAAAGATTTTCCTCTCATCATAAAAAACACGTGTGTGTCTAGAGACGACATTGGTGACTACATGAGAAATGTAGCTGAAGAACATGGTCTGCTTAAAAAACCCAAAAAATACTTGATCAGCAGTTATTTTGGAAAAGAAATATTAATTAATACAGAAATGGCAAAATTTTATTTGGAAATGGGTTTGGAGATTACAAAGATCAAAGAGTTTATCGAATTTTATCCACAAAAATGCTTTGCCAAACTAGCAGATGAAATTGTGAATTCCAGAAGAGCAGCCGATTCCGATCCATCCAAAGCTGTGATTGCTTTAACAAATAAACTAACGGGCAACTCTTTGTACTCGGCAAGTCTATTAAATAAAGCAAAACACCGGAACATTACTTACCATTCAGAGAAGACAGTAAACCGTGTGATCAATGATCCTCATTTCATACATTTAGATGAAATTGGTTCTGATCTTTATGAAGTGAAAAGCCTGAAACATAAAATTCGACATGACTTGCCTGTTCAAATCGGTATAAACGTGTATTTGAATTCAAAATTACACATGCTGAAGTTTTTTTATCTGTTTTTGAAAAAGTACATCCCTGATCGCTGCTTTGAGATGTTGGAAAGCGACACAGATTCAATGTATTTCAGTCTCAGTCGTGAAAGCTTGGACGACTGTGTCCCAGAAGAATTAAAAACCTCATATTTCCGAGACAAATTAATTTGGATGCCTGCCGAGGCCTGTCCCAATCATGAAGAGCAATATATTGAATGTAGAAGCAAGAGTAATCCCTGGACAATGGAGCAATGCTGTCTGGATTTTCATTCTTTTGACAAACGCAGTCTAGGAAAAATGAAAGTGGAGTACAAAGGTACAGCTCAAGTTTCTTTGACATCAAAATCGTATTTCTGTTCAGGGGAAACAAAGAAACAAGTTTGTAAAGGTGTGAGCATATTTCAAAACCCCCTCTCCTTTGAGCAATATGTAAACGTTTTAAAGAGCAATACCCCCTTGGAGATCACAAACTGTGGTTTTAGAAGTCGAAATCATCAGGTTTTTTCATACAAACAACACAAAAAAGGATTAAATTCTTTTTACCCAAAGCGTATTGTATTGGATGATGGCATTCACACTCTTCCTCTTGATCTGTAATTGTTGTAACTTATGTTTCTGTAAAAATAAACAAGTCTTTCACAAAAGCAGTGGTTTTTGCAAGTTTCTCAGTTAAACTTACCTTTTTGATAAACTCCTTCCAAAACATGTACTAGGTTTAGTTACGTTTAACGGTCGCGATTTTGTACACTGATAAGCTTTCCAAAACCAGTTAACTGAACAGCATAAGCTATCAGTCGCGGTTTGCTGGCAGTGTATTCGACTAGCTATCAGTCGCGGTTTGCTGGTAGGGAGTGTAAGCAAGTCTGACTGAAAATAGACTAGGTGATTTTAAATAACGTACTTCGTACTTTTCTCGTTCATTAACACAAAACAACAGAACACGAAAGGTTGTGGATGGCTTTGAAATTTGAAAATCCAGTCTCTTTCATTATTAGCGGTCCTTCTGGAGTAGGAAAAACAAAATGGATTCTACGTTTGGTAGATAATATTGATAAAATCTGCCCGGGAATTAACCAGATTTTTTATTGTTATGAAGTCTGGCAGAGTATGTTTAATGAATATTCTGAGAAAATCACATTTCGTCAAGGTCCCCCTGTTCTTGATGATTTTAAAAATTTTGAAAATTGCTTACTCATCTTAGATGACATGATGTTCACGGAAAACAGCCTCCTGTCCAAAATATTTACAATTTACTCCCATCACTACCGATTTAGCGTCTTATTTACCACTCAAAATCTCTTTCACAAAGGATTAAGAGAATTATCACTAAACGCAAAATTTATGGTTTTGTTTAAAAACTGCAGAGACAAAAAACAGGTTTCTTATTTTTTAAGTCAAATCTATCCTCAGAAATACAAATCTGTTCTGCAAGCTTATATAGACGCGACAACAAACCCTCATGGTTATTTATTGATTGATCTTCGGTGTGAAGTGGATGATAGTGAGCGGCTCAGGACTAACATATTTCCAGGGGAAGTAAATTATATCTATCAATAAATGGATCGTTTGCGAAAATTTGCCCCTACTCTTCATTTACTTCAAAAGGCACCACCCTCTTTGAAGAGAAGCATTATTGAAAAAGCATCCACAGAGTTCATTCGTTGTCTGTGTGATTGTTCCTATAACATATTGAAAGGAAACGTTCAAATAGCGCCCTCTAATAAACGTAAACTCAGCAAACATAAAACCAAACTACGACAACTGAGCAATAAAAAAGTGTCGCTGAAGAAAAAACGAAAAATTGTGCAGACTGGAGGTTTTCTTTCTGTGTTGCTGAATGCTCTAGCACCTGTTTTAGGGGGAGTGATTGGAACATTGACTCAATGAAGAAACTGATTGCCTTAGAACCTGAAGTGTACCACAGTCTTACATCAAAAACAACACATGAAAAACCTGAAAAGAAAATTTTGTCTGAATTAGACACGAAAATGCAAGAAATTTTAAATTCAGACCTACCAGCCGCTGAAAAAATGCAGTTATATAACGAAGCCTTACAGAAATCAAAATTATTTCAACAAAAAACGCAGGCGAAATCAAAACGAGTTGAAAAATTATCTGATTCTGCTATATTGTCGAAAGTTAGGAAGAAAACTAAAGCCAGGCAGCTCTTGAAAAACATCAAAGAACAAAAAAATCTAGATTTTGATGATAAAGGGCAAATCCTTTTGGACGAGCGTGTAATCCCTGGTTCAGATATAAATCAAATCTTTCAGAGTGTGTTAAACAAACAGAACCTCAATCTACCTGGTTTGCATGAATTTGAAGCTTTGCTATGGGAGAGTTTATGAGGTATTATGATCCGCAAAAAGTTGGTGCATTTTCCGGGGCTCATAGTTTTCAAAAAGTGGCAAAGTCGCCCCTAAAATGGTTGAAATCTCAAGATGTCTATACCCTCCACAAACCTGTGAGAAGACGTTTCCCACGCAGAAAGACAATAGTACCAGGAGCAAATTTTCAAATGCAGGCTGATCTTATTGATTTTTCTTCCTTGAAACAATACAACGACAATTTTAAATATATTCTTGTGGTGATTGATGTTTTTTCCAAAAAAGGTTTTATAACTTTTCTCAAAGCAAAAACAAGTTCGGAAGTGATCAGAGCCTTTGAAGAAGTGTTGCCTAAAATTGGTCGTTTTCAAAAGCTCCAGACTGATTTGGGGAGTGAATTCTTCAATCGACCGTTTCAGACCTGGTTAAAACGGCAAAATATTGAACACTTTCACACACATAATTTTGACACAAAAGCCACCGTAGTTGAAAGATTGATTCGAACTTTAAAGGAAAAGCTTTGGAGATTCTTTTCCCACACCAATTCAAGACGATATGTAGACGTTTTACCACTTCTCGTCAACGCCTACAATAACAGCTATCACACTTCAATAAAGCGTGCTCCAAGTACTGTCAACCCCGAAAATCAAGAAGATGTTTGGCACACTTTATATTCGCAACCGACATTAAAAGAGCCTAAACTAAAAGTAAACGATAAAGTCCGTCTTTCTACAAACCGAATACGCTTTCGCAAAGGTTATCTCCCCGGCTGGACAGATGAGATATTTCAAGTGGCTCGGGTATATAAAGGAAATCCTCCTTACTACAAAATCAAAGATTTGGGCGGAGATATTTTAATTGGCACCTTCTATGAAAACGAATTGCAAAAAATCTATAAAGATGATGACATATTTCGAATTGAGACCATACTGAAAAAACGTCGGAGCAAGAAAGGTGTGGAGTATTTGGTGAAGTGGTTTGGATACCCGCCTTCCTTCAATTCGTGGGTCAAGGAAAAAGATTTCCAGAATGCCTAATATAAATCTGTCACAATCAACTTCTGACATCATTTTGTTTGCGGCTCAAGTGATAGCTGTTTATATTATCATATCAATCAGTCTCTATAATCTAACACAAACCATCGAAAACAAAGAGTTGTGGATTAGTTTGCTTTCGAGCAGTGTCGGTTACTTGTTACCCTCTCCTATGCTTTCAAAACATGTTTCTCACCCTACCGAGTAATTCATCCATGCAGTTTTATCCTGAAAACAAGGTTTCAGATTATATCGTTCATTTACCAAAAGAACTTAATTTAACCGGTCCCTGGGAAGTTGGATTAGCTGAACTTATCTATCCAAATTCGTGGTACAACATCGACACCGACAACTATTGGGTGTATTATCGTCGTGGGTATGTACAGACAAGAACAAAGATTTCACCTGGTTATTATCAACATCCACAAGATCTTGTAGAGCAACTGCTCCAGCAAATGAAACGTGATTTTGAGGCAAGAAATCAGGAACTAATTGCCGATGGGACTTTGGTACAACCAGTCGACTTTCTATTGGATCTACAACATAACGTTCATTCACAATTGACAGAAATTCGTATTAAACATAAACCAGGAGCTCCTGTGCAAATCGATAAGGAAGGCAAGGAACATCCAGCAGTCACTTTGCGTCTTGCGCCCTTCCTAGCAGAAATCATGGGTTTTAAAAATATATTTTTTCACAAAGTCGGTGTTTACACTTCAGATCGAGTGTTTGACCTGGATCCAGTGTCTGCTCTTTACCTCTATTGTGATGTCATCGAACCTCGCACTGTGGGTCATACTCTAGCACCTTTGCTTGGAGTGATACCTGTTGAAGGAAAGTCTGGAGCCAATGTCGCCAAGAGATACGAAAAATTGCAATACTACCCTGTGTTAAAGAAAAATATTTCAGACATACATATTTCACTTCGAAACGATCAAGGAAATGCAATCAGATTTCGCAAGGGAAAAGTTATTGTCACTTTACATTTTCGAAAACAGAAACTGAGTCAACTATAAAGGGGAAGTACGCAGTAAAGCCTCATTATTTACAGCATTTCTTGTACCGTAAACATGCGTGCAAAATATTGTTGTGATTCTCAAGCTTATCAAAACTACTATTTAAACCAAGTTGGTCATGGTTACTTTAATGGTGCAAGATACCAGCAGGGATACGGGCTAGGAAATATATTTAGTTCTATAGCCAAAACAGTTTTACCTCTAGTCAAAAGTGGATCCAAGGCTATTGGAAAACAAATTCTTCGCAGTGGAGTTGGTTTTGCTTCGGATGTTTTAAGCGGAAAACAGGCAGCAATTGATCGTGCAAAAGCAGCTGGTTCTAACCTTTTGAAAGCGACCGCAAGAAAACGTAAAGCCAGACCACAAAAGACTAGAGTAGAAAAGAGGAGACGCAAGAAACATTACGACATTTTCAATTAGAATGGCGTCCTTGATACACCCCAGCTCTGCACAATCAACCACATCCCAACTGGATTTGTTCTCTGTTCCCCCGAGTCAAACTAGTTTGGATGATGGAAGTTTTACCGAATACCACCCTGTGTCCGTCTTAACCTCAACAGGACCTATTGAGTTTACAATCAGTGCTGAAAATTCCAACTACATTGATCTTGCTAACACTTTTCTCTATGTTCGTGCAAGTGTGACTGCAGCAGACGGAACAGATTTGGAGGAAGATGTAGAAATCTCACCGGAATGTAACTTTTTGCATACAATGTGGTCACAAATTGATGTTTATCTTAATGGGTCTCTTGTCACACAGTCTAATAACAACTATCCTTACCGTGCCTATATTGAAAATCTGCTTAGTTTTGGTCAAGACGCAAAATCATCACAACTTTCTGCCGTCCTGTGGTATCGGAATACAGCTGGTCAATTTGATACAAGAGGCGATGCCAACTCAGGCTACACTGTACGCAAAGCACTGGCTGCACAAAGCCGCCAAATTGATATGATGGGAAGATTACATGTGGATCTTTCATTCCAAAACCGTTATTTGCTGAATGGAGTAGAGATCCGTTTGCGATTGATTCGTTCAAAGGACATTTTTTGTTTGCATGGAAACGCAGCTGGATGTAAAGTATCCTTGAAAGAAGTGGTTTTGTTTGTGCATAAGGTCAAACCAAACTCGTCTATACAGCTTGCCCACACAAAAGCCTTGCAACTTGCTACAGCAAAATATCCGCTAAGGCGTGTTGAAGTAAAAAGCTTTACTGTACCAATGGGAAATCGAAGTATTACCAAAGAAAATTTGTTTTTGGGTCAATTGCCTACACGAATTGTGGTCGGTGTAGTGGACAACGACGCCTATAATGGTGCTATTCAAAAATCACCTTTCAATTTCAAACACAACAACATCAATTTTATTACAATTTATCGAGACGGTGTTCAAATCCCTTCAAAACCACTGCAACCTGATTTTTCAAATGATCGTTTCATTCGCAGTTACATGCGTTTGTTTACTCAAACTGGTCAATATTATCGCGACACCGGCAACGCTATTTCACGAGAACAATTCAAGAATGGTTGTGCCTTATTTGCTTTTGACCTGACACCACAGCTGGATTCAGCCGAGATCGGATTTGAATTGATAAAACACGGAAACATACGAATTGAAATTCATTTTGCCGACGCTGTAGCACAGACTCTGACTGCTGTTGTTTTTGCTGAAAACGATAACCTATTGGAAATCGATCACGATCGACAAATTGCGTTCGATTACACAGCATGAACAGTCTGCAAATCGAAGGTTTGTTGAAGAAGGATTCTCAAGCCAAGAAAATATTCAAAAAAGTCTGTGCGTTGGATGAGATAGAAGTGCCTTCTTACCCTTCTGCTTATGTGATCAACTCTGATACTAGCGATAAAAAAGGCGAACACTGGGTGGCTGTATACTTTGACAAAAACAGACGAGGAGAATATTTCGACAGCTATGGACTGCCTCCTGCAGTCCTTGGTCTAGAAGCTTACATGGATCGCTTTTCGTTGGAGTGGATTTACAATCGCACAACGATACAAAGCTTATTTTCAAATGTGTGCGAACATTATTGTGTATATTTTATTTTATTTCGTTGTCGTAATATCTCTCTGCATGCAATACTATCTGTCTTTACCTTAAATTTAACAGAAAACGATCGTCGTGTATTTGATTTTATTTGCGAATTGTACAATAAACAATAAACATATACATTTAGCGTGATACAGTATCTCGATGTTCAGGTTTCAGACACCATTTGAGCAATACTTCGATTTTTGAAGCGACGGCGATTCAGAGCTTTAAGGTACTTCTTGCTTCTCGAGAAGCTTGCGGCCAGTCAGTCATAATTTTTCATCAAAGCGTACTCTCTTCATGCTTCAATTTTGCGTTTTTTTGCTGGTTCTTGCAAGAGGTTGAGGAAGTTGACCAATTGTTCGTGGCTTTCTGACGGTAGATGGCAAATATCGTCGTTTTGCGCTTTCAGACACAAACAGTTTTGAGCCAGATAGGATACTTGGCGTCGTGGAGCCGTTACGTTTTCAACCGTAAATCGCAATTGAAATCCATCAGACAATATTTCTTGTTTTATATTCTGTATGCTTTTTTGCAGCGCGCAATTGGAATCATCTTGGCTTGTCGCCCAGAATAAGAGCAGCACATAGTCTTTCGTTTCAGATTTAGGTCGAAACAAAATATAGGGTAGACTACCCATCAGTAGAGCCACGACTTTCGTTAGTTGTTCAGGAGAGAACAGCTTTTTGTCCTTTTTCACATTGACCACCGCTTTCCTCAGCAAAGTCACAGCAGGTTGTGAAGTTGTAGCAATATTTTGAAATTCTTTTGTAAAATCCATGTTGTTTGCAATAGCTGCTTCAGCTACTGACACTGTTTATATACCCGAAAAAAGATTGCGCAACTACATGAAATTGTGTCACAAGTATGGCGCAATATCTGTTGCATCTTTTTCTGGTGGCCATATTCTGTGTCCTCTGGTATCTTGCTAAATCAATGCTCGTCTGATTTTGTTCGCATCAACAACCATCTTTTTGCATTGGTTGTCTCCGGGTCTATCATTAAAATCTCCCATATTTCTTTTGGTTTTGTAGACCTTGGTGCGTTCAATATTTCGTGGATAATTTTTGCATCTTTACAAGGGTTTTTCAATTTTGGTCTGTTTAACTTTGGGTATTTGAGAGTGATGTCTTTCACATAATCCACACCCTGTTTCTTCAGCACATATTCACACAGAGGAAACCATTTAGCATGCTCGTACCAAGGATTATCATTTGGTTCCCAGTTCTTTAGACCTCCACCACAATAAAAACAAATAACTCGGTCGCTGTCATCCAAATAATAGAAACCGGCATCTGTCATTTCACGCGGTGTTACATGTCCTTTCACAGGCCAATTCTTGGTAAAGGACTGTAAACGTTCATCACTGTTAACCATATGTGGATTATATGGAGCATGACAAGCAAACGGTTCTTCCACATTTTCCGCAATAGAGTCAGGAACATCACACATATTTCTCTCACACAATAGTATGATTCTCGCTCACCCGCTTTATATAGAATCGCGATGGATTGCGCAATAGTGATGCTAAAAATGGAACAAGTCATGGATTGCACAATAGTGATGCCAAAAATAGAACATGTCATGGATTGCGCAATAGTGATGCAATCTGGCTAGAACATGTCATGGATTGCGCAATAGTGATGCTAAAAATAGAACACGTCATGGATTGCGCAATAGTGATGCAATCTGGCTAGAACATGTCATGGATTGCGCAATAGTGATGCAATCTGGCTAAAAATAGAACACGTCGTGGATTGCACAATAGTGATGCCAAAAATAGAACATGTCATGGATTGCGCAATAGTGTTGCAATCTGGCTAGAACATGTCATGGATTGCGCAATAGTGATGCTAAAAATAGAACATGTCATGGATTGCGCTATAATGTATGCAACTACATTCTCGCGGTCTGTCGTGATGGATTGCACAATGAGGATGTAACTACGTTCCACGGTCTAGTGAAACATGTCAGAATCAAAAAACCAATAACAAGTCATGACATCAAACTTTTTAACACCGTGTTGGAACTAACCTCCTCAGATTGGTCCCTCAAACCTACATAACATTAATAAACCTAGGGTTATCCGACCTCCTTCAAATAAAATCTAGGGTCAGTTTCCTTAGAACTATGGCTAGCTCACATAGACCTAGTGTTGGTACCCTCAGACCTAGGGTTGGTTTCCTTAGAGTTGACACTCTCAGACCGAGAGATAGCTCTCTTAATCCTAGAGTTAGCACCCTCAGACCTCCATAAAATTAGTGTCCTGTGGTTAGCTCCCTCCTTCAAATAAAATTAGCTTCCTTAGAACTTTCCATCATTTAAATACGGAGAAAAAGATTCGATCTTGGGCAAGTGTGGACAAGTCGGAGACAATATACCTTAACCAACAGCTGAATAAAACATTTTGATGGACAAGTCCAGACCAGTCTACACAAAAACGTAATCTTTACACATTATACTCTAAAAACTTTCAACGGACAAGTCCGAACCAGTCTACACAAAAGCAAAAGTCATGGTTAAATACGTCATGGATTGCACAATAGGTATGTAACTGCATTCCCACGGTCTTGTTAAAGCTTACGTCACGGATTGCACAAGAGTGATACATTCCCACGGTCTTGTTAAACACGTCATTGAAATAAGATATCACAACCTGAAAACCGTTAAATCATAATGACATTAAACTTTTTAA
Organism: Trididemnum clinides; assembly: GCA_963675345.1. Classification (NCBI taxonomy): domain Eukaryota; kingdom Metazoa; phylum Chordata; class Ascidiacea; order Aplousobranchia; family Didemnidae; genus Trididemnum; species Trididemnum clinides. The sequence continues at coordinate 31,066,384 of OY776294.1, read as the reverse complement.
CACAGTGTTGGGGTGTACTCTTTCAACTTAGTGTTGACTCTCTCAGATCTAGAGTTGGCTCCCTTCGACCTCCCCCCACATAAAATCTAGAGTTAGCTCCCTCTGAACTCCCCCCACATAAAATCTAGGATTAGCTCACTTCGAACTCCTTCAAATAAATCTAGGGTTAACTCCCTCCGACCTCTTTCAAATAAAATCTAGGGTTAGCTTCCTTAGAACTACGGTTAGTTCACATAGAGTTAGCACCCTCAGACCTAGGGTTGGCTCCCTTAGATTGACACTCTGAGACCTAGGGTTAGCTCTGTTAGACTTAGAGTTAGCGCCCTCAGACCTAGGGTTGGCTCTCTTAGACCTGGAGTTGGCACTCTCATACCTAGGGTTAGCTCCCTTAAAACTACAGTTAGCTCTCTCACATCAAATAGACTTAGAGTTAACACCCTCATATTTAGGGTTATCTTCCTCACAAAAAGTAGACTAACTCCCTTACATAAGATTAGGGTTAGGGTTAAGGCTAGGGTTACAGCTAGGGCTAAGGTTAGGGTTAGAGTTAGGGCTAGGGTTCAAAAATCCCCTCATTCGTGACCAAAAATTCCCCTACTCGTGACGTCATTGCTCCCCCTCACTGCTCCCCCGCAAACCGCGCCAAATGGGCCATCCTATACTACTCAGGTTATTGTCGAGAGCTGAAGGAACTTGTAATAACTGTCTATTTGTTGAACTGTTTAATTATTTTTTGAATAGCAATAACGAAATATTTGATTTTCTTGCAAGCAATTCGTGATTTCTAAATTTTTGTTAGTGGGGGTTCCGTGACAAACGTGAAAGTACATTAGGGGCTCCACGATGACCAAAAGATTGAAAAGCACTGATCTACATTCAACACGAGTTCTAATATCTAAGAAAAAGAAACACAGAGTAGTTTGGAACAATAAGCTCAAGCGAAGTAGGTAAAGTAATAGCAATAAATGAAGGTTTTTGTCTTCTCAAAATGATGAAGTGTAGAAGAAGGCAGGCTACAGACCCACAAAAGTTAAAAAAAATTGTCAACAGCCGTTTTATCGTTTTTTGTTAGTGGAAGCGGAAGCGGTGGAAGCGGAAGCGATAGGTGTGGAAGCAAAAGCGGTTAAAAAATAATCGCTTCCACATCCCTGGCTGCAACCCTGCTTTTTGTTTTGGTCCATTTTACGAGTGTCTGTCACAATCTTCTTTTGTTTTGCGCCAATTTAAATATAATTGTGCAATGTGATTATTATGTAGCACGTCAATAATGATTTGTCTTTATTGTTGTTGTCAACAAATATTGTTGTCAATGTACAGGTTAGAAAATAACAAATCGGAAGTCAAATTTATATCGAGAATAAATTTGATAGAGTAAAAGCGAATTAGAAGCTGTTTGTTTAAATCATATGACGCTGTTTTTCCAAGTTTTAACAACTCACCCCATTTTCCCAGATGTAGATCATTATGACGGTTTTGTAACCTTCTTCCCATCTCATATAACGCGTCATATAAAAAAAGTGCTCAAGCAAATTTTAATTATTCGGATTCGCTACAAAACCCTGTTTAATTAAACGATTGAAAGGTTTGATTTTTTAATATAATTCAAAAGTTTGTCATATAAGGATAGTACTTATCGCCCCTCTTCAATATGACACCAATATGACATTTTTGCTTCTCCTTTACCACACTGGAGGCGTCATATAATACTTGAACGGCTTCTTACTGTGCAACCAGTTGTGCAGTCATGGGGCAAAATGAAGAGCAACGGTCTCTCACAAACAATATGACAAGAGAAACGATGTCCAAAAATCACTTTGGAGACGTTGATCTCCAAAAAACATGCTTGTTTCAAGATCAAAATAGCCCATGCAACCCCTTTCGAAGAGTTAGTCTTCGAAAAAAGGTTTTCAAATTGAAAAAAAGCAAAAACAGGATTTCAACAAGCGATGGTTCTGGCTGTTAGTTGCAAATTTGTACAGATCGAAAACTTGATAGCAATAGTGAGTTCAGTTAACGCTTTCCTCTCCCATCCAAAAACTAATTTCTAAATAAGCTACGCCAGTACGTGCGACACCCTTGGAAAATGAAGACGACGTCACAGGGTGTTGCGTTGCACGGTTGGAGAACTAGTGGTATTGGAGAACGCGGTGGGCTTGTAATCGCGATGTTATGTTTTGCTGCCAGACGAGAATGCTCGGAATTTGTGTATTTTATGCATGATGTCGACTGATGGTCTAGTTCTCTGAATTCGCAGGTTTTGTTCATTACAGGAATGCTCGCCATTTACGTGTTCTGTAATTGATTCCGAATAATGGCGTGAGACTCTGGATTTACAGGTTCAATCCCTGACGGTAATTTGCGAGTTTATTCCCTGAAAAAAACACTTGAGATTTGTGGGGTTTGCATCTGATGTCAGATGCAAAGTTTTGAGCGTTAGATTTGAAAATTTAATCCCTCGGGAGAACAGCTGGGATTTGTGGATTTTATAAGCCTTTTTGTTGTCGGCTGATGTGTGGACTCGGAATTAGCGAGTTTGGTCTGTGATGGTGATGCTCTGGCAGTGGTTTATCGGTCTGTCAGTTATGTGATGGGCTGTATTCTTGAGCCAGTATTTATGATTTTTATGTTTTTGTTCTCTTCTTTTGTGTTTGTCTTTTTTGTTTAATAGTGTAAGACTAAGGGATATTTCGACTTTTAGCAGCACGGACGTTGTATAACCGGCATCGTTTACTGTATAAATAAATAAAAAATCAATTTCTTGTGTTGCAACTATGGCGAAAACTTTTTTTGGAGATCTAATTTTTCAAAATGCAAATTTACATTGAAGACAAGAGAAAGACTCTTTTTTTAATTTTTACGATACCACTAGTTCAGGGATGGGTAAACTTTTTATCCGGAGGGCGGCACTGACCATTCAAGAGTTGGCCAAGGGACAGTGATTAAAATCTTGCAATAGCTGTGAATGTAAAGTTTGACTTAATACCGTGAAATATAAAACAAAGGCAATCAAATTTACAACTAATTAATTAGAATAAAAAGTGAACACAAATAATGCTATTCCTTTGATTGTGTTTCAGTCAACAGTTACATACTCAACTGCCATGCAACCAGTGGCGTACCAAGGGGAGGGAGGGCAGTCCACTCCGGGAGGCACTAGTTTGGGTGCGGCATTTTTGAAAATGTGCATGAGTACATTATTTCATTGTCGGTGTCTGTTAAACTGAGGGGCGCGGGCTTGTCTAAAATAATCAATTTCTACAAAAAAACCTCATCACGTGGATTTGATAACATTTCTGCAAAATTAACCAGAAAAGTGGCTTGAAAATAGTTAATTTTCAAAAAAGTCTTTCACAACGTTTTGGAGGAAAATTGCAGAAAATACGTAAATATCAATAATTGTCAAGAACCAAGTGAGGCATGGGCTTTCGCTCCGATCCGGGCAGCATTTGTGCTAGTCACGCAACTGCATACATCAAGGTCAATAGAAGCATGTAAAGATACTTTATTGCAAAGCAACTTGAAACTTCGAATGCTGTGTGCGTTTTACAAAGCAAAGAAATGTCACGTCCGGAAAAGCGAAAGACTATTTTTATTACTAGCAGTTTCGATTATTATAATAATCGTAACAAAATTTTGCAAATATTGCGTCTTACTACGTTAGATATATAGAAGTTTCTATCAGTGTTGGCGGACCGCATGCGGAGATGGGCTGTAGTTGGCCCATCCCTGCACTAGTTAATAAGCACGGCTCTAGTACGTAAGCACTTTATTCAAATTATGCACAATTCAATGACAGATCAACGAAGGATCAAACCACGGGCTACATAAGTAGTTATGCGGGCTGAGGCCGACCCGTGCTTAACAGAGTTTCTCCAAGGGCATATCAAACATTTTTAGAAAAAAGATTGGCTAGCGAGGGGAAGACAGTGCAGAATTTTCAGTATAGTTGGAGAATCTGAATTTATTTTGGAGATCAATTTTCAGAAGAAGCCTTTTCTTTTTTGAATCATGTCATAACTAAGGGGTAGGCCTATCGGTGCTTAATGCTACCTTGGCAAGGTGCGATAAATTATTCTGAGTGGGTCGTGTTTTTATATCTTTAGATTTTGAAAATCTTTTTGCGTCAGCAGTAAATCTAAATGTTCTCAAGTGTTTATGTTTTGGCTGCTTGTTTTGTCTTCTCAATTAAGTATACATACAATAAGTTTGTTCACAAACCAGCTCTATTTGAGTCAGTGCAGTAGCAAAGGGTGCAATTATCCTCCCAAAAATTTACAGAAGTTTTGGTTTTGACTGAATTTTTTCGTGCCCTCTAAACAGATTATTATGTAAGCTTAACTTTACCAAATATCTTAAAAATTTGCTTAATTTTATTGATTCTTACCAAATTTTTGCAAGGTTCTAAAAATGGTAAAAAAGATCATCAGTAAAAATGGGATTTGCGATATAAAAATTTTGCCCCTTAAACTCGCAGATTTTTAACTGACTAAAAACAATTTGGCTCTAGTTTTTGTAAGATAAAACTTAAATGTAATAAAGATCTAAATTTTTCTATTTAGAAGTAAAACAGCATTGGTTTCATTGAGACGCTCCAAGTTTCAAAAGCTTTTAAAACGTTGACTGCTGCGCTGTTGTTTCGCTGTGAGCGGCGACTTTCACAATATCAAAGTGCTTTTAAAATAGCCTATTTATCTTTTGTTTCATTTTCTGCCTCATCTCGTTCAGTGTCACTCAGTTCATAATTGCTGTTTCTTTCAGTATCACTGTCTTCGACAAGTTCATCCTCCGAAAGTTCAATAAGACCTAAATTATTCGCTGTCTCGCCCAAATCATATTTTCTCTTTCTATGAGAATCCATGCTATTATCAGAACCTGCGTTAAATATCAGAAGTTCAAATGTTTGCAAAATTGTGCATGCAACAATAACTTTAAGTACACTAGGCTCAAAAAAGTTTTTTGAATTCCTATCAACAAAAGTTGCAAAATAGCCTGAAAAATTTGCACCATCTAAATAGACTACTTGCTCTATAATTCCAACAAGTGTTCAATCCATCCTGCAAAATTTGCACCAGCCTAGCAGCTTTACTATTTTCCACAAGTCTGCAATCCTACTAAGGAGAAAATTCTTTGTAAGCAACTGCGAGGGACATACATACGCGTGACGGCGGTATACGCGACGCTAAAGTGCTCGCATTTTAATCCAACTTCAAGAACGAGCAATTTTGTCCTTAACGCAGAAAGTGAGAAACAAAGAACGAGTTAACTTGCCCGTCCAAGCCAAAGTGTTAAACATAAACGAACGTTCTATTAAAACACAAGACAAAAATCGCAAAATATATTCAAATAAACTCACAAGAAAAAGTAGCAAGTACAAGAATTAGGCCAAAGTGTTTGTAATATGCTGTGCCATTTAGTTTTAGATCAGCGGATCTCAACTTAATATTTGGCATTTCGCACTCTCTACAGAAAAAAAAGGATGAATTTTCACTCTCCTTGCTATCATTATTGGAATCACTGAGATGGACTCCAAAAGTGTTATTCCAAATTAAAAAAGTTTCTTCAAAATAGATCTTCAACTTAAATTTACAAAGTGTTCTTTAAAAGAAAATAACTTATCAACCTAAATCAGGTAACCCCAATCAGAGTATTCTAACAATAGCGTCATTTCCTAACATAAAGTCTCTTGAGTCGGACCCTTTTTTAGTCCCATATTCTTAACACTAGAACGACGGGTAAGGTCATTTTGACCGTTTGGGAATTTCAAGGTGGGATATTTTTTCTTAGGAAAATCGCATTGGTGCAAAATGTTTTGAGTTTTCCTAATTAATAGGCATGAACTTTGAGGCTCAGAATCAAGCCGAAAACTGCTTTCACAAATATTTTGGAAGGTGGTTTACCTCCAACGGCCCTTAACGGTCATTATGACCGCTATACTAAAACCATTATTTCTAAACCTCCTGCTGTACTTTATGAGACCGTATCGTCGTCATGACACGTATGACGTATTTCCAAATGTTACCTTTCTATTTTCCGATGAATTGAAATTATTTGTGACATCACAGAGTCACCAGAAAGAAATGCACAACTCAGAAAGCATTTATAAAACATTTTTCCAGTTATCAGTTAGCACTAGAAATGGACTGACTTCGGATTATGAAAGAATTTATGAAACACAAATATGTTATTCTATATTGTTGACAACTACGAGCATTCACCCCACGGTGCTGGTCGAGTATCCTCCCCAAATGGCATCCAGCCCGCTTTCTCAGGTAGAAAAAGCAGCGGAGCACACTGGCAATTAGCCTTTAGGATAAGTTAATAAGTTGATCATAGTTAGGCCTACCATATTTTCGTTGCCCAAAAAGAGGACAAGTTTCGTCAGCAAGTAAAATACAAGTAGGATAAGACCATCCCCTAGGCTACATTCAGCAAACGTTACGGCAAAAAAATAGACAATAAAACAAGACAAATTTATTTGTCAGATTCAGCCCACGAATATTTTGCGGTTTCCCCAACTTTTTTCTATAAGGAAGGATCAGCTTTAACGTGATCATAAAATTGAAAATCGCTACGTCCTTTTTTGAAACAAGGATGCTTCTGCCGTAGTTCATAAGAAAACACTTTTTCTCTTTGGCATTATTGTTTAGCTTTATTTAGCTTTCCAAATTTTACTTTATAATAATTATATTATTCTAAATGGTAAAAAAGAGGACATTGGGCTACTTTTTAGTGTCCTCGGAGGACCATTTATTTTTTTAAAAAAAGAGGACAAATCCTCTTAAAAGAGGACGTATGGTAGCCCTAATCATAGTCTTTTGTAAAAAATATTATTGTATGTATTCGAATTTTCCGGTGTTGCTTATATTAATGTTTTCAACAGTTTCACACACCGTCTGGCATTCTCGTTAAATTGACACAGGTCAGTGGTTGAGCAAGGTTCATCTAGTAATGAGTACTTTAATCTGTGTTGCACAGTGTCATCGTCAGCTACCCATTGGCAGGTTGTGTTTGTTGCTGGATCAACAAAACCTCACTTCTTCAGCTCAGTTGTAGTTCTAGCGACGCCTGTAGGAAGGCGGTTGAGACATCGCCATATTGTCCATTCTGAGTTTGATCTTGGAGGTAGCTTTTACTCAGGTGTGGTTTTTAACCCTTATCAGAACAGCGTTTTTGTGTAACTTAATCGGAACATATGTTGACAATTGTCAACATGCCATTTTCTTGTGTTTTTCAATGCTAATGCGCTCTGTTTTCAAAGTGTATATGTTGTCCTCTTATGGTCGATATGCGTATTTGATCAATCTCATAGCGCAATCGATTGATAGTCAAGGCCTCACGACCCATTGATTGTACAGTTAATTTGGTTTTGATAAAGCATTACAATCTTGAATGTAAAATCCAGGGTTTGCTTCCTACCCAAGGTATTATTTTAGCTTGTTTAGCTCTTAGCTGAAGTACAACAAAATTTGAACAAACGAAGGTTGTATTTCAAACACAAAAATACACAAACATGTAGTACAACCACAAATTGTTTAGCATTCTAAGCAATATGTGTGTTTTGGTATTTTTCTGTGTTGCGGGCAAGCACGTCGGCCGCAAACCAAGCATGCAAGGCGAGTATGCATTCCACATCTGTAACATCTTCCCCGTTTGATGCCTTGAACTCTACGGTTTATGGTGTTGGAAGCAGTATCAATAAACCCCATCTTTTCGGCAAGTACCTTTGTTTCACCTCTCAATTTTCGATTGCTTACGTATGGTTGAGCAAGCTGAAAGCTTAGTTCCTTGAGAAAATCTGTTTTTCTGTCACATTTTCCACTGCCTCTCATTACGATAAAAGCGTTGTTAGCGGCAACATTTATCAAATTGTAATTGATAAGTATTGGCCAACGATTTGTTTTCCTCAAGCAACTGAATTCTTCACAGTTTTCATCAAGAGTGTCAACTCCTCCTTTATGCTTATTGTAATCAGTGATAACTGTAGGTTTTTTGTGACAGTCCGTGATTGAAATAGAAGAGAGTGAAGAGGACATGATAAGCACATTCTTGTTGCGTTTGGGGACATATGACAATAGTAGAATTTTGTTAGAATGGTCATACAATGCCTCGGCGCTTTCAAACTCTCTTCCTTTTGCTGCTTTCAACTGCGATGGTACTTCATGGCGATTTGCCATAATTGTCCCAATTAGTGTGAGGTTTTGCTGCAAAAGATTGCACACCAGGCCATGAGAGGTTAAATGCCGGTCAACATATATGTCTCGACCTGTACCAAAATAAACTGAGCACAATTTCATTACAATATCATTGGCGAGGTTTCTATGAGGTCCTGAGTCAGATTCCCTTCCAGAATAAATCATGCCTTTCAGAGCGAAACCTGTTGTGGCTTCGCACAGCCAAAAAAACTTAACACCGTATTTCCTTGGTTTAGTTGGCATGTATGTTCGTCGGGGAATCTTGCCACGATACCCAACGAGTTGTTCATTGATAGTCAAGGCCTCATTGGGGATGTAGATGTTGCGCAGATTACTGTGAAATGTTTCCCATACTTCTCGGAAAGCAGCTAATATATCGTTTTCTTGTCTGGATGGTCGATTGCGATAGTTCTCGAAAAGCATGCAATGTAGCAGAAATTTGAATCGATTCAATGCCATAGAGACTCTACGAGGGTAGGCTGAAAAGTTCGTAGCCTCACTATGAAGGAGTTACGACAGATCAGTGAAACTTGCCATGCGTTAAATTCATGCTTTCTTGATACTGACTGCGATAATTTTTTAGGTAACCTTGTGCTGGATAAGTAATTTCGCACTTTAAAAAGTTGTATTAGACAGATTTTGTAATATCAAGAGAATTTTGCATTTTGGTTTTTTGATGATCTTGTGAATATGGATAAGATTTGGCACCATGGTATGATCAGATATTTGCAGGAAAAAGGATTAACGACCAAGGAAATTCATGCTGATATGGTTTCCACTTTGGGGGATGATGCTCCGGCTTTATCAACTGTGAAGAAGTGGGCAGCGGAATTCAAGAGGGGGAGGGAGAGCCTTGAAGATGATCCGAGATCAGGACGTCCTTCCACAGCTACCACCCAAGAAAACATTGACCGCATTCATCAAATGGTAATGAATGACAGACGATTAACCATTACTCACATGGCCAATGTTATCAGCATCTCTAGCGAACGAGTGGAGAACATTCTCCACAATGAACTTGGCATGTCAAAAGTTTCTGCTCGATGGGTGCCCCGGCTTTTGACACCTGATCAAAAGCTCACCAGACTCTTCATGTCAGAAGCGAACTTGGCAAGATTTGAGGCAGACCCAGATCGTTTTGTTGAGCGTTTTTTACCCAAGATGAATGTTGGGTCCATCACTTTGAACCAGAGACCAAAAGGCAATCCATGCAGTGGAAGCACTCAACTTCTCCTGCTCCAAAGAAGGCCAAGGTGGTGTCATCCGCAGGAAAAGTGATGGCCTCCGTATTTTGGGATGCAAAGGGCATTGTGTTCATCGACTACCTTCAGAAAGGTAAAACTATCAATGGAGAATATTATGCCAAATTGCTAAGGGAGTTACGACAAGCAATCAGGTCAAAGCGGCCTGGAAAGCTGACAAAAGGTGTTCTGCTTCATCAGGACAATGCTCCTGCTCACAAGTCTCTGGTTGCAATGTCCGCTGTGCATGATTGTGGCTTTGAACTGATTGATCACCCTCCATATTCTCGTGATTTGGCACCATCGGATTATTTTCTGTTCCCAAACTTAAAAAAACATCTTGCTGGAAAACGGTACGAGAGTGATAATGACGTCATTTCCGCTGTAGAGGACTTTTTTGAGGGTCAGGAGGAGAACTTCTATGCCACCGGGATCCGAGCACTTAAGCACAGATGGAAGAAATGTGTGGATCGCAGAGGAGATTATGTTGAAAAATAAACCTACTTTGGTCAAATTTAAATACTTTGTGTTGGTCAGGCTATGAACTTTTCAGCCTACCCTCGTATAAAATGGTCTGCTGTCAATAGGATCCCACAAGCGATGTAAGTTTGTGAAGTTATCTGTCCAAACCAGCACGAATCATAATAGCAAGACCGGCTTCAACTTCATGGGATGTAAAGTTTTTGTAGACAGTTTGGCGACAATTTACACTCATGTCTCACTTCTCTTGCCTTTCTATTCGTCTCACGTAGTATCTGAAGTATAATTACAGGTCGGTAAAATATTTTGAAAGCATCCACTTCATTTTTGGGATCAGCAATAATTTGAGGTTGTTGTGTCAATATATTTCTACTCTGAGCCTGCTGGGAAAAGGATTATTATAATACGTTGCATTTCCAGCGGTTATTGCGACTTGAGCTTCATCTTCTGAGCTACTATCATTGTCATTCGGTTCTTGATATTCATCGCTACCAGAATCTTCATTTTCTTCCTCAAACACGTCTGTGTCAAAAAGTTCCTCTTCCAAAGGAACTTTGTCATCATCAACAACAGATTCCGTTTCGCTGCTGCTTGTAGCCTCAGCATCAGAATCGTTGTTCACATAACCAGAAACTATCTGCAGTTGTTTGAGGGGGTCTCTTGAAACGTAAATCTTCTCTGTCTATTCATAAGTAAAATTCCAGTTATGTTACCCAAGCAATTGTATATACGGCAGTTGCAATTAGTTAGGATTTCAAGCCAAGTACAGTCTATGACTATCCACTAGTATTGATTCTTTGTTCTAAATTCTAAAATGTACTAATATCTAGGTAAATATTCTGAAATGTACGTATTACTACGTGTGAGATATAAGAACTGCTGACAGAAACCTAATCTCCTCCAGCCAAAGATCAAATCACTAAATGTAGTTGCAAATTTCTTACAAGTTATTGGCAATTGTGTTGAAACAATATTAAATTATTAGTTGTAACAATAGTTATTGAGTTACAACAATAGAAACATTCATTCATAGTAATTTTAAATCTCAAAAGCCTAATGTCTCTATTAATCTGCTATTGATTCTATTTGTTGACATTTGTCAACAGGTGTTACGATTAAGATAAAACGCAAATAACTCATTGTAGAAACAATTTGCGATTTTGATATGACTGCAGTAGTAAGCTAATAAGAAGTTTTCCTTCGTCGGCGAATGGCGCTGAGCTAGCATATATGGGGCGAGTGCAATCAAACGAAAAAAATCGATGTTGACAAATGTCAACATATGTTCTGATAAGGGTTAAACGAGTGCTTTGTGGCAGCGCTTTGAGCTTTCGTTTCCACGTTTCCTCTCTCCAGGTTGAGATTTTTTCCTTTAAAGATTCTACTCAGTTTAGAAAACTCCTTTTTGATATCAATCTGGATGAGGGGAGTCATAGGCCTGCCTTGAGCGTTCTAGCTTGCTGGCAGCTTCTCTTCGGAGGCCTTTTTCAAGGCCGGCGCTGACAATAATATCTGCAAATGTTGAAGGTCTGTCTAGTTCAAAAAAAAGCATTGTGTGCATGCCCAATTAGTGCTAACCTATTCTGGTTCCACGGGTGAAATGAACTACTTGACTAAGAAATATAATATAGTCAAATCTACATTATTAATTTATTTCTAAAAGACCAAGACGTTTTAGGCTACTGGACTACAAGTTGTTGCTATGCTCAGATCCATAGAAGAGGATGATTCTGGAGGTGAAAGTGAAACTGAAGAAGGCGTCGTGTTAGATTGGGAACTTTGCTCCTCAGATGAGATGAGCGACGATGAAGAAGCTGAGCAATTTGATCATACACAACCCATTGTTCATATAGATGATTTACAAACTGCTGATACTAACATTGAAACCCATTCTGCTCTGTGTTTTGATGATGATTCTGGTTCGGGTGCTGCAAAAAGTTCGAGCACACACAAGACAGCTAGAGATAGCACCAAATTGGAATTTATGGAATTCGGCGCAGAAGCACGAAGAAGACGTACAGCTTAGAATGTTCTGACTGAGTAATCAGATTTATCACGCTTTGCCCTTAGAATGGCAGACTTCCCTGCAGGTGTTTTTCAAGTTATATTTGATAACCATATGCTCAAACACATTCAGCCATTTACCAATGTAGAAGCTCGAAGAATCTTAGGCAATGAAGAAAGAGAGATTTCACTTTAGGAGGTCAATGCTTGTATTGCACTGCCATTAGTACAAGGAGCGTATGGTGGCCAAAACTTTCCCCTTCACAGTTTTGGATGAAAGAATGGAACGTATCATTTTTTCAACAAACCATGTAGAGAAATCGTTGTCGTGAGATTATGCGTCTTTTATGCTTCGACTTGCGTAGCACAAGGTCAGCACGCTTGCAAACTGACAAATTGGCTCTTGTCTCGAATATTTGGAATAGGCTTGTAGACAACAGCATCACTCGTTACAAACCTGAAAACCGGCGCGATGGTGCAGTGGTTAGAGCGTCCACATTGTAGTCGGTAGACCTGGGGTTCATTCCTAAGTCGAGTCATATCAAAAGACTTTAAAAAATGGTATTCACAGCTTCCCTGCTTGGCGCTCAGCATAAAAAAGGATAGTGTGGAGAACAAGCCGGCAAGCTTGCTTGTTGTGTCCTTGGGCAAGGCACTTAACGGGACGCCTCCACCTTTATGTGGCAGACAGGTGGCCCTCCCGTACTTCACCGGATTATAATTGTGAAGTTGCTAACCCAGCATGTCAGACGACTCTTGGGTACCCACCAGTGGCAGTCCGCCTTGTTGGTGGTGGGGCTACCAGTCACTCAAGACTGGTTCGAAATGGGCTGCCAACTTCCCCTAGCCTAATATCAATTAGGTTGACGGCATGAACCTGAATTACCGTTCATGCCGTACCTCCATCCCAAGGAAGAGGAGGGGTAAACACACACACACACACACACACACAAACCTGGAGAAAATATTACGGTTAACGAGCAGCTGTCTTCGACAAAATTTCGTTGTAGGTATACCCAATACATTCCAATGACACCAGATAAGTTTTGCATATAGTTCTGGTAAGCGGTTGACGTGAAATCCAAGTATATCCTAAATGCCATTCCATATCTGTGCAAAGAAGAGTCACGTCCATCCACCCAAAGGCTTAGTGACAACGTTGTCATGACTCGCATGGAACCATTCATGGGTAAAGACAGAAACATTACAACCGATAACTTTTTCACGTCGTTTTTACTTGCCAAAGAGCTGAAAAAATGAATACTAGTCTTGTTGAAAATATGAACAAGGTTTACGTGAGGTACCTGCATCTGCAAAATGCTTGCTACAACGTTATTCTAGTACGCTCATGAAGGCCGGTGATATGGAAACTCTAACTGTGTATCAAGGTAAGCCAAGAAAAACGATTGTGTTCTTAGTTTTCTGCATATGTTTGTTGAGCTCGGCGAATCAGAGAAAAAGATACCGGAGGCAGTGGAATTTTATAACAAGATCAAATGTGCTGTTGACGTGGCTGATCAAATGGTCAGCCAGTATTCAGTCAAAACAGGCACCCGTCGGTGGCCTGTTGCTATTTTCTACAACATTCTGGATTTGGCAGGCATCAATGCATTTGTGCTCTATAAAAAACGAACAGGTGGCAAGGTTCAAAACGAGATTTCCTGTTCAAGCTTGCTGCAGGACTACGTGAAGACTATACTGTTGAAAGGATCAAGCAGAAACTCGACTATTGCTAGACCTCACTCACTATCGACAGCTCATAAAAAACCAAAGCCGAGAACGTAAACAGTGTTAAATAGCTGCAACCTTCACTCAAAAACAAAACCAGCACACTTTGCTTCAAGTGTAACAAAACTTTATGTGAAAAGTGTATCACCACGAAGCTTTCCGAATGCGTTGTACTTGCGACAATGCAAAAATGAAACTTTTACCAATTTTGTGCCCAGTTTTTGCCCTTCCCTTGCAATAAAACTGTTTTTGTGGATAGATTGATTGAGTTACATTACCTGAGTATTTGTTTAACATTTAAGTTGCAAGCACACCATGCAAATACTAGTAAAAACGCGTTTTCGGAGAAGCGGTCAAAATGACCGTCGCTGGCCGTTGAGCGCTTATCGCAACTCCGGCCGTTCTAGTGTTAAACCTTTAGCTTGATCGGTAAAGTAAATTAAGCTACAAACTGGCAGACAAGTTTGCATCTTATAACTCTTCTCATGTTCTATGTGGTGTAAGCATTCGAATAAGCGGACTAGTAAAGAGAGGTACAGGATAAAACAGCTGAAAAAACGAAACTACTCTTTACATTGACTACAAATAGTTTGATTCTCAATTACTTTTTTATTTGTGCATGTCAAGTTGTAGCAAATGCTTTATAGTTTGACTCTAATGTTCAACAAAGCAATAAAGAGATTTATTCACCTACTTGTCATTCCATATGAAAACATTGAGTTATTTCCTGTGGTTTTATTTTGGCCTCTTATACAGGGTGGCCCATAAGTCACTTTACATTTTAGAAATTAAATAATTTTTTTTCTATTAATATATTTCTATTTTTCTTTTCAGAATTTAAAAATATAATCCTTGTAAATTTTTGGTATGGAAAAGTTTACAACAGAACAACGAGTGAAGATAATTGAATTTTACTTTGAAAATGGACGCTCAATTATTAATTAAATATAGTCATTTAAGAAAAAATTATTAAATTTCTAAAATGTAAAGTGACTTATGGGCCACCCTGTATTTATGTTTTAACTCGGGCCTGCAGTACTTGTTGCTGGCGACATTTAAACGAATTAAGCGTCGTTTATTGGTGGATGTACACTGTCGGATTATACCTTTTGTACTCTTTTGTCCAGTTTTTGTGCATTTGTTTTTCTTTTATGCATTTCTGAACGGAAAGTTTACTCCGCTTGGTCGTTTATAAGTTGTTTTACGGTATGGTATTTGTTATTCTTTGAATAAACGGGTTTCTCCGCAAACTACGCACCCAAAGGATACTGTAAATTTATAGGCCCAAAAGCATTAAACACTTTTGATACGTAGATCTGTTTTGCGGACAAATTCCCTTATCTTCGGACCACAGCCAATGCTGTGTGATATGATATGATATAAATACCATTTAAACAAACAAGCGGATGAAAATTTTCGTGCAACAACGCATAAAAAAACGTGCAAAAACCATACAAAAACGTGTGCTTGGCACATCCATTCGGTGGCAGCAGTAATATTGTGTTTAAATCTCGCGATAACGGCTCTAATTGCACTGTGGTTAAAAGCATTGGAAAGCTTCAAGCGGGATCGAATGTATCGATATTTTCTAGAAAAACCGGTAAAAGTTTTTTCGATAGATCAATTCCAAAACCGGAACAAGTTGAAGCACTTCACATATCCTTACTGTTGTAAAAATATTTGTGTATAGATCCTGATGAGGGCGATATGTAGCGCCGAAAACGTTTGAATTTTCTAAATATATTGTATTATTATGTTCAACGATGTATTGGTAGTAGCAATAATAGCAACTTGGATACTAAAAGTCACCTCTCAACCGAAATTGTATTATAAAACTCTGTTTAGCTTTAAAAACGTCTGTGGTGAAAACAGGGTAAATAAGATGTTACCAACACACGATAAACGTGGGAAGCATTTAGTGGCTATGTACACCCACCCATACAGTTTTTTTAATTGATGGATTATTTAATGGATTTTTTAATGGATTGCGTGTAAACAAACGTTGATCTTTGGTTAAGGTAGTTCTAAAACATGTGACGATGGATCAAGGTGCTAAAAGTGATTATTGATTCAACTGTTTTGTAAGCATGCTTTTTCCTGTCTTGAATCCTTTTACAAAGCAATATTCAGTCATAATCTTAAATGACATCACAATGCTTGCAACTATACATTGAAAGCAACAGCAAGCGGCAAAATTACACACTATTGTTTTCATGGCAAACATAAACTGCAAAGCCCATTTCTGATTTGTCTGATTGATACACTCTTTGTATTGATAGAAAACACTGATCTGCATTTAAATTAGGGAGGTCTGATTTTGGAGCAAAGTTAAATGTAATGTAACGCCAAGTTTAAGAAAAAAATCGAAATAAAACAGTCATAGCATCAATGCAAAACATTGGAATTAGAGGAAACATTTTGGTTTGAAACGAGCGTAATAGGCGCCTATTGAAAAAAATTATAAAACTTCGTGAAAAGGCATGGCCCCTTTTCATACTAAAAGCAAACAGCGCAGCCAAAGAACTTTAATGTCACAAATATAAATACAAAAGGGGTCCCACCAAATTGCCAAGTAGGCCTACCACTACATACCTTATTTCTTTAATGGTTAAAACGACCACCGTTTGGGCGCTGCCATCAATTTTGACTATGCTTTAACCCCTATGGCTTTAAAAAAATACGAATGACAGTTTTTGGCATCACCCTTTTTTTTTAGTATTACCAGTCTTGATTTATAAACCAAGGTGATCATCATTAAGTGCACAGGATTTGCGGCCTATATTTTCTACAGCTTTTTGTTGCTGCTCTCATAATGTTCTCTCGGTGAAGCCGGTGCAGCTGCGTTACATGATACGTTTTAACTCAACACAGGTGGTGGTATGTCTTGCCGAGGTAAAACCGTACCATACTTAGGGGAAACATTTTTTCTATTTTGGTGGATAATACTTCCATGGAGCTATTGGAATTGAAGCTAAAAAATTTGAAGAAAAGCAAGAACTTTTGTAATTCCTTTGAGCACACCTAAGCAAGGAAAAACAAACATGCAACATAATGTGTAGAAAGTACGGGCTTGAGAAGGTTTGAGAGGAAATCAAAAGAAAACAAAGTCACTGTGTGAAATTGCGCCACATGGAAAATAGCATTGGTATTTTGCTTTATAATAACTTTATGGAGCTACCGCAATCAAACCTTAAAATTTAAGGAAAAGCAAGGACTCTTTTAACTTTTTTGGGCAATCTAAGCAAAGAAAAAAGAACATGCAACACAATGCGTAGCCAGCGAGGATTTGAGAAAGTTTAAAAGGAAATCAAATAAAACAGCGTCACTGTGTGAAATTGCTCTGTTCATTGCTCACGATAACCCTCTTGGGTTAACGTAAGCAATGAACGGAGCACCTAGACCTAAGGCATAGATAGGACCTTGACATGAGACATTCTATTAGGAAAAGAAACGAACCAAGTCGTGAAAATCTTATGTGCAGGAAAAACATAAAATATTCGTTAGTGTTTAATGAAGTGCCCAATGAATGAAGCCGGCTTGGTCGGCTGAACCGACATTCTCAATCCCGAAGTTTCTGATGGAATCCCTGCCAGCGATGCCGACATATACTGCACTATAAAGCGAGGATTTCTTCTGTTCCTGATATGCTGCCTTTTAAGTTATCTATATCTAAACTATAAAGCTATGTAATAAAATCCATAGTTTAAGAAAAAATCAAAATAAAACAACAAACCCAAAGAATTGTAAAACTGAATTCAGAGAGAATATTTTGTTTGAGAATAACAAGGCCTGATGGGCGCCTACTACAATATAGTGTATGAATTTGGGGAAGCCATAATTATATTTGTCGCTATGCCTGAAACAAAGAAAATAGAGTACCAATAACTTAATGCCACAGATATATATACAAAAGGAACCGCTACAAATCGCAAAATAGGCTTACGACTAAATACTTCATTTCCGTAATTATGAAAACATCCATCATGGTTCCGCCTCCATCACTTTTAACTGTGTTTGAATTCCTCCTCCTCTCACACTTTTTACTGGTATTAATGGTAGTTTGTGGCAAGATCCCTTGTTTGTGAGCATTACCAGTCCTGATTGATAGATTAAAATGATCACCATTACGTATACATCAATTACGAATGTGCATGAAAAACACGACTTTTTTGTTACTGTTCACACACGTGCACGATGGGCGAAACAGGGGTACCTGCCTGAAACGATATTATTCACCTCGAAGTTACTGATCAGAGGGCGTTGCGAGCGACGCCGGAAGAGCCGGCTAGTGTTAGAAATAAATCTAGTTTTACTTTTCCAACCAGCACTGGCCTCAACTTCTCATTGATGTTTTTCTACGAGATTCTTGTTAATAAATATTACTCATTAGGCAGATACGATTTATAAATCGGCTAGAAGTAAACAGGTAGCTTAACTAATTGTAAAAGCTTTCATTTTTATTTGATGTTTTTAGTCAATTCCTTTCGGTTTTGAATGCAAGTGCCCGCTTTTTCTAAATGTTGATTTCTCATTACCAAACGAAGGGAACATAAGTGCTGCAACTTTTGGTGATTGCGATGTTCTATGCTCATCAGACAATTATCTTGAACGTTGTGGTAGCTCATCGACTGACAAAGGAACGTGGTACGTAGAAGGTAAGCAAAGCAAGCATTTGCATCTTTATATCTATTTACAAAACAAATTTCACATTTGCGAAACAACTTTTGTTCCAACCGGCTTCAAATTTTATCACTACAGCAGCACACAACTGTGATATAGAAAAAACCACCAACTACAAAAATTATGTTTTTGATATTATTGACTTTATTGTTAGTTAGTATTGTTCAAAGAGGAAATCACTAACCCAACTATTTTTCAGCTTTGCCTTCAACCTCTAACTTACAGTACGAACATTAATTATTTCTCTGCGTTTGTTGATCAGTAGCTTCACATAAACGAAAAATATTCAGACGGTTCATGAGATCTGAAATGTAGTTGTTAGGTTTAGCTACGTCGCGGCTGCAGGAAACATTGCTAATCTATGCGTTGCCATCTAGTTGTAAGTTTCCCGTTTATTTTTGTGTTTGCAACTGTGCAATAGATAACATCCGAAACCACAAAGACTTGAAAATAGCGATTTTATGATTGTGACATTAATACATTAGAAAGACTGAGGTGAAAAGACTGCGAAAATTCAAACTCTCGGCCATACGCGTAACACTTTGTATTTAATGGGGGCAGGGGAACTGACAAACGGAAGACATATTTTTCGGAGATAAGCTTTTTAACACTAGAAGCCCGGACCGGTCATTTTTGACCGGTTTTAAATTTTGACGCTTCGTATTTCTGGCATTTTTGCTATTTGATTTTTCATACTCCTTGACTTTTCCTATCTTTGGATGATGTTTTGGTAAGTCAAACAATTTTTCTTCTATAGCTTTTGTAAACGGAGCATTTTGCACATCTACCTATAAGGCCCAACCGGTCAAAAATGACCGGTTCTTAAAACGGTTATAATTTGTCTTTGAACTAATGAATTAAAGTATAATAGAAGGATGAGAAAAGTTTGTTTTTCTACAAGCAATGCCTCATGTGACAATAAGATTACGATTGACCACTACTGCAGTGGACAACTGATAAGCAGTAACTAAAATAATTTCTATTCCTGCTGGCTTCATCGAAGTAAAGTTGAATTTTATTTGCTGTCTCGAACAATGGCTGGCCATTGAAAGTTCTAATGTCTTTCTTAGTAGCGTAGAGTTCATCAGTGGTGTGTGCAGATAAAATACATAGTTTATTACAGCGTATTGACAACGTCCTAAAATCTCTCAAGTTTGTCTTACAGATTTGAAGAAATGCGTATTGTAAAAATAATGTCTTAGGCATAGGAATTTTGTTACGAGTTTTTTCATTGTTTTTGGCAAACTGGTTTTTCTAATCATGAATCGTGGCAACAATTATACTGTCCAGCAAGTACTTCAGCGGTTACAAACTGATCAGCTTGATGACTCCTGTGATGAGAATGAAGAAACTGAATTGCAAGATAAAGAATTTGTTACTAATTGTTGGGCTGGTGTCGAAAGTTGTGACAGTGATACCGACAGCGGTGAAGACGAACAAAGCTCTGCTGCTGTTGCTATAGATTTTCTTTCTGAAAGTGATCTATCAGTATCTCAAAATACTTCCGGACAGGTGAACGAACAAAATGGAACTGTGTGGAAAAACATAACAGGTGTTCCAGGTCTGGGAAGAGCATCTTCGTCGAATGTGTTTTCGGAACGTCCTGGCCCAACGTCGTATTGTCACAGATCTGTAGTAAACAGTAGCCCTTACAGTGCTTTTCATTTATTTATAGATGAACATATGCTCAGGTGTATTCAGAAACACACTATCAACCACGGAAAGAAAGATAACGACGATTTTGATTTACATGTTGATGAGCTGGAAAGTTTTATAGGTCTTCAAATCGCTCGAGGAGTGTTGGTCGGGAAGAATACGCCAGTAAAGCAACTTTGGAACAAGGAATGGGAGAACTAATCTTTCGAAATACAATGAGCCGTGATAGGTACCAGGAAATCATGAAACATTTGAGGTTCGATGACTTTTTTAGTCGTAGGCAAAGGAGAGAAACTGACAAATTTTGCTTGATTTCCGAGGTGTGGAATTGTTTCGTAGAAAATTGTAAGAAATGCTATGTACCAAACTGCGATTTGACTATTGATGAACAACTTTTCCCATGCAAAACCAAATGTCTTTTTATACAATATATGGCTAACAAGCCACATAAATTTGGCATTAAGTTCTGGCTTTTGGCTGATGCTCAATCAAAATACTTGTGCAATGGCAAACCATATTTAGGAAGTGATCCTAGCCGAAGCAGTAGCGACCTTCCAGGTGATGTGTGCTTGACCCTTTTACAACATTATTATAAAAAGGGCTACAATGTCACCATCGACAACTACTTTACCAGCCTAAAGCTAGCGGAAGAACTTAAGCAGAAAAAAACAACAATCCTTGGCACTATACGGAAACAACGACGACAAGTGCCAAGCACTGAGCTGATAATGAAAGACAAGGAATTATATGCTTCTGAAATACTTTCTTCGCCATCCGGTTGCAGCTTGACAATATACAAAGCAAAGAAAAAGAAAGTTGTTTGCATCCTGAGTTCGATGCACAAAATCGTAAATATTGATCAATGCCACAAGAAAAAACTACCAGAGACAATACAGTATTACAACAAGTCCAAGATGGGCGTGGATGTACTGGACCAGATGGCTCGATACCATACCAGCAAGAGTTCCACTAGAAGATGGCCTGTGGCTGTATTTTTTAATATTCTCGACTGTGCCTGCATAAATGCTTACATTATTTACTGCCTTACAACGAAATTGAAATTATCAAGAAGACAGTTTATGCTTGAGCTTATAAAAGAACTTTGCAAACCAAAAAGTGGAGTGGGCTCAATACCTCCTTCTCCAGCAGTGGATTACACAGTCGGCATTGCATTGCCGGGAACCAGTGGTTTAGCACACCAAGCATGGAAAAGAAAAGAATGCCAGTTTGCAGCATGTAGAAACAAATCTAGCTCTTTTTGCCAAAACTGTGGGAAAGTATGCTGTGGCAAACACACATCCAAAAAAAGTAACAAACGTAAAATGTAAAAATTGTGATAATTGAGTGTCAATAAATTTGTATACCTTGTATTTCTACTTAATTAATTATAATTATAAAAATGTCAAAAAATTAATCATAAAAATGTCAAATACGCAAGAATAGTTTCTTTATGCGTTTCATACAGTACATGTCAAAATTAGTGAAAGAGAGAACCTATTAAAACCGATTTATAGATAACCTGTCAAAAATGACCGCATCCGTCCTTATAGGTAGGGAAATAATTCAGGGCTTCTAGTGTTAAAAGTAATTTTTTGTCCATTTTGTTCAGAAAAAAACTGTGAGGTCTTTTTTCTTTGTTTTGCGATCAATTATTTCGCAGTAATTATTTTGCCCATTTTAATCGCGAAACACACTTAAAGACCATTTTTTTGGAGATCAACTATTTGAAATTTTAGGAGTTTGGGAAGGGGATTACTGCTCTTGCAGTTTTTCACTTAGACACTCAAAACTTCCTGGTGCTGGTTTTGTGATGTGACGCAATTTTGGGTTGTTTTTGCTTATCACTTCTTGTAATAAAATAAGCTAACCAAAGCAATTACAGTCACTCCAAAAGTTTGATATCATGTAAGAAAATAAGACTTTCTTTGTGATTTAGCTGACCTTCGTGCTTTGTAAAGCAAGACTAGTGACACTGCTTGTCAAAGTGATTTCTATACACAAGACCGTTGGTTAATTTCAATGTCAGTTCTTATAATTGTTGGCTGAGAGTCCACCAACTACATCCTAACTGCGTCAATGTGGCTGATTGACTTTGTAGTGTGTGGATGTTGAATGTTTCACCTCGCCTTCATTCCAATGAAGACAAATAACTATAATACTAATGTACTATTTAACGGACTAAAACGTGATTGCTTTAACATATTTTTGAAGCTTTATGCTTGACACTCTTCAGGATTATTTTTGGAAAAAAGAAAAGATGTTAGGGACGCTTAGAAGCAAAAAGAAATGGGATTGGGCGGAAAAAGTCGGTTCTTATATAGGCTGTTTTGGGACTGCTGAGAGTCAATTATGTTGTATTCAGTTGCATCTTGTTTGCTCATAACCAGAGTAGATTAAGCCTTTTCCCCTGTAAAAGATTTTGAATCTTTGATTCTATTTGCGTTTGGCGAAGATTTGAATCATCACTCTTCGGTTTCCAGACAGACGCTCTCAACACCTTGCTACCTCCCAGACAAACTTTTACCACACAATAAAGTCTTTCAAGAAGCGATATACTGAGACGTTTTACACACGATATAATTAATCAACATAGGCTGAAGAGAGTTTGTGGCAACGGTTAAATACCTTGACCCCCTTGCCTTTAAATAAGACTAATATCTTCATTAGCAAACTGGCCTGCTATTTATCAAACTAATAAACTTAAGCGTCCTAAACAAAAAATACAAGTAGGCTAATTCCAAAACAAGGTACACTCTGGCTATTTCCAACTCGTCCAAATGGAAATGCAAGCGCTTCATGCACGTTTTTTCAAACAAAGGATTTGTGAGTTAAAAAGTAAAGAGTTTCCAGCTCTATTTGTGATATTTAATTTAAAATGTAAATAGTAATTGAAAGGTTTATGCTACATCCCCTGCGTTGAAAAGACCTTGTTTGCAAACAAAATCAACAAGTTCAGCCATTTTGTGTGAAGTTGTCCAAAATGATTTAATTCGGTGCTCTCCTTATCACAGCTTTGGTGGTAATTGCTTTTCATTTCTGTCCTTTTTGGTGTTGACAGTTTTCCTGACAGTTTTCAAAAAAAAAATGCCAGATAGAAATCAACGAGAGCTTGCAGTTATAGTTAACCTTATGCTGCCTGACCCACGAAAAATTAAAAATTTTTTTCTAAGATTTTAGTACTTGCACGTTTGTGGTATAGAAATTCTCCTATGTCAGTTTCAAGGTCAAATTTTATAAAATATTAGAGATATGACTATGTTCCCATATGGGAACGTTAGGACTGCGCTGCTCAAATTTTGCAATATATTGCTTGAAACAACACTCTTTTGTACGATTTTGTTATTTATTAACAAGTTGTAAGCTCGCAATTAGAGCATAAAAGATAACATAAAGAAACAAACAAAATCACAATTTTACGACATAAATTGTTCAGCGTTTGTGGTAATTTCTGAAGCAAAAACTTCATTTACTATAATGAAGCCTCAAATTGCATTTGCTGCACTTTGACCTGGTGTTCTTTTGACACACCACACATCTGCCTTGAGCGCAAGGTACTGGATTATGATCTTGGCCATCATATCGCACTTCAGAAGGCAAATCTGCATGTCTGCCCCCTTGTGATTGATTTCTAATTGTTGAAGACTTTGTCAGAACTAAAGAAATATTTCTTCTGAATTCAAGACGAGTAATTTTAGCATCTTTTTGGTGTAGAACGCAATAAAAATTCCACGCTGCTACAATGGAAATTGTCAGCAAGTTCGTCATCAAAGGCCACCACCATTTTTTTTGCTCTGATCATTACCGATACGAACCCAAAAGACGATCCATCAAATCCACCCCACCAATGCCCTTATTGTACAATCGAATAATGTTGGGTTGAGTTACTTCGATGGTACCTTGTCCTCTAACTCGGCGTTTGATGCGATGTACTGGCTCGTGCGTGAAATGATTACTAGCTATGTTCACAATACCGTTATCGTGCCATTTACAGACAAAACCGTTGCAGCGATAATCATAACTGTCTCTGGTTTTCTTTTTCATAGCCTTTTTGGAGATCATCAACTTGGTGGCACCGTCGGTTCTATTGCAATAAACCCTTGATCAGACAGTAACTTCAGCAATTCTGCACTACTAAAAAAATTATCAAAATATACTTTATGGTATTTCGGTTTTGATAAATTCGTCACTAACTCCAACAAATTTAAAACAACTCGCTGTCCCAAAGATTCGTCAGAACGTTGAGAAAAATTCTTTCCAGTATAAATATTCATCTTGTAAGGGTATCCATCTTCTCCGCACAAACTCCATATTTTGTATCCAAAACAAATTGGCTTGCCTTTGATGTACATTTTAGCGCTGTGTTTGCCAAAATATGGCACCATAGCTTCATGAATGCTTAATTTTTTGTGGAATATTCCCCATTGGCTCAGATTTTTGTTCATAGCTTCGTACAGAAATGCAACTTTGGCAACTTTATTTCCTTTTTCCAAATTTTGGTTGTCTGCAACGTGAAAATATTTTTTTTTGTTTTCAAAAATCTGTCACGACTCATTGTTTCCAAAATAAAAGGAACTTTTAAATCTGGCTGGTTACTCCAATAATCTCTTTCTGAAGTTACAAAATGATATCCAGAAAAAATTTAAATTCCAATAAATTTTTTGAGTTCATCTAACGAAAGTTCGAATCCTGGGTCATTTTTGTTTTGTTTAGCGTACAGTTTTGTTTGCTCTAATATGTAGTGAAAAAGTTCATCAGTGAAGAAGAGTTTCCATATTTCGTAACAAGATTTTGTGAGATACTCAGGACACTTTTCTTCAATGTTACTGAACATTTCTTCACTAAAAATGGTTTTGGCAAATGTTTCTTGCTTTTTCCACCTGGAAGAATCACGTCTGTTTCCAGTCTGGTGAAATTCTTTTTCGTCATCATCGAAAATCGAACAAGCAACTACTTCCATTTCTCCTGCTGGTTCAAATAATTGATCTTCTTGGCCATACTCAAAATCTTCTTCGTCACAAGGAATATCTTGATCACCACATTTGGGTGGTAGAATTGTTACAGTCGCAGATGCAGCGTTGCTGCATGATTCTACAAAATTTGTAGTTTCTTGCAATGCAACAGCTCGGAATGGTCTACTCTTTGTTCCATAAAATGTGCCAGTATTCATATTAAATCAATGGTCAACAATTCAAATAAATTATTTAATTTTACCGTAATAACTTGATGTAACAGATGCGCTAGTTCTAACTTCTAAGAATATGTATTACGCTGTACCCTGATTAAAAAATAAGATTACTGTCTATGCGGTAAAACTCAATGCGCTATAATAACTAAAAAAATGCAGATGATATCTCAACAATTAATTACGAGTATTTGATGCATCAATAACAAACATTTAAAAATTTTAATTTTAATTTTTTTTTTCTTGAAAAGGCAGTGTATGTCATATCATACAAACTGCAACCAATGCGTTATAACTGAGCTTTCCTATTATTACCCCTTAAAAGTTAAAAAAAAGTTATGATTCATGTATAAAATATCTATCAAGGTATCTAAACTCATAAATAGTTTATCAATAAATATTCTGAATTACTTAAAAGTTACGTTTTTACTCTATTGCTTCATGTAGCTACCCGCACTATCACTAAGAAAAAAAACCAAACCATTCATCAATGGTGTTTTTCAAGACATCAGAATTACCAATTTCGTTTAGACAAAACTGTGTAGTAAATTGCGCTTTTGTGAGATAAGAAGGTGCAATAATTAGCTGCTTCTTCAGTACAAAAACTTTTAGTTTATCCACAATAAAATTCTCACACAAATTCACCACTTTTATTGACTGCTCAAACAACAACTAACTTTAATCAGAGCTTTCATTTTGTCGTTAAAACGTTGCAAAATAAGCGATGCGTTTGAGTGTAATTGTTTCAATTTCTAATCGAAATATTTTTGTCGGCCCGCGCCGAACGTTCCCATATGGGAACAATTGTTTTTTAACAGACATAACCGACGAATTACTTACTCAAGTTTAAAACCAAAAATAGCACAGTATACAACAAACCTAAAAGCATTATATTTCAGTAAAAAAACTTAAAAAATTTTTTTAGGAATGGTTAAAATTGTGAACATAAATGACATGTCTGATCTCCATAAAATGGCAAAATTCAAGTTGCAATTTACATCAAAAAAAAATTATTTATTTCATGAAAATACGTTTATTATCATCAGTAACAATTCAAATTCATACTAAAAACAACTTTTTTCGATATTAACAAAAATGTTTAAAGTTTTCAAGCAACTTTTCGTCTTGTTCCCATATGGAAACGTTAGGCGGTAAAAGGTTAAAATAGTTTCAACTTTTTACTTCAAATCATCTATTTACTTTATTAAATTTGCAGCAAATAAAACCAATGAACCCACAACCGTGTTGGACATGTGCTACAATATAACTACAGCAGCTGATCTAGAAACGTGTCGGAGCCTACGGAATTCGACGGCAATCTATTTGAGCAGAGCAATAGGAAATGAAACAATTCCGTTCACTTTTACTAATCTTGAGTGTAAGAAAAATATTGTACAGCTTTTGGCGTTTTTGCTCGGCAATGTTTTTGGCCCAGAAAGTGTTAATAAATTCAATACAGTTTCGTATTTCATGTTTAACTTTACTCCTGTCGCTGTGCGAAAAGCAAAATGTCATTTTTTAACTCCTTCTTGACAAGGGAATTGAACTCACGACCTCGAAGCGGACTCGCGAACCGCGAGGAAGTCTGATTTAAATCACAGCTTCCGTCTACCGCAACGACTTGTATGAGATGAATGGTTGGTGACTCAAACTCTTCATTTTTGGTTTCATGAATTCAGTAAGGTCTTACCATCAACTATTACGATCATAGGCTTGTTGCATGCAATGAATAACTTTGTGTCGTGATCATGGAAACAAATTTACAATAGGACACATGGCAAAACAACTTTTAATCAAATCTGCTTCGAAGTTTATTGCTAGAACAGTACGTTTTTATCTTAAATTTAAAAAACTAACGGTTCGAGAGATGAGAGTTATTAGACCTTCTCCACGTTTCTTGCATGTTAGTTCTGTAAGTAAGTTGTCATTTTGCAAGAAAAAATAATAAAACGAGTGCTGGTACAAAAATAAGTAATTCGTGCTTGGCAACAAAAGTTAGTTAGTTGATTAAATATAGGGTATGTTTTCAAAAAATAAACTCTGAACGATGTAAGTTATCAATTTTTGTGGGCATAAGTTATACGACCAAACGTTTAGCCGATTGTGAAAAAGCTTTATTGTGATAGACCATCAAAAACTTTGATTAGTAAATTTTTATTTTACAGTTATTAATCCTTGCAACATATCTATTAACGTTGCATCTCATCAGGACTGTAGCTCTCAAGCTACTTGCATCTTTGACGACGTCTCAGGATATAGAACATGTGATTGCGATGAGGGATTTTGGGCTAATACTACCGATGGACTAGTACCTGGCTTAGATTGTTTGGGTACGTTTTTACCTAATGAATTTTTACTTTGAAGAATCGCAGGACAATGCTGCTAACCAAGAACCGGTTATCCAAATATATGCCTTGGTAATTCTAAGTCACGTATGACTGCAAATACTCCCGCTATTTTCAATGCGTTTTGCTTCGTTTACAAGCAACAAAAGTTATCATATGGGGTCTGTCCCTAAAGCGCAAAAAGCAAACAAGATGAGATTCGAATGTCCGATTTTCATATTGTTTTTGGTTCCCTACATGTTATTGCTTAGTAATTAGCTATGAGTGAGTGACAAGTCTTAATTTTAGTTTTTTCTTTTTATGTTTTTAGTACAGTTTAGTGCAATGTCATCACTTAGGTTTTATGTGCAGTTTAGCAACAGTATAATGCATTGTTTTCTTCCTTTACGTAGTTATTTAGCCGTAAGTAGTTATGACCAGGTTCACAAAGTGTTTGACGCCAGTTTTGTGTTACCAATTCTCATTTTTCATCCAGTGTGAGATAGTTATTACTGCTTTCTTTCTTAGTACATTATACGTAACTGCGATAAGTTGATCTATGAATTTTGTTTTTCGTTTTTTGTATTAAAGTTGAAAATGCCGGTGTAAAGGCAAAATCGATTTTTCTAATTAATGAAAAAGCTCAGCTGATCTGGCGTATCATGATTTTATCTATCATACCATATTCAAAATGAAAATAGTGCTGCTCCTACCTGTTGTTGACATCCGTGGTCAATTTGCTGTTTATCCTTTTGACCCATTCAAAGGCGCGTGGGTCATTTACAATGCGCTAACATAAAGAATTAGCTTAAGTAAGCTAAATCAAACTATCAACCAAATCTATAAACCATATCGTATCACTGCAAAAAATTAACTATAGTCGTTTCCCTGTCTCCGGACCAGACGATTCTGGACTTATTATCTGGGGGACTAATTTTTGTCACTTTCATACGCATAAACGAGTATGGTCGACTCAATAAGTATCGGCAATTGTCAAATAACTTATTAGTAAAAGGTTTAAACGTTTTAGTAAAAGGTTTAAAGATAGTAACATTCAAATACACCTATCGTCCTTTTTTACAGTATTGTCTAGGTAGCAAAAGTATCACCTCAAACCCCATTTCTAAAGATTAACAAGACTAATTTTTTTGTCAAAGCAACAGCGGGAGGCAAGAACTTTACCTATGACAGATTCCGACCGGTCATTTACAACATGAACTAAGAAAAGCTGCTTCCGTGATTCTAAGTTCAATATTCGGCTGAAATTGCTTGAAAATTAAATTTCTTCCGACAGAGAATATTACAGTGAAGTGCTTCTACAAAGGTAGGCCTGCAGCACAGCATAATTAGATTACATTTTGCAACAAACTTGGTTGGTAGCTGCGTTGAAAGGAGGTCCAGGCAATACTTACAAGCAGGAAATTAGCTAAAGAACTCAAATTCGGTTAAATAGCGACATCCCAATTTGTTTGAAAAGATTATTTTTGGACCTTTGAGAGAAGTCCTTAACTTGGCTTTTCCGAAAAGGTTCATTTTTAGCAAAACTTTTAAGCATTCTTAACAAAAAAGGCAATGATTTGCCCCGTGGTAAAATATATTAGTTCGCCAACTCTTCCAAAAATTTAAAACTGGGCCAGGAGCTACCTCACAACAACTCCAAAAGTAGGCTTATTTGATGGGCGTAGCACTTTGTTTTGCATGTGAAGAGGATGGAGGGCTAAAGGCATTTTTGTTTTAAAACAAAACCGAAGACTTTATTGCTGAGATAAAGTTTTTCTGAGTCCAGTTTTTTTTCTCTTCATGTTTGCTGGCTTGATTGTTAGCGGTTCTAATAAACCATGGACAACATTGATCACTTTAAACATTCAATATCACATCACATCTCCTTCCTAGCATTAATTGGTTAAAAATTAGTGATTGCCCTAAAACAACATAACCAGCTCTCTATTTCATCTGAGTGATTTTTCCTTTCATGGTTACGCGGGAAAACGCTTTACAAACTACGAAATCATGATTCACGTTATTTGATCAATGACATGTAACCGGGAAAGTCTCTAAATGACTTTTGAATCAGAAAATTTCCGATTCATTTAGTAACACTTTTTTTTCTAATTTCTGAATCGAAAAGTCTTGAATTTACTTTGTAACACTCTTTTTTTGTCCGATTTATAAATCGAAATGTGTACGATTTATTTTTGAACATACCTTTTGTCCGATTTGTAAATTGGGATTTTTTCGATTCATAAATCCGACAAAAAACTAGTCTACGTTGCATTTGTTTTTTTGAGCATAAGATAGAAGTCGTATGTTACGCAAGCCAATTTGTATGTCTTCGGTAGCACATGCTTTTGTCCGATCCATAAATCGAAAAATTTCTGATTTATAAATCGGACAAATTGCCATTTTTTTTTCACAAACTCTGTAATTTCTTGCCTTTGTTTAGAAACAGTAAAAGAACCGAAGATGTAGCAAAAAGCGTTTGGATTAAGCTTGCATTTTCTTCGTGAAGACGAAATGGTAGCCATTGATATCAGAAATACAGTTTGCAATTTAAGCAGCAGAGCAGTACTTTTATAAAAGGCCAAATTGTTGCAACAAAATTTCTTCAAAATACATCTAAAAAATAATCTTTATATAATATTAATATAGCTTTGAAAAAAGCTGTTTTAGCCATAAGCTTTTCGTGACGCTCTCATCAGTGGCGGTATCGCGTCAAAAGGGAAGATCTAGAGTGAATGAGTCTTTTATGTGAATAATTTGGATGTTACGTAATCAAGACAGGCCAATGATTGCGTTTGTATTGCAAAGCGCGCGAAAGAAAGATTTCGCAAGTGCGAAAGTTAAAGAAGGCGCGGCAGGAGGCCAAATGCTACGATTATCGAAAGAGTTTGAGAGTGTAAACAAACTCTTTCTGTCTGCATAACACCGGGCGTCGGGTCTTGATATAAGTAGCCTCTAAAAGATTGAGATGGAAAGAGCTGCGCGCTGCGGCAAGGATTGAAAACCGCTTATCATCATAGTTTAATGCGCATCGATCATTATCTAAAAGATGCTGACCAATGGCGGAGTCACAATCCGGTTTGGTGTCGGTTCGTTTGCACGATCTGTGTGGTTGAGATCGGCGTGGACGAGTCAATTGCTGTCTTAACCATTGCGGAACATGTTGCTTGATGCGATCCTGTAGTCGTTGAGATGTTCGCCCTACGTACCGACTATCACAGTGGCACTTGTATTCATATATGACAAAGCTTTTCTGAATGGCAGGTAGAACATCCTTGCGGGCCACAGGCAGCATGCGCTTAGACGTAAAGACCAGGCGGGTGCTGACGGAACCATAGCAGCTTTCCACGGCGGTTTTGACTTCTTTTTCTAAGTTTGTAGAT
The DNA here is from genome assembly GCA_963675345.1 of Trididemnum clinides. NCBI lineage: Eukaryota > Metazoa > Chordata > Ascidiacea > Aplousobranchia > Didemnidae > Trididemnum > Trididemnum clinides. The sequence continues at coordinate 31,035,514 of OY776294.1, read as the reverse complement.
GGCTTACCTATCCAAGGGACCCTCAAGTACACAGGACACTTTTCAGGGCCAAATCGCTTAAGGGTGGAGAACTGAGCAATTTTCTTGGTGATCTCAGTGTTGATGATGTTTTTAGGATAGCCATTGTCCAGTAATATCTTCTTAATCCGTTCTATTTCTTCATTGAGTCTACGCTTGGTGCAAATCATTAGAGCTCGATGCACCAATGTAGATATTAGACTTATTTTGCGTTTGAGAGGACTAAAGGACTCCCAACGCAAATACTGGCCAGTGAAAGTGGGTTTACGGTATACACTGGTCTCCAAGCCAACATCTGTTCTTTCGACGTAGACGTCAAGAAACGGTAGACATTTCCCTTTCTCTTTTTCAAAGGTGAACTTGAGGGATGGATGAAGGCAGTTAAGTTTGGTCAGAAATTCATCTGCTTCAGCTTCGTGATCGAAGATGGCAAACGTGTCGTCAACATATCTGAAGTATGTTGAAGGCTTTTGCGTTTGAGAAAATAACTTTTCTTCATAATATCCAACGAAGATGTTGGCCAAAGCCGGACCAAGTGGTGATCCCATAGCTACTCCGTCTGTTTGCTTGTACATGGTGTTATTGAAGCTGAACTCAACTGAGGATGTAGCGCTCTTCATCAATTCAACAAACACGTCCTTTGGAATGACTGGTCGGGAATTAGACTGGTCGTAGAGGGCTTCCGAACAGATTTTGATGGTTTCATCAAGGGGAACGTTGGTGAACAAGCTGGATACATCAAAAGAACACATGAAGACATTAGGGTCGATGTCAAGATTTTGCATGGTCTTAGCAAACGTAAACGAATCTGATATGCAGTGTGACGAAAACCGCTCCAACACAGGTTGTAATAGGCTAGCCAACCACTTGCCAAGTTCATGATGGGACGAACCTGTCATAGACAGTATTGGGCGAAGTGGAGTGCCTTCTTTGTGTGTTTTCGGCAAACCATACATTCGAGGTCTTTGCGATCCAGTTGGTCGTATTGCGTCATATATCCACTTCGGCATGTGATCGGCTTTGACTAAGTCAAGCAACCGCTTCTGAAGGCGCGATTCAACGATGGCTGTGTTGTCATTGCTGGAGACCGGACCAAGTCTTCTAAATTTCGATTGATCATCAAGTATCTTGTTCATTTTATCGACGTAGTCGCTTTTGTTTAAAAGGACAACGCCGGAGCCTTTGTCGGGTTTGGTGACAATGATATCATCATTCTTTCGTAACCGGTTGATTGCACGAAAGCACTCTTTGTGCATTGTGAAGTCACGTGAGTCTATCGTGCTGTCACTGTACAAATGAGCAAGGTCGGCGAGTCGGGCTTTCAAAGCAGTGCGTTGTTCAACAGAACTGGCACTGTGATGTAAAAGCTGTGCCCACAGTGACTCAAATTCGGCGAAGATTTCTTCTTTGCACAGCTCTTTCCATCTCAATCTTTTAGAGGCTACTTATATCAAGACCCGACGCCCGGTGTTATGCAGACAGAAAGAGTTTGTTTACACTCTCAAACTCTTTCGATAATCGTAGCATTTGGCCTCCTGCCGCGCCTTCTTTAACTTTCGCACTTGCGAAATCTTTCTTTCGCGCGCTTTGCAATACAAACGCAATCATTGGCCTGTCTTGATTACGTAACATCCAAATTATTCACATAAAAGACTCATTCACTCTAGATCTTCCCTTTTGACGCGATACCGCCACTGATGAGAGCGTCACGAAAAGCTTATGGCTAAAACAGCTTTTTTCAAAGCTATATTAAAATTTTTATATAATATTCTACTAATTTGTGATTAAACATTTAATGATGTACAAGTTATGAACTAATGCAGACCTAATGTAACAGCTTGGAAGATTTGGACTGTTCAGCTTAAAATTAACTTGCACATATACAATAACTGACTACTCTCTGCATTCGATATCCAAGTGGTGAATGTGGTAAATAGGGTGAAACAATTCTAAAATTTTAAAGGTCAAAGAAGCGTAGCTTGCTTTTGATTTTAGGTTGAAACTATAAGTGTATGATAATAAAATTTTGATTTTTAGATACACAAAGCAATGAAAATGTTTTTGACCACAACGCATAAAATGGCTTTAAAAGGCATTACTTGCAATATTTTGTTTTTATTTTGCGGAAAAACGTGACGTGATAGGCAAAAACGGATTGCATTTTTGGAATCAGCACCTTCAAATTATCTAACATCAACTTTTGGTTGAAATTCAGCAAAATTGATGCAGTCTAGTGTTACTGAATCAGCCTTTCTAAAAAAATGTCTTATTATATAGAGGTGATCACAATTATTCGATATCACATATTAATATATCATGAGACTTAATCTTCTCTAAATCTTTTACATCCAACTATTTATTCTTTTGAAACAGTAATAATCTCTGAAAGAATAGTAACAACCTGAGAAACATTTCGTTCTGCAGCAAGATGCTGCTGCTGTTTCTACTGGCACTCTCCAAGTGCTCAGTAATTGACACAAACAAAACACATGCTATTGATCAAAGTTAGTTAAGAAATGGGCGACGAAAGTACACAGAAGAAGCTAGGTAAAAAATTCTGTTTGATATTGTTGATGGCATTTCTGTTCATGTGCAAAAAATTGATACTACCACCACTTGAGAAAAGCAAAGCCGTAGCTCTCACAGAAGAACAGTTAGTGAAAATTATTATGAGATTGTGAGCAAACCATTTGAATTATATGTTACCCTGCATGTCACACCACAAATGAAAATGCCCACAAATTGCACAAGTCGTATGTAATGCAATCGAAGTCACAAGTATGAAAATTAAGTTTAGCACCTATGAGTCAAAAGAAATTTAGCTATTCTTGGCACAAAGCTTAAACAGCCGTTGCAATAGTAGATATGATCGTTGCATCTTAACCTTACCCGGCCTAGAAACGGTTGAATTCGCCCTATGCAATTTAAGTCTCCTGTAACTTAGTGACTATTAAAGCCAAATGTTTAAAATTTGCTGACTTTTTATAAAAATATATCTGGTTTTTGAAAGATAATAAATTGATCGAGATGTTTATCATTATTTTGAGCTAAACAGCGATTTTAACCTATACCTTGTAAGAGAAATAAGGTCAATTCGCCCCTATGCAAATTGCAAATGCTGGAACTTTGCGACCGTTAAAGCAAAGTGTTTAAAATTTTTTGACCTTTTCCAAAATTTTACTGGTTTTTGGTTGGTGTTGAATTGACAGAAGCATTTTGCTGCAAAAGCTATATTTTGTCCCATTTTTAACCTAAGCGCAGGTTCAAATCTCATACGCAGCGTTTTAGTGTTAAACCATTATAGAAGCTTTACCTCAGTTCGTGTTTTCACAATCATTTTTGACATTTAGACAAGGAAGTTGCAGTATAAATCTACAGTCGTGGCCAAAAGTGTAGGACCACCTAGTAAAAAAGTGGATTTTTTAAATTTTTTAACTATGGCTTGATATATTCATTTGCCAGTTTGTTGCAGTCACTTATATTAGTCAATCAAGATATTACTCAAACATTATTAATAGTTTTTTTGTGTTTTAGAGTTTATTTCAGTAAAATTTTTTGATAATTGTCAAATTGTTATAGAGGTAAAATTGAAGAAAATGGGTAAAAATGTGCCACTTTCGGAAGTTGAGCGGGCTCAAATTGTGGCTCTGCATAAAGAAGGTCATTCAGAACGATTGATTAGTCAAAAAATGAAAAAAAGCAAGACTGCTGTCCACAATGCAATGGCAAAATTTCGGAATACAGGAACTTATACAACAGCTAAAAAATCTGGTAGACCTCGAAAAACCACCCCAAGAGATGACCATGCCATTCGGAGAATAGCAGTTCGTTCTCCAATGAGTTCTACAAGCAAGATTCGATCATCACTGCTTGCAAAAGGTACCGACATTAGTCGAAGAACCGTAAGTCGGCGTTTGGTTGATGATTTTGACCTAAAAGCTCATAAACCTGCGCATAAACCGAGGCTAACGCAGGCTATGAAAAGCAAGCGTTTGGCGTTTGCCAAGAAACACGTGAAATGGACGATTCAGCAGTGGCAACAAGTGCTGTTTTCCGACGAATCTACCGTGCAGCAGTTCACCAATCGAAAGCGCTACGTCCGGAGACCATCAGGAAAAAGATTTAGTGAAAGATATACCATTCAAACCATGAAACACTCCCCCAGTGTCATGATTTGGGGGGAAATTCAATAAATGGAACGGCTGGACTCTTTTTTTTGCCACCTGGAACGACCATAAATGGTCAAATATACCTAGATTTATTGAAAAACAAGTTGGAATTGCATATGGCTGTTCATAAATGCAGTGTATTTATGCAGGATGGTGCTCCATGCCATCGTGCCAAAATCGTCACCCAATTCCTGAAGGCCCAAAAAATCAACATCTTGGACTGGCCTGGAAACAGCCCAGATCTGAATCCGATTGAGAATCTTTGGACCATTTTGAAAAACAAAGTTTCCGAAAGGCAACCAACTAATGCTAAGATGTTGAAACAAGCCATAAAAGAAGTGTGGGTGCGTGATATATCACCGTCATATTGCCGAAATCTGGTGGAGAGCATGCCAAGACGTTTGGAGGCTGTAATCAAAGCCAAGGGTGGTCCAACAAAATATTGACTTTTTTGAAAACTTTTAATTGAACTACTGATTTGTGCGTCTAGGAATTGTTAATTTACCGCAACATGCCAATATCTTTCTTTATCAAGCCAATATCTTTCTTCATCAGCGAATGAATAAGTGTTATGGTGTTTTCATCAGAATTTGAAAGGGTGGTCTTACACTTTTGGCCACGACTGTAATATTGCTTGGATCAAAGAAGTACAAATTTTTTACAGGCGAGCCGATTTTACTCAATTGGAAAATAACGCAGGCTTGCGTGAATCCTTTTAATACCTTCATCTTTTTTGGAAATATACTTCATAAAAGCAAAGTTTTAAATGGAAGACCTGTTTTACGTTGCGTGATATTGATTTGTGGAGTCGAGCAGCAATTCATGTCCAAACGCCGGGCCCATGATTTCACTTCACGGTTTGTAGTTTGCACACTTTTGGTTTGGACGCCTAAAAAGATTAAAACTTAAAATTTGTGTGATGTAGATGTAGTTTATGCAATCATGATTTCATTTAATGTCATGATACTTTTGCTTTCTGCCGTTTCATTTATCCTGGGATATTCATTGCAGTTAAAGGGCTTCGCCACTTGAATAGCCCAGCGCTCCATCTACTGTTAATAAGCCCCTGGATAGCGACTCAATGAGCTCCACCGTAAAAAGAAAGGAGGACAAAATATAAATTAGAGGTTTCATATTGGTTTAATTGAAGCAAAAATTTTTCAATCAAGTAGTAAAGTACTAGGAATTTGATGATAAACGTGGTGTGGTGTAACATAAATTATTTTGCTTTATAGGCTAGCAAAATAAGTAGATAAGATATGAAGCAGACACAATTACAGACCACCTCAATAACGAGACCACTTCATCTTCTTGTACACATTTACATTGCTATCCTGAATACTTTTTCATTGTAAAGCATTGCAATCTACCTCAACGATGCGACCACCCCATTTTCATACCTCGATCATCTTTTAGCACATTCAAAAAGCTAATAAACTCGCACTAGCGCAACCTTTTTGCTAAAAAACATTTTCGTTTTGGCAGCAAAAATCAATTTTCGTAAAATACTGGTTTTTTACTTTTGTCACGAGTTGTCTAAGCATTATTTCTCAAACTTTTTATATCAACGATACACTTAGGAAAACCCTGTGATTTTACTACACACCTAAGAAAAGTAAAAAATTATTTTTGTCGATGATTGCAGATAAAATCATAAAGACTGCAGCTTTTTTGCCTAACCGTAACTAGCCTTTAACAAGAAGATAAGATTACTGTCTCAGCAAAACTATGCGATTTAAATTTCAATGCTATTACTTTTGTAATGTCGGTTGTTGCTGCGTACGTTCAGATACGATTATTGTATTCCTAAAAACATTTGGTTGTTTAAACAGCTGTTCAACTACAGTAGTTTTTGATAAAAGCAAGATCCTTGTTTTGCGGAAAGGGATGTCTAGTAGTAAAATGTCTTTATTACTTAGTTTGGACCATAGTTTTATATGACAGTTTTTCGACGCTAACCACAGAATAAGGGTGTGGTCAATCATCTTCTTCACCCCAAGAAAATCCGAAATTTGAATAACTATTACAATGCCGTCTTTTAAAACTGAACAGTGCTCCTGTGCTGATTTCGAGGTTTTTAGTTTTTGATTCACAGGTATGATTGGCTTGATTTTTTTAAGTTTAAAAATTTGTACCAATATCAAGTGAACAGCCAAAAACCTTCACTCGTGCATCAGATTGCTTACGACTAGAAAGTTTGGAAAATTACCGTTTTCCTTTTTAAACTTTGCATTTGTGATTGAGAAAATCAAGTGTTTTAATTACGAAATTTTTATGAAAATCTGGTGAGGCGTGGCCAAAACTTTGCTATATTGCAAATAGAAACTTCTGGTAAATTGTTTTAAGTAAGTTTAAAGATAATATACTGTAGTTTTTTTAATTGTTTTTGTTCGCAACTTATATTAGACTGTCGAGTTGGTATAAAATTGTTATTGGCCATGCCAAATAAAAGGTCTTTTACTTGAAATTTAGTTGATGTATCAAAAGACCGTTCTAATTAACTTTTCTGTTCCTGGTCCATTTGATTGAAATTAAGTCATCATGATTGAAATAGTACCATTATAACCTTTAGCTTGTGGATGCAACAAATCTTTGCTGCACGCTCTTGGAAAGTGTGCTGCTGTAATAACCAATGTTTGCTAACAAAGCAAACGTCTATAGGCCGAACATCTTTCAGCAAGTAAAAGTTTTAATTAAAAGTTTTATTGGGTGCTATCAGTGACGGAAACCATTATTAAGCATGCGAACAAAGCGATTGTAATTCAGAGTTTTATTATTATGCAATAAGCATTGGTCCTAGTTTTTGTTTGCAATTTTTATAGTTTACTTTAAATATCACTCGCTTGTGGTAGCATTTCCAAAATGCGATGTGATGAAAACAAATCATTCTTCAGCGTTTAGAGTAGCGTAAACTGAGAGCAGAGTTGAAAACAGTGCAATGTTTGAACTTTTGCTTTCTGATAATAAACAGTGATAAATCGGTTTTAAACGAACGCAAAGCCGCAGCCTCCAATCATTTTAGCTTCGAGGAAAAAAACCCAAGCTGTTTGGTTATAATTGCTAATTGTTGACAACATTTTGGAAAGTAATGCTTGTAATAATACAAAATAACTTAAAGGCTATTTATATTGTCTTTACAAAAACAAGTAGTTAGATTAAGCAATAAATTTTGCATCTGTCTCAAAAACATGGAAAGGCTTGTGCACGCGGTTACAAAGTTATTAGCCTCCAAAATGCTAGGGCTGATTTGACCCCTCCCCAGCTTTATGATCCACAAAAAATTAATTATCAATCAATCATTTAAGTATTTGCTATTAAAATGCAGTCAAGGGTTTTAAGAGCAAAAACACGAAACAAAATATGAAAACCAACAAACGAAGGACAGTGAAAGCCATTTGGTCAACTTCTTAGTTGTTTCCGTGGCCGATAAAGGTAAAGCGAAATAAAAAGAGACAAAAGAATCACGAGTGAAAAAATAAAAAACACCACTCAAACCAGAAAAAAAAAACATTACAGATTAAATCAAAACAAAGGGATAACAAGCAAAAGCAGCAGGCAGGAAATAGTTTCAGCTTTCAAGCTTTGGCAAAAAAAAGAAAAAAAACATATTACTTGAATATATTTGAATACAACACATTACTCTCATTAACCTGACTGAAATGTTTTAACAACTGCTTTCTGTGTTGTTTTTTGAAATTGTAAAATGACTATAAAAGTTTTTATATCTTGGGAATTTCTTTCCAAACTTTTGCACACCAAGTGGATTCTTTTTTTACCAAAAATTGTTTTTACGCTAGGAAGAAAATAAACATTTTTGTTTTGCATTAGCTTCATAACTAGGGAATGATGGACTATGTCATTCACATTGATTGACTCTATAGCTAAATTCTACATAGAAATACAAAATGTTCTAGACATTTCTTTCACATGCTTAGAGTTATTTCAGGTTTCGCAGATGCGATAGTTAGCTTGGTTGACCTTAAGGTTTTACAGAACTGTGCTTTTTTGCCTATAATGAAAACAAATTTTAAAAATGCTTAGGGATGGTGATCACAACATTTTTGCCACGACAATTGGCAAAATATTCCCAATACGAACTCAATTTCTACCAAGAAAATAAAACATCCCTACAACAATCTGATAATGTACCAATGTGTAATATTCTAAAGGTGAACGCTGAGGTCAAACTATATAACTAAACCTTCTTTTCATGCATTAACCGCCAGCTATTAGGGGTCTGCTCAATGAAATTCTGCAACAATTAGCACTACATAAACTTTTGTTGACCCATGCCTGCCACTGCCAAGCAGTGAAAGAGCACATTTAGTTAGTAACCAAAGCTGCAGCGGCTGCTGATCGGTATAAAGAAGACATGACACGATAAAAGAGAAAATAAAATCCTGTATGCGCATGCCACTCTTTTATGCGAAAAAAACAATTTAATGTTTAACTTGCAAACCAGTCAAACTTTTTAACAATTGCACCATTATTTCATTTATTTATATTTTTGATCAGCTGTTCAGTGTACTGAAGACAAAAGTATAAAAACATTTTGTTGGTGGTACAAATCTTTATTGTAGCTTCGAAAAAATCTGTTTGTGTGCTTTCACCTTCAATGCACTAAACACCAGAATGCTGTTTTAAAACAACATGATGAAAACAACAAGAGGAAAAATCAAAACTATGAAGTTCTTTGAGATACGACAACTTTTCTCAAGACTGTCGTATTTCAAAAAGTTGCCCCAAAGTACATAGCAGCTGCCCTGAAGAGATCTTGTAGATTGAAACAAGCCTGTCAGTATCAGTCATAATTTTACTAGAGCTTTTTTTCTTGTCTATCGGACACGAATTTGGGCAGCTCTGCTGGTAGCCGGTCACTGGCTATCTATGAGCACAAGAAGATGTACTATTCTCTACCTTTAGCCGGCTTGGAAGGACGATTTATATTCACTGCATGTAGCTGCCTTAGCCACATCAAGCAGTTTACCATGAGCTCCTTTCCTCGCAGCGAGGAATACATGGTAAATTAAAAAACAATTTCATAAATATAGCAGGCATTTTTCGTTTGTCTAGTGTGATGATACTACAAACAGATCAAGTTGTTCTTTCGACAAATTTATTGTTCAAACTTGACGTTTCGCTCCCTTTTGTAACCGGGGAGTTTCTTCAGAAAACGGTAGATGATACCAGCGTAACATATAAACTGTACAGCATAAAAATATAAAGGCAACCTGTATTACTAAACACCAAAAATTATTTACCAACAAAACAAGCAATTACGCAACAACCAAAACATTATTAGATCACAGAGCCAGGGGTGAGCACAAGTAAAAAGTGTTGTAAAATACATAAGACATCATTTATTGGCGGTAAACACACTATAAATAGCAGAAAAATTTGCACCATCATTACCATTAATTACATTAAGTGAACGAGCCTTTTGATTTATCAAAAAAGTTTCCGCAAGGCGACGCCTTTATGCATGTGACTCTGACTTCAGTATGATTACACGTTGGGAGGTAGAGCATGCCTTTCAGTGACGGAACTCATGAAAGCATTAGATATCTGTTCATAATCATCGTTTTTTGTGTGAAATGACGTCATTTATAAACAGATTTTTGGTGGTCCGATAGGCTTTCCTTTGTCACTAATAATAGCAAATATGACGTTGGAAGAGGTTGAACAAACAGCTTTGAACACTTATTTAAAACTGCCATCACTATGGGCAAGCTATGTAGGTGACGTATATGCAATCATGAAAAAAACTGAGGTCGTGTCTTTTTATAACTACTTAAATACAGTATATACTGTAGTTTAATAAAGTTCACTAAAGGATTGGAAAAATCAGGATATTTACCCTTTTTGGATGTAAACGCACAAAAGTTAAAAGATAGATTCCTTGCAACAAGCGTTTATAGAAAACCAAACCACACGGGTAGGTATCTTCAATCTTCTTCCCATCACCCTGTTAATCAAAAGGTTAGTGTGACTGGTACATTATTCTCCAAAGCCAACAAAGTCACGTGAAATAATGAAAAAAGATTGAAGAATTTCATCATATAGCAAAAACCTGAAAGAACAACGGATCTCCCAGTAGCAAATGTAGCTTCAAGAAGTACTTGGAAAATCACACAATCAGAAGAACAGAAAAACTGAAACGGTTTACATCGATTTCTTACGTGCAAGATGTTTCCAAACTTATTAGCCAAATTTTTACTCAAGTTGGTATCGGAGTGGTTTTAAAACAACATTACAAGTTGTCTTTGTTGTTTCCTAAACCTAAAAATGTAATTAATTTTGAAGAAAAACGTGGTTTGGTGTTTCAAATTTCTTGCCAGGAATGGTGATACTATAACTGTGTATATAGGTGAAACAGGAAGTAGTGTTAGAACCTGTTGTCCAAGCGGTCCGCTTGGACAAAGTTTGTTAGTGGAAAGTTGTTAAAAGTCACAACATAAAAGAAAATTTGGCTTTATTCCATTGCCCAAGAAGAAAGAAAATATAATTGAATTCCATTGCCCGAGAAGAAAGAAGATATAACTAATTTTCGTTGCCCAAGAAGAAACCATTGTGATAGCGTTTACGGTCTTGCTTGCGGAATCCGCCTACTGCTCTGGGTGCCTCTGGCGATCTTATTGCAGTTATTCAGTCCTGTGCGACCTCATTGTTGACCATTCCATTGTGCAACTCATCGCTTGCGGAATTCGTCTTTGACATCCGTACTTTATTTGTTCTTGTTGGAACAACTGGATGGTCTCTGTTGAAGCAATTTTTTTACGCTTCTTGTTGGTCGTCGATGGCATCACTGGTTGGTTGAGGCGAAAAAAATATTTTCCTTCCTTCAGTCACTTCTTTGGATGGACTACAGCCCAAGTGCTGATCGCGTATGCAGTGTTTAATGTACAAGTTTATTTATATCACTTTATTGTTATCTGTTCTTCAGTGAACTATCTTAGATTACGATTGTTTGAGGGCTATCACATTGTAAATATTTTTTGTAATGAGTAATTGTGATAGCATCAGTTCTTTGCAAAATATTTCCCTGACCTCTGGTACTGACCGGGGCGAAGAAATTAATGTCGATCCCGATAATCGTTTCAGTGGCCATGCCCCTGCTGTTTGTTCTGACCGTAAGGACAAACTATTTCCTTACTATAATGTTACTAACGGCCGGAATAAGATGATGGATGGTGGTGCAGTTGTTACCACGGCACAGATGCCCCGTAAACTATTTTTGGCCCACCATAAGCTCTTAACTGATATCGATTGTTGTCATACTGATTTACTGGCGTGTGATTCTCAATCCCAATTTGACTACGAGTCGTTTAATCTGGGTGTCTTACAAGAGACCTATGATAATTTTCTAAAACATTGAAATCATTAAATGACGAAGCGCTATTTAAAGAATTTTCGAAAGACGTCATTGAGCGCTTTCAAAATTGCGTGAATTTATTTAAAGTTAGAAAGGATCGCCTTGGCAAAAAACAAGATAATGCTAACGGATGTGTATCTAACTCGAATCTAGACATTGAACTGACAGCGTTTTGCAGGTTAGTAGTAGTGGTAATTCTGCAGCGTCTAATAGTTCCATGGTAGCTCGTTGCATTGAATTAGAACGTAAACATGCTGAGCTTCAAAATATTGAAAATATGGCTACGGTTAAAGCCCGTAAATTGCGATTGTTGGCAGAAGCGGAAGCGGAAAAAGCTGAGACGTTAGTGAAATTGCGTTTAGAATCTGTAAAACTAAAGGCTGAAGAAAAATTATTGGCTTGTTCGGGGCGCGGCTCTTCAGTTTCTGCGCAAACTAGAACGTCTAAAACTAAATTTGCATCGTGTTGTGCATTCTCTTTCAGAACCATCTCAACCTAATCAAAATCAACACATTCTCGTTTGGGTGCAATTGTTCAATGAAAATTTGAATTTACTTGAGGTCTTTTTGTATGCCCATGACGAGATGGCAAAACTCTCTTGGTAACTCTTCTTTTATACAGCTAATCGCTTGCCGAATATTTTAAAGCGTCGGTATTTAGATTATCTAGATAAATTGCATGTGGACATGAGCCAACCAGGATTTGACTCATTACGTGATTTTGTGGTGCCTGAAATTAAGATTATGACTTCACATTGTGCTCAGACGTTTTTCAAACAAGACGACAAGGATGGATCTAGCGATCCTCTGGCCAATAAAAATTTTCAGGTGCATCGAGTGACTTTGAGTTGGAGAATAGCCTTCATAATGAGAAATCCCTTAAGGTTTCAATGGCACAACCTAGTGATAGGTGCAGCATGGCCAGAATGCAGACACTTTCTTATTGATTGCGAAAAATTTATGGCCTTTTTACCTGTGGACAAGCGACAGTGTGTTGTTGATGCCAAAAGGTGTTTGAATTGTCTCTCCTTAAACCATTTTGTTCGAGATTGCAAGGGTCCATTATAGTGTCATAAATGTGGACCTAATAGCCGCCATAAGCATACCAGCGCACTTCATGAATACTTTGATGTGGGAAATTTCGGGGCCGCAGAAACTTCAAATAGTAAGCCGACACAAACCCGAAAACAAAAGACTGATTAAATTGACAAACGTGACCTGGTTGTTCAGAAAATTGGTTCTGTTCATAAAAACGCGATTTTACTTCGCACCAGCGCTGTTAAAGTTTTGAATCCTGTTACTGGTGCTGTAACAGTAAATTATTCCCAACACGACACTGAATCGCAGGTGACACTTATTTCAACTGCTTTGAAAGAGGAACTTCGGCTTGAATCTACCCCTGACTCTTTGACAATAATCATTCCTACTTTGGCAGATGAAAAAGTTGCTAACGGGGGTAGGACTGACTTTAGGCTCAAGTCACTGTATAGTGGAGAAAGATGCCACATTTCAAATGCCTATGTAGTACCACAGTTTTTTGATGAGAAGGGTACTCTACCTCATGCAGTGGATATTAACACGATCGAGCACTTTGATGGTGTAGAGATACCGGTTGCACCCAACCGATAATGTGTTGATATTCTGATCGGACAGTCAGATAAAGCTTTACTTACTGTGCTTGAAGAGCGTGAAGGTTAAAACCCACACGAGCCAAACTTTGTGCTCACTCGTCTTGAACCTGTTGCGAGCGGAGGAAGAGTCTCATATGGTTCAGATCACTTTTCTTCTCGGAAAGTGTCTATTGAGTGTGCTAATGTTGAATGTGAAGTTGGTTAAATGAAACACAAAATTGCTGAGCTTTGGCAGAAATTGCTTGAGTACGAATTACAGGACGAGACTGTTCAACCTTCAAGGAGTGGAGAACTCGCAGCTAGTCTTTTTGAACCTCATATTACCGTTGTTGATGGCCAATATGATATTCCTGTACCCTTGAGAAACGAAATTGTTGAAGGATTGCACAATAATTATGAGAGCGCATTGATGCGTTCTTCCTCTATGCGATGTAAGGCACTTCGCGATCTAATCTTGAACGCATTTTAGTGACTACTTTTGGAGAGTTAATTGATGAAAAATGGATTGTGGATTGTGCCTGTGGACAATTCTATTGTTTGTGATGTTGCTTGGTATTTGCCATTTTTTGTGACCAAACCTGAGAAGCCGAAAGTCGTGTATGACGGCGCAGCGAAGGTTGATGGTAAATCGTTAAATCAGGCGGTATTAGCTGGTGAAAACTTGTTGAACAATTTATTACAAGTGTTACAGAGATTTCGTTTGAGCAAGTATGCGTGTGTTGCTGACGTGAGTAAATGCTTTTTTCAAGTTGGTATTCCTAGGAACCAACAAGATTTGTTTCGCGTTGTCTGGTTTGAAAACAATGATTTAAAAGGAGGAAAGCCTCAAATATTTCGATTCACTCGTCACGTTTGGGGAATAAATTCAAGTCCTTATGTTACATTAATGGTACTTAAAAGATTGATAGTCAAAAATCCTGCTAATGCTAGTCAGGTTACTCTAAGGGCTGTTGAACATAACCGCTATATGGATGATTTGTTGTTGTCCAGTGATTCCTTGATAGAATTGAAGCAGATTAGAAGTGAGAAAATGGAGCTTTTCGAAAGCCAAGGATTTAACCTGCACAAGTGGACGGCATCCTGATTTAGACCTTATAAAGTTCGTAAAGCGTGGTGTTGATAATATTTTGGGTGCAGCGCCGGCTAATGCTTGGAATTACGTTCACACATTGCTCAACACCGTTGATGTTGCTACTCAAGAGGACGCCTGTAAAAATCCCGAGTCGGTGCAGTTGTGGTTGAAAGAACCTGATTTCCTTCTCCAGAAACAGGTAAATCCTAAGGTCGGAGTTGGTACTTCGAATGTCAGTATAGCAAAAATTTCGGTGGAGCAGATTTAGATAAAAGTGAACTGTCATTAGATAAACTTATTGTTTCCTTTCACAGCCTTAATGCGTTAAAGAAGCATTTCACGTATCTTTGTTCTTTTGTTGCATTCGTTATCGCAAAGACTAAGAAAGTCGAATTTATTTCACCAGTTCAAAATGCTAGTTTACTGAATCAGGCCTTTAATAAAGCCATTAAATATGTTCAGTCGCAGTGCTTTGAACCCGTTATGACTTTTCTGAGTCATGGTACTCTTGATGATTTCGAAGCCATCGTGCATAAAATGAAAAAGCATTCCAATATGCAATAGCAATGAAACATATACATGTAGAACTACTAAGCCTAATAATTACTCTAAGATTACAAAAAATTGTTCGCTAGCATATTTTATTTGTGCTTATAATTTTGAATTATGCAGAGATAAGATTGCTTGTAAAGGTATAATTACTAATCTTTAATTTTTTTATTTAAAAAAATTTATTAGATGTTGATGAATGCGCCAATGAAACTCACAATTGTGACATGAACGCCAATTGCACCAATACAATTGGTAGTTTTATGTGTGCTTGTAATGCTGGATGGTCATGGGATGGTGTCGCTTGTGAAGGTAAATAATTATCAAAGTCACTGTAGTTTGAAATTTTGGTTTTTCATTTATTTATTACTGCTTTTAATTTCTAAACCTATTGTAAGTTGCAGTTGAGACAGGTGAATAAAGAATGTTTGATTTCTTTCATTTGCAATTGTCGAAGTATATTAAGTAGAGTTCTGTTTGAGCATATGTACGTGTGTGCATACATACACTTTAACTTTTTCAAAACTACACAACATACGATCATCAAACTTGGGGCAATTAATCACTTCTTTGGGTTGAAGTCATAAGATCACTTCCAGGTGACGTCATTATGGCACAATCAAAAATATTTTTCTGAACTTTGCATTTCTTGACAGAAGAAAACAAGCCTTTGCTTAAACAAAAGCCAGCCCAAAATTTACCAAGTTACAAAGATTTTTCTCTCTTTGGGTCTTAAAATGACGTCACAGCTAACGCTTGATTGCACGATTCATTCTCTTTATCTGTTCTATTACTACTGATTGTAGAAACGTAATTAAACATTTTTTTGGAAAATTATAATTTTTGATAAAAAAAACTACAACGATTGACGCTGAATCGACGATGCAACAACAGATTATTTTTTAAGCATTTCATGCTATCTAAGCATGCTTTTCTCCTTTTTCTTGCACACTTTAAACTCATTCCATGACGTCATAATGCTGTCTGGTACGATCAACTCCTTTGCTGCCAGAGAGCATCACATCATTGTTTTTGTAATTGAAAAAGTTTTACTAAATCATTTGGGTAAAAACTAGTTGCTTATCTCATTTCTTAAAAAATTTTCACAATTTCATAAACAAATTAAAAATTATTTCTGTATTGTATGACAAGTACTTTTACTATTTGTTTTTTTACCAAAGAAATAGAATTCAACACTCGCAATGTAACTTATCATCTTTAATAAAGTGGTAAGCTGAGTAAAAATAAGTAGTTTTAATACATAAAAGTTATGATGAAGTACTAACAATCAGTTAGTACTAACTCTTTGAAAGCTTAGAAAATTTGCTTTTCAGCAATATGTAACTCTAATTTATGAGTGCTAAGGATTAGTTTACAATGGTGAATCAATTTTGATTGCCATACAACATCATTTGTCATTTGGAGTTAAAAAATTTTCTTACTAAATCTAAGAACTTGCAATGCTTGTAAAAAGTTTGTTTTTTGGTATATTCTGGCAATTATCCTCGATAGTAAGGTTTTTTTGACATTATCTATCTAAATTTGCAAAAAGATTCCTCAAAACATAAAGTCTCTACAAACTTTGAAATGCACCTTTCCTGTCAAAAATGCTAAAGATTTTGGTGCCTGCACTTCTCAAAATTGCAATTTCAAGAAAGTTAAGTCCTTGGGTACGTTTTGGCTTGGTTCTTTGGCATTATCTATCAAAACTTTTTAAAAGAACAATCAAAAAATGAAATCTCTATACATTGTGAAAGATAACGTGCTCAAAACATAAAAATTGGTAACCCCCGTACAAAAAGAGGAGGAGGTAAAGTTAGTTCTGTTCTACTTTTTGCAACAAAATATTACTGTAAAGCTACATATTATCTAAGTGTTAAGACTATTTCTTTTTTTCTTTTCTTTTTGGTGAAGCCGGCGTTGTGGGCTAATTTGATTTTCTTAATCTCGACAATTATTAATGGAGGCCCTGCTATTGTAATAGCTTATCCGCGAGTGCTCCATTTCGCGATAGTTTGGATTTTGCCCGGCTTTGTTTGTGCTAGAACAAGCAGCATGCGAGCAGCTAGAGGCTTTAGATCGTACAAGTTGTAGGCATAGGATTACGATAAAGTCGTAACCAGCGCTTAAATATTTAATGGCTTAATTCTGAAAATACATGTCAATCACTTTGGCGCCTGCCCACAACTATAAAGTTATGCTTCGATGCACTTCATAAAATGCACGAATAAAGTTTTTGACGTGGTTGGCTGTTTCAATTGTTAGCAAGTGCAGTTCTCAAGTACCAGAAAGGGCAAGCAAGACGTAGCCAGGAAGTTCAGAAATTTTGGGAGAAATATGGTGGCTGTGCACTACCTGTTGTAACGTTTTTTTTATGTTTAATCAATTTCCTTTAAAAAACGGAGCTTTTGATTTTGGAATGAGAATTGGCTATGTCAGCAATGCATTAACTTTTCAATATTGTTTTTACAAAAATCAATTGAATGAAGCCCCCTTGGCCAAATGAACCGATCTTGGTAACGTCGATATTACTGATGGTGGCGACGCCGGAAGAGTTGGCTAGCAGTTACCAAAAAACAATCATTAAAAGCAAACCATATCATGGCTAAACATACTAATATTGCCATTGTTATTGTTGCTAAGCGCAAAAAATTGTTTTGTAACAAATGGCATAAAATTGTTTTGCAAAACTGGGAGGCCTTCCTCTCTGTAACGAAATGTGTTAGTTGAAGGTAAATGTGACACCACTTCAAAATTTTATTGAAATATGTTCTCTGAGGCACTTTATTCCTTCTACAAGCACGACAGTGATGAGATGTACAGCTCCGATATGCAAATAAATGATGCTGAATATCAACAAACGTAACTAACTAACCTACTGTATGTAAGTTGTAATTTAGGATGGCCGGGAACCAATGTTGACACGTAAAATTTTTTGATTATTGACATTATATTCTTTGAACTTTTGTAATTGTTGAAATACATAGATATTGATGAATGTGCCGATGACACCAACTATTGCGACATGAACGCCAATTGCATCAACACAAATGGTAGTTTCATATGTTCCTGTCCATCTGGATGGTACGGAAACGGTGCCAATTGTGATGGTAAATGTTTATAATTGATTGTTTTATTGTTGTTTATTGAGCATTTTTGAATTTTTATACTTTTTAGACGTTGATGAGTGTGGCAATGGTAATCACGATTGTGACATGAACGCCAATTGCATGAACACAGACGGTAGTTTTGTATGTGTTTGTAATTCTGGATGGTTAGGAGATGGAGTTGTTTGTAACGGTAAGTATTTCATTTTTTGTGTATTTGATTTTTTGTTGGTATTTAATATTTACAATATTTTTAGACGTTGATGAGTGTGGCATTCATAGTGGCAATTGTGACATGAACGCCAATTGCATCAACAAAAATGGTAGTTTCATATGTTCCTGTCATTCTGGATGGTATAGCGACGGTGTTAATTGTAATGGTAAACGTTTTTGATTGATTTGTTTTATTGTTATTTATTGAGCATTTTTGAATTTTTATACTTTTTAGACGTTGATGAGTGTGGCAATGATAATCACGATTGTGACATGAACGCCAATTGCATGAACACAGACGGTAGTTTTGTATGTGTTTGTAATTCTGGATGGTTAGGAGATGGAGTTGTTTGTAACGGTAAGTATTTCATTTTTTGTGTATTTGATTTTTTGTTGGTATTTAATATTTACAATATTTTTAGACGTTGATGAGTGTGGCATTCATAGTGACAATTGTGACATGAACGCCAATTGCATCAACACAAATGGTAGTTTCATATGTTCCTGTCATTCTGGATGGTATAGCGACGGTGTTAATTGTAATGGTAAACGTTTTTGATTGATTTGTTTTATTGTTATTTATTGAGCATTTTTGAATTTTTATACTTTTTAGACGTTGATGAGTGTGGCAATGATAATCACGATTGTGACATGAACGCCAATTGCATGAACACAGACGGTAGTTTTGTATGTGTTTGTAATTCTGGATGGTTAGGAGATGGAGTTGTTTGTAACGGTAAGTATTTCATTTTTTGTGTATTTGATTTTTTGTTGGTATTTAATATTTACAATATTTTTAGACGTTGATGAGTGTGGCATTCATAGTGACAATTGTGACATGAACGCCAATTGCATCAACACAAATGGTAGTTTCATATGTTCCTGTCATTCTGGATGGTATAGCGACGGTGTTAATTGTAATGGTAAACGTTTTTGATTGATTTGTTTTATTGTTATTTATTGAGCATTTTTGAATTTTTAAACTCTATTAGACGTTGATGAGTGTGGCAATGATAATCACGACTGTGACATGAACGCCAATTGTATGAACACAAATGGTAGTTTTGTATGTGTTTGTAATTCTGGATGGTCAGGAGATGGTGTTGTTTGTAACGGTAAGTATTTCATTTTTTGTGTATTTGATTTTTTGTTGGTATTTAATATTTACAATATTTTTAGACGTTGATGAGTGTGGCATTCATAGTGACAATTGTGACATGAACGCTAATTGCACCAACACAAATGGTAGTTTCATATGTTCCTGTCATTCTGGATGGTATGGCGACGGTGTTAATTGTGACGGTAAAACATCTTAGATCAAGTGAATTTTTTAATATTTGCTCTATTTAAATTTTTTAAACTTTATTAGACGTTGATGAGTGTGGCAATGATAATCATGATTGTGACATGAACGCCAATTCCATGAACACAAATGGTAGTTTTGTGTGTGTTTGATTTTTTGTTGGCATTTAATATTTACAATATTTTTAGACGTTGATGAGTGTAGCATTCGTAGTGACAATTGCATTGACAATTGTGGCTGTTTTGTGTGTGTGCAATTCTGGATGGTATTGAAATAGAATAATTTGCCAAAATGAAGTTTATTGATTGTTAGTTTTTATATGGAATTGTAGTCTTTGAATTTTCTTTATTTGCTTATCAGCTGTAATACCCGATTGAATTCTTTAGCTGTTGATTGTGCTGGATTTATTTGCATCGAAAATGCTCTTTGTAAGCTTTTTGAAGGAAATCTAATCTGCATTGGTGACTATGGTTTTCGAGGAAATGTTACTGTTTCATCCAAAGGTAATTTGTTTTATCTATTTTCAATATCTTTGTTCAACATTCAACTTGAATAGTTGTTCAAATGTCGTTGGTTTGCTTGTCGTTTTCAGTCTCTGCGATTGTCACTGTTTACCTTACCACAGCTGGTTTATTTTTTCTGTATACTTCAACATCAACTTTGTTTTAATGTAAAATAACTGCAACATCAACAATGTTAATCAACTTTGTTTTTACAGCATACTGCGAGTCTACGCAAATCAAACAATTTGATGGCAATCTGAGCAACCAAACCACATATTCGTTTTCTGATGCAAGTATTGGAGAAATAGCTTATTCTGAAGAACACTGCCCAAATACAGGTAGTAGCTCATGCTTGAACAGTAGAGCTGTGCTCTGCTAATCATCCCGTAAGTAGTGGTTTTGTCAAATTTTATATGATTTTGATCGAGCTTTTTTTCTTTTTTTAATTGCATGAAATTCATTATTCTATTATCATTGAGTTATGCAATTATTTTTATGATCATTGAAAATCGAATAAAGCCGTGATTTTTTTCTAATCAACTCTATTACAAAAATATAAATAAATGAACTTTTTTGGTTGCGGTTTTTTGTCTGAGCCAAACATATTTGTGTTAAGGGTGAATTGCAATGCCCAAATTTATTATTATCCTAAAAACTTGCTTGATTTTACATTATCCTTTTCATCGAAACCTAAGAAAACTTTTGCTTTCAGCTTAAAATTATTTATTCACTCACATATCTTCATCAGAATGTCTATTTTTGATAATTTTTGAAGAAAGCTACGTTGTATTTTTGTGCCTGAGGGTATTTGGTGGGCAAATATTTCAATCTTTTTACCTTTGTCAACATTTGCAGATTTTGCAACTGCGTTTTGACAGTTGTATATTTGTGCAGCGAAATAACTGTGATTATGCTTTTTTCGAAATTGTCATAAATTTTAATTGCGTAATTTGAAATTGTATTAAGTTATAAATTTGGACTGCCTTTTCTGCACTCAGGTTTCAGGCAATAACACTTTTTTTGATATATTCGTAAATTGAACCAACAACAATCTTCACATTAATACCATTTTTATATTTTTGCACAGGTCGAGCAAAAGCTTCCATCACCTGCACTCAATCAGGATTTAATCTCTCTACTTTGCTTGTGCTTGATTGCAATAAAACAGTTCAATTTATAACAGACTCATTACTCAACACAACTGTAAGTACATAAATGTTGAAAAAAGTTACCCTTTTGCGGTAACAGTTGCATTGCGTACTGTGTCTGAGATGTCAAAATGGGACCTACCTTGTTACAAACATTTATTTGATAACCAAAATGGCTTTCAAAAAAAAAGCTTTTTACGATGAGCTTATCAGGCACCAGTAAGAATCGCTAGATTTAGAACTACAGGGTGCGGCATAAGTAACCATCTTTGTTTAAGTGGAACAAAATCAAAGCCATTTTGGTTATTCTTTATTTTTTGAACATGAATGTATTGCCTTAAGTTAATAGATCAATATAAAATTAATGTAACGCTTATTCGGTGTAATGATGTCTAATACAAACGAAATCAATCACCATTTTTATTGTTTTGATAGTACTTTAGAATTGCTTTTGCTCTCTGTTCCTTTGTTAGTCTCATGGTTGTATAAAATATTCAAAAAAATGAAGATTTAGTAAATTAATTTTAAAAAAAGAATTACTCTCTGTTCCTTTGTTAGTCTCCTGACTGCATAAAGAACCTGAAAAAATGAAGACTTAGCAAATTAATCAAACAAAATAATAGAGAAAATATACATTAACAGATGTAAAATTTAAAATGCGTTACTTATGCCGCACCCTGTAAAAATAATGTTCACTCTACTATCTAGAAGAACATGGTTTTACATTTAAAAATTGTGGCATTTGCAAAGTTTTGAAGAGCTGATTCGTGGTACAGAAGTTAAAAATTGCAGAAAGTAGAATATTCATTCTCGAAGCTTTTCGCCTGACACTTTTCAAGAGAATCCGCCAGAAATAGAATGAAAAAGATGAAGTGAGTCACTTATATAGAGACACAGTTGACGAAAAAGAAAAAAAGGAAAAAGCTTCATCATGATTGGTAAAAGGAGCGGCCAGTAGAAGGAGCGGAAACAAATGTGTGATTTTTAGGCCATACACGAATTCCTTTTGTTCGCATAAATTTGGTTTGGATGTTTTGATGTAAGTGGCTTCAAGAGAGGAAAGATTGAAAGAAGTACGGCCACGGGCAAGAATGCAAAATTTGTTATAATTGTATTCCAGTGAGCATGTAGAGTTTGTAAGAGGTGTTGTCCTATAGCAGAAAAGAAAGTTTTAGATTTAAGGTTTGCAAGAGCGGGACAATGTGCTTCGGTACTGAGAAATATGACCCTGAAAAATGGTTTTAGGTACGTGCTGCTTAATCCTCTGTTGTAGCTTTTGAGAAGTACGATCCACGTACCGACTGGCACAGAAATTGATAAACAATGTTGCTTTGATGTGAAGCGGGTAGTACATCCTTTTTGGCTGCAGGCAGAAGTTGTCTGGTGGTGTAGACAATGCATGGTTCAACTGCAAAGTAACAGCGTATGACGGCTGTTTTAATTTGCATTTCGTATCTCATCGAAACGTTGCCCAGCCGTGGCAAGTGAAGATAAACTGGGCATTTCTTTGGACCTAATTGTGTTGGTCTGCAAAACTGATTCATTTTCTTGGTTATAACAGTGTTAATTACAGCTTCAGGGTAACCGTTGTTAATCAGGATTGTACGAATGTTGGGAAGTTCATTTTGAAGAGTAGATTCCGAACAGATGACTAGAGCTCTGTGGACAAGAGTCGAAATCAAATTGGTCTTCCGTTTCATGGGGCAAAAAGAGTTCCAGAGAATGCATTGGCCAGTGAAAGTCGGCTTTCTGTAGATAGATGTAACAAATTCGTGATCGTCCTTTTCTACCATGACGTCAAGAAAGGGCAAAGTTTGATTGCAATTCTTTTTCAAAAGTAAAACGAAGCGATGGATGGAGAGAATATAGATGGGGGAAAAACTCATTACATTCGTCTTCGTCGTTGAAAGCTGCAAAACTGTTTTGGATCTGGTGTTTTGGAAAGCATCTCGCGCATGCATCTTATTAATTACAAAATTTGTATTTTAAACAAATGGTTAAGCCTTTTTCATATACAAGCCAGTACCTCAATAGGTTTTAAGTCTTCTTTAATTAAAGCCGTTTAAAAACTGAACGCCAGCTGTACTGCAGCAAAGTGCATCGATGGACGATCTCAAAGCTTATAACTTTCATGACTTTCAATTTTTTCAGATGCTCACAGCGAGTCAAAAATATTGAAGCACATTGTTTCTCGTTTTGTGCTTGTCTGTTATGTGTTCGGTATAAATTAAAAGTTTTTGATAATTGCCTGTTGCATATGATGACTGTTTTCGCTCTCTTCAGGGCATACCTCGTTGTTCTAATGTATGTCCTGGCCAATACTCATATATTTGATGCCTATGATTTAAATATCTGTTAATGTTTGTATCACTTTGTTGCACGCTGTAAGCGGTCTTGCAACAGATATGGATTTTGAGCGATAAATTTCTGTATATTTGGCTGTTTTTGTTCCCGTTTTTGGGTTGATGCAATAAATTAATGGTAATGATGAGCAGTAACATTTAAATCATTTGATTATTTTGCATAGCTATTTGATTGCAACGGCTTCTCGTTCTCTAAATGCCAGTCGCTCAATTTAAATTAACATATACAGGATACATGAGTTGCTAGTTGCTATCCAGTAATTTTCAAGGCGATCTCCTATTAAGAGGGATCTGCCTCCAGCATCAAAGTACAATAGAAAAATTTGCTCAAAAATGATCATCAGCATCATACGGTACCATACAGCAATTTATTACATCATGTCAATAACCCGCGACCGGTTTCAACCTTATTGGGTCTCATCAGGCGGGTGTAAAAAACACTCAATAATAAACATGCTAAAAACAAATTTGCCATTGGGTGCAAAAAAAGAAAAATGCAATACAAAACAATATGATACAGCAATACCTATATCATGGGGGTCACAACCAAGGACACACCCACATGACATGGACAACAAGTCACATCGGTAAGCCCTAATAGGGGTGCAGGATCATTGTCAAGACTTATCATTAATACATGAGTTGCTAGTTGCTAGCCAGCAATTTTCAAGGCGATCTCCTATCAAGAGGGATCTGCTGTATCAGATATGCTGCATCATATTGTTTTGTATTGCATTTTTCTTTTTTTGTACCCAATGGCAAATTTGTTTTTTTAGCATGTTTATTATTGAGTGTTTTTTACACCCGCCTGATGAGACCCAATAAGGTTGAAACCGGTCGCGGGTTATTGACATGATGTAATAAATTGCTGTATGGTACCGTATGATGTTGTTGATCATTTTTGAGCAAATTTTTCTACATATACAGGATTTAAGATAATGCAGGCTTATTGCTTTTACTGGTTTGTCTGTTGTTTTTGTCCTTTATTTTTCTCTCTTATTGCTTTTTGCAAGCTTTCTACTATTGTTTGTTTGTCTGTTGTAATTGTCCTTTATTTTTCTCGCTTTAACAGGGACCTTTGGGTCTGAATTAAATAGATAAATAAGTAAATTATAATAATAAAATACTGAAATTTGTTTTTAAGTTGGAACAAAACTGGATGTAGTCAGCCCAAAACATATATTTGTCTAGAAAAATATAAGAGGCTCATCTACAACGGGGATTCTCAAATCTCTCTTTAGTTACGTATCGTTTATGGAGCCTGGATGGTTGGTAAACCCCAGAAAAATGTTTTTACCAATTTTGTGCTGTTTTAGTGATTTCTTTTTGAATTATTTGTTAAAATTGATGTCTTTATTATCTCTCAACTAAAGGACCTAATTTTACAAAAATCTTGGAAGTACCACCACGAAAACTTGGCTGCGTAGCCCCAAAGCTTTCTTGAATATCGCTAGGGCTACGTATACCCTATTTTGAGAACCCATGCTCTAGAAGGAAATCAACAATCTAAAAAAGCAAAAGAAAATGTAGCAACTAAAAAAGGAGAAGTCAAATCCATGTTTCATATAGCAACGGTCGCGGTATCTTGAGACACGCGCCGAACGCTTTCCGATATAATTTCCACCGAACCAATTGCAGAATACGATCTTTGATGAAATATTTAGCCACACCTTAAAACAGAGGTGTCAAACTCATTCAGTGCTGCGAGCCACATTTATATGTCTTCATTTCGTGCTAGCCAGATTATTTTGCAAAATTTAAATAACAATACAATCGATTCAAAAGTCAAGATTAAAGTTTTTCTATTTATGAAACACTCATCCTGCGTCATGGAATAGTTAAGTGAAAAAAATCTTTCTTTCCTAAAACGCCTTTGACATTACATCAGTGCTTGCGGGTCCGCAAGGTCAGTAAAGTGCCTTGCATAGATAATTTCACGGACGCAATGCTCCAAAAGGCATACACATTAACTTTGTGGTCTACCGCAAGGGTCCGCAAATACTTTTTGACGCGACCCAAAATAAGGAAAAAGGCAGAAAACATTCATTGCAGCCGCTGATAACTGTGGATATTCTTTTGCAACTGAAAGCCAAAATGCAGTCAAATTTCTTTTAGTATCAAAGGCGATTTTTAAGCCGCGGTCACTTGACAGGACATCCAGCGCTTCAATCAAATCTGATGAAAGATGGTGAGCATTTGATATTGTGAAGGGTGATAATATCCAGTTGTGTTGTTGTGGTTTAGTGTCTTCAGAAAAAATATTTATCAAACCATTGAGAAAGATTACGAAGATGACTAATTACGGATTGCTTCACATTTTTCTCATTAAACTTGTTTTCTTCGAGATAGTCGTTAATCTCAGAAAACATATCCATTCTTCCAATTTCAATTCGGCCAACCCAATGTTGAATTTTCTTTTTGAAAGCTTTGATCTTGTTGTAAGCTTTTAAAATGTCAACTGATTCACTTTGCAATGACAAATTTAAACTATTTGTCTTCTCAAAAACACAAGATAAGTACAGGGGTCTTGTAAACCAGTCAGGGTCGGTGAAATTTGCTGCAAGTTCGCGTCTTCTTGTCGTAAGAAACAAATAAGCTTCATTTCGCAACTCATACAAACCGGTGAGAACTTTTCCTCACGATAACCATCTCACTTCTGAATGAAAAAGAAGAGTTTTATGCTCCGAGCCCATTTCGTCACAGAGAATGTAAATAATCTTGTTTGGAGTGGTCTCGACTTAATATAATTAACAATTTGTACTGCTGAATCGAGAACACATTTTAATTGTTGATCCAGTGTTTTGCTAGCAAGATTTTCTCTATGAATAATGCAATGCGTAAAATTGATAAGGGGTACAATTTGTGACACTCTTGCTAAAAAGCCTTTATGTTTTCCTACCATAGCCCCAGCCCCAGCCCCTGCCCCATCAGTACAAATGCTAATAAAACACTCCCATGATAATCCATAATGTGTAGTCTTGCATCCACTGCTAAGAATATGTCTTCACCTGTGAATGTTCCAGATAGCGCTAAGATCACGAGTAATTCTTCTTCCAGCTTTCCTTTGGCTAAATACTTAACAAACACAATCAGCTGCGATTATCCAGACTTATTCGTAGACTCATCCAATTGCAAAGCGTATTTTCCTCGTTTAACTTTATCAATGAGTTGGCACTCAATATCTTGATTTATTTCACTGATACGTCGGCAAATGGTATCAGCAGGCAATGGTATTCCTTTTGTTTCCTCGTTTGCCTTGTTTCCGTTCATAATTTGACTGATTGCAATAGCAGCAGGTTTGATGAGGGTTTCTCCGATGCTGTGTGGTTTTTTATCTTTTGCAATTAGATATGGGTGTACAGACATTTCATCAACAGACATTTAATCACCCGACACTTAATCACGATAGGGTTAGGGTTTAGGGTTAGAGACGAGACACTTAATCGCGTTAGAGCAAGGGTTAGGGTTAGGGTTAGGAATGGGTGATCGATTCTAGTCCACTTGCAATATCGTCGTGTTATAAAGTCTACGTTTTTAGATGTCTAGTGATTAAATATCCGTGATTAAGTGTCGGGTGATTAAATGTCGTGTGATGAAATGTCGGTAAACCAGCATGAAAGCAGAGAAATTGAAACGCCATCTTATAGCAAAGCATTCGAAATTCACTGACAAACCAAAGTCTTTTTTCGGCCGATTATAAAAGAGAATTGTTAAGTCAAAAAAAACTCTGACAAAGCACCTCACAATTTTAGCAAAAGCTTAAAAGGCATCGTATGAAGTTGCATATCTAGGCGTTTCAATTTCTCTGCTTTCATGCTTTCGTTCGCAAGAACCTCGGAGCAAACAACACATTGAGGACGTGGCTCATCATTTATAGAAATACCTGTAAAACCAATCTTTATGAATTCTTTGCTGTACTTCCGTTTATAAGGCTGTTTGATAGGGCTCTGATCCCCACTACTTGAAGAGGCAAAATTTTTGTGGGTACTGGTGCGTTCTGTGTTCTTTCCTCTCTTAAATTGTCCATGTTTTCGATTGAGCGTTTTTTGGTAGGCTACTTGTAGTATTTTTCAACAACCACCTTTTTAAAATTATTGGTGAATAAAATTAACTTAAAAACCTTAACTTTGCTAAATTTAAAGTTAATCAAGAATGCCATACAATAACTATAACAAATACGACAATAACCTATATTCCTAAATTAGAATAACAAATTTCGCTGTTTGTCTTATCAAGCAATTTCACACACCTGCTTATCTCGCATTGCGCAACAATAACAAAACAACATGATTGCTTGATGACTACTTAACATGTGTTCTGCTCGATTACGTAACAATGCAACAATAACTATAGGTTTAGAGCGGTCAAGTTCTTTGTTATTACACAGATGCGAAGCTTATATTTATACAGTAAAAGGCTTAAATTGTTTCACGACCCAGAATGGAAGGTCTCGCGACCCAAATTTGGGTCGCGATCCACTATTTGCGGACTTTTGGTCTGTCGCACTAGAATACCTAATTATTCTATTTTACGCATCACAAAAGTAGCTTGATACAGACAACAAAACGAGGCATGGCGGGCCACATTTGGCCCGGAGGTCGCTAGCTTGACACCCTGCTTTAGAAAGTAAAATCGCACTCAGCATTATGTTAACGAAGAATTAGCATCTACTATTCTATATTTTAAAGGAATTCATTTTTCTCAAGTTTCTCAATCAATGTTAAAAAAAATAAAGTTTTTAAGCACCTCCTGATTAAACTTCAATGGGCTAAGTAGGTTCGTCAATGAGGACAAATTAAATTTGCGTTTGCTGTTTTGCGTTTACCAGTACTTTGGTGTGCTTTTTGTTATATTGCCTGTAAAATCATTTGTCATAAATAGGAAACGTTTACCAATTCTACAAAAACCGAATCTCATTATTTAGCAACACCTGTAATTTGCCAAATTGTTTTAGAAAATCACTGAATCGCAATTTAATGACATCACAAACAATTTACAACTATTGACATCATCAAGTGAATTGCTCAGTGAGGAGAACGTCGAAACCATTTTACAGGTTTATGAAACGGCTCAAAACCAATTAGAAAAGGTAGGGTTCATACAGCGGTGATAATCTTACTTTTTCATTATTGCCTCAGAAGACTGAGCATAAAAAATACAGTAAACTACTTAATTATTAACTTCCCATTATAGGGGGCTTTAGTTATGGCACGTGTAACAACTTTTGTTCAGATTTCCTTTCAATTTATTAAGACAATCTAGAACAGACATTTAGGTCATAAACACTTTAACCGAGAAAGAAAAAATGTCTATTTGGGGATTGCTGTAATTGAAAAGTAATAATGGCCTTAACGTTTCTTTTGCAAGAGCTCACCAACATGGTTGAAGCTCAATCAAGTTACAACAGAATTTTAAAAATATTCACGAATTATCTGCAACTCAGCAATATGATCTAATGTATGTTAAATTTTAGCTACAAGAATACATTTAGTAAATACACAGTACTACGTGTGTTACCTCCTGCAAGTATGTTGTTAATACGGCTTGCACAAAGTATTTGTACCACAAGCACTTGGCTGCCAGATAGAAAATGTAAGCATTCATTTGACTACTTTGAAAGTGTGGTCAGTTGATCAAGAGCAACAATTACAATGATCCTATGATCATGTGGTCAAATTCTTCGGAAAGAAACCTTGCAATAAATCTTTGAGCCATAGGTCAAGGCACTTTGTGATGACTTCCTCTGCTAAGCACATTTGGACGAGCAGCAAATTTATTGAAATTTAGGCCACATTATTCAAGCGGAACGTAAAAACTTAAAAATTTCAATGCAGGTCTGGACAATTATTCGATGCATAGCCATAGTGTAATAAATAAGTAAATATTGCTGTAAAATCAACAGTAGTAAAATCGCATGAACACTGAACTCACAATGACGAGCCGGTGTACAGACATTTCATCACCTGACATTTATTCATCCGACCGTTAATCACCGAATGTAATCACCAGACGTTTAATCACTTAAAAATTTAATCACGCAGACACTTAATTACGCGAATAAGAAAAAAGTCATAATGACATTATTTATTTATGTCATAGGGTTAGGGTTAGGGTTAGGCTCATGTTAGGGCCTTACATGTCCACGTGATGATCTGTGTGGCGATAACATATCTAAGTGATGAAATTTCGTAGTGTTAATAGGTCTACGTGATTGAATGTCTAGTGGTTTAATGTACGTGATTAACAGGCCGTGATAAAATGTCGAGTGATGAAGTGTGGGTAAACCGACAAGCCAGCCTTTTGTTGCTTTGATTTGTAGCATGTGGCCAACATCCTGTCTTTACAATAAATGAATAAACTTTAGCCAAAATCTTATAGCAATTGGCGGAAAAGATTTTATTCGGTTAGTTAAAATAATTTAATACAACTAACGAAAATCAAAATAAGTTAAGGTATAAGTGTTTTAGCTTGTTTTTTAAATGCAAAATTTTCTTCCAATCGCGATTAGCAACTGTATATTTTTTCTAATTTATTATTAGTTATAAGCTTCATAGTTGTGGTAGCCCTTGCACGCTCTTCTAAAACATAGACTAATCACAGGAAAAAATAGCGCTACGGCAAAATTATTAAGTTCTTCAATCAACAAAGATCAATTTTAGATTTCCCCGCAAACTTGGAGCTATGCTTTAACCACTTTTGCCAATGTAGCGCCGTTGGTCGGAAAAAACCAAAACAATTCTGAACTCGGACCTCAAATTTTGAAAAACATTGAAGCTCTTACTGACCTGGTAGTGTTGGGAGAGGATGAAGAGTTTGTGAGCATTGAAGCTGCTAGCATAACAGGAATGGTAAATTTATTTCATCATCGTTTGATTTAAGCATCATTGTCTCTCGGTTTTGGAAAATAAAACCATCAAAAAGAATTCAAAGTGTTTTTATTGCTAATATTACGTGATTTTTAATGTCCATACCTCTCTCGTATGCACAGCTGCCAAAGGAACAACAAAATAAATGGGGTGGTCATTGTAATTGAGGGCGGATAGCAATTAGAAGAGATATCCCAGTTAAATTTATCTTTTCCCTCGAGAGTTCGGAGTACTTCTTGAGTCCCTGAGATAGTAATGACAACTGATGTGTCATTACTATCTCAGGGACATTGTTTAAAGTCCTCCATAATGTAAAGACTTCTTGAGGACAAAAGAATGAAAGGAGAAATGGAGTCGAACTTAGGGTCTTGTAAATAAAAGTAGTAGAATGAACAAAAAAATATAGATCGCGTGGTAGAATTTTTGATAGAGGTCTTACATGAAGACAATATAGAGCAAGATAAAAAGGAAGAAGTGGACTGTTTGCACAAGACCTTGACTGAGAAAAAGATGATTCCACAATCAGCGTGCATGAATCTAAAGAATACAATATCAACAAAGAATACGCCAAATAAGAAATCGATGCAATTAGAACGCAGAACCGCTGATCCGAAAATCTTTGAAGAAAGAACTTAAAATGGACTCCTGAATGCAAATCAAGCCCAAAAATTGAACAAAAATAGATAGCAAAAGTTCCACCAATTGAGCGCCAAAGTTTGCTGTATTCCATAGAAGAACTGTGAGGGTGGTGCGTAAAGAAGAATAAGTAAGAAATGAAGAAAGCTTTAAGCGAAGTGTAGAGAAGAAAGAAGAACGAAATCCACAGAATAGAATCTACCGATCCACACACACAGAATCTATCGATAGAGCAGACAAGAAAAAGAATGTGGCCAAACAAAAATGAGATGGCACTGATATGATGGTAGAGAGAAGTTGATTTGGCTGACTTGAAGCTGAACACACCGTCGCTTGGGTAGAAGCTTCCCATGGTTCATCAAACATACGATGAAAAATCCAATAAATACGAAGCGGAAAAGACTTGAACTTTTAAAAAAAGCAGTAAAATGAAACGCATTGGTTCCTATTTGAGCAGGTTGCTCGTTGCACTCACCTTTTACCTCCAGGTCACATTGCCAGTGCAGAGATAGCAAAAAGAGTTGCATCTCGTATTTGGATAAATATTACAACTGATCAGAAGAAGAAGGAGAAAAAAGGTAGTAAAAAATAAAAATAAAAATAGAACTCGACCGATTTTGGAGAGAGAGCCTGGGCTGGTTTCCTGCGGTCTTTCAGAAAGAATGATCTCGAAAAGTATTTGGAAGAATGTGCTTTCGGCTGACAAGAATCTCGGGAAGACCAATAGCTCCGATGACCCAACCTAACCGGGCTGGTAACCAAAGCATCATCTCGAAACAACTATTCATTGATGCAGAATACAATTTTCGCTTAATGTTATCGTTTTCTTACCTCTTTTTTTTTCGTATGGGCAAGATCTTTGATTTTTGGAGAAGCTTCTCTACATTGGTCAACAGAAAATTTAAAACGGAAGTCTGATAAGGTAATTCTTGAAGAATTTTTGAAGCTGATTTCGAAAATGCCCTTATTTTTTTTCGATCATATCAGGTTTTCAAGGTATTTGAATTTTAAATTTTCAATGTTATGCTATATCTTTGTTATAGGCAGATTATGCCTATATCTTTGTTATAGACGATGTAGTGCGATAGTGACGTAATTTATGAGGCATTCCATCTGTGCCTGGACTAATATCGTTGACAAGGACAGTATAGGTAGAATCTTTTGCCAATCTTTTGCCAATAACCTACTTGTTTATTGCAAAACAAGTGGTTTATTGAGGAATTAATTCCAGATGCAAATAGTGCTTTCGGGCTGCTTATGTATGTTGTTTGAACAAGTAGCCTGTATAGCCCTGCAGCAGAAAAATCGAAATGAAGTCTTTGGTTTTCAAATGTTTGTTAATAGCAGATTTTAATTAGTATTATAGTAACTTGGTCAGTTTAATACAATTATTTGTGCTATACTTTGATCGACTGTTATTCTGACTATTATGCCAAGAAAGAGCAAGAAAAATCCTGATCTTATAGTAATGCAAAAGGCTAGCAATGCACTTAGCAAACTGCAGACAGTGACACTGTTTCAACCTATCAGGTCTTTTCAGCGCAGTTGGTGACCAACAAAAAGCTAGAGGCTTAAAACGAATCTTCAATGCAGATGATGACCGACAAGAAGCTGTCACCAACTGCACTGAAGTTACCTGATAAAATGAAACAGTATCACTGTATGCAGTTTGCAAAATCCTGATCTGTTTTGTTTTATTTGTGGCAGTTTTATAGCTAAAGGCAAGCAACAAAGTATCATTCAAATATCACAAAGATTTACAAGTTGTACTTAGGCTTCCCATTATGAGACCAAGATCAAAAATGGACACCACATGAAATACGTACAGCTTTTTCTGCTGTTTACACAATTGGCTACGCAAGCGAAGGTCATGGATGGCGTTTGCTATTTCTATAATATCGAAAGAACCAAAGAACCACATTCAGGACTGCTATTTTTGCCTTGTCAATGTGAAAAGGTTTTCTTCAAAATGTAAAAGTAAAATTGCATTTCCCGACTTAGATTCAGCGAGGAGACCTGTACCACATGATGCTTCAATGCCTGTTCCGCTTCCTCATTATTGAGGTCTTAAATCTGTTCCTGATGAAGTAGAAGATAGTGTTGGCAGTAAGTCATTACAAAAAGCGAAGCTTAGACCTGACCGCAACATTTACAGTAGATAGACCTCTTTACTACCGCCACAACATCGATGACTTGTTTTAAAAGTTGCGTAATACGTTGTTGATGCGTGGCGGCTTTTCATCGACTCTTCGAAGAGAAGTTTGAAAGCAGTATTGTTGCTCAACAGAAATATAAAGCCGCCTATTCCTAAAGCGCATTATGTTTATCTAAAATAATCTTATTAAAGCATTGAAGACCTTCTGGAAGCTATTCAGTACAATGCTCACAAATGGAGTATTTGCGGAGAACTCAAAGTCGTTGGCATCTTGATGGGAAGGCAAGAAGTATTCACAATACACTGCTGCTACCTGTATTTGAAGAACAGCCGTGCCAGCTAGGGGATGATATCAGAAGAGACTGGCCTGCAAAGAGAATTGTACTTAACTGTAGTGGTCAACATCGAAAATGTTCCTCTAGTAGATGCTCAGAATATCCTCCCGCCTTTTCATATCAAGCTTGGTATAATAAAGAATTTTGTTAAAGCAATGGGAAAGTGTAATTCGTATGGGTTTGCATTTCTCATTAAAAAGTTTCTCAGCGTAAGCCAACCAAAACTACAAGAAGGAATTTTGTGGGTTCACAAATTAGAGAAGTGCTAAAGGATCCTCAATTTGAAAAATCACTGACAAAGTTGAAACTACGTGCTTGGCAGGTATTCAAGTGGTTCTGCGCTAACTTTTTAGGAAATGCAAAATCGCGTTTTTTCAGGCAGGAGTTGAAGATCTGCTTGAGGTTAACAGAGAAATCGGTGCCGCATGTCCCTCACAATGCATTTTCTGCACTTTCACTTAAACGTCTTTCCAGAAAACTTTAGTGCAGCTAGTGACTAAGGAAGTGAACAATTTCACCAAGACATTCAAGCTATGGAAACTTGGTACCAAGGTTTTTGAAATGAGGGAATGATTGGGGAAAACTGCTGGATGTTATGGCGTGATGATTCCAGTCATGTCTACAAAAGGAAGTTACATGCTAGACCTTTTTAAGTGCCATATATCATAGCTGTGTATTGGTTTTAATGCTTTTTTCTGAAAACACAAATTCAACGATATCTTGAAAACGTGATGCGCTAAAGATAAACTAAAGGCAGATTTGGAGCCAGCGCAAAAAAAATCTCAAATGACATACTCGCGTTTTGTTTAGAAAATAAAGTAAAATTTTGTTGACCAGTGTTATAAGCTTCTCATTATAATTGTTTACTTGTCTTCAGTTAAACTGGACCACCAGAACTGGTAGACTGCTTGGTCTGCCTCATAAAGATGGAAGCATCCCGTTAAATGTCTTGCTCAAGGTCACAACAAGTAAGCTTGCCGGCTTATTTTCCACATTATTCTCTTTATGCTGAGCGCCAAGCAGGAAAGCTGTGTTTTCTTGCTGTGGTTGTTTAAATTATTCTCAATTCTTAATTTTAATGAATTACTTATTTCGTTTCATTTTAAGATATTTAATACCAAGTTTAATGCTACGCGCAAAAAAAGCGTCACTCGACAAACAACATCCGACCGCGCTTTCTCTGGTGACGTCATTGTGAGGAGTGATGGTAGTAACGCTACCAACCGAGCGATTGTGTTCCTGATACCGCCAGACGTTTTCGAAATAGCAAGGAATTCCGATCCAGATTTCAACAATCAGGTCTCAGTGCTGATTTACAAAAACACTTTTTTCTTCCCTTCCTCGTTTAATGTCAGTCAGGTTAGTTGTATCACGTTTTTGAATGCCTTTCATAGCTAACGCAACCTAAAGTTGTTTTTGTCATTTGCTTTGTAAAAACATAAAAAGATAAAACAATTGTTGTGGTTTTCCAACTTAAAACCTTCGCATTGCTTGTCGAATAATTTTTCATTTTTTGTTCAAAAATTGATTAGTCTTTGCTGATGCTCCATACCAATTGAATATTTACTGACACCACATTGTCGGTTTACCGCACAACTTTGTAAAACCCTAATTTTATTTAAAGTATTTCATCTTTCTGTATCCCGGTGAGCTTATTTAGTCACTTGCTGAACTTTTCTTTTCATCCGAAAAACGGCAGTTTAAAAGAGAAAAAAGTTAATGTAACTATTTTTACCTCCAACAACAAAAATCTTTTACATTTATCGTAATAGAACAACTCATACGTACAGTTCATATTTCTCATCTTTTTCTGTGATACACTGTGGGTATATACAAGCAATTTTTACAAGAACATGCCAATATAGAATCACGGTGGTACTAAACTCACTATTTCAGCATTACAAACAGCACCATCGACTTGAGCTACGACACAAGCAACATTACCAAAACTCCTCCTTGTGTAATTATTGCTTTTATTTTCAGTCGATTTCAATCAGCTTAGGAGGTAAAACTTCAATAGA
The DNA here is from genome assembly GCA_963675345.1 of Trididemnum clinides. Classification (NCBI taxonomy): domain Eukaryota; kingdom Metazoa; phylum Chordata; class Ascidiacea; order Aplousobranchia; family Didemnidae; genus Trididemnum; species Trididemnum clinides. The sequence continues at coordinate 31,000,054 of OY776294.1, read as the reverse complement.
TTTACTTCAAAATCCAGTTAAGATCCAATTCAGCAACCAACTGTTTCGGAGTGGGAAAGAACCAGTGCCGACAAATCGTTTGGAGGTAATAGAAATATGTAGACTTACTTGAGATAATACAGTAAATGATAAATTGATTCAAGTGTGGAGTTACAAAGTAGTTAGGTCTCACAGGCACTTTTATGTAACTCTGTACGTCGAGTCAGTTTAGACCATCGCTGTTTGCTCACGTTTGGTTTACGTGGTTTGTTTCACTTCATTTGTCTAATGCGTAACGCAATGTTTTTGTGCACAAATGTGCTTGCGCTTTCACTTTTTAGAAACTACTAGCAGATTTCCCCGTCGTTGATCGGGTAAAATGTAACGACTGATTAAATTTTTACATTGAATAACCCTATTTTAAAATATGGTTATTCAATGTAAAAATTTAATCAGTCTTTACATTTTACCCGATCAACGACGGGGAAATCTGCTAGTTGTTAATACTTGTGGAGCAGGGATTGAAACACGTTAAAACTGATGGTAGCGGCGAAATGATGGTTACTTTCACAATTACAGAAAAAACAATTTATTGGTAAGCCTATTTTGCGATGTGGTGCTGCCGCTTTCCTATTTACATTGTGGTATTTAGATCTTTTGGCTGCGCTATTTTCTTTGTTTTCAGCGAAGCGATAAATGCAGCTATGGCTTCACCATAATCATTCACCATATTTTAGTATCGCTCATCAGACCGAATTATTTTCAAACAAATGCTCTCCGTAAATTCAGATTTACAAATTGTTATAGCTATGATTTTATGCTGATTTTTTGTTAAACTTGGGATTTTATCACAATGCTGTATGCAGCATATCAGCAAAAGAAAAATCCTTGCTTTATGGTATATACGACGGTGTCGCCAGCAGAGCCCCCATCAGTAACGTCGGGATTTAGAGTGTCGGTTCTGCCGGCCAACTCGGCTTCACCTATCACACTTTTGTGTAAACAGTTACCGATCGTTTATGTGTTGTCTGCACATAAGATTTTTACGACTTTTTGAAAAAATGTACTTTTCCTAATAGAATACCTCGTTTCAAGATCCTGGCTATGCTTTAGATCTATATGCTCTGTTCATTGCAGATACGAACCCACGGGAGCCTTGCGTTTTTCGTAGTTTGGAAGTAGTTAACACATTTCTGATATTAAGCTATTTTCAAGCAAAATAGCAAAAATGTCTGTTGTGTGGTGCAATTTCACACTGTGACGTTGTTTTTTGATTTCCCCTTAAACTTTCTCAAATCCTCTCTGGCTACGCATTATGTAACATGTTCTTTTCTCCCTACTTAACGTGCCCTGGGGAGTGAAAAGAGTCGTTGGTTTTCCCCAAATGTTTGGTTTGATTCCATTAGGTCTACAAAGCTTTATAAAGCAAAATACCAATGATATATTTCATGTGGTGCGATTTGACACAGTGACGTTGTTAATTTTGATTTCGCCTCAAACTTTCTTAAGTCCCTGCTGGCTATGCATTATGATTCATATCCATTTTTTCTTGCTTAGCTATGGTCACAGAAGTTAATGCTCATAGTTTGCCAAATTTTCAGGTTTGATCCCAGCAGCTCATAAAGTTATTATCAAGCAAAATAGAAAAAAATGTTTCTCCTAAGTATGGTGCGATTTTGCCCCGGCAGGGCAAACCATTGTCCGTGCCAATTTAAAACCTATCAATTAATGCTGCCAAGCCTGCTTCACAGTACAAACATTTGTGAAAGCAACAACGAAATGTTTTAGTAAATATAAGCCATAGTTTTTGTACAGGTAGTCTTGATCATGCCAATCTATTAATCAAAACTGGAAGTATTTAAAAAGAAAGAATGATGACACAAACTACCAATCATAATTTTAAAAATGTAAGAGCAAGGTAAAACATAGTCAGAATTGATGGCGTCGCCCAAATGGTGGTCATTTTTAGAAATAAAGAAATGAGTGAGTTAATGGTAGTCCTATTTGATTTGACGATTTAGTGGTCCGCTTTCATATTTATAATGGTGACATTAAGATTTTTGCCCATGCTATTTTTGGCCATAGCATGAAGAAAGGCCATGCCTTTCCCCTAAGTCGTATAACCTATTGCCATAGGCACCTATTAAGCAGTTTTCAACCCGTATACTACATGTCATAAACATTTAAAGACTACAGTTTTTGATGAATTTTTTTGAAAACGTTGACTGATAATGCAAAAGAACTATGTACTAAAATGTCAAATGTACCAAATCAATAACTATATCTGACAATTGCAAGTTTGTTAAGTCAAGTAGGGTAATTGCTCAACTAAAAACAAAACATGATGTATGGCAACCAAGTTTTCATCAGCCATTACAAACTAATCCTTAGCCCTAAGTAATTCGAATCACATTTTATTTACCAAGAATTTTACCAAGGTTTCAAGGGAAAGTAATTATTAGTACTTATTATAACGTTTTTGTATTAAAGTTACTTCTTTTTGCTCAGTTTACCACCTTTCGGGATGGTAAAAAGTTACATCACAGGTCTTAAAGTTTATTTTTTTCAGTACAAAAACAATTATTGACCGTGCATATTATAAACTATCGGAATCGCCTTGAAATGTCCCTTAATTTGTTGAATGAAGTTGACAATCAGTGGAGAAATGAGGTCAAAAATGAGTTTTTTAGTAAACTGATTTTGCAAAAAAACGTGCAATTTTTGAAAACATCTTTACATTATTATCTGTGTTGGCGAATAATTGTACGAGATATATTGTGACATCTTAGAGCCAGTTTTAAGCGTGCAAGCAAAAAAGAAAAGAAAATTGCTTATAAGGCTTAAAGTGCATAAATAAAGATTTGCTAATACGATTGAAAAATAAACTTTAATTGTTGTAGAATTGTCTTTATCAAAAGCACCTTATTAATATATCCCATAAGAACGTTAAATCGCGTTTATGCAATCAGTACTTTTTGAGAAAAAACAAAAACAGATTGTGCAATAAATCGTTAATTTTGACGTCATTTTACACTCCAAACAAATGAGAGTTTTTTAATGTAGTTAGTCGGAAGCTGGTTTTTCATTTGAGCAAAAAGCGGTTTTCTTCGGTCAAGTAATGCAAATTAAAAAAAAAAATTTTAAATATGATGTCATGATAACGTCACCAACACCCTTATGACAGTCATTTGGGGTGGTGATCAATCGTATTAAGTTTGATGCTTGTATGTCCAGCAGTTTCAGAGGATTTAAAGCAGACAGACGGAATTGCGCTTTATGGTACAGAAGATTGGGATCAGCGGCATAGTTACATGTAAAGAAATTTCAAGTTTGAGAAAAAGCAAAATAATATTATAGGCTTATTAAAATGTAGAATTGCATTTAAAGGGATTGCCTTTGCTTGATAAGCCTACTGGGATTAGTTGCCACTTTTTTTGAAGACGCTTGATCTTTTCTCAATATGGTCAAAGAACTTACCGTCACTAATATAGGCCTAATTCTGAAAGAGGTAGAACTAAGTGGTTAAATAGGCTTACCACCAAATGATTCATTGCTGTGATTGTAAAAACACCACCATTTCGGCATCTTCCCATCTCCTTTACTAGTTGCAAATGACGACGAATAGTTTGTGAAATAACAGGTTGTTTGTTAGTTTTACTAATCTTGATAAACTGGTGAGATGATTACTGGGAGTTCACAGACCATGTGGCAACCTATTTTCAACACCTTTTGATTCCTTTTATAAATGTGTTTGAATCGAAACCGCGTAAATAAACAATTTATTTTTTATCAACTAATGACTAGTCTTTTATTGACTAATTTTTCAATAACTGATAGGTAATCCTGCCAAAATGAAATTGCACTGACTGTGGGAGAAATTATTTTTCTTCTTTTGCTTCAATACAATTTAGAGAGCAGTCGTGGTCAAACTAACAAATTTCGAAGGAGGCAAGGGCTTTTCACTTCTCTGGGTGTTCCTACGCAGAAAACAGAGCATATAAGGAGTTGTGGAAGATTATAGATTAGTAGGCCTACCGGAATCAGGATAAAAACTCGTGAAAATGTAAAACTCCTCTTGCCCGTAGTTAGGCGTAAGTCATGAACACAGCACATGGGCTTAAGGCGGGCCAGAATCTTAAAGTCACAAAATATGGCTTCAATTGTGAACCCGTGGGCTACCCATTTAAAGAAATATTGAGATCGAGATAATGGAAATAAAAGCTATGCCTTTCTTTCCTATATTTCTTTGGACTCGATCCCTTTATAAAAATGCACTTGGGTTTTCAACAATGATTGGCTGCGCGAAAAACTATCAACTTTGCTTTAGTGTTCTCACAACTCCAGCTGCCTTAATATTTTTAAGCCCAGCAAAACTGACAAGGGAACTGCAGGCGACGCCGTTTAGTTATTTTTTTTCAAAAAAAGCATTTTGCCCTGATTGAAAGTAAGGGGTAGCTTTTTCAAAATTATGTTATTTTGCCAAGAAAACTGCTTTTCCTTCAAGTCATTAATTTCTTGGTGATATAAAACTTCAATTTAATTTTGAAAAAGAGCTGTCAGGCCGTAGAGCTTTTTGCAAGTTTACAAATATTTGCTTGGCTAATTTGCCTTGTAAAATGCAGTTCAAAGCATTACTTAAACTTAAACAATTTCTCACTTGGTTATTGTGCTTTTCTTTTTAAAATCTTTGATTTTGACTATCATACTAGTGTTGAAACCAAGCGCTTTTTAATTTTTTAATAAGTCTTTATTGAAAGTTTTTTAAAATCAAATTATATTTAGCCAAAATATCACATTCCTCAAGACCAGAATTTACAAATGTGTTATTACAAACTTGTTAGATTCGGATTTTTGTGACACGCTATTCAGCAACAGCATTGCATTAAAAAAGAAAAGGCTATAACGTGTTCACTGCTGCTCTTTCTTATTTGATGCAATTTCCACCAAGAGTAAGTACTCAAAAGATCTCTTTTGTAACTGATATCTTCAAAGATGCATTGAAATACAATACCGTAACTAATTTCTTAAGAATTGTTTTTAGGTTGTACAAACTGAGCTCGGCTGCCGGTTCTGGGATTTCTCAATCAATGATTGGTCGTCGTATGGTTGCTGTTTGAACCAATCTCAGTTTCCACCGGTTTGCCAATGCAACCATTTAACCAATTTTGCATTATTGGTTGTAAGTGCTAATCAGTTTACGTGGCTCGGCGTGTTAATTATCTGGCTGGCAATTGAAAACATAAAGAGTTTAGCCAGCATGGATGTGAAGCTGATTTAGAGAAGAGGCAATGCATTTATTTTTTCTTCTCTCTTGCTCTCCCCCTTTCTCTCTTTTTCTGGTCTCTTTAATTTTTGGAGATCTTTTTTTAGACAATTTTTGGTAAACACGGTAGAAATAATATAGGGTGTGCAAAAAGTCTTGGCCCAACTATAAACTTTTATTGCACTTGGGGTGAACATGGTCGGTCAATACTTTTTAGCATACTACCAGAAAATCATAAAAAGTTTTTATTAAGATGCATTTTTTGGTATTCAGGACATTTTACAATTATGTTGCGAACTTACTATAAATATGCCATGGATGTGATTAATATATGAATATGGAATTAATTTTAAAAAATTTCAATGTGTTTTGAGGTTCCACCAAAAAAGATCGGCACTTACAGTTCAACACAATTTTAGAATAGATAATTAGCAAAGCCCCGATTGGTTAAATATATTAAAAACTGGTATGACAAATTTAAAGGCACTGACAGCGTTGGTGACCGAAAAAGAACGGGCACACAACTGATGGCACTACTGAAACTTTGGGTACCGTATTTCAATCGGGCCCAAGAAAATCAATTTGAAGAGCTTCAAAAGAATTTGGAGTGCCACAGAGTACCGTTATCAAGTCTTTTTCGAAACACATACACTTGCGAGCACGCAAAGTGCAATTGTTAAGGCTCTGCACTGCAATCAAATGTTCTTTTCCGTCGAGCTGTTTTTGCTGCTGAAATTCTTGATGGAATTGACACAAAAAATGACTATTTACAGCAAGTTGCATTTCCTGACGAGGAATGCTTTCCACGCATCAGGACGAGCTAGGTTCAAAGCCACTATCTGGGGATCAGAGAGACAACACATTGTGGTGGAACACCAAAGAGATAGCTGCAAATAAATGTAAAAATGCTGTCTAATGCATGCCAGAGTTATTGGAACTTTCTTTGTTCAAAATTTATCGTTCAAGAAAACATGCGCCTAGTTATGCTACAACTTTATGCTGCGCCACAGCTGAAGGGTTTTCAGCCATACCTAGTCTTGCAACAAGTTGGGGATTCTCCACTCTGGAGCTTTTGTTTTCTTTAGTTTTTGAATGAGACCTTATCAAACAGATAGATTGGAAGAGGTGGACCGACGCCCTGGCCTCCGCTTTCGCTGCATATTACCGTGGAGTTCATGTCAACACTTGCTGAACTGCATATGTGCGTAGATAAAAACTTCTTGTCAAGTACTGGTAGTACGCCAAAAGCTATTGTTCTGCCTTATTCACCCAAAGTGCAATAAAAGTTTATAATCAAGCCAAGACTTTATGCTCATTCTGTAGTTCTTGAGGCTAATTGTTTTGGCGATTATTGATCGTTTCTTTTAAAGGCGCATCATTGTAAGTGCACTGGGCCACCCGTGGGGTAAGTCAGGTTTAAAGTTTTTCTTTTGAAAAGGCATCCAACTGCATTTTTTCAACTTCTTCTAATTTGGAGTATTAGCAGTTCCCATGAAAATGTACTGCCAGGGCAGTACTAATAATTCCAAATAAGGTTTGAGTGGAAGCTGCAATATATCGTATATATGTGACTGCAAAGACTTTATCATGATGGAAGAATAAACCTATATTTGATTCTTATGTGCAGAAGCTGTTGAATTAATGAGCTTCATTTGTCAGTAAGATTATGCTCGTGATACATGTCCAAAAAATTTGGAATTAAGAGATTGATTACATTTTCTAATCGATACTTGAATAGCTATATTGTTTAAGTTTAAATGCTTTGTCATAAGTTTTTATTAATATGAGGTCACTGTAGGCGCGAAGCACTGTGCCAAATGACGTTGCACTTGAAGTGATCAGTGACATCGGATGCATTCTCTCCATCATTGTGCTAGCAATTGTTTTCATCATTCATGCGCTCAGCAGGTATGTTCACCAATATGCTCTCAATACAAACATAAAACGCATCCACTATCAATTTAAAATAGGTGTAGATCGCACATCAACTGTTTTTAAATCCACCCCTAAATAACATCGACAATACGCTCAAATTACATCCAAATCCCACACAAAATGCACCTAAGTTTTCCACTAAATTCACCCGAGATGCACTCGATATGCCAGTGCCGCAACTACACCACGAATAAAGCGGACAAAAATACTTGAGAAAGGGTGGAAAATAGCAAGCATTATTTAGCTATTTACTGTAGCTACGGCAACTTTCCCAACAAAATGCATAATTTTACATTGCTTGCTTTGATTCTCAAGTTAATAAAACAGATTTCAAAGACTAATTTCTATCATATTTTTGACTCGAAAATGAAAATAATTAAGTTTTAACTTGCCTACATGGCAATTCGCCTTCTGACTATTACGTCATTGCTCATACGCACATGTAGTTGATGACATCTAGCCTTCCAGTAGACAGCAGCTCAATTAGATTTAAAACTTCGTAACTTCAAAGCCTATCCATCCTGGAATTACTAAGCTTATTATAAAGTTTTTTCTTTTAATAAAATAAATTATGTCTATCTGATTGTGCATTCTAGCTATTTCAACTTCAATTCTGCAGATAAAACCACATAACACGTATCTGTAGTATAAATCCAAAATTCTTTGCGCCATAAAGCTTGACACTTGGCACGATTGATCACCTACCCGAAGTTTTGACGTCACGATGACGTCATAATCAAAATACTTTTTAAAATTGCATTTTGTAATAGAGGTAAACGAATTTGTGCTCAAACGAAAGCTAGTTCTCCAACTTACAAACTTGTAAAAATGTGCTTTCTTTAGGGTCTAAGATGACGTCATTGCAAACGCTTGATTTCACAATTTGTTCACTGTATTTTCACAAACCCTACTTATCGTAAAAACGCGGTTAATAGCTTTTTCTGGAGAAATTAACAAGATTCTTTCAATAAAAAAAAAACATTCTACAATGATTTAAGCTGAATTGACCATGTACAGTAGCATTTGAAACATGCTTCTCTTTTTTCTGAAACGATGGATTACCTAATGGATTCTTGAAAACATTTTAGCATAAAATAGCGTTACCATGTGGTAGAAAACCTTAAATAATAAGCGCAGAATAGTTGCAAAAATTGTCGAAAAAAATTAAGAGAAGTAAATAATGTTAATAGGAATTTTCAGTATTTTTGGAAAATTATTGAGTGAAATCTTTGTTTGAATATGTAGTGTGGTAAATTGATAGTGCCTATTCTAAATCGTTTAACCATGCAAGTATTTTTTGCAAGTTCTTTGGTTAGTTGTATATTTGCAGTTTTTTCAGGATTTTAGAAAAAAGGTGATTTGATACGCTTTGCAGAAGGTAATTTGAGCAACTGCATCAAATGACCTTCCAAATTTATTGTTTATGGAGCTATCAATTTGTAAGATTTGTTTGGTAGATTGAAGAAAATAGACATATAAATCTTTATTTTAAGCAGTCAAGCCAATCATTCATTCATTGCAAACTTAACTTGAAACTAGAATATGATAGTTTATGATATACTGCTAGATTCTCTTTGATGTAGCCTTTCTGTTTCAGTTGAATCAGCATAACTACAGGCAAATGAGGACTACTGTATAGCCTACTTTAGACTACCGTACCTTACTCCCTATAACCTAATCTGTAATTTTAATCCATCATACCGGTTGCCTATGTTTTTCAGAAAATATGTCAGTAAACCTAATTTTAAGTTAAATCAATTTTTAAATGATTGAAAACTGCCGATAAAATACGTTTGAAAGACTAATCGAAGTTTCGCCCTCCACCAGACATTGTGGGGAAATCAGCAAAAACAGTTTGTGAAGAAGTATTGTCATAATGAAAACCTGCTGCAAACTTTGAGGCGGACACAATAACTCTGATGAGATGCAAAAAAAAGAAACAGGCAAACTGAACATGTGCTGTAGGAATTAGATTCACAATCTTACCCGACCAAGTTTTGCCTCTTGAAATGGAAAAAGATCTCGCAGGTCATATTGTTATACCTAGCTGTTGTGTATTTTAAACCGTTTGTCAAAAAGTGCGAAGAGCTTGCATTTCAATTTGCCATTAAAAACAAGTTACCAGTTCCTGAGTCTTGGGAGACAAATAGAAAAGCTGAAAAGCAGAGATGGAAAAGTCTCAAAGACAAACACAACCTTCCCATCAGAAAACCGAAACTAACATCCACTGGACATGCTACTGCTTTTAATCAACATAAAGTTAAAGAATATTTCAACAATCTTGGCACTGCCATTGCAAGATATCAGTTCACTTCAGATAGAATATTTAATTTAATGAAACTAGAGTAACAACAGTGCAAAATCCAAAAATGATTGTTGTTGCTGCTATATCAAAATCTGTGGGTTCCATCAGATCTGGAGAAAAAGGCGAACTTGTTAGTGCTGTTTATGCTGTGTGTGCTGCAGGTTGTGTTTTGACCCGATTCATAAACTGTTCAAGTGTAATATACTGAGATCACTTTGTGCGTGGTGATCCTCCTGGATATATTGGAAGGGCAACCAGATCTAGTTGGATCAATGTTGATCTATTTATTCACTTTTCAAAGCGCATTATTGAGCTCACTGGCTGCACCACAGAGTGACAGATATTGATCACTATGGACAATTATGAATCACACATATTCATAGCAGCAATTGACTACGAAAGAGATTTAGGCATTATAGTAATGCAAGAGGCTAGCGATGCACTTTGCAAACTGCAGACAGTGATACTGTTTCGACCTATTAGGTTTCTTCAGTGCAGTTGGTGATCGAAAACAAGCTAGAGGCTTTTTATAAAGCATAGCTTAGACCGTCACATTTGTGGGACCTATACTTGGTCCACTGTGGTGGATGATCTGTCAGTACTCTGCGAAGCCGTATCACTCGTGAATTAAGATTTAGACATCTTTCTTTTGATGATAGCGCCCAAAACTTCCCACAAATTGCAGCCTTTTGATGTTTACAGTCCATATAAAACAACAAATAATAAGGCAATGCACAACTAGATGTGGCTGATTGGTCTATGGAAAAACAATCACAGTTTATGATATTCCAGCATTAGCAAATAAAGCAGAAACGATGGATAGGACTCCACGTAAAATCATATCAGCGTTTCGTTCCACTGGCAGCTGGCCATGCAAGCCACATATTTTTCCTAAAACGAATTTTGCACCTGCATCTGTGGCCGACCGAGACTTGCATGATTCTGGTATCAGTTTAGTTGGTCCTCAGCCACTGCAAGACCATCTTCTTGCACCTGACAGTAATATTCACCAGTCTGCCAATCGAGAAGAAACTACAACTTCAAATGTTTCCACTTTCGTTTCTAAACGAGATGCCTTACCTATTCTAATAGCATCGCCAAAAAAGAGTCGAACAGGAGAGGCAAAACCAGAATCTTTTTTTGAAAACATCTTGTTATAATATATTACGAAAAAGCTATTAATAGCGTTTTTATAGCCAGTGGGTTTAAGAAAATTCAGAGAACAAATTCTGAAATCAAGCGTTAGCTGTGATGTCATCTTAGGCCCCAAAATGAAATCATTTTTTCAAGTTGATAAGTAGAGAACTGGCTTTCGTTAGAGCAAAAGTTCGTTTTCCTCTGTAAAGAAATCTGATTTAAAAATATATGTTTGATTACGATGTCATCATGACGTCACAATCTCTGGAAAATGATGAAGTTTTATGTTTTTACTTCTATTAGTCTTAAAGGAGCTACAAGAGACATAATTGGGCTTTATAGTGTAGATATTCTTCTGACAATCACCTGTCACACAATTTGTTTCTTTATGCGCATAGCAAGCGGGTCTGAATGAAGCCAAACTTACTGTAGAATTCTTATATTACTTTGCAAGCTTGCTCCATTAATAACGTTGCTATCTATCTTGTGTTTAGGGCTGCAATTACTTCTCGGGCACCGTTTAGATTAAAAGTTTTTTCTTAGAATAATCAGTTAAATACTCCCCCTGTTGCTGCAGAGAACGCTTAAAGCTGAGATCTGTCAAAATCTTTTTGAATATTTGCGGTAATCTCCTGATCGCCTACGTCATATTTGTGGGCGGCATAGATATAAGTGACAGAGGAGTGACGTGTTCAATGGTGGCTGGCCTGCTTCAGTTCTTTTTTCTCACTACCTGGTGTTGGATGTGTGTTTACAGCTTCGATTTGTATTTGTCACTGGTAAAGGTGAGTTCATAAGGGCAAGTTTAGTTTGACCACCGTAACAATTGTAGCTATCATCAGTTGGCAGAAAAATTTGAAAAAATTTTTGTTATGAAAATATGACCAAATGTTTAAATGTAGGTAATAAAATCCAGAGGGTTGTTAATAGTTTTTTCAGCAAACTCATAAATCGTGTGATAGAAGCGTGATAGTGCAGTAGTGCAATCAAAATTTATGACTACATATTGAACCTACCTTTATGCGACAGTCATTATCTGAAGGATCAACCCCTAGAATAAATGTATTGTTTAGGCATAGATTTGAAGCAGGATTGTTGGGATATGATTTACCAAACTTTAAGCATTCATAATTTTGTTGAGACTAACTGCAACGTGTTACTCGCGAGTTTGGCTAAAGAGATAGACAAATGGATTATCTAAAGTATGTATAGCAAAGCTGTATTTCACGTTCTTATTAGCAACCAAAAGATATAAGAGGAGATCGGTAACCGTTGCAGCTAGTTAGTTAAGATGTTCATCAACCAATGATGATACAGCTGAATACCATGATCTATTTAGATCAGGACGGCACCCAGATTATAAATTCATAAACAAATAGATGAAAAAGCGGCAAGCTGTCAGGTCTCTCTATTCTAGCTTATTGAATTTCAAGACGATAACATTTTAACTGTGGGTAACAGCATTTCTAATAGCAAAATGAACCAAAAAAGGTTGATATTGGTAAGATGAAATCACATTAAAAGAGAAATTAATCAAATTATTATAGAAAACCTACAAGATGAGAACTCATTGGGGACTAGATATTCAGTGTCCGACATTAGAGTTTTGCCAGATATCCAGCATCTCACAAGGCGACAATTTTGCTATCAAGCACCACTTTGAAATGAATGCGCCTTCAGCACAAAAACTAATACTACAAAGAATTTAAAATAAATCTACTATCAAAGATTTGAAACTTGTTCATAACATACGTTTAATCAAAAACTGTAAGAAAACTATGTGATCTAATGGTAAAAATCTGAACTGCGATGATGTCATAAATACAAAATAAAGTATAGAAAAATGTCAATGGAAATATATTTTTGTTTGCAACACTGACTGATTACTACTATGGTTAAGCATTTACTTATTAGATACGATTTAGTGAGCTCGCTACTGCAGTAATTTCGATTTTAAAAGATACTTATATTTACCATGCCAGGTGGGGGCAAGATCCTGGCGTACAGCGATGACAACAAAAACGCAAGCAGCATATGTAGTTGAATAAAAATGTAAAATTTTTACAAAGATGCGAGTATATATCAATGTAGTGTTACCTTCAGATTTTACAAAAAGTTTAGATCTAGATTTGCGATTGATTCATCTTACCTCCAAAAAGCGTACAGTTTTTGGCATGTTCATGAATCGGGTGTTGGCTTTTGTTTGAACTAAAAGAAGTGGATCTCGTCAAGAGATGCGAATAAAAAAAGTTATTTTTTGTTGTGATGCCACTACGACGTTGCCAATCCCCCGGAGCAGTGGTCAGTGATGCCAAGTTTTTATTTTAGCATGCCCTATAGTTTTGAAGAAGTTGAAGCGAAGGCAGGCACTTTGTACCCCCTCACATGCAGATAAAACTCTTGTTTTAAATAGTGCTGATATCACGTTATTGTTGTCATCCAACCCTTTCTCGGGATGGGAGAATGGCGGAAGACCATGGAGCCTCAGAAGCCGGGCAACCCCACAAGGCCTGGACTACAATTAGTATAAAGCAAAAGACTCACTGACGAGTGATCGGCACAAAATTCCGTAGCTGCACAGAATGAGATCAATAATGTATGATAGCATCTGCTACAAATTACACATAGAAAGCTGGTACGCAATTGTGGATGTAGGCCTGTATATCAACAGTGTACATTGGTAGCAATTAGTTGGTCGGTGCCGTCGATCTTTAATCAAGAGCACATTCATTTAGCAATATTCAACAATGGTGACTATACGTGCCAAAGCTGTTGCAGCAGATCAAACTCCCCGCGGATTTGCAGTAATGGCGCTTTTCTACCACTTTAAGGAGTAAAATTTTGTTGGAGGGGAAGCATAGTAGCACCATCTGCAAATCAAAAATTGAATGCCGCTACGCAATTGTTGATACACATGTATACCAATCAAACACATTAGAAGCAATCGATTTTTCAGCACGGTCGATCGCTAATCACGAATGCATTCATTCGACCATGTCCAATGTTCTGAATTGGATGACTGCAGGCACTGAATGAAAGATTCTCAATTCTGCAAATTCTGGAGAGACAAAAGTTTTGTAGGGAAGACCGTGTCCGTTGTAGCATAACCGAGAGAAGGCACTGCGAGCGTGACAAGAGGGCACAAGTCTGCTCCAAGTAACAGCCTCCTTAACGTGGTGATGCGGTTTTTGACCCAGTTGGATTAGATCGAAATGGTTTTTGATCTCTACAACAGTCCTAGATACCCCGGGCCCTCCACAAACCAGACACTTTTTCGCAACGTCCCCTGAACTACCGCAGAAAGGCATCACGCACTCTCTCTTTAAATCTGTCGTCTGACTTTTCCATTTTTGTCCTCCTGACTCTTTTTTTCCAAGCCGCCGTATTTTTCTTTTACTTCTGATGAGGGGCAATGTTCATCCAAATCCTTGTCCTATCTTTTCATGCTCTGTGTGCGCCGGTAACGTGCCTCGAGGATTAGGTCAGTACAATGCTGAACCTGCTCCTAATAGGGAAAATTATGGTGCATCTTTCTTTCGTATTCCGAATTTAACTTCTTTTCCAGCTCCCACTCCTGGAGTTGTTTTTCTTGCTGTATCTCAGTTTTTTTAGGGATTTCTAGTGCACCAAAACTGTTTCTTCTTCTCCGGGGCCTTTAACGCGTATACTTCTACTGTACAAACCTCACCCGACCAACCACTACAACAATGTCACTTTTTCCCTGATCCACTCGTACAACCTTCTACACTTCCTTGATGTCACTCACCTCAGCTTTAATATCTTTCCCATCCTTTTCCACTTCCAGTTCTTCACGACAACCCCTGATTCATCTTCTTCTGATTCAGTCAAGATTCTCCAATGGAACGCAAGAGAACTTTCTCCCAGAAGTGTTGAACTTCTTCATTTTTATTGGATCTTTCCTGTTGATCATTTTTGTATCCAGAAATCTAATCTCATGTCTCCTTTGTCTTTTTAGATCCCTATGTACTACGCTCTGCAATAGGCTTGCACTCACTCTCGGTTTGACACTGGTTCATTTGGTGACTCGCACGCTGATGGCGGTGTACTTATATCAGTCAGATAGGATCTATCCTTTTCTGCAGTCTTAACTTCTCTCACTCGTCGCTTGACCCTCCCCTGATTACGTGGGGATCAACATCTTGCTGAAATGCTGCACCTGATAGTGGAAGGGGAGAAGAGAGGATAGTTCATGCTAGATGTGCCGTAGAGTGTGATGTAAGAGGAAGAACTGAGAAAACGTAGCAAGAATAGAGCGAGAGTCTGAGGGGATGAGAAAAAAAGAAATGTGGCAAACTTATTGGTGAGGCAGAGACAAGTGCAGAGCTTGCAGAATGCTGCGGGTTTCAGCAGAAAAATTTGAACACACTGGGCTTCCAAATACAAAAGAGTGGCCTCAGCATCACAAGTTGAGCAGTTAGCAAGGACGTCTAAGCCTTTTTTTGCCAAAAGGCGAAAGAACAGAAGCCCCATGCAGACCTGGAGAGTCTAGGTTTCATTCTACGTCTGACCAAACCTGTAATTGGAAAGGAGGTTAGAAGACAAAAGGCTCGCTCATACGAAAACAGGGTGAAATGAGTTAGAGTGGCTCCTAGGGGAGGTAAGGACGCCTCTGCAAGAATAAGAGGAATAGAGGAAGACGAGAGGCACCCGTTGATGGCGCGACTGGCCGCTTGATGAAGGCGTTCCAACTTAATAACGTTGGTGACGCTGAGAGATGAAAACCATCCTTGTGATACATGAAAGAAAACGGGCCAGAAAAAACCTTTCTATAGAAGAAATAGGGACTCTTTGGAGAGACCCATGAGGAAGCAGAAATACAGGGTCCGGCAAAATGATCTGACACATTTGTAGGTTTAATAAAATCCAAATAAAATAAAGAAACAAAAAAGTGTTTTCAAGTTTTGAAAAGTACATATAATGCCATTTTGTTTCATATAATCGTTCAGCATTTAAATGAGCCCGGGCTCTTAGGCTTTCCAAAAGAAGTTTGTGAAGAATTCTTCACAAGGATCTGAAAATGCATCCATACAAAATGATGTTGTCAAAAGAACTCTGCAAAAGAGATATTGAATCTCGCAGAGCATTGTGTTTGGAAATTCAACAACATGTCCCCGATGCAACAGCTGTGTTGTTCAGTGACGAGGCACATTTTCACCTGTGTGGCACAGTGAATAAGCAAAACTTCAGATTAGAGAAGAGCCCTCGTGAGTTGCATGAACACCCTTTGCATTGTCCTCAGGTGACAGTATGGTGTGCAGTGGCAGAATTCGGTATATGGGGTCCATACTTCTTTGAAGAAGAGGTTACAGTGACTGTGAACTCTGATCGATATTGTGAGATGCTAAATACATTTCTCAGACCAAAATTGAATATGCTCCACAATATGGACAATGCTTGGTTTCAACAGGATGGGGAAACAGCCCACACTTTTCAACGTGCATTGGGGATTTTGAGGGAGATGTTCCCTGGTCATTTGATCTCATTGCGTGGTGACATCAGTTGGTCCATCCATTCACCTGATTTAAATCCATGCGATTTTTTCCTCTGGGAATACCTCAAGTCAAAGGTGTACATTAATTGCCCTTGCTCTATTGAACAACTTAAAGATGCAATTTGTCAAGAAATTACTGCCATTTCACATAAAATGACCCACCAAGTTATAGACTACTTTCATGAACACCTTCGGCAGTGTGTGGACAATAATGGATCCCATTTGACTGGCTTAATTTTTAAAACCTAATGAAACGAAATGGCATTATATGTACTTTCCGAAAATGAAAACACTTTTTTGTTTCTTTATTTTATTTGGCTTTTATTAAACCTACAAATGTGTCAGATCATTTTGCCGGACCCTGTGCAGCTTAAGCCGTTGAGGCGAGGCAAATACTTGGCCTTAAACGAAGATAAATATGAAGAAAAAAAGGATGTGGTTAAAAGTGATTCCAAGAAAACTTTGAATGGAATTTAGGCGGAGAGGGAAGTTGAATAAGAGGAGGTGGGGCTGTAGGTTAGCTTGAGAGGGGCATTTAAAGAGAAGGGGGGTCTCACATTTACTCGGATTGATAGGAAGAGACTAGTGCTCAGACCAGTGCTGCAGTCGAATTAAAGCTCGTTGTTTAACCCCCGCAGCAGCAGAAACTAGGGGACAGGATAACCAGATGTCCAGGTTGTCAGCATAAAGAGAACAGCTGACGAAAAAGATAGAGACGTAGAAAGATTATTGATTAAAAAGAAGAATAGAAAACGGTCAAAAACAGATTCTTGCGGAACATCTCGATGGACTCGAAAGGAGTGACTTTTACGACTTTGAAATACTACGAAAGTACGCTCGTCAGAAAGACAAAATTGAGTCCATCAAACAAAGCTAGGAAGAAGGCCAGGCAATGTTGGTTTATGGAAGAGAACTGGGTGCCAGACAGTGTTGTAAGCCGGCAAGAAGCAGGTGAGTCGAGAGGTTTTCCTACCTTGCGGAGAGGAATAATAGATGAAGACTTCCAGGTGGAAGGAAAGGAACGCAAAGCCTAGGAAAAATTAAAATTGTGAAAGAGAAGATCCATACCAAAGCGACAAAGGTGCTTTAGCATTGAGAAGGCGGCTATGTATGGGCCAGTAGGGTTAAAAGATAAAATCTTGGCTGCGGGAGCAAGGAATTCACTGGAGGTGAGCGGAGCGGAGAGCATAAAGAGGAATAAAATTTTTCGGGGCGCAAGATCCGGCGGAGCTCAAACAACTAGACTCCGGCTGAGAGATGGAAAAGTGAGGTCCCAAGTAGTTGGCATTAATCGATGCCGTCTCTTTGGAAGAGTAGAACGAAAAAGCAGCATCAGTAGCTGAGCGAAGGATGGAATATACTGATTTAGGATTACATTTAAGAGAGATAGAAGCAAACATGTCACGTACAATGAGGCTGAGATATAAGCCTGGCGCTCTTCATCACTTCTGTGAGCAAAAGAAAATGTCTTGCGTCTTTTCCCTACCGCTTCTTCCACTTCAAAAGACCACCAGATTGTGGTTGGCCTTGGATGCGGCCAAAAGGAATGGAAGATTTGGCACCAATTCAGACCAAAATCGTAAAGAGCACAGCAGCAGAAGAAAGAGAAAGAAAAGAGCATTCCACCGCAGAAAAATAGTGTAAATTAATGTAAATAGCAAAGCCATTTCAACAAGCTACCTGGAAATTGAAGGAAGAAGAACGTTCATTTGGGCGGGCGACTGGAGAAAGAAAAATAGTAAGGAAAATTGGGAAGTAATTAGAACTCAAGTCCTGAAACACCTCGCTGGAGCAGGAAAGGCCACGGGAGGTGGTAGCAAAGGAGATGTCAGGAGAGAAGCAGCTATCAGAGGAAAGGTGAAAAAGAACAGGGGTGTTGGAGTGGTTCAGGGAAGTGGTTCTGAGAAGATGACACAATCTAATTCTTTTTTCCACGAGGATCTGAAAAACGTCTTAATTTTCAGAGTGGTTGATAGCAGTGAAAGTCAGCCACAATTAAGAGATTTCTGGAGGAAAGGCGCACACAGGAAGAACAAATTCGATTCAACTATCCCCCGAAGAAGATAATTGACTCCCTCATTGTCAGAGTATACGTTCAGCGAGAAGAGAAAATAAGTGAAAAGTTTAGAAAGGATAGACTGTTAGGTCGCGACACGCGTGTCTGCCTCACGCTGCGGCAAACAAGAGAAGGACGATATGCCGAGGTTGAAACGCGGTTTATTGGTTGACGGAAATTTGCGGCGAAATCAAACAAGCCGGGAATGACAGGAGCATCACAAAGTTAGAGCAAAGTGGTTGCTGTAACAAAAGTAACTGTTACAATGCCATTGCTACTTGCATAAACGACCGACAAACTCACCAACCTGTGTTTTCCACAGAAGACCCAACAATTTTATTAAT
The DNA here is from genome assembly GCA_963675345.1 of Trididemnum clinides. Lineage (NCBI taxonomy): Eukaryota > Metazoa > Chordata > Ascidiacea > Aplousobranchia > Didemnidae > Trididemnum > Trididemnum clinides. Next base: position 30,981,523 of record OY776294.1, on the reverse strand, counting down.
TTAATTACAAATTCTCACAGCTGAAAAAGTTGTTGATAAATATTGCCTTACACTAACGAACTTTAGCTGCTGCTGCAGCAGCGAATAAACCAAATAATGAAAGGTTTTGGGCAGAATTTTCAAACTAAAATTAATCATTTAAAGCAACGCAGCAGAATTTAATCATTCCGTAAGGAACGCAGCTAAAAAATTGCAATGCAGCAGAACAAAGCATCCCACCGCAGTTACAATAATTGATAAAGTACACAAGCCAGTATACGCTAATTAGGTATTTGACCTTATCAGACAGGTCAGCTACTCTAAATTTACAGCAAAAAAAGTCGTAAGTTCAAAACTCGCGTACATCGAAAAGCAATTGCAACGAAAAACAATTTATGAAGTAGCATAGACCCTGTCTGACAAAAGTTACGAGTATGTAAGAGTCACCAGAAGAAAGAGAAGCAGACCGGTAGTGAGTGCAATCAAATCGCTGTAGCAAGGATTTAAAAATTCTAAAAGGTAAAGAGTATTTGACGTTGGATTTCTGAATATGGGCAAAATCAATTAGAATTAGTAAGACGTAGTGAACAAACTATACACTTTTGACAGGAAAATTTCCTGCATTTTATGAGATAACTCAAGCATTCAGGTGAGGAGAAAGCAGGAGGTAAAGGTAAGGTGCCTGAAGTATAGGGGGTAAAGGTAAGGTGCCTGAAGTATAGGGGGTAAAGGTAAGGTGCCTGAAGTATAGGGGGTTGTAGAAGATTTCAAAGAATAAAAACAGGGCTGTAGAATGGTAGTAGGTTAGTATGCAAAAGTGAAGGGAATAGCTACGACAATCGGGGGAGAGTTGGTTGAAATGCATCCCAGAATGATGGTATACGTGCTGGGAGGCGCCTACAAAGAAAACACAGTGATGGTGAAAAGGGGATTGAAGGAGCAGCTGATGTGCAGCAACAAAAGACAAGTACAGAAATGAGTTCTGGAAAAAGAGCTGAACTCCGAGGATAAGAGAAAGATAAACTCTATATCCTCCCATTTGGGGCAGCTGCAGCATTGCACTGACCTGCGCCTCCAGACCGCATTGCCGGCGCCCACAAAACAAGGAAAGGTAGGGTCTGGTTTGGGACAAATGTTGCTGCTCATCAGAAGAAGACAACGAATTAAAATGCGTAAAAAAAGGGGCAGGAGAGAAAAAGAGGAAAAGACTGTGGACTGATTTCAAAGAGAGTGTTGACGAGTATCTAGGATTATCGAGAAGGCCAACAGCAATTTCAGCCCAATCCAACGAAGTCGGAGACAGCACCATCACGTTGAAGTAGCTGTTGATCGGTATCGTATTGCAATTGGTTGGAACATGATACCGGTCGCAATTGGTTGGAAAAAAAAAGATGAATCAATGCTTTATAATCTTGTCAGAAAAGGAACAACTTACCATATTCAAGCAAATTTATCTACGGCCAAGTCCCACGCTAGATGATGGATGGGTAAAAAAACTCCGAAGAACTCAAAACAAGAGTTTAACTCGAGTCTGGTGCTTCTGTGTATTAATATTAGAGGCTGTCGTATCTCATTGTGTTACACTATCATAAATTGGTATATCGGGAAATTGCAAACAAATTGCTTTTGGCGGAACTTCAGGACTATTAGGTCTTCTGAATTGAGTAGTCATTCAGCACTTTGTGGCCGCTGCGGCAAACACCAATGCATGGTGATCAAAACGCACACAATCAATACATCACATCTTGGAAATCTATGAACTCCAAAAATAATTTTACTCTTTTGTTTTTTTGGTTGCTTTCGCTGGAGTTTTTTAATTTTGCTTCTACTAGTTTTTAATTTTTTTTAATTTAATGCTGCACTCTAAGTTATATTTTGCAATCCACCAAAGAATGAAGGATAGGGCTTGTGGCCTGCGTCCACAATTGAATTTTTATGTCGACATCGTCAACATTGAGCCCTGTTGAGACCGATCTCGGAAGTTTATCTGTCAAAAAAAAAGGTCTTCAAGTTCGTTTCGCGACTCAAGTTTGCAAAAGTTTCATCGTGAAAATAATGATCCCAAAAAAAAGGTTTTCCGTCAGCCCCACATGGAATATACAGTATTAAGCCAATGTTCACTTTAAAATCTCTGAAAAGCCTGAGGAATCTTCCACTTTAGTGAAATCACCCCATTTGCAAAAAAGGGTGCACACCTTTGCTGTTAGGTAAAATCTGTGTAACATGTAAGTATTTTGTTTGTATTTTATTACAGATGAATTAATGATGGCGTGGGGCCGAAACCATTTTGTTTATAACGTCAACTGAGTGATTATTACTATAACTACGATTAAGCATTTTCTTAACCTATTCTCAATTTTCTGTAGAATGTCTAAAAGTTGAATACGACAAACTGTTTGTATATAATCATTATTTTGTTCTAGGTGTTCAGAAATAAAAGCGACAAAGATTTTCTCGTTTACTCCTGTATATTTGCGTATGGTCTTCCATTTACCATAGTCACGCTAAATATTGCAATTACCGTTGGATATTTGGATACTTTAACAAAAAATACGTCTACTTGTAACGGAGGTAGAATTGAAGCTGTGAAATCTGTCGAAACGATTTTTAAAATCGATTTTGTTTACTAATAAAAAAAACATTTCAATTTATGCGAAATTAATTTGATCGATTTGGGCCCTTGGTACTACGTTGCAACTAGGAGCGTGGCAAGGGGTAAACGATTCGGTTTCACAAGGCGACCGTTAATTAAGGGGGCGGCCACTAATTTTTGACTAAAGGAGAGAAAATTTCGGTTGTGATGAATATAGGATTTCAGGGCCCACATTTATTATTTGCTTGATCGGAAGTGGTGGAGGGGTTATATTTATTTTGCGCACAGGCAGACAAAATCTACGCAACGCCACTGGCTGCAGTTTAGTATTAATTTTAGTGTGACTTTTCAAATATGTTACAGAGATTAGTAAAATAGATTTCGCTCAGAAATAAATACAACAGTAGTTTGTGTAACATTACTTTTGTCAATTTATGCCACTGATGCAACACTACAACCAGCTTGAATTTCAACAAGTGACTATCGAATATTGATTTCTATTTCCCATATTTTGATATTACCATATCGAGTCTCTTTTCTGCAGCTATTTATTTCGTATTTTGAAGAAAATACGCAGAGTCACCGTACGACCTTTTTTCAAAGATCACGATTTTGTGACTGATGGTTGTGCTATTTTGCTAATTTTTTCTATATCGTTGCTCATTTTTCAAGTTAATGAAGAGTAGGGTTGACAGAATTATTAGGAGGAAGGGGGGCAAAAAAAAAGACTGAAGGGAGCTTTAGCTTTTCAGTTTTCCCCATTTTTACGCCTATGGTGGCCATCTATCATTGCTCAAAAGCCTCTACCTTTAGCATGTATTTGCAATTCTTTAGCATTTGCCAGAACCGCGATTCGTGGTAGCTGACTCGATAATCCATGATCATTTCGCTGTCCCGTTGTTCTGCTTACGTTTATTTAGCTCTGTTTATGTTTAATTGGGTTCGTATGTCTTTGCTGTGAGTAAAATTGACAAAATGAATTTATGAATGCATGGACAATGCCGGACAACCTTTTGAAACCTGTTTTTCTGTTGCTTGGATTTTGTAAATAACTTTCTGTTGTGACGCAATCAATGTTTTTGCAGAAGCTGTGTTTCCAGTATCAAAGTACAGAGCGGATAACATGTGTTGGTTGCGCGGATACTCCCTTTATTTCGGATTCCTTCTTCCGGCAGGGGTTCTTCTCCTGGTCAATATCGGATTGTTTGTAACTGTACTAGGAAACGGTGTGTGGAAAAAGAAGAAGGTAATTTTACAGCATTTTTTTAATGCTTAGATGATTGCCAAAGTTATTTTAATCACAAACTCTTATAGTGACGGTGACACTGCTTCGACCTATCAGGTCTCTTTAGTGCAGTTAGTTACTGAAAAGAAGCGAGTGTCAAGGAAGAATGTTTTTAATAAAGCATAACTTATACATGTGGGACCTATACTAGATCTACTGTAGTGAATGGACTGTCAGTACTCTGCGAAGGCGTATCACTTGTGAATGAGTGGCCGTTGTCGCAAATTTAGCCATTCTAAATATCGTCCTATATAGTCTGATCTCGGTACTTATGGCAAAAGCGCTAAATGACGTATGCATCCGAGCTAACCAAGTTCTACTGTTAAAGATCACACATTTTGTATCATTTTGAATTTAATCACGCAACAATTGTTTCACCCGAAAGCTCGTCGAGCCTTTATAAGATTTTACTCAAGTAGGGGCATTCTAAATTTTATGCATTTAAAGTATTTGTAGGATCTTTTCTTTAAATAAGATTTTATACACGCCTTATTATCCCTCGGATGAAACATATGTTGTGTAATTTAATTTAAAGTGTTGTAAAAGAATGGTTTTTAATAAAAATACTAAATATGGGCCGATATCAGTTTTGCGATCAATGTCAAATATTTTTGAAAAATTAGCACATACCTCATCATTCATAAGCACGCCTAAATACAACTGACTTTGAAAAATTCAATCGGTGCTGGTCATTCTACTAAACAAGCTTTTGTTGATGTTGTTACGTCAACTAATAAATTACTTTAAAAATATTATTACAGTAGAACCTTAATATTACGGACACCCTTGGGACTGATCTCAGCTGTCCGTAATTCTGAGGTGTCCGTTGTATTAAAACTCAACCTATAATGGACACCAGAAGGCTCTGTAGCTCCATAGTGGTAAATAGGTATTCCTTGGGAGATCACATACTAACTTTAAAGTCAGCTTAAAACTAAGATATAGTGTCCAATATCTTGACTCTGAGCTCACTTAACCATTTAAGTATATATTATTCACATGTAAATTTAACATGTATTTTACTAAGACTTTTTCTTAACCCTTTAAGGATCATAAGATTCTAATTGACAACATTTAAAACAATTCCATAATTGTTGGTAACAATTGAAAAATAATAGATTTCACAAAAGTGGTTATTACATCATAAGGGCATAACAATTAACAATTGTGGGTCATATATGACCCAGTATCCGTCAAAGGGTTAAATATTATACAAATACAAGCACCCCTTTTGAGCACATTGTTTTCACCAGTGAGCCAGTAGGTATCAAATCAAGGTTCATCTGGAAGATTTGACAAGACTTATCAACCTGGTTTTTAGCTAAAGTTGTCAAAGTGGGACTAAGAGTCCAAAGTTGATTGCTTTGCTTGTGCTTTCGATTTCCATGAAGAGTTTTGCATCTTTTTACTCTCTGTAGGTGTCGTGGACTCTGTAGAACTTGAAAATTGAATGGTTCTCCAAGAAAAACTAGGCCCTCTTATGGCAAGATTTCAGTGACAGCACACAAAGGTGTAAAGTTCTAATTGAGATTCCTTTGATCAGCAATTTTTTCGATTGCTTCGATCATAATATCACGAAACTTCTGATTATCTAATTAAGAAATGTTGAGTTAACTTGGCTTTTTAGTTGTTTACAGCTGACTATTATCTTTCTGTCAACTGTCCGTAATAGGTGAGGTTGTGGACACAAATTTCCCAAATCAGCTGTCCGTAGTCCCATCAATGAGATGTCCGTAATATTGGGTTAAAATTATATTGAAAATGGAATTCCGTACATGGGAAAACGCTCCGTAATCTTGAAGTGTTCGTTGTATTGAGGGTTCCATTAGATGAGGTTTTACTGTGCTCTATCTGAATATCCATTTGACACAGTTTGTGATAATATTTTCTTAGAAAAAATCAGTCATTATGGTATTTGTGACCAAGTTATTGAAACTTTGCTTCTTATCTTGAAAATACTATAGAATTCAAAATGACGGCCTAAATAGTAAAAAATCTGCAGTTGGTGATGATAAAAATGTCGTGTTCGGGGATCTTTTTTATTTTTGTAGTAGGCTATACTGAGTAATAAACAACTTTTTGCATTTAGCAGTAGATTTTATGCAAATGATGTTTGTGTTGTTGCCTTAGACCAGGAGCGGGTAACCAACGACCCGTGGGCCCGATCCACCCCGCTGCTCCTTTTCTTCCGGCCCGTGACCGAATTTGAAATAGCCTTATGTACCCGGCCGGTGAAATGCAATTTCCTCGGTATATTGGTTATATGCACTAATATGTTTTGGCTTTTTGCTTACGTAGGCCACAGTAGGAGGTTTTGGATTAACCAGTAAAATGGTCGATTGAATTTAGAATATTCAGTGAGTGTCTGCACGCATTGAAACTGCGTCGTGGAGTCTTGATTATTAGTACCCAAGTCAAATCTGTTTAAAAGGTTGAAATTTAAACAAGCAAGTAGTTTATTTAATAACTGTACATAATGGCGGCTAAACGCAGTAAAGTTAATGCAGAGTGTCGCAGCTTTCAGAAATCTTTGACCTTGGACTAATTCTTTAAGCAGCATATTTGGAAGCCTGTTTGCCTCATTTGCTGTGACAGTACTGGTGTGAACAAAGGGCAGAGCTGAATTTAAGGAACTAAATGGGCAGACCAGAAAGATGAAGTTTGTAAACTCACGAAATCTTCAACAGCCTTTATTTTTTTACAATAGAAAGTGCAAAAATAGAAAGAAATATCCACGCAGTTATCCGAGATCAGATCTGGTAGCAGAGAAGCTGAAGTCTTTTGTAGAAAAAGAATTTGTAAACAAATGCTTAATGACAGTTGTAGATAAACTATGCCCCCCAAAACACCGTTATTTTTAGCCATTAATTTTTTTAGAAGGACAGTTACAAGGCGATTTGAGGATATGTCAGAAAATGTGAAAAAAAAAGCGTAAAGAACACCGGTACCAAATTAGAATATTTTTCTGTAGCTCCTGACGAAAGTTTAAATTTGAAAGACACTGCACAGTTTGCAGGCCTTGTGTGAGGAGCAATGCCAAGTTTTGATATTGTAGAAAAATTCGTCCACTTAATTCCAGTAAAGGATACCACTACTGGAAAAAATATTTTCAAAGTTTTGCAGACGATAATGGCAGACATGAAACTTGATTTTGCAAAACTTTTTGGTCTTACTACAAATGACGCCCTTTCAATAGTCGGACAGTTCCCTCGTTAAAACGTGGATAAATTGCCTTGGAATTTCCCACAATATCAAGGAAATCCACCGCATCGTATATCAAGAGACACTTGGCGCGAAATCTCGGCAACTTAACAAAGTAATAGACGTGGTAGTAAAAGCAATAAATTTTATTTTAGCTCCTTGACTAAATCATTGTCAAGTCCAGGAATTTTTGTTTGAGATGCAAGCTGAATTTGGAGACCTAACGTACTTCTGAAATATTCTATGGCGTAGTTGTGGGAAGATATTATAACCCTCTGCCTACCAGCAAAAAATGTGCATTGTATACCAGTGGGGTCAAATTGACCCTAGTCAAGATTCTTATTTTGGAGTTATTTTTGTTACCTTTTTTCAAGCTTTTGCTTAATTAACACGTAATAAATAAAGAAATTGATCATACTAGTAATAAAAAAATTTTTTAAATCAATAAAAAATGAAAACTCTAGTTGTACAAATTGCTGCTGCACCAAACGAACACAAGTTTTGCATTTGTTACAAGGTTGATTTGAATGGTGATATTGTTTAATCCATATCCAATAATTAGTGTTTTCATAGTACTCAAAAAATAACAGCAATAAAAGACAAAACTAACGGTACTGATAATAGTCTTGTTTGATCTGCCGGTGTAGGAATCACGCAAGTAAGAGTTCCAGGTTTCAAACATGTCTCTGATTGGTTGCAGCTTGTCAGGGGACCGATCATATCGTCTTGACCGTGCATTGTCAAATAGAAGAGCGCGTAAATTTTGTTGATACCTTCCTCTACTCACAGTGCAATTGAAAAGGGCCGGCCAACAAGTGTGCTCCATAGCTATGCAACGCTTTTCTTGTTGGACTTATACACGCCAATCAAAATAACTACACCCAGTAAAGTTTAAATTATTATCATCCACAAGTTTCCATGAGCTACCATATACTATGGCTTCTACGTGATTAGTCCACTGACATATGGTTTTTCAAAAAGAAGACCGTAAAAATAAATTGAAAGTTATTTTTGAGCACTGAGATTTTGTAAACCTTGTCGCTCCTGTACTTTGCCGAATGACACTATGTGCAGCTGCACTACCAGCATTATTTGTAAAAAGTGTTGTTTGCTGCGTTAAGGTTTTGGAACAAAATAGTTTATTGAAGCAGAGGAACAGGGTTGATCACCCAGTTCTTCTTCAGAAGATGATGAATTACATAAAGGCATTTCTTCCCTGTTTTCTTTGCCATCATTAGCAGAAATCCAATCCGAGTCGCCTATTTCGTCTTCTTCGCTATCGTCACTTGCCAAAAAACCGAAAACTTCATCTGATATCTTGACGTGTTGCTTCTTTGCATTTAACTCTTTTATATTTGTTCTAGGATTTATTATAGTTTTGTTTTTATTTATTTTTAAAAAAATTTATTTTTTAGGAAGCAATGCAATAATGAGGTTTTTTTATTTATTTGCATGTTTCATTGGGTCATTTATTCATAAAAATGCTTGGGGTCAATTTGACTCAACTAATATATGATGTTGCTTTTTTTATTAGCTCACGATAAAGATGTCCAACAAAGAAAATTTTTTAGGTCAACAAATCTCTTCAATACAAAATAAAAATGATAACGTTTCACTGCGCTGCTACCAACGGTTTAGCAACAGGAGTATTCAAAAATGTAATTGGGGTCAAATTGACCCCATGGTAGACAGAGGGTTAAACAGAGTGTATGCTTTGTATTCTTTGCCTATGGTAAAAACAGGGCAAATAAGACGTTGCCAGGGATTCGAGAAACTCTAAAGACAAGCAGTGGCTCTTCGCAACCAACCTCACATAATGTTTTTTAATCGATTGCGTTTCAAGAAATGTAATTTTGTTTCTGAACGAGATTTGACCGTGTGAAAAAATATCAAGTTTTTATTTCTGCTTTCACAACTATCCACTGGGTAAGCCAGTTTTGCCGGCTGAATTGGTATTCTTAACCTCGACATTACTGATGGGGTGGGAGGACAGTGAGCAACGCCTGCAGAGCCAGATAGATACAAAGAAAAAAACGAACTACTAATCTTTTAAACCTACACGAAATTATCAAATGCACAATGGCTTGGTGGTTTGCCAAAGTGGAGAACTAAAAACAAAAAATGACGCATGGCGCTACATTTCAAGTCATGTTGTTTGCTATTCTGTGATGTTTTTTATTCATCTTTACAGCAAAACCATAAGTTTTTAAAAAGTGTATATTGCGATGATTTAAACGTTTTAAATCATTGCTTTCAAAAAATCTTTGATATATCCTTATTCTTAAACTGTACAAGCCTCCCATGATTTAATAAGCCAAAAAACATCCAGAGCAATACTTTATTAAACATATTGAAATTAACATGACAAAATCAAAATAAACAAAAACGAAGAAGCTTTTTCTCTCCTCTCGGGAACTTTATCAGGGCAAAATAAATCTGTAAATACAACGACAAATTTAATGTTACAGTACTGGACACTATTAACGTTATTCATTATCAAACACTATTTACTATTAAACGCCTCAAGCCATCCTTAAACATAAAACTTGGTCATTCAGAAGGAGCGAAGTCGCTTCTGTACGTGTTTCATTGAGAGGTGTAGTGTTAAAACGATACTACTTTTGTCAATAGTGTCCAATACTGTGACATTAAATTTGTTGTTAAATTTGCAGATTAATTTTTGCTTTAATAAAGTCCCCAAGAGAGGACGAAAAGCTTCGGCGTTTTTTGTTTATGTCATGTTGATTTCAATATATTTAATGAAGTACTGTTCTGGATATTTGTTCATATGAAATCTGTACAAGTGTCGTAAACTAAATCAGATGATGTTTGTGTGGCTGCTGCATCGAACGAATCAAAGGTTCTTTCGAAGCTCTTCCTCCAATCACGCATTGAAATAAATAACAACGAATTGACATTGTATGCAACGTTTACCTTAATTTGTTCGTGTTTTTATCTAAAGACAAAATCTTTAAATTTAACTTGAACTTCATTAGAGGATGGTTTCTGTGTACCTTCCTTTAAAACTGATCTCCTTCTACGATCAGATACATTTTTGGAGTTGTCACACCAATTTCAAATAACGTTCCTTGTTCAAAATTTTTAAATCACCCAATGAAAATACTCTTTTGCAATTTTACTCAATATCTCTCACAGCAGGATTTTTTGTTCGTGGGCTACTTGATACAATGACCATTTTTGATTACTTCGCAATCTTTTATTTCAGTAAGAAATCTTTGCATTGCTATATCTGTGACAGCGTGAGTTTTATTCTTCTTTTTTTTGGTTATTGCTTAAGTTATGGCAAATCTCGCAAAATAGCTTCAAGCTGCTGATTTTTTTGCAGCATATTTGAACTTCATTATTATGCAGATAACCTCAACCTCTGCTCAATTATCTGCTAAACGCAAATTGTTCATTTCATTGACACTCTTCAGCACAATGGGTTTGTCATGGGTGATTGGTTACTTCATGCTTATTTCAACTGACCCCACCTATTTTGTGGTACTGAGCTGGATCTTCGCTCTTTGTACAAGTATGCAGGTGAGCAGGAGTTGGCATGTCGGCATTATTGTTTGATCGTTGATTATAAGTCTAAATTGATATTTATCAGTGTAAAGCTATTTTTTGTCCGCATCAAATTCTTAAATGATGATTCTATAATCGAAAGCTCATGAGCTTTGAGCTAGTTTTATGTTTGTCTGCATGAAAAAAAGCTGTTGCTGTAGCAATAATTCATCGCTTACAGTATAACTCGTTCACAAAAAGACTAAATCAATTACAACTAAATCAGCTAAGGTTTTTTTGTATTTTCGTACATACCATGCTGATTTAGTAGTTATTCAATTTTCCGTAGGCAGAATTCATAAGAACAGCAGCGGAATTGCTAAAGTATGTCAAAGTTATATACAGTAGATTGCATAGCATACTTTGCTCCAAGTTCAGTTCAATCCGTTTGCAAGTAACTTCAAACAATTTCAAGCTCCTTATTTCCTAACAAATAAAAGCTTTGTTTCAGGGAATATTAATTTTTATTACGTCATGCATCTACAACACGAATATTCGCCAGCAATGGAGAGTTATGACTGGTAATTTGAGGAAAAGAGTCAGCAGTACGTTTCAAAGAAGCAATCAGATGAGCCATGATTCAAATCAGCAAGCAAGAACAGAGCTGGGGATTCGGACCTCGGAAACTGGAGTTACAAGCTATATAACTCCCACCAAAAAAACAGAAGTTTAGTTGAATTACGAAATAGCTTTTTGTGATGCACTCATCGATGGCTGCACGGCGTCAAATAGGAAACAACTGAAACAAAATCCCTTCTCTCGAGTTTGCGGCGTCTACTTGAATTATTGCTTTGTACCATGCTTCCACTTCAAAGAATAGAGTAGTAAAGATAACGTTAGCACGACAACACCAAGAGCAACAATAAATTTTAACAAATAGAGAGTTTTACTTCGAGTATGTGCAAAAATATCTTTGTTCTGTTTTTATTTGATACAATGCAAAAGCTGATGAGTGTATCTTCAAAAGCATTTCCTACCACAGCTTTTTAAAAATTATTTTGAAATTCTGCCTAGTCAAAAACTATTTGAAAACAGCATATAATTACCACCCGCTAAAAGTTTCTTTCTTTTTTTAAAGCCGCTCCTTTTTAAGCTAGAAATTATTGCCTTTCTTGTAATACTATAATTTATCTACTCTTGTATCTTTTGTTTTGTACTCGCCCTCATCTTTAAATTAGCATTGTAATGTAATAACCATGTTGTCCAGAGACTGTTTTTTATATCCAATAATTTAATTGTTAAATAAAAGTGATTATATTAAAATGACGTAGCATAAAAGTAAAGCATCCAATACTCCAGTTGCCATAATAAATGACTAACCCAACTATTACCGCCTTCAAGCGGAGCGTCTGGCTCCCTTCATCTCCCATACTGCTTAAGCACCTTTTGCATAAACGCTTTTCTACAATATTGAAAGGTCTGGTGAACTGCTGAAGTTGAGTGCAGCCTAGCCAATATGAAGAAAAATATGTATGTATGATTACACCGCTCAGCTACACTTGTTTGCTTGGTTTATGTAATTGTTGTAGACCTACAGTCGGTTCACAAAGCATCATGAAAATCATGTAGAGGTGGCCATCGGAACAACCAAAGTAATTCGTTGATTGTTGTCGATAAAAAAACGCGATGCGAATTAGTTGTAGACAATAAGTTTTAGCACCAAAACAACGTTCAAAAACTATTACAGACGAGTGTCGTGCGAGCAAGCTGCAACCACAGAGTCATTTTAGAGCTACCAATATCAACTGTGGGAAGTTAACTGGTAAGATAACTTCACATCGCCTCCTAGTTGAACTCGAGCAGTCTTGCTATCTCGGGTTTAAAATATTGAGATTATTAAGTAGTAGTAGTTGGGAATTAATTTTGCAACACAGAAAAATCGACAATCAGATAAAAACAACGAGCAAAAAGGGATGCAGGCGACAGATCAAATTGACGTTAAACATGCCCAAATTTTTTAGAGTTAAATAGATTTAAGAAAGGAAAATGGTCGTCGAACCTTTAAAAAACAATAGGCATAACTATCGAAAAAAGCAGTTTGCCGAACAAACAAAATAATACTTAATGTAAAAACATTTCATAACAGCAATAACTTGCCCTGAAGGTGGAATCGAACCACTCTGACGTAAACCAGCGACAGGCTGGAAGCCTGCACCCCAGACCACTGAGGATCATCTCTCATCAAAGAAAACAAAATAGCATCAGGAATTTACAATCAAGTTTAATGCGACCGGTACACGATGTCAGTGTAAGTGTCCAAAAATATCTGTATTTTGATTAATGTTTCGCATTACAACCATAAACTTTTCCATTCACAGTTTCAGTTTATAAAAACTGTCACTCACCAAATGTGTAAAAGCTTGTGGATAAACAGATAAAATTTTATAGCTTTAAACACAGCTTTTGATTAGATTTTTTTGGCTGGTAGTGTAGAGTCTTGGATCGTCGAGTTTTGAACTTTGGTGAAATTGTCGTCATTTTTGTGTATAAGCTAATATATTTTTGGTTATGCATACGAGCTCGTCCTAAGTTAGGCTTTACTTGCCGGCCTTAAGTCAGACCAGCGGTTTTCAACCGGTAGGCCATAGCATGTAAATCAGATGGGCCACCGAGCGGCCATCTGTGTATTTTGAAAATGGGTTTGCATGCCGAATAAGGTTGAAAAATACTGGTCCATTTGAACAGTCATGCGGATCAGCACCTGTAAACTAGAGACGCAATGACCTTTTTTTGGAGTTCAACTTCACTGCCATGACATCTTATGCTTTACCCAGTGACATTGTAATTATTCCATCAAGTTCATATGAACGTGGGCCACGACACGAAAAAGGTTGAGAAACTGACTCACCATGACCGGTAATCCATGACTCACTTGCATTGACCTCGTCGCTTGTCCGCCACAAATAGATTGGAGTATTTCGCGAAGCACCTGATTTAAAAGTACAACAAACAAACTTTCCGACGGTTTCTCTGCATTATCGCTTCGCGCTGAGCGCCAAACAGAAAAGTTGTGAATATGTTGTTGGTCTTGTTGTTGTTTCCCGACCCCTTCCGAGGGATGGAGGCATGGCGGAATCCATGGAGTCTCAGAAGCCGGGCAACTCTCCAAGGCTTGGACCAAAGGTCGGAAAGAGAGAAAGAGAAAGTTGCCAAAGAGCGAGCGGTGCAAAGAGTCAGTACCTGGACAGCGCAGAAGGAGATGAGAGGTGTCTTGGGACGATTGTCCGCAGGCGGTGCAGGAAGAATTCTCGATTCTGCCATCCTGAAGAGACAAGAGCTTAACAGAAGGCTGTGTCCGTTGCAGCGTAGACGAGAGAGAACACAGCGAGTGTGACGAGGGAGCACAAGTTTCTCGGTGGAAATCGAGGGAACCTGTGTGTCGAAGAATTTAGAAGAGACACTACGCCTCCAGTCCGAGAAAAGACGAGAGTGGATACGAGAGATAAGAGATCGAAGAGGGTGCAAGTGGCGCTCCCCGTCTGGCCAGCTCATCAGCCGCGTCGTTCCCCGGGAGAAACGAGTGTGCGGGAACCCATTGTAGCCTGATAAAACAGGAGGAAAGAGAAAACAGTTTCTGCCAGATCTACCAGAGAGATTGAGGTAAAAGGAAAGATGGAGGACAGAACAAAGTGGCGAGGTCAGAACAAGAGACAGATAGGAGGAGAAAAGAAGAGAAATGGCAAATTTGTTGGGGCTGCCGAGACCATAAAAGAGCGGTCAAAATGGCGTAGGCTTCAGAACAGAAGCTTGAGCATACTGAGCCTGCTGAGAAGGAAAGAGTGGCCTCAGTGCCACAGAGAGAGCAATTGACAAGTACGCCAGAACCGCTTTTGCCAAAAGAAAAAGGAACAGAGCCGTCAGTCCAAAGTACCAGATCGTGAGGGGTTGAGAGTCAAGGTGAGCGAGAGCCGCTCCTTGGCGAGAAAAAAGGAAATCAAAGCGAGAGCATTGAGAGGAAAGGGTAGACGCCGCGGTGAAAGAAATTGGGTTCCAAGGAGGAAAGGGAGGGAAAGCTAGAAAAGCCTCCCTAGGGGAAGTAGAAAGAAGCGTGAGCTGGTTAGAGGACGCAAAAGCTCTCCAGGAAGATCTGCAGAGTCTTGGTTTTACTTCGACTCTGGCCAAACCTGAAATAAGATAGGAGGTTGGGAGACGAAGAGCCCGCTCATAAGATGAAAGAGTGAATTGAGTCAAAGTGACTCGTAGGGGAGGAAGAGAAGCCTCGGATAGAAAAAATGGGATAGGGGAGAATGAGAAGCAGCCGGTGATGGCGCGACTAAGCCACTCGGCGGAGGCGTTCCAATTTGGTGATATTGGTAACGCTTAGGAAAGGAAACCAATCCGGGTGAAGCATAACTGAAAAGGGGCCCATGAACAAGCAGAGATACAGCGTAAGGCCTTAAAAGGAGGGAAAAACTTGCCCTTTAGCGAAGATACATGTTTAGAAAAGGAAAGAGTGCGGTTGAAGGTGATACCAAGAAATGTTGGAATGAGATTGAAGCGAAGGCGGGAGTTAAGTAAGAGGAGGTTGGGCTGGAGGTTAGCTTGGTGGGGATCCACCGAAAAGAAGGAGGCTTCACATTTGCTCGGATTGAGAGGAAGACACTAATAGTGAGACCAGCACTCCAATCGAAACAGAGCTCCTTGAGTGGCCTCCAACGCAGTAGGGACTGAAGGGGAGGAGGACCAAATAGCCAGATCGTCAGCGTAAAGATAGCAGTTGACAGAAGAAGGTAGAGAAGCAGAAAGATCATTGATGAAAAGAGAGAAAAGTACCGTGCCAAGAACGGATCCTTTGAGAACACCTCGACGGACTCGAAATAAGCGACTTTTGTGATTTTGGAAAACCACGCAAGCGCACCTATCAGAAAGGAAAGATTGAGTCTAACGAGCAAAGCAAGGAGGGAGGCCAGCCGCAAAGAGTTTATGAAAAAGGGAAAGATGCCAGACAGAGTCAAAAGCTTTCGAGAAATTGATAGTGGAGAGGATCGTCCGAGAACCCGGCCTGGGTTTGTTAAACCCATCCAAAATGGACTGAAAAAGATACAAAATTTGATCTAAAATAGACCGTCGAGGGCGGAAACCGGTCTAGAGGGGAGAGAGAATGGATTTAGACTTCAGAAAGAAGAGTAGACGGGATAGTATGATGCGTTTAAAAAGCTTTGATAGATAGAAGGTGAGAGAGATAGGCCGGAAGAAAGCACGAGAGTCGAGTGGCGAGAGTCGAGTCGAGTGTTGTATAAGTAACAACTGAGTTTAAATACATCAACTTAGCTCATATTGGACAATTGTTCCATTATTGGAACATAACTTTAAACGTTCACCACAGATCGCACACGTGATATCAACAAACTGTTTGTGTTATATCTCTTTTTGAGGGTTGAAAATATTTTTTCATAAAAATTTGTGATAATGACGCCATAAGTTTTGCTGTAATTAATCTTCACATTTTGCGATCCAACATCCAGTCTAAGTCTTCATGTTTTGGCGGAAACAGCCACGTCATCAAACCGAATTTTGAACTCTTGTCAATAAAACTTTTTTCTTTGAACATTTACTATTCTGTAGGTTTAAGTTTTGTTTTGATATTGTGTTTATTTGCTGAGCAGTATTTGCTTGAAAATTTTGTTTAAATATTGGAGCACTAGCTCAATGCCTATGCTAAAGCATCTTTTGGCGAGCTCGCGACGAAACAAAAGCGCCATTCCTGCAGTTGAATTGCTGACAGCATCAAATCTTTTTCGAGCTGATAATTAACAAAATTGATTTTCTAAACGAACTTTTACAACGATTGAATGAATATTTAATTTGATTTATGATTGTTTCTATGGTAAATGGCTGTTTCTGCTTAAGAGCGTTGATGGCATTTTTTGCCTGTAGACTCTTTGCGACTACTTGAAAAATGTTCTATGAAAGCAAATTTATTGTAATGTTGCCAAGCAATTGCAATATGACACACTAAATAAATCAGACTTTAAGCAAAATCACAAAAAGTGTATCTGCATCGGCAATCAGATGACGTGATTGCATCATTCCTAAACTGTTGCATGATAAGGCTAAAAGCGATGGCGTGTAATCGCACTTTGCCCTCGCTGCACTCTTTTCTTGTGTTTGTGTTGCACCAAACACAGCGGCCCTGCTTCACGCAATTAACTGGCTGGTGTTCTCCAATACTTTTGTTGGCGATTCTCTGGCTGCATTTTAGAGCCGGAGCTGTTTCAGGGTGCACCACGCGCCTAAGCAATCCAATCACGACAGATCTCGTATAATCTATGTGATCTGTTTGAGGATTGCGTTGAAGTATCACGTGTAATCGCCAAGCTGCTACACAAATCATATTGATGCAGTTGAGGAAGAGAGGGTAATACTACTTCTTTGCATGAATGTTTGACTTAAACTGAATGATGAACAGTACAAACGATCAACGCCGCACGTCCCTTGGTTCTACCTCATGAAGCAGTGAGGTTGTGAAGCATCCGTTCTCTTTTTTGACTTTGACTAAAGAGCTTGAACACTTTTATTGGCTTAAACACTAGCAAAGTTCGACGCCATGTAAACAACTTGATTGTCATTCCATTGCGCCAAAGCAACATTTTTGTCGGAATAGCAGTCGTAAAAACTTCGTTCTTTTTTCTGGACCGCTTTTGAAGAAACCATTGGGTATTTCATAAGCCGATTCTCACGGATCGTTCCTAGCACACGAAATTGTTTTTCCTTCAAATCAACCACCAATTAAAAAGAAGTAAAAAAGTTATCAAAGCATACACAATGCTGACTTGAATAAGGTGTATAGTTGTGTGATCTGTAGTTTAAATACTGATTGAGGTTTACGGTACTGCTGTGAATTGCAAAAGAGTTCCAAATTCCAAATTGAATTTGGAATCAGTAAGAAGGTTGCATATGACGTCACACATTTCGCGCCAAAAAAAGTGGCTGACCAAAACCTATAATTTATGCTGGAAAAGTATAGAAAAAACACCCACTTTTGAGGTTGTTTTCAAAACAAATGAGAAACTATTTTAAAATTGGAATGAATTATTGCTACTTGGATCCGCGGAAACAAATACATTTGACCAAAAGCAATTTGGTTGAGATTTGGCCTTAAGTTGGCTAGTCTAAATTTAGTACTGTGTGCCAATTTAAAAAAAATTGCCCCTAAGAGAAGTACCATCTGAATACCATTTGCTCCTCAGTTAAAAATAACTCTATACCAATTAGATACTCGTCTGTACATTAGCAAAAACAACCATTATCTTATCATTACAACCGGTACGGTAAACTTGCCGGCAAGCTTGCTTGTTGTGACCATGGACAAGGCACTTAACGGTATGCCCTCATCTTTATGTGGCAAACAGGCGATGGGGCCAAGCACTCTACCCGTCGTGGTAGCCCAGTCCGACAAAAGACATGCAAACAGAGCTTGAGCTCATACGCATAAATAAATGAATCGGTACCGTAAGCTTTTTAATTACCCTTGTTTCAGCAGCCTAGGCAATAGCCAAAAAAATTGTTTAAGGAGTAGTTAAGGTCACAAAAATACATTTGATATACGGTATCAATACGACTGGTATGCAAGCACTATTGACAAAAATTTCAAAAATTACTGATTTTATCCATCATTATCTAATCGAACATATGGCAAACGGTACAGAAGTCTGCCTGTCATTTAGGTTACAGTATAATTTAAGTTTTCAACTTTTCAGTATGCTTGTGCAACTAAATATACTATATAAGTTGCACATTACAATTCACTTAAACTCAGCATTACCAAACTCTCTGATTAATCCAATATGAAACTCTACCGGAAGCTGGCTATAAATAAGCCAGAATGTTTAGCCCATAACATTAGCCCAACTATTAGCAATAACAAGAAAACCTTAGCACCTTATATCTTACTTTGACTTTAGATTCATTCCTTAACATCATTAAAACAACATATTTAACGTTCACTCAACAACTGTCACGTTTATCGATTTGATTGGCAAAAACGATATCACTCCTATTCAATTCAATGCAAAAACACTGACACTGGCCAGCCAGTTTTTTCGAAAGTGCATTTTGATGACGTTTGATCACGTGCGTGCAACCTTCCTATTGATGAGAAAAAAAATCATTGATGCATGTGCTAAGCAAGTAAAAGAGTCACTTAAACTGATGGTAAAGTAAGCTTTATTTGAAAAAGATGTGCTGCACCAACAAGAAGTAGAAGCACTTAGGATGCATATTATTGAACTAAAATTCGATCAAGAATTTATACGGTTGAAGTATGATAACCTAAAAGCAGAATATGATAGGCTAACATCAGCCCAACAGCAACACAATAAAATCTATGCCAAGCAAAGGAGCATGTCACAACAACAAGTAGCAGAAAGTGATAACAGCAAAATTGACGTCATAGAGCAATACGGAAGGAGGCAAAATTTGTAGTTTAAAGGAGTATCGGTAACTGAGAATGAAAATGTCACCAGTACTGTTATCGAAATTACTAAGTTACTGTGTGTTGAAATTACAAAAAATGATATTTCTACAGCTCATCGTTTAGCAACTAAGCATCCTAAAAATGGAGCTACAAGTTCTGCACCTCCAGCTATTATAGCAAGATGTGTACACAAGGGTATTCGTAATAAAATATACAATCGACATCAAGGAGCAAAAACCATTCAACCTCACCAATATCCAGTTCCAGGAAATGCTCTATGTTAATGAAAATCTAACTCAGTACAGGAAAAAAACTGCTTTGGAAAACTAAAGAACTGACAAATATCAAGATGCATATTTGTGGACCACAAATGGTAAACTTTTTGTGAAAAAAAGTGAGAAGGATGAACCAAGAATCATTCAGAGTGAAAATGATTATCAAAAACTGGTGGTGGAACTACATCCTACCGTTACTGCGGAAAACTTGATGAGCAAGTAGAGTACTTATCATAAAATTTTTGTTTAGCAGGTTTTTGCTATCTACTGATCCAATGAGTATTAAAAATAATGATATTGAATCTAATACCGATTTAATGACGTTTCCTAACTCTAACATCAGAGATTGCAAATATTTCACTTTGCTAGAGCTTGCTGATGCAATGAAATCTAATAAAAGTAATGAGATAATTATAATACCTTTTAATTTAAGATCATTGCCAAAAAATAAATATAAAATTGAAAATTTTTTGTTGCAATTTCCTAATTTACCACACATAATTGCTATAACAGAAACTAAGCTAAAATCATCTAATCTTGACCAAACTGAACTAGAAAGTTATCATTTTGAGGATATTGACTCCGCGTCAAATGCTGGGGTGTTGGTGTGTATATAAGAAATGATCTAAAATACCTTTTAAAATCTGATATCGTTGTACATACTGAAGACTGTAAAAATATTTTTATTGGAATTATAAACAAACCAAGTAAAAAGCGACAAAAAAATATACTAATTGGCATAGTTTATTGGCATCCCAAAGTTTCCTTCACGTCATTTCAAAATAAACTTTGTGAAGTGTCGCGTTTTAATATAATAATAGAATTTTTCAGTTTTATCTCAATCTTAAATTTCTTTTAAAATTGAGGCGACGTATGATAATCGCTCGGATAATTAGGTCTGACTGCAACTTAATAAAACTTGGAAAAGATTGGCTTCCACTAAAAAAAATACCTTAAACCACTTTAATAACAGAATATTGTATTCACAGAAATAATACTTCACTACTTCAAGCTTCTTCGCTCAACGATCTCAGAACTAATCACTTTACTACACAATTAGAAAACCGCCAAAACTAATTTCACCAATAACTGTTCAATATTCGCCACGTCAACAAAATCTGCAATAAATCATCACAAAAGACAATATCCCTTCTTTACTCCGTCAATCAATATTTCTCTCTCCCCGCTACACGCCTCTCTACTCTCTCTACTACTCTCTAACTACCCTACAAAAAAAATCCCGTCGCCTTGTATATAAATCGAAAAAAAAACAATCCAGAAAACCCTAGAACGAAATCACGTAAAAAAAGAAAAAAAAGCATTACTTGTTATGTAATCGGTTATCAAAATTCTTCGAAGAAGCTAGAATCACTAGATCAATCAGGAATTTTATTATGTCATAAACGATTGTGACGTAATAAACGCGTACTTACAGCAAATCCGATTGCGAGGAAAAAAGATCTTTTTTTCAATTAGTAGCCGAGCGAACATATGATACAGCACTTTACACATATATGAAAACTACTCTTACAAGGCAGATTTCCTTATTCGTGACATGAAGTTTATTTTGATATCCCTTTGAGGACCTTTGGTACACATATGTACCATGATTGTTGATTGTTATATCATTATGACGTGATACCCAATTATCTAAAATCCATTGTATTTTTGTTGTTACCAAACAATTGCGGCATTGTTTCAAACTTTATGAATTAAATTCTTGTGGTCCTTAAAGGGATATGACGTGAAGGAAATGCTTACTATTGTAATGCTTACTATTGACCAAAATAATAATTCTTTTTTTTGCTAGAGATTACAATATAGATTTATCCAAACAAAACATTGAGCCTAAAGTGAGGAATTATATCAATGAGGTATATTCTTCTGGATGCTGCTCACCAATTAACAAGCCAACCAGAATAACTTCCATATCATCAACTATTCTAGACCATGTATGCACAAATTCATCAGAAAAAATACGTACATCAGGTATCTTAGTGCTAGATGTGTCTGACCCCTTGCCTATCTTCTGCACTATTCAAAATAACTTTTGTAAACCTTTTGAACTGAAAGAACAAGTACAATGTACATGATATGAAACATTTCAATGCTGAGTCATATTGTGAAGATGATAGCTACAGACTGAAAAACCTAAAACAACTTTCTGACCCTAGTACAAAAATGAGCAAGTTTTTAGATGTTCTTGCCAGCGCTACCAACGACCGTGCTCTTTTCAGACTATTTTCTCGAAAAAAAATGAAAATAAAATCAAAACCATGGCTCACTAAGGGACTACTAAAATCTATTTTAACAAAAAATGCACTGTTTCAAAAATGTTATAAACAGAACAAAATACATCTGATATCCCATTACAAGATATATTTGAATAAATTAACCAAACTCGAAAGAATAGCAAAAAAGAATTACTATCAAAAAGAAATGCAAAAACATGATGAATCTAAACGGTGGAAAATTATTAATGAAATACCTGGGCATAAAAAAATCAAACATAAAGTTATATATACCATTACAAATGTAAACAATAGACTAGTAAGTGAAAATATGGAAATCTGTAATAAATTTAATAACTACTTTACTGATGTTGGGCCGTCAACGGATGCTAAAATACCAAATACCCAATTAAAAAAGTTTAACACAACAGACATAACGAAATCATTCTGTTATGATCCCATAAATCCAGAAGAAGTTCTTTTGCAACTTCAACAACTTGACACATCAAAAGCTAGTGTACCTGAAAACATACCAAATAAATTCTACAAACTACTGGCACCTATAATTTCACCATTTTGAGTGAAATATTTAATGGTTGCTACAAGAAAGGGGATTTTCCTTTTACATTAAAGAATGCAAAAGTAATTCCTATACATAAATCTGGTCGCAAAGATATAGTTAGCAACTACCGACCAATTTCGATATTGTAAACTGTTTCAAAAATCTTTGAAAAGTTGCTATATTTTAGATCTGAAAGTTTTTTTACCCTTCACGAACTCATCACACAGCAGCAATTTGGATTTCGTCAAGGATATTCAACTGAAATGGCCATAACAGATCTTATTGTAACAAAGTAATTTAGATGATAGGTATTTTACTTGCTGTATTTTTTGGGACATTTTCAAGGCTTTTGATACCGTAAATCATAGATTTTTTTTGGTTTAGCTCCACAGTAATGAAATTGCATAAACTTTTAACTGCATAAACATTTTAACGATGAGGCAAATGCATAAACTTTTAACAAGCTGTCTACAAAATTGCAAGCAGTTTACTGTTTGCAATAATATAAAATCTCAAATAAATACTATCGTGAGTGGTGTACCACAGAGTTCTACACTTGGACCTTTACTGTTTTCATTATATGTCAATGATCTACCACTACACACCAAATTTCATGTTAATTTATTTGCAAATGACACTGTGTTAATACTCAAAAATAAAAATCACAACAACCTTGAACCTTTAGCTAATCATGAATTCACGATCATCAATGGCTGGATGAAATACAATCGTTTGTCTTTGAATTATATAAACAAGCACCTATTTTATCTCTGCTCCCAAACAAAAGAGAGTTGCACCACAAAACTTTCAACTTCATGTTGGTGGGCACAAACTTTCAAACACAGATTGTGTAAAATATTTAGGATATTTATCGATAATAAATTAACCTGGAAAGAACAAGTGTGCCATGTAGTAAACAAACTTGCTAATGCAGCAAGCATCATATCTAAAATAAGACATTATGTGAACAAAAAAACGCTAGTTCAATTGTATTGTTGCTTTGCCTACTCACATCTTAAATATGGAAATTCTGGCATGGGGTACTGCTGCAAACAATCTATTGCAGAAAGTCCAAGTTGTCCAAAACAGAATCATTCAGATTATGGAATTCAAAAGTCTTGCAGACTGTATTCCAATGAACACTTTATATAAATCTTTGAATATCTTACGACTTAAAGATATTTTTGAATTAGAAATAGCAAAATTCATGCACTCGTTTCACCATAACAAGCTTCCAGAAAATATTAATTCCTACTTCAGAACTGCATCAAACCAGCATGCTCATTCAATTACAAATAAAAATTACTTCTTAAAGAGTCAACACTAAATATGGGCAATCTTCTTTAAATTTTCATGGAGTAAAAATTTGGAACAAAATTCCACTTTTAAACAAATCTCTGCTTTGGCATAGTTTCGCTAAATATTACTCAAGTTTATTATTAAAACAATATTAATATTGCAATGCAATCTCTGATATCACGTTAATCATATACATAAAAGAACTATTGCACAAAGTAGTAGTAGTATTTGTGTTCTGGCCAGGTGTACATATGATACTAGTTTTATTCTGGCCAGATGCACATATAATATTAGTTTTGCTGCAGCTTAGCTGTACATCTGCTTTTGTTCTGCTGCTTTCGCTTTTGCTATTCTACTATGTGTAATTTTGATGCAGGAATGGGCAGTTTGACTAGATGATCACTGGTGATCTTTTATTGTCTTGTTCAAATCTCGTACATTTATTTGAACGAAATAAAAAGTTGTTGTTGTTGTTGTTGTAAATTTTCGGTGATGGAAAGTAAATTTGAGACAATGTATGGGCTCAATAGTTGGTCTCGTCTCATCTCCGATGTCCCAACGGAAATCTCAAATCTAAATGATAACCGCAGCTTGATGCGAGTATCCAGTTCTTATAAACAAAACGAATCGGTTAACCGCGAATAAATATTTTACGTGAATGTCTACCTACATATGGCACTATCTGTTCGTCTACTAATAGATCCTCGGGAAAAAACTCCAAACTGCTGCAATGATGCATTCACATTTTCTTGCATTGAGCGGATCTTTGCCATTTTGTCTCCTTGAAGTAAACAGTCATTGTCTATAAGGTGAAGAAAACGTTTTGTTTCTTCAAAGCGGTTTTTGACCATACTTCTTGGAACCGCAGGATATGCTAAATCATCATTGATGCGGTATAGCGTTGTAGCCAGAAAGAAGAATAATTGCAACAAAGGTATAAATCTCATCCTAGGAAAATTTTTGTTGTTTCATTATGTAGCGCAGCATAACGCTGAGATTCTCAAATGGGGAGTTTGTAGATGAGATCACTCGGGAGCAACTTGAAGATCTAAAATATCTCCAATAAACACAGTTCTGGTCATGTTTCCAAAAGACTCGCGATGCATGCCCGAGTAGGTGGATCGCTCACATTTGTGCCACGTCTCCGTCTGGAGTCTTCTAGGTGGGTTGTTGTTGTTTTTTCTTTTTAACTGGGGGCCAACGCTGTTGCTGGCCGCGGAAGCAACATATTCTTTTCCAGGTGAGCCTCTGCATACCTCAACCCATCCAGCAACATCGTTCGACAATGTTTCCAAGCTACTACTAACATCATCCTCATTTTAAAAAAAATATTTTTGATTATGACGTCATCATGATGTCACGAATACGCTTATGACACTCATGTAAGGGTGGCGATGAGTTGTGTCAAGTGTGATGCTTGTACCTGTTGCAGTTTCAGAAGAGTTAAAACAAACACACAGACAGACAGAATTTCGCTTTATATATTAGATGCAATAAAAAAATGTTGTTTTTATTCATATGCTCAAAACTTGAGTTAAAATTTTGGTATCTTATAGTAATTTTAAGTATACAAAAAACTTTACGAGGTCATAAAAGTTTGATGAAGACCAAAAATATAAAAGCGCAGTATTGCGCGGTAACAGATATATCGATTGCTCAATAATGACTCTCTTGTGATTAACTAGTCGGCTTTGCCGGCGTCGCCTCGCAGGGGTCCTTCATCAGTAATGTCGGGGTTTAGTATTTCCGCTGCGCCGGCTTCACCCATCGGCTCTTGTGTGAGCAATAGCGAAAAGTTAGTGAATTTTATGCACTTTCACAATTCTTGTACACGAAATTGTGATCATCATATTCTTTTAATCATGACTGGCAATGCTCACAAAGAATCTTGCCACAAATTATTATTGTTAATACTTTTGAGGGAGCAGTGATTGCAACATAATCAAAACTATTGTCGGCGAAATGGTGTTTGCTTTCATAAATATAGAAATAATATATTTAATGGTTAGCCTATTTTGCGATGTGGTGTTGCCCCTTTCCTTCATAAAGAGAATTATCGTTAGAAAAAATGGTGAAGATATGATATAAGCCTTGTTTGATGCTACAAATGTCAAGAGAAATGCTTGAAGATCGCGTCTCATCAAAAAAGGGAGAAGTTCTAAAACAAGGCCAACAGCCTTGTCTGCTGGCACGGATATAAACAAGTTGGCAATGTCAACAGATACCAATATTTCATTACTATTTACACGAAAATTGTTGATGTGGTTCACAAGCTCCGTGGATTTGCGTCAACTGAACTTTTTCGAAGTGCGCCCAACAAAACTGAACTCATTTCGAAGTAGGCCAAACGAAGCGCGACACAGAAATTTTGACAGATTATACGAGGGAGAATTGATAAAAGACACAATCCGACGAAAAGGCATTGAAAGTTTGTGATATTCTTTGCTTATTTTGAATATCTTTCTTTCAAACTTCTTTTTTACTGCTAACTACCTCTTTTTATCATTTAAGTATGATACTTACGTTTATGCCGCTTTAAGCGTAAGATCAAATAGGTGGTCGGTGATTTTAACAAAGGTTCTTAAACAAATAGAGTTTCTTACATCAGTACGATTGAATACGTCGGAGAAAAATTAAGTTAATTGGCTCGGTAAGGAGATGAAACTTGCAAAAGGATTAAGAACCCCAGCGGTATCTATCCCCGGTCTTTTGCTAGTACAATGGTCAAAACGTCATCGTGATTTAAGTCGAGAATTTTTTGCATATGGTTGCGATTTACATCTAGAATTTATACAGGAACGTCATCATTGTGCATACCAGCACTGTTGTCAGCAGATATTTGATGCAAGCACTTCCGATGTTCTAGACATACTTGTTTAGTGCTCAGTAGTGCAATTGCAAGTTAGAATGCTTTTGTACAGTGGTTTCGCCAACCTGACTGATCTTAACCTATAACGCATATTAATCAATTGGAGCAAATATGAACAAAATGACGATTTATTACGATAAATCTTAAACATTCATTTCCAATTTTAATACAAAAACCTGGTTCATGAGTTTATACTTTTAAATCATAATCTAATCTATAGTGATAACTTAATGTAGGTGCCTAACATTGTGTTAGTTTGCACTTCCTTAGTTTATTTCAGGAATTACACAACAATTTCTTCGGCACCTCTCCTCCATAATTTTACGTTTATGCTTGCATGAACCAGTTGAAATAAACGAACAAAAGTTGGTAAAATTATTGCCTGTTTCAATAGTGAGCAAGTCCACTTTCTAAGTACATGCTGGAACCAGGTCAAATAAAACGTTGCTAAGAATTTCAAAAACTTTGGGAGAAATATAGCGGCAATGCGCTACCACCAGTGTTTGTACCCGATTTCCATGAGCACGGTACTCGGTACTTTTAATTTTGGAACAAGAATTGAATATGTCAATAAGCAACATGAGCAGCCAAAGGTTTTAAATTACACAAATAGGCAAAGAACTACAAAAAAGTCATTAGTAGTGGTCGTAATATCTAAGTATTTCTGAAAATATTTATCAATCACTCTGGCGCCCTCCCAAGGCCTTAAAATTTTGTTTCCATGCATTTCATCAAATGAACGCATAGACGTTTGCGAAATCGTTGGCTGTTTTAATTCATATTCTCTTGCCAACCTTGTTTATGCCCAGACAAAGCAACATACCCGAAGACATTAGTATTAGCTCGTACGAAGGTCAGTCAATAAGTAATGAGACTTTCTCAATAACTCAGGTTTGCAATGACTGGTAATCAAAAAATGCTTTTTTATTTTTCAACATAGTCTCCCTCCTTTGCAACACACTTGTTCCATCTTGACATTAGATTGTCTATTCCTTTGGCATAGAATTCCGTGGACTGGGTCCTTAGCCAGTTGCTCACAGCAGCCTTCACTTCTTCGTCAGTCTGGAAGTGAATTCCGGACGGATGATCACAAAATGCAACGCCTGATGGCTTCCAGAGCATCATTACGCAGATACAGAAAGGAGGGAGATGCATTTCTGTCGAGAATAGTGACAACTGATGAGACCTGGGTTTTTCATTATGAACCTGAATCGAAACGACGATCAATGGAGTGGAAGCATATTTCTTCCCCAGTGAAGAAAAAATTCAAATCTCAGAAAAGTTTAAGGAAAGTCATGCTCACTGTGTTCTGGGACAGAAATGGGCCGATCACTATCAGTTTCTTGGAAAGGGGCAATACTGTGAACTCAGAGAACTACTGTGAGCTGCTAACTCAAGTGAAAAAGGACATTAAGAACAAACGGAGGGGACTTCAATCAAGAGGTGTGATTCTTCTTCAGGATAATGCAAGGCCCCACACAGCAGCAAGAACCCTAGCCAAAATTGAAGATTTAGGCTGGAAACTTCTAACACACCCACCCTACAGCCCAGACCTTGCACCATCTGATTTTCACCTCTTCGGCCCACTCAAAGAGAGTATGAAAGGAATTCACTTCCAGACTGACGAAGAAGTGAAGGCTGCTGTGAGCAACTGGCTAAGGACCCAGTCCACGGAATTCTATGCCAAAGGAACAGACAATCTAATATCAAGATGGAACAAGTGTGTTGCAAAGGAGGGAGACTATGTTGAAAAATAAAAAAGCATTTTTTGATTACCAGTCATTGCAAACTTGAGTTATTGAGAAAGTCTCATTACTTATTGACTGACTCTCGTACATATGCGTCTAAATCAAGAAAAATTTGTAAGTAGTGGGCCTGGTATTTATTAGCTTATTTCGTAAAATATTTATCAATCACCTTGCCGTCCTTCCACAACATACTGAATTGGATGAATAAAAGGTTGTTAACTTTAAGGACGCATATGCTGAAAACAGGCCAAATAAGACGTTGCCAGTGACTCCAGAAACTGGCTAGACATGCAGCGTTTATGCGCAAGTCCGCATAATGTTCTTTTCTAAACGCTCCCGTTTCAAAAAACAATAGTTTTGCTTCGGAATGAGATTTGGCTATGTGAAAATAAGTTAAGTTCTTATTAATGTAATTACAACTATCCACTGAATGAAGTTGGCGCAGCCGGCTGAACCGATGTTCTTAAACTCCACATTGCTGATAGGGGCTCTGCCAAGGTTTATACAGGGTCCGCCAAAAAGACCTGACACATTTGAAAATTTAATAGAAATCAAACGCGTTGACGAAAATAATTGATGTTTACATTTTTGGAAAGCGTATAGCATGCCATTTTGTGCGGTGTCCAAAAAACAATCTACAATGCATTTGTGACGTCATAATGGTTGATTTTTAAAATAATGTAATTTTTTAAATTGTGCTTTATTTGCTAAAATGAAGTGGTTGGGCTCACACCGTTCTTTCGTTATGGAAACTTTTTTTACGAACAGTGGATCAATAGCACTGGATCGTGTCTTCCAAGCTTGAAGTGCGTACGAAATAATCTTTGAGTTGCAGTTATTGATCCACTGTTCGTAAAAAAAAGTTTCCATAATGAAAGAACGGTGTGAGCCCAACCACTTCATTTTAGCAAATAAAGCACAATTTAAAAAATTACATTATTTTAAAAATCAACCATTATGACGTCACAAATGCATTGTAGATTGTTTTTTGGACACCGCACACAATGGCATGCTATACGCTTTCCAAAAATGTAAACATCAATTATTTTCGTCAACGCGTTTGATTTCTATTAAATTTTCAAATGTGTCAGGTCTTTTTGGCGGACCCTGTATATCACTTTGCACTGAAAAAGCTCTAACAACCTGATACAGGAATTTTGTTAGATTCGCTTTGCTTGCTGAAATATAAATAATGTTTTTCGAAACTATTTTTGATAGGGGAAGCAAATTTCTCAGGGACTAAAATTTTGATAGATTAATATTTTAAACACAAATTTGACATGACATGAAAAATTTGTTTTTCTGGTATTATTTAGTTTTTAGTATTTCTTATCTGTTTAAATCAACTTGCAACAAAATACGGTTAAGGTGATGCTATTTATGCCAAAGTAAGCAACTAACTTCACTTGAATTACAACAGATCTTATAAATTTTTTTTGCTTCGCCATTTCCTTTCAACCCATTTATGTTTGTGCTCAAAATCGCTCCATTGTTTCATTTCTTATTTTCACAGAAAACTTTCAGCTCCCTTCCTACGGCTACAGTCCCCAGCAATGAAACTTTTAACTTGTTGTAAATTTAAATTATTTTCTCTAGCATGAGTATGCCAAAGTCTTGATGAGGTGGAAATAATACAACGCTGAAAAATGATTCATGTTAGTTTGCTGGTAAACATAACAGTTGCTGTCAATCAACATGAAATAACATTAACATAAATAGTAGAACTTTGTTCACACATGAGTACGCTTTCTCTTTTCTGAAACTACTGGTCGCACAAACTTGAAAGTGGGTAGAACTGATTTGTTGTTCCGGATAAGTGCAATAAGGTGGTCGATGACGGCACAGACATGCCGTAATAAAAGACAGCTTTTTTAATGCCCAACTTTTGACGGAAGAAAGCGACTATGTGCTCAAACAAAAGACAGCACCCGACTCGTTAATTTGCAAAAAAATGTAGCCCTGTATAGCGCAAGATCACGTTACAACAAAACTTTTCTTTGCAAAATTGCTTTTCTTTATGTTCTCGAAGAGAACTGATTGTTGAAATGTTGGTGAAAGCTTTTACAAGAGATATAAAAAACTTCCTTAAAAATGAATATAGTAGTACCAAAATAAATGACTGTTTTGTTGAAAAATTTTTTCGGCTAATTTTTCTCTGATTCTCTTTAACTTTGTTCTTGTTACGTCATAACATTTTTTGGCTAATCACAATAACAGCACTTATGTTCAAAAACTGTTTGTAGTGTTAAATATTGACTGATATGAGTTATTCTAATAGCACCTTTTCGCAGAATGTAGTCATTAAAGCTATATGGTAGGCATTGTTGCAAAACACACAATGGCCGCAATTGAAAGGCTAATGCTGACTGAGGGCCACAAATATAAATACCACTTTAGAATTAATGAGAGAAGGTGTTCGGTTATCATAATGATGTATGGGAGCCGTTTAGTAAAAAATAGATAATAGAATGCTAATGCTGTCTTTAGAGCACAAATACAACGAGCACTTGAGAAAGGCGGATTGGGGAGCGCAAATACAGTGTAGCACACTAGTCGGCTTCATTATGGCTGCATTGTGTAATAATCCTCCCTTTGGTCCTTGAAATAACTCAACTTTTGCAAAAATTGGCTTTTGCCACAAGTTGATGTCTAAAAAAAGGTGATCAAAGTGCAATGCAACTAAAAATACGGCCTTGCCCCCTTTTAAAACTCTTGGTTAGCTAGTGTCCATAATCTCCATCTAATAACTCTGCACACAATGCTGCATACAGCGTCCTATAAAGAGCCTTTCTTCACATGAGTTTATTTCAATTTTTCTTCCAACTTCATCTTGATTGATTACATTTGATTGTCTATGTTTTTCCTCCATCCATGAGAAAGAGAATTTCTGTCGCTGCGTTTTGGAAGAAATGCCTGCGTTTGCTTGGGAGTTGCCTCTGGACTCATCTTTTCGTTGATTTTTGAAGTAGCCACTCAAATTATGAGCATCTTAACAGCCCTTTTTGCTAGTATTCAGTTAGACTTGAGCACCAGGACGAGTAGACTGCTTGGCCTCGCCACCTTTCTGCCACATACAAAATGGAAGCATTCCGTTAAGTGTCTTGCCCAAGGACACAACTGACCAGCTTGATCCCTTTTGAGCCGAACACCAAGCAGAAAAGCTGTAAACACCATTTTTTGAAGTCCTTTGGTATGATTCGACTTGGAAAATGAGCCCAAGGTCTACTGACAGTAAAGCAGACGCTTTAAGCACTACAC
This sequence comes from Trididemnum clinides, assembly GCA_963675345.1. Classification (NCBI taxonomy): domain Eukaryota; kingdom Metazoa; phylum Chordata; class Ascidiacea; order Aplousobranchia; family Didemnidae; genus Trididemnum; species Trididemnum clinides. The sequence continues at coordinate 30,950,240 of OY776294.1, read as the reverse complement.
CATCCCACCGGTTGCCGGTAATCTCACTTAGCTTTTTGACTTTCACTTGTTGTGCATAAGATAATGATTTATCATTTAGATTTGGAGAAAAGAAGTTAAATTGATAAGTAAACAGATCAAGAGCAAAATATAAGTCAGTTCGGTCAAAATTGTAAAATAGACTATAAAGGCTGAATAGAATAGATTTTGGCGATAACTTCCGTCATCTACTCTGATAAATAAGGAAAATTCAACAGGGAAGATGGCCCATTGACAAGAAAGAGCAAATCGTCGTTTAGAACCGACTAGTTGTCATTAGTTGAGATTTGATTAATGCATGTTTTTGAACATCTCAATGTAAATTGTGTTTCATAGCGTTGACATTGTAAGTCTGCTTGACAAAACGCATTTTTCTCCAGAGCTTCAACCCGAAATTGTTGAAATGTCTGGGACTACAATCAAAAATCTGCAGCCCTTCGGGAAATAAAACCAAGCTGACCTAATTGTGCTTTTTGTAGATATTTTTTGTTTGTTTTTATCTCGTTTAAAAACATCGATCGACTTCAATCTGTTTGCGGACTTAACCAAGAAGGGCAGGTTTCACAAATCGAAACAGTAAAAAAGCCAAAACAGCCAAATATTTCTTCGGAAGGGTGGGCATATCGACATTGTTTCTTATAGATCATTGCTTCCTGACCGGTTGGCCTTGTCTGCGAAGTTCTTTCTGATGAGCCGCAAAGTATTTAAAAATCGATTTTACGAAGTTAATCCTCCACCGTAACAAAATTGGGTTTTTTGTTGACAAACGGCGAAAGCAACGAAACATTAGCAAATAAAGGATCTTTCGTGTTTAAAATAATCGCTTTTCTACAGTTTGTCTTCAAAAAATAGGTCTCTTGTGAATAATGATCACCGAAAAACAATGTTAGTATAAGTGTGTCGCGTGCAGAAAAAGGTTGAGAAGCGCTGTTGTAATCGACAATCATTGCTATAGTTGGGAAGCACTGTTATATTTGGGAAGCACTGTTGTAGTTGGGAAGCACTGTTGTAGTTGATCAGTAGATAAGCACTTTTATATTTGGGAAGCAATGTTGTAGTTGGAAAGCACTGTTGTAATTGATCAATAGGAAGGTTGCACGCACGTGATCAAACGTCATCAAAATGCGCTTTCGAAAAAAGTGGATGACCAAAGTCAGTGTTTTTGCATTGAATTGAATAGGAGTGATATCGCTTTTTGCAAAGCAAATGAAGAAACGTGACAGTTGTTGAATGCACGTTAAATATGTTGTTTTACTGATGTTAAGGAATGAATCTAAGGTCAAAGTAAGATAAGAGGTGCTAAGGTTTGCTTGTTATTGCTAATAGTTGGGCTAATTTTATGGGCTAAACATGCAGGCTTATTTGTAGCCAGCTTCTGTGTGGGTTTCATATTCGATTAATCAGCGTGTTTGGGAATGATGAGTTTAAGTTAATTGTAATGTGTAACTTATACAGCATATTTAGTGGCATAAGCATTCTGAAAAGTTGAAAATTTAAGTTATACTGTAGCCTAAATGACAGGGCAGACTTCTGTATTGTTTGACATATGCTGGATTAGTTATTGTTGGATAAAATCAGTAAGTTTTTGAAATTTTTTGTCAATAGTAATTGTAGGCCAGTCATATTGATATGTCAGATGTAATTGTGTGACCTTAACCACTCTTAAACAATTGTTTGGGCTATTACCTAGGCTGCTGGACCAAGGGTAATACAAAAATTATGGCACCGCTTTATTGATTCATGCGTAGAGCTCATGCTTTGTTTGCATGTCTTTTGTCACAATGGATCACCGCGACGGGTAGGTTGCTTGGCCCCACCACCTGTTTGCCACATAAAGATGGAGGCATACCGTTAAATGCCTTGCTCATGGAGACAGCAAGTAAGCTTACCGGCAAGCTTACCGTACCGGTAGTAATGATCAAATAATGGTTGTTTTTGCTAATGTACCAACTGGTATCTAATTGTTATTGTTTATTTTTAAGTGACGAGCAAATGGTAGTTAGATGACACTTCTCTTAGGGGCATTTTTTAAAAAATTAGCCCACTATGCTAGGCTTATACTAGCCAACTGAAAGACCAAATCTCAACCAAATTGCTTTTGGTCAAATTTATTTGTTTCCGAGAATCCAACTAGCAATAATTCATTCCAAATTTTAATTAATTTTTCATTAGTTTTCAAAATAACCCCAAAAGTTGGTGTTCGCCCTATACCTCCGCAGCATAAATTAGAGCTTTTGGTCATCCACTTTTTTTGGCGCGAAATCCGTGACGTCACATGCAACCTTCCTATTGGGAAGCATTGTTTTATTTGGGAAGCACGGTTACGGGTAGGAAGCACTGTTATAGTTGGCAAGCACTGTTATAGATCACGCAAAGTTTATAGAATTCACGCTTGTTTACAATGCTTGAGGAAGCACTGATTTTGTTATTGCTAGTGGGTTTAGATTTGAAATCAAACACACACCATTTTCGTACTGCTAGCGTCAGCAGGAAAATTGAATATGATTTGTAAACCTGCTTTCAAACAATTTAGCGCCACACAACCGGTTTTTGCGAGTCGCATGTGGTCCGCAGATTGTACAGAATGGCCATTAAGTAGCCCGACAGTTAGAAGAGCAAAAATCAAATCGACAATTACTCATGAAAATGGCATTCAATGTACTCAATTTAATTCAGCAAATTTATTCATCTAAAAAGCATTAACATTTTAATCATTCTACAAATTTATAGAAAGCACAACAGCAAGAATAAATGATTATAATGAATGTTCAAACTGCCAACCATTCTATTCGATGCATTTGATCATACGAGAAATAACGGATTTACAAACTCTGGTGCATGACCTCTAGTTTGAGTTAAATAGCATTAAATTCCGTCGTAATAGCCATTTTAAGCTCATTCAAACTACGGAGTTTGCTGTTGTAAACTGGGTCCTTCATAGCACTCTTCAAGAAAAAAACCATGGGCTAAAGATCAGGTGATCTAGGTGATCTACTAGATCAGTCAAATGTACCACGTCTATGAAATTGCAATTACGTCACTTTTTGAATATAAATCGTCTGAAATGAAGTTACAATTGCATGATTGGAACAATTTAGACATACCTCACACGCTGCGCGTGCGCACACACAAGCTGAGGCTACTTATTGATTATCTTTCATCTCTCATTTAACTGTCGGGCTACTTATTGGCCACCCTGTATAATGGGCAAGTGATTGTTTGAGATTTTCAATTTTTGTCATCGCTGATTTCATGCAATTCTCCGTTCTTAAGCCTCGCAACATCACAAGTAACAGCCTCTTAGCAGTAATCAGCAAGCTAGCGGAAAACGGAACACAACCTGATGTTTCATTGTCATCAGCTTTTCAAAATTTTCTTACAAACTTGAACTACGAAAACAAATTAAAGGCAGAGGGTGAGTGTCATCTTTTCTTGTCAGAAGTGACTCCTTTATCGTTTTACGCCACAAAGAGGCCGTGCATCGATCCATTGACTTTCCATTGACACGCGGTCATAAATTGTTGTAACTACGTACAAATAGACCGCTTCTGTATCGACGTCACAATGCCCCTTGATTTGATTTCTTCTTTTCATAAAAACAATATTTTTATGCCGTTAATATCACGTACATTTTTCACTTTTTTCACTGACTCGGCCCGGGTAGGTGAAAGAAAAAGACGCGACTCGACTCGAGTCATTTGTACAAAATAACCCGGGACTCGACGCCTATAAAAATATATTTTTGGAGGTCGCACATAGCCGCTGCATGTTTCTTAAGTTTCTCGAGCCCCTGGCAACATTTCATTTGCCCTGCTTTTACCATAAACGTTCTCTAACTTAACCAATTTTATCTGTTTAATTCAGCAAGTGCTTCAAAACATATCAAAGTTGTGGAAGAGTATGTCCTTTTCAGAGCCAGCTAGAATAACAACCAAAGGACTAAAAAGTTGTCAAGTACTATTGATACAAAACCTTGAGTTGAACGCTTAAGGACTTGATGCTATCAGCAAACACCATATCATTGAATGACTCGACCACGTAGTCCATCAAACAATGAATTTTCCATTCGTCGTCGTCGTTCGTATGAAGATTTAAAACGAAGTGAGTTCTTTCAGCCATCTTCAGGTTGGTTCATCTAGTTGCATGAGGCCCCTTTTGCCACTTGGAGCTGGGTTTAAGGGACAGACTATGAGGTTTGTCACCTGCAAACAATTTTCCATTAAAAGCGCTTCACAACAAAATGAATTACATCATGCATCTCATGAAAAAACAATGTTTAAAACTTAAAAAAAGTTCTCAGCAAAATCAGAAAACCGTGATGCGCGCTCCAAAAAATTGTTAAAAAATAACAACAAAGGTAAACTGAACCAAAAAAATCGAGAAGTTTATGAAAAAATTTTCAAACGTGACCTTCACATGGCATGCTACCAAAATATGTAACAAGAAAACTAGGGCCCGTGAAACTTTAAATAAAAGACAATTGAAAAATAGATAAATTGCATGGCGTGTCAGGTTCATCGCCGGAACGCAAAAGATAGAAAATTCTGTATGATTCAACATACTTTAACAAGCATTTATTTTTTTTTATCTAAATCCATTAATTTCCAGCAGAAATGTCTTCAACTAAGACTTGTAAAGCCAATAACAAGCAAGTGCAGCCTGCGACCCGCAGTCTTCATCATAACTTTAAGATTGGATATTAATGGTTTTGCTATAACTCAAATGAAAGGAAAAAAGGCTTCTGCCACAATTTGATCTCTAAACAAAGGCCATTTTCCTGATTTTTTATTGACAAAAGTTACTTGTAAACGTATTGTAGCTCTGTTTTATGCTTCTTAAGCCCTGTTTACAGCGATAATTAACAAATCGTATCCTTTGTTTGATTTATTATTTTTTCATCGTTACGATTCATTTAGCTCACTTCTAAGTGCGCTTAAAAATTTAAACGCGTCGTTGCGTGCGAGATCGTCTACTTGTAAGTATCGGAAAGTTTAATAAGTGTCTGGTTCATCATAAAATATTGGGATACCTAGGCTCAATGGCATCTTATCTTGCATTTAACGTTTGTAGCTAGTAGTAAGCACTTTGTTAGGTATGCAGTGGTGTTCCAAGAATGTGAAAGTAGCAAGATATTGCGCTAGCTGCAGAATAAATTATTTTTTTATGCCACCAATTGAGGTAAGCCTGGAAGCTTAAGCTCTGTTAGCAGCTTATACAGTTATAGGCCTAATTGTGATGTCATTTGCAAAAAAACAGATTAGTGTATAGTAGGCTTACACCAATAAGTGTATACTATCTTGTGTGCATGCTTACCAGTAATGAAACAACATTGGTTTGAAAAAATGATAATTAATTACCTACTGTAGCAGTGTAGGCCTAGGTTTATTTTTGATTTCAAAAGGATGGACTCTTTTAAGCAAATGCGCCCATAAGGTGTGCAAGTACAAAAAGTTTATTATTGTAGTAATACCAGTCCCGTAGCACTCCAACTTCGGCCCCCCCCCCAAAGTAAGCGCAAGAGCCCCTGCGCACAGGTCATATCACTTTAGAGGTGTAAAATTGAAAAGCTGCATTAAGAAAATACACCACAATTTGTACATAAGTAAACAGGCTAATGTCAGAATAAAGCATGCCGATACCGAAGGTGCAAGTCATAAAAAATTCGGCACCGATGCCAGAGTTCAGTAGGACATTTATGCAGACACTGCGAAACGAAAGCAATGACACTGAAAAACATGAAAAAGTTATAAAAACACAGTATCATTTAAATAGTCTGGAGCGAACCTTTTTGTTCGCAAATGCTGTTATGACATTGTCATAATCAAGAGATCGGGCGCAGTCATTTTCGATTGACAACATGGCTAATGAAGATAGTCTACTGTCTATCATAGACGTTCTATTAAAAGTTTTGATCAGTTTCAATTTGCTCAAGCTTCTTTCAGCGCTGGCAACAGTCACGGGGCAAGTTAGTAAGATTCGAAGTGCGATGTACACATTCGGATACAATTCAAATAAATGAGTCTTTAGAAGATAGTTCAGAAAGTCTTGAGCCGTATTGAGATTGCGTTTTTTTGTAAAATTAAAACAAACCGCTGTAGCTCAGCGCTCATTTCATCAGAATCAATGTCACCGAACTTTTTTGGAACTCTTTACAGCAAGTAAGAAGAGCATTTTCTTGTTGCACAAGCAAAAGTTTGTCTCGTGTGTACAAAAACGAAAAGGCGGAAGAAACCTCACGTAACAAATTAAAGCGCTCCTTTATTGACATAATAGCCTGGTCTACTAATGGATAGAAAAAGTTGCTTTTAAATTTCACTTCAGGAGTAGCTCGTTGTTCCTCTTCACCTTGGTAATCAAACAATCTTCTTTTCTTTCCACTTCTTGACGGAGGAAAAGAAGGATCAATATCCAATTCCTGTGCTATTTCAACAGCAGATGTTGCGGCACTGTCATAACCCGTTGTGCGATAGTTTTGCAAAAACTTTTCAGTTGCCTGGATTTCCGTTTCCATTGTATGAAGGGAGACTCCATACGATTGAAGAATCTTGCTTGCTTTATTGACTTGGAATAGGATATCATACCAAATAAACACCGACAAAAGAAAACTCCATTTTGATAAATGAGCTATCAACGATTTTGTTTCTGAGGCAGCTCTTCCATCTTTTCTTTCTATGGAAATGGCTTCCAAGTCTTTCAGTGCCAGCAACACCTCTTTTAAATTGTATCGAAGAGGTTTGATGCATTTAATTCTGCTTTCCCAACGCTGAGCAGAGGAAGAAAACAGCACATACAACCTTGTAAGTACTCCAAAAAATGTCAATGCCTCCGTCGATGAATTAGCACTGTCAACAACAACTAAGTTAAGGGTATGGTTTGCACAGGGCACGTAAACAGCTTTGGGATTGATGTCTAGCATTCTTGCTTGGACCCCAGAATGTTTTCCTTTCATGTTAGCACCATTATCATATGACTGACATCGACAATCAGACAATTCGAGTTGCAGTTCGGTCGCTTTTTCTAAGAAAGCGTCCAACAAGCCTTTCCCAGTACTGTCACTTATTCTCAAGTAGCCAAAAAATGTTTCTTTAACAACAGCAGCTTCTTCATTACATAGTACATAACGGAGAATGACAGACATTTGTTCATGATGTGACATATCTGGAGTGCAGTCCAAAATTATAGAAAAACATTTTGCCAATTTCAATTGCTGTAAATTTTCTTTTTCAACTTCTGTCGCTAGCAATTCAATTAGTTCATTTTGTATGGTAGGACTCAAATAGTGATCTTTAGTGTTTTTATTCTTGATTCTGTCTTGAAGCTCTTTTAGGATCGGATCTCTTCTTGCCAAAAGCTCAAATATACCCAGAAAATTTCCATTGTGAGGAGATCCTAAGACTTCTTCAGATCCTCTGAAAGCAAGATTCCTTTCCGATAGAAACAAGGCAATGTCGATAAGTCTCTCTAAAACATTTCTCCAAAAACGTCTTTCATTGAAAAAAATATTCATCTCGCGTTTGTCGATAGTGGATGAATTTCTTATCCCTTCAGCTAGCAACATCCATTGACTGCAGCATTCTTGGTGGGAAATGCCGTTTTCATGGTCTTTCAGTTTTTTCGAAAAACCCTCCCATGTATTTATACCACTACAAAAGGGGCTTAGTGTTTTTTCAAATAGCTTGCAACAAAAGCAAAAAACTTGATCTGATTCCCCAGAATAAACTAGCCACGACCGTGAAACACTTTCACCATTAGGTAACACACGTTTATAATGGTTGGAGGAAAAACGTCGCCTTGGAGTTGTGTTATTATATGGAAAATTCATTATTAGTTGATGTGGTCCACGCTTTACTATATCACATCGTTGAGCATCAGAAATACTTTCAGGCCATTTACATGGGTCATCAGGGATAGGGGTAAATTGAGATTCAGTTATTTTTGATATTGAAGGTTGCGTATTGGCAGGTAAATCACAACTTACATTTTCTGGAAATTTGATGCTGATCGTCATAGTCTTCTTTTTCTTGTACACTATAGTTTTCTTCATCCCTCTCGGTACTAGTGCCAGGTCTACTCTGCTCAGTAATCTTGAAAAAATCTGTCATCTTGGGCAATTTCGCTACAGCATCTCGAGGAGTGACTGCTTCTTTTCTCTTTTAAGCACCACTTTTTGAACGTTTCATTCTATACAATGTCAATAAAATACTTTATCTGCACTCTGCAGTGTATATATATTGTCCCGGTATTTCTAGCCAAACAGAATTCCAGACCATTCTATGATTGTTGCGTAACAACGGCATTGTTACGTCAATCGAATATTCAAGATTCTACCAGAAAATCAATCGAAATATTCTAGATTGTGCGAGATAAAATGACGTAGCATTCACTTATGATGTCACAAGCCAATTTCTTCCAACAGTTTAAATCGGTTGTAAACAAGTCTGCTGAACTGAAAATAGTCACGTAGCCAAAAAGCAATTTCAGACTAACTTGGGCCCCCAAAGTTGGCCTGGGCCCCCCCCCCCCCAATTGGGGGGTTTGGGGGGCGGCTGCTACGTCTCTGAGTAATACATCTTCAGAGTGTTCAAATGCTATAGGCAGGTAATTCATCACCAGTGTTCAGGTACTAGCGTGTTTATGTCGCTTAAAGTTTGTTATTTCATTGGTTTGTTCATTTGTTTCATTAAAGTTAGTTGTTTCATTAATGTTTCATTGGTCAGCATAAAAATTGTGATTTGTAGTAACGATTTCAATTGAAAAAGCATGACATGTTGTTGACTACATCCTTTCTAACATGCCATTGAAAATCTGTATTAAGTAGATCAGACCTACTACAAAATAACAGGCTTTTTCATTGGCATCTGCTTGTTTTTGTTATCAGCTTGACAGGTTAAAACACTGCTTTTAAGACCAGGTAACTGTACAAAAATAGAAATGATATAGTCCCAGCTATACATTGATATGTCAGACTGCAGTATTTTATAATTTTACACCATTGATGTCACACTGTCTACATTTATGAATTAGGGAAGAGGGCAAAGTAATTAAGGTATATTAAAAATAGGTATAGCAGTATTTGAGGAGATCAGCTTAAAATCTATGTATAGCTGTCATCCCTTTCCTTGCAATTTTTCACCTCAAAAATAAGTAGCGATAAGCATATATGCACTCAGGCTGTACCAGACGATAAATTTCCAGGGCTCAGACTTTGTCAGAAAGTATTGAAAGTATATAGTTAAGTATCTATCAACCTTTGTGTGATATGTCTTACAATTGGTCTTTTTAGATTTTGAGATCATTAGATTTAAGTTTGGTTATTGGAGATCGCATAGCTTTAGAAGGTACAAAACAATGCCAAAAACTTGCTCTACATCATTTATCGATGATGTAGAAAACGAGAAGTTGATTTTGGCAGTGGAGGAATTTCCAGGTCTTTGGAACCCATCAAAAGAGTCTTACAGAAAAAGTTTGGCAAGAAATATTGCATGGTCAAAGGTTGCTGATTTGTGCAACAAACCAGGTCAAGGTAAGTTTGGGTATAAGTTAACATCTCATGAGCAGTGTACTGCAACTTGAAATGGTTGTTTCCACAACTCATTTCAGTGATAGCAGTCATAAAAATGTGCTGCTGTCTTTTGGAAAAAGCTTTTTTAAACCAAGAACAGCAAATTATTAGTGATTTTAGAAGTATTTTAGACAATAGATTGAAGCTTTTTCCAAAATATTTATGTTTAGACAATGGCTATCTTGCCATCGACTACATTTTACCTTTGAATCTATTTTTCCATCACCATTAAAGTGTCTTTAAATAAGCACATTTGCTACAATGCACGTGGTGTTGATGTGGTGGAGAGTGCTGCTGCCTTTAAATGTGATGAATTTGAGTTTGAATCTTGGCAGGCAAGGTACTTGACTAATGCAGTGTATACTGGGGGAGCCCAATATATGAATGTAAGGAGGAGTGTACACTGGAGGCACATTTTTTGTGTTTAATACATCTTTAGAATTGACAAATCACAAACGACCAAAAGTGATGTTTTTAATATATTGTTGAAATTGACCTGTCACAAATATTCAATGGCAAAATACATTCCATGGTTAAAATTCTGTTGATGGCAAAATAGCCTTATATTTACCTTTAACATAGTAAAGTTTACCAATACATTTTCTTTGCTAACTAAATGTAAAAAGAAAGTTATGCAAATGGTTGCATCTCGTGATAACGTTAGATAATCTATCTATTTATTAATTAAGTGTTATTACTGGTTTTTGATTGTTGAATTCCATTGGTAACATTATCTTACTGTAGATTTCAATGTGTTTTGAAACATGTGTACAAACTACATAAAACACAAGCAAGTGAGGTTTGGGCATCATCACAATATTAACCCCAGGTTATATAAGTACATATTTTACAAAAAATGTTGTCTTGCTTTTCTTCCACCCTCAAATACAAGACGGATATTGCTGCAATAATGGTGATATATTTTGGTCATATGTTGTTTCCATACATTACACATGGTTATACATTATTTCATATTTTATTTATATATAGAAGCAGATTGCCAAAAGCAGTGGAAAGCTTTGAGGGAAAAGTTTAGACGAGAAAAAGAAAAAAATAAGACCAAATCTGGTGATCCAGGCTCAGTCTCAAGACCCTGGAACTTATATCGCACAATGTTATTTCTAGAACCATTTGTATCAGGAAGAAAGTGAGCTGTGTTCAGTCTATTTGAAGAAATGTGTTTTTGCTATTATGACCTAATTTTTACTATCGGGTTTCAACATTATGGTCTATTGTTAGCTTAGCTTGTGCTTCACTCATTGTTATGCGTTGCAGCTTCGCATAATGTTTAGTGCATGATGTTATATCTTAGTTTGTTTGTTTGTTTGTTTGTATTGCACAAACCATTCGTTCATTTTCAGTTAAAACATTGGTAAGCTGACAATGAGGGATCTCTTCTTACTATTGTAGTTTCACAAATTTGATAGATAAGAAATATATCTCATTGGTGGCAGTACAATCAATTTTAGCATCTGAGTTTAACTTACAAAAAATTGAAGTAGTTTAAGATTGAAGCCAAGTATGCTCGGAATTTTTTATTTGGCAAAAAATGGAAGTATTTTGTTTCAGCAAGTCAAGCATCTATGCATTTGATTGACAGGAGTTGTAATTTTTTGAGACCCAAAATAAATGGAGATAGTCAATTAAGGGGTTTTAGCACTACCACAAAAATATATGCAAGTGTAAGAAATAAACTGGCATATAATTTTGAAGCTTGAGAGTGAAAAAAGGTCTTGGTAAGAGCTTAGGCAATTAAATTCCGTTTTGTTTTGTTTTTTATTTAGACTAGACCATTATACGTAAGGCAATCCTTCCACCTATTTAAAGTATACAGTTTTCCAAATTGAGATTGACAACTTCTGCTGTTTGCTTTCAATTTTTTACTGCTACATAGAAGCCACCATGCAAGAGAAGTCTTTAGTAGAAAGTGCATTTATGAAGGTCATTGCGATATGACTGGAGGATCAGAGCGTTGAGCTTACCGCCATTTGGTTATAAACGTATTATTAACAGTGTGGTAATTATCTAAACTACGTGGCACTCCCAAAATATGTACAACCAGCGTGCCCCTCTCTCTCAAAATTTTCGGGTCCGCTTCTGTCGATATGTCTGCTTATAATCTGTTTTTATTTTGTTGATGTTAAGGACTATCTCCAACATGTGGGAAGAAGAGAAGCCGCTTCTGAGTACAGTGTTGCATACAGCGGTTGATAACGATCAAGACAGCTTCAACATCTTGATAGATGATAGCCATAAAAGTATATCTCCATCCACAAGTTCAAATTCATCGAAACTCGAACAAAAAAGCGATTGCATTGATTTAAGTATGTTTGTGTGAAAAAACGTTAATCGTTTTGGTGTGCTATGCTTTACATATTTCTTTAATTTTTTTTATTTTTTAGCACCATCTGCAACAAAAAAAGCAAAGAAAGGTGAGATGCAACTAATTGGTGAAACGATACAGGATGTGGTCAGCATGCTTATAACAGAACAAAGTAAGATGTAGTATTTTACTTCTTAAAGTACGCTGAATATCAATACTGTCTCATCTGCTTTCATGATATATGGTGTTCCATTAAGTGCTAAAAAGGGTGTTCTATAAACATATTGTGTGTTAAAATTTCAGGGCATGCTTTTATCATTTTTGCCAAGTGTCTTCACTCCGCTTAGTTGTTTTTTGTTTTATTTTGAAGAATACTTTATGTAAAATTGAATTCTTTGCAGAATACCGGTACTTGTTTAGTAATTGTTGTGTAGCTGTACACTATCTTATAACTCCGTGCATTAGATAGACAACCACGAAATGATTAAAACAAATTTATTTTTTAAAACTCTTGCCAACTATAACTTAAAAATTCGAATGTCCTATATGTCTCCAAACTCGAAAGACGCAAATCTCAAATTAATTAACAAGTCTCCAATCTTGAATAACGAAAATCTTGAATTGATTGAAAAATGCCAAACTAAACTACATTATCTACTAATTTGCCAAAGGGTGCGCAAGAAACTACAACGTGATTTAAAAGGCAAAATAACAACGTAAATCAAAATGAGGTGATGTTACCTAACTTAAAGGTAAAGTAAAAATAACGCATGAATAAATTTAAACAAAACATCCAATAACTTAACTAACAAATAAATCCAAAGGAAGTAGTTCCGACAGTTGCACAGAATATTGTGTCATGGAGCGGTTTTCAACTGCGCAACAAATTCTTATTTTTAAGATATTTACGAAAATGGAGGTTATGCGATGCAATGAAGTGGTCGGGATATCCAATTGCGGCAAATTGATATTTTTGGACTCACAGTGACACTGTCTTGCAAAGAACAAGCTGTTCCTCAGATCGACTAGAACGTTTCGGCCCAGGCGATTTCACCGTTAAAACTGAACTAATTGTTTCAAACTTTGTCATTAGTCTGCGTCCAATAGACCCGCACGGTGCTTCATTTCTTCCAAAAATGATTTGGAGTTTTCGCACTGTGCGTCGTACGTTCTCCATTTTCGTAAAATGTCTTTAACAATGAGAAGTTGTTACGCAGTTGAAAACCGCTCCATGACATATCTTATGCCACAATTACTAAACGAGTATCAGTATTCTGCAAAGAATTTAATTTTACATAAAGTATTCTTTAAAATATGACAAAAAACAACTAATCAGAGTGAAGACACTTGGCACAAATGATAAAATGTCCTGAAATTGTAACCCAATGCGTTCGCCGAATTTGAAATCGGCCGGCTTTATGGAACACCCTATATCAACGCGATCTTCCATTTAGCTACGCAGTAGACAGGACCTCTGCCATACCGTTAAGTTATCTTCATTGACATTTAATCTTTCAGTCGCTTTGACCGTTTACCAAGGCAATTTAAAGTTTTTTTTGTAAATACATTTGATTTTTTAGCACCTAAAAATGGTATCAGAGCAGTTATCCCTTGGATATTTACCCCCGGTCTCTTGGGTTAGGGTTGGAGGCCTAGGGGAGGGGGTATATGACCGGATGTATGTGACAGAGGGTAAGTGTCCTGAACCCCTAAAAACGAGGTGTCGTTGCTGTTTCTCTCGTACCGCTTTAAGGCATTTTTTCGTTTAGACCTACCATTTTGCTTGTGTAACTGGTGACGTTGCTAAAGCTGTTCTCTAATGTCAGGTAGTGAAGCAGATGCAGTGGACAAATTTTATCATTCAATGGCCGCTGAAGCCAAAGTTCTTCCGAAGTTAAAGAGGCTGGAACTGCAGCGAGAAATTCTTGAAGCAATATTAAGAAAAACAAGCGAATGCCATTAATTTGTTTACAGCTTGTGTAGGGGAAGGTGCCATTAGTTGAGCCAATTTTTTTCTTTTCACTCTTCTCTCCTAACCCAATATATTTACGCTTCAGCAAAGATATTTTTAAAAATCGCGTTTTTGTATATTTTTCGTGGAAACACAAACATGGGAGAGTATCATCTCCCAAAGCGTTGATTGTGGCAGCCATTGTTACTAATTCGCCTTGTTCTCGCGGTGTTAGAGATCCAACCGGTGGAAAAAGAAATTTACTTAATCGGTAGTGAGAATACAGGCTATAGTTCAATAGGATAACAAATCGGCTAAGAAATAGCAATAGGACAAAATCGACAATAAAATTCGCTTAAAACATTGTGTAGACTGCAAATATGCCCTAAAACTCAGATAAGCTGGAAACCTCAACAAAATGTACGGGTACCAAACTTTATATTTAGTTATCCAATAAAGCTTTGACAATATATTAACAAATCTAATGTTTAGTGAAGTTGGCTTACCTGCTTTTGACCACGATGTGCAAGAACTTTTTTTAAAGTCTGCACGGTAGAGCAGCCAGTTTCATCCATATTGTATATTTGCCCAGGATCAAATTTGTGTTTCCCCATCACAGAGTACAAATTATTGAAGTAAATGGACACATTTGTCTTGTTAAAGGCTGTTGCTCTTGCCTCAGATGTTGCTTCTGGTACTCAATGATAAGTTATGGCGATGCCTAAACTCACGCAATCATTTGTCGGTACTACAACTTTCAGGCATTTTGGTACTGTTTTTAATGGCGTATTTCTAGGCTAGTATTCTGACTTAAATGGGTGTTAAACCATAAAATCGGTTGCAAAGGTCGATGAGATGTTGAGCCAAATCGCTTTCAATTGTGTTAGTAGATATTTTTATGTGTGAGGAATAACCCAATAGTGGCATCATCTGTGTCCTTATCGGCTACTTTTTCAAGATACCTTTTTAAAATTATTCGGTCGATCCCATGCTTTTCTGCACCTTTTCTGATAAAGTTTGTTTTTCCTAATATCTATCGCAGCAATATAAAATACCATAAGTGACACCTTTCATCGTTTGGCCATTGAAACTTGCTAAATTAGATTATCAATGCTATTTTAGATAAACTTTCGAATAATAGATTTACTTTAACTGCTTGAAAAATAATTAACCACATTTGAGCCGCATGGCTCAACTATGAAATCATACATCTCCCGCATTAAACTTTTGCCATTCCTGTTAACTAAGTTTTAGCTGCATAAAGTCACTAATTAACAAGCCAGTTAACGCTACTTTTTCGTGTCTTCGTCTACTATACTTTCCAGGATAATCAACTTTTTTCCAAAAAGCTGGATTTTTGCTGTGAAAACAATTTGATGCTGAACTTTTTGCTTAGGAGGCAGCAAAACGAGGCTAGCACGAAAGAAGCCTCGTCATACGACATGCATGTTAGGGCTACAGTTCAGTAATTTAACTACGAGAAAAGAAAAAGGCAATGGATCAGCTATGGAACCGGCTCAACTAACTTCACCTTCCCTTTTTGACTAACGAATTTTTAAATGTGGAGTTATTAAATGATATCCACAAGATTAGTCTTGTAACAAAATAAGTCAAAGCAGAGGTAGCAGGGTGTTTCATATATTTTTCGGTTTCAAAATCTAAAATATCCGAGGTCTTTTATATGGTGGGTTATAAGTAAGAAGTAACAGCTAAAATTCATTATGTGGCAGGTCATAAATGTATAACAAGCATTGGTTGAAATTCAAATTTGTGCTATTTTCGGTTATCCGGAAGTATAAGCTTGATGTATTTGCGCCAGTATCTTAAAATCATGGGAATAGCACTCACAATAAAACACCACGTAAACTATTCACTGTGCAACCATAATCTAGTCTCTATGCGACAATAGTCCACATTTAACATAGGCCTTTGGGTGTATTTTTGTTATCCAAAAACGAATCAGAAGGGCTACTGAAAGCAACGAACGGTCAAGCAGTTTTAAATAACTAATAAACCACAGAACAAGTTTCTAATCAACTCTCTGTGTCAAATTATCTTGCCAAGAAATAGATCCTTCTGGTGAACAAAAATAGCGAGGAAAAGCTTCCCGAACATTGCTTGCTGTTGAACTGTACGAACGACCAACACGCCGCATCGACGTTAGCTGCGTTGCTTGATTATTACAGCTCTGAATTTCTGAAGCAATTTCCGTGTACTGAGAACCAACTTCACGTCTTAAAAAATTATGGATTACTACAGCTGCAACATGTTTTGTTGTCAGCATGAGTGGACGATGAAAACAACGGAAACGAAAGACCAAAATTCCAAAAGCATTTTCCACTATACGCCTCGCCCGTGAGAGACGATAGTTGAAAATAATTTTTTCACGCGTTAAATTTCCACTATTGTAGGGCCTCATTAAATTTTGAAGTAAAGGAAAGGCTTCGTCTCCTACAAAGGTTAAACGAGACAGATCCTCCTAATGGTTCCGGAGGAGGTATGGAAAGTTGTTGTGCCTTCAGCATTCTACCAACGAGTGAATTGGCAAAAACACTACCATCACTTTGTCGACCGTATGCTCCAATGTCCACAATTACAAAACTTGTAGTTTGCATCAACAACTGTTTGGAGAACAACACTAAAATGTTTTTTATAGTTAAAGAACAACGACGCGGAGTTTTTAGGAGCTTGTATCATAATGTGCTTCCCATCAAGGCTCCCTAAGCAATGTGGAAATTGCCACAATTCTTCAAATTCCTCAGCAATATGCTTACATTTGCGTTCATCCGGAAGTGGCATCACATCAGGCTGTAATACGTTTCAGAGAATTTCGCATGTTTGGGGAACAATTTTCGACACGACAGACTTGCTCATCCGGTAGGACGCAGCAATTGTATGATATGTATCTCCAGTTGCCGAAAACCTAAAATGAGAGAGAATGTTATTTAAAAAACGCAGCTAATTCGTTTAGTGGCTTTGCGATTGTGGTAATGGTCGTGGAAGTGATCACATAGAATATTAAAACAGTAGTTGACGACCACTCAGTTTTTCATGCTTCTACTCTTGAAAAAATAAGCCTTATAAATAACGTTATAAAATATGCTTCTATGCAAGCAAGCAAACTTACCGCAGAGTCACAGCCAACCTTTCAGCAGGAGATATTGTGTCCTTCCTCTACAAGTCGCATGTTTGCAATTTGTGTTCAATTTTTAGAAGAACTTTGTCAAATATTTCTGGAGTCATGAGAAAAGACGTGTCAAACGCCATTGGCGAAGCTCTCTCATGTCTCGAACCAATTTATGATACTCGCCTGCAACAAGTTGTAACTGTTTTTTTGTTTATTTTATTGCTTTTCCCGATGTCTCCCGTGCTCTTTCTCAAATACGACTTAGTTTAAAAGTACGGTACACCATTTATTTTCATCTAAAGATCACATGTAAAAATACACAGTGGGCTACTTAGTTTTCCACCTTCATCCATTAAGGGCCCTGGAAAATAGTGGGCCCTTTTTTGAAACCTTGAACAACGTTTGCACGAAAAATTGCATACCCACTACACAAAATTGTCATTTACATACGATCGATCAGTCAAGTTTATTTGTTGCTAAGATAATATATACTTAAAAATAATAAAGACGCGTACAAGAAAGGCACGATTTACTAAATTCGTTTGCCATGTTTAGTTACTTATTGTGCACTTGGCTAGTGGGCTTTCTCACCTTATGAGCTGCGTGTCTCGCCCCAGTAAACACCTAAAAACATGCGTATTGGGTGGCCGCCCCGTCTGACCTCTATTGGTAAACCTGCCAATCAGTAGGCTACAAGTTTAATTAACGTACCGGCATTAGCTTACGCAAAGACCTACCTTTATTATTCTTTGTTCTTTTTTCCAACAGAGGATGCACCTTATATTGCCTAGGTCTACGCCTTCTTGGGGAAAACAGCGATATGGATTGTGTTTTCTTGTATTGGTACAAAAACGAAAAACTTATCAAAATTACTAATTTCAACCTTATGTTTCGACTGCACATTTTTGTAAATAGGCTACCGGTTATCCTATAATCTAAATTATAAGTAGAAACTTGTTATAAATGTTTTTTAGATGAAACTGCAGTAAATCAGCTAGGACATAGCCTATCCTAAACTACCGGCCTATTTAAAATGCTAATATAAGCCTGTATAGTTGCCTACCTATTGTTATTCTACAGCAAACAACATATTGGCTTCAAGTTCATCTCAAGCAAGATCGTATTTTACTTACTGCTATTGAAAAACGCGGCATAAAATTAGGCGATCAAATCGTAACCATTCGTAACAGCGCTTATAAAAATTGATTTCTTGTGCGTGAGTAAGTTTTGTCAATTATCGCTGTAAACCCGGCTTTAATCTTAAGATATAGAGGGAATGAGTTTTGATAGTTATGTTATAGGGAGCACTGCACAAACAGTGAATAAATCACTGCTTTAAGCTACCGACAACCAGTATAACCGTGGTCATCGAAGCCATTTTGATCTGAGTAACTGGAGAATAAAAAAATATGACAAAAATATATTATGCAACGCATCCTAGAATCAACTGAGCCGTTCTCAATGCGTTTTTCACTTGTTACTTCTCGCAGAAAAAATCAATCATTTTCTAATCCATTGCTAGGCTTAATCATGTATTTTTACATAATTGCCTAAATTGATCGCGGCAAAAAATCACAGAAAATATAGACCATGTCCAATATTTTTAAAGCATTAAAGAAATTTCTTTGTGTTTTTTATCTGTCACGGTTCAATTGAAAAAGCTTAGCTTTTGCAAATTGTTCACGCAGTGGCTTGACATTCTTTGCAATAAAAAAATATTGACCAAATAAACCACAAACTTTTTCGTGGAAACATGCATTTGCTGGATTATTGGCATCAGTTCCCCAATGGAAAAAATGTTTATGGCAGTCGACCAAAAATACCAAAATTACACAATGCGCAGTCTTTTGAAACAAGTTTTAAGCAGAATGTAATTTACCAACTCCCACAAAATTCGATTCATGACTCATTGGTTAGAGGATAAATATCTCTGTAGAAGATTGCTTGTTAAGGCTATACTGGCGGGGTAAACTATGGACCAAGGTCCTATTTTAGATCTATTGATACTTTTTAGTTGGTTCTACACAGCTTGTAATTTTGTACGGCGTCGCCTAAAAAAGCTAAGAAACATCATCTCAAAAATACAATTTTTAGAGTTGACTTCCATAAAATGTCACCTCTTCCGAAACAGTAAAGTTTATCGTCTTGAACGTAAGGCTTGCCTAAAAATCTTGAAAATAGCTGATTACCAAATTAAAAACATTTTCAACTGGCAAATTGCGGTCAAGTTCAAAAATTTGTCTCAAGCCTTTATCTCTGTCAGGTTTCAGCAACGCTGTGTGGGCCTTCAGCATTGATTAAAATGATTTTGAGCCACCATATCAAAATTTTTTCCACTACTGAGCTATACCACCAGTAATGAAAATAATGGTAGTGAAGTAACACATTTGGCGATAACCGGCAGAGGATATTATAGTGTAAACCCTGATAATTAATTATGGCCACATTTAGCGGCGAAAATTTTTATTGCAGAAAAACCTCAAGAGCATTCATAAAAGGTCATAACAGCGTTAATGGCTTAAAAAACTACTTCTACTTCAGCTTTGCAAGCTGATACAAGTAAAAATAACCAGATAAATGTAAAATCGTAATATTGACAAGGCATATTTGACCACTTTAGCAACCACCTCATATGCCCATTGCTGTTGACTTGATTTAAAAGGAACTTTTTATCTCCTAGTACTAACAAAACAATATTTAGAAAAGACCAAATTTATTAAGAATTTTAATTGTACCAAAAGGCCAATGTAGCATTTAAAAAACCACTAAAGGGCTTCGGTTGCGATCAGTAACTGCTTTTTAGACAAATTAATCATAAAATTGTGTGTTTTTTGATGATGATAAAACGAGGCTGTTTCAATCAAAAGTTTGAAGGGAAGTGAAAGAAAGCAATTTGTGAGAAGTCACTGAAAACGTATAAATATTTTTGCTTTTTTGCTTGACAATAGATTGATAGGCCTACAGCGATCGGAACTGATCGTTCATGAAGAGGCATGACTAGGCAGATAGAGGAATCAGACTAGACCTATGCAGGAATCAGGGCACATAAAGGGTGGCCAGGGACTTGAAAAAAATCAGGAAATCAAAAAACAACACCTCTAAGTGAAAAGGCGCGTGAATGGAAGACATGTTTGCTATTTTGCTTGAAAATAGAATACTAGGCCTACCACTGTTAAGGCTAAAATTTGGGCTACGACTGCTTAAGAAGCAGGGCACATAAGGCTTAGTTAGGGACTTGAGAAAGTGTGGAGAAATCAAAAACAAACTGCACTCTTATGTGAAAACATTTTTCTATCCGTCTATAATTCGTCACTGAGCCGCGCGGAAAGCCTTGTTCAAAGAGATCATTTAATAGTTTCTGCACGGCAGGCACAGATTGGTATTTAGACTTCAGTCTTTCCTGGGCCACATCAGGTGACCAAGCTAGATGATCGTGTAAAATGTGATGTAATGGAGTAAATATGGCCCGGATGGTAGATGATTTTTCGTAGCCCGGGTCGTCAGTAAGTCTATTGTTGCAGCTTGCATGCCAGACCGAAACCGAATCTATCAAACTAAAAAGATGCCAACTCATACCAATGTTCAGCCTGAGCCTGGTAATCGGCAAACGTCCTTTTTAGGACGGAGAGATACATGGATATCAAACCTACATTTTTCAGGGGTAATCTTCTTCACGTTCCCAAGGCCAATCATTTTACAGCTGAACATTGAAGGCCTCACTACAAGCAAAATAAACGTTCTTGATCCTCTTGCTGTAAAGAATGTGGCTCTCGTTGTCCTACTATTTGATATCCACTGCACCTCTTCAGAAAAGCTAATATATCCAAGCTTTGAATTACATAGGTTTTCCTTAAGCAGGA
This sequence comes from Trididemnum clinides, assembly GCA_963675345.1. Taxonomy (NCBI): domain Eukaryota; kingdom Metazoa; phylum Chordata; class Ascidiacea; order Aplousobranchia; family Didemnidae; genus Trididemnum; species Trididemnum clinides. The sequence goes on along the minus strand of OY776294.1, from coordinate 30,929,399 downwards.
AGAACGGCTTTTCCTCGTTTGTCCATGAGCGACTGAGATACACGTTTTTAAAGCAATCTCCACTTAAATCGGAGAATCGGAGACCAAACGGTTCTGTGTGACGTCATTGGGTACAAAATATTCAACGTCCAAAACTTCTGCCAATACGATTGCAAGTCTCTGATCTATCAGGGCTCCCTCACCCCTCTCTATATGCTGGCGACTTAACTACCCGCGTGCTGAGACTGGGGCTGTGGTGCCAACAGTCTGAATAGAGAGTGTCTGGCTGGGCAAGTATTCACAGAATTCAATAGACTGTTAACAAAACCGAGCCAGTAAACAAGATAAACTCGGTTTGAAATTCATTACAATTAAAAAGTTACTTTCTTTAACAGTATTTTCTCTAATTACTTTGTTAGCTCCAAGCGAAAAGATACTAGGCAGCTGAGCAAACTAATTTTTCAATATACATATTTTGTATGCTGTGTGTTTAGTTATGTTGTAGATTGCTAATCCAGAAAACGTGAAAGGCGTTCACTTTTTGATAAATAGCTTCTTCCAGTGACATGAATAAATTTTTGTTACTCCAGGGTAGTTTAAGTACAGATTTTTTGCAAATAATGACCCACAGCTGTTGCAATGGTATTCATTGAATTTGTTATTTTTGTTGCTAAAGCATAAGCACTTCATATTTTATATTCACGAAATGTTAAATTTTTGCAACTAATGATACTATGTTGCAATGCAGCGTAAAAACTGTGACCTCATTTCCTGATTCTAATACAAGGAATTATTTAAGTGAAATAACCAGCTCAGTTATAACTCCAAGCTATAGCAAAGGAACACGCATTTTCTAATCAGATGTGTGATGGCATGCCGAGGATTTTTACAGGAGGCATAAACTGTTATTTTAGTGAAGACATTTTCTTCGAGGTCACCTAGAATTTCACAAAAAATGTGCGTTTTGGGGTAAAATTTAGCTAAAGATTATTTTTAAAAGGCATTCGCAAACGAGAATTGGAGTGATTTTTTTGTTGTCATAGTCAAAAGTGGCATCGAATAACAATCTCTTAAATACATTATTGTACTGTAAGTATGCAGAAGCAATATCTATTCTGTGTTAAGACGCTAGTTTCTTGCATTTAACAGCATAACATAGAAGATTAAAAACGAAGTGCTGTGCCAAAAAGCAATGAAGAATCCAACAGAGGGCTGACGAGACATTTTTCCCCCTGAAATATGTATATCAGAGATCCCCCCAGTAGGAAAAACTCGATTTCACTTTTTGAGAACAAAAATTTGGACTTGGCTTACCACAGACATATTTTATTTTTTGCCTTATTTAATTAATGAATTTAATTAATTCGCCACTTTTACGACGGCAATTTCATATTACGATCGAAGTAAAATATTTTATTATTAAGCTACGCCAATTTGGTCGAAACACTTAGCTCAGAATGAAGGTCCTCACTGAACACTAACTACTTTAATGTAGTCAGTAATATTTATAAAAAGTCTTCTCGCACAACTTTGCAATGAAATTACTTTTTCCATTTACAAAGACATCAAAGCTACAAAAATTTGTTAAGCATTAGGGTCCTCTAATATGAAACCTTTTGATTTTAGTGTTAAAAAACGTGAATTAATAAATTCTTTCAAATTAATTTTAAATGTCTTTACAACTAAATATGCTGCATTAAATAAGCTTATTCCCTTCTACATATTGCTTCGCTACTTCCTTTTTATACGTGTGTGGTAGTTTGTTTTTTCTTGGTATGAAATAATTTGACCTTTGGTAACTACAAAGGCTGCTGTATTGAAGACCTTAGGACACTTCACAGTCTACTTTTCGCCTGTTATTACGGAAGTCATCAGTTATTATCGCGCAAGTATGTCACATGTTCAATCAAACGTGAAAAAATAAATTTTCACCACTGACTAGGTCTTTGGAAGTTTATTACCAAGCATAAATACGGATTGCTTCATTTGCCAAGTACGGTATAATTGTTACTGGTAGCACATAGTGAGTTTGATTGTATTTCAGTCACAAATATTAGAGAGTTTTGGATCAACCTTCAGCTTTTTGTTCAGCTCAGTTATTAAGAAGCGACTATCGTTCAGAGGTCAACGGAGTTGTCCACAGACACAAATATTTTGTTCATGGCATAAGGTTAGGAGTATCTAGGAGAGATAAGAGACGATGCCTCTCTAATAATATGACAGCAGCAACAAAATATGAAAATAGGAGGCCTCCGTATCTGTTTCGAGACAATAACGGTAAAATTTTTTATTTTGAAAAGTTGATCTCGAAAAAGAATGCCTTGCCCAGTAAACTTAATACATTGCAATTCAGCACAGTTTACGTTTTTACAACGATCAAGAAGATGCGTATTCGATTCTTCTGTGGTTTGTAATTAGCTATCTCGTGTAAAAGGCATTTTGGTGTAGTCTGGTTAAATGGTTGCAAATACTTGCAATGCAACTCTACCCAAAGCTAAAAAATACTTTCCTATGCATAGTCAAGAATAAATAACGATTGAATTTACCCTTGAATTTGATGATAAAGTGTTATCAAATTTAAGCAAGCCTGTTTTTAGATACATAAATCTCATCCATAACAAAACAATTTGTAAGTGGCAGTTGATATACAATATGCCTATTTACTAAAGATGTTCGTGAAATTTCTATCATTTGCCTTATGGTTTTTATTTGTTTATCTTATTTCTGGTAAGTAATATTTTACTTTATTTAAAGGTTTTAGGTGGTATTTGAGGAGGGGAAGTACCCTGGTTATATCGTTGTAACTTCCCCTGTTCAATTTTTATTGCTGTAGTATTTTAACATAAAAACCAACTTTTTCCAATTTTGCGACAGTTTTTTTTTCTTTAGTAACTACCGTATTTCGCTTTTTTTATTGCGGTTAAAATTGACATGGTGCAGAAGCAAGCGACTACAAATATTACATAACTGAGAATAGCTTTCAGACAATCATGTCACATGACGGCACACAGTTGAGTCATAAAATTTCTCAACTGGATTGCTTAAAACATTGTTTGTAACTTGTTTGTTAATCAAATTTATAAGGATTTTAAAAAGAAATTTTGTATAGGTGGTCTTTGCATCAGCACGTCGACAAAATCTACAGAAAACGCTTTTTTACGTTTAAAATTAGAATGATGATGAGCACTTACTTAACTCAATTGTCTTTGTGGCAAAAAGGCATCGATACAGATTGCTCTGGTCGGCGCAAACTTTAGTTTGAAATCATAACGTGAGCTTATACGGAAATGCTGGTTCGGCAGGGTTAATGCCGCAAGAAACTAAGAGTTCTTTTTGAGCGCTAAACTCACAGTATGTAGATAACAAATCTAATACCCAGTTTATCACGCCACTCTGCCAACAATGCAGGTCTTGCATTAAAACCACTTTTTTATTTTGATTCCAAATGCCAACAACAATCGTTTGTATTCACTAGTCAAGAATGCAATCAACTCTTTTTTGTGGAGGTGCGCTGAGCACTACAAAACTGAATTGATCTTTTTGTGGCAAAGTTTATGTTATTCCGTAGCAAAGGACTTAGCCGGTTTTGAAGGGAGAGCCTGCAACCCTTTTTAAATACTTTGGTTAAACCACCGCTTGAGCTCACTTGTGATGAAGTATTCTGAAATGGCTCTCTTTGTGCTGTTCAGCATCTGTGAAGGTCTGGGGCATTTAGTTTTGAGTTGCAGAATCACTTAGAGCAGAAAAAGTTATAATGAATATGACGCTTCTTCTCTGATTTTTATTGGTCCGTAAAAATTAAAGAATTGAGAGTGTTAAAATCACAAAAATGGCTGTTGAGATTTTTAAGGCGTTTTCTGTGTCAAAATGTGAAATTGTGAGAATTAGTCCGAGGGGGTGAATGGAGTGTTTGGGTTTGCTGATTTAAGTTTGATAACTGTTACAATCGTTTTGCTCCTGTGAAAACTAACTTTGGTGCGGGATATGGGCTTTGATTTTTGCTCCTCTCTGCCGCTGGGAATTTGGTTGCCTGTCCTTTTATTGCAAAACTATCTTGTTATTTGTCTTTAATCTAGGGTCTTTGGAATGCAAACAATATTTAAGTTGCGAAATTGCCGCTTCGTTGTAAGTTGTTTGAATTTTCTTTTAAATGCTTGTTGTCTTTGCGTTGTGAAATTCTGCCGTTTTTATGAGTTGGCTGCCACCTCAATTGATGTGTTGCAAAGATGTTGGTGGGCAGTATTATTTAGTCATTCATTGAAGTTAACTGTCGTGAAGTGACAATGATTTTGGGGGTTCTGCCCAAACATTTAACTTGACTAAATTTTATTTTTGCGTACTTTTTTGCATTTTCCACATCTACATCTCGCTTTTTGTGGATAAAACTGTGATACAATATTTGATCAATAACTGAGAACAGATTTTGGCAGCTGCAAACCCAACATTTTTTCTGAATTCCATATGAATGGTTTTCCTATAACTTTTTCAACATATTTTCTAATAAAATTTGCTGCAAGTGGTGAAAGGAGAAGTTTAGAAAAAGTTTGGAATAGCTTGTCCCCAAGAACTGAGACCAGACAGTAGTGATGGCCCCAAGAGGTTTTTCCGGAACTGAGAGAAAGTTTAGAATTTTGCAAAGCTTTGGTGAAGATAACATTAATCGCAAAAATTTATTCCTTTACCTAAGTGGAGAAGGAATTGAAGTTGACCAATAGTCAACCTCAAGCAAGTACCTAGCGCTTGGTCTCCAGTTTGAAGCTAGCGGTATGAAGAGAGGATTTCTGGCGGTTGAAAACAAAAAGAATCCTTCCTAAAACTCGCTGTTTACCAGAAAGATCGTCTACAACAAAGCCCTGCGGAAGAGAGTCAAGATGGAAGATTTCTTGAAGAGTGTGATAAAAGAAAGTGATTTTACTTTTTTGTTTTATTTTTAAAACTTTGAAAATAATTGATTTTCGGAAATTCAATTTCCATAAAGCTCGTTCTAAGGTCCAAATTTTATGTCTTAATTATTGCAGCTTGTTAAATAATTTAATTGCATGTCTAAAATCATCATGGCGAAATCGAATTGTGACGGTGTTATTTTGTCTGATTCTGACGGAACTTTGATGAGAGGAAACCTGAAAAATGTCAGGGATTTAGCTAAGAATGTAGGGATTAGGGACTCCCTACTGCATCGGCAAAACTCGCTAAAAACCATTCAGGACTACACTAAAAAGCTTCTAAAACTCACAACCAAGGACGAGGTCATAATATTTGAAGACGAAAAGGTCAAACTATTGGAGTGGGGGTTTAAGATTTTCTGATGTTGGTTAGAGAATTGGAAGGTGCTAGACTTTCATGACTCGGAGAGAGAATAAGGTTAAGTTTGAGTCTTCAATATTGCAGTGCAAAGCTCAGGCGAAAGAGCTTTTGAAGTTTGTGAGAAGTGTTCCTAGTATCCAATCGGTTGGCACTAAACGCAACTGATGCACTACCTCTTATTTTTACGAAATCATTGAAAATGAGCTGGTACTTACATAGCTTCAGGCGGATCAAAGGCAGAGCAGGCAGAATGGTAAGCTGAAGCTAGTGTGGCCAAGGCAAAAACTATGATAGACAATCTGGAAAAAGGGCACAAGTTTAGGCCAAACTGCGCAAGCAGCAGCGTTTGGGAAGTGATCTTTTTAAGCAAAGTTTGAGATTAAGCTTTCGAAAGTCCAGATATAGCACGGTATTTCCATCTCTCAAAAGTAAAATCGATAACAATCTGGCCATGAGGTCCCTAAAAGTCGGACTGGGAACCCATGCTTTCAAGGCAATAAGACCTGGGAATTCTTCGGGGACTACTGATTCATCAATACCACAAGGTGAAATGAAATCAAAAAATGAGGAATCCATAAGTTGTGAATTGGCTGCTCAGGTTGCTGACATCAATATAATTTGGGAGCAGTCCACCAAATCTAAACTTAATTCCTTGCGCTAACAGCTGCGTGATACCCAAGTCAATGAACTAATATTGGCACCTGTTAATTAAGAAAGAGGGTTGCGTTTGACAAAGCCTCTTGTTGGGCTTCAAATAAAGCCAACGATTGCTGACGATGCTATATAGAAAGATGGTTATCGCAATGTTTTTTGTTCCTCAGCGTTTGAAGAAATTACTCCTGCTCCCTCTTGATATATTCCTGTAGTCAATTCTGGGATCTCAGAAAGTCTAGGAAACTTGGCCAATACTAACCAGAGACACCCTCAGCTGAAAAAGAAGGCATGCCATGGCCACGAACCAGCAAGCTCTCTTCTGCATTTGTGGATGAGACCGTATTGATTAGTTGCGATGGTAGCAATATACCATGTGATGTTTTATAATCAAATAATAAATTTGATGATTGGATGGTTTCACCCAGACGGAAAATTACCTATTCTGCGAGCATTATGTGTAAGAGCGGTAGCGCAGGCTATTGCGGTTACATTTCTGACACACCTGGCTTTGAAGATTAAACCAAAATTAACATGACCCTATCTCGCCTCGACCACAATTTTGGGAGGCCCAACGGGTTTCTGAATAAGCCTGAGATACAAGAGATAAGAAACGACCCTAAAATGAGTCCTTCCTCAGAAGCTGCATAAAAAGCCTTTAAGAATGAGTTGACCCAGTGCTTTGTTTTCGCGCATTCTTATAAAAAACCTGAATTGCCCGAGGGACGGTCTATGATCTTGCTTGTATGCTTCCTAGCAATGCACAACAGAGATTTGTAGACTATTTCAAGAGGTCTCAAAAAGTTTTAAACATTTTTTTATCTACACTTAATGTCTTTTTTTTTGCTCAGAAATTGATAGTTTTTATGCATTATTGACTTTGTGCAGCTGGATCGAATGTAGTGCTTTGGCATATTTTTTTCTGAAGAAAATATATTTTGTCTTATTGATGTACAATCCGATCTCAATTTTGTTCTCTAGCATCTCTCAAGCAATACCCGCAGTATCATCTGTTTTAATATGACAAAGTTGCAAAGAAAAAAAAGGCCAATATTCAGAACTTAAAAGTAACTTTCTGTGGTCAAGCAGCTTCTTAAATATTTTAGTTCCATAAAAAAGATTGCTTCTCACTGCCCGTCTTTATGCAAGCAATTTGCCCATATGCCCTGGTTCAAGATGTGTGCTTTTGAACAACTCTTCATTCTCACCATCGTCTGTGCAAGCTGCAAGATTTTCAACCCTGACAGTTTGCTATTCAGCAAAAGTTTTTCTTCCTTTTTTTGTCGGCCAAAAACTCGATTCTTTATCACTTCAATCGTATATGATAGTGATTTGGTGATATCAATGTTTGCTTGACACCCAAACTGCATACCACCAGGTGGTGACCGGTTGCCAACTCAACCTTTTGTTTAATTCAAATATCTGTTACACGTAAAGAATGCTTGCTAAAACCATTCAAAAATCAATCACTGCTGAACTTTTTTGTTTGTATTGTCGAACACTTAACTCTTTTGCTCCCGCGTGAAAAGCGAAAAAAAATGTCCGTAAGGTGGCAGCGCGAAAAACTGTCATAATCAATCATAATTAATCATAATTATGTACCTCAAGTTTGTTTGTAAATCATTACTCAGCTGTCTACTTCTACATTAAGTGTGATATATCGTTGAAATCTACATTTCTTGAGGATTTCAAATAGAAAAAAAAATTTTTTTTGAATATGCAAATTTTATGCAAATGAACCCCCCTCCCCCCCAACTGGGGGGTAATTGTCTTTAAAATTAAAGAGGTACCCTCAACTCAAAGATCACTACAGATTTAATTTTCTACCAATTTTTTTAGAAATGGTCGCAAAATGATGCTAAGGAAATAAGCTTTCAAGGTACATCACTCAAAACTTACCTAAGAGCCTAGGTTTTCTACAGTTTGCAATTTTCTGAGACAAATGACCTTTTTTTTGACCGGTACCGACCGGTACCAAATTTTGGTAGTTAAATTTAGTACCTAAAATACGATCAGTTATTATCTGCTAGAGGTTAGCCTAAACCATGTAACATTATGTACAGGGTGTCCCACAAAAAAGTTTATTTTTAAAATTTTTGTAACGCAAAAACTTGTAAAGATAAAGCAATGAAAGTTTCACCGTGCATAAATAATGTGTTGGAGATTTGTTTGCCATCAAAATCGTCGTTATCCATTTTACTTAGCTGATGTTACTGGAGTTTAAAAATAGTCATATATTTTGATGATGCTGCTTAAATAACATGCTCAATGTGATCGCCATGGCGCAGAAGGCATTCCCTTACTCTCACAGCCAATTCTAAATTACTGCTTTGCATGTGTCAGCGGAAATGGCTCTCATGAACGTAGTTATTTCTTGTTTAAGTTTGGAAATAGAGGTAGGCTTATTTTTATCAACATTATCTTTTGCGTAGCCCCACAGAAAAAAGTCCAGTAGGCTAAGGTCAGGAGAGTGTGGAGCCCAGATGTGGGAAGCTTTCAAGGAAATCAGCCTGTCTTCAAATTTTTCAGACAATAATTTTCGTGTTTCCACTGCAGTGTGAGGTGTTGCCCCATCTTGCTGAAACCATAATTTTTTCAAGTCAAAGCGACGACGATGAAGACAAGCAGTAAACTTTTTGATGACGTGGCGATAGTTTTCTTGATTAACCGTCACCGCATTCTCAGCATTGTCTTCAAACCAGTAAGGCCCGATGATTCCGTCAGAGCTAAGCGCACACCAAGCTGTGCACTTCCTGCTGTGGAGTGATTTGGTGGTAACAACGTTTGGAGGTTCAGTGCCCCAAATACGGCAGTTATGACGGTTTACTGATCCATCCAGATGAAAATGTGCCTCATCTGAAAACCATATCTTGCCAACCCAATGTTCATCATTTTCCATCATTTCATTAAACCATGTGCACATTTGAAAACGTTGTTCTTTGTGCCTATCAGTCAAAGTTTGCTTTATTTCCAGTTTGTAAGGATATAAGTTGAGGTCTTGCTTCATTATTCTTTGAACGGTGGACTTTGTCAAGCCAAGTTCAGATGAACGCCTCCGTATTGATTTTTTTGGGCTACGCACAGTCGATTCACGTACAGTATCAATGTTTAATTCGGTGCGAGCAGACACTCTCCTTCCAGAATTTCCTTTATTTCTGTTGTGGCAGGTGCCATGCATTTCAAACTTTTGAACAATTTTCTTGATTGACGTCACAGATGGAGCTTCTTTTACACCAAAATGCTTGCGATATTCCCTTTGGGTTTGGACCAGTGATTTAGTTTCTAAATAGAACTTTACTATTTTTGATCGCTGCTCAATTGTGAAAGGCATGATTAAGATAAAGGCTTCAAAATTTCAGGTATAAAACTCCTATTACCATAGAATAAAACCTGAAAAAATGAAAAAGTCAAATGCTCTAAAACAAAAGTAGTTAAAAATTAAAAAATAAACTTTTTTTGGGACACCCTGTATTTTTGAACAGGGAATTTCTTCAAGATTCAGAAAATATCAAGTTTAAATAGAATATGCTGTCACTGACAATGAAACAGCAGCTTGTTTACACCCTTCCCATTTCTTGAGAAACAAGGGGGATACAGCAAACTTTGATTTACAAAAGCAAAACTTCTGCTAGCTTTTAAACTTGTATTTTGCTTCTTGTCTCCTTGGAAACTTGATACAAAATGACGACTTTATTGGTGAAACATTTGCAATTTATTTTATCTTCTTATAGGATGTAGTTTTTGTAAAAATTATAATTTAGTGAAGGTAAGTCAAAAAAATTTTGGGGGTTTTGAACTGACATGATGTACAGTACTCATTTTTGATCAGTAAATATCATATACCACTTAGTCTAAACTATTTAAAGTTATATATTGCTGGAAAGCAAATTTCCTAAGCTTTCAAATGAGACCGGTATTTAGCAACATATGATATTTTTTACGCACTAAATTTACTTTTATCTACTTTTCATTCAAATTTGTTTGGGGGGGTTTTGAGACCCCTAAAAAATTTGGAAATTTATAAAAGTAAAATTTATCATTATCGCTTGAAATTTTGTCAAATGATGCCACAAAAGAGTAGTTTTCAGACTGTGTTAATGATAAAGGGTTTGGTTATGTGGTAAAGATGTAATATCAGTTTGATTTTGGTGTAGTTGGCACGTGCTGAGGATTTGGCCGATTTTGTCGTCTGCAACTGGGTTGTTGGTCTTTTTAACCGTTTTTGGGTATAAAAATCCAAGAATTACGGCACAAATTATACATCATCCGATGCGTGAGGAAATAAGCGTGATCTTTTGAAAATTTTATGAAAATCGGATGAAAAATAAAGTCACAAATCGATTTTTTAGTAAACTAACTTTGTAAATCAATTTAAAAAAATTTGAGAGAAACACTGAAAACACGAGATCATCAATCGATGATCGCGGGAGCGAAAGAGTTAAACAGGACTCGGCTTTGAAAAAAGTATTCATTATACATTGCTCGTTGTGGCAATGAAGTTGTAGTTAGCAACTTCAATTCATATTAAGGTCAAGAACATTATTTCTGCATCTCTTTAATTTATAGTTAATTACATTTGTATGTTTGTTTCAGATGCTCATGCAAAATGCAATTCATCTGCCTCCATTTCAACACATCCACCCTTACATAACAATATTCTGGCAAGGGGTTACGCAAATTTTAAAGTGAAAGCATGTATCAAAGCTGAGTCATATATCTCGTGTTTATGGAAATATGAATCAATTAGCCATACGTTTTATTTCAACGGTGTTGGTTGTCGCCCGTCACTCACATCTGATTATATGGTTAAATGTTCTGAGAACAATAAAATAATCACTACTAGTATGACTATTCTAACTCCACTAACGACAGCAAACAATCATTTTATATTAAGTTGCACAAGTCGTTCCGAAAATGTTCTACCGCTTACCATCTCCAGAAATGTGACTGTCCGAGGTAAGCGGTACATAACACTGGTCTACAAAAAATTTTAGCACTAAATGTGAGATCGATTTTAGGATATATCAAGGTCGCTGAACCCAAATATGCGCTTAGTTTTTTCGAATTGGCTCTAGTTTTTGAGATATGGAGCGTCGAAAATTTTCATGAACAATTTTTGCGTACAGAAAACAAACAGCAGTAGGAATATAGTTCGCAGTATGATGAAATAATTGCGGCGTTGTTTCGTTGAGATGTCTGTATTGTTGTGAAACAATAAAGTTACTAAAGCTGTTTTTATTTAGTCAATAGCCTACTGTACATTGCAAGGTAAACTATGTTGCGCGAAGGTCGGTTTATACGGATACATGTCTAATCTATAGCCTACTTGTATGAACATAGTTTAATACGTCAGTGTTAAAAAAATTGTCAAACTAATGTTTTGTAAGACGTTTGTTTTAGCAGTTTGCGGATGTCAACCACTTTTTTCTTAGGAATTGTATTTAAGATCAAATTTAAAATAGAGCTATGACTTCAAAGCGTAGGAGTTGTGTCAATGATCCAGATATATTCTGCAACATTTGTGGAGAGTATATGAAAAAAGAGCATCGTTTCAATGCGCCAGATTTTACGAAAAGAGCGTACGAAGCATACTTTGGCATGAAGCTGGGGGATCAAGACAAGCAATGGGCTCCTCACAAAGTGTGTAAAAAGTGCACTGATACTCTTTGCCTTTGGACTCAAGGTAAAGTAAAAGCAATGCAATTCGGAGTGCCTATGGTTTGGAGAAGTCCCAAGAACCACCATGACGATTGCTATTTTTGAATGGTGAACATGTCAGGATGGAACCGCCACAAAAAGAATTCGTGGTATAGTCTGCAAGGCGGCCGGTGCCGCATTGCGAGGAAGTACCCATTCCAGTTTTTTCTTCTTTGCCAAAGCTAGTTTCGAATGATGACTTGTTTGCAGAAACAGAAGAGGTGAACAGCGATGACAGTAATTACAGCGACAGTATGTCTGATACAACTGCAGAATGGCAAAATAAGGTAAAGCCTTTTAGCCAGAGCCAGCTCAATGACCTAGTCAGAGACTTAGCTTTATCAAAAGAGGCTTCTGAGGTTTTGGCTTCTCGTTTCAGTGAACATGGCATTCTTGATTCCAAGACCAAAATAACGTTCTACCGACACAGGAATGAAGCGCTCAGTGATTATTTTACTAAAGGCGATAACTTTGTGTTTTGCAAAAACGTCAAAGGCCTTCTTATAGCAATGGGTGTTCCCCAATGCAAACTGGGTGAGCGGCGTCTGTTTATAAACAGCTCTAAACAAAGCTTAAAGTGTGTTCTGCTACACAATGCAAATACCTATGCTGGTGTCCGTATTGTTCATTCCGTAACTTTGAAAGAGAGCTACTCGACTGTACAGATGGTCTTGCAGAAGCTGTGCCACAACGAGCATAAGTGGGCAACATGTGTGGACTTAAAAATGGTCAACATTTTATTGGGACAGCAAGCCGGCTATGTAAAGTACCCGTGCTTTCTTTGTCTCTGGGACAGTAGAGCTGATGATCAACACTGGCAGAGAAAGGATTAACCCGTACGTGAAGAGCTCGTGGTGGGGGAGAACAACGTGATAAACGAGCCATTGGTGGACCGTGATAGCATCCTTCCTCCACCATTGCATATTAAGTTGGGCTTGATGAGACAATTTGTCAAGGCATTAGACAAGAATGGCGATTGCTTCAGGTACATCCGCAGCAGATTTCCTGGTACGAGTTATGAGAAAGTTAGAGCTGGAATCTTTGACGGACCACAATTCCGAACACTAATAAGAGATCCAGCCTTTGTTTTGCACATGACAGTAGTTGAATCTGCAGCCTGGTGCTCATATGTTTCCGTGGTAAAAGAGGTCTGGGGAAAAACGAAGGCAGACTGTTATTAGGACATAGTGAAACAGATGCTGACAAACTTTCAAGCTCTTGGGGCCAGAATGAGCATAAAAATTCATTACTTATTCAGCCACCTTGGCCGATTCCCAGAAAACCTTGGTGAAGTAAGCAAAGAACAGGGTGAAAGGTTTCATCAAGCCATTAAGAATATCGAAATGAGGTACCAAGGTCGATGGGACTCTCGTATGATGTCAAACTATTGCTGGAGCCTTATGCGGGATAGTACCCAGCAAAATTACAAGCGGAAATCATATAAACGTGCCTTTCAACAAATGGATTGACCTAATATGGACTGTTGAGGGTAAACCTTGTTTTGTTTACGCTGACATAAAATTTTATTGCCATTAGTTATTAATTTTTAATAGACTGTCTCTTCTGTTAAAGGTAACAGGCATTTACTGTGTGTACATATTTCATAAGCGTTACCTTGAACAGTTACAGTGCCGTTCATGTCTAATGCATGGCTTGTTTGGAATGTAACTTTAAAGTAAAACCAACTTCATTGTTTATTCTGTCAACAACATCTACTTGAGTAGCTTATGTGTGCTCAAAATTACGATCGGCTGTATCTAATGCAATCTACAGTAATCTGTAATGCAATACGCAGTTTATCAGTAAGCGCTAATGCGAAAAAAATAATTTCGTTATGTCTCAAAAACTATAGCCAATTCAAAAAAACCAAGAGCATATTTGGGTTCAGCGACCTTGATATATTCTAAAATCATTTTCACATTCAGTGACTTTTGAAAAAAAAATTTTTTGTTGACCAGTGATAATGTATGTGATATTGTTGATGCTACAGTAATTTCTGCTGGGTAGCTTATTTGACGTGTATTTCAACAAGTGATTATAATGGGTTTGAAAGGTTAAAGTTAACCTTTGTCTGTTTCCTGATTGACTGCAACTCCTTTATTTTTATTCAGTGGTTCCAAACAGTTATTCAAAGCGACCCAAATTTTCATAACAACTGATCATGCAGAGTTTGGTGACCTAAAGATAAGCTTAAGTACTAATAAGTACATGTTAAAACTTTTTACAATAATCAAAAATGGATGCTGTCAAGATATTACTTATACAACTGTTAATTAGCTGCAGCAAAATCTAGTAGCTAGAACAAACTTTGGTTGGCTGTTATTTTTAATATTTTAAAGAAAATTGGAACAAAATTATGACATTATAATCTAAATTTGTTTAGATTTTTTAGATAAACTGTTTAACTTAAAATTGCACAAACGGGCTTTAATTGCTCGTGTAGTGGTTAATTCTATGCAGATAAGTTTAGCAGCCTTATTCTATTTGGCAATGATAACAAATTAGGAAAAGTTAATGAAACTTTTATTTTATCAGTTTCTACTTACACTTTTGATCCTCTGGTCACGTGAAAATATTTGCGGTTATAAATAAAGACAAACTTTTCAGAGCCGGTAATCGATTGTTTGCACCGGCGTAGTGGATTTTATTACCAGCCTGCAACAAAACAGGGGAAAATTGCCATGAAAAGCTTCAACAAGGCTTTAAAAACAATATTCACAGCTTCCCTGCTTAGCGCTTTGCACAAAAATAAAAAGTGTGGAAAAAAAGGCGCCGAGTTTGCTGATTGTTTCTATAGCTGGGGTTCCCAACCTTTTTGTTGCTGTGTGCCACTTATGAAGTTATTCTGCAGCTGCGTACCACCTAATTTGACAATTAGTTTTTGTTCATAAAAGAACTGTACAAAAAGGTTAACAGGCATAATAACATACAAATATAATACAAGTAAACGAATCCGCAATTAAAAAATATACAAAACTAAACTTAACTTACCGGTATTTGCGCATGTTCATAAAGAAGCAAAATATTTAACTGATCGATCAATAAGTACTCGTAAGTCAATGTGATGGCTGCCGCTTGCTTTTCTTCGACTAGTTTTGCAAGTCACGGAGATATTTTGCTCACAGATCATCGGAAATTGTGCTCTGGTTTTACGAGACGATTTCTTGTCTTCTACTTGATTGCAAGAAAAGTAGAAAATCCTTGTTCCCATTCCCGTGTTGTTGGAAATATGACAAGCAGAGGAATTGCATTTTTTGCTAGTGCTGGATAGAAGAGACTTATATTCAACTAGAACTCGGACAATTTATGGTTTTTAAACTTTTCCTGTGCACCTTCATCGCACTGCAAATCTATAAGTTCTTCTTGTTCACCAGTTCCCACTGGTAGATCTCCAGCCTTGACAGTGAATGGATTCCGAATGTAAGTGCATGCTTATGCATCACCATCATTGAAGAAGTACTGCTTGCTTTCATCTATCAACAGAAGAAAGTATTTGATGATCTCTTGACCAAACGCAATACTAGGCTCCCCTTCAAATGACGCCACATTCTCAAACATTTCGAATTGTCTGTTCTTAATGTTTTTTATCCACAAATCGAGTTTTCGAGTAAATGCTGTCAATTTGATTGAGTAATCAATAATGTTGCTCTCAGGTCCCTGAAGAGAACAATTGAAGTGATTCATAACTCCAAAAATATCTGACGGGTAGGCGTGGTGAAGAATGAAGTTTTCGTCTTCAAGAATCCTCTGAAATTTGTGATCTTTTGTTTGGAAAAACTGAAGCAGCTCCTTTCTCACCACAAAAAACGTATAGTAGTATTCCCTCGAGACAACCACCTCACTTCCGTATGAAACATCTATGACGTGTATTCTGATCCGACATTTTCACAGATGACCTTAAAGAGACAACTATTTAAGGTAGATGTCTTAATGTAATTTACTATCTTAACAACCAGGTTCAAGCTTGTCTTTATAAGTTTAGCAGCGAGAGCGAATCGGTGTAAGAAACAGTGAACGGAAGATGGAGACACTACCTTCACCCTTGCTTGGAACCCAGATTTTCTGCCAAGCCTAGCCGGAGCACCGTCAGTGGTACTACCAACTAGCTTAGTTCATTGGAAATCATTTTTTTGCAAAATTTATCAACAAGCTCAAACACGTCTTTTCCTTTTGCTGTAATTTTCATTTCATTGATCAATAGTAATTCACTCTGAATTGCATATTTAGTAGCATAAGGCACATAGACCAGAAGCTGTGCGCAATTTGACACGTCGGTTAATTCGTCCAGTTGTATGGCAAATCCATATTTTGAGCCCTGTACTTCCGCAATGACTTGTTCCTTGATATCAGTAGACATTTCTGTAATACGCTATTGTATTGCATTATTGGACACCGAAACACTGTTTGATTTTGACACTGCTTCATCGCCGATCTCATACTTCACCAGCACTTTTACTGCAGGCATAATGAGTTTCTCAGCTATTGTGTGAGGCTTTTTGTTCTTCTCCACAAGAAGTGCAATTTCATAGGAGGCTGTCACTATCCCCACCGACTGCTGATATTGCTTCTTCGTTTTTTCTAGTCGTTGTTTTTTGCATTTCTCCAAGTCGCCGAAAATAATTAGGATAACAGTTCTTTTTGTTTGGATGATTAGTTTGGAGATGGCGTTGTAGAAGACTTGGCTTCATTGATGCATTTGATAATGTCTTCATACATATCACACACTGTGGCACAGATTCTCCCCTATTCTTCAATTCAATAAAACCAAAATTAATATATTGATTGCTGTACTGTCGTTTGGGCATCTTGATTTGACACACAATAATATGAAATAAAACCAAGTGTTGCTTTTTACATATTAAATATATACAATAAGTTACATAATCGATAAGAATAACTGTAAGTTAATTAATTACAGCACTGTATCTACTCAGTCAGCAGAATGTGTGTGCATGCGTTCCAGAGTCTATGCCGCCAACTTAGGAAAGGTTGTTGAAAGGAAGTTGGGAGTAGCACTTTCGATTATGCTTTCCTAACTAGCTTGGAAAAGAAATACAAAATTCACAGCAAGACCTGGGGTCCAATATTCTGTATTCAATTGACGTACACAAATTAGGTCCAAGCACCTATCGCAGCTTCACGAGCATATATAACAGCCAGATTCCAACAGCAAAAAAATGCAATCAGGTAGAACAGCAGATAAAATGTAGCTAGCTAGGACAGCAGAATTTTATTTCAAAATTCATAAAGCCTTTATCGGTCCATCACTGAATCAACTCCCAAACGCCAATAAACAAAAATATGAGGCACAAGCACAAGTCAGTATATATACTGACGAAAAAACTTTCGAGAAGATTCTTTACTAATAATCACATTACTATTTAAAAAATCTGTATAAACCAGTTCTTTTTGCGTCTGTTACATCATAATAAGTTTTAACCAAATGTGAGCTCGTTCCTGGAGATATTGTGCAACATGCTAGCTAGAATATTTGATCGTGTTGCAGCTTGCTGCTGCTGCAGATACGCTATAGAAAGAAAAAGAAACAAGCGAGCTATCTAGTTCACGTAACAGTATGCTACATTATACATACAGTATACGTAGATATTTAATGTATATGTACAACAATTGAGAAGCAAAAGAAAATGAACTGAAGCCAAATTCACATTACTACATTTCTCTGGGTGGGAATTTTTGTGAAAACAAATACTTTTTTTTGCATTGTTAAAAAAACATCTCGAGCACCACTTGGAAAATTTTCGCGTACCACAGGTTCGGAGCCCCTGGTCTATAGAAACGTATCACGCACGTGATCAAACGTCATCAAAATGCGCTTTCGAAAAAACTGGCTTACCACTTTCAGTGTTTTTGCATTGAATTGAATAGGAGTGAAGCCGTTTTTTGCGAATGAAATGCAAGAAATAGACTGCTGTTAGATGAACGTTAAACATGTTGTTTTACTGATGTTATGAAATGCATCTGAAAACAAAGTAAGATAAGAGGTGCTAAGGTTTGCTTGTTATTGTTACTAGTTAGATTAATTTTATGGGCTAAACATGCGGGTTTATTTGTAGCCAGCTTCTGTTTGGGTTTCATATTCGAAATCAGCCTATTTGGAAATACTGAGTTTAAGCTAATTATAATGTTCAACTTATACAGTATATTTAGTAACACAAGCATACTGAAAAGTAGTAAACCTAAATTATACTGCAGCCTAATGCAAAATGCTGTCAATGGTGTCAAACATACTGCCTGGGGGCCAAAATGTAACCCGAGTAAAAATTTTGTGCGACAGTGCGAAGGCCTGGGCCCCAAACATGGTTTGCGAAAAATTG
Source organism: Trididemnum clinides (assembly GCA_963675345.1). NCBI lineage: Eukaryota > Metazoa > Chordata > Ascidiacea > Aplousobranchia > Didemnidae > Trididemnum > Trididemnum clinides. The sequence goes on along the minus strand of OY776294.1, from coordinate 30,911,433 downwards.
AGATTATTTAAGTTGAGACTACGTAAATAAAGGCATGAAGTGACGGTTGACAACTGCTAAAAGTCGCGGCTGGCATCACAGGTAATGATCTTTTTTCTTTTTGGAGATCAGCATCATGTCGGGCTTGACTTTCAGAGATCGTTGCCCGGAGAAGTAGTAATCTCCAAATAATGCCGAGGCTGGTTTGCCGCGAAATTTCATCATCTAGTCTCCTGTGTTGGCAGACAAATAAGCTGAAGGTCCACTGATATACGGTCTTGCCCGCTTAAATTTTTTTTCAACAAGAGTCTGATCCTTATGTAATCCAGGTATGTAAATGTGGCCCGCAGCACTGAATGAGTTTGACACCACTGGCCTAGATGAAAGGCAGACTTTTGTACCGTCTGTCATATGTTGGATTAGATATTATTGGATAAAATCAGTAAATCTTTCAAATTTTTGTCAATATTGCTTGCAGACCAGTTGTATTGATATGTCAGATGTAATTTTGTGATCTTAACTATTTCTTAAACAATTTTTGGGGCTATTGCCTAGGCTGCTGGACCAAGGGTAATTGAAAAACTTACGGAAGCGGTTGTAATGATAGGATAGTGGTATTTTTGGTAATGTACCTACAAGTATCTATTTGGCATAGAGTTATTTTAACTAAGAAGCAAATGGTATTTAGATGGCACATCTCTTAGGGGCGATTTTTTGGCCAATTGGTACACCGCATCAAACGTAGACTATTCAACTTAAAGACCTAATCTCAACCAAATCGCTCTTCATTAAATTTATTTGTTTCCGAGTTGCAAACTAGCAATAATTAAGTTCAATTTTTAATCAATTTTTATTAGTTTTTAAAATAACCCCTAATGTTGGTGTTCGTCCTGTACCTCTTTAGCTAAATTACAGCTTTTGATCAGCCACTTTTTTTGCGTCTTTTTGTCTGCGTGTCTGTTGGTATGTTTGTGTGTTTTATCTCCTTTGAAACTACTAAAAGTAAGAGCATAAAACTTAGCACGACTGATTACCACCTCGGGTGAGTTTCATAAAGGGGTTTGTGGCGTCATGATGACGTCACAAGCAAAGTCAATTTTTTCATCACATTTTTTGACAGAGGAAAACGATTCTTAGCTTAAACAAAAGCCACATTCAGCACCCCACCTACTGTCTTCAACAAATTTCACTTCTTCAAGATCCCAGATAACGTCATAATTAACGATTAATTGTAAAATTTGTTTTCTTTGATAAAAAAAACATAAAGTGTTGAAAACTCTACGAATCTTAAAAGCTAGTGATGGTAGAAACGCGATTAAAATATTTGGGAAAATATTAGCAAGGTGATTTTGATATAAAAAAGAAACATTACTACAATTTAAGCTGAATCGACGTTGCTACACCAGATTCTTCAATTAACCATTATAAGCCTTCTAAGAATGCTTCTTCGGTTTTTTCTTGCACGTTTCTAACTAGGTTTATGATGTCGTGATGTGTCTGGTACAATTAAAATGAAAAAAAAGTGGAAAAAGCAGCAGGCAATTACGCGTAGAGCTGATATTTACAGTTATTGCGAAACCTATTTACTTATATGCTGCCTGTGAGAAAAGAATGACACAACAGAGTATTAACACTGTGGCTGGTCAAAAACCTTGTTTTATAGTAATGCAATGGCAAGCTACAACACTTTTTTTCATTTGTGCCGGAAACCTGACTCATTTTAACCTCCAACCCTGATTATTCAAATCCAGCAAAGTTAACAAAAGTACAATTTTTCAAGTTAAATCTTACAGGAATTACAACAATGATGTTGGCTGTTTCAATTGTGAGCAAGTCCAGTCTAAAAAAGCGCCTGTGCAGGAAACAGGGCAAGCAAGATGTAGCGAACGACTCCACAAGTTGGAGAAAGTACAGCCGCTATGCGCGAACCCCTGTGTGTTTTTCATCGATTTGATTTTGTAATGAAAATTGGCCATTTCAATAACACATTTACTTTTTTGCTACTTTCACAAGTAACGAAGGGTGAAGTCAGCGCAGTCACCTGATCCATTATTATTTATTTCAACATTACTGATAGAAGCCCTGCAATTGCAATATCTTAACTGTAAGTGCTTCTATACCCTTATTTCTGGTCGCGTACATGCAAAGACGAACCAATATACCAGGAGCCAGAGGCGTTAGCTCATGCTAGTTTGCCTACAGTTACAAAAAATCGTAAGTAGTGGGTTTAATATTTAATAACTTAATCCTGAAAATACATTTTAATCACCTTGGCGCTCTCCCGCAACTTTGATTTATTTTCATGCACTTGCTAAATTTAACTGATAAAAGTTTGTTGCGTTTATGTTAACTGATAAAGTTTGTTTGGCTTTTATGTTGAACAGTTTATATTCAAATGCGAGTTGAGTATACTCGAAAATAAATTAATCTATCAATTAAAGCAACTGTTTCTCAGTCAATATTCCTTCGTTCAATTCCCTTTTCGAATCATACCAAACTCTTTACAAATGATAATTACACCTTTCATGCTTGACACTCAGCAATAAAGAGCTGCTGTCGAGAAAAGCCACCAAGTTGGCTTACCATATCTTTAGAAAAAGAACCAGAAAATTTCTTCACCCTTATGTGATAAGCAAATGTTGAGGCTGAGCAGTAAAATAGCCTACTCGTCGTGGTAGTTTCGTTAATACAAAATGTTTACTTACTAAACACTTGTAAAGAGAGGATAATCTCATAACGCTTGAATGAAAAAAACCTCACTTGCGGTTAAATGCCTCAGAAAATCAGGAATGGATTAACAGTTGGTGAGGTCCTGGACTAATCTGGTTGCCGGAAAATTTTAAGATATATGAATAATATGGAAAACATAATTCGTAAGAGATCACACAGGTCATGACAGGATGATTGCATAAACTACATCTGCATTAAAAACTTTTAAGTTCCAAGCAATCGGTCTGCAGAAGGATGTGACTTGTCGCCAACGTTTGCAGATTGATTACTCGAAATAAAAAAGTTCTTCAGTTTAAAAACTTTGCTCTATTAAGGGGAAATAAGTTTAGGAAAGAATCTGCACTTGGCCCGCGATATGATTCAGTTGAGCGCAATTAAACCGTCTGCATAAAAGTTTGCGTTCCGCTGATTCAAACAATAGTAATATTTACTTTCATGATTAGATTTTGAAAATGATTACAAGATACCAAAACTGCAAAACAAAAAGAATGAATCAGTGCCTTTTTAAGGAAGACATGCAAAAAACGTTTAAGTGAGAATGAACCCGCACTGTGCTTCAGCAATGACGGGATCAGCTAGCCTTCAAAATAAAACTCATCATACCGGGGTAAACGTCTTAGAGAGAGACGGCTTTCACCTACGCAGGCCGACCACAACGGGGAAAAGTTGCACATATACTGTAAACTCCAGATAATATTGAAGGGCATTTTCCACAACAATTATTTATACGTAGGCTATCACTATTAGTTGCGGCCACTCAACAATCACAGCTGGTAATGAATTTTAGTCGGTCAAGCACAACACTGAGGCAGCTTAGCCCAAAGATGAAGCTAAATTCTATCTTATTGTTAATAATTACTACTGCTGTTAGCCATTGGCAAAACCATAATAAAGGTTTTTTGGGAGACAAAAATTTATTTTTAGTTTTTTAATTTTATTGGATGATCCTTTCTTGATACTGACTTTTTTGTTTAATTTAGAGATTGATTTTTTAGCCCACTTTTATCAATCTTTTTTAAAAATTACATAATGACTTTTTGTTTAGAAATTGAAGCCTTGTTATCGCAAAACCTAAAAATATTCTTATTTCTTGAACCGCTTACAGAAAATTAAAAGACTCTGGCCTCTGTGTTATGAAATGGTAATATCCAAGTTGACCAATATACATTTAAACTATAAGCCTTTTTGCTAAACGTAGCATCAGGTCTCAGCATTCCACAATTTTTTGCCACTGTCATCTTTATTATCACTGTGAATCAATTGTAGACTGACGCGCTTGCACAAAAATGCGCTGGTATGAAATCTTTTGCCTTGTGGTTGAAAAGTCTGCTTTCGGTGACAAGGGTATGATTGATTCCCGTTCGGTTCATATCAAAGACTTTTAAAGATGGTGTTTTCAGCTCTCTTTTCTGGCGTTGGTTATAAATAGACAGTGAAAAAGAAATAAACACGCAGTGTCCCCAAGAAGGCCCCTATCAAGGCATCCACTACTTGAGCAGCAGCGTGAGCTTAGGCTAATATAACAGCGATTGATGCCGGCCCATGCACAAAAAGGTGCAGTAAGAGCAAATCATTCCATGAAACAAACAACGCTCTGGCGTGCAAAAAAATCTACGGCTGTTTCAGCCGGCTTTTACACATTTTTAAACGTTAAGCTTCTGATACACATCGATATCAGTTTACATATTGTGGACTTACACGTAACTCAACGCAGTTTCAAATTCTGCAAAAACCCTAAATTTTTCGGGACCTCGAGTTTTAGTTTTGTCCTTTCCCCCTTCATTCTGCCATTGCTAAAAACCATGGTGATGGAGAGGCGTGAGTCGAAGGTAGAGTATGTCTTGTCGTCGTGTCTCTGCAAAGGCACTTGGTAAAATTCTTTTTGTTTATTTGCAATGTCTGTAATTAGAGTGCAATGTGTCAGATACTTGCAAGAGGATCGGAACAAGGTTAGAGGTTGATTTTTTGAATAACTGACAAAAAGCTTTCGCAAACAAAAGATAAAGTTTCGAAACTTGAAACAAAATTAATTTGTCAACAATATCTTTAGATTGTACATCAGCATTGGATAGCACTGAAGTACTCGTGAATTCAATGAGTTATAACTATGGTTCACGTGGAATCTTTACTTGTCCAGAAAATAGCAAATTATTCGATGCAAACGGACTTTATAGAAATAATTCGTCGACAACTTGTAGCGAAGTTGCAGAATGGAAAAACTCACAACATTTGCAATGCTGGTCAGGTAATGATACGTAAGGTATTGGCAAGATTGCTATCGGCCTAAAACAAAGAATGGTAAGTGGTATCGCACGCAGTGGTAAAGTGATATTTCAACTTTCGTCTCAATTTTGGTAATTTTGGAGTAAATTTGCAATTATGTCTCGCACATTATTTATTGTAAAAATAATTTCCTTTTTTCTGAGATCAATACTTTCAAACAATTTTTTGTCAAATTTTCCGAATTTTACGTGGCAGAACGGTTCCTCTTTTTTCGAGATTAATCTTTCCGAGAAATAAACAATAGGCTTGCCATTCAAGGTCATCAAATTTCACGTTATAGGTCACATTTTGGATCTTTTTTGTGGGCCGCAATACTTCACGTCGAGGGCTGCAGGTTGCCCGCTCGGGTTTTAACTGATAAATTCGAAACAAAAACGATATTCTCAACTAAATAAGCACCCAACTTAAAAATAAGCACGTTTCTTACCTATAAGCACATGTTTGTTTTCTGAGACAAAACCCTCGAAAACAAGCACAGATTTTAGAAATAAAACGAAATGGTAACCCGGCATGGGCATAGGCTACTTCGGTAATCAAGAGATTGCATGTTCAATGCTAACATGATTCGGTCTATAACACTGTTGTACTTCTGAGAAATGTAGTTGATTGTACATATATTCCAACCAAAAGTGAATTTCTACCTTCAAATTTCCACAAGTTTGTTAAACATTTTAGCTCCTGATGTGAGTCTAAAAAGCAACTCTAGTACAAAAGGAGGATTTGTAACTGTGACAGAAGGAAGTGGAGTAAGTTTCAATTGTGAATGTGATGATGTTACTCCACCAGGAGATCAAACTGTTTTTACCTTCAATGAAGAAAGAACAATCATGTCAAAGGTAGTTTAGACTGTATCAGCTGATTTACGTTTGGGTATTATTGGCTTTGTAGCCTGGCTGGTTTACATGTAAAATTTGATTTTTTTCTTTGTTTGAAAATGGCAGGTTTCCTTGCTTATAGATTGGTAACGAACTTTAAAGAGAATGTTTTTTTCTTGCATTATTTTAATTTTTTAAACAGATGCTTGGGTTGAAATTTTGTTTCACTCTAATGAGTTTTAAGGGTACTCCATGGTTACTAGAGGGAGCAGCATGATGTTGGATTGGTTAGAGCATCCGCTTTGCAGTCAGTAGACCTTAGTTCAATTTCATTTTTGATTCATCTTCTTTCGGCTTCTCCCCATTCGGGGTCGCCACTGCGCGAAAGTATTTTACATTTGAACCAATCGACTTCGTCTCCCTCCCTAGCTCCAACCCTTTCCATGTCTTTTCTCGCCTAATCCATTTACCTTCACTTTGGCCTTCCTTTTTTTCTTCTACCTGGCACCACCAGCTCCATCATCCTTTTCCCACGTAGCTTTCTTCTCTCCTTTTCACGTGTCCATACCAGGGTAGCCTTCCATCCCGAAGTTTGTCTCCCAGTTTTGCAATTTTCGCGGTCTCTTTCTCGTATTCGTTTCTTATCTTGTCCTTTCTTGTCACTCCCAGTGCCCATCTCACCATTTTCAACTCTGTAACTTTCATTTTTTCCACCTGTCTTTCCGTCATTGCCACTGTTTCTATTCCATAAAATATGGCTGGTCTAACAACACTCTTGTACATTTTACTCTTAATCCTTGCTAATAACTTCCTGTCGCACAGAACTCCAAGCATCTTCTTCCAACTCATCCATTCTGCTTGGAACCTTTTCCTCACTTCTTCACATCTTCCATCGCTACTAACTGTCGAACCCAAGTATTTGAAGTTTTTTGCTCTCTTTGCCTTTTCTCTCTGCTGCTTCAACTCTTCTCCACCATCCACAACCCCAACCTTCAAATATTCGGTCTTGCTCCGACTCACTTTCAGGCCTCTTTCCTGCAGCGCATTTCTCCAAATCTCCAGATTATCCTCTAGCTCCCTAAGATTTTTCCTATACAGCACTATGTCATCTACAAACAGCATATCCGATGGTGCATCCTTCCTGATGTCCTTCTTCTGCTTGTCTATCATGATGGCAAAAAGAAATGGTCTGAGTGCTGAGCCTAGGTGAAGTGCAACACCTACCTGGAATTCCTCAGTCAACCACGCTGCACTTCTCACAGTTGTTGTCGCTCCATCATACATATCCTTGATAATCCTTATGTAGCACTCTGATGTTTCAGCTAACCGCCAGCATTCCCACATTTCCTCTCTGGGTACCCTGTTGCATGCTTTCTCCAAGTCAACAAAGGCACAGTGCACTGCCTTCTGCCCTTTAGTCCACTTTTCCAACAACATCCCCAAACAGAAGATTGCGTCGGTGGTACTCCTTCCTGGCATAAACTCAAATTGTTGCTCAGCGATCGTTACCTACTTCCTCAACCCTGCTTCTATTACCTTCTCCTACAGCTTCATAGTGTGGCTCATCAACTTGATCTCCCGGTAATTTCCACATTCCTTGCTGTCTCCTTTACCTTTGTAGAAATGTACCAGCACGCACCCCCACCATTCATCTGGCATCTTCTCTCTTCGTAAGAGTCGAAAAAATTTTTGAAATGTTGAAAAAGTTCACTAAAAACTCCACACCTTTATTCCTTAGAGCGATCCATGCTTCCACTGGTATGTCATTAGGTCCTTGATCCTTTCTCTTCTTCATCATCCTCAACTCTTTCCTGACTGCTTCTCCAGAGATATCTTCTACGCTCCTTTTTTTCTCTTCTGTTCTCATTTCTTTTCTCATTCTTTCAACCAGGGTTTTCCTGGTTGAGTAAATTGTCGAAATACTCCTTCCATCTCAGTTTCACTTTCTATTCTTCCATTGGCGTCTCCCCAGTTATACTCTTGATTGCTCTTACTTGTTCTACATCCTTGCTTTGTCTGTTTCTCTGCTTTGCTTTCTTGAACAACTTGCCATTTTTGTATGTTTTCTTGCATTTTTATAAGCCAACTTGCTAGCATCATCTATAATGGCATCCCGTACCTTTTTAGCTTTTCTCTTATTCTTCAGTTTCTATTGGACTTCTTGATTCCACCACCACGTCTCCCGTCTACCTGCCGTGCTAACTTTTCCCGATGTTTCACCCAGTTCCATTTTGGCAATGCTCCGTATTATCTCAGGTAATCTTTGCCAGTCTTCCTGTCCACCAAGTATTCCGCTTTCAATCACTTCCATTTTCAATTTGTTCTTTACTCTTGAGTCTTTTAGCTTCCCCCATTTTATTTTCTTCACTGCTTTTGGTGCTTTCCTCCACTTTGTCCAAATTATTATCGCACTGACTGCCATTCTGTGCTGTTTCGCTACAGTTTCACCGACAACCTTTGTATCCACTACCTCCTTGATCCTTCGTCTTCTTACCATAAAGCAATCCACCTGCGAACTGCGTCCGCCACTGTTGCAGATGACTCTGTGTGCTGGTTTCTTTACAAAGTAGGTGTTAGTAATCGCTGGTTCCATTCTACTAGCAAAATCTACCCATGCTTGTCCTTCGTTATTTCTCTTTCCCAATCCATGTCTGCCCAAGCATTTTTCATCACCCTTATTCCCTTCTACTACGTGCCCATTCAGGTCTGCTCCCACCACAATTCTTTCATTCTTTGGTATCTTTTCCACTGTCTCATCTAGGTCCAGCGAGAATGCTTTCTTTTCTTCACGTATACACCCAACCTGCGGCGCATACACACTGATAACATTCAATGTAGCACCATCAACCTCCATCTTCAAGCATATCATCCTGTCTGTTACTCTTCATAATTCCACTACCCTGTCCACATGCTTTTTCTTTAATGCAATTCCCACACCATTCTTTTTGTTTCCGCTTCCACAGTAATACAGTCTACATCCTCCACCTATATATCTTGCTTTCTCCCTCTTCCGGCGAGTTTCCTGCACACACAGTATGTCCAGCCCTCTTCGCTCCAGAAGGTCCGCCACTTTTCTTCCTTTACCGGTAATGGTTCCACCGTTTAATACCGCAACTCTGAGCTTGATCTTCTTAGCTTTCTTCCTTTCTTCATTTCTCTTCTTCTTTCTTCTCCACTGCTTTCCACCTCTTCTTTGCATCCCAGTAGCATGTCCCACAGTGACCCTTGGAGCCTAGCAACTGGTAACGATCGTTGTTATCCAGGGCCTCGACCGATCCGGTGTAAAGTCAGATACGACGCTCATTGGAAAACATTTGGCTAGGTTTTACGCCGGATGCTCTTCCTGTCGCAACCCTCCCCCTTTATCTGCGTTTGAGCCGGCACCAACGCTGCTCTGCTTTGAGCAATCTTAGGAGTCTGGGTTCGATTCATACTAACAGATTTAAAAATTGATATTCACGGTTTCCACACTTGCCGCTCATCACGAAAGAGATTGCATGCAAAAAATGTCGAAGATTTTGCCTGTTTTGTTTTTGAGAAAAGCACTTAATGTGGTTTCTCCTTCTTTATATGGCAGGCAGGGATAGGGCTAAGCAGTCGACCCATTGCAGAGTAAAGGCTGACAAAAGACATGTAAACATAGTGTGTGTGCATATCTATGAACATACAGAAAACAAAACGTTGATACACCTATTTTGTTGATAAAAAATGATAAGATTTTTTTTAATTCCTTTTGATTAACCGCAAACGTTGCTCAAGTCATACACTGTATAGGAAATTTAAATAACACTGGTCAACATGCAATTTGTTGCCTCAGATATTAGACTTGTTTTAGGGTATATTTGGGGCGCTGATTTTGAAAATACCATCGGTTTTTTTGCATCAGCTCTAGTTTTTGAGATATTTCTACCCCTACAATTCTGATTTTTATCTGTTGCGCATGGGTCATAAACAAGAAAGAAGTTTTGAAAAGTGCTTAAAAGTTTGTGACATGAGCAGTTGTTAACTGTAAGTGTGTTAGTGGTATTTTCAGCAATACAAAAAAATAAAACAATACAATAATGGCAATAAACAGCACAAAATGCAAAACTTTTTTCAAGCACCGTTACTTCGTAACATCTAAAAATCGTCTTTTGTACTTGAGTGCTTAGCATCAAGACGGAGTCCCTGCAAACTCCAACAATAATCAGCCAGCATTGTGGCATCCCATCTTCCTAGGTACCTCTCCTCCTTTACTCTTATATCCTGGTAAAACCTTTGACCCTGCTCCTCACTTAGGTCACCAAGGTTTTTTGAAAAGTGATCCAAATGTCAATGAAGATAGTGGACTTTGATGCAAATGTTGCTTGCAAGCTCTATGGAGTTGCTTGTCTTGTAATTTTCCAAAAAGTTTCTAATTACCAGCACAAACGCTGTCCAAGCCGCTGATTCCTTTCAGTCATTCGGCTAGCAAAACGCGAATCTTTCTTTTATGCCGCCTTATCTGCGGACCATTAAAAGTTTCTGCTTTATTCTTTTCCATACTCATTCCTAGGAATGTACTGTACAAATAGAGCATACAGAGAAAACACGGATATTTTCTATAATCGCTTTGTTGGCCCAAAAGAAAGTTTACCATTTTTAGGCCCACACATATCTCCCACTGATGCCCGAGGAATGCGACTAGCTTTTCCAGAATTAGCTTAAATGGAATCGTATTCTTTGATACTTTTTAAATGGCCTATTGGAGTAAAAGCGCACTTATTGCCATTGTGAAATAAAACGCATTTTAAACTTCTTACAGAACTGTCAATAAAAGGTCGCCGTTCTTGTAGATTGTATTCTTCTAATCCCACTTTTTGTAGAAGACCCGCGATATAATTACAGAAAGACAGATTTTTTTCTCTGGAAAAATAGGGCAGAAAATCTTTTTCTCTTGTAAGATAAAACCTAATATTAGTACCACATTAAAGATTTTTCTCATTCAGTCAGAAAGCGATGACTTCAGTGGTCTCTTTTGAAAGATTGATATCTCTAATTATGTCATACAGCTTGGCTTGAAAAAATTGTAGCGGTGTAGCTACTGTACCCTCTAATTCATTTTTACTGCTATAGCACATTGCTGTATCAATATTATTCCTAATTTTATCAGAGCTTTCTGTAAGCTTTGGTAGATGGTCAAAGCAGGAACGGGAACTTCATCTGAATGTGGGATAGGCCGTCTTGCTGATTCTAAGTCGGGTATATCCATTTCCTTGCATTGTTTCAATAGATTCCTTGGATGTTAACCATACAGAAATAGCAATCGTCAAGATGATTTTTAGGTTCCCTCCAAACTATTGGAACACCAAACTGTAAACTTTGTCTCTTTCCATTAATCCCCTGACGCAAATGCTCCTCGCAGGTTTTGCAAGAAATGTGGGGAGCCCATTGTTTATTTTGATCTCCAACTTTGACGCCGAAATAAACGGAGTAAGCTCTCTTTACAACATTAAAAATAGGTTTTCTTTGTTTTTCGAAGTATAGCTGCCACAAATATAGCAGAAAATATTTGGATGATTTAAACAACATCTACGCGATGAAGCCATTGAATTTAAGGCTTAATAAGACAACGAATCTAAAAAGTAAAATTTCATTACGTCAAAATACTGTATGTAGAATATTCTCTGGATATGCTTACGTTGCTAGTACCACTACAACAAAATTGCATAGAAAGCGATCTGCGGGAGGACAAAATAGTCTAAACTCGTAGAAGATGTCAAACTTCCCCATCAAATTTCTTATTTCAGTATGAACAGTTGGCTTTAAACTGAACTTTTTGCGAGAAAAGTTTTGAACAAAAGAGTTTATGGGTAGGGGAGTTTAACCTGTTATGGATGAAACGGCAATAAACTTTCGAGATAAAAATATCTGTCATCTACTGATTGCGTAAAGTTAGCAACGAAAGCGAATAGACTTCCGTTGACAAACTTTGACTAATGGCTAGCTGAATACTTGAGCGTCAAGGGAGTAAGCGGCTAGATTCTTTATTGAATTAAAAACACGTTGAAACAGAGTTTAAGGTAGCTACAGCAAGCTTTTAAATACTTCAAGTACATCACTTACTTAGAAATTCTGATGCGATATTTCATAAAATCAAGAATAGATAGTAGTGAAAATATACTTTTCTGTTGAAAGTGCTTTCATAAGATAATTTACTTTGAGATTCAGCTTTGAAATACGTTTACATGGAGCTTAAGCAAAAATACAGTAATAGCTGTAACCGAATCATTGGCAAATATACCATATCTCAAAATCTAGGGCTGATGCGAAAAATCCGATGCCATTTTTGGAATCAGCGCCCAAACATACCTTAAAACAGGTCTAATATTTGAGGCACCAAAGAAAAAAAATTTTTTTTGACCAGTGTAATTTATCATGGTGCAAATCATTTCCTGTGTGAGCATTCCATTTATAAAAATATTTTACGGATATCCAAAGACTGCAAAACGCCGAATATCTGAATTAATTGGGACCGATGGTAGTTTAGATAATCGAGTTTTTTGAGTGATCAAATTCTAAGACCAATATTCAGCGGACGGACTGAGAAAAACAGCTCACTTCTTTTGCTCATTGATCGATTATCTCAACTTTCGTCTCAAACGTTGCTACATACTGTTTTCTTTTTATGGAAGACATAGTTACTAGATTAGTTTTAAACTTGAAAGCTTTTGCACTTAAACACAGTCCGTTATCAAGTGCGTTTCACTTTTGGCACGTCACACCAAATAGCGATCGCTCAAGATAAAAATGTAGATGTGCCTTTTGTTACGTTTGTCATAGTAGCGTTCGGATAATATGTGTTTGGATAACCGGCTTTCTACTGTAATTGTAGTGGAGTTTAATATTTTGTCTACCTGCTAACTGCACATATTCTGAGGCCCATAGTCTTGCGATCCTTCGTAAGTGGATCATAGCATTGCTTGCAACCATGACTTGATTTTTATACTTAAACATTTGAAAAAATGATCAAAAGAGTTTTATGTACCGTTTTTATAAATGAAAGAAGTAGTCATACGATTGGGGCCTACTCCAAATGTTTGCTTGTAGGGAGATCCTTTTATCGTTTCAAATATCGATAGAAGTTATCAAGGGAAATCCATCTTCTGTCAATCTGTGACCAATTATACTAAAGTGTTTAAGGAAGAAGGAAGGTCAAAAACTCTCCTCTTCGATGTGATGTGTAAGTAAAAAATATGCTATATAAGCTGCTATTTGAGCGACTTCAAGTTCGAGGTAAAGCTATCAAATTGCATATTAAATATTTTTAGTGAACAAACTTTTGTTTCAGTTGCACCCCGTGCGACCACAAAAACTGTTTGTTACTGGAAAGTAAACCTCAATCAAACTTGCGTTGTGGAGTTTGTTTCCAATCCGAAAGTTTCGTTTGTTTCTCTCATTAAACAAGGTAGGAAACGATATATCATGCAATTTTTTTGGTGCTTTTTGTTTGCAACAGTACTTGTAGGATTTTTCAGTTTCAGGACATATTGAAAGCTACAGTGTGATTGAAAACATTTGGCTTTACAAGCATTTTGTTATCAATATAGCCACATTGTTTTAACGTCAAGTAGGAGATATAGTACAAATTGCAATTTTATGGTCTTTGGTAGGTCCCACAAAAGAAACCAACTCAAAAAAAGATATCTTGCTGGCCGGCTAAGTATAACCTCTATTTTACTTGGGAGTGTAAAATGCTGATGCCACAAACATAAGTTGATTGTTCATTCTCTTCGATAAAGCGCTTTTTGCCAGCTCCCTGCTTGATGATAACTTGTAGAGTTTGAAGCGTAAAATTGCTCTGCACCAGCTTGCAGCTTTGCAGCTGCACAGTATTGCTGGTGCAATACTCACAACTCCGAAGCAGGTCTGAAAAAGTTCTTCTGATATTTAAAGATTTTTTGGAAACAGAAAAAGCATTTTTTGATTAGATGTAGGCTATGGCTAACTCAAAATTGTTTCAGGTGACAACGCTGTAACTGTGGACAGCAAAGTTGACTTGGTATCTGGGGAAAATATTGAACAGACTTTTTACTTTACAAAAAGCATGGTGAGAGGATAAGTTTTGTAACCTAGATTAATGTTTTAAAGACTTCAAAATCATAAAACCAAAATACATTTGGTATTTGTTGTTTTGCTGTTACACGCTCAGGCCATTTTAGATCCGTTAAACTCTTTTAAATCAAGGCTGAGTAAACACAATTTCATATTTCACCCTCCACATTATTTCTATTGGTGAACGCCAAACAGAGATTTGTAAATGTCATGTTAAAAGTGTTTGATATCATTCGACAAGAAAATTGAAAAGATCTACTGACTGCAAAATAGATGCTCTAAAAACTTCCCTGTAGCGCCGGTGCTAATGTTTAGATTTTTTTGGAAATCCTTCCATCTGATTTTTTCCCTTAGTACCTCCTTTAATATAAATGGTTGAAAGGTTCACACCGACATAAACCACAGACATTAAATTGAAAACAATTTAGTGCGTATTGCAAACAATGTACCCCACCTAATTTGACGAGACCATCCCTGGACACGTTTCGTCAAATTGGGTTGGGAACATTGTTTGCAATACACACTAAATTGTTTTCAATATAATGTTTGTGGTTTATGTCGGTGTGAACCTTCCAACCATCAACTAACCTTGCATAACGTTATCTATTTAATATAAATCAAAAACAGCTGAAGCAACAACATATTATCTTTAATGTAAATGTAGCGTTATTCGTACAATTATGTTGATATCAATTTTCAAGAAATATATTGAAGTTGTGAAGGAAGGTGCCAAATTAAAAAATGTTGATTAAGCTCGCGCTGCAATACAGATCAGAGGCGTGCAAAAATTTTAATGGTCAATTAACTTCACTCAACCGAGTGATACCGCGGGGTTAGAGCGGACTGTTTTTAAGATTACGTTGCGGAATTTTCGTACTAACGATCTTTCATCAAACTGAAAACCTTTTTCATAGATTATTTTCAAAAATACTGAGTGTTCAAATAGTAAACTTTTTTTTATTTTGGGTAATGAATTTGTGAAAGCGAGCCACAAGTCATATTATTTCGCGGGCGTACAATTTCAGTTCTCGGATCACAGTTTGCATACCCTTGATCTATAATGTCAGCAACACCTCAACTGTTTAAGATCAAGAAATATAGAACAACTGACAAACTCATTTTCTGCTGTTTTGATATTTTGTCATAAATGATTGTTATAGCATGATATCTCGATGCGCTTTTTAAAATTTTTTCTGGTCTTCATTATGTACACGGGATTTTTTTGAGATGTTGATAAATAAGATTAAATGCTATTTTTAAAAAATCTAGTTGAATTGAATAAAACTAAAGTAAGAGGGTAGTTTGGTCATGCGCCTTTATCTTCTCGTAACTTAATATCAATTAATACCTTTGTCTAATTCAGTGGTTTTCAAACTTTCATGATTCGTGACCCCCTTCTGAAGACCTTCAACACTTGTGACCCCTGCTCTTTAATAAAAATATCTAGTTTTGCTTTGAACGGGTTTCCATCGGATATTTTATTCGCCAAGTTTAATTATATAAAAGCCAACAAACAAAAGTAAAAGAATAAATGCAATGCTTTCAAAGAGTTAGCAAATCACAGTCACTTTACTTTAAATTAACGTAGTCAGTGCGAAGCGTGTTCTTGTACTCGCCTGAGGAGACCTTTGATATTCGGCTCCGTCTTGGACTGAGCACGGCGAATGTCACTGCATAAATCGAGGCGATTTCTGGATTTTGTTTTTATGGACGCCAGATCAGGAAATTCAGCTTCGCAAAGGTAGGTAGTTGCAAATTGAACGAGAATTACGGAAGCCTTCTTGCTGAGTAGTGGATGTGAATCACAGAGAAACAAGCAAAAGCTGGAGTCGTCAGTTGCGTTATTAAATGCCAGCTTCATCGCATTTGAACTTTAAACTCTGCCAACTCCTCTGTTTTTTCGGCAGTAGGGTCAGTTTTAGTGTGAAACGGGAACGTTCCAAAAAAATGGATCACTGAACGTCACAAGGGAGGTCTACGACGTAATAACGAAACCTTCAATTTTAAGTTTGACTGGCGAATACTCAATATTGTTACACCTGGGTTTTGCAATACTAGTGAAGGCTTTTGCTCGTGATCGCCGAATAGCCTCTCCGTAGCCCCCAAGGGGAGCCGAGAGCCCCGTTTGAGAAAACCCGGTCTAACCCTATTTGACTGAAGAGCAAATTTTTTTCTTTTTTTGTGTCATCTTAAAATCAGTCAATGCTGGTTGTTCCTTATGTTCTGGCATTTTACACGATTTTATTATGTACGATGTACAATATCCTCTGAGAAAGCGTAGGCTTGATCGAAACAAGATTTTGATCGCAAAAACTGAAATTTAAAAGGGATTATTTGTTCAAAAACATAAATTAACCACACAATTACTAGCTAATGATTGAACTTTTTCCTTAATGTGATTTAATTTATTGCCTGTATGTTGCTTGTCTGTGCATTTGTTTTATTCTCTCTTTTCATCTTTCCATGAAATAATATGCATTGCTTACTACTTCATCTGTATTATAATTATTTGGAGATAAAGTCAACCAATAGCTTTGTATATTCATATTTATTTGCCATTAAGTTCCAATGGGAGCATGCTAGTTTTGACATTCTGAAAAGTACCATATGGTGAACCATAAACTTTAGTTTTTGATAAAATGTTTAGTATACTAAAGCTGTTATGCACTTTAATGCCCTCGAGAAAAAACGACCATTTCCAAAATTTTATCAATTCTTTGGGCAAATAATTAATTCAATCGGTGATTTCAAGAAAAACATATAACCTACTCTTCAGGATGAAAATAATTGACTAAAACCAAACAAAAGAAATTAAACGTAACGTAGTAATGGCTTACCGTTTTAAACCCAAATGTTCTTTCCAACAAAAACCCCTGAATGTTGCAATTTCGACTTCAAATTAATGATTAAAATGTTGTAAAGTTTTGTTTTGAGTTTGCTTTGCATTCAAATTTTTGCCTACCAAATGCTAAAAAAAACTTTGACTATTTTTTCACTAGTGATCTCCTGCGAATTTTACCTCTTCTACCTGTTCAGTAAACGACAAAATGGAAAAAAGAAATGGCCAAAACCCAAAAGAAATTGACAGCGAAATTTTTGATTGCAATTTTTGTATGATCGCTTTAATTTTTTACTCTTTGCAATGCCGTTATCCTCGACGTCACACCGTAGCACAAAATAGCTTGCATCTTTTTAAAACTAACAATTTTTTTAATTGCAATGATAATAAAGCATCTTGAGAGTACAAAAGTAAATTTATTTTGTTTTCGTCAATACTTTCACAATAAAGTTTTGAATTAAATGAAAGAAGCTAACAGCGAGCAAAACTTGCCGTCTAAGTTGAGGCTAGTGCAAACAATTTATACAGTTTTGTTTGGTTTGTACTCTTATGCAATTTTGTCCGGTAATTTTCTTTCGCTTGATGACATATATGATGTTACATAGTTTACGTTGTTGTCCGAACCTGCGGGTTTGTCGGCAACGTAGCACTGAAAGCGTTTTCATCAGCTAAATTGTATATGCTTTTTGTACGTACTTCGCGGAGAAAACTGAATGTTCGAATGACGATGAGTTTATACTGTAACATAAATTTCCTAACAAAAACAAAAGCATACAAACACCGGTTAAAATTGTACAAGAACTGAGCATACTGTGTGCATCGTTACGGCAAAAAGCTTTTCAATATTAAAAGCAAGAATTTGATTTTTTTTTAGTTTTCATATGGAAATTAAAAACACCCTGGCCTACTTAAAGTAATCACGTTTAATTAATATCTTATTACTACGCAGGTGTCCACAAGTGATACTGGATTGTACTATTTGAACGTTTTCTCCCAAGCTTTTTCAATGAACTACAGCATTGAGTTTGAAATAATTGCCAATTACGAGCAACCTGTTGCGTCATTTAATGCTTTCTTCATTGTTGGCGTCACAATGGGAGTCCTTCTTTTCCTTTCCTTGATTTCGATTGGCTTGCTTGTGATGAAGCTGAGAAGAGAGAGAGCAAAACTTGCACGTTGCAAAGGTTGTATTGGTAGACTCTATGCATTTACATCTAGGAAAAAAAGCAAAGGATGCATTTGAAAATCTTAAGATTGGAGTAAAGAAGGAGATTTAGATTGCTATGCTATCTGCTTGGTTGTAATTCGTCATCCGTATGAGTTATACCCTGTTTACAAATTCTTGGTGAGACCGGGCCACTATGACAATTCGACTACTTGACTCCACTGCCTGCCAATCACATTAAAATAGAGGTATCACGTTAAGTGCCTTATTTAACTACGCAACATGTGAACTTGCAGGATTTTTCTCCACACTATCCCGATCGTGCTGAGTGTCAACTAGGAAAGCTGTAAATACCATTTTTTAAGTCTTTGGTATTGCAAAACCAAGGAAATGAGTACAGCTTTTCTTACTACAAAGCATATGCTTTAACCCCTAAACCAATACATAGAAGTTTATTGCGTCAGCAGTGCCAGCAATGCAGTGGGGTTGAACCAAAAAGATTTCCTGAGAAAACAGGATAAATTGCACCAAACTAAAATTAACGTGAAAATTGTTTGCCAGCAACATCAAACGAAAATGCACGTTACATCATCTCCGACACTTCTTCCAGCCGACTTATCAATGATGATCAGGTAATTATCTTTTTTGAGTTCATCCTTGCAGTTAATTTCTTGAGGTGAAGACACGGCATAAAACGGTTATTCAGACTCACGACACAAACCCAATAAAGTTTAGGTTTTAAAAAAAACCGCATTCCTTTTCCAACCAGTAATGAATAAAATCTCTCTAGTAGCTCTATCACCAACAAGGCGGATTGCACTTGGGCGTTCGAAGGTCACCTTTACTACATACTGGACGAGCAGCTTTAGTATTCTAGCTCGAATGCATGAGTGATAAGTGGTTTCTACTGTCTTGCAATTAGTTTCAAAAAGTTGATCCAAAATTTAAATTTTTGATCGATTAAACTAATTTTACTCTTATATACGGTTTGATATAGGAAGTTACCGCGGAAACAAAAACTTTTCTCAAACTACTGTCTATCACCACTCCCGCATAAACAGTAAAAGAAGAAAACTTGTACGTGATTTATACTTTTTAATAAAACTTGCATCTTGTTTCACTTCAAACGAAAACTTTCTCTTTAATTAGTCAATTTTTTCTGTTTTTTCTTTTCAAAAACACTTTTATAACTCTTCTAATCAAAGATAGATTTTTTCCACCAAACATACGCAAAAATTTGTTATCGTTAATATATTTTTATATTTATTAAACTGTAAAGACAAACTTTTTATATATTAAACAAACCACGAGCTAACGTGATGTTGTAGATTGTTATGGCAAGTGGAGAAGCAATTTTATTTGTACTTCAGTCTTTCTTAGTAGCCCAATTTTCTATTTTAACCACGGCTTTACATAGTATGCACTGTAAATAAACGCAGGATAATATGTTTCAGAGTGTCCTGACATCAAAAAATGCATATTACGAAAGCTTGAAGTATAATAATGCTAAAGAAAAGCAAGGTAAAAAATTAGTTTTTGTATTTGATGGTGGTAATAGCTGGTGGCGTAGTAATCATTGTTTTTTAATCTGGTTACTTTCTCGTTCACGTAGATGGCTAAATATGTCTCGCTTCCATGAAACAGAGTGCGTTTTTATCGATTCATGGCATTCTCCCTTAAAAGGGCAATCTTCTTGATTTAAGTGACCAATACTCAGCCTAACTATAATAAATGTTATAAAATTATTTAGCAGCGACGTCAAACGAAAATGCTGATTGTATCAACGCAAGCACTTCTTCTTTCAATAAAATTAGAATCACCGACCAGGTAAATAATGTCATTATATACTGACCCAGCTCTGCCTTGGGATGAACGTACGCCATGAAACTTTTATTCCAGTGCACATCGCAAA
Organism: Trididemnum clinides; assembly: GCA_963675345.1. Classification (NCBI taxonomy): domain Eukaryota; kingdom Metazoa; phylum Chordata; class Ascidiacea; order Aplousobranchia; family Didemnidae; genus Trididemnum; species Trididemnum clinides. The sequence continues at coordinate 30,891,637 of OY776294.1, read as the reverse complement.
CCTAATGAAGATCAGGTCAAGGGAAACTGTTATTCCATTTTCAATCAGTCATAAATACCAATCGAAGACTAGTAGGTTGTTACAGTCAGAATGGACTGTCATTAGAAAAGGTATCCCACTAACAGTCGCTGGTTATATCTGTGGCGACCAGTAGGCCTACCCTAATTCGATGAAGCACTTCATGGTTCTGAAGCTGATTCACAGTGCAAGATTAAGTCAGTTAATGAATAAAAAATACGCTACTTTTAACCAAGATTAAATTGGAACATTGCTTCTTTACCATTTTCAACTTAGAACTCACTTTTTTTGACGTTTTTATCGAGGAATGGTCAATACCATCGAAAAACGGTTTTAAAAAATTGTTGTAAACTAATAACATTTAAAATCTACTGATTTTTCGGACACATTTGTAAAACATCAAAAATGTAACATTTCGAAATGCTTCGTGGCTCTCCTGAAAGAATTTCGCCTCCCACTCTTCAAAAAGGGAATAATTAAATGCTACTGGGAAAGAAGAATTGACTTTTTCAACCTGTCTCTAGTGACCGCTCCTTTAAAAAAAGAATACGAATCTAAAAAGCTTGCAGCTTTTTAAATTCTTTGTAAAACTTTTTCTTTTATTGGTTAATCCTCTTGATGCTTTATTTTCCAAAATTAATTTTTGTTTTGCACCTCTAAATGGAGGCTCATTTTTTCTCAAAAAAACTGTAAAAAGTAATAGTAATCTTTGGTTTTCTAAAAATATGCAACTAAAAACTGTTCACTTAATTTGAGCTTGTAAAACCTAATGCAATGAAAGCTACTGTGATTTTTGTTGCTTGCGTCATCTCGACTTAAAGATATTTATTGCAAAGTCCACTGTTAAAGCTGGGGTTACAAAATAAAAGCTGAATAAATGCGATTCTATTTACAAATTTTCTTCAGAGATCATCATCTGACAATAGAAGTTATGAAAGCTTGCTATACCATCACGTTGAAGTGAAAGAAGGTAAAATCAATTTTACATTTTTAAAGTTTTCATTTGTTCAAGCACGGTTGATTAACATTTTAAAAGTTCTCACAATTAAAATTACATTTTAATTACTCGAATGTATTCGGTGATATAATGTTCTGAAGAAAGATTCTTTGCAGCAATTTTCTTGCTTTATTGAAGTGTTTGTGATGGGAAACTTGCAAGCATGCTGTTTTTAAGGGTTCCTTGATTATGACTTTTATTCGTTACAACTTGCTTTAATATTTTTTGCAGAAAAAGATGGTTATCTTATTTTTAGCCCTTTTGGTTCTACAGTGCAGGTAACTACACAATTTATAACGCTTCACAGTTAGAAAATAATATGACGTGAAGTAACGTTTGTGAAAAGAAATCTTTTAATTTTTGTTTATATGATTTCAAATTCTTTCCTTCAAAGATGCTATGTATTTCAGAAAGCTAAAGCAAAACCAGATTATGAAGTCATTCGAGATAAAAAGGTATTTGTTGTTGTTGTAAACTAACATGAACAGATTAATATCAGCTTTGTTAAGCTATATCTGGCCGTCTAAGCTTGACATTAATATATTAAAAGACCGTTAGCGTATAGCTTATATCACTGGCGCAAGAGGTGTCCGCCTTTTTTGTTTTGCCCCCATCCTTATATTACCACTTTTGATTGCATAAAATACGGGACGCTAGATCAGAAACAACTAAGGTCTTAAAAAATTTAAAGCCTCTTTAATCAAATTCATCTTCTTATGCCACTGCTTATTACATGTGCTCACTATGCAGAAGAATTTACTAACAAGAATAAGCTTAGAAGAACATTCAAACCCAAATGACAAGATCTTTCTGAGCAAGTTTACTCAGTATCAATATTAGAATAAAGATTATGACAATCATCAATTCAGCTTAGAAATTTGTAATGATATAAAAAAAATTGATATTTGCTAATCAAAGCATCTTCAAATTCTATTTCACAAAGACAGAGACTACACGAATTAAAATTACAATATTTTGACAATATTAATTTTATTTGAATAAGAAACTAAAAGCGCTTTAATTAGCAAAGTCAATTTTTCTTGTATTATTCGGTTTTCAACATGACTTTATGATTTTTTTTCAAAGCAAAAGATGCGTAACCTACACCATGTAATTAACTGCTTGCATACTTAGAACATAGCAGCCGTTGCAGTTCATCAAAATACGCTTTAAAAAGTGTTACAGAAACAAAATTCATACATTAAGCAAACCTGCTTACGTTGGTTTCAATAACAAGCGAATGCTACAAATGCTACGTGTTGACCAAATTCAGTGTTTTTGACAATGACTGTTTCCGTTGGATTGATGGTGAGGTCTCTAATTCCGTTTCTTGAAGCGAGGACTAGATGAAATAATGGGTTGCTAATTGCGATTCTGGTCTGCAAACTTAAACTTTAAATCAAAAGAACTTGGTAACTTCGCCTAACTCACGCTTGAACTTTTAAACTCGAAAAACAATTGATTGCTTATTGTCATGAAAAACACAAGACAGCGACTCGGTTATTTCTTTGCTTATTTTTGTGAAGATAATTTTTTGCCAAACCTAAACTTGAATTTGAACTTGAAAACCTACGAATGCAAAACTTGAACTTGAAGTGGAACTTGCAAAATCAATTTGAACTCGAACTCGTACTTGAAATCGAATAAAAATCGATTCGCCGCTCTGTTACAAGCTAATCATCTAGATGGAAACATGCTGGCCAGGTGATGCAAAGACGCAAACCGTTTCGAACCATTAGTAAACACAAAGTGGTACCACCATCACCTGTAAACACCAGTGAGACGAATTGGCATTGGTGGATTGTTTTCATCAGTGAAATCTCATAACATGCTGGGTGAGCAACTGCACAATCATTCAACAAGAACGCACTGCTCACTGGTTTGAGAAGTAGCATCTTCTGTCAACCTAACCCTTCTGTTATGTTTATGGCGTCACTCTAGTATATATAATGACGTCATTTATTGCAGAAACTTGCCATTTAACCAAGAACAGATTATGCCAGGGTAGCAGTGGTGTTGCGAGTTATCAAGCATTGGTGTATAAAGTAATTGTTTTCTTAACAGTTATTGGCATAAAAAGATAGCTCTCTATTTAATGTCTTGTGTGTGTGTGTATGTGTTTACCCCTCCTCTTCCTTGGGATGGAGGTACGGCATGAACGGTAATTCAGGTTCATGCCGTCAACCTAATTGAAATTAGGCTAGGGGAAGATGGCAGCCCATTTCGAACCAGTCTTGAGTGACTGGTAGCCCCACCACCAACAAGGCGGACTGCCACTGGTGGGTACCCAAGAGTCGTCTGACATGCTGGGTTAGCAACTTCACAATTATAATCCGGTGAAGTACGGTTGGGGCCACCTGTCTGCCACATAAAGGTGGAGGCGTCCCGTTAAGTGCCTTGCCCAAGGACATAACAAGCAAGCTTGCCGGCTTGTTCTCCACACTATCCCTTTTGTATGCTGAGCGCCAAGCAGGGAAGCTGTGAATACCATTTTTTAAAGTCTTTTGGTATGACTCGACTTAGGGAATGAACCCCAGGTCTACCGACTACAATGTGGACGCTCTAACCACTGCACCATCGCGCCGGTTATTTAATGTCTTTGCCATGATAGTTGTAGATACCCCTGTTTTCCCTTAAATTCCCCTCCCTTCCTTGTTCCCCTCACTAAAATTCTGTTTGCGTGCCCGTGCGCTACCAAGTTTATAGTTATGAAAGTTTCTGGCTTTAAGGGTGGAGGGAGGCTTGGGTCCCATTTTTTCTGTTCAGCTCCTCGATCTTAGTTCAAAAAATATTCAGATCGAAAAAAGGGACTAATGAAGGTTTCCAAAAGTAGATCTCGACAAAAAGGTCTTTTGAATAAAAAACCCCTTCCCCAATAAGAATTATTTTCTTTCGCTACTGGCCAAGGTATAATAATGTACACAGTAGATTGCACAACCAAAATATTTTTTTTATGAAGCAAAATTGCGAGCTAGCAAGCTGGCGACAATCATTCAAAAATTATTGATGTCAATGAGCAAATGCATACTAATGATCAAGTGAAAAGTTTTACCACGACGCGTTAACAAAGTGTCTTTTTTTGGCTGAAAATGCTATTGCGTCAACAGAAAAAACACGTTTTGCTGCAGAAGAGATCAGCTTTGTTGGAGTTATTTTTCTACAGTTGTTAATCAGATGTCACTCCATCGTTACCTAATGCTTATTTATCTTTTAGTTTTTGAGCTACTTCAAGCCGTTTCTTAAAATTTGTTAAATTTAAAATGTAGAAAACAGTATATTTCTATTTTGTAGCACCTAAGAAATAACATAAAACATGCCCACGACACTTTGCCTTTGTACTAACTTTGCTTTTTTCAAATCTGTTTTGTGCATGGTCCAGCTTTGATAACATGGTTATTATCTACTTGTATCTACTTGAAAAACAAAATTATAGAGCATTGATACTAATGGCGTTATAATTTTAAGCCAAACTTCTCCACCAATGATGAAAACGGATATCTTACTTCGACGCAACCACCCGCTCACGTGAACAATCAACCATCAATATGCTAAACGGTAAGCCTTTTTGCAAATTTTTGCGTGAGTTTGCTTCGGTGTTTTTTGTCCTTTTATTTGCAACGTTAAACCAAGTACAAATTTTTGCTGCATTTTGGCTTATCAAGTCTTGAGTTGTGCTCTTAAAAAAACAAGTTACATGATTTTTTTCTGCTTGGTACATTGTGCTTGCGTTGGAAATATACTCGTACTTATGTCAACAGTATTAGCAGTTTTGAAGGTCGGCGTAACATACAGACGTCGACCAAATAAATATGTTTTTCATATCCCTAGAAAGAGTTTCTTTATTTTACAGAAAAGAAAGCTGCGCAAAAGGTATCCGATTGTGAAGTAGCTCCAAAGATAAAGTATGAAGACAGCTGTTTACTAACGTATCGTATTTCAGAGCATTGTCTGCTGCAAACGATGATAACTATTATCTTCGAAAAAGCTGCAAAAAATTTCAAATGCAATAACAGCTGCTGTATTTGGTTGATGGAAAGAGTCAAAGTGATGAAAATAGAATTGAGATATTTGAGTAGCGCCAAGTATTAGATGTTTGTGTATGTCGATTTGGATTGAAATTCACAGTACAACTGTTTTTCTCATACAGTCTTTAAATACAAGCAGTTTCAACCGCTCGTGTTATATACGTCATGTTGTATATTCGATTAGGTCATTGGTTCTTAACCTGGGCGCTACCGCCCCCTATGGGGCGCTGTTGACTTTTAGAGGGGCGGAAATACTCAGGGGGCGTTATAGGGGGCGTTATATTCAGAAGGTGTGACGATATTTACCTCACTGCAAATTTGCTTTAGTAGTTCTGCTATATTAAGATCAATGTATACTCGTGCTCTGTATAGGTCTACTAGCCCTATGGTAACTGCATAGACCTAGCTAGTAGATCTAGAATCTATATAGTTACGTGATAATGCGCATTGTCTGGTCTGATACTTAAATTATTCGCTTTTAAAACGTAGTCAGTTAGTCAGTTAGCTAAACTTCAGCATTAGCTAGTTTAGGGTTAGATACATTTTGCAGATTTGTACTATGTAATTGAGATATAATCTGCAATTGTGTTGAGTTATGAGTATAGTTTATTGATTATTATTTAACACACTTCTAATTTATTGCTATTACAGTACTTGTAATTAGCCAAACCTAAGATGAGCAAGCAAAAGCGAAAGTGTCGCCAATACTCGAGTGAATACTTAAAATATGGTGTTATTCCTTCTGTGACTAATGAACAATTACCAATGTGTTTAATATGCGAGAAAACTTTTACAAATGAAGGAATGAAACCTTCGAGAATGATTGATCATTTGAAGGCAAAACATCCCGAAAATGCGAACAAGGATTTTGCATAATTTCGTGATCTGAAAGTAAAATTTGAAAAACGCCCCACCATTGGAGCACTATTCAAATCATGCGGAAATGAAGTTGAGAAAGGACTTATTGCATCTTACAAAGTTTCAAAGCTCATTGCAAAATGTGGAAAATCGCACAATATTGGTAAAAGAAATCATCAGTACTATGATGGCCACTCAAAAAGATGTAACACCTTTGATTCCACTGAGCAATAGTACTGTGTCTTCCAGAATTGATGAAATGGCAAATGACATTGAAAATAAACTTTGTGATGAGCTCAAAACAACACAATTTTCTTTACAGCTTGACGAGACAACACTACGCGATAATGAAGCTTTGTTAATGGCTTATGTGCGCTATATAAATGCCAGTCGTAAAGTTATTGAGGAGTTTCTGTTTGCTGAACAATTAGAGGTCGACACTAAAGGCTCAACGGTTTATAAGGCAGTTGAACAATTCTTTAAACGGAAAGGAATTCCACTTTTGAATGTTATTGCGTGTGCAACCGATGGAGCACAATCAATGATTGGACGCCATCGTGGATTTATAGCACATCTCAAAAGAGAAGTTCCGAACTTATTTACCATCCACTGTGTCATTCACAGACAGCATTTAGTTGCAAAGCATCTCAGTGACAGATTACATAGTACCCTGCAAGCTGTTATCAGAGCAGTTAATAAGATCATAGCCCATTCATTGAATGACCGCATATTTCGCCAACTTTGTCATGAAAATGAAGAAGAATTTGAACGGCTCTTGCTACATACAGAAGTCCGGTGGCTTTCAAAAGGAAAATGTCTACAACGCTTTTATAACCTCTATAATTCTGTTATTGATTTCTTTAAGTTTAATTTATTGTATGAGAAAGTGAGTTTAGATTTGGAAAGCAGAAGAGCAGACGTTGCTTATTTGTCTGATATTTTCAAGAAATTGAATGAGGTCAACATTAAATTGCAAGGAACTAATATGCGTCTCATCAAAGCAAAGGGAATAATAATGACATTTATTGGCAAATTAGATTTCTACAAAAATTGTTTACTAAGTCTAGCCTTAGTAAAGTTTTCTAGCTTAAAAGCCGTACAGGAAAACCAAACTGATGATTCATGTTTGTCAGACAGTGATCTAGACTGCTATTCCTCTCATCTTCAAGCATTAAAAGATTTGTTAATCAGATTTAAAGATCTCAAAGAATTAAAAATACCAGGGTAGGTTGTAAATCCATTTCAGGCTGATGCAAACAATGCTGATCCAAATCTAGTTGAAGAACTTATAGATTTGCAAAATGACTTTGAAGGTGAAATACGGTACTGTTTCAGCAGATTGGCTATGAAGCTTTCTGGCCAAAGGAACAAGTTAAATATCCTCATCTTTGAAAAAAAATAAAATTATTACTGTTAGCATTTCCTTCATCATACCTGTTAGAGAAGGGATTCAGTTCGGTCTTGCAGCTCTTAACTAAGCAGAGAAATAGATTGCAAATATGTAAAAGGGGTGATCTGAGGCTCTTTTTATCAAATATTGAGCCTGATATAATTAAGTTGGCAAATTCTCACCAGGCCCAAGGTAATCATTGCAAGTAAATACATTTTTCCTGCTTTATTGATGTGTATTTTTGTATATCTTATTGTTACTGTTATTATATTGAGTTTTTTGTTTGAGCCACAAAGAAACACTGCTCCTTTTTTCTTGAAGTAATAATAAATGTGAATTTAAGTTTTGTTTTCTAATTGCACAACGCTACAATGCAGAATCCGATACAACTTCACTGTATCATTTGTAGCGGTGCGACGAGCGCAGTCTTTATATGGACCCACAACGAATATATAAATAATATCGCTTCTTTCAAATACAAGGCAACTGGATTGGTGATTAAGCCGGTCTTTTTACTAAACACTCATCATTTTTAACACTGCCCTTTCATTATGGTGGGCGGCAGACTATGGAAACCTCTGAAAAGGGGCGCTGAGGGAAAAAAGGTTAAGAACCACTGGATTAGGTGACCATTAGCAGATATGCAATTTGATGCTAGTAGACTCGAGTGCGCCACTCAGCGATTAGTTTTTTTTAATTGATATGTCATCAATATCTTTGTCCACCTGTCATTATAAAACCATTCACGGTTAGGACTATGCAAAGAACAATTACTTGCGTGTTTAAATAGAAGTCCTATTTTCATGCTCTAGTTTTCAGCCAGATAGTAAAGCAAACAAAGCAGCTAAATTTGCTTTTGTAAATGATTTAACAAGATATCTTTTTCTGCTCGTACGTATGTACTTACATATGCTTTTCCTGCTTTTGGGCGCTCTTTTTAGTACAAATACCCTAGCAATTACCATTTTTACAATAAATATTTAAGAATTGCTCACCAAAAATAAAATCCTGAACCAATTTAGATTTGTTGGCTACGCAATAATCGACTCATTAAGCGTAAATTTTTCGTGAATACTTCAAATACGGCATAATTTTGTTATAGCGACGTTATCATGCCACATTATTTAGTATGATTTCAGAAACTATAACTGTCACTGTCAACTGATATTATGAAAGCAGGAATGTGCTATTGTAGTTAAAACAAAAGGCAAGTTGTTTAGGCAGCTTTTGTAGAAAATAGACATAAAAACCAAATCTGACGTTATGGCACAAAATACAATTAAAAAAGAGAGTAGGAATAGGATTTGATAAAAAGTGTGAAATTTATCACTTAGTCATTGTTCAAATATTGACGGGTACGACCAGCTTGGAATTTATTGAAAGTGCACTGATATTAAAGGGCGCGTACCCAAAAAAATTTGGGGGTGAAAAGCAAATTTTACTTGTAACTTTTGATATTCTTAAAGGCTATTGATGTTGTTTAGTTTAGCGCCTCAAAAAAAACATAAAACGACTCTACCTGCAAATTTAAACTACAGTACTTTCTAGACGAATAAACTGTAAATTTGTTCTTTAGCGATACATTGAGAAAAGATTATTAAAATCCAAAGTTTGATTAGAAAGCCAAAAAACAAAACCCTCAAGTGAAATCTTATTGTAAACGAGAAACATTTTTGTTATTTTACTTTGAAAAATCTTAGCAGGCATACCGAAATTGGAGCTAAAACTATTGTGAGAGGCATTGCCTCTTTTACTTTCTGGATACGCCTTTGCAGAAAACAGGACACTTGAAACGTAACCAGGATCTTGAGAAAGTTTTAAAGTTAAATCAAGCGCAAACAAACATTCCTGTGCAACATTGCACCGTGTTGGGAAAACATTTTTGATATTTTGCTTAAAAATAAATACGCTTTTGCATGAAACAGAGCACAAAAAGCCTAGCTAGGAAATCGTTTTATCTTGGCAAAAAATTTTAAAGCAAATATTACCCTCGTTTGCACCCAATGCGCCGCAGACGGGAAACGTTTTTACTTTTTTATATAAAAATAGCTTAATAGGTTTACAAGGGCAGAACTACAAATGAGGGGGGACATGCCTTTTTTCCGCTCTTAGTTTGTGCCCTTGTAAGGAAGAGTATAACACAATGCACAGCAACGGACTTGAGAAAGTTTTTGGGAAATAAAAAAAGCAATACTCCTGAGTGAAATTGCGCATTAAATAGTGACAGATGTTTGATATTTTTCTCGAAAACAGGCGCTAGATCTATTGTGATGAGAACAAAGAAATTGGGAAGAAGCATGCCTCGTACGCTTTTCTGGATACGTCTATACAAGAAACAACCTACGTGACACATAGTTACGGGCTTGAGTCGCAAAGGTAATTGCGAAATTGACTGCACAAAGCCGCAAAACAGGCCACTATTTGATGTTCTGTTTCATTAGTGTAAGCAATCATCACGTTGTCAAGTTTCCCTGCTATTACTATAGTTGCATTCCAGTACTCATTTCAAGTAACAGTGGAGGGATTTGAATGAGAAATAAGTAATCGGTATACTTATCGCACTCCTCATCTCACTCTATTGTTTTCCTCAATCAAATTTTGATAAACGCAGGGCTTTGGAACCGAATTTGAATAAGTCCAAATTAACTACTTTTCTTTAAAATTTTGTAACTGCTCCTTATCCGACACAGTCTGCTCAGATTATATTGTTAACCCCAAAACCACTGGCGTGGGGCCTACAGGTGGCCAAAGTTGACAGATTGGTCAAGTTAACTGTAAGGCAAGACGGGAGATAAGCTGAACAATGCGAACAATAAAGAGACGCCAAACAGAATTTAGGAAACTTGATGCCCCTGAAATGAGACAGTAAACAAGGCGTACTAGGTTCAAAACTCAAACCAATCGAAAATGATATTTGCTGTAACCATATTTTCTTGAAATATTATTGTACAACTCTTGAACTGAGCGAAGTTATTTTTCAAGATTTATAAATATAACGTATGATTTGAAGTGCAATAGCATATGCTTTAGTTTGTTGCTCAAGAAAATGCGGAAGGTGTTCATGTATTTATGAGCGAGGCTTCTTTTAGTGGCATTCCTGAAATTCGTTTTTCCCTCCGTTGAATGAAGTAGGCTACATATTTTTAGAAAATTAATGAGTCAAAACAATTTGTAAGAATAAAAACGATTTAGCCTAGCAGCAATTTATGAAACATGAACATTTTATGACTTACAGCATCTCGATCCTTTGCCAAGCTCAATCTTTGACCTCACCTCTAGGTTCCAAATGATAAACAATAGAAGTAAAATACTGTTTAATCACCCCAGTTAGAACTTCACGCAGTAACTAAGAAAAACGCCTTTCCTGATTAAATGTAAAATAGCAATCATAGGATTATTAAGGAAGACATAAGCTCATTAATCCTATGAAGAGAAATTTGATACCTTTTTAAAAAGCTATTTACAAACATGAATTAACTCAACTTTTTCTGCGCTATTGCTACTTACTAAAGAGAAGGCGTGGCACATTTTTCCCTCCTCTCTGTAATACATTGGTGTGTAAAAAGTTTGCGACATGTATTCTTAATGAAAATGTTAATCAAGTTCATTGTAAAACAACGTAATTACAAGCTAGGTTCAGGTCTACATTTAAAAAGTCAAACAAAGCAACGTTCAGCTGAGGGTCAAATGAGGTATTTGTTCTCGCTATTTTTCAAAAGCATTCCATAATGGAATTTTAGGCCAAAGTACATTAGATTTCTTAAAAGTCACCTACAGTGTACATGAATTTGCCAACAAAAACCATGCCTTCAGCCATCTCCTCTTCGAAATTATTAGCCGCAGTAGCAATCAAGTCAACACATTGTAATTCAGCACTTTGCTATAAGAATAAAGAGTTTGTGTGTTTGATGCTCCTATTGTCTTTAAGTTGTTGTTTTCTTGTAAAAGGCATTTTTCTGCAATCTCGTTGGACGGTAGCAAGTACTTGCAATGCGATTTTACTGTAAGATCAAAAAATGCTTTTCTAGGCGTAGTCAAGAATTGTATAGGCCTATAAGTTGATTTTACTCTTGAATATTATAACACTCCGCTTCAAATTTTAGCATGCCGATACTAAGATACGTAGACTTATAAAAATATCTGCAAGTAATCGATGCTAATTATTTAATATATAAAGCGCAATTCCGTCTATGTATCTAGGGCCCAGACACGCAGACTCTGGGTGTTTGTCTGTTTTAACTCCTTCAAAACTGCTGGAGGTACTAATATCAAACTTGGCACAATTGATCACCACCCCGAGGTGAGTGTCATAAGAGGTTCGTGACGTCATGATAACTTCATGATCAAAAACAGTTTTTTTAATTTGCTTTACAGAGGAGAACCGCTTTTGCTTTGCAAAGCCTTGCCACTTCCGACTTACCAAAAAACAATAACTTTCATTTTTGGGGGGTCTAAAATCACGTCACAATCAATGCTTGATTACACAATTTGTTTTTGTTCTTTCTCAAGTAGTACCGATCGCAGAAACGCGATTTAACTCTGTTTCAGGAAATAGTAATTAGGTGCTTTCGATAAAGAAAACTCTACAATAAGGCTTATTTAACATTGCAACGAGCAATTCTTTACTTAAGATCTTTAAGTCTTCCAAGCATTCTTATCTTTTTTGGTTGCATGCTTAAAACTTGCTATGACGTCATAATATGTCACGTACGATTAAAACAAGTCTTTCGCTACCACAGATCATAATATGATGTTTCTAAAAATTACATCCGTTTTAAAAAATCAGTTTGCTAGAAAAACTGATTTGTGACGTCAATTTTCAACCAATGTTCTCGCTTTTTTTCACCAATTTAAAAGATATTTCAAGGCAATTCCGATAATATGTAACATGTTTTTTAGTATTTGCTTTTACATTAAAGAAACTAAACTTCGAAACATGTGATGTAACTTTTTGCCCTTCTCAAAACGTAGTAAGCTGAGTAAAAACAGGTAGCTTTCATACAAAATATAACAGTAAGGTACTAACAATTGCTGTCCTTTGAAAGCTTAGGAAATTTGCTTTCCAGCAATATGTGACTTCAATTACTTAAAGCGAAGGATCAGTTTATAATGGCTGATCAAAACTTGGTTGCCATACATCATGTTTCATTTTTAGTTGAACAATTATCCTACTTGATTTAACAAACTTGCAATTGTTAGACAAAGTTTATTCTTTGGTACATTTTGACTACTTTCCCTCACAAGCATGGTTCTTTTGCGTTATCTGTTGACGTTTTCAAAAAGTACCATCAAAAACTAAATTCTCTAATCATTTATGAAATGTAGTTTTCCGGTTAAAAACACACAAAATTGTGGTGTCTGCACTTCACAAACTTGCAATTTCTACAAAAAGTAAGTCCTGTGGTACATTTTATCTGTTCTTTCTGAATAGTATGGAACTTTGGCATTATTTATCAAATTATTCAAAAAGATTCATTGACAAATGAAGTTTAGAAACTTTAATATGTAGCCAACTCCAAACAAAAAAATTGGTAATGCCCCAAGAAAAAGAGGAGGGGTAGAAATGGTCCTGTCTTATATTTTGCAACAAAATGTAAGTATTGAGCTGCAGTACATATGATCTAAATGTTGAAACAATTTCCTTTGCAATTGGGTGAGGCCGGCGAAGTCAGCTGATTTGATATTCTTAACCTCGACATTATCAATGAAGCCCATGCTATTGCTATAACTTAACTGTGAGTCCTTCAATTTGGGTTAGTTTGCTCTTTGCATGGCTTGGTTTATACCAGGACAAAGCAACATGCGCGCAGTCAGAGACGTTAGTTCATACAAATACGCCTACACCTAAGAAAAAGTCGTAAGTAGCGGTCCTAACATTTATTGGCTTAATTCTGAAAAGACATATCAATCATCTTGGCACTCTCCCACAACTTTGATATGCTTTGACGAATTGCCTGAATTTAATGCATAAAAGTCTGTGTGGTTAAAGAGCGCCCATGGTAAAAACAAGGCAAATAAGACGTTACCAGGGACTCGAAAACTCAAGACACGTGTAATGGCCATGCACACCCACCCATAATGTTGCTTTTTAATGGATTGCATTTCAAGAAACGTTAAGTTTTGCTAAAAGTAATTCTGTACCATCTTACGTTGTATGAAAATACCACAAGGGATTATTTATTTAGGCGTTTTTAAGCATGCGTTTTCCTTTTGTCTTGAATACTTTTAAAACGCACTGTTTGGTCATAATATTAAATGATATCACAATTCTTGCCCCTACTCGATCTTGGTTTTTCCGGATTAAATGTTGCAGGAGCCTGACCGGAAAATGAAAAAGTTTAGATATTACAATTGTATTTATGTAATGCAAATATGAGTATATATAATAAATATATCATTTATATTTATAAAATGGTATAATTGTCCGTACACTCTCGTTGTGTTTTTGCACGGAACAGCAGAATTATTCAGTGATACCCAACAAAACACGGTGTTTACGAGAGTCGACAGCCACCTATCTGGCACTTCTGGCAGTGCGCGAGGCGCGCGTTGTTTGAATTCATTTGTCGGCCATCCAGGCTCGCCATCCGGATAAATCAAATTCCGGATAAACGAGGTCCGTAAACACGAGGATCAGTGTATGTAGTGAAAACAGCAGCAGGCAGCAAAATTATTTAGGAAAAGCAGCATACGGGCGTAAGGGGCATTAACAATTTATTAAAATGAATATGCCAGGAAACAATAATGAGTATACCACCCAACCAATTTAGACGAGACCATCCCTGGACGCGTTTCGTCCTTTTGGACTCATCAGCAGGGCCCGTCCCGTCACAAGCAAAAGTAACCCACTCATTAACGTTATCCTTAAAAAAATTAACGTTTCCTTAATACAATTTCTTCGCTTAATAACTTACAAAATTATTTACTATCATTTTGATAACAAACATAAACAATAAAGCCCATTATTGTTATTTGTAATTGCAAGGATATTTGTATCAGTACGAAACACTAATCTTCATTTAAGAGTAAGGAAGTCGGAACTAGAGGAGAAGTTAAATGTAATAAAAGCCAAAGTTTATCAAAAGATCAAAGTAAAACAATAATAGCATCCATTTATAACGCTATATTAAAATAAATGTTTTTGTTTCAAAAAAGCCTAATGGGCACCTATTGCAATAGGTTGTATGACTTTGGGAAAAGGCACGGCCCCTTTTCATGTTATGGCCGAATTAAAGGAAACAGCGCAGGCAAAGAACCTATTTTCAGTAAAATAAAAACTAAAGAAAGCCCACCAAATTGTCAAATTAGACCTACCACTAAATAACTCGATTTTTTTAATTGTCAAAACGACCACCATTTGAGCGCCGCCATCAATTTTGACTGTGTTTCACCTCTTACACTTTTAAAAAGTACAAATGGTAGTTTGTAACATTATTCTTTCTTTTTGAGTGCTTCCAGTTTGACGTGATCACCATTACGTGTACAGGCACTGTGGCTTATACATGTATTTAAGAAAATATTTCGTTGTTGCTTACACCAATGTTTGTTCGGTGAAGCTGGCACAGCTGCGTTAATCAATGCTTTTTAAATTGTCACAAGGGTGATGGTATGCCCTACCGAGGTAAAATTGCACCATACTTAGGAGAAATATTTTTTGTTTTGGTTGATATTAGCTTTATAGAGCTGCCGGAATCAAACCTAAAAATTCTGGAAACAGCAAGGAATCTTTTAACTTCTCTTAACATATCTAAACAAGAAAACCAAACATGAATCATGTTGAGTACCCAGCAGATTTCTACGTGCTATGAGTTGAGAAAGTTTGGGTGAGCTCAAAAAAACACAACGTCAATGTGTCAAATTGCACAAAATGGAATAATGGAAGATATCATTGGTATTTGGCTTTATAGAGCTACCGGCATCAATCCTAAACATTTTGGTAAAAGCAAGAACTCTTTTGAATTCTCTGAGCGTATTTAAGCAAGGAAAACCGAATATGAATCATAATGCGTAACCAGCAGACTTGAGAAAGTTTAAGAGGAAATTAAAAAGAAAACAACGTCACGACGTCAAATCGCATCGCGTGAAAGACATTTTTGCTGTTTTGTTTCAAAATAGCTTAATATCAGAAATGCGTTTCCTACTTCCAAACTAAGGGATACGCAAGGCTCACTTAATAATTTTCCGAAAATGGGCGTTTTGGGTAAAATTTAGGTGTGCAAAGAAAGCAGTGAAGTGTTCAGCTAAGGGCCAACGAGGCATTTGTCCCCTAAAGTATATATCAGCGACCCTCGACTCGGAAAGACTCAAAACCACTTTTGATAACAAGAACTTGAACTGAGAATTACCATACACGTATTTAATCACTTTCGCTCCCGCGACGATATGGATACCGGCTGCGATCTTCAAGCGCTCGCTTCCGCGACGGTAAATATATCGGCACAAACAACTTGCTTAGATGCGCGCTATAGTTCGCGTACGTGTTGTTCGAGCAAAAACGCTTTATATACACACCTTCTAACTTTATGCTTGTGGTTTGTAATTGAATTTGTTTGTGTGCTTCGCTCCCGCGACGGTAAATATACCGGCAAAAAATTTTTTGATGGAAGCTCTGTTTACATGCGCGCCAGTGTTCGCAAATGGCTCGTGGGAGGGAAAGAGTTATTTTCTGCGGTGAAATCGTTACTGTTTAAGTGACCACCTTTTTCAACAGCTTTTTGCTTTGGCAAATATTTTGTCATTACTGCAGGGTCGTTTTCAGCGGATGAATTTAGTTGGTTCGCCACTTTTGCGAAAAGTAAAATTTTATTATCAAGCTTCGCCAATTTAGCCAAAACATTTAGATCAGATTGAAAGTCATTCTTAAGCAGTAACTACTTTAATGTAGTGAGTAATATTTGTAAAAAGTCTTCTCCCACAACTTTGCATTAAAATTACTTATTCATAAAGACATCAAAACTACAAAAATCTAGTTAATATCAGGGTTTTTCAACGTAAAACTTTTTTGATTTTGGAGTTAAAAAACGTTAATCAACAAGTTTTTTAATATCAATTTCAAAATGTCTTTACAACTAAATATGCTGCATTGAACAAGCTTATTCCCTTCTACATATTGCTTCGCTACCCCGTTTTTTATGCGTGGGTGGTAGTTTGTACTTTTTTTGGTATGAAACAACTTTGACCTTCGGTCAACTCCAAATGTTACCGTGACTGCACTATTGAAGATCTTACGGTTACTTCACAGTCTACTTTTCGCTTGTTATTACGGAAGTCATCAGTTATTATCGCGCAAATATGTCACATGTTCAATCAAACGTCTAAAAAAAATTTTTACAACTGACTAGTTCCTTGGAAGTTTAATGCCAAGCATAAATACGGATTGCTTCATTTGCCAAGTATGGTATAATAATTATCGGTAGTATATAGTGAGTTTGATCGTATTTCAGTCACAAATATTAGAGAGTTTTGGATCAACCTTCAGCTTTTTGTTAGGCTCAGTTTTTAAGAAGCGACTATCAACTAATCAGTGGTCAACGGAGTTTTCCACACACACAAATATTTTGTTCTTGGCTTTTCGGACTTGAGTTCAAAGAGTGGTTCTGAGTTGTATCTTTTGTTTTTGATGAACTCGGACGCGAACTCGTAACTCACGCATTCACACTCAGACTTAAACTTGTAAAAATGGAAAATTTACTACACCAAAGAACCAATTATACCGTAGATGTTAATGCGAGATTATATTGAAAGTTTTACAAACAATTACTTAACAGTAATTGTATTTTGATACAGCACAAAAAAGTGAAATCGAATATTTTAAAATTTTAGCTGGTAATTACGGAAAAAATGGCGGTGTCTCGCAAGACAAGACAGTAGCAAAAACACAAAAATAATTGGTCTTCATGTCTATTTTGAGAACAAAATGACAAGATTTCGGTTTCAAAAAGTTGATCTCCAAAAAAATGCCTTGAGCAGTGAAGATAATACATTGTAATTCAGCGCAGTTTAACATCGCCACAACAAAAAAAACTTGCGCATTCTATGTCCCTGTGGTCTTTAAGCAGCCTTCTCGTGTAAAAGGGATTTTGCTGTTAAATGGTTGGTTAAATGGTTAAATGGTTGCAAATTCTTGCAATGCAACTCTACCAAAACCAAAAATATATTTTGCTAGACACAGTCAAAAATAAATAACAATTGATTTTACACTTGAATTTGACGATACAGCGCTATCATATTTAGCATGCATGTTCTTACATACGATGATCTTAGCCATTACAAAACTATCAGTAAGTGGCAAGTGATATACAGTAGGCCTCTTTACTTAAGTTATTTGTAAAATTTCCGTCATTTGCCTGATGGGTTTCATTTGTTTATCTTATCTCTGGTAAGAAATATTCTACCTTATTTAGACTTTTTGAGTGTAGTTTTTAGGCGATTGGTGCATGGGGGGAGGGGAAGAAGTATCAAGGCTATATTGTCATAACTTTGTTTGTTCAAGTTGTACCTTTGTAATATTTTAGCCTGAAAACCAACTTTTTACAATTTTGCGACAGTTTTTTTTGCTTGGTAATTACTATGCTTTGGTAAATATTGCGGTTGAAATTGACAGGATGCAGAAGCAAGCGACTAGAGATATTATCTAGTTAAGAAAAACTTTGCAACAATCATATTATGTGGCATGACAACGCACAGTTGAGTCACAAAATTTCCCAATTAGATTGCTTAAAACATTGTTTGTAACTTGTTTGTTATTCAAATTCATCAGAATCTTTAAAAAGAATTTTCATATTGGTGGTCTTTGTAACAGCACGTCGACAAAAACAATAGAAAACTCTTTTCACGTTTAAAATTAGAATGATAATGAGCACTTACTTAACTCAATCATCTTCGTGGCAGAAGTCACCGATATAGATTGTTGTGGTTAGCTCAAAATTTAGTTTAAAATCAAAATGTGAGCTTCAATGCAAACCCTGGTCCAGCAAGGATAATGCCGCAAAAAATGATTCACTCTTTTGAGGACGCTAAACTTGATCTTACGATGACAAATCAAACACTCAGTTTATCACGCTACGCTGCCCAAAATACAGTTCTTGTATTGAAACTGCTCTCTTTATTCGGAACCGATCGCATACACAGGCTTTTGTGTTCACTACTCAGGAAGGCAATCAACTCTTTTTTTTGGAAGTTCATTGAGTTGACGAAACTAAATTGATCTTTTTGTGGCAAAGTTCAGATTGCTTTTGTTATAAATTTTTCGCTTGTTTCAAGGGAGATCTTTTAACGCTCTTAACCGTACTCTCGTTACGCCACTGCTTGTACTCACTTGTGATAACATATTTTAAAGGGATGGTCTCAACAATTGAAATCACTCTTCTCGAGTCGTTCAGCCTTTTTAGTAATGAGTTTGCCGGGTCGCTTTGAGGAGAAAAGCGTAATGAGTTTAATATTTGCTCTCTCATTTTTTGCCTTTCGGTTAGAACATAAGAATTGAGAGCCACCAGTGTTAATTAAAATTTTTGCAATTGTTAGGGTTGAATAGTGGTGACGAGTATAAAATGATGTTGTTTTTACAGTGAGTGCCTAGTCCGTTACTAAATGAGAACCGCTGAACCAAAAAGGCCGAATTTTAATAAATAGGTTTTTACGTTAAAGTAGTTCCACGAAACAACTTTTGGTATTTTGTTTGCATATCCTCTTTTATTTACCCTGGTGACCGACGCAATGGTGCAGTGGTTAAAGCGTCCGCTTTGTAGTCGGTAGACCTGGGGCTCATTGCCCTTGTCGACTCATATCAAAAGACTTTAAAAATGGTGCGCACAGTTTCTCTGTTTGGCGCCCTGCATTTTGGGGAGGTTGTGGAGACAAGCCGACATGTTCGTTTGCTGTGTGCTTGGGCAAGGCACTTAACTGGACGCCCCCACCTTTATGTAAAAGACAGGTGGCCCAGTTTGAGGGTTGAAAGAGAAGGGCATCCGACCGTAAAACAAATGCCATGTCATAGAAATGCACATATCTCCTAATCGGTAATAAGCCGAAAGACAAAGAAGAAAAAGAAGATCCTCTTCTATTTACCTAAACTTTAAATGCTTTTCTCTTACAAGAATTGCGAAGCAGCTTACCTCGGAGTCTTTTCTAAACCTTACAATTACTGGCTGCATCCGCTAGATCAGGGGTTCCCAACCAGGGTTTCGAAGCAGTATCTTAGGAGGTGCGAAATGGTCATTCAGATTTTTGTGTTGCATTACTGTACTGTCATGCTCAGTTCATCCTGTGCTAATTGTTCTGCACAATTTGTGTCTAATTGCAGCATGCTTGGTGCAAGGTCTTCAATTCAGTCCGAGATGATGGTGATCTCCCAAAAAAAAAGAAAAGTTCCGCACATGAATTCGTCACATGTCAAATATTTTAGGGGTGCGAGAACGTATGAAGATATTTTAGGGATGCGGGCCATTACAAAGGTTGGGAACCACTTCGCTAGATCCACTAATTCAATAACATTTCTAGTCGTGGCTAATCCAAGTTGCATAAGAAACTCATTTACTAAGTTCTTGAGAAAGTATAATTGATTCTAAAACAACTGCCATTAAGTCACACATCACAAAATACAACAAACAACGGCTGTAAAACGATACCAATTTTGAACATATTGAGTCTTATCAGGTGAATGAAAAAATAACCAGTCATAATGCAATGTTAAGTTATTGTACCATATTTAGCAATGCAAACAGCAATTGGGAATACAATTACATCAAGAGAATCGGAGACATTTGTCAAGTGGGTATATAATTACACGAACAAGGAAAAATTACTCCCAAAAATACTCTCCAATTTAGATAGTCTCAAACACCTTACCCCATTTTGGGATACTTAGAAAATAATT
The DNA here is from genome assembly GCA_963675345.1 of Trididemnum clinides. Taxonomy (NCBI): domain Eukaryota; kingdom Metazoa; phylum Chordata; class Ascidiacea; order Aplousobranchia; family Didemnidae; genus Trididemnum; species Trididemnum clinides. The sequence goes on along the minus strand of OY776294.1, from coordinate 30,871,475 downwards.
TCGTCTCATAGATGCAATAACATCTCCTCTTGGTGTCTGTGTTACGTTGTCTAATATTGCACTATGAATTGATATTGCATTATTACCGGTTGCTATCGAATTCCCCTGATGAACCTAGTAAGGTCAAAATCGGTCTCGTTTTCTAGTAGTTGAACCAAAAATGATTTATCAAACGAGTTTTTCTTGGAGTATTATATTACATAGCCATCCAATGCAGCTAAAACCTTTCTATACTGAGAAGCAGTGATTTAATGTAAGCAGAGTTTCAAACTATGTGGTGTCACGAATTTTATCCATTTGCAATATACCATTAATTTTCCTAAAAATCTCATTTCTGCAGCTTGCCTTTAAGAATGCTTACACTCGAGATTTCAATCATTACAATGGACTTATAATTAATCATTCTCAGCAATTCAAGATGCATAGCCTCCAATGCCTAAAGTTTTAGCACTGGTAGACCACATCCGGCAAACTGTTTGTAATTCCCTATAGGCCACAGTTCCACGGTTGAGAACCACTGCTCATGATTGATTGATCATAGATGAAAATAAGAACAAACACTTCAAAAACTGAAAGCTTAGCATGCTTAGCCAGGTGTCGTTTCATGACAGCTGAACGTGGATCTCTCTTATTACTGCACTTGCTCTACCGAATCGAATACTGAGTTTTTGTTCTGCCAATAATCAGCCACATGTGTGATCTCAACGGAGGCCTACTTGAACTTTCCCATTTACTTCAATTTTTCTTTGTAAAATTGCAAATTTGTTTGATCAGAAGCAATCAAAAATAAAGTACGGTACCTTGGTTTAGCGCAAAAGCAGTTCAAATTCCAAACAGAGAAAAATTGCTATTTTTCAAACTGCATGCCAGCTTAAAATATACAACTGGTCTCATATTTTTCACTTTCAAGGCACTATTTTCAGCAAAATTGCGCTTTTTAACTCAATTCTTGCACACCAGAATGGTTCAAGTTTATTAGCTTATGGACCAAATTAGTTTTTTGTGCAAGCTTGAGGAGTTCAAATACAAATCAGATTTACAGAAAGCAAGATGTAGCCAAAAAAAGTTGAAGGCATACTTTCCAGAAGTCTTTTATATTCTAAAGAAAAATAGAATCAATATTTTGTAATTTTATTTCTTTTTGTTTTTAAAGTAAGATTTACATCAGGTATCATTTAAGGTCAGTTTATGTGCATAAATTTGGGTACTAGTTTCAGACACTAGTTGAAAAAGCATGAGTTCAAGTCGAGGATAGACAATTTTCTAAATGGTATTTTATATTTTTTAAGTGTTTACTCCTTTCTTAGTAAGACTCCTTATTCTTTTTGTGTAGTTTGGTTTGTAAAAGTAGGAAAAAAGTTTTCCCTTTTCGAAATCACCATTTTTGTGAACTGGAATGACGGTCCATATTTGTAAATCTTTTGGTGTCATCAGAAAGTTTTGTGTCCTGAAACACTCAAGTTATACATTCGAGTTAACCAAAAATTTCAGTTCGGTGCGTTCAACACACCAAATTGGATTTGATTACTACGGTAAGTACTTGTCACAAATTTCTGCATGAGCTCTTTTGCCTTTTTATTGCAATGTTAAAAGATACTGATTTTTGCAGCAATTAGGCTCATCATTTTCTTAAGCTGTTGTGGTTTGAAAAACGTATGTTTCAAGAATTTTCTCTGGTTTGTAGCTGCACTTGTGGTACAAGCCTTTTTTGTCAAAGGTGTTGGCAATTTCAAAGATTGAAATATGAGAAAATCGTAACATGCAGACAGGGAAAAAACATTTTTTCTTATTACTAGTTAGTGTTTATTTATTTTGTAAAAAAGAACTATTTAACAAAGATATCCCATTGTGAAATGCAAACATTAAATACAAGGACAATTTTTTGCTGGCTGATGCATGGTATTTGATAGAATTATTTGTTGCCAATCTTGACTACTATCACCTCCAATTAAACCACAGAAAATTTGAAATTATATTACCACTACTGTATTTGGTGGAAAGGGAGAGTCAAAGCGATGAAAATAAATTTTGGATCTTTGAGTTGGGACAAATATAAAGTGTTTTGCTGGTCGATTTGGGTTTAGATGTACAGTACATATCTTTTCTTATGCAGTCTTTAAACAAAAAAAATTGTAATCGCTTGTTCAAAATATATCATGCCGTATTTTTGTATATTTTTTTATATCTTTAATTTGGTGATTATTGGAAAATTTGCTCTTTGATGTTGGTAGACAGAAATTCCACTCTTTGAAATTGGTTGTTCGTAGTTGATTCGTGCTCTATATCTCTGTCCATCTGTCACAAGAAATTTTTGAAGATTAGTTCTACGAAAAATCAAGCCACTTGCTTATTCACCGAGGGAGTCATAGTATTATGCTTCTCTTTTTGACTTGACAACGCATCGAAAAACCCTGCCTAATTCGCTTTTGCGGGTGATTTCAGATGAGCATCTTTTTCTGCAAGTACATACGCTTTGATTTTTCCAATACTTCTAGGCGTGTAAACATAAACCCCGGTGTGATTGATCACTGCCTGGGGTTGAACGTCACAAGGGAGTTAGCAATGTCATCGTAATTTCAAAATTAAGCATTGTTATTCAAATATCTCCTCTTTAACGGATAAAAGGAATATTTGGCTAAAACAAAAAGCAGCAATCAACTTACTGTCATGCAAAAAACTGTGCGTCTTCAGCGGTATACCGACATCATAAAAAAACCTTTTATGGCAAAAATTATGTTTTATTTTTCAAAAAGCGCTGACCGTAGAAAAGCGGTTAAAATCCTACAAAAAATATTAAACAGCTTTTTCTCACTTCCGATATTCAGCAGAAGTTTAAATTCATTGGCTACGCACCAAGCGATTTATTTTGAGCATGCTATTATTTATTGAATGCTTTAAATGCTGCACAATTTTGTTTCAAAGTTAGGTGAAATAATGCTGTTGGATGCAGTCTCAAAAACTGCGCCAGTCGTTTTCATCTGAAATTGAGAAAGCAGGAATGTACACGTGTTGTCAAAAAGAAAGGGGGTTGTTCAAGTATCATCTGCAAAAAACAGACCTAAACCTAAATCTGATATCACGGCACAAAGCGAATTTAAAAAAAGGGAGCAGAATTAAGATTTGATAAAGGTTGTAAAATTTGTGCCTCATTTGTCGTGAACTCATAAAGTGAACAAGGCCAGCCTAGATATTAGTACAAGTGCATTGGGATCTATGGACGCTTAGCATAAAGCAATTAGGCAGAAAAGAAAATTTTGCCAGCAATTTTTGACATTGCAAATGGCAAGTTTAGCATCTCAAAAAAACATGAAACCGTCTGACTGGATATTTAAACTGCTTTTAAACGAATAAATCATACAATTTAGTTATTGAGGGAAGGTTAATGTAATCCAAAGTTTGACAAGAAATCAAAAACACAACACTCTTGTTTAAAATTCTATCGAAAATGGAAAACATTTTTTGCCGTTTTGCTAAAAACAAGGTTAATTTTGATAGACCTTCCGGAATCGGGCTAATAATTTGAGGGAAGACATGGGACATTTCTTTTTGTGGTTACGCCAATGCAGGAAACAGGGTACTTCAAGCGTACCCAGATTCTTGAGAAAGTTCGAGACTAAATCATCCCGGTGTAACATTGCTCCGCACGCAGCGAAACACTTTTGACATTTTTCTTAAAAATAGCTTTATGAGCTTGCCAAAATAAGACCAAAAAACTTGGGGGCAATATCACATTCCTCGTCACCTTGGTACGCTTGTGCGATAAACAGGCGCATACGGTTCAGCTAAGAAATTATAAATATTTGAGGAGATACTTAATAGAAATACAGCCTCGGTTTAAAATCGCACGGCATGCGAGATACATTTTTCTACTTTGCTCGAAAATAGGTTGATGCATTTGCCGTGTTTCAGAACTACCAATGGGAGGAGACGTGCCTCTTTCCGACTCTCTGTTTGCACATATGAAAAAATCAGGAAACATAAAGCGCAGATTGGGACTTTTTGGGAGATAAGAAGAAAACAATATCCCAGAATAAAATTGACGGAGACAGATGTTTGATATTTTGATCGAAAATATATGCTAAGCTCAACGAGATCAGAGCTAAAAATTTGAGAGAAACATGCCTCGTTCGCTTGCCTGGCTACGCCTATACAAGAAACACTGCACGTAAGATGCGGCCAGGGGCTTAAGCTCACAAATGCTATTACAAAATGGAGCGCACCAAGTCGTAAAATAGATCTATCTTTTTGTATTCTGTTTTTGTTTTAGTGCAAACAATCACTATTGTGACCAAGCCCCTACTTATATTTTAGTTGTGGTCCAGTATTCATTTCAAGCAACATTAGAAGAATCTGCATGAACAGTGAATAGTTGGTTGGCTTATCCCACATCGATTCCACCATATTGTTTTCCGCTCAACCACATTTTAAAGTACCTGAGTGGTGGAACCAGATTTGAATGTGTCGAAAACCCACTTTCTTTTTATAACATTTTTGCAACTGCTTCTTGGTTAAAGCCAGTACAGCCTGCTGAGGTGATATCGTTAGCTTCAATGACACTGGCGTGGGACCTGAAGGCGAAGCTGACACAGCAACCTGGCAAACTGCAGGGGACAGTGAGAAATAAGTTAAGTAAAATGCCAAATAAAGGAATGACCAGAAGAATTCAATAAATCTTCAACTGAAGCGAAACATTACACAAGCCGAATAACATTCAAAATTAATAATAATTGAACAGAATATTAGCTGCAACAAGATTTTCTAAGGTATTGGTGGCACTCGTGAGCTGAGCAAATTAATTTGTCAAGATTCATAAACGTAAATCATGTATACGCAGTGTTATGAAATATGTCCTAACTTGTTGCTCAAAAAAATGTAGAATGCGTTCATTTATTAACAAGTATGGCTTCTTTCAGCCATGTCCCTATAATTCGTTTTACGCTGGGATGGTCTACAGAGTTTTTTTTGCAAAGCAATGAGTAAATACGATAGAGTTGCGCGTATAAAACAAAAACGTTTTATGACCAACAATATCTTGATCCTCTGCAGACCAAATCTTTTACCTCATTTCCTGGTTTTAAAAAGTGAACAATAGAAGTAAAACATTGTTTAACTGACCAATCTAGATCTCTATTCGTGTAACAAAGAAAAATGAGATTTCTAAACAGATTTGAGATAGCAATCAAAGACTTTTTAAGGAAGGTATAAACTATAAATCCAATGGAAAGATTTTTTGTTCCCCTTGTAAAAGGTCATTTTCAAACGCGAATTGAGCAAATTCTATTTGCCCAGTTGTCACAGCTGAATTGAAGGCGGCAATATCCATTCTGCATGAGGATGTTAATTTTTTGCATTAACTTGATGATAAAACGCATGTAATCAAAAGCTACAGCAGGCCTACAATTAAATATTAAGCAAGGAAATATTCAGCCCAGGGACGAATGAGGTATTAGAGTAACTTCATCGTAAATTTTAGGCCTAAAAATATTGGGTTTTTAAAAATTCGCCTAAAATATATCTGAAATGGCTCGATGAAATATGCTCAGATTCCTTTTTTCCCTTGAAATTTTTGGCTAGCTCTACTCATAAAATCTATACGTTGTAATTCACCACGTTGCTCTAGCAATAAAGAGCTATGATCTCTGAGTTGTTATTTTTTTGGAAAAGAAACTTTCCTGCAATCTGGTTAGATTTTAAAAAATACTTGCCACGTGATTTTATTCTACAGGGCTGCCCATAAGTAAAGCGTAAAATTGATAATTTATAATTAATTATTATTGAATAGATAAATAATTGCACATGTAAACGTTCAGCATAATGCACTATGCAATGTTACTGCTGACTTCAATAAATCAATATTAGAAAACTATTTTCACTCGGTTTGCTATCTACGTAAATATAAATGAAACTCGACTTTTGTCATTTAATCTCAGTTGAGTGTCGACTACCGATGGCATACCGCAATTCCATTTAAAAACAAATTTTTATTTTGGAAAAGAGTTTTTAAGGAGATGCTCCAACTGAACTGACAGAATTCGCAGAAAGATTTCCTGGTAGGGTACCGCTATTAAGACAGGCTATTCATGCATCGAAGAAAAATGTCGAGAGACTGGTAGTGTTAATGATGCTAAGAAAAGCGGTAGACCTGTGTCAGTAAGGAGTCCGCAGAATAAAGAAACAGAGGCCCAATTTTACCATAAAACTGTTCATTCAAATGGATTGAAAATTGTGTAATTGTGAGATAAATAAGTTAATTCGTCATTGTAATTGTGTGATAAATAAATGAATTTATCATTGTGACAAGTATAAGGTTATTTATGGGCACTCCTGTACAACCAAAAAATGCTTTACTGGGCATACTTAAAAAATATAGCATGAATGGTGGTTTTACAGTTCAATATCATGAAACTGGACTTACAGCTTTAGCGTATTAATACCAAAATACTCAGGTTTGTTAAACCATCTGCATGTGCAGCTGTAATTTACAGTAGGGATATTTACCAAAGATGTTTTCAAATTTTCTGTCATTTGGAGTGTGGTTTTCATCTGTTTATCTCATTTCCGGTAAGCAGTATTTTGTTTGCTTTAGAGTATTGGATAGTTATGGTGTTTGGTATGATAGGATATCTTCTTTATGTGGTTGCTAATTTTTTGGTATAGATAAAAATCTCATTTGGATTGCGTTTAACTATTCGAACCTCATTTCACTTATGTGCATGCTTTACAGGCCGCAAAAATGCTATTTTTGGAGGGTTTTGACTGATCTAATATAGTGTTGCCATATCTGAAAAAGCAAAATCAGCGTTCTGAACCTGAAGTTTGTTGCAGACAGTTTTTACGAGACTAGTTGTGGGCAGCAAAATCTTCTTGCCCGAGCCACACTTTCAGTATCCCTGATTTAGCTTGTATTGTTCTAACGCATTAACGTCAAGACCAATCTTATCAGAGAACATTTTTCATTTCTTGTGTTAACATAGCGATTGAAAGTGAAATGTTACAAAACAAGAGAATGAGCATGCTATGTTTTTACAGAAGATGCTATTTGTTCTTTTATTTAAGAAAGCTTTCTAACAATTATGTCGAATGGCATTACAAACGGTTTTATGTACCATTGAGTTAATAAAAAAAGAAACGATTTTAACGAGTTCAGCTCCTTTTTGTTGAAAAAAATCTAATATTTTTAATGATGTAAAGGCAGTGATTAATTTTGTTCCAGATGTCTATGCAATATGCACTCCATCGCACAACCTCACAACACAACCATTTTTACCAAACAATACTTTGGCAACTGGTTATGTCAATTTCACATTGAAAGCATGCTTCGAGATTCCTACAAACTCGTCATGTAGGTGGGAATATGGATCAAGTACTGTCCAATTTTACTCTGGCGATGGTGTTTGTATCCAGTTGAACTCATCTGATTATTTGATCAAATGTTCTGTGGAGAATAAAAGAACCTCCATCGTTTTTGGTTATATTCTAATTTCGACAATCAATACCAGTTTCACTCTTCTAGTTCCAATTTCGACAACATACAGTCTTTTTGTATTGTCTTGCAGGACAAATTTTGTATTGAGTAGGAATAGAACTACTGGGTCTATATTCCTAACTAGAACTGCAGTTGTTCAAAGTAAGCTGAATATATGCGATAATGTTGATACTGTTATGTTTTATGTTATGTGCTTACAATTGAAATGTGTTCTGAGTTACACATATACTGTAATTATGGGTTTGAGATGAAATTCGACAAATCAAATTTGCTCGACTCTGCTTCTCCGAATTGGAATAGTGAGGCTTCTCACCAGTGGTGAAGATAGAAGCCAATACGGAGAAGGGAAGCAACAATATTTAATTTGTTGAAGTTGTCTATTTTTAGCCCAAAACGAAGTTAAAGACCTTGTTTACAGAATAACTTTTTGAACGTGATTATTTTTTAATTTTTGGGCCCAAAATGCCTTCATTCCGATATTTCATGATGAAATTCAATGGTTTTGGGGGTTCATGGCCCATGCGTCTTCCCCCGAGCCAAGTCTATGCTCCTCATTTTGCATGTGATAAGAGGAAACTTTTGGGCACCAGTCCAAGCTTCTACTTGAGGTTGGTAATCCTTGTGTCTAAAAACTGAGGTTGGACGTCAGAAAGGACATGCTCTTTGTAAAAGAAAAAATGCTCCAAAAACAAAATCTAACCTCATAGTATAGTTTATTAAAGAATTGGCGCCCAGTCATTTTCAGCTCTAAAATGGGCAGATTGTAAAAAGAGCCTTTAGGTTAACAAAAAGCAATCGACTTCAGGTAAGTTTTGGAAGTTGGATTATAGGAGGTTTTAGCGGCAAATGAACAAAAGTGTGTGAAAAGTTGAAAAAGAGGAAAGAAAATGCGTGCTGTCAGCTGGAAGTGAGATGGAAAAGCCAAGGAGCTTGGTTTGTTGGTATCAAAGAAAGGAGATAGAAGTGGTTGTGATCTGGAAATAATGATGGAATAGGAGGCGTTGGAATCTTAATGAATGAAGAACAATGAGAGGAAGTTGTGAAGCATCAAATGAAAAGTCACAGGATGATGACTATGGTGCTAGTATTTGTGGAAAAATTTATAAATATGAGGTGTGAGTATGAATGCCTGGTGAGATAATCAGACAGCAAAAGCGAAAAACCAATTTTACAGCAAAATAGCATGTAAGTGAGTTTTGAAACCTTGATGAAATATTTTTTGATTTGAGGAATGTAACAGGCGTGTTGGGAGGCCAGGGCAAGTTTTGATGGCATTTGGGGAGGAAATGAATGTGGCGAAACAATTGATGAGGAAAGAAGGTTGGTTTTAGTTGCACTGTGAAAGGGAATTGTCTTAGGCAAATATAAGGCTCCCGAAAAAGATGAAAAGTAAAGTAACATAAAGCACGGGTAGAAATCATATCAAGATTGATTTTTGTTGATTGAAAAAAAGTGACAGAAATTATTTAATTGACATGAAACTAATTTACAGAAATAGGCAACATTGGTTGGCAATGAAAGACATACATTAAGTGAAAGAAAATTGAAGAAAATAGTGAGGTATAAACAAGCGGTTAGAAAAAAAGTTTGAAGCTCGTAGGAAAAGAAAATAGGAGCAAAATTTCATAACAGAGTTGAGTAGTTGGTTACTGTTTATGAGCCAAATACTTGAAGTGCTTTTTAATTGTTAAAGGCTTTTAGCACAGGCAGCATGGAAAATAACCGCATAGTATACATTCTTGTTTCATAAATCAATTTTGTTTTATCACTGAAAATAATTTAATTAAGTAAACAATTGAAAATCTGGCGGCTTAAAGTTAATATCATACATCTATTGAGAAAGAGGCTAATATGAGAACTCAGGAAAACATCAAACTAATAGAGGAAAAAATTTCGTTAAAACGAGTCAGAAAAACCAGCGAATTGAATGTGTAGAAATAGCTAACAATATTGTTGAATTTATTCTCACATCTTAAGGTTGTTTGCTAGGAAAACTGCTATGTGCAGCATGCAATACAAGTAACGAGATACTACAATATGCAATCATGAGTCCAGTAGGCTACTAAATTTAAACATTTTTGGAACACAATCAGCATGTAACTACATATCGCTACATCCTCTGTAACAATAGACTAAATATCACAGCATTCTTCCAAGAGCATGAAAGATAAAGGTATATTATGTAAATTCAAAGAACATACCCAAATAGCAGAAACACAGCACAATGATGATATGGAAAATTCTAGCAATGATTACCAGAATAGGAATGATGAAAAACATAATATATATTAATAAGATTCATGGAGTGGAAATAGCCATCCATAAAGTGGCAGTCAATAACATAAATTGCATGAAGACTGAGATTGATGGCGAAACAATGAAGCTACAGGAAGATCGCGATAGAAACCAAAATAGAAGCGTAACCAGCACAAGTGTTCAACACTGAGCAAGTTCAGTGTAAAGTAGAAGCTACTGCTGTTGCCAAGTTCACAATTGATTTCTGTTGGAACAGAGCTAAGATATAAAAAGAATAACTATGAGACCAATCCGAGCTTGATTTGGATGATGAAGATGAAAATAATCAGCAAATCACAAATGAACGACAGCAAACGCGATGACAAAGCAACAAACAAATTCAAAAAATAGCTTCAGATAACAGAATAAATGAAACACTCTATCTAATTAGTCAGTAATTGAGCTTCAGGATATACGGAGTCAAGAAAAACAATGATTGTTTAATTGATATTTAACAGCAATGATGGATTGATGAATGCACGTCTTCTGATCCAGAAAGAAATCCTTCCTCTGGTTTTGTTTTCCTGCAGTGCTTGCCATGAGTTAAAAAGATTGAGCCGACTCTGCTGAAAATGATTGATTTGGTCCTTTTTGTGATAATTGTTTGCCGCAGAATTCTTTTGACATCATGTGTTGAACAAAGTATAACTTGTTGCCTCAAAAAATGAATAGCGAACAGCTGTCCAGTGTCATTGTAAGGTGGCAAAAAAAGTGACTCAAAGGACAATCTCTGTAAGAATTTTGGATATCGGCATCACGACTTTAATGCATCTAAACAAATAACGGTGTAAATGATAGCGCGAAACAATAGTAACGCAAAGCACATGGGCTGGAAACAATGACAGGTGGACTGGAAATATCTGCGAGAAGCACAAGAACAAAAAACGCCTAATAATAACTTGAAACACGTACAATGATATTGAATAAAACTCTTACATAGTAGTAAAGAAGACCAGTATAGATTTTGTAACTACTCGTACTACTGGAAATTGCAAGTAACAAAGTTAAAAACAAAATTGGTGTTCACGACAAGTACAATAATATATAAACAACAGGTAAAAATTTGTTAATTCTGCAATCAAAGCATTTACATTCTCGACATGGTTGTACCCATTATACTTTTTCTGTACTTTTTTCTTTCGTGCATTTTTGTAGGAAAATTTTTCCTCGGTTTGAATATGCATATGTGGCGCTTCACAGTATATGCTGTTGTGGTAACATACAGTTTTGTCGATAGAGTACTTACCTAAAGCGTACATGTTTTTGGACAAAAACACACTTTGTACAGCCACCTTCACAAATACACAGCTGAAACCGTGACAAGGTCTAAGAGATAATTGGACTTGATTAAAAATATACAGTGTTTGCAATAAAATTGGTAATAAAAAGTGTCGAACCTTGGATCAAAGCACAAGATGATTTCACTTGGGGATCTAAACCAAGTCTACCACACTGAAAAATAAGCGCCATTGAAATTTTATGTACTCTTGAAAAATACTCTAGCACTAAAAACGTTACACCTTTCTATTTATCGATTTTAGATGCTCTGCTTGTATGCATCACTTTACGCTGTATAGTCGTTATCGCAACATTTTGATCTTAAGATTTTAATTGTGTTGTAACATTGGCCACAACAAAACTTGCAACTTTGTTTGCATCACATCATCATAATTCCCATTGTTGGCTTTACTGGAATCTACAACAATAATTATTTAGATAATTGCACCTCTGGTATGCATGTGACCAAAATTCATCAAAAGATCAGTATATTGTGTTGATGTGCATCTGAGTTTGTTCACTCTGGGAATAATTTTGCGATGCTCAAGTCGTACTGACCACAAAGAGCTGATTGTTGTTGGTAGTTGGTTGTGTTGATGAAGTTAAGTTTAATTGTAATTACACTTCTTGTTGTTTTGAGCAAGACGTGGTTTGGTTTGAATCTCCTGCTGGTAGATAAGATATCTGGTACTGAGTCAGCAAGATCCCAGTAACATTGTACTCAGGCATATTGTTTTAGCGAGACGTTTTGTCGCCTCATATTCTGACATAGCGTATTACAAATAGAACCAAAATTCTATTGCGTGACAGAGCCCAAACATGCACTTACAAACAATTAAATTTCTTTTATCGTTTGAAGGTCCATGTTCTAAATATCAGTTTTTTTGCAAAACTTAAAAATTTTCTCCGGCTGGAATATATGAAACTCAAAACTGAGTTCACTTTGTCAATCATATTTTTAGACTGTCCTTCTTCATTGGGTGGTAATAACGTAACAGTGAATTCATCGAGTTATCAATATGGTTCTCAAGGAAACTTTACTTGTCCTGAAAATTATAGATTATTTGTCAAAAATGGAACTTATAGAGATGACTCATCAACAACATGTAACGAAGTTGCAAAATGGGAGAATTCAGAAGATTTACAATGCTGGAGAGGTAGTTGGTCGATTTTTATTTAGCTTAATGTAGTGTAATATTTTTAGTACCAACTTCTCTATGCCAACCGTCTTGCTATAGCAATCACTTGTTGGTTGGCCTAAGACTGGTGCGTAGCCAGTAAACAAACTTGGGGACAGATTTTTGTTATGATAAAAGAGAAGGTTTGCCCAATATTATCATATTTAATCCAAGTTTTTTCTGTGTTTTAATTTTTGTTATCTCGGTTTGATGAAATGACAAGACTGAAACTAAGAAAATAATTATTATTTATACTATAAAGCGCAACAGTATTTGTTGATTCGTTTCGGTGTGTGCATGTGTGTGTGTGTGTGTGTGTGTGTGTGTGTGTGTGTGTGTGTGTGTGTGTGTGTGTGTGTGTGTGTGTGTGTGTGTGTGCTCGTGTGGGTGGGGGAGGAGCGTGTGTGGTTTTGATGTCACAAGATCACTGCGTTGTTTACAGCAGATCGCAGTAGGGAAGATGCGGGACCTTTGCACCAAAATTATAATTATTCCCTTTAATAATTTAAAATTTTCACAAAATTACGTCATCTTTGCACGACATGCTTCCTATATTTACTGCTTAGTGTTGGAAAGCGCAATTTTTAAAAATTTCTGTACTTAACTGTGCGATAATAAGGTAAAAAATCCTGTAAAAATGATGCAAAGGTTTTACCCCCATGGGTCTTTTGCCCCACCTCCATGCAACCAATGCACCACTTTAAAACTGATAAAAACAAACGAATTTATTACTAAAAATACTGTACACAAACTCAAGACAACATTAATTCTCATAATGCAAAAATACAGGCAAATGCTAAACACTATACTCATCCAAATTCTCACCAAATTTATAAACGTTTGAAAGTCTAGACGAATGTGCTACTAATGAAAGTTTGGAAAAAACTGACACACAATGTCATTGTGAAATGTTGATGTCAAGTCCTCCATTTCGGGAAACATAAAGACATTTTTTACAGTCGTAGATTTTTTCATAATTTCTTCTTACAATCATTTTCATTACCTGGTGCACAGGTCACCCAACTCGTTGGTGCATAGATCCCTTTATCAACCTATTTTACTTTCTTTTTCAATAAAAGTGCAATGAGTTAGGAAAGAGGCTTAGTTGCTGGTAAATTTAAAGAATAGATTCTAGTCAGTAAAATTACTGTAACAAAAATAATTTGTTTGTTTATGAAAGCGTTGCTACACCTCCAACCCTTCACCATTAATTTACTTTCGCATCTTCAACTCACGATTTCATAGCAATTGCGTAGCAATTTAACTGCTGCTGGACTTCAAATAAAAATTGCAGTTTCAAGAAAGAATTTAAATGCCGTTGTCTGGGGTAATCTGGTACCATTTCTGACCTAACTTGCGTTGGAGCTCCCAATTAAATTGCTTCAAACCCATTTTAGCATCCATGCAAAGTTTTAGTTGTTTGCTTACCAAAAATGTCTTGTCCCCACCTCTTACATTATGAATGTGCAGAGCATAGCGATTTTTGTGAACAAAGTTACTTCACTAATAAAAACAACTTTGCTCATTCAAAAAAATTTTGCTGAATATATTGTTTTAAATGCAAAAGTGAACAAAGTAACTTTCGCCCAGTGAAAACTTTTTACTGTTTTTTATTTTAAAACAAAAGCGCCGACTAAGTATGGGTTGATTACACAAAGAACAATAGTGGAGAAGTCAAATCCCCTAAAATATTTAAATTTGCAAGTGAAAATGCAATGCGCAGATTTAATTACAGCGTAAAAAGTGGGATAACGAAACTAAACAGTGTTTCTTCTTTTTGCAATGTGTTTTAAAAAATGCGTGTTATTTGATAGAATTATTTGTTGCCAATCTTGACTACTATCACCTCCAATTAAACCACAGAAAATTTGAAATTATATTACCACTACTGTATTTGGTGGAAAGGGAGAGTCAAAGCGATGAAAATAAATTTTGGATCTTTGAGTTGGGACAAATATAAAGTGTTTTGCTGGTCGATTTGGGTTTAGATGTACAGTACATATCTTTTCTTATGCAGTCTTTAAACAAAAAAAATTGTAATCGCTTGTTCAAAATATATCATGCCTTATTTTTGTATATTTTTTTATATCTTTAATTTGGTGATTATTGGAAAATTTGCTCTTTGATGTTGGTAGACAGAAATTCCACTCTTTGAAATTGGTTGTTCGTAGTTGATTCGTGCTCTATATCTCTGTCCATCGGTCACAAGAAATTTTTGAAGATTAGGACCACGAAAAATCAAGCCACTTGCTTATTCACCGAGGGAGTCATAGTATTATGCTTCTCTTTTTGACTTGACAACGCATCGAAAAACCCTGCCTAATTCGCTTTTGCGGGTGATTTCAGATGAGCATCTTTTTCTGCAAGTACATACGCTTTGATTTTTCCAATACTTCTAGGCGTGTAAACATAAACCCCGGTGTGATTGATCACTGCCTGGGGTTGAACGTCACAAGGGAGTTAGCAATGTCATCGTAATTTCAAAATTAAGCATTGTTATTCAAATATCTCCTCTTTAACGGATAAAAGGAATATTTGGCTAAAACAAAAAGCAGCAATCAACTTACTGTCATGCAAAAAACTGTGCGTCTTCAGCGGTATACCGACATCATAAAAAAACCTTTTATGGCAAAAATTATGTTTTATTTTTCAAAAAGCGCTGACCGTAGAAAAGCGGTTAAAATCCTACAAAAAATATTAAACAGCTTTTTCTCACTTCTGATATTCAGCAGAAGTTTAAATTCATTGGCTACGCACCAAGCGATTTATTTTGAGCATGCTATTATTTATTGAATGCTTTAAATGCTGCACAATTTTGTTTCAAAGTTAGGTGAAATAATGCTGTTGGATGCAGTCTCAAAAACTGCGCCAGTCGTTTTCATCTGAAATTGAGAAAGCAGGAATGTACACGTGTTGTCAAAAAGAAAGAGGGTTGTTCAAGTATCATCTGCAAAAAACAGACCTAAACCTAAATCTGATATCACGGCACAAAGCGAATTTAAAAAAAGGGAGCAGAATTAAGATTTGATAAAGGTTGTAAAATTTGTGCCTCATTTGTCGTGAACTCATAAAGTGAACAAGGCCAGCCTAGATATTAGTACAAGTGCATTGGGATCTATGGACGCTTAGCATAAAGCAATTAGGCAGAAAAGAAAATTTTGCCAGCAATTTTTGACATTGCAAATGGCAAGTTTAGCATCTCAAAAAAACATGAAACCGTCTGACTGGATATTTAAACTGCTTTTAAACGAATAAATCATACAATTTAGTTATTGAGGGAAGGTTAATGTAATCCAAAGTTTGACAAGAAATCAAAAACACAACACTCTTGTTTAAAATTCTATCGAAAATGGAAAACATTTTTTGCCGTTTTGCTAAAAACAAGGTTAATTTTGATAGACCTTCCGGAATCGGGCTAATAATTTGAGGGAAGACATGGGACATTTCTTTTTGTGGTTACGCCAATGCAGGAAACAGGGTACTTCAAGCGTACCCAGATTCTTGAGAAAGTTCGAGACTAAATCATCCCGGTGTAACATTGCTCCGCACGCAGCGAAACACTTTTGACATTTTTCTTAAAAATAGCTTTATGAGCTTGCCAAAATAAGACCAAAAAACTTGGGGGCAATATCACATTCCTCGTCACCTTGGTACGCTTGTGCGATAAACAGGCGCATACGGTTCAGCTAAGAAATTATAAATATTTGAGGAGATACTTAATAGAAATACAGCCTCGGTTTAAAATCGCACGGCATGCGAGATACATTTTTCTACTTTGCTCGAAAATAGGTTGATGCATTTGCCGTGTTTCAGAACTACCAATGGGAGGAGACGTGCCTCTTTCCGACTCTCTGTTTGCACCTATGTAAAAATCAGGAAACATAAAGCGCAGATTGGGACTTTTTGGGAGATAAGAAGAAAACAATATCCCAGAATAAAATTGACGGAGACAGATGTTTGATATTTTGATCGAAAATATATGCTAAGCTCAACGAGATCAGAGCTAAAAGTTTGAGAGAAATATGCCTCGTTCGCTTGCCTGGCTACGCCTATACAAGAAACACTGCACGTAAGATGCGGCCAGGGGCTTAAGCTCACAAATGCTATTACAAAATGGAGCGCACCAAGTCGTAAAATAGATCTATCTTTTTGTATTCTGTTTTTGTTTTAGTGCAAACAATCACTATTGTGACCAAGCCCCTACTTATATTTTAGTTGTGGTCCAGTATTCATTTCAAGCAACATTAGAAGAATCTGCATGAACAGTGAATAGTTGGTTGGCTTATCCCACATCGATTCCACCATATTGTTTTTCGCTCAACCACATTTTAAAGTACACAGTGTGTTGATATTATCAACTTCAATGCCACTGTCGTGGGACCTGTAGGCGAAGCCGACACAGCAATCTGGCAAGCTGCAAGGCAGGGTGAGAAATAAGTTAATTAAAATGCCAAATAAAGGAATGACCAAAAGAATTCAATAAATTTTTAGCTAAAGCGAAACATTACACAAGCCGAACTAGGCTCAAAATTCATGATAATTGAACAGAATATTCGCTATAAGGAGATTTTCTAAGACATTGGTGACACTTCTGAGCTGAGCAAATTAATTTTTCAAGATTCATAAACGTAAATCATGTATATGCAGTGTTATAAAATATGTCCTAACTTGTTGCTCAAAAAAATGTAGAATGCGTTCATTTATTAACAAGTATGGCTTCTTTCAGCCACGTCCTTAAAATTCGTGTTACGCTGAAATGATCTACAGAGTTTTTTTTGCAAAGCAATGAGTAAATACGATATAGTTGCACGTATAAAACAAAAACGTTTTATGACCAACAATATCTTGATCCTCTGCAGACCAAATCTTTTACCTCATTTCCTGGTTTTAAAAAGTGAACAATAGAAGTAAAACATTGTTTAACTAACCAATCTAGAACTCTAATCAGTAAAAAAGAAAAATGAAATTTCTAAACAGATTTAAGATAACGATTAAAGGATATTCAAGGGAGACATAAACTATAAATCCAATGGAGAGATTTTTTGTTCCCCTTGTAAAAGGTCATTTACAAACGCGGATTGAGCTAATTCTATTTGCCCTGTTGTTCCAGCTAAATTGAAGGGGCGGCACAATGCGCTAGTACAGGTACGTAAAAGTTATAGGGAAGCAAAATCTGTTCTGCATGAAAAGTTAATCTTTTGCTTGAAATTGATTATAAATTTTACGTAATCAAAAGCTAGATGCAGCAGGCTTGCAATTAAATATCAAGCAAGGGAACATCCAGCTGGGGGCAAATGAGATATTTGACATCGATTTTTATCAAAAGAACTCCATCACAAATTTTAGGCCAAATAATATTGGGTTCTATAAAAATACGCCTAAAATATATTTGAATTGGCTCATCAAAATGTGCTCAGATTCCTTTTTCCTTGAAATTTTTGGCTAGCTGTACTCAAGAAGTCTATACCTTGTAATTCACCACGTTTCTATAGCAATAAAGAGCTTGTGCGTTCGATGGCTTTATGACCTGTGAGTCGTTATTTTTTGTAAAAGAAATTTTGCTACAATCTGGTTAGATTTTAGCAAATACTTGCCATGCAATTTTATTCTACAACCAAAAAAATGCTTTACTGGGCATACTCCAAAATGTAGTATAAGTGTTGGGTTTACACACCAAAATTACAACATTGCTCACAAAGCTTTAGCATATCAATACCCAGATACTTAGGTTTGTTAAATCTTCTGCATGTGACAGCTGCTATTTACAGTAGGGATATTTACTAAAAGTGTTTTCAAAATTTCTGTCATTTGGAGTGTGGTTTTCATCTGTCTACTTCACTTCCGGTAAGTAATACTTTGTTTGCTTTGGAGCAGTGGTTTCCAAACTTTTTAAGTCACGACTCACTTTTCAAAACATAAATTTTTGGGTCTCACATAATTCTGCATGTACTTCCAAGTACTTGGATAAAAGTACAGTGAAAACAAACATCTATTCAAGATGTTAATTCCCTTTTAAACTATTTGAGACAAAGCATGCATTAATTTAAATTTTGAATGACTTTCGCCACCCACTGAAATTGCACCCAGGACTCACCAGTGGGTCGCGACCCATAGTTTGAGAACCGCTGCTTTAGAGTATTTCATTTTTATAATGTTTGGTCTGATGGAGTATCTCCTTCATGTCGTTAATTTGTTAGTATAGATCAAAATCTCATTTGGATTACTTTTTACTGTTCGGACCTCATTTCACTTATGTGCAGTCTTTACAAGCCTCAAAAACGTTATTTGGGTCGAGTTAATTGATCTAGGTTGGAGTTGCCATATCTGAAAAAGCAAAATCAGCGTTCTGAACCTGAAGTTTGTTGCAGACAGTTTTCACGAGACCAGTTGTGGGCAGCAAAATCTTCTTGCCCGAGCCACACTTTCAGCAAACGTGATTTAGCTTGTATTGTTCTAACACATTAACGTCAAGACCAATCTCATTAGACAACATTTTTGATTTCTTGTGTTAACATAATCATTGAAAATGACATGTTGCAAAACAAAAGAATGAGTATGCTATATTTTTACAGCAGATACTATTTGTTCTTTTATTTAAGAAAGCTTTCTAACAAATATGTCACATGGTATGACAAACCGCTATATGTAAAAAAAAACGAACCGATTTTAACGCGGTTATTTTTTTTGTTGAAAAAATCTAATATTTTTAATGATGTAAAGACTATGATGATTTTTGTTCCAGATGTCTATGCAATATGCACTCCATCTTACGATCTCTCAACACAACCATTATTACCAAACAATATTTTGGCAACTGGTTATGTCAATTTCACATTGAAAGCATGCTTCGAGATTCCTAGAAACTTGTCGTGTAGGTGGGAATATGGATTAAGTACTGTCCAGTTTTACTCTGGCGATGGTGTTTGTAGCCAGTTGAACTCATCTGATTATTTGATCAAATGTTCTGTGGAGAATAAAATACTTATCCACAGCTCTAGTTCAAATCGTTTTCCAATCTCGGTGCAAGTTTCAATAATCGATACCAGCTTCACTCTTCTAGTTCCAATTTCGACAACATACAGCTCTTTTAAATTGTCTTGCAAGGAAAAAAATGTAATTGGTATATCTATAGGTCGTGGGTTTATATACCGATCCAAAACTGCAGTTGTTCAAAGTAAGCTGAATATATGCGATAATGCTGATACTGTTATGTTTTATGTTATGTGCTTACAATTGAAATGTGTTCTGAGTCACACATATACTGTAATTATGGGTTTGAGATGAAATTCGACAAATCAAATTTGCTCGACTCTGCTTCTCCGAATTGGAATAGTGAGGCTTCTCACCAGTGGTGTAGATAGAAGCCAATACGGAGAAGGGAAGCAACAATATTTAATTTGTTGAAGTTGTCTATTTTTAGCCCAAAACGAAGTTAAAGACCTTGTTTACAGAATAACTTTTTGAACGTGATTATTTTTTAATTTTTGGGCCCAAAATGCCTTCATTCCGATATTTCATGATGAAATTCAATGGTTTTGGGGGTTCATGGCCTATGTGCTCTCCCCCGAGCTAAGTCTATGCTCCTCATTTTGCATGTGATAAGAGGAAACTTTTGGGCACCAGTCCAAGCTTCTACTTGAGGTTGGTAATCCCTGTGTCTAAAAACTGAGGTTGGACGTCAGAAAGGACATGCTCTTTGTAAAAGAAAAAATGCTCCAAAAACAAAATCTAACCTCATAGTATAGTTTATTAAAGAATTGGCGCCCAGTCATTTTCAGCTCTAAAATGGGCAGATTGTAAAAAGAGCCTTTAGGTTAACAAAAAGCAATCGACTTCAGGTAAGTTTTGGAAGTTGGATTATAGGAGGTTTTAGTGGCAAATGAACAAAAGTGTGTGAAAAGTTGAAAAAGAGGAAAGAAAATGCATGCTGTCAGCTGGAAGTGAGATGGAAAAGCCAAGGAGCTTGGTTTGTTGGTATCAAAGAAAGGAGATAGAAGTGGTTGTGATCTGAAAATAATGATGGAATAGGAGGCGTTAAAATCTTAATGAAAAAAGAACAATGAGAGGAAGTTGTGAAGCATCAAATATAAAGTCACAGATTCATGGCTAAAGTCAGAGGATGATGACTGTGGTGCTAGTGTTTGAGGAAAAATTCATAAATATGATATGTAAGTCTGGATGCTTGGTGGAATAATCAGACAGTAAAAGAGGAAAACCAATTTTGCTGCAAAATGGCACAAAAGTGACTTTCAAAACCCTTGATAAAATAGTTTTTGGTTTGAAGATTTTAACAGGTGTGTCAGGAAACGAAATGAAAAGAAATGAAAGTGGCGAAACAATTGATGAGGAAAGAAGGTTGATTTTAGTTTTGCTTTGAAAAGGAATTGTCTAAGGCAAATACAAGGTTTTCAAAAAAGATGAAAAGAAAAGTAACATAAAGCACGGGTAGAAATCATATCAAGATAGATTTTTGTTGGTTTGAAAAAAGTAACTCGAATTATGTAATTAACATGAAACTAATTTACAGAAATAGGCAACATTGGTTGGCGATAAAAGACATACACCAAGTAAGAGAAAATTGAAGAAAATAGTGAAGGAGGAACAAACTGTTAGAAAAAAAGTTTGAAAGTCGTAGAAAAATAAAATAAGAACAAGATTTCAAACAAAGTTACGTAGTTGGTTACTGTTAATGCGCCAAATATTTAAAACCTTTTTGAAATTTTTGAAGCCTTTTAGCACAGGCAGTATGGAAAATAACCGCATAGTATACATTCTTGTTTCATAAATCAATTTTGTTTTATCACTGAAAATAATTTAATTAAGTAAACAATTGAAAACCTGGCAGCGTAAAGTTAGTATAATAATCTATTGAGAAAGAGGCTAATATGAGAACTCAGGAAAACATCAAACTAATAGAGGAAAAAATTTCGTTAAAACGAGTCAGAAAAACCAGCGAATTGAATGTGTGGAATTAGGTAACAATGTTGTTGAATTTATTCTCACATCTTAAGGTTGTTTGCTAGGAAAACTGCAATGTGCAGCATGCAATACAAGTAACGAGATACTAGATGCAATCATGAGTCCAGTAGGCTACTAAATTTAAACATTTTTGGAACACAATCAGCATATAACTACCTATTGCTACATTCTCTGTAACAATAGACTACATATCACAGCATTCTTCCAAGAGCATGAAAGATAAAGGTATATTATGTAAATTCAAAGAACATACCCAAATAGCAGAAACACAGCACAATGATGACATGGAAAATTCTAGCAATGATTACCAGAATAGGAATGATAAAAATTAAATTATATACCAATAGGATTCATTGAATCAAAAAGCTATCCATAAAGTGGCGGTTAATATTAGAAATTTGATAAAGAGTGGGGTTGGTGGACGAAACAATGAAGCTACAGGAAGATCGCGATAAAAACCAAAATAGAAGCGTAACCAGCACAAGTGTTCAACACTGAGCAAGTTCAGTGTAAAGTAGAAGCTACTGCTGTTGCCAAGTTCACAATTGATTTCTGTTGGAACAGAGCTAAGATATAAAAAGAATAACTATGAGACCAATCCGAGCTTGATTTGGATGATGAAGATGAAAATAATCAGCAAATCACAAATGAACGACAGCAAACGCGATGACAAAGCAACAAACAAATTCAAAAAATAGCTTCAGATAACAGAATAAATGAAACACTCTATCTAATTAGTCAGTAATTGAGCTTCAGGATATACGGAGTCAAGAAAAACAATGATTGTTTAATTGATATTTAACAGCAATGATGGATTGATGAATGCACGTCTTCTGATCCAGAAAGAAATCCTTCCTCTGGTTTTGTTTTCCTGCAGTGCTTGCCATGAGTTGAAGAGATTGAGCCGACTCTGCTGAAAATGATTGATTTGGTCCTTTTTGTGATAATTGTTTGCCGCAGAATTCTTTTGACATCATGTGTTGAACAAAGTACAACTTGTTGCCTCAAGAAATGGATGGCGGACAGCCGTCCAGTGTCATTGAAAGATGGTAAAAAAAGCAAATCAAAGGACAATCTCTGTAAGAATTTTGGATATCGGCACCATGACTGTAATGCATCTGAACAAATAACGGCGCAAATCATAGCGCGAAACAACAGCAACGCAAAGCACATGGGCAGAAATCAATGACAAATTGGCTGGAAATATCTGCGAGAAGCATAAGAATAATAACCAGAAACACGTACAATATTAAATGAAACTGAACTCTTTTATCAACACATGATATTATGTGAAACTCTTTTATCAACGTGAAGAAAGATCACACAGTAGTGGAGAAGGTTTTGAAAATTGCAAGAAACAAAGATAGAAACAAAATCATTTTTCACGACAAGTAAAATAAAACATAAACAACAGGTAAAAATTTGTTAATTCCACAATTAAGTTAATTTTAGTTGCTAGTTGCTAATTAGCGATTTTCAAGGCGATCATCTCCCACTGAGATGGATCTGCCTCCAGCATCACACAAAGGTAAAGCACAAAATTTTGCTCAAAAATAAATTGATACGGTGCCATATACCCAACATGATACAGTGTCATATACACTGTAGCAATCTATTTCATTATGTTAATAACCCGCGACCGGTTTCGACCTGATTGGCTCTCATCAGGCGGGTGTAAAAAACACTAAGTGTAAAAACACAAACTGCCCATGTTCTTAATATCAGTTTTTTTGCAAAACTTAAAAATTTTCTCCGGCTGGAATATATGAAACTCAAAACTGAGTTCACTTTGTCAATCATATTTTTAGACTGTCCTTCTTCATTGGGTGGTAATAACGTAACAGTGAATTCATCGAGTTATCAATATGGTTCTCAAGGAAACTTTGCTTGTCCTGAAAATTATAGATTATTTGTCAAAAATGGAACTTATAGAGATGACTCATCAACAACATGTAACGAAGTTGCAAAATGGGAGAATTCAGAAGATTTACAATGCTGGAGAGGTAGTTGGTCGATTTTTATTTAGCTTAATGTAGTGTAATATTTTTAGTACCAACTTCTCTATGCCAACCGTCTTGCTATAGCAATCACTTGTTGGTTGGCCTAAGACTGGTGCGTAGCCAGTAAACAAACTTGGGGACAGATTTTTGTTATGATAAAAGAGAAGGTTTGTCCAATATTATCATATTTAATCCAAGTTTTTTCTGTGTTTTAATTTTTGTTATCTCGGTTTGATGAAATGACAAGACTGAAACTAAGAAAATAATAATTATTTATACTATAAAACGCAACAGTATTTGTTGATTCGTTTCGGTGTGTGCATGCGTGTGTGTGTGTGTGTGTGTGTGTGTGTGTGTGTGTGTGCGTGTGTGCGTGCGTGTGTGTGTGCGTGTGTGTGGGGGGGGGGTGGGTGTGTACGCGTCTCCTTCAAAACTACTGGGCGTAGGAACGTAAAACTTGGCATGATTAATCAACACGTGGTCTTAATGTCACAGGATCGCTTCGCTGTTTACAGAAGATTGCAGTACTATATTTTTACTGTACAGTGTGCGCATGAAGCAGTACCTGGCATTTCTCGTTTGGTCATGTTTTAATTCTTCTTTGTTTGTATGGATATATCTGTACCCTCTTGAGCAATGTTATTTACTGCAGTCTCTATTAGCGTTTTGTGATGTATAAATAGACTGTAGGGGAACTGGATTGCAGTTTGCTCAACCAACAGCTGCCTCATTTGATTTATTGCCATCTAGAAAGCAAACAGATTACTTTCGTTAAACGGCATATTTGTTTTCAAACCATTATGTTGACTGTTTAATGTGTTTTTCACAGTTCTTGCGTATTGGAGTTCTTTTTCAGCTTACATAACCTTGCATTGTTTCGTGGTTGAAAAAGTTTGGGAACCACTGACTCAGGGTTTTTATGTAATTATATTAACAACCATACACTTTCACGTTTTTAATGAAACCATGTTTCTGTAATTACTAAACATCACTTCAATTTATAAGAAATGTTTTCCAGCTTTTTTCTATTACTTATACATATTTCTTGTTCATCCCATTTGCAATATACTGTATGTGAGCACAAGCTGTAAAGCGAAATTGCAAAGTTAGGCGACAATGCGTCACCAACATAAACCACCTGAATTTGAAGCTGAAGGAATTAACTTTTACACAGTTAATTGCAAAAAATACTTTCCTACCGTATATTAAACTGTATGCGCGTACAATCCGGTGGTTCTGATGGTTTATCTTAACGAATTTTGCCAAGACACTCTGACATTTGTAACTATTTGCTATCTTGACTTTCTTTCATTGACCAAAAATAAAAAATATTCTTTGGTTTAATTCAATAATTAAACTCATATTCCAACGCAAAACTTTATACATAAAAAACAAGGGTACATGTCACTTTAAACCAGGGGTTCTTAACCTGGGGTCCATGAACCTCTAAGTGGTCCGTAAAAGTGCTCTAAGGGGTCCGCTTGATTGGTCACAACCGCAGTCATACATGCACCACGACTACTCGAGAAAAAGGAATAATTGCATTTGTGATGTAATCAAACATAACTAATATGTTGAAACAGAGTGAACCAAAAACTGTACACGTGCATGCTGAATTGGGCGCTTTAGAAATATTTCATGCTGCTAATGAGTTTTCTGTCACAAAAGGTTGATAACCAGGAAGAGTAAATAATTTAGAAATTTTAGCCATTCAAAAACGTTCAAAAAAGAGGAAGTACAGTGAAGACTATGCAGCTTTTGGTTTTACCTTCGTCAATGGTTGTGATGGCAGTGAAAGATCGCAGTGTTTTCTGTGTGGTAAAGTCCTTGCCAATGCAAGTTTGAAACCAGCAAAATTGAAGGAGCACCTCACATCTAATCATCCTAAAAATGCGCTGAATAGTTTTGATTCTTTTCGTTCCAAAAAGACTCGATTTGAGAAAGCTTGGACTTTGCCGAAGTTTGGATTCATCAAGACCCGGAAGCCTTGCCTCGAAGTATCATATAAGGTTGCTTACCGCATTGCCAAGAAAAAGAAAGCGCATGCAATCTGAGAGAGATTGGTAAAACCGTGAACCCTGGAAATGACTGAGCTGGTTTGTGGCACAGAACAAGAAAGAAGCTTGAGGCCGTTCCTTTGTCAAATAACACCATAAGCTCCAGAATTACTGGCACTTCTACTTACATTCTGGAACAAGTAGCGGAGGAATTGAAAGCTTTACGATTTCGATTTGGCATGCAACAGAATAAAAGCACAGATATCTTTCAGTGTGCCCAGCCTCTTGCACATGTTTGATATATGTACGTCAATGCAATTAAAGAAGAATTCCTATTTTGCCAGCCCCTTTCTGAAACTACTAAGGCTGCAGACGTATTACAGATGGTAAACAATTTCTCTGCCAAGCAAGACTTCAACTGGAAGAGAAATATCTGTAGTTTATGTACCGACAGAGCGCCTGCAGTGCTTGGGAAAACTTCAGGATTTGCTTCTTTGATAAAGCAAGAAGCTCCTCACATCATTGTGACTCATTGCTTTTTGCATCGACATGCAGTGGCATCAAAAACTCTGTCATCAACTTTAAAAGAAATTTTGTATACTGTGAAGGTCGTCAACTTTGTCAGAGCTCGAGCTTTGAACCATCGTATATTCAAAATGCTTTGTTAAGAAACGATTGCGCAACATGAAGTTCTCTTATCACTCAGAAGTTCGCTGGCTTTCAAAAGATCAAGTTTCGAAGCGTTTGATAGAACTGAGAAAGAAAGTTTTATTTTTTTAAAGGAAAACCAAAATCCTCTTTCATCGCAATTTGACTGTAAAGAGTTTCTCTATGGCTTAGCTTATCTGGCAGATATTTTTAGTCTTTTGAATGAAGTACATCTATCAATTCAAGGACCAAATCTAAACATCATGGATGTTACCGAAAGATTGCAAGCTTTTCAAGCAAAGCTTTCTTTGTGAAAAAGGAGACTAGAGACAGACCCTTTGCTAACTTTCCAATGCTGGAGGAAGTGAAGTCATATCGATAATACTGAAGCCTTGGCTCCCTTCCTGCGCAAAAATATGGGCAAAAATTTAGAGAAATTGCAGCAGTCTTTAAAAAGTTATTGCTCAGATGATGTGAATTTTGAATTGTGGATTTGCAATCCATTTCTTGCAAATCTGGATTCTGTTTGTGATAAAGATCTGGCAAAAAATGGCCTCATTGAGTTGAGGACAATGCAAATGCTAAGAAGCGATTTCAAATCAAAGAACGTAGCAGAGTTCTGGTGTTCCTTGACACAAGGTTATCTTCACCTGGTAAAGAGAGCCATGGTAGCTCTTATTCCTTTTGCTACAACCTGCCTCTGTAAGTGGGGATTTTCGGCTCTTCTCACTATCAAAAGGAAACAACAAAATAGGTTTGATGTTGAGGAAGACATGCGTGTTGCCCTGTCGAAAACCATCCCACAGTTTCGTGTTCTTGTTGAAAATAAGCAACAACAACCTTCGCATTGAAATAAAATCTTAAAAGCTTATTTGTGTTAAACTTAGTGTATTTTACGAGTTTTCTGGGTTGCCTTAACATTTTCTTTCTGATTGTTTTTTACTAGAGTTTTTCGGTTATTTTACGGGTGTTTTTCTTTCTGATTCTGCGTTTTTACTGTTGTATAATTTAGTTAATTCTGGATTGAATTTTTTATTATCGACTGATATTTGTGGAATTATTAAACGCTGTGTTTGATCTACAAACCTTTTGACTACTAGTAAGTTGATTACAGCTAAATCTGGCTGTTGCAGTTTGTTTCTTCTAAAGCTCTGAAGTCTAAACCAAAGGAGTCAGCTTTCAAAAAAATGTCAACTAAAGGAGCCAGCTTTCGAAAAAATGTTTTAGGGGTCCGTGACCCCTAAAAAGTTAAGAGACCCTACTTTAATCCAAACATGACTACAGCCTTTGAAGGCAACAGTTAAAACATGGCAACGCTCTTCCAGAATTAGGTGTTGACGCGAACAAAACCTTAAAAAAGTCACGATGTAGGTTCGCACTGTGCAGCAATTTAACCGCTGCTGGACCTCAGGTAAGGATTGCAGTTTCAAGAAAGAGCCTAAGTGCCGTTGTCTGGGGTAATTTTTTACCATTTCTGACTAAATTTGCTTGTAGCATTTGATTACAATCGTTTCAAAACTTTTTAAAACTATATGCAACATTCTAATTGCTTGCATTCTAAAAATTTGTTGTCTCCAGCTCTTACATGAATGACAAAAACATATCGATTTTTTAGTCAACAAAAATGCTTCACTGATTGGGACCACTTTGTTCACTTGAAATATTTTGCTAAATATAGTGTTTTAAATGCAAAAGTGAACGAAGTAACTATGTTATAGTAAAAACTTGCTTCACTGGTTTTTTTTAAAACGAAAGCGCTAGCAAAGCATGAATATATTAAAGAAAGGACAGTAATGGAGAAGTCAAATCCCCTAAAATGTTTAAATTTTGCGGTGAAAATACAATGCAATGCACAAGATTTGTTACAGCACAAAAATGGGATAATGAAATTAAAGCAGTGTCTCTTCTTTTTGCAATGTGTCTTAGAAAATGGATTGTCATAGATAAACAAAAATAGAAATCCTAAACTACCGGTAGTTAAAAGAGCGGTACTGGTTGGTGCGGCAGCACCAGGTATCAACTCTTTGATTTCCGCGCCAAGCGTACCGCCGTTGATTAGCACTGAACCAGTAGAGTTGCTTTGTAGAGCTAGTAATATTGGCTCTACTGATCCTTTCTGCCTTGTCAAACGAAAAAAGGAAACGGTTGAAGCTTTCTGGCAGTTTTTGTATACAAATATGCGCAGCTCTGCCCAGCGCGCCCAGAACGAATATTCACGGCGATAAAGGCTACCACACAACCTCAATAACAATCAAGCAGGGGGACCAACACTCAGGCTCAAACAGAAATCCGAAGCATAATCAGATTGAAACGAAAATTCACTACTCGTTTCGCCACGTTTACCTTTTGATAAGAATAGCGAAAATACACCTGGTCACTATATATATATATATATATATACCAGCAGATGCACCTGTTATACATATGAGTCAAACATGTGGCCTTATTTAACCACAGGGCAAAGACCAAAGAAAGACAATACAACCAAAGAAGTAGTCCGTGGGAAACCCGATTATAATGTCTACTGCTTCTCAATAGGGGCTAATTGTTCGGTTCGCTGTTGCGGTCTAATTTAAAGCTGTATTTACTTAAACTCCTAACAAAACAATACGACATCACTTAATTTATCACAATATCAATCAATTTTGTGGGAAATTGCTTATGAAGCCTTTGCGTCACATTTTCAAGAGAATACGCTGTATGAAGTCAAATCGCTGAGAAAAAAACTACATGGCGATTGGTGGAACACTGGTAGACTCTTAATGCAATTAAGAGTTGGATCCTTTGGTAAATTTCTTTGCAATGTTGTTTGTTGGTGAGAGTGAAACAAAGTGCTTTCTATCGGTAACAACTACAATGCAACAAGAAGAATAAACATTTTGGGACACGACCTCTTTGAAAAAATTAAAAAACTTGCACCCCTTTTAATTTGTGACAACTTTTCAATTTTTTGAATGGTACCTGGATTTCTAGTCATTAATCGCACGATTGCTCTGGAAACTATTATGAAGACTTTTTTTGGAGATCAACTATCGTGAAGCGCTCTTTGTCAAATTTTTTTCATTTATTTAAAGGGCAATTGGAGGTTTACTCACACCACGCTGGTAAACTCGGATGTCCCTAGTTTTAGAACACATATGCGAAACCAATGATGCTGGGAACCAGCTTTCTGTGACGTCACCATATCTACATTGGTATATGTTGCTTAAATCCATGACGTACCCTGCGGTGATATCTATCACTTGGAGCAATTTCACTTTTGTTTTTTTTTACATACCGCACACATTTTTTACTTTTATGTGAAACATAAACCATGTTCTTGATTGTCAAGATGTATTTTCATAGAAAGGCTGTCTATGACGTCACACATTTGGCGCAAATAAAAGCGGATGGCATACAGTAAAGCTAAACGTTATGCTGCAAAAGCATTGAGCGAACATCAACTTTAGTACTCATTTTCATTAGTAACGAAAATTTAGCTACACTTTTGAATGAACTAATTTTAGTTTTGTACCAGGAAATAAATAGAAATAATTAAAACTGATGTGGTTGAATGTATGATTGACAGATGCCTGTTCTATCTCCTATTGCTAGTCGGCTAGCGTAAACAAGTTATAATCACTCTTTGACTTGGTTGAAGTTAAGGCTATCAGCTGGTTGATCAAAGCCCAACTGCTCAAAACTTTAAATTTATTCCAAAATGTAGTTAAATTTTTGTTAGTATTCAAAACAAACACTAAAGTTGATGTTTGCGCATTTCTTTTTTAGTATACTTTTTAGATTTTGATCATCCACTTTCATTTGTGCTAAAAGTGTGACGCCATTTGCAATTTTGTCATTGGAATAGGTTTCTTCAAGGACAAACTATCTTTTCTGTATAATTACAATGCATGGAAAACACTCGTGCCTAATTCAAAGATGCCCAGCAATCAGTACAATTTCATTAGATCAAATACACATTAACACGGGAGTGCTGTCAATATTTTGATTAATGTGATCGACTTTTTCCATGTTATAATCGTAATATATACTCTCGTTGGGTGACTTACCAATATCTTCTTCTGTTTGGTAATCTCGATTATAGCACTTCAAATTACAAAATCAAGGAGCAAATCCTCAAACTGAAAACTACAAAGTATAGAGTAAAATTTTTGAATTTTTGATTTTATGAAAACGTTCAAATTCATCACTCCAAGTCAGAGGAAAACTTGCAATTCTGTAATTGCCAGTAGTGAAATTAGTTTAATCAACCCATTTTTCAGTTGCACCACCTGTGACCACAAAGACGACTTGTTACTGGAAAATCAATCTTTCTCAATCTTGCGTAGTTGAGTTCGTTTCCAAACTTGGTGTTTCCTTTATTTCTCTTACTAAGCAAGGTGAGAAGCTTTAGCAAGTTTGCTAATCAAAACTTTCGCTTGGAGAGCGAAATGACTCGGGTTCCACAATCGTAATACAAAGTTGCTCTGTTGTTAAACCACATTTCAGCTGTTTCCTTTCTGGTAGCCGTTGTTTTGATACAAAACTGGACTATGTCTGCAGTACTGGCAAGTAGCAACTTTGAAGTAGATGAAAACAGAAGACGCTCGTTTTCTTAAACACTTTCTCTTAACAGGAAATTTTTAATCAGCTGTAGGTTTTCTGTAACTTATCAGTGTTTCAGGTTACAACGCTGTAACAAGAGACAGCGAAGCTACTTTGGTGACGACAGAAAACTTTCGACATATCTTCCACTTTGCCAAAAACAACGTAAGCAAAGTTTCTAAAATCAAATTCTGTGTATTTTTAACACTTAATTGCATGCTTTTATGAAATGGATGTAATCTGGTAATGTTGTCGGGAGCGTGGTTTGTAGGCCTGAATGTAAAAAGTGCAGTTGTTAATCTAAGTCAGCCTTAAATTTTTTAAAATATGTAGAAGACTCATTTGTGATAACGTTTGATTTTTGATACGGTTTGGAAGATGTAAAATATCCATAATGACTTTTTCCTTCAAAACGTTAAATCTTGAGGAGATGTGATGAAGTGTACTGTCCTTCCTTACTTCTTATAGATTATAGTTTACATAAAATTAGTTTGTCTATGACAGGTGTGGCAAACGTTTTTAATTGATTGGGTCACACATGAATACTTTACATGATAAAAAAAACAAGAAGTGGTTCATAGATTTAACGAGAAATCAATGAGAAACTTGTTGCTGATGCTGCTGGTGCATCTTTAAAATTGAAAATTAACTGAAAAGTGACAATTTAAAATTAGTTTAGAGCAAAGTTTCTTAAAACGTTTTGAGAACTCTCCTCATAACATTCGCAACAAAATCCCATAATACGTAAAATCTATATTTTTTGGAGATAAATTTGTTCGCAGAGTGATTACTTTCTGACATTTTGCTCTCAAAACAACATGAAGACCTTTTTTTGGGAGATCACTTTCTTTCAAACACTGATTTTAACAAATTTTCTCAATCTTTTTTAGGGGAACAAGTGCCCGTAGTCTTACAAATATTTGATACCGTATTTGTCAATAAAATGTTTGTTGAAATTTTATTGAGAAGCAAGTAGGTCTCAAAAAATTTAGTTGTAGGTCAGATTGTGCTCCGCGGGTTAATGATTCGCCATCCCGGGTCCATAATATGATAAATTGAAATTACAATGCCATTCTGATTGACAAACAACAGAGACACTTTATAAGTAACTACGCTCGGGAAGGCAAGCTATTTGGCATTATAATTTTAAGTCAAAAGTTTTAATAGCACAAACAGCGTGAGAAAGTTCAGACATTCAAATTTTATCAAACAGCTTTTAGTAGAAGGCGCAGTAAATTCTTTATCTTGCTCTCTTTACCAATTAAAATTTGGTTTTGAAAATAGATGTCGTGAAATAAAATATTAATTCACACGAGAGGCTATTTGAATTTCATATATCCTTATAGGTATCTGCAGATGACATCGGCACGTATTACTTGAACGTTTTTTCTCAAGCTGTGTCTTCAAACTACAGCATTGATTTTACAATTGTTGCCATCGAGGAGCCAGTCGCCATGAATCCTGTAAACGCTTTCTTTTATGCCGCCGTGACAATGGGATTATTTCTTTTTCTTTCCTTGATTGCAATCGGAATTCTTTTGCTAAAGCTGAGAAGAACAAAATCTGTTTGTATTAAAGGTTAGACAATGGATATGGATTTTTGTTACTGTTGTTTTCGCTCAAAATAGAAACAGAAATGAGAGTCATGAGAACTCGAAAACAAGATTTCTCTTCAAACACTGCTCTGATTATGTGGATCCTACGTAGTAAACTAAGAAACAGTAAAAAAGCCTCATTTAAGAACATGGAGATTTGTGATGAAGTATGTTCGGAGTAACTTTTTTCGCTTGGTTGCAGCACTTGTGGAAAATGCTACCCAATAACTACATTATCTCCAAAACAGATGTTAGTGCAAGTTGTTTTACTGCTTAGCTGTAGAAGTTTTCCAGTGACCACAGGTCAAACGGGAGCCCATTGTCTAATATTTATCTAATATAACAACATTATTATACAGAGACATCACACGAAAATGATGATTATATCATCCCCAACAGGTCCACATCCAGCAATCTTAGAAACACTGATCAGGTAGCCTATACATTGTCTTTGGACCTGTTTGACTCAATTGGTTTATATTTAGCAGTTGTTTTCAGCCAATGAGTTGATTGACCAAACAAGCATTACCCTTTGATTACGTCCATGTAAAGCGGATAACAAAATCAAAACAACATACAAAGTAGGGAGAGGATTTTATCATTCCTCATCCCACATAAAAGTTAATCTATATTATGACGAACAATTTAAACAAAACCCTATCACACACCAACTAACATAAAGCTATACCCTGCATGGGGTAAGATAACGTCAAAATAAAAGTTTCTTTCCATCATTATTTTTCTTATTTTCTCGAAAAGCGGTGACTGTAAAATTATGGTTAAAATTCTGTCTTCCGATAAATTTACAACAATTTGAGGTTTGTTCGCAACGCAAGAAGCGATGCTTCTTTTAAGTTAATTTTTTTGGTAGCTTTGTTTTGTTACCATGCCAAGCACGATTAGGATGATTGTCGATTAGGATGCCAGTATTAAATTCAGCAGCAACATATCTTTGGCTGTATCCTTCTCTACCACATAGGATAACAATCTGGTTGCGTTTTTTAGTCGTCAACATTTTCTATCTACAATTCTTTATTTATATATTAGCTAATAATAATCTGAAACAAAAAAAGGAATAAACCAAAATGTATTTGGTGCGTGACTTTTGGACTACCTGCATGTTATTAACACATAAGTCTGTTTTATAATAATGCAATGGAACTGAGAATTATATTAACTGAACTGTGGACAATCTTTGCACAAACGTATTGGGCGCCAGACTAAAGTGAACGCTTAAGGCATGTTGCTCTCCAGTACCAAGTGGTAACAAAATGAGGAAATTGAAATGACTGATAAGCTTTTTATGAGCAAGGCAAAACTTGATTTAAATAAAAGAAAGTCGGGCACAAGGCCAATTTATCGCTCACCCATAATCTTAAATTACAGTAATCACGGAAAGGAACGAATTAATGTTTGTCAAAAACAGGCGGTTTGCGAGTGATACCAGTCTTAATTTTAGTGTTGGAACTTTGGAATTAGGACATAGTTAACGATGTCCAAAATTTTTGAGGGAAAATCAAAAGAAAGCACAAGGTTACACTTAAAATAATTTTTGCTCAAAAATTGCTTTGAATTTTGCCCGCTAAACTTGGATGTAACACATTTGAAGGAATGCATGGCGTCAGCTTTCGTTTGCGTGGACATGAGCTCGTAAGCGCACTCAAGACCATCGAAAAAACAAATTTAATCACGAAAAAATTCCACCAAGGGGTAAAACAGGCCTACCACTTAGTAGTGTATTTGTACAACGCATAAGCAACCATCACTTTGGCGCCCAGCACCATTTTGAATGTATGCTTGTCCCTTTCCCTTCCGTGCACATTGGAAGGGAGGAACAAATGTTTGTAAACTGATAAGCTTTCCAGTCAGTTTTGATTTAGAAAAAGATAACAAGAATGAAGCGCTCAAGGGTCATAACTCTCATTTGTAGCAGCTTTCGTTACTGCTTTAACAACGTTCTGTAAGGTAGTACTGTTTTTTGGGTGAAATTGACATTAAATGTTCTTATAATGAACCCATAGTTTTTAACTCGAGATAAGCGATTGGTAGCTCAGCCGTGTGGCGTCGACCGAGACAGCTACTGCAAAATAAAAATGTTTGAAACTAAACCAATTCGGTAGATTATTTTTAGGAAATATACATCTTTCTGTTCTTCGTTGGGTAATCTACCCCACTTTTTTTACGATCAAGTTTTTACCACGGCCCTATAAAAAGACCCTGAATCCCCATAAATAAAAATAAAAGTGTAAAAATTATGTTGCTCCTTAACATTTATAAAATATGCAAGCTACTATTATAAACTTTCAATATGATAAACCAGAAAGTGAGAAATTTTTTATTTATTGCCCTAAACTTATTTCAAGAAAACAGCATTTAGCCCACTATTATTCAAACACCGAAAGAGAAAATATTCTAGTGGCATAGTGAAGACTGTTTTTTGGAGATCAACATCTGAAACCGGTGGCCATTTCGAGAGATAATTGAAACCTCAGCTTGCATCTGAGAGACAATGCTTGTTTAGGTAAAATTTCTGAATATCACTTGTTAAAATCTATGTTTTTATACTTCTTTTTTAAGTAAAGAGTTTTTTTAAAGAAATCAACTTTGTGCAATCGAATTTGATCCCGTTTGTGTCACTATTCAGAAGATTTGCAATTTTATCATAGTTCTCCAATCACTAAAATAAATAAATCACTCATAAAAGTGAGCACGTAACCGGTGCGACGGTGTAGTGGTTGGAGCGTACGCCTTGCATTTGGTAAAATTGGATTTCATTTCCCTTGTCGAGTCCTTCCAAAACACTCTCAATACTGATATTCAAACCTTCTTTGTTTGGCGCCCAGCACCAAAGCCAAAGTGTGGAGAACAAGCCGGCAAGTTGGCTTGTTGGGTTCTAGAACAAGGGTGTTCAACCTGAGTTCCTCGGAACCCTAGAGTTCCCTTAAACGTTGACAGGGATTTTGCGAGTAATCGCTATTTGCTCAGCCAAAACGCTGCAAAAGTTACGTGCTTCCATACCACAATATTTTCTGCTCGAGAAAGCTACAACCGGTAGCCATAAGAATGTTAGCTAGGAAATACGATTATCTTATTCTCTCATATTTGCTCTGCTCCGTATACGGGGGATGTTTGAAAAGTAACGGGACTGTGTAAATAATTATTTTATTTGGAATGTCACGTAAAAATTACAAGTTATCCCCTTAAAAGTAATCTCCTTGAGCTCGAATGCACTTTTCTAATCTCTGCCGCCATGCTTCTATGCACTTCTGGAAAGATTCCATTGGGATCGCTTGTAGTTCCTTCGTTACGGCTGTTGTTTTGAGTCTTGAGAACGGGTTCCTCTAATGACTCCCTTGAGTTTAGGAAACAAGAAAAAATCACAGGAAGCCAGATCTGGCGAGTAGGGTGGTTGCTCCAGCACGGCAATGTTATTTTCTGCAAGAAATTGTCGTATGCTTAAGGCATTGTGAGCAGGAGCATTGCCATGATGAAGCAGCCATGACTTCGTCTTCCACAATTCTCTTCTTTTCTCCCTTACCGAACGCATCAAACGTCGCAAGATGTCTTTGTAAACATTCTGGTTAATGGTTTGGCCCTGTGGCAAGAATTCTAGATGAACACTTCCATGAACATCAAAGAAAACAATCAGCATCACCTTAATTTTGGACTTGAACAGCCTTGCTTTATTGGGTCTTGGTGAGAATGCACTCTTCCATTCAAGGCTCTGCCGTTTGGTGAGTGGATCGTACTCGAAGATCCACGACTCATCACCGGTAACAACTCTACTCAGCAGATCTGATGTAATTTCAAGTTGTTTCAGGATGTCTTGACACACTTGCACACGATTTCCCTTTTGCCCATCATTCAGCAACCTTGGTACCATTTTCGCACAAACCTTCCTCATCCCCAGATCTTCTGTGATGATCCTCCACACCCTCTCACTATTCATGTTCAACTCATCTGCTATCATTCTAACAGTAAGGCGGCGGTCACTGCACACTTTTTCTTTCACACGCTCAACATTTTCGTTTGTTCTGCTTGTTGTTGGCCTTCCACTCCTAGGATCATCTTCCACATCCTCTCTTCCCTCTCTGAACCTCTTGTGCCACTCAAAAATCCGAGTTCTTGACATCGTAGCATCTCCGTAAACTTCTTAAAGCGAATTGAATGTTTCAGTTGGAGTTTTTCCAAGTCGAACGAGAAACTTCAAGTTGATTCTTTGTTCAATGCTCATTATTTGTTAACAAAAGAAGAAAAAAAAGAAAAAAATATTTACTAAATAAATTATCCCAAAACAAACTACAGTAAAGCACCTTTCAAGAAAAGCCTGTAAAAATGCATATGGTTGTCACAGAATGCTGAAACTACATTTTTACAATCACAAGACATTGCGCCATCTTAAAAAACAAAGCTTTTATCACAGTTGCAAGTGTTGTTTGTGCAAAGCATACAGTCCCGATATTTTTCAAACACACCTCAGTGTTCAGTGTGATTCTTTTTGTCTCTTATGGCGCTCGCGCTCTTCCTTTTCTTAGTTATTCATGAAATATATTCTAGAAAATAAATAAAATAAAACCTGATTTGCTAACTCACTATTCATTGTCTTATTAAGAAGTTTGTATCAAGATGAAATAAATATGAAAAAATAGTTTTGCGAATTTATGTATAAATACTTTGTACTCAACTACTTTATCTGCTGCTCAAAAACGAGGTTCGTTCAAGAAAACCATGAGCTTGAGGGGTTTCTAGAAGTGTTGAAGGTTTAAGACCTCTGTTCTTGGGCAAGAAAGTTAACTGGATGCCCCCATTTTTATGTGACAGACTGGTAGTAGTGCCAAACAATTATCCATGGTGGTTGCCCAATCTCACTATAGGGACTGGCGGACGAAGCATGGAGCTCATTTATGAGATGCTTGACAATAATTAATTAGTCACCATAATTTATGACACTGAATTTAAGCCTACGCTATAGGAATTCAACAGAAGTGCACTCGGACAAAAATGACCTGAGCACGTAATTGCAAAAACAAAAACATTAAAGTAAGCTTGTAGAGTGCCGTGCAAGTGAAAACAAACTCGAGTTTTGAATTTGGTTTAAATCGAGTTTAGCCTGATTAATATCCTGACGACCTACTAAAATATTAGGCCTAGGCCATGGATTGATAACT
The DNA here is from genome assembly GCA_963675345.1 of Trididemnum clinides. NCBI lineage: Eukaryota > Metazoa > Chordata > Ascidiacea > Aplousobranchia > Didemnidae > Trididemnum > Trididemnum clinides. The sequence continues at coordinate 30,834,267 of OY776294.1, read as the reverse complement.
TTGAACTATTGGAGGGCTCATTGCAGACTGGATTTCACAATACGGCTGCGAGTGAGCCATACTTAGGTTATGTTTGGTTCATGTAAAGTAGATAGAGACTTGTTGGAGCTCAACTTTCTGAGCTCAATCAAAATTAATGATCCAATTGCGATTTATTCTGCCTGTGAAATAGCGACCTTCTTTTTGGAAATCGAAATCAAATCACATTAAAGAAATATGAGCACACCCGTGGATCGTGCATTCATAGTTTATGCTAATCGAGTTTTTTAAACCAGAGGATTAGTTAATACATTACACGCCCAACATGATATTTTTTTCAGAGAACTCCAACATTAAACGATCATGGTTACGAAAGCCTGCAGTACAATTTTGAAGCGAGAAAAGGTAAAAAGTTTCTTCTTAACTGTCGTTTTGTTTTTGCTAATGAGGTTACAATGTCAATGCTGCCAAGGACTCTTTATAACTTATGAAAAAGATACTTTGCAACAGTTTTTTTACTTCACTGCAATATTTGTGGTGGAAAATATCGTCTCACCTACTGCTTGCTTTATCTTTTAAAATTTCCTTGATCATGGTCTTGAATCTTCACAACTTGTTTTACAATTTTGATGTAGATGAAAATGGATATCTCATCCTCAATCCTGCCGATACTACATTGCAGGTAACTATGATATGTATTTCACATTGAGTTGGAGAAAACAAGATGCAGGGTAACGCTTGTGGGAGAAGATTTCTTTTTTCGTTTAAAATAATTCTTAATAGCTTTTTCAATGATGGTTATGATTTATTTTTCAGAAAGCTCATGAGAAACCGGTATATGAAGCCATTGAAGATGGAAAAGTAGATTAATTTAAATAGCAGTAATGTAGCTATCTAAGCGTAGCAGTGATACATTTCAAAACTATAACCTCATAGTCTACGTCACTGGCGAATGACGCTGGGAGTTTCGGCGCCCTCTAATTTCCATCCGACTCACACTTTAACTTCAAAACAAAGAGCTTCTTAAAACAATGAGCACTAAACGATCTTTTTCAATGTTTCACTTTCAACAAAAAGTCTCTTGCTAATAAAAAATAACACGGGCCAACAAAAAAATTTTGGCATATAAAGTGAAAGCGGTTTTAGAGTAAATTGGGGGCGCTGAGTTTGAAAATGAGTTGTTTTTTGCAGATTGGCTCTGGTTTTTGAGATATTTTGAAATTTTGTTTGTTTTTTACCGTAATTAGGGCTATTTTTAAATGAATATTTATATAGGGCTGGTCAATGAATAAAATGTGTTTTCAATGTAACTGATCTATATTGGTCTGACATGAATGATTACTGAGCCAAAACAGGCAAAGCTCTTAATTCACGGAAAGAATAAAGCATGCTGTAAAATAAACGCGCAATGTTCAACATCATAAAAAAACTAAAAAGAATCGCATCGGTCCATCATTTGCAAAACACAGCTTCTGTAGCAAACAGTTACATGGGGATGTTCATAGACTTAAAGAAATATCAACTTGCAATGTCACATTGAATTTTAACTGTTCATTTGAAGAAAAGTTTGTTTATATGATTTCCGGCTATGGCTTTGTTCAGTACAATCACGGATCAATGTCCAGCAATAATCTGCCATCATGTGAGAGTCCCAACGACCTTGGTATCTTTCTTCCATCGTCCTAATATCTTGATGGAATCTTTCCCCTTGTTCCTCGCTAGCATCACCAAGATTCTCTGGAAAATAGTCTAGATGGCTTAATAGATAATAGAGTTTGATGCTCATCCTTGCATCATGAGCTTGAAAGTTTTGGAGCATCACATTCACTACATTCCGGTAGTTGCTAGCTTTTGTGTTACCTAGAAACTCTCGTTACACTGAGACATATGAGCAACAGGAAGCCCTCTTAGCCACTAATACTGCTGTCGCTGCTATTAGTATCTTCGATCGCTTCCAGTAGCACTTTATCTGCAGTAAGGTCAGGTAAGGAAGTGAAAACTGGAACTGGAACCGTAACTTCATTGCAATGTAGTATGGGCCGTCGAGCAGACTCAATATCAGGATAATACCGACTTTTCTTCTTACACTAATTCCATCCAGACATATCAACCATGCAAAAATAACCATCATCATGATTATTTTTGGGCTCACGCCATACAATAGGAATCCCAAATCCCATCGAACTAACTTTATCTTGGGTACAAAACCGCAGCGTTTCTGTACAATATTTGCACACCTTGTGGGGTACCCAAGACTTATCCTGGTCCCCTAACTTCATGCCAAAGTAGGCTTCATAAGCTCTCTTGGTAAAATCTTTCACATTAAAGGGGTACTTTGCCCTCATATATTTACCACAAATGTAGCAAAAGACGTGTGGATTGTTTCGGCATTGCCTTCGCTTAGTGCTCATCTCTACTACTTTCTCATATACAGCTTTATTCAAGACAATGTGACTGAATTTTCCTGCAAATAAATATATAGTACCCAATAAAATATTTAACCAAAAAGCAGCAATTCATTGTTCCTTATGTCTCTAAATCCACAAAATCTAGCATTTTAGTTAGCTGAATGATACATGCTTTCCACACTATGCTGCCTTTAGGCCTTATCATGGTTGTTTTACATTTTAATGCACAGAGGAGGACAAATAAACAAAAACCGATAACTCTTCTCTACGAAGGAATATGAACGTAATAAAGAGAAACGTTTGATAGCAGTAAGCCGTAAACTTTATGGTTATTAGCTGATAGTATGCTCTAAATCGCATCAAGCTTTCATAAATCATCAATATTATGACTTGTTTTTATAAGAATCGATATACATATAGGTTGTATGGAGTAAATGGGCACGAAACTTTGAATGGGGAAACCAATAATGTGACATCAAAGAAGCTTCAAATGCTTGAGAATACAATGTGCTCAGCAAAATTATAAAAAATAAAAGTAAAAATGTCTCCAAAACTAGAGCCAACTTGGCAAAACTAAGTGTATTTTCAAACTCAGCGCCCCTGATTTAACCCCAAAACGATTCAACATCCTTTGCCTTTTGACAAAAAGTTTTTTGTTGGTCTGTGTTATGGGATGCCAGGGCTGAAAGAGCTACGATCCTAAAAAATTAAAGCTTTCCCCAATCAAACTCTTTGTACCCCTCTGAATATCATGTGTTCTCATTTGATAAAGCATTTGCTAAACACGAAGTTATTTTGTGTCAGTATATGCTTCTGAGCTGACCTTTAAACTGGTTTTGTAAAACCAAAAAATGTGCAACCCATTCCTCATAACTATCTGCTGGGGTCATCAGTGGTGAGGTTTGCACAGTCATGCTCAGACCACAGCGAATGCCTCAACAATTGTAGCCTAGTTTATCACAATGCACTATAGAAGAAGCACAATTTATTACCTAAACCTCGGTGTTAATGATGGTTTTGATATAATCAATTGAATGTTATTATTGCAAGGAGTTTACAAAATTCAATTTTGTCCGCAATGAGCAAGTAGGCTTGAGAATGAAAACAGCTCTTTTGTTCGTAAAAAACGAAAACAATCCTAAAGATAAAGCATCCAAAAGTAATACAAGAGGTCAGCGATGCACTTTAAGCAAACTGCAGATAGTTACACTGTTTCTGTCTGCAGTTTGCATAAAGCATTCACTTTTACATTGCAACCAATTATTTTCGCAGAAATATGTTGCTCAGGTGAGGAAAAGTAACAAAACATTTCGAACCATCTACTAACACAGAGTAGTAGCACCACCATTCACACCACCAACTGCCATTGTGGTTGTTTTTATCACTGACGTCTTATGACACGCTTGGTGAGCAACTGCACAATTCTAAGAAAAAACACGATGATTACTCGTTTAAGAAGCAGTATGTTCTCACGCCAGTGTTATGTCTATGACGTCATACTCGTATGTTTCATGACTTATTAATTGTAGGAGCCTGCTGCAAACACAAGGACAGAGTATGACGACGTAGCAGTAGTGAAGGTAAATGTTGTTGGCCAAAAACTTGCAAAGAAATTGTTCTTGTGCATGTAGCGGTGAAAAAAACTTTTTTATTCAATACAGTGAACCCTCGTTTATCGCTGGGGATACGTTCCAAAAATAACCCGCGATAGGTGAAATCCGCGAAGTAGTCAGCTTTATTTTTTACTGTTATTTTACAATGCAATACTGTACTGCAGAACGAAACAAAAAACAAAACCTCTTTTCAGGCCCAAAATGTGTTTAAGAAATAGAAATATTAACGTTTTCTTACAAATAACTATAATAGTTTAAAGAACGGTGTTGTAAAACAATGTTTTTATATAGCAATGAATACAAGGTAGGAAACATTGTCACTGGCGTATTTCACGGTCCCTCCAGCTGCGCCTCTTCGTCCTGTCTCCGCTGCGCTGTAGCGTCTTTTTCTACTGAAGGCTGCGCAGGGGTCTTTTGTCTAATGAAAAACCAATATCAACTTTTTTCACTCCTAGACAACAGTAAAGCCCCTGAGCCAATCAGGATTCACCGTAAAAAATTCCGCGAAGCAGCGAAGCCGCGATAGGTGAAGCGCGATATAGCGAGGGATCACTGTACTTTACCATTACACTTATATTTAAGCACAATCTTTTTTTTCCTTGCCCTCCCCTTATTCTACAAAACTCTTGATTGTGTGCCTGCGCACAACCAAACTTTATAGTTGCCAAAGCCACTGACCCAGTAAGAAAAGAGGCTGAAAGGCTTCAGTTTTTTGACACTTTTTGTTCAGCCCAAATTTTTCCCCTAAAAATTCTTCAATTCAAAAAAGGAACTAAAGAAGCTTTAACAAGATAATCCCCTAAAAATGTCTTTCAATCAAGTCCCTTCCACTCAATAACATGTGTTTTATTTAGCCACTGGTCAAATATCATTTTATACAGGAGACTGCACAGCCAAACTTGTTTATGAAGCAAAACTGCAAATTGTTTTCTGTTTGCTTTCTCCTTTTCAGCTTCATCTCTGCCAAATTACACCGCTTTCATCCTCGAGTTTGGATATGGCGATGAGTGTGCTGTGTTTTACCAATGAAGCAACATATATGAGGTCAAACACACACAGAGAACGTCCTCACACTCTAAACCTCTTTTAAAAACTGATACCTACCATTGAACAGGAGTAAAATAGTAAACTCAACCCAGCCCGCGTGGGATCAAAGCACTTTCAACAAAAAAGTTGCTACCCAGTTCCACAAAACAATGCAAATCGTTTTTATTGTAACCAAATCCATGCCCGTAACATGTTTTCCAACGACGTCCAGCATTGCTCCATCACAGCTAAAAAGCAAAGCATTAGAGTGTCTACGATACCGCAATAGCTCCAATGTCTCAAAGAAAATACTCCATAAAAATCAATACTTGGGCAATCTCCTCACACAACAAAGCTAAAGTCCAGAAAACCTTTTAACAGGACCACCCAATAATATTGATATATCGGGAGAACGGAAGCAATACTGATATAACGACACTTTCCTTGTGGAAACATCATTGGTGATCCAACTATACTATTACTCGGTTTTTACAAAGCAAGGCACCAGCACAATATGTACTATGTCGTAGCACCGCAAGAAATAAATAGCTGAGGCGTAATTGAATCACGAAACTGCCCTCATTGCATATCTCCGCGGCAAGACGTTGACCGCCTGTTTGGTATTCCCTTACCCCTCCCTCTGCCCTACAAAAGTCTTGATTGTGTGCCTGCGCACAACCAAATTTTATAGTTGCCAAAGCCACTGACCCAGTAAGAAAGGAAGCTGAGAGGCTTCAGTTTTCTAACATTTTTTGTTCAGCCCAAATTTTTCCCAAAAAGTTGTTTAAATTTAAAAAAGGAACTAAAGAAGCTTTAACAAGGGAATCTCCGAAAAAATGACTTTCAATCAAATCCCCTCCATTCAACAACAGTTTTTTTTCTTTTGCCGCTGGTCAAAATACCATTATAGCACATACCGTACTATACGAGTTGTAGTTTTTCTCAGTCCTTTCCATTAATTTAAAAAAGTTTGCAATTCAGAAAACAGCACATCTGTATTTCGTGACAGCTAAATGCGCGATATGAAACCCGTTTAAAACACATCTGTATTTCCTAGCACAATATGTACGATATAAACTGCGCAATTTATTTATTCTTTGTTTAATGTGTAATGCAAATTTTGCATTTTTTGACCCTTTGCGCATTGTTTACCTTTGCCAACCTGGTTACGATCACAACTAATTAACCATATCCCGCTGCATTGCCTTTCAAATGAATACGAGAAGGAATACTGATCCACCTTTTCTATTTTCAAGCCAAGTTCCTCGTCCAGTAATGAAACCGGATACCTCACACCGACGCAACCAACCGATAACGCCGCCAATCCACCAACAACAAGCTAAACCGTGAGTCTCTGTTATTGCTGTTTGTATGAGTTTTGTTTGGCCTTTTTTCCTTTCCTTTGCTGTGTTAAATCAAGCATTGTTTTTCCAACAGTTTGGCTCATTAATTAACGAGCTGTTGTGCTCTTGTGAAAAAGAGGTTTCGTCAAATTCCTCCAGCTTGTTGCTGTAATTGGAGTAGAAATATGAAATGTCAAAAGAAATAACAATTTTGAAGGGATTAAATTACATGTTATTCTACAGTATCGAGCTGTTCACAAATTAAATGACGCTTTTTTATCCGATTTTTTCCCATATGACGCTATTGTAAATACCCACTCTTTTTTATATGAAGTGTCTTATACAAAAAGCACTCGAACTAACTGTAATTATTTGCATTTGCCACAAAAACCAATTTAATCAAAGATAAAAACTTTAATTCTTTTCAATAAAGTAGTAAGTTTTTTGTATAAATATATCTCTTATTTCCCCCCCCCCCCCCCCCCCCGCCGTACAAAACCAATATGACGGTTTTGCTTTCCCCTTCTCTCTTAAAGGCGTTATTTGTATTTGAGTTATATGACTGCAGAATTTTATATGACCGTTCCAATATATGACTGCTGAATTTCCCGTAATTAAATTTGCTAACATACAGATGTCGACAACATATTTTGTCTTCTTCCTTCTTAGTATTAATTTATTTTACAGAAAAGAACAGTACACAAAAGATTTCCAATCGGGACTTCCAAAAATCCAATACGAAGACAATTGTTTGATGATGCACCGAATTTGACAGCATTGTCTGTTGCCAACTATACAGCAACAAACGAGCTTTTCTCGTCAATTAAGCCGTAAAAAACCACTAACTCTATTATAACTGCAGCATTTTTTAGGGATCAAAAGGATGAAAATAGACTTTGGATAGCAAGGTGGTGTCAGGTGTTAAAGTGTTGGTGCATTTCGATTTAAGTTGAGATAGCTGTGTATACACAGCTATTTGTTTATGCCGTCTTCAAAGAGAAAAACAATTTTTAACCGCTTGTGCAAAATATATACTGTATATCATGCTGAATCTTTGATTTCATGACGTGTAACAGATGTACGATTTGTTGCTAGTTTAGTTAGTTTCTACTACCATCGATTAAATGTTGGAAGTTGATTAGTGTTAAATATCTTTGCTCACCAATCACGAAAATGATTTTTGTCTGTTAACTTTTGCAAAGGAAAACTCCCAGTGTATTCAAGCAAAGGGTCATGGTGTTATCCTCTTCCCCTTTTGTAATTCGCGTTTGTGATACAATAACTTAATTCGCGCTTGGGAGTGATTTCGAATAAAGGTCTTTGCCTTATTTTTACCCTAAAAACGCCAATTTTGGTAAAATTTTGAATGTCCTCAAGAAATAAATAGTTTTTGAAGTAAAATGATTAAGGACTTCTATTGTAAAATTCTCTGTAAGGTACGCTAGTTGAAATACTTTTTGTTCAGATAGGTGATGGGTTTACCCTTGCTTTCGATGTGAAAGATCTGGATCCATATACAACTAGATCAAGAAATCAAAAAGTGACGAGCGAAAGCGACAAGTTTTTGGCTCATACCAGAATTTGTAATTTTCATTTTAGCAATTATACCGCTGCTGACAGCTCTGACATCACATCGCCAAACCTAACTTTTACCTTGCTTCTCGAAGCGAGGATTCATTTTGCTATTCTTTTTGTAGATCTCTGCACTGTTGTAGCGCTTTATATGACTTACATTTCGTTATGAAATCATGTCACTTCTCACTCCCTTGTGATGTCGACCTTCTTTTTGATTTTACAATGCCAGTTTGCGCTTGCTAAAGTGCCAGGCAACTAACACAGTTAAAATATTTTGACAAGAAGAAAGGGATCATCATTTTTGCGATCTAAATGTTAGATAGTTTTAAGTAATTGTAAATTCACACAGTATACGTAAGGTTTTTCCTGTTTTGTACATATAGTTTTTCCATTTGCATTCTTGCGGCTCGGACTACACATTAATATTCAAGCAGATATAAGTTTTCTAGTAAAACCATACAGGGAAAAACGCGCACAAAGTCAAACAAACTCATGCAAAAACGTTTAGTGTGTAAAATTTAGCTGACGCAATTTTCATTAAGCGATAAAAATTGTACCAACATCGTAGATATAGTGCAATGTATAGGCTACACATTGGGTAATTAACAAATACAGGCCAGCTACACCTTGGGTAAATAAACACAGGCCAAATCACAACACTTAAGAACACTTAATCGAGTTGAAAAACAAGTTTGTTTCCCGAATTATCAAAGCTCTCGACAATTTTTGTTGATACCAAAAGAACTGATAAGAGATAATGATGTTTGATACAATATCAAAAACTACGGCAGTCGTTTTCTATTGATACTATGGAAGCAGGAATATACTAGTGTTGACAAAAAGAAAAGCGAGTTGTTTAGGCAGCTTTTGCAGAAAGCAAACCGAAAAAACTGATTCTGACTTCAAGATGGCTCAAAAGTCAATATGAGAAAAAGAGCAGAAATGCGATTCAGTAAAGTTGTAAAATTTGTCGATTAGTTGTTGTGGACTCATGAAGTGAATAACAATCTAACTTTTGGTACAGGTGAACAAGGATCTAAGGACGCTTAGCCCAAAAATATCTAGGAGAACAGCAAATTTTACCGACATTTTTTGATTTCGAAAAAAAGGCAAGTGTAGCATCTTATAAAACCGTGTAGCGGCTCGGACCAAACATTTAAATTGCTTTCAGACGAATAAAACTGTGTGCATTGGTTATTAAGGGAAGATTGTTGTAACCCATAATTTGTCAAAAAGCCAAAAACACAACACAGTTTTGCGGAATTGTACCGAGAACGGGAAACATTTTTGCTAGTTTGCCAAAAAAAATTTCATAGGCCTACCAGAATCTAAGATTGTAATACCAAGAAGGCATAATCCCTTTATTGCCTGCTTACGCCGATGCAAGAAACAGGGCACTCTATGTGTGGCCAGGGTTTTGGGAAAGTTTGAGGTCAAATCAAACGGAATCAACATCCCTGTGTAACATTGCACCCTGCGCAGGAAAACGTTGTTGATGATTTGTTTAAAAACAGTTTAGTAAGCTTTGCGAAATGAAAGCAAAAAAACTGGGAAAACATGACTTCCTTTGTTCCTTTGGTACGCCTATGCAAGGAACAGGCACATAACGCCCAGGTAGGAAGTCATAAATATTTGAGGAAAAAATGTAATAGAATTAAAGCTCTTGTTTGAAATTGCACTGGATCCATTTTACTACATTGCTTAAAAATACCTTAATACGTCAAGCGGAGGTCAAAACCACAAAAGGGGAGCAGCGTGCTTCTTTCCGTCTCCCTGTATACACTTATGAAACCGAAACAAACATAAAGCGCATTGGAAATTTAGGTAAGTTTTAGGAAAATAGAAAGCAATATCCCTGTGTGGAATTGCACTGTAAAGAGGAAAAGATATTTGGTATTTTGATCGAAAATACGTGCTAAGCTCAACGGGTTCAAAGCTAAAATTCTGGGGAGAAGCGTGCCTCGTTTGCTTCTGCTCTTATACAGGAAACACTGCACGTAAGTGGCAGCCAGGAGCTTGAGGTCACAAATGCTATTACGAAATGGAGCGTACCAAGTCGTAAAATAAACCTATCTTTTTGTATTCTGTTTTTGTTTTAGTGCAAACAATTACTATTGTGGCCAAGCCCCCTACTTATATTTCTGCTGCGATCAAGTATTCATTTCAGGCAACAGTAGAAAAATCTGCATGAACAGTGAATAGTTGGGTGTGCTTATACCACTTCCATCCCATCATATTGTTTTTCGCTCAACCACATTTTAAAGTACCTGAATGTTGGAACCAGATTTGAATGGGTCGAAAACCCATTTACTTTTCATAAAATTTTCCACCACTGCTTCTTGGTTAAAGCCGATACAGCCTGCTGAGATGATATTGCCAACTTCGACGCCACTGGCGTGGGACCTATAGGCGAAGCCGACACAGCGACCTGGTAAACCCCCTCGTACGGTGGGAAATAAGTTGAACAAAGTACGAAATAAAGAAATGACCAGAAGAATTCAATAAATCTTCAACTGAAGCGAAACATCACACAAGCCGAACTAGGTTTAAAATTCATAATAATTGAACAGAATATTAGCTGTAACGAGATTTTTTAAGGCATTGGTGACACTTTTGAGCTGAGCAAATTAATTTTTCAAGATTCATAAACGTGAATCATGTATATGCAGTGTTATAAAATATGTCCTAACTTGTTGCTCAAAAAAATGTAGAATGCGTTCATTTATTAACAAGTATGGCTTCTTTCAGCCACGTCCCTATAATTCGTGTTACGCTGGAATGATCTACAGAGTTTTTTGCAAAGCAATGAGTAAATACGATATAGTTGCTACGTATAAAACGAAAACGTTTTATGACCAACAATATCTTGATCCTCTGCAGACCAAATCTTTTACCTCATTTCCTGGTTTTAAAAAGTGAACAATAGAAGTAAAACGTTGTTTAACTAACCAATCTAGATCTCTAAGCAGCAACAAAGAAAAATGAGATTTCTAAACAAATTTGAGAAGGCAATTTAAGGATATTTAAAAGAAAGGCATAAAATACTAATCATATGGAAAGATATTTTTGTTCTCTTGTTGAAAGGTCATTTACAAACGCGAATTGAGCCAATTCTATTTGCCCAGTTGTCACAGCTGAATTGAAAGCGGCAATACCCATTGTGCATAAAGATGTTGATTTCTTGCTTTAAGTTGATGATAAAACGCATGTAATCAAAAGCGAGTAACAGCAGGCCTACACTTAAATATTAAGCAAGGAAATATTCAGCCGGGGACAAATGAGATATTTGACGGCGATTTTTATTGAAAGAATCCCATCATAAATTTTAGGCTAAATGTAGCAGTAGCTTCACCATGCGCAATGCTACGTAGGGAATGTCGAAGTTAATAGTTGTTTAACGCGCTGTCTTGATATCATCACACGCTGATGTATTCCAACTCCAAGTTTATTGGGGATGGAGTGAGTGAATTAAATTTTCCGGTGTTTAATGTTACACTTGAAGACGAGCTGTTATCAAAAACTAAGACTTAACAAGCTCAACACGGGGTTGCAATTAGCAACTACACATTAATCAATCACTAATCAATATATCTAAAAATATACTAGTATGTTAATTGTTTCTTATGTCATAAATAAACACTACATGTATTTCTAAAACTCTTAAAACTCTAATACTATATACGAATTACCAGTAACCAATGCTAAACACTAAATTAGTTTATCGAAAAATTCAGCACTTCATAATGTGTGAGCAAACGCAGGCCTCAGGGGACAATTCTCACATGCTAGCGTGGTAGGCTTACCATACATCCCGTTTTAGCCGGGACAGTCCCGGTTTCAAAGGCTTCGTTCCTGTCAGTTAATCTAAAGTCCCAGTTTTTTGCATTCAGTCAGCCAGCATAACTAGGCCTATCATGCGTCCCAATTTAAACGTCTGTCCCGGTAAGCAAAAAGTTATGAAAGGTAGTGTCCTCCGAAAAAAAAAGGTCAACACCTGTATTGCTGCCGCAAAGTGTGTTCGGATTTGTCTCGTCAGATATAGTAAACCCTCTGATCAGACTTGTTGTTTTGAAGTGTCCCGTTTTTCAATTACAAAAATATGGTAAGCCTGTAGCGTGGCATAGTAGCCATTATAATATTGCATGGCCCTGGTTCAAATCTACCGTGGAAAATCAAAACAACATCAAAAAATAACACAACTTAGAAATTACCTTAGAAAAAGACACAAAACTGCCAAAGTTTTACACCGAATAATATTGGGTTTTTAAAAAAGTCGCCTAAACTATATATTGAAATTGCTCAATGAAATATGCTCAGATTTCTCTTTTCCCTTGAAATTTTTAGCTAGCTGTATTCATCTAGTCTACACGTTGTAATTCACCACATTGCTTTAGCAATGAAGAGCTTGTGCGTTCGATGGCCATATGACCTCTGAGTTGCTATTTTCTTGCAAAAGAATTTTGCTGCTTTGTGGTTAGATTTTAGCAAATACTTGCCACCCGATTTTATTCTACAACTAAAAAATGCTTTATTCGCCATATTCCAAAACTGTTGGTTTTTATTTGTAACTGAATAGTGTAACTGTTGGTTTTGCACTTCAATATTATAACACTGCGCTTACAGCTTTAAAGCTTATATCAATACCCAGATACTTAGGCTTGATAAATCATCTGCATGTGACAGCTGCTATTTACAGTAGGGATATTTACCAAATATGTTTTCAAATTTTCTGTCATTTGCAGTGTGGTTTTCATCTGTTTGTCTCATCCCCGGTAAGCGATATTTTGTTTGCTTTAGAGTATTGGATTGTTATAGTGTTTGGTATAATGGAGTATCTTCTTTATGTAGTTGTTAATTTGTTAATATAGATCAAAATCTCATTGGGATCAAGTTTTTACTGTTCAGACCGCATTTCACTTATGTGCAGTCTTTGCAGGCCGCAAAAACGCTATTTTTGGGGGTTTAACTGATTTAAGTTAGGCTTGCCATATCTGAAAAAGCAAAATCAGCGTTCTGAAACTGAAGTTTGTTGCAGACAGTTTTCACGAGACTAATCGAGAGCAGCAAAATCTTCTTTCCTGGGCCACACTTTCAGCAACCCTGATTTAGCTTGCATTGTTCTAACACATTAACGCCAAGACCAATCTTATCAGACAACATTTTTCATTTCTTGTGTTAACATAGCGTTGATCGAAAGTGACATGTTGCAAAACAAGAGAATGAGTATGCTATATTTTCTATAGAAGATACTATTTTTTCTCTTATTTAAGAAAGCTTTTTAACAGTTATGTCACATGGTATAGCAAACCGCTATATGTACCGCTGAGTTAAAAAAAACGAACCGATTTTAACGCGGTTAATTCTTTTTATTGAAAAACATCTAATATTTTTAATGATGTAAGGGCAGTGACTATTTTTGTTCCAGATGTCTATGCAATATGCACTCCATCTTACGTTCTCTCAACACAACCATCATTACCAAACAATACTTTGGCAACTGGTTATGTCAATTTCACATTGAAAGCATGCTTGGAGGTTCCTAGAAACTTGTCGTGTAGGTGGGAATATGGATTAAGTGCTGTCCAGTTTTACTCTGGCGATGGTGTTTGTATCCAGTTGAACTCATCTGATTATATGATTACATGTTCTTTGGAGAATAAAATAATCAAGACCAAATTTGAGAGTGTTCGAATTTCGGTAATCGATACCAGCTTCACTCTTCTAGTTCCAGTCTCGACAACAAACAGCCGTTTTGCATTGTCTTGCATCAAAGGTATTCGATCAACTTTGGGCAGGTTTATAGAAAGTGGGTCTATATACCTACCTGGAACTGCGATTGTTCAAAGTAAGCTATACGATAATGCTAATACTGCTATGTTTTATGTTTTGTGCTGATAATTGGAACGTGAGCAGTATAGGATGATTCATTTGGCGTCAATTGCGGCGGTGCTGTGGGGGTGCTGGTCTCTAATCCTAACCCTAACCCTAACCCTAATCTTATGTAAGGGAGCTAACCCTAGGTCTACTATTTTTTGTGAGGGAGCCAACACTAATTTTATTTGGAGGAGGTTGGAGGGAGCTAACCCTAGGTCTGAGAGTGCTAACTCTGGATCTATTAATTTTATGTAAGGGAGGACTGAGGGAGCTAGCCTTAGTTTTAACTCTATTCAAAGAAGCTAGCCCTAGGTCTGAGAGAACTAATCCTAGTTCTAAGCCTTTGCAAGAAAGATAATCTTACATGAGGGAGCTAATCCAACGCAAAGAACTAATTATACGTGAGGGAAATAGCGCTAGTTTTTCATGAGAAAGCTAACCCTAGGTCTGAAGGAGTAATCTGATGGAATTGGTTCTAACATGGTGTCATTTTAAAAAGTTTGATGTCATTCTTATGACCTGTTATTACATATTGTTTTTGATTCTGTATTTCAATGACGAGTCTGTTTTTAACCAGACCGTGGGAATGTAGTTACATCTTTCTTGCGCAATCCATCATGACGTAAGTTTTAACTAGACCGTGGGAATGTAATTGTATGCTTGTTGTGCAATCCATGACATATTGTATTTTTAGTGGGTTAATAAACTTACAATTTATATATCTTGATAAACATTTACATAACAAAATTAGTGCAAATTCTATTAAACACTTTAAAAGTTTTTATCTGTTTACCCTCACCAAAGATTGAACTCACAATTTTTGTCATTTTGATGCAACAAAACTTTTTTATATGTACACTTTACATTTAAGAAACGTTTAAATTGTTATCAGACAATTATCTGCTACCGCCACTCACAAAGATGTAACAAAAATGACTCATTTAAGACAATTCTTTAAAATTCTATATGGTATAATTCATTCTTTTCAATCAAAGATACTATTTGTGACACTATTTGAATGTGATTACGGATAAAAATCTTTGTAAACGTTCTTACAAGTTCCTATCACTAAGCATGACTTTAATCAAAATACCAAATATTTTCAGAATTACACCCACTATTTACCGCGTTTAAATTTCAAACTCAGTTATATGCAATTAATATATAAAATGTGTAGGTTTATCAGCAAATCTAAAAATTTTTACATGTTTCACTAAACGTCAAAATTACGTCTTTATAAACTATCTCTTTTATTATACAACAAAAAGTCTAAACTTAAGATTTACCAAATAATTTTAATTTCTTCACTATATCCATCAAACTTGCTACGGTTAACATCAACACACTTAATTTCAAAGCAAAATTTTATAAACTTACAATCCACTTATATCCATTTTTCATGTAATTACTCTCGTCACATATTGAACTAGTAATCTTTAAGATTTTTATTAACTTTTAGATACATTAAAAACAAACTTATGATTAAATTGTTCATTAAAATTTTTGTCTTCACCAAAAATCAAATTCACACAGCCTTGAAGCAAACTTACACAAAACATACAAACTGAAAATTATGATAACTTCTATTACATCCATGCCTAAGCTTGCATCAAACACTAAATTTGAAAACTATTACCGCGTAATGTATTGCCGCAAAACAAAACTTCAAGTTTTTTTTTCAATTCTAAGGCGTCAGTTATCACACTGTAGTCTTGATAATGCTATTTTAGAGAGCAAAACAAAACGAGTAACCTAATACTTCTCAACTAATAAGTATTTTTACATTATTTTAAGTTAAAAATCTACCATTTTTGTTGCATTCAATCGTCACGAAAAATTACTAGTTTTTGATGTTACATAAATGTCTTTACTTGAAAACATGTAGTGGTCTTAGTTTTTGTGTCTACGCTAGACTTTTTGAGGAGGCGTAACGAAATTCGGTTGAAACATCAAAAAAACGCTGTATATGGCACGGCTATGTTGGATTCTCGTCACGTGTCAACAAGACAGCAAAGCGTCAAATGTGTGAAAACCAACTGGAATAAAGCAAATTATCAATATTTGCAAGTGTAAATGAAGAAATATTTTAAATTGTATTAAATACGATGTTGATAGGTTTTGTACATTTTATTAATACACTAGCAGATTTCCCCGTCGTTGATCGGGTAAAATGTAAAGACTGATTAAATTTTTACATTGAAAAACCATATTTTAACTCTTTCGATCCCGCGCGGGTATAATTACCGGCAAGCGATATTTATGCGTTCGCTCCCGCGACGGTATATATACCGGCATCAACAGAAATGGCGGACATGCGCGCAATTGTTTGCGTACATCTCGTTCAAGCAAAAACGTTTAAATTTTTAGATAAAATTCTTTCATTGAAAATTCAAAATTTTTCCGTAGTAGGGAATTTCCCTGGTCGAGAACTCCCGGCTTAAGTGAATAACCCAATTTTTGCTGAAAGAGGGCATAATTTTTCAGAATGTCGCTGGGGTTCAAACAAAAACTCAACGTCCTCTTTTCCACTTTGCTAGCAGATTTACCCGTCGCTGATCGGGTAAAATGTAAAGACTGATTAAATTTTTACATTGAAATCATGAAAACACATTAAAATATGGTTATCCAATGTAAAAATTTAATCAGTCTTTACATTTGACCCGATCAACGACGCGTAAATCTGCTAGTGATCCCTAAAAGTGCAGTCTTGCTCATAACCATCAAATTTGGATTTTTATTTGTCACAAATTTTTTTTCTATTTGTGGTACCTAACAAAAACTTTAGACAACTCTAGTATTTTAATATAGGTTGAATAAATATAGGCTCGTTGCCCCCAATAGACGATTCTGATCGATATCAAAATACTGTACTTGGCTTCCCTGGAAAAAGTTATATAAGATTCATATGTTAGTTTGTATCTAAATGTCTCCAGTTTTATTTCTATAGTGGACAGACAGATAGACAGACAGACAAACTTTGAGTTTTATATATATAGATATAGCTACTAGGTAGCCAGTAAAAAAAATTGATTTTGCTAAACTATTATGAAAATGCTTTATTGGCGGTGGCGCTGTTAGGTTTGGGGAAGCACTGTTGATGACGTAGACATGGGTACCCTTTTCCCTACCCCTGCTTTGCACCACTGCCGTTGCCTTCATGAAAAGCACCTTTTAACAAAAAAAAGCCTATTAACGTCGTATTTAATACAATTTAACATTATGTGGTTGTCATTAAATGAAAGAATATTTTAGAGTTAGAACTAGATTTAGCTCCCTCAGATCTAAAGTTAACTCCCTGCGATCTCCTGCAGATAAAATTAGTGTCCTTTGACCTATGGCTAGTTCCCTTAGGATTATAATTAGCTCTCTCAGACCTAGAGTTAGCACCCTCGGATTTAGGTTAGCTCGCAAAAATTATTAGTCCTAGGGCTGGATCTCTTACATAGGGTTAGAATTAGAGTTAGGTTAGGGTTAGAGTCTCACGTTCTGGTTGAAAACAGAATCGAGTACATCATGATGGATTGCGTAATAGGGATGCAACTACATTTCCACGGTCTAGTTAAAAACCGATTCCATCATTGAAATATAGAATCACACCCTGAAAACCGCTATGTAAATGTGCAATAATTAGATCAAGTACCAAATGGCGGTAAGTTTTGCACCAAACTTTTTGAAATACCGTCCACATCGTGTTAATATTAACTCTCTCAGATCTAGAGTTAGCTCCCTACGTCCTCCTTCAAAAAAATTAGTGTCCTTGGACCAACGGTTAGCTTCCTTAGAACTTTTCATTATGTAAACACAGTATGGAGAAAAAAGATTCGAGCATGGGTAAGTCTGGACAAGACAGAGACGATATATCCTAACAAACTGTTGAATAAAACGTAATCTTTATACATTATATATGTTCTAAAAACTTTCGATAGACAAGTCTGGACCTGTCTACACAAAACCAAAAATCGCATCATGATTAAAAATAGATTACGTTATGGGTTGTGCAATGGGCACGCAATTACATTCCCACAATCTAGTAAAAAACTTACGTCATTGAAATAAAGTATCAAAAGGTCCATTTTCTAAATACGAGTTTTTTTTGTAAAACTTAAAAAATTTTTCTGCTGCCGGAATGTATGAAACTCAAAACTGAGTTTACTTTATCAATGATATTTTTAGATTGTTCTTCTTCATTGGGGAGTAATAACGTAACAGTGAATTCATCGAGTTATCAATATGGTTCTCAAGGAAAGTTTAGTTGTCCTGAAAATTATAGATTATTTGATAAAAATGGAGTTTATAGAAATGATTCATCAACAACATGCAACGAAGTTGCAAAATGGGAGAATTCAAACAATTTACAATGCTGGAGAGGTAGTTGGTCAATTTTTATTTAGTTCTTATTATAGTGTAATATTTTTAGTACTAACTTCTCTATGGTCAACCATCTTGTTTTATACCAGGAAATAAATAGAATTAATTAAAACTGACTTGGTTGAACGTATGATTGGCCTATGCCGACAGGCATCTGTCGATAGACGTTATGGCTGTTTATGAGCACACGGAAACGTTCTATCTCTTATTACTAGTCTGGACAAGTTATAATCACTCTTTGACTTAATTGAAGTTAGGGCTATCAGTTGGTTGATTAAAGCCGAACTGCTTAAACTTTTTTGTTCTGCGACCTCATTTTAAAAAACAGTTTTCTATGCGAACCCTTGACGAATAGCCAACAAGTTAATGATAACAAATCAATAAACGTCCCATTACAAAAGCTAGCATATTTATAAGCAACTTTTCGGGGGGTGGAGAGTTAAGTAAGCTCAATCTTTTTTGAAAAGCAGCATTAAACAAGAAATTACCTTCTAAATTGACAATTTTGATCTTTAATATAACTTTTCTTTCATATTTTTGCTATTTCATACCTATCGGGTGGCGGCCATCCTTTATCCACCTTCCCTCCTTTAATACGTCACTGACTACAAATATTAGTATACTACTACTATTAAATTGCACACTATCCACGAAAGTAGTTATACAGTAAATAAAAACTGTGTACTGGAAAGAGCAAAGCGAATAAAAGAATAACAAAAGGTTTCAATTTATGAGTGTTATCAAACACATCTAATGGAATAGATGCGCTTGATAATTTGAGAATGAAATGAAGTAATACATAAGAACTGCTTACGCTAAAAAAATGTCTTTAAATACATACTGAAATAAATTAAAAGATAGCCCATATGTAGATAATATTTCTAGCTTTTAAAATTTTGTGTTGAGGTCAAATAGGGAGCGGCATGGTGCTCTCCCTCTAAATATACTACTGGTGACGTGCCGAATTTGTATAGCCGATGTACTTATTAATTATTAGGTTTCTTTCGGCTCCACTGAAACAAATAAATAATTTCTAGCTATTTAAAATAGCTGATCTTGAGTTATCTTGTGTTATAAAGATGATTTTTGTTTTTACGCGTTGTTCACAAAAGCTTTGTTTGAGATGACGTCACGCATGCAGAGCTTGCCTTTTTTTTTGTAGCACGTAATTTTGACAAACGCGCTTGTGCTTGCTCGTGGATTTCTTACAAGCCTGCTGTTTTGGCTGAAATTTAAGTTGAAGTATAATCTGTAAACAGTTTGCCGTGGGATTTTAGTTTTCTATTGTATAAAGTTTAATGACACACATTAGTTAACAATAATTTATGAAAACACTAATAATCTTTTTTTGTTTTCATGTTATTTAACCCTTTTACTTATTATATTTGAATACGTTACAATATACATGTATACGTAATTTTAAAATTATTTGTGTCGGATTTCGAGCCAAAAAATCATTAGAAATAAGCAGATTTCAAAACGTCAAAACACCTTGTTCATCAAGAAAAAATATAAAGGCGTTTTTTTTTGCATTAAATTGCGTACAAGTGATAATATTTGTACCATAATAATACTGATAAAATGCATAATTGTTAATTTATGGAATTCGATATGTTTTTTGATAACTTTATTGCGTGAATTTAAAGTCAAATTCAGTCATGTTATAATTGCAATATTTACTGTCGTTGGTTGACTTACCAATATCTTCTTCTGTTTGGTAATCTCGTATATAGCACTTCAAATTACAAAATCAAGGAGCAAATCCTCAAACTGAAAACTGTAAAGTGTAGAGTTAAATTTTTGAATTTTTAATTTTATGAAAACGTTCATACTCATCACTCCAAGTCAGAGGAAAACTTGCAATTCTGTAATTGCCAGTAGTGAAATTAGTTTAATCAACCCATTTTTCAGTTGCACCACTTGTGACCACAAAAACGACTTGTTACTGGAAAATCAATCTTTCTCAATCTTGCGTAGTTGAGTTCGTTTCCAAACTTGGTGTTTCCTTTATTTCTCTTACTAAGCAAGGTGAGAAGCTTTAGCAAGTTTGCTAATCAAAACTTTCGCTTGGAGAGCGAAATGACTCGGGTTCCACAATCGTAATACAAAGTTGCTCTGTTGTTAAACCACATTTCAGCTGTTTCCTTTCTGGTAGCCGTTGTTTTGATACAAAACTGGACTATGTCTGCAGTACTGGCAAGTAGCAACTTTGAAGTAGGTGAAAACAGAAGACGCTCGATTTCTTAAACACTTTCTCTTAACAGGAAATTTTTAATCAGCTGTAGGTTTTCTGTAACTTATCAGTGTTTCAGGTTACAACGCTGTAACAAGAGACAGCGAAGCTACTTTGGTGACGGCAGAAAACTTTCGACATATCTTCCACTTTGCCAAAAACAACGTAAGCAAAGTTTCTAAAATCAAATTCTGTGTATTTTTAACACTTAATTGCATGCTTTTATGAAATGGACGTAATCTGGTAATGTTGTCGGGAGCGTGGTTTGTAGGCCTGAATGTAAAAAGTGCAGTCGTTAATCTAAGTCAGCCTTAAATTTTTTAAAATATGTAGAAGACTCATTTGTGATAACGTTTGATTTTTGATACGGTTTGGAAGATGTAAAATATCCACAATAACTTTTTCCTTTAAAACGTTAAATCTTGAGGAGATGTGATGAAGTTTACTGTCCTTCCTTACTTCTTATAGATTATAATTTACATAAAATTAGTTTGTCTATGACAGATGTGTCAAACGTTTTTAATTGATTGGGTCACACATGAATACTTTACATGATAAAAAACAAGAAGTGGTTCATAGATTTAACGAGAAATCAATGAGAAACTTGTTGCTGATGCTGCTGGTACATCTTCAAAATTGAAAATTAAGTGAAAAGTGACAATTTAAAATTATTTTAGAACAAAGTTTCTTAAAACGTTTTGAGAACTCTCCTCATAACATTCGCAACAAAATCCCATAATACGTAAAATCTATATTTTTTGGAGATAAATTTGTTCGCAGAGTGATTACTTCCTGACATTTTGCTCTCAAAACAACATGAAGACCTTTTTTTGGGAGATCACTTTTTTCCAAACACTGATTTTAACAAATTTTCTCAATCTTTTTCGGGGGAACAAGGGCCCGTGGCATTACAAATGTTTGATACCGTATTTGTCAAAAAGATGTATGTCGAAATTTTATTGAGAAGCAAGTAGGTCTCAAAAATTTAGTTGTAGGTCAGATTGTGCTCCGCGGGTTAATGATTCGCCATCCCGGGTCCATAATATGATAAATTGAAATTACAGTGCTGTTCTGATTGACAAACAACAGGGACACTTTATAAGTAACTACGCTCGGGAAGGCAAGTCATTTAGCATTATAATTTTAAGTCAAAATTTTAATAGCACAAACAGCGTGAGAAAGTTCAGACATTCAAATTTTATCAAACAGCTTTTAGTAGAAGGCGCAGTAAATTCTTTATCTTGCTCTCTTTACCAATTAAAATTTAGTTTGAAAATAGATGTCGTGAAATAAAATATTAATTCACACGAGAGGCTATTTGAATTTCATATATCCTTATAGGTATCTGCAGATGACATCGGCACGTATTACTTGAACGTTTTTTCTCAAGCTGTGTCTTCAAACTACAGCATTGATTTTACAATTGTTGCCATCGAGGAGCCAGTCGTCATGAACCCTGCAAACGCTTTCTTTTATGCCACAGTGACAATGGGATTATTTCTTCTTCTTTCCTTGATTGCAATTGGAATTCTTTTGCTAAAGCTGAGAAGAACAAAATCTGTTTGTATTAAAGGTTAGACCAGGGGTGGGCAAACTACGGCCCACCGGCCGCATGTGGCCCTCCAGAGCATTTTGTGCAGCCCGCCAACACTTATAGAAACTTCCATGTATTTAATTTAATAGGACAGGGATGGCCGCACTAAAGACATCATTGAAAGAGCCGCTACGCAATTCTTTGTTCAAATTGACGCATTTTTTTTCCAAATAGAGGATGGTGACCTTTTTTTGGATACCATTGTGATCAAAGGCCAGTAAATACGTTATTGCAAGCTTTTGGATTGCATACCGTATTGCATGATTTTAGGAACTGGTCCTCGGCCAACTCTTGAATGGTCAATACAGCCCTCCGGCAAAAAAGTTTGCCCACCACTGGGTTAGACAATGGATATGGACTGTTGTTACTGTTGTTCTTGCTCAAAATAGAAACAGAAATGGGGGCCATAAGTACTCGGAAACAAGATTTCTCTTCAAACACTACTCTGATTATATAGATCGTTCGTTGTAAACTAAGAAGAACTAAAATGGCTTCATTTAAGACCATGGGAATTGGTGATGAAGTCTGTTCGGAGTAATTTTTTTGCTTGGTTGCAGCACTTGTGGAAAATGCGACCCATTAACTGTACCATCTCCGAAGCAGATGTCAACACAAATTGTTTTACTGCTTAGTTGTGAAAGTTGTCCTGTGACCGCAAGTCTAATGAGAGTCTATTATTTAATATTTATCTAATATAACAACATTATTATACAGAGACATCACACGAAAATGATGATTATATCATCCCCAACAGGTCCACATCCAGCAATCTTAGAAACACTGATCAGGTAGCCTATACATTGTCTTTGGACCTGTTTGACTCAATTGGTATATATTTAGCAGTTGTTTTCAGCCAATGAGTTGATTGACCAAACAAGCATTACCCTTTGATAAAGTCTTCTTTTTTTTCGTCGTATGTGCTATTTGTTGTGAGCATTATGCAGGAAGATATGTATATAGGCCACACTGCGTTAGCGCTCACACTCGGTTTGCAAGTCTTCAGTTAGACTGGGGCCACCACGACGAGTAGACTGCTTGGCCCCACCACCTGTCTGCCACATAAAGGTAGAAGCGTTCCGTTAAGTGTCTTGCTAAAGGACACAACAAGCAAGCTTGCTGGCTTGTTCTCCACACTATCCCTATTTGCTGAGCTCCAAGCAGGGAAGCGGTGAATATCATTTTGTAAAGTCTTTTGTTTTGACTCGACTTGGGAAATGAACCTCAGGTCTACCGACTGTGAAGCGGACGCTCTAACTATTACGCCATCGCGCGGGATTATGTCCATGTACTTGTGAAGGGGATAACAAAATCGAAACAGCATACGAGAGAGGGGGGATTTTATCATTCCTCATCCTACATAAAAGAAAATCTTTATTATGAGGCACAATTCAAACAAAACCCAAAATCACACGTCAACTTACATAAAGCTATACCCTGTATGGGGTAAGACAACGTCAAAAGAAAAGTTTCTTTTTATAATTGTTTTCTTGAAAAGCGATGACTGTAAAATTATGTTCATTTAATTAATTGATGTTAAGGCATATAGGCTAACTGCAGTCGGTTGAATAAAATACCACTTCACGACCGGTCTCGTTCCTATTAGAACTCCTCAGAGGAACTCAGATTTTGAAACGACAATCGCATGAATTGCTTCTGTCGCTTTATACTACCCCGCCATCGGTCCTATCAACTGAATATGTTAATTTTAAGCTTATATATTGTGCACGCTCACTACAGTAGTGAGCTTGATGCGATATTTATGCTTTCATTCCCAGCCAAGCCACTGCCTTTTTTACATTATAATATGAATTATAGGAGCTGGTATTATAGGAGCCCTAATTGTAGGTAAATATAGGAGCTGCTAAACTAAAATGTTTATGGTACGTGACTTTTAAATTGTCTGTATGATATTAATATATAAGTGTGTTTTGTAATAATGCAATGGAATTGAAGATTACATTAACTGAACTCAACTACTAAGACATTTTGCTGTCAAGTAACAAGTGGTAACAGGATGCGGAAAATGAAATGACTGATATGCTTTTTGTGAGCAAGGCAAGATTTGATTTAAATAAAAGAAAGTCGGGCAATAAGAACAATTTATCGTTCACCCATAATCTTAAATTACTTAACTTTCACAGTAATTAGGGAAAGGAACGAATTAATGTTTGTCAAAAACATGCGTTTTGCGAGTGATACCAGTCTTAATTTTAGTGTTGGAACTTTGGAATTAGGACATAGTTAACGAAGTCCAAAATTTTTGAGAGAAAATCAAAAGAAAGCACAAGGTTACACTTAAAATAATAATTTTTGCTCGAAAATTGCTTTCAATTTTGCCCACTAAACTTGGATGTAACACATTTGAAGGAATGCTTGGCGTCAGCTTTCGTTTGCGTGGACATGAGCTCGTAAGCGCACTCAAAGACCTTTGAAAAAACAAATTTAATCACGGAAAAATCCCACCAAGCGGTAAAACAGGCCTGCCACTTAGTAATGTATTTGTACAACGCATAAGCAACCATCACTTTGGCGCCCAGCACCATTTTGAATGTATGCATGTCCCTTTTTATTCTGTGCACATTGGAAGGAAGGGACAAATGTTTGTAAACTGATAAGCTTTCCGGTCAGTTTTGATTTACGAGAAGGATAATCAGAATTGAGCGCTCAAGGGTCATAACTCTCATTTATAGCAGCTTTCGTTGCTGCTATAATAACATTCGCTAAAGCAGTAAAGTTTTTAGGGTGAAGTTAATATTAGATGTTCTTATGGTGAACCCATAGTTTCTAACCTGAGATAAGCGATTGGTAGCTCAGCCGGGTAGCGCCGTCCAAGACAGCTACTACATAATAAAAATGTCTGAAACTAAACCAATTCGGTAGGCTATTTTTAAAAGATATACATCTTTCTGTTCTTGAGAAAAAATTTTTATTTTGTTGGGTAATCTATCTCACTTTTTTAAGACCAAGTTTTTACCATGGCCCTATAAAAAGACCCTGAATCCCAACGAATAAGAAAAAAGAGTAAAAATTATGTTGCTCCTTAGTATTTATAAAATATGCAAGCTACTATTATAAACTTTCAATATGATAAACCAGGAAGTGGGAAATTTTTTGTTTATTACTCAAAACTTATTTCAAGAAAACAGCATTTAGCCCACTATTATTCAACCACGGAAGAGAATATACTTAATCAGGATGAAGTTTCTAGTAGCATAGTGAAAACTGTTTCTTGGAGATCAACATTGCTTAGCCGATTGCTTTGCCCACATCCGAGAGACAATGTTTGTCTTGGTAAAATTTTTGAATATCGCTTGTTGAAATCTATGTTTTTGTAATTCTTTTTCAAGTAAAGAGTTTTTTAGCGAGATAAAATGTATGCAATCAAATTTGATCCCCTGTGTGTCATTAAACAAAAGATTTGCAATTTCACCACAATTTTTCAAACATTGAAATAAATAAAACACTCATAAAAGTGAGCACGTAACCGGTGCGACGGTGTAGTGGTTCGAGCGTACGCTTTGCAATTGGTAAAATTGGATTTCATTTCCCTTGTCGAGTCCTTCCAAAACACTCTCAATACTGATATTCAAACCTTCCCTGTTTGGCGCCCAGCACTAAAGCCAAAGTGTGGAGAGCAAGCCAGCAAGTTGGCTTGTTGTGTTCTAGAACAAGGGTGTTCAACCTGGGTTCCCTGGAACGTTGGCCAGGGGTTTTGCAAGTGGTCGCTATTTGCTCAGCAAAATGCTGTAAAAGTTACGCACTTTCATACCACAATATTTTCTGCTCGAGAAAGCTACTACCGGTATCCATTAGAATCTTAGCTATGAAATATAATTATCTTATTCTCTCATATTTGCTCTGCTCCGTTTATGTTTAATATGATTCTTTTTTTGTCTTTTATGGCGCTCGCGCTCTTCCTTCTGTTAATTATTTACAAAATGTATTCTAGAAAATGAACAAAATATAATCTGATTTGCTAACTCTCTATTCATTGTCTTACAAAGACGGTTGTATCAAGGTGATACACCTGAGTACGTAACTGCAAAAACAAATACATAAAAGTAAGCTTGTAGAGTGCCGTGCAAGTGAAAACAAACTCGAGTTTTGAATTCTGTTCAAATCGAGTTAAGCCTGATTAATATCCTGACGACCTACTTTAATATTAGGCCTAGGCCATGGATTGATAACTTTGAACTATTGGAGGACTCATTGCAGACTGGATTTCACACTACAGCTGCGAGTGACCCTTACTTAGGTTATGTTTAGTTCATGTAAATTTGGTAAAGACTTGTTGGAGCTCAACTTTCTGAGTTCAATCAAAATTAATGATCCAATGTGGCTTCGTCTGCTTGTGAAATAGCGACAACCTTCTTTTTGGAAATCGAAATCAAATCACATTAAAGAAATATGAGTACACCCGCGTGTCGTGCATTCATAGTTTATGCTAATCGAGTTTTTCAAACGAGATGACTAGTTAATACATCGCATGCCCAACATGATATTTTTTTCAGAGAACTCCAACATTAAACGATCATAGTTACGAAAGCTTGCAATACCATTTTGAAGCAAAAAAAGGTAAAAAGTTTTGTTTTATTCCTGTCGTTTTGTTTTTGCTAATGAGGTTACAATGTCAATGCTGCCAAGAATTCTACAGAACTTTTGAGAAAGATACTTTGCAACAGTTTTTCTACTTCACTGCAATATTTGTGGTGGAAAATATCGCCTCACCTACTGTTTATCTCATCTTTTAAATTTCCCTAATTATGGCCTTGAACTTCACAACTTATCTTTTAATTTTGATGTAGATGAAAATGGATATCTCATCCTCAATCCTCCCACTACTACATTGCAGGTAATTATGATATGTATTTCACATTGAGTTAGAGAAAACAAGATGCAGGGTAGCGTTTGTGGGAGAAGATTTTTTGTCTAAAAATAATCCTTAATAACTTTTATAATGATGGTATTGATATATTTTTCAGGAAGCTCATGAGAAACCGGTATATGAAGCCATTGAAGATAGAAAAGTAGATTAATTTAAATAGCAGTAATGTAGCTATCTAAGCGTAGCATTCACACATTTCGAAACTATGAACTCATAATCTACCCCACTAAGGAATGACGTTGGGAGTTTCGGCGCCCTCCAATCTCCATCCAACTTATTTTGACTTCAAAACAAAGAGCTTCTTAAAAAAACGAGCACTTAACGATCTCTTTCAAAGTTGCATGATTTTCAACAAAAAGTTTTTCTTTAATAAAAAATGATTATGGAATGCCAGGGCTCAAAGAGCTAAGATTCTATAAAATTAAAGCTTTCCCAATCAAACTCTTCCTATACGTCTGTGTATCAAGTGATCACATTTGACAAAAGCATTTGCTAAACAAAAATAAGAGTGGAACCAGTGATTAAATCCTAATCAGATGGATTTACTAACCGACTTTACTGCATGTCAATAATAGTAAAACGTCTGCCATAAACATGCGTTAATAAAGTCAGCTTACAAATTGTATCATTGCAAGAAAAATTGATTTCTTTTATTTAAGCATCTACAGCTTTGCTTACAACATTACATACTGTTAGAACCTCAATATTTGCAGAAACTTATTTTATTCTAATCAGCGCAATCGATTTGGTTTATCTTGATGTATGCATCTAAACTGACTTTTTAACTGTTTCTGCAAAACAAAAAATGTTCAATCTACTCCTTATAAGATATATCTGCTTAGATCATCAGTGGTGAGGTTTGCATAGTCATGCTCAGACCGCAGCAAATGCCTCAATAATTGTAGCCTAGTTTATCACAATGCGCTATAGGAGAAGCAGAATTTATAACCTAAACCTCAGTGCTTGTGATGCTTTTAATATTATCAATTGAATGTTGTTATTGCAAGGCGTCCATCAAACTCAATTTTGTCCGCAACGAGCGAGTAAGCTTGAGGATGACAACAGCTTTTCTGTTCTAGGAAATGAAAACACGCCAAAAGATAAAACATCCAGTTTCACATTGCAAACCAATCATTTTGGTTGAATCATGTTGTCCTGGTGAAAAAGTAGCGATTTATTTCGAACCAGTCACAAGCACATAATGTTAGCACCACCACCACCAACTGACATTGGTGGTTGTTTACATCACTGATGTCTTATGACACGCTTGGTGAGCAACTGCACAATTCTAAGATAAAACACAATGATTACTCGTTTGAGAAGCAGTATGTTCTATTAATCTCACTCCTGTGTTATGTCTGTGACATCATACTCGTATACTTTATCATCTCTTACTGTAGGAACCTGCCGCACACCCAAGGACAGAGTATGACGACGTAGCAGTTATGAAGGTAAATATTTGTTGACCAAAAACATGCAAAAAAATCGTTCTTTTTTTAGTCACGAAGATAAAAAAAAGATTTTTTTTATTCAACATTTTACCATTACACTTACATTTACCCATGATCCTTCTTCCTTTCCCCCTCCCATTTACAAAGGTGCCGATTGTGTTCCTGTGCACAACCAAATTTTGTAATTATTAAAGCCACTAATGTAGTAAGAAAGGGGGCTAAGAGGTTTTAGCCTCTTAACATTTTTTGTTCAACCCCATCTCTACCCGAAAATTCTTTAATTCATAACTAAGAACTAAAGAAAATTGAAGAAGTGAATCTTCAAAATAATGCCTTCCAATCAAGTCCGCTCCACCCAATAACGTTTAGCAAGCTCACTCTAGCCCGCGTGGGATCAAAGCACTTTTACCAAGAAAGTCGGTAACCAGCTTAATACAACAACGCAAATCGTTTCTAGTGCAACCAAATCCATGCCTTTAAGATGCCTTTCAACGACGACCAGCATTGCTCCATTACAAATAACAAGCAAAGCATCAGTGGCTGCAATACCGCAATATCTCCATTGTCTCGAAGAAAATACTCCATTAAAATCAATACTTGGGCAAGCTCCTCACACAGCAAGGCTGAAGTCCAGAAAACCTTTCTACAGGACGACCCCAATTATACGTGATGTGTCAGGAGAATGGAAATAATGTTGTTATGAAGGCACTTTTCTCGTGAAAGCATCGTTGTGATCCAATGATGCTACTACTCGGCTTTCATAACACATCAAAAAAGCAATGGGTCTCACCAAATAGGCTTCTGCCAATGCACGCAAGAAACACATGGCTGGGCCGTAATTGAAACACTAAACTGCTCTCATTGCATATCTCAGCAACAAGACGTTGATCGCCTAGAGCAGTGTTTCTCAACCTTTTTAGGGCCGTGGCCCACTTCAGAAAGCCACAAATTGTTGCGGCTCACTTAAAAAAGACAATAATGTAATAATTAAAATGTCACTAGAATAAGAAATACATAAAATAACAAATTTGTAAAGCAAGAAGAACTTTCTATTCCTCCGTTCATTATAACGTAACAGTGAAGTTGATCTCCAAAAAAAGGCCATTACCTCTCCAGTAAACAGGATTACGTCATAGTCAGCTATTTGCAATCACAAGATTCCGTTACTGACTGTTCAAATGAACCAGTATTCCTCAATATTTACGCATGTGACGATCCATTTTCAAAATGCACAGAGGTCCGTGGCCCCCCGGTTGAGAACCACTGGCCTAGTGTTAGACTCTCCAGTTACTAAATAATATCAAAGCTACCATATCATCATTAAATTCGAAAAAGATTTTAAAAGTGGCTGCCCAAACATAATATTGTGCTTCAAAAGCGACCTCTTACGGTATAGCAAAAACTGAAAACTTAACAACGATCAAAATTTATTCTTTCCAAACTTTAATAGCAAATGTCGCAACTTTGATGTATCAAAGAACCGCGGCAACAACATTTTATTTGCTTAAGCGCTTAAAATGTCTCAACTCAACGTCTGTGTAAGATTGCTCTGTTAAGTTGTTAATGCGATTTGCTTTTGCAGATGTTGAGTCTGACGGACCTGCTTTCGCAGCAATGTTAATTTTGAACGCTTAAACTTTACTTGCTGGCATTCATCTTTTAGTTTTTCTAAGTTTTTTTCCATTAATTTTAAAAAGTTTGAAATTTAGAAACAGCACATCTGTATTTCCTAGCACATACATGTACGATATAAATTTCCCAACTTAAATACTCTTTGTTTAATACGCGATGCAAATTTTGCATTTTTTGGCCATACAAAATGATCGCGCAGAGAAGTAATTCTAATGATCTTGTATTTTTTCAAGCCAAGTTTCTCGTCCAGCAATAAAACCGAATACCTCACACCCATACAAACATCCGAAACCGGATACCTCACATCGGTAAAACCATCCGATAACGCCCCCAATCCACCAGCAACAAGCTAAACCGTAAGTCTCTGTTATTATTGCCCGTGTAAGTTTTGTTTCGTCGTTTGTATCTTTTTTTTGCATCATTAAGTCAAGTATTATTTTTGCAGCTGTTTGGCTCATCAAATCTCGAGCTGCATTAATCTTGATAAAGACACATTTCGACAAATTTCTCTTTTTGGTTGATGATCTTGAAGCAGAAATATACTACGTCAAAAGTATTAGCAATTTCGAAGGAATCTAAATACATTCCATTTTACTGTATCGAGTTGTTCACAAATTAATAGTTGGTTTTTCATCCGATTTTTACCTCTCTCCCTTCATGTGTGGCATTATCACGCCTTTTGAAATCGGTCCCCCTTTCATGTTACGCATATTTATACAAAAACATTCAAGCAAACTGAAATTATTAGGATTCGCCATAAAAACTTCGGTAAAATTTAGTTGTATAAAGATATCTCTTATTTTTCCCCTACCCCCTTTATGCAGTACCAATGTGACCGATTTGCTTTCCCCTCTCCCCCTGAAAGCTTCATGTGATATTTGAATTGCCCCTATATATGACTGCCGAATTTCCCGTAATTAAATTTGCTAACATACAGATGTCGACAACATATTTTGACTTCTTCCTTGTTAGTGTTGATTTATTTTACAGAAATGAACAATGCACAAAAAGATTTCCAATTGTGGCATCCATAAATCAAATACAAATACAATTGCTAAATGGTGTCCCATGTTTGACAAAGTTGTCTGTTACGAACTAGCAGCTATTTGCTAATGCATTATTTTAAGTGAAAAACAATTTTTAACCGCTTGTGCATTATATATCATGCTGAATCTTCGATTTGGTCACTTTTAGCGGATAAGCAATTCGTGTCTGTTTGACCTAAATTCGACTCCAAATGTTTAGTTGTTAGAAGTTGATTAGTAATGAACATATTTGCTCACGGATCACAAAAATAATTTTGTCTGTTAGCGTTTGTAAAAGACAACTCCCTGCAAATATAAGGATGGGATCTTGATGTTTTCCTCCTGCCCCTTTTAAGTTCGATATGTGATACAATAACTTTAATTTGCGTTTGTGAGTGATTTCAAATAAATGTCTTTGCTTTAATTTTACCCATAAACGCCCAATGTTGGAAAAAATTTGAATGCCCTCAAGAAATGAATTTTAGTATTGGTAATATATTCTTTTGTTTCACAGAGACAACCACAGGCGATTTTCTTTGATGTTTTCAAAAATCCTGATTAAAGCATTGTACTTTCCTCTTCTGACGCATTCATCATAGGCTTTTGTCAACTTGTTCCGTTTAGTCTGAAGAATTATGACAAAATTTTATCTTTTTCTCCCGTAATTTTGCAACTTCTCTCTAAATTTCTGCTACACACTCCTTCCTACTTTTCATTTTGGCTCCAAAATACCATTACGGTTCAACAACTTGTATTTTTCCCAACATTGTTCAGGTCACTATAAATTTATCGTCAAAAGGTTTTCTTTAAACATCTCATGAAAACAAAATCTGTTCGAAACTTTCTCCTGGTGTTCCATTATCAAATGCATGCCCAAGCATCAACCTTCTAAATGGTTACAAAATTTTCTAATCCGACGTGATATATTCAGTTTTAACATTGCTTTTTATTTCTAATATTGATGTATCACATGCAAAATTGTTTAGTTCGCACTTTTTTGTGATAACATGCTGTAGGCGAATTTCTACAAAACTCTGTGATTAACTGATTAGCATACGTTAGTCAATGAGTTGGTTTCCAATATTTATAATTAAATCTCTAAGCATGTCTTTTGTAGCTAACACATAATTTCCTGTTTTGATTTAACTGTAAGCACTTTTCTCGATATCGCTTAACTGTAGACTACCTGTAGTGGCTGTGTAGTCCAAAGCTGGATAGCAGCTAACTTTAGCTTATTGTGTTTATTTGATTATTTTTGTCATAAGCTGATAGTTCAAATTTTGATCAAAATACCAAAAGACCTTTTAAAGATACAGTGGTGTTCACATCTTTTCTGCTTGATGCTCAGCACGTAAGAGAGAGTATAGAGAAAAAGCCAACAATAATGCTTACCGTGATATTATGGCGACCTTAAGAGATACGGACTCTGAATCATTGATGTTTTGCTAAAATCATGTGGGTGACTCATAAACATTCTCGTTCTGTTCATGCGCTCGTTGTTGTACTGTGTATTGTTGTTGTAAATCATTCGTTGGCCTCAATGTTAAAATCATTCGTTGGCCAAAAAACTGGTCATAAAAGAGAATACATAGCTACATATCATGATGTAACAATACAGGCTGACTAAGCCGTATGGCCAGGCGTCGTTCCGTGTGACGTGCGGCAGAGTGATCTAGTAAATAAGCATATAAAAAAAGGCTTAGGTTTAGTTGATTTTGATCAGAGATATTCCGCCTATCCAACTCCGACATATCTGAGCGATTCCGTTTCTGTTGCTAAGAACTCAAAAGATGTGACTGAAAAAACTAAATCAGCTCGAAACTTTATTCATACATTAATACGTTAAGACAAATGCATTTCGCTATAAAGCATCATCAGTGCTGTAAAAGAACAATAAAAGCAACTAAATCTAAGGTTCCAAGCAATAACTCTACTGACAAATCTACACTCATCATATAAGTAATTATATATCCAGCGTATCAAAACAAATAATTTCGTATTATAGTATTGCAGTATTACCCACAAGGCAGCAGACCATTATGACGAAAAAAAATACGATTAAAACGCAGGCTGATAGTAGACTAAATTTAAAGTAGTAAAAAATATTAAAGCACAGTGAGAAATCATACTAGGTTATATACGAGGTAAAATCATTTTATTAATATTTATTTTTGCATTAAGTATGCGATACCATTTGGCTTCATAAAAGTTTAAATTTTCAAATTCAGGTTTTATAATAAATATAACAAAAAAACATTGCGCTATATCAGGTTTACCAGTAAATATTTCCTTATGATGTTTATCATAATGTCTAATTAGGGCCGAATTATCATTATTTTCAGAGTAGTGAAATTTTTTCCATAGTACTCGATGTTTTGTCCAACGTTGTGAAAAAGATGTCATTGTTTGACCAACATAGTAATTGTCACAGTTTTTGCAATATGCCGCGTAAATACCACTTTTTTTTGGTATTTACGCGGTATTAAATGTAAATAAATACTTAATGTAATAAATGTAAATAAATTAAATTTTTTTGGTATTAAATGTAAATAAATACATTTTTGGTATTTACGCGGCATATTGCAAAAACTGTGACAATTACTATGTTGGTCAAACAATGACATCTTTTTCACAACGTTGGACAAAACATCGAGTACTATGGAAAAAATTTCACTACTCTGAAAATAATGATAATTCGGCCCTAATTAGACATTATGATAAACATCATAAGGAAATATTTACTGGTAAACCTGATATAGCGCAATGTTTTTTTGTTATACTTATTATAAAACCTGAATTTGAAAATTTAAACTTTTATGAAGCCAAATGGTATCGCATACTTAATGCAAAAATAAATATTAATAAAATGATTTTACCTCGTATATAACCTAGTATTATTTCTCACTGTGCTTTAATATTTTTTACTACTTTAAATTTAGTCTACTATCAGCCTGCATTTTAATCGTATTTTTTTTCGTCATAATGGTCTGCTGCCTTGTGGGTAATACTGCAATACTATAATACGAAATTATTTGTTTTGATACGCTGGATATATAATTACTTATCTTCCAGGTTTTAAGGAACCAAACAAAAATCCAAAATAATGCTTTGTTAAACATAATCAAATTAACATAACAATAATTAACATAAACAAATCCACCGAAGCTTTTCGTCCCCTCACGGGGACTTCATCAGGGCTAAATAAAAGAAAAGAGAACAAACTTTTACTCTTAAATTTAATATGGTATTAAGATACTAGTCATTGATAATTCAGTTAGTAACGTTTTAGCACTGTACCGCTCAATGGAACACCTGTAAGAGCGACTTGGCTCCTTGTGAATAACCAAGTTAATCAAACGCCTTAAGCCATCCCTTAACATAAAACTTGGTTATTCACAAGGAGCCAAGTCGCTCTTACAGGTGTTCCATTGAGCGGTACAGTGCTAAAACGTTACTAACTGAATTATCAATGACTAGTATCTTAATACCATATTAAATTTAAGAGTAAAAGTTTGTTCTCTTTTCTTTTATTTAGCCCTGATAAAGTCCCCGTGAGGGGACGAAAAGCTTCGGTGGATTTGTTTATGTTAATTATTGTTATGTTAATTTGATTATGTTTAACAAAGCATTATTTTGGATTTTTGTTTGGTTCCTTAAAACCTGGAAGAAAAGTTCCCCCCTATCCGAAATTTATAATTACTTATATGATGAGTGTAGATTTGTCAGTAGAGTTATTGCTTGGAACCTTAGATTTAGTTGCTTTTATTGTTCTTTTACAGCACTGATGATGCTTTATAGCGAAATGCATTTGTCTTAACGTATTAATGTATGAATAAAGTTTCGAGCTGATTTAGTTTTTTCAGTCACATCACATATAAAAAGAGGCATCATTATTTCAATTCATTTGATTAAATTTAACTTCAAATTCGATTCTCTTCAAATCAAATTCAAATCAAGATTCGTGCTTCCAACGTTGCGTTTATGATTTGAAATATATTCGTTCTTTGGAATCAGACGTGCTGTGGGAACACTACAAGAATACAGAAACTCGATCCTCACAATATCACAAAGGCATTTTAAGCGGATTTCATCTCCGTAATGAGGCAAAAAGATGATGAGATTAATCCGGACAGGCAGCGTGGTTCAATTGACTAAATACTAGCAAATAAATCATGAGTACAAAAGCACGAATGAGCAACTATCATACAAAAATATCCGAGATTTGATCGCGCTTGATTGTGCGTCTAAATTTGTCGGTTGGCTACTTCTGTTCAGAAAATTTAGTTTATAATTTAATGCAATGGTGGCACAAAACTGCGTCTTTTGTCCATTGACGCTGTGATATTATCAACTTTACACTACCTAACTAAGACATATGTTATTCTGAGATGATTGACAAAAGACAACTATTGTCTCTTTAGTGCAGTTGATGACCGACAAGAAGCTAGAAGCTTTCGATAAAGCATAGCTTAGACCGTCACACTGGACCTAGTGGACCTAGTATTGGTCCCACAAGTGTGTCGGCCTAAGATATGCTTTACTAAAAGTCTCTAGTTTCTTGTCGGTCACCAACTGCACTGAGGAGACCTGATAGGTGGAAACAGTGTTACTGTCTGCAGTTTGCTAAGTGCATCGTTTACCTCTTGCAATACTGTACCAACTATTGTGTTTTTAAATTTTAGCTCTTGTACTGTAAAATTGGGCTTACTATTGTACGAATTACCAATCCCATGGTGGAATCAGCATTAATCGTGCTAAGATTGTAGAAAATTGACTCACCTCTTTTAAAGACCAATACGTACTGTCCTTACATTTACTTCTTACTGTTAAACTACTTTGCTAACATTTAAACCAGGAACTTCGCTGCAATGCAACACATTAAAATTGCGAACACTTCTCAAAAATGCTCTAATCGTTGAGCTTCTCCGCGTCCTTTTCCTCGTCGCTGGTATCCAAAAAATGCTTCGATAGGGTCTTGATTTATTCGGCCAAAACATAGCTAGCTCAGCTCAAATAGCATTTTTTTTTACAACAGCCGACATCGAAAGAAATGTACGTTAATTCGTGAGCCTTCTTCAGTGCTTCGGCTGAGAAGCATAGGACTACCGGTACTTGTTCCATCAACTCCAAGTTCAGCACATTGAACTTTTGCGTTTCTGTACCAATTTGTTAAATAATTTGGAAAATCGTTTTCCAGCCCAGCCAATCGACTGTCGTGGATATCGCTGCATGGTAGTCGTGATATTTTAATATCGAAGTTTTGGAATCCTGCAAAAATACAACTTTTCACTGATTGTAGAGCGCACATTTTGAGTTGAAAGCTAAAAGCTAGTTGCCAAAGCATGTTAGTAGCAAAGTATCTGTTGAGGTGAGATATAAAAATTCTCTTTTCGTAAACAGATGGAAGGATGCTTCTTCTTTGTGTGGAGGGTCATCCATATAGGCTACCGATGGGATCACATGCTGGCTGTGGTGGTATCAAGCCAGCATCGAGTATCGTCAACCAAAACCGTCATCGAAGGATGTTAGTAGGTATCGAAATCTTGCTTTGAGTAGTGCTACTGATCTACCAATGAGATAAATCCATGTATCCACAAAACAAGCAAAATTGTAAAAAAATATATTCAGGGGGCGTATTTAAGGAGTCCCGGGTGCGCTGGAAACCACATGGTTAATTACATAGGCAACACTGCAACAACAATTAGAATACACGTATTTAAAAGCTCTTTTTAACAAAGAAAAGATCTGTTTCTTCCATTGAAGACGAATAAATTACCTTCAGTCAAATTTGTTATTGCTTTGACCCTATAAGTCTATAAATTGTATTTGCTTGCAGTCCCGTAGCACTCCAACTTCGGGTCCTCCCCCCAAAGTAAGCGCAAGAGCCCCTGCGCACAGGTCATATCACTTTAGAGGTGTAAAATTGAAAAGCTGCATTAAGAAAATACACCACAATTTGTACATAAGTAAACAGGCTAATGTCAGAATAAAGCATGCCGATACCGAAGGTGCAAGTCATAAAAAATTCGGCACCGATGCCAGAGTTCAGTAGGACATTTATGCAGACACTGCGAAACGAAAGCAATGACACTGAAAAACATGATAAAGTTATAAAAACACAGTATCATTTAAATAGTCTGGAGCGAACCTTTTTGTTCGCAAATGCTGTTATGACATTGTCATAATCAAGAGATCGGGCGCAGTCATTTTCGATTGACAACATGGCTAATGAAGATAGTCTACTGTCTGTCATAGACGTTCTATTAAAAGTTTTGATCAGTTTCAATTTGCTGAAGCTTCTTTCAGCGCTGGCAACAGTCACGGGGCAAGTTAGTAAGATTCGAAGTGCGATGTACACATTCGGATACAATTCAAATAAATGAGTCTTTAGAAGATAGTTCAGAAAGTCTTGAGCCGTATTGAGATTGCGTTTTTTTTGTAAAATTAAAACAAACCGCTGTAGCTCAGCGCTCATTTCATCAGAATCAATGTCACCGAACTTTTTTTGGACCTCTTTGCAGCAAGTAAGAAGAGCATTTTCTTGTTGCACAAGCAAAAGTTTGTCTCGTGTGTACGAAAACGAAAAGGCGGAAGAAACCTCACGTAACAAGTTAAAGCGCTCCTTTATTGACATAATAGCCTCGTCTACTAATGGATAGAAAAAGTTGCTTTTAAATTTCAGTTCAGGAGTAGCTCGTTGTTCCTCTTCACCTTGGTAATCAAACAATCTTCTTTTCTTTCCACTTCTTGACGGAGGAAAAGAAGGATCAATATCCAATTCCTGTGCTATTTCAACAGCAGATGTTGCGGCACTGTCATAACCCGTTGTGCGATAGTTTTGCAAAAACTTTTCAGTTGCCTGGATTTCCGTTTCCATTGTATGAAGGGAGACTCCATACGATTGAAGAATCTTGCTTGCTTTATTGACTTGGAATAGGATATCATACCAAATAAACACCGACAAAAGAAAACTCCATTTTGATAAATGAGCTATCAACGATTTTGTTTCTGAGGCAGCTCTTCCATCTTTTCTTTCTATGGAAATGGCTTCCAAGTCTTTCAGTGCCAGCAACACCTCTTTTAAATTGTATCGAAGAGGTTTGATGCATTTAATTCTGCTTTCCCAACGAGTATCAGATTGTGACTTTATGGACAGCTCCACATGTTTCTTCAAAATTTCCCAACGCTGAGCAGAGGAAGAAAACAGCACATACAACCTTGTAAGTACTCCAAAAAATGTCAATGCTTCCGTCGATGAATTAGCACTGTCAACAACAACTAAGTTAAGGGTATGGTTTGCACAGGGCACGTAAACAGCTTTGGGATTGATGTCTAGCATTCTTGCTTGGACCCCAGAATGTTTTCCTTTCATGTTAGCACCATTATCATATGACTGACCTCGACAATCAGACAATTCGAGTTGCAGTTCGGTCGCTTTTTCTAAGAAAGCGTCCAACAAGCCTTTCCCAGTACTGTCACTTATTCTCAAGTAGCCAAAAAATGTTTCTTTAACAACAGCAGCTTCTTCATTACATAGTACATAACGGAGAATGACAGACATTTGTTCATGATGTGACATATCTGGAGTGCAGTCGAAAATTATAGAAAAATATTTTGCCAATTTCAATTGCTGTAAATTTTCTTTTTCAACTTCTGTCGCTAGCAATTCAATTAGTTGATTTTGTATGGTAGGACTCAAATAGTGATCTTTAGTGTTTTTATTCTTGATTCTGTCTTGAAGCTCTTTTAGGATCGGATCTCTTCTTGCCAAAAGCTCAAATATACCCAGAAAATTTCCATTGTGAGGAGATCCTAAGACTTCTTCAGATCCTCTAAAAGCAAGATTCCTTTCCGATAGAAACAAGGCAATGTCGATAAGTCTCTCTAAAACATTTCTCCAAAAACGTCTTTCATTGAAAAAAATATTCATCTCGCGTTTGTCGATAGTGGATGAATTTCTTATCCCTTCAGCTAGCAACATCCATTGACTGCAGCATTCTTGGTGGGAAATGCCGTTTTCATGGTCTTTCAGTTTTTTCGAAAAACCCTCCCATGTATTTATACCACTACAAAAGGGGCTTAGTGTTTTTCCAAATAGCTTACAACAAAAGCAAAAAACTTGATCTGATTCCCCAGAATAAACTAGCCACGACCGTGAAACACTTTCACCATTAGGTAACACACGTTTATAATGGTTGGAGGAAAAACGTCGCCTTGGAGTTGTGTTATTATATGGAAAATTCATTATTAGTTGATGTGGTCCACGCTTTACTATATCACATCGTTGAGCATCAGAAATACTTTCGGGCCATTTACATGGGTCATCAGGGATAGGGGTAAATTGAGATTCAGTTATTTTTGATATTGAAGGTTGCGTATTGGCAGGTAAATCACAACTTACATTTTCTGGAAATTCACAATCACTTTGATGCTGATCGTCATAGTCTTCTTTTTCTTGTACACTATAGTTTTCTTCATCCCTCTCGGTACTAGTGCCAGGTCTACTCTGCTCAGTAATCTTGAAAAAATCTGTCATCTTGGGCAATTTCGCTACAGCATCTCGAGCAGTGGCTGCTTCTTTTCTCTTTTGAGCACCACTTTTTGAACGTTTCATTCTATACAATGTCAATAAAATACTTTATCTGCACTCTGCAGTGTATATATATATTGTCCCGGTATTTATAGCCAAACAGAATTCCAGACCATTCTATGATTGTTGCGTAACAAGGGCATTGTTACGTCAATCGAATATTCAAGATTCTACCAGAAAATCAATCGAAATATTCTAGATTCTGCGAGATAAAATGACGTCGCATTCACTTATGATGTCACAAGCCAATTTCTTCCTACAGTTTAAATCGGTTGTAAACAAGTCTGCTGAACTGAAAATAGTCACGTAGCCAAAAAGCAATTTCAGACTAACTTGGGCCTCCAAAGTTGGCCTGGGCCCCCCCAATTGGGGTTTGGGGGGCGGCTGCTACGTCTCTGTTTGCTTGCTTCACAACAGGCGCTATTACAGTAAGAGTTTTTCCAAAATTTTTCTGAGCCACCAGTCTACCACCTCATAATAAAGCATTGACACTGATGTTTTTCCCTACAAGGATAGAAGAAATCAAGATCTTTAATTAATAGAGAGGTACAAGTTTAAGGCAAAATGCTGCGATAAACATGCAGATATTTATTGGTGAGTCTCCATCAAGCGGATTAGTTTTGTGATAGGAAAGGCGGCTTGCGTCTATTCAGAGAAAAATTTGAATTATCAAATGCAATATACTCACCCGCATACATGCAGTAAAACCACTGGTCAATCTTTAAAATAAACTTACATAAAGTAGTAAAGGCAAGCAACAATACTTCTCTTTCTTAGACTTACGACCTGCACCCGACATAGAGTCAGGCATATTTTTAATCCAATTTAATTGCTGAACAAGTGTTGTTATTAACGAGTAGTTACAGTGCTCAGTTAGAGCATCAACCTGAAACTAGGTTGACTTACGGTAGTAGCTTAGTAGGATAATCAGATAATTAGCTGAAATAGCCTAGGCTTATAGATTTGGCGTCAATATGCAAATAAATATTCAACCTGATTAAACAAAACAAAAGAATATTGTGCTGCTCTCAGAGACTTTATATTGGATACTGTGCGGCTACTTCACTTCAGTTTAGAGATTGTGCTACCACAGTAGTACTGCTACTCAATTTTGGGAGTGGGTCAAGTGCTTTGACACTTCCTTGCAGAGCAACACGATTGAGCATACAGACTGATATTATTGAGACTGTGACCTAATTTATCAAAAAAAAACTTCGAGCTTGAAAAGTAAAAAGATTTTGTTTCATTTTTGAAGGAAAGTTTGAGTAAGAAGGCTTGTCTATTTTTAGTGGGAAAGCTGAACACTAAATCATTTGAAACATAATTTAAACAAAAAATGGGCGTTGCGACGTTTTACTAAAGTGGTTGATGTAAAATAGTTTTCCTTGTAATTCTATAAGCATTCTTAAACTTTCTTGAAACCCAATTCTTAAATAATATTTGGAAACACGTGACATCAGAGTGGTTGCCTTGCTTTCACAACGCCAAGATAACCAACGCTGTGGAAGTTATGCCTTATCGGTACCGTAGGGTGAGTAACCATCAAGGAAATGAAGAATAACGTATTTAATTTATTGTGCATAACATAAGCGAAGAGTGTAAGAAGATTGCAAAATGACCTTGTGGTTATCGAGTCAGCATTTACCCTTACATAATTGCATGTCGTTGTTGGTTGTGGTCGTGCCAGTCAGAGTTGATTACATGCGGAAACACTTTTTTGCTAGACTATAGCAGTATGGGTAGACTTACCATATTTTTGCAATGAAAAACCGGGACGCTTCAGAACAACGGGCCTGATTAGAGGGCTTTGCTGTTATCTTGCGGTAAGTAGGGGTGATCTCCAAAGAAAAAAAAAAGGTCATCACCTCCCTGGCTGCACGATTTTCAAGGCTATAAGTGCACAAATCTCTCTAACCAAGCCGGTGTTGACCTTTTTTTTTTTTGGAGATCACCCCAATTTTTCATTAAAATCTTGAATCTCTGCCTTTGCCTAGAGCCGCAGCTCAGTGTCCCGCTTTTGCATGTTTTGTTAAAGAATTGATTGAGAAGTCCATAAACTTTCCAAAAGTCCAAAAACCGGGACTTTCGCTCAACTGACCAGGACAAGACCACAAATTCCGGGACTGTCCCGGCCAAACCGGGACGTATGGTAGGTCTAAGTATGGGTATTTTCGTGCACATAATTCATAGCTGCATAAAACCTATCAATCTCAATTTTTAGTCACGGTGGAATCAGCGTAGATTTTTTTCATTAGTAGCAGAGTAGGCTAGCAAATAAAGTAGTTACTACCAATTGACTCTACCAGTACTTTATTTTGTTTTCCTATTTACAGCAAAAATGTTTATGTTTGATCAGATCAAAAAATAATTCCGCAATTTTGGATTTAAATTGTATTTACTTTTGTATTGTGTTCTTTTCATTATGTTGATGTACTAGTACTTACCTATTTACAGTACTTGTTTTGGCAAACTTTGATCTTTAGTTAAACCTATGCTGCAAGGTTGTAACTGTAACAGAAAATTAATTTAGACACCCTTTAAATAGGTTCTCCTTACATACATTATATAATCGCAACTTTTACATATTTGTCATTCTATCAAATTGGAGTGAAAAAGAGTGAACATTTGTCAAGTATTTGATATTGATCTTTATATATTTTCAGAACTTCAAATCAGAAAAGTTTTATAAGTGTTTTTAAGTTGAGTTTTAGAAATTTTTGTTCTGTAGCCTATGTTGTTTGGTTCTTCCTGACATGTTTGAGGGCCTGCAAAATTGCAAGGACAGTCATAAATATTTCTAAATTGGTTTGAATCACAAGTATGAGATAGTCTTCTTGATTTGCTAATCTCGTGTTATACCGGTATTGATGTGTTAACTGAGAATGACACTTGTCATCACAAGACTGTGAGTTGAGCTCTGAGAACCTTACTGTAGGCCATGGCTGTGCAAAATTTTTGTTAGCATTTAAGTATTTGTTTTTTGACTTAGCTGCAACTTGCACTTACTGCTGACTCTGAGTAGTTAGGTAAATTTTGCACTGTTACAATCTACTAACCCCTTCATTCTTTTTGTGCTTAATTAGTTGATAAAGTTCTCATCGTTTCATGTAATAATTTGTTCTTTTTAAAATATCTGAGTCCTTATACTTTTTTGTTGTTTTACACCAGTACTTTTTTTACATGAAGCAAGTAAGGAATGTTCTGGGCAGTGTATTATCTTTCTTGCAGTTTGTCTCACTACTTTTTAGGGGAGCTTCATGTGCCGTTTACTTATGTCGTTTTTCCAACAAACTATTTTGATAAATAGAATAAAAGCTTTGAGAAAATGCTTTTTCATAGCTTTAACCTGTCATTTAATTTTGTATTACTAGTCTACTACCTGTATTAATACTGCATGCAGTATTTCTATTTCTAGTACAGCAAAATCATGCGTAGTAAGCTTGTACTGCTTAGCAAAACTACAATGTTAATGTTTATATCATCAAACTGTCAGTCATGCTTGCTAATGGACTACTGTAAGCCATTTCAGTATTAAATACCTGTAGACTTTCTGGCTAATGACGTGATTTGTTTGGCCTATGCTGCTATAGGCTAATTGTTTATTTAACTACTTCAGACTTGTTTTATTTGAATGAATCAACCAAAGGAAAAGAATGTCATATAGCTCAAGGTACTGTTATCATATGTGATAACTATATTTAGAAGAAAAGGCATTAAAAACCAAAAATTGCAAAATATTTTTAAATTTGATTTTTAGAATTTTCTTTTTGCCACCTGGATCTTTTTGTGCAAGTTTTTGTTGGCTTGTTTGTAGCTAAAACCTTTTCCCATCCACACAGCATTGAGTGATTGGGGTTTCCTTAAGAATTGGCTGTAATGCTTGAACTAACTATGACCCTCATCTGCATATCTGCAGAATTTCCATGTTTCAGTAGCAATGCACTCAATTCTCGAGGACACACAAGTACTCAGCCAATACCAATTGAACTTCTTTACTTGTGTTTTTCCCGTTAAATTTTGTTATTGCATCAAAGAAAAAGGATCTTCACTGGAATTTCCTTGCTTAAAATACAAGCCCACTGTGGCAACAGTTCTGGTAACTCCAAAGTAAATCTGAATACAAACATATGTTTAGTTTAGCTGACAGATGGTTTTTTTACAACCTAAGGATATAAGTATTTTGTATGATTCAACTGATTATTGCATGTAGTTATCAGGTTCAGGATTATTGAGTTATCTAATATATAAAGCGCAATTCTGTCTGTGTGCCAGTTTTAACTCTTCTGAAACAGCTGGAAGTACAAGCATCAAACTTTACGCGATTGATCGCCACCCCGTGGTGAGGTTATAAGGGGGTTTGTGGAGTTATAATCAATTTTTTTTTTAATTTGCGGTACCTGTCAAAGGACAACCACTTTTTGCTAAAACGAAAACCAGCTTCCGACTCACAAAAACGGAAACACGTTACAAAAACTTTCATTTGTTTGGAATCTAAAATCACATCACAATCAACGCTTTATTGTGCAATTTGCTTTTTGAGCTTTCTCAAAAATTATTGATCGCAGAAACGCAACTGTGCGCTGTTTCAAGAAATATAAGGTACGTTTGATAAAAACAACTGTACAACGGTTAAAATTTATTTTACAATTCTGCGAGCAATTGTTTATTTAAGCACTTTAAGCCTTCTGAGCATACTTCTTTTCTTTTTTTGCATGCACGCTTACAACTCGCTCTTTGATATTATGATATGGGTGCTACTATAGCGTGAGGTCTGCCGACGTAAGTCACCTACTGAGATGCATGGTGAGCTCTACCACGTGACTCGCACCTACGGAACCACGTGAGGTTTGGGTTAGGGTTAGGGTTAGAACCACTGCCCTAACCCCTAACCAATGATTTATTTGTATCATTCTTAGAAGATGTACAAAGTGTGTATCGTTAGAATAAATTTACCTTTGTGTGTGGAATGTATGTGTGATGTTTGGAATTACTATAGCTATAGTAGTAAGTGTGTAGCTATAGAGGGGTGAGGGATAAACAGTTCAGTGGTAGACCTCACGCTATAGTAGTAACAGGAGGTAGATCTCCCGCTATAGTAGCACCATAATATGTCTAGTATGATTAACACCAACAAGTCTTTCACTACCACCGACCATAATATATGTTTAAAA
Source organism: Trididemnum clinides (assembly GCA_963675345.1). Taxonomy (NCBI): domain Eukaryota; kingdom Metazoa; phylum Chordata; class Ascidiacea; order Aplousobranchia; family Didemnidae; genus Trididemnum; species Trididemnum clinides. Next base: position 30,789,500 of record OY776294.1, on the reverse strand, counting down.
AATTGCAACATTTTTGCAAAATCAGTTTATTGAAAAACTGATTTGTGACCTCATTTTTTAACCGATTTTCAAACTTTTTTTACCAAATTAAAGGGCATTTCAAGGCAATTCCGATAGTGTACAATATATATACTTAATATTAGTTTTTATGCTGAAAAAACTAAATTTGAACACTCGTGATGTAACTTTTTGCCCTGACCAAAAAGTGGTAAGCTGAGTAAAAACAGGTTTAATACAAAAACGTTATGTTAATGTACTAACAATTGCTGTCTTTTAAAAGCTTAGGAAATTTCTTTTCCAGCAATGTGTGACTGTAATTACTTAGGGCTGGGAATTAGTTTACAATGGCTGATCGAAAATTGGTTGACATCGTGTTCCACTTGTAGTTGAACAATCATCCTACTAGACCTAATACACTTGCAATAGTTAGACAAAGTTAGTTCTTTGGTACATTTTGACTACTTTTTTTGCAAGCATGGTTCTTTTGCATTACCTGTCGACGTTTTCAAAAACATTACCAAAAAATGAAGTCTCTAAAGGTTTATGAAATGTAGCCTACTGGTTGAAAACACTCAAAATTTTGTTTGCCTGCGCTTAACAAACTTGCAATTTATACCAAAACTAAGATTTATGGTACATTTTGTCTGTTCTTTCTCAATAGCATGGATCTTTGGCATTATCCATCAAAATATTCAAATAGATTCATCGACAAATGAAGCCTCTTCAAATTTTAATATGTAGCCAACTCCAAGCAAAAAACTTCGGATTGCCCCAAGAAAAACAGGAAGGGTAGAGATGGTCCTGTCTTATCTTTTGCAACAAAATATGAGTATCGAGCTACATATGATCTAAATGTTGAAGCAATTTCCTTTGCAATTGGGTGAGGTGGGTGCAGCCAGCTGATTTAATATTCTTAACTTCGACATTACTAATGGGAGCCCTGCTATTGCTATAACTGAACTGTTAGTGCTCCATTTTGGGTTAGTCTGTTCTTTGCATGTAGGATTTTATGCCAGGGCCAAGCAACATGCGAGCAGTCAGAGACGTTAGTTCATACTAATTCACCTACAGTAACGAAAACCTCATAAGTAGCGATCTTAATATTTAATGGGTTAAAACGGACTTCTAGGTCATAATCTCAAATGACATCACAATGCTTGCCACTACATAATGAGAACAGCAGCAGGCAGCAAAATTATCCACTATCATTTTGTTGGCAAACATAAATGGCAAAGCCCATTACTGATATTTGTAATTGCAAGGATATCGGTACAAAACACTAATCTTCATTTAACAGTAGAGAGGTCTGGATTTGGGGCAAAGTTAAATGTAGTGAAACCCCAAGTTTAAGAAAAGATCAAACTTAATAGTAACATCAATTTGTAACACTGGATTAAGAGGAAATGTTTTTGTTTGAAAAGAACTTAATAGGCTTCTATTGCATTAGGTAGTATAATTTTGGAGAATGGCATGGCCCTTTTCATGCTATGGCAGAATCAAAGCAAACAGCGCAGCCCAGAAACTTAATGTCACTAATATAGATGCAAAAGCGGGCCCACCAAAATGTCAAATAGGCCTATTACTATTTAGCTCATTTTTTTAATTGTCAAAACGACAGCCATTTTTGTGACGCCATCAATTTTGACTATGTTTTACTTTGAAGGTGGTGCAGCTGCATTAATTGATACGTTTTAAATCGGCACAGGTGATGGTATGCCCTGCCGGTGTAAAATTGCACCATACTTGGGAGAAACATTTTTTCTATTTTGGCTGATAATAGCTTTATAGAGCTACCGGGGTCAAATCTAAAATTTGAGAAAAGCAAGAACTCTTAACTTCCATAAGCATACCTAAGCGTGGAAAAACGAATATATCATAATGCCTAGCCAGCAGGCACTTAAGAAAGTTTGAGGGAACATCAAAAAAACACAACGTCACTGTTTCAAATCACACCACACGCAATATATTATTGGTATTTTGCTTTATAGAGCTACTGGGATCAAACCTAAACATTTGGAAAAAAAGTAAAGACTCTTCCAACTTTTCAGGGCACGTCGAGTAAGTAGAAAAGAACTTGCTACATAATGCGTAGCGTAAAACAACGTCACTGTGAAACCGCAGCACACGAAAGACGTTTTTGCTATTTTGCTTTCAAATAGCTTAATATCAGAAATGTGTTCCCTACTTCCAAACCAAAGGAAACACAAGGCCACTTTGGGTTCGTGTAAGCAATGAACAGAGCACATAGACTTAAGGCATAGCCAGGACCGTGAAATGAGATATTCTATTAGGAAAAGCAGCACGCCAAGTCGTGAAAATCTTATGTGCAGAAAGACATTAACTTTTGGTAACTGTTCACACAAGAGTCCAATACGTGAAGCCGGCTTGGCCAGTTTAACTGGCATTCTCAATCCCAGCGTTGCTGATGAGGGCCCTGCAAGCGACGTTGTCGTATCTAACATATAAAGCGCAATTCTGTCTGTGTTTCTGTCTGTCTTAACTCCTCCGAAACTGCCCCGCCCACAAACATCAAACTTGACACAATTGATCACCACCCCAGGGTGAGTCTCGTAAAGGGATTCATGACGTCATGATTACATCACAATTAAAGTTTTTTTTTTAATTTGCAGTTTTGAACTGAGGAACGTGGTTTTTGATTAAAACGAAAGCCAGTACCCGACTTACCTACTTCAACAAATTTTGCTTCTTCAGCGCCTCACATAATATCATAATTGATAATCAGTTGTCAAAAAGTACTCATTGTTGAAAGGCGATTAAACGCTTTTTGGGAGATATAAGCAAGGTATTTTTGATAAAAAACATTTTACAATAATTTAAGCTCAATTAACAGTGCAACGCAGCTTCTTATTTTAAGCATTTCAAGCTTTCTAAGCATGCTTCTATGCTTTTTCCTGCTCGCTTTAAACTCGCTCTATGATGTCAAAATACGTCTGGTATGATCAACACAGCCTTTCGCTAACACAGATCACTATCAACTAATTTTTTTAAAAACTACCATATTTTTACAAAATCAGTTTACTAAAAAACTGATTGTGACCTCATTTCTCAATCAATTTTCTAACTTTTTTTAACAAATTAGAGGTTATTTGAAGACGATTCCGATAATATATGATTTGTACATTTACTATTAGTTTCTATGCCAAAAAACTGAACTAAACTTTTTACCCTTACCAAAAACCTGAGTAAAACTAAGTAAACTTACTACAAATATATTATAAATATGGTACTAACAATTACTGTTCTTTGAAAGCATAGGAAATTTGCTTTCCAGTAATATGGACTCAAATTAGTTGGGGCTAAAAATTAGTATATAATGGCTAATCAAAAAGTAATTGCCATACTTGATATTTCATTTTTAGTTAAAAAATTTTCCTTTCATGCCTAAGTAAATAGCAATTTTTATAAAATGTTTTGATTACTCCATGGAAAGCAGGTTTTTCGCTATTATTTGTCTTAATTTTCAAAAAGATTCATCGCAAAGTGAAGTTTCTAAAACCTTTACAATGCAGCCTTCCAGTCAAAAACACTCAAAATATTGGTGTTTGAGTCTTACAAAATTGCAATTTCTAACGTCTTTTGTCACATTTTGACTATTCTTCCTTAAAAGCATCGTTGGTTGACACTATCTATCAAAGTTTCTTAACGCTTCATGCAAGTCGCCTCCCCATTCCACCCTGGGCTTATGCAAAAATTTCTTCGGGGGAAATGAGGCAATGATTTGTAGAGATGAGCACACGATTAATGCAGTGCTCAAAATTGTGCGCGATAAGACGGTGCTGACCACTAATGTATTTGAAGATCAATATCGGCGGTAGTCAAAATTTTGTCGAACTATAGATGGATGGCTTTTTTTGGAGATCAATTGTCCACAGCACAAAATTTCGCCAAATTCACGTTTCTTTTACAATCATGGCAGCCGACAATCATGTTCCACAATTTCCTGAGGGGGAGTGCAAGGATGATTTTGGGCAAACAATCGCTGAAATAGACATTGTATTGTTTCTGAGGGAGGGTGCTCGCATAGGAGCCCCCCTGCATACGCCACTGACTTCACAACATTTAAATTATGCTTCCTTGCACTTTATAAAATGAACGTACAAAGCTTTTTTAAATCGTTGGTTGCTTCAAGCAAGGAAGTTCACTTCCCAAGTACCAAACCGGGCTAGCAAGACTTGGCCAAGAACTCCAGAAACTCTAAAAGAATTTGTGCGGCTAAGCGCAACCCCTTATAATGTTTTTTTGCTTGATAAATTTCCTTTAAAATAACGGTATTTTTCATTTTGGAACGAGAATTACCTATGTCAAAAAACATTAACTTTTCATTACTGTTGTTACAATTACTCACATTCTTAACATCGACATTACTGATGAGCGATGCAACAGTAATTGGATCTTTTCCGGTTAGTTTGTTTTTCTCTGGCTGCGTTTATGCCAAGACCAAGTAATATGCACCCAGCCAGAGATTTTGTGTGGTGCAACTAGGCACACAATTACGAAAAATAGTAAGTAGCCCAACATGAGCATGAAAAATAAGATTTTTCTGAACTTACGAGACGTTAGATAGGTTACCATGCCTCTGACACCAGAACAAAAATTACTGGCTAACTTCAATTGTTACTTCATTATATTAAAATAATTAAACTAGTTACATTTGTCAATTGTAATCAATTAAACAGCAGGGTTTTGCGAAATTGCGAATAAACTTTCCATCTAAAATTGGAAGTATTTGACGACCAAAGCCGCATAACTTAAAAGGAGAAAATTAAGATTTTTATACGATGTGGTTTTAGTTATGCTGTGTGTGTCTTGCTTTCTTCCTTAAACGTATCTCAGAAAGCAATGTTGATAAGCGATAACAAATTTGCCACAGTCTTATCATCTAATTCCACAAACCATGCATGAAAATAAACGAGTTAATATTAATATTTAGGAAGTTTTGTCCCAAATTCGAAAAAATAGCGAAACGTCGTTATCTGGCTAGTCGTTATCTGGTATGTGACGAAAGTAACAACAGTTTTGAGATATTGCCGAAACTTTTTTGTGGGACCCTCGATGATAATTGCGATAACATAGCTGGCTAAATATTTTTTTGCTATTGATAAGTTTTAATTTATCATTGACCGAATGCGTTAAAAGAATTCTACCTTTGTGAAAAGCATTCGAAACTTAACCAAACTTTTTTCTTTACGTTTCGATGTTGTTTCAATCATGATTGGTAAGATATCACGCCACGTAGCAGTCAGCTACATTTTATTTAAAACACATTTTCGGTGGTATTTAAAACTAAAATTGGTTAGAAGTCGTATTCTTTTTTATTTTAGAATTTCATAAGTGGCAAGTGTGAGAAGATTATTTGTAATTAACAAACACTGAACCATTCACTCAAAAATGGTGTTTTTTGTGCTAACCTGAAGTCGAGAGCAATGTGCTTTTTCTTATCATGCGCGATTGAAATTGGCGTTGAAACGTAAAGAAAGCATACCGGTATACATTTTAATTACTTCCAGTTTCGAACTTCCCTCGAAAAATCATGTCTTATGTTAAAGTAAAGTGTGAAAGCTCTTTGGCATTATTGTTCTTTTGCTACGACTGAAATTGGCGTGGAAAAGTAAAGAAGAAAAAAAACTTTTTGATTTGTTTTATGCTCATGGTTCAAGAGATTTTTTTTATGCAAAAGATGTTTAAGTCGCCGTCACTCGCTGTTGCGTTGAACCACGCGATGTCTACGCGAGACCTCACACTGCCCTAAAAAAGATTCAGCCCAACCATGGATTCCTATTCACTGTCTCTCACGCATAAAGCAGTTGATTAAAAATTTTGTTTGCAAAATTGCGAAAATTTTAACAAACTAAAAAAATTACCGAATACCGCCGAACTTTTTGCGCATTGTTGAATTTTATCTGTGAATCCGCCTCATGTGCTTTCGATAATTCGCGCTTTTTTCGCGTTTGTAGAATGATCGACTTAATTAAAAACTGGTGAAGTCGCACTCTGGTACCGTAGTTGTATCTGCCTGGGCTCGAGTGAGTATTAATAGAGTTGATATTAAACAGTTTTACTGTGATATAATCACCTCCAATAACTTATTGTGTTGTAAAGTGTTGCAGATGCTTTTAAGCTGTTTACCAAAACCCATCTGCCTTTGAATCAGACTTAAATTAAGCTACCTACAAAAATGTCAGTGCATTTCCGATTTTTCTATTTCATTGTAGCCGCAGTGGTGTAGTGGTAATGTCATGGGCTTCGGATCAAAAGGTTTGGAGTTCAAATGCGGAAAACGCATTACTGATATTTGCCAGGAAGGGCATCCGGAATTTATGGTGCTATGATGCTCCAGCAAAATGTCTGGTTCAAACGCGTGTGTGTAGTGGTAGACATACATTGAATCAGCCTGTCTGAGCCTGCAAAACGTTGAAAAAATGACGTAAAATCGACTTTTTAAATGAAGATCTCAGACCAAAATAAAATTGGGTATTTAAAATATCTGATGGTTAGTACAATCTGATGGTTGGCTGATGGTTAGTACAATCATCTTTAAAAAATAAGTTAGTAAAGTCGAACTCTTATAATGAAAATAGATTTTACAGGTCTAATTATTTGGTAGTTGTTTAATGTTTTGAATGTGAAAAAACGTTAAAATCTGGGTTGAATAATGACAAATATTGATTTTTGGATAGCAACAAGGCGCTAAAGAGAATTAAAAAGTAACTTGCTTTGACCGAATTAAAGCGTTATCACAAAACTTGATTGGAGTGAATGATTGATATGAATAAGGCAATAAAGTTTGCTGAAATAAGTTAGTAAAAACAATTTTGTCTTTACCGGCAATTTACGTTACGTTTCTTTGTGATACTGACAGCTTGTACACTGATGCTAACAGTAGACATTTCAGATTATCGTGACTACCATTACGGACTGTCCACTGAAACCGTTTTACGCACGAAAAACTTTGATTTCAAGGACGAAAAAACAAGTGAAGAAGATTATAGAGAGGATTGTAAAAGCAAATGAGAAAGTACATTTTTGGTTGTGGTCTGGTTGTAATCTGGTCGAAAAAGAGATACACCGAAATTTCGTACTCGATTTCGGTCCGCGGCTATTTGCTGAGTTTGTCCAACGTTTTGTCATGAAAGGCTCATTTATTGGCAAAAATGTTGCAGTTATCCCAGTTATCGTGGGTTGCAATAGGCTCAGTGATGAAATATGGAGTGATTTTGATATTTGCCTAGGTCAGTGGTTCTCAAAAAGGGTCCACATGGACCCTAGGGGTCCATGTAATATTTCCGGGGGTCCACAGGCAAAACACAACAAATTGGGAATCTACAATGATATTTTGGGGGTCCGTGAAGAAAACCAACTCAGAACGCTCTTTATTTTTAAAAATTCAATTTCTACTGTAATTTACATTATTTTGAAAACTATTTATTAATAATTCTTTCATTATCTTTTTTTATACTTTCTTTTGATTATATATTCACCCATCAGTCAGTGGCAAGAACAAGCGAAGGTGAAAATCTTTTAACTTTTCTCATGAAGTAGGCGGTGAGCTTTGATGTTTAATTTTAAGCAGATATCTCCCTTCCAATGCGCGGTACCTAACCATACATCCGCAACGACTTATCTGTTTACCCGTCAGTCAGTGGCAAGAACAAAGGTCATAATAAAAATTGTTCTTATGTCCAATAGCTATGAAGGGGTTCATCAAGATAAAAAGAAGGGAAAAGGGGTTCATGGGTAAAAAAAGGTTGAGAACCACTGGCCTAGGTCAACAGCAGATTTCAGTAGATGACGTAGTCTTCGGCGGCAAAAGAAACGGTCGATAAACAATAATCTTGAAAGATGTGCTGAAATACAATACGTAAACGTGGGTTAAAATCTATCACATTGTTGTCATGCTGACCTCGACATTTGGTTTTCATTACAAAATCAACATAATTCCAATGCTATTAACTTCGCTTTCAGCTCACTTCTGATTGAAATCCTGATCGTAGTTGTGCGTAAGTTGTGAATTTTTATTTTCTTCATACGCATCATCCAATGTGGTGCTGACATATTGTGATTGCATTTTCACTTGATTAGTTACGCTAGGCAGTGCTAATGAAATTCCATTCTAATGTATTTTCTACTGTTTGGTTTTCTACTTTTGGGGTTGCACAATAATAAAGACTTGAGTTTGTAAGCACAAAGTTGATGGTTCATAATTTTACGTTTTGCTTTTTTCTTGTCACGTTTGTAGAAGGTCTTATAAGTGCGCCGGTAGTCTAGCTGCTGACAGAATGTGCGGTGCATTATTGTCTAGTCAATGCAGCCGAAACACGCCAGTTAGTAATGGGTGGTGAGCAGGACTTTGGTTTAAACAGACTATTTATCATATAACGTTTGTAGATTCGAAGGTGTTTTATGGCATATCGGCCGAGGTTTTCGATTGAATGAAAAATTGTACCGAAATCGTCAAAAAATTCTTTCCATGTCGTGTAAACATCTTTTATTTTCATCGTTCTGTTTTTTTCTGACGATTTTCCTAGAGAATGGCCGAAAATAAGCTTCAAAAATGTCTTAGCACGAATTTAAATTAAATGATTTCATGGTTTTAGTGAGATGTTTTAATGTGGTAGCGAAAGTAGTATGCAGTCTTCACTTTTTGATTAAACCTACACAATTTGTGATTTAGCTATAGATCTGACTTATATTCCCTGTTAAGATGGAATGCTTGTGGTAGAAATACGCTATGCCACCAATGTAGGTAACTTGGAAACTGGTATGAGCTCGAGTTCTTTTTTCCATAACTTGAGATTGTCCTGTAAATAATAGATCGAGAAAGTTTTCGTTCTACCTGACGTGTTAAATTTTTCTATAGCTTCCGGTAGCAGTGTTGTGAGAAGTTACACGTGTGGCATAGTTACCGTTGCATATATCAAGCGAGGTTTGCATTACTTCGAGTTACAGCCTTTTTAAAGTGCTTGGCAAATAAACACTTGTGAATTTGCACCGTTAAAGACACTTAGTACTTTATTGATGTTACTTCAGCTGTGAGCAGCTGTTGTGTTAAAGCTTTTTTCGGAAAACTTATTAAATCTAGCTTGTTCATTTACATTTTTATAACATCGCAGAAATTGCCATTTGTTTTCAGACTTCAAAAGCAACAAATGGAAACGGTATCACCGGATCTATCAACATTGGTAACACGGTAAGCTTCTGATGACTAATGTAGAAAGTTGTCTTCCCAGTTCAAAGCCGATTCACATTACTTGGCTCTTTGCACAAGCGCTCATTTGGAAAATTTTGTTTTATTTGCACTGCGTTGAGTGAATTTTGCGCATTTGGTAGTATGAGCTAAGCTTGACAGGTATCTCGGTGTGCGTTTGAGGTTGATGCGACCACAAGAGTTGTTTGAGACGGCGCTGATGCGATCCAGTAATGACCACTTGCTGTTCCCTCTGAATTTGATCAGCAAGACGCGCTTGCTGATTAAATTTTGATGCAACAGCAAGAAAGTGAATGCGACAGCAAGAAATTTTGATGCAACAGCATAGAAATTGTTTGTAAGAGACTGAATACGCCGCGTTCTGAGTGCTTTTCTAATTTCCCAGTTTCGAATCCAAGTATACTTCTTCTATCTGTTTGGCAAATCAAATACGTCAAGCTTGACAGGTATTTCGGTGTGCGTAGAAGTTGATGCGAATACGAGAGTTGTTTGAGACAGTGCTAATGCGACCCAACAATGATCACTTGCTGTTGAACCGAAGTTTAATCAGCAAGCCGCCTGGCTGATTAAATTTTGATGCAACAGCAAGAAATTGAATACAACAGCAAGAAATTTGGATGCAAAAGCATAGAAATTGTTTGTAAGAGACTGCAAGCGCCTCGTTCTAAGTGCTTTTCTAATTTCTCAGTTTCGAATGCAAGTAAACTTCAACTATATGTTTGGTAAATCAAATACGTCAATGCATTACATTTCAAAAATATTTGGTTGATATTGGGAATATTTGCCACCATTAGTTTTAGATAAAGCGTCAGAATGATTTTGAGAGTGGATGATGTTGACATTTGCATAGCAACGAATGTTTTGTGGTGCACGTCGTTTGTGAAACAGCTTAATACGATGCGTTTTTGGCTTAATACGATGCGTTTTGATCACGTTCATAGGCTTTTAAGTCGATTCCGCTGCGACACGGAAGCCAAGCTGTGGGATTTTTGTAGAGTGTTTATCTTGAAGACGCAATAGCTCAGCAGTCACTGGCATTTCATTGTGACGGCTGCATTAATGAGCCTTAGAGAGAGGCACTTTTCTTTATAAACTGTCGTTTATTTTAAAAATAATCAAAATTTTTACTACGTTACGATTGCTCCTTTTGACGGAATTTTTCTTGATTCCTTTTCTAGAATTTTTCCTCCTATTTGCTTCTATTGATTTGAATTTTGCATTCTCAATCCACTTAACTTTACATTGATTTACTACAGCAAAATAGTGAAAGAGGTGTAGACGTAGGGAATCTTTCAGCGTGGTGTAGAAGGCAACAATTAGGTAGTAAAACTAGTCTGCAGTTTACATCCATGAATGCTTCGAAATGGAATGTCGTTTTTCGCTTTGGAGACTGATCATGTGGTGAACTTATGTGTCCGTTTTACGCCATATTTTGATCCTATGGAAGAGGGAAATCCCAGCAGGCTGTTTGTTGTAAGTTTTGAAAATCGCACCGCAAACAATATGGTGAATAATGCTTTTTCAGTGCTTTATGTACTCAATTTTACAATGCCTTTCTCACACTGTGAAACTGCGCGACTTTTCAATTAGCTCATCATACAACCGGTATATCAACCCCAAATCACCGTTGAAAGAAAGTCGAATAAAGGTATTTACAAAAAGCAAAGTAACGAGCCTTGTTATTTTTTATCGTATGTTTTGCTGTTGTTACTCGCCCTCCATTTCTATGAGTATAGATTAGAGCACGACATGAAACAAACATCCAGGTTTTCATCGGTATCCGATTATAGATCAGGCCACTGGAAAAGCGGCGGTTTTATCATGGTCAAGAATACAAATCCCAGGGTGATAGCCGTAACAGCAAAGCAAACTGGTGTTGGTTGGTGGTCGCTTCTTACCACATCCGGGGTGAACAGCTTCGCTATTCTAAGCTGCTGTAGCCCGGGTATGTACCATGCGTTAGCAAAAAGTTAAGTAAAAATAATCTCTAATGTCAACTGCAATTAAACAATCGTCGACTGCATCGCTGTAATTGAAAGAGGCATTTTATTTGAAAGAAAACAGAAAATATTTCAGCATCTTGCACCAGCGAACAAAATGAAAAATTTTCGTTGTCAGAGAGCATTGAAAAACCCTTAGATTATCTATGTCGCGATGCTGATTGAAAATTTTGCGCTTTTGATATGGCTGCATCATTATATTTATTGAATGACAGCAGGGTAAGTTCAAAAATGTTTCCTCCGCTTCGTGCTGAAGACACCAAAATAAACGCTAACCGATGCATTGCGCGACACGTCACGCGGGATAACATGTTGCCAACATTGATTAGTTGAGCAAGTTGTGGCAAAACAACATTTTCAAATGTATTTTTTTCAGCTTTTTCCGAGCTGATTAAAGATCTGTGGTTGGGATCTTCTGTTACTGTCTCACCATCTTTACTCAAGTTGCAAATACAAAAATATTCTTCCAAGATTTGCAGGATAAGAGTGAGTTTTGTCAGTTTTTCTTTCACAATTTGTGTCTCTGTGAGAAACTTCAGCATTGATCATGAAATTTGTTGTGTTTTGAAATACTTACTTTACAACGTTTACCTAATGATGCAACATTTACCTTAGAAAATGAAGTCTGGAGGTGGGCCTGTTTCATCCTTGTTTGCCGCACCGTAAGCTTGACGTGGAGGAAAACAGATCTCATGTTCGGTCCGATTGTCTTGACGTGATTTCTACGTCGAGTCATTTTGGTGACGTAATTTCTCACACTTTATTATCTTTTCTTAATTTATCGGTGTAATATCAATCTTAAGTTGCAATCAAAGCCGTATGTCATGTATTTTTGGATGCAAAATTTATTTGAAAAACTAGAAAATGTTAATCAAGTTTTGTTATAACTTTTATCCAACTTTCTTTTAAAATAAAAATTTTCCAAAAAATCCCCCTCATCCTTTTTTAAAAGGTTTTTTCCAATACGATTTAGACGTATTTGAAAACGTTTATTTCGAATACGATTTAGACGTATTCGAAAACGTTCGTTGTGACTACGTTTAATTCCTGGATCTCTGTACCGTCTTGATCGTAAACTCTTTAAAAGTCGTGGTCCTGAAGTTCATTTCAAACACGTCAAATTTTTATCTTTTTTTCATATCGGTCCTTTTCATTTTTCCATAGATCCGACTGGTCTTTAAAAATATTGAGGAGCTTCGCTCAATCTCACGACTGGATTCTAGAACAATAATCATCGCATAATATTGGCAACTAGTGTAGTTTTTTTCTCTGCAAAGTAGGATATGGAATGGAAAAAAGCCAAGTAACACTACATAAGAGTGCATACTTTGATCACAAATTTACTTTTTCAACTATAATTCTTTCGGTTTTTCTGTTTGTTCACGCGTTTACTTCTTCGTGTTGGAGTGGAGACACGGACATCCAGGACAAAAGCGCAAGTGGCAGTCATTTCGGTCCAGTTGTAAACATAGACTGGTAGCATCACCGCTCCTGGCGAACTGGCGTTGGCGCCTCTCAACCGCTTGCTAGGTGAGTACCTTCACCATCACAACCCAGCGAAACCTAAACTACTCTCTTTATAACGTTTAATAGATCATTAGTACTGAGTCAAGGAAAACGGTTTCAACGTTTTTAGCAACTTCGTGTAGTATTGTTTATGTCTTATATGCAATTCATCAATGCATTGTTGTCTATCGGAAAATATTCTACTACATATTGCACGGATGTGGCGTTTCTTCATTCATGAGGAGGCATATTACGTTGTAGCGAAAACTCGTATCATTCTAACTAAGAAAACAACACAACTTGTACATAAATTCCACTTTCATAATTCCAACAAGGGCTGGGTATACACTACGAGATAGATGGTGCGGGTTGTGTGTTTTAATGCCACCCAAAGTAAGTTCTACCGATCCTTCGTTATCGCCGTCACGTGTTCATTAGTCTTCGTCAAGACTAGCATCATAATCTGAAAAAAATCGGTTTTACTTGCCTCATTTCCCATTTAATCATGCATACTGGTAAACATCTTGTGTCGTTGTTGTTGTTTACCCCTCTTTTTTCCTGGGATATAGGCACGATGCGAGACGATGATTCTACTTTGCATCGAAATTCTAATCAATAGCAAGGTAGAGGAAAACGACAGTCCGTTGCGATCCAGTCATCAGTATAGATTGCTTGCTGTCAGCCCCATCAAAAACCGAACTCTCATTGGCTGATTGGCCAAAGTTTCAACTCAGATTGAGTGGATAGCAGTTTCACAATTGCTTTTCAGTAAAACACGGGATAACTAACCATTTTTGCGATTTCAGTTATAGAACTACTACCGTATTTAAAAAACTATCGCACGATTTCGCATTCACTTGAATGATTTCATAAAAAATCTTTGTATTTTTTCACTTGTCAAGCAAACCACATTGTTCCGGTGCTATTGCTTTCTCGGTAACTTGTTATCTCACGCAGAGCAGTCATCGGGTTTGTATAGGAGTGCGATTGTGATATGACATTGTCTTTTTCATCAGTTAATTAGTTTACCATGTTCTATGCTATCCCTAGTACACGTGAAACGGTTTGTGGTTGGTCAGTTGCTTGGCAACGTAGTTAAACGCGATAAAGCAATAGCTCTCTACCGTGAGATTTCGGGCTCTGTGTCTGTGTTATTTTCTCATTGTCGTTCGCTTGAGAAACGCTATTCACAGCAGCTTCCTACTTGATTGCTGTGCTTGTGATAGAAATGCATTCTTTCAGTGATACTGTTAACTCTGAAGCAAGCTTAACATAAGTTGCTCGAAGTACAACTGCAAAGGCTTTCCTGTGATTGAAACACGCGATACAAACTTAATTGATTTGCGTCTTACCAGGCAGGCAGCAAGACTGTAAAGAGTTTTTACGATTCCTACTTAAACGCTTACATGAGGAGATCAACCAAGTTCAGAAGAAATCCCGCGGTCCTTTTCAACATATTGCTCATCTAACGTCGGCTCATACTTTTTGTGGTTTGTCTCTTGTAAGAGTTAACGAGGTGTTAATTTTGCCTTTTTAAATACACGGAAAAACAAATATATCAACTAAATGAAAAGATGAGAAAGTATCAAACCTAATAATAGCAAGCGGTGTCATCTTTTATCCGTTTGAACTCGCTTCCATAGTTGGTGTTTGGTGGCTTCTGTAAGTAGACGGTAACTCTAATAAAGAAAAACATAACAATAACTATTGAAAAACTAATTATTATATCTTACTACCTGATAAGAAATGGAACAGTTATCTAAAAATTGTAACTAGAATGTTAACTAAACAGGTAAAATTGATAATTATCAATGTTATGAATAAATATGAAAAATAAATAAACCAGTGAATGAATGAATAAGGCATATACAGGGTGGCCACAAAGTCACGCACCAATGTTAATATTTATTTTTATTACTATAATTTTATAATTTTTTATTTCAGATCAGACATGCCATTAACTACAGAGCAGCGCATAGAAATAATTTTATTATCTGGTCATGATGGTGCAACCAACAGAAGTGTTGCTGAGCAATTCAACAGAAACCATCCTCACGAAAATGTGTCACACACTTCTGTCGGTCGCTTAATCAACAAATTCAGAGAAACTGGTAGCGTCGTTGACAAAAAGCGAAGTGGGCGTCCAGGTTTATCTGCAGAGACACGTGCACAAGTGTTGGAAAAAATTGCAAGCAGTCCAAGAAAGTCGGTGCGAAGGGCATCAAGTGAAATTGGTGTTCCTCGTTCAACGATGCAGAAGGTCCTCAAAGTAGAAAAGTCGTATTATTGATGCTTGTGTTCAAATTGATGGTGATGCTGATTTACTGAATCGTGTCTACAGGAACTTTGAATTTCGTATTGGCTCGTGCATAGCTGCAAACGGCGAACATATCGAGCATTTGTAATCCTTGTAAAGAACTTTGAATTTGAATAAATGTTACTACTATAACTTTTTTAATTAACATTGGTGCGTGACTTTGTGGCCACCCTGTATATATATGTATGAAATGTTTCAACTATTTGCATGGTATTACAAAATTATAATAGTGAACAACGGTAGCAATAATTTCTTGAAACGTAACAAATTGGAAACATAAATCACAATAAAGTTTGTGACAGAAATCACATATTTCAGTGCAGACAATCATTCATTTTTCTTTGTAGCAATAATACTTTGAATTGATAGAGAAAAACACTTGTTTGAATGACCTTCAACTTTCTGAAGGAGTGATTCAATAAAAATAAGGAATGTTTGAACATGAGCAAAAATATGTTGTCACGTTTTCACACACTTGTATCATGTTTGTCTCCAGCTATTCAAGTTCAATGTATTGCGATCTTGTAACTATTGTTTACAAGCTAATACACCAATAACTGATCAGCTATCGGATTTCTTCAAAAATGAAGTGTCTTATCTCAATAGAATTAAAATCGACCAAACTGAGAAAAGCATCGCATGTTGCCTCCCGAATGACGTTGTAATTCAACAATAATGCAGTCATTGTTACGTTTGAACTCGTGATCAAACGATCGTTGTCTCCGTAAAAGTGATGCTTCATCTCCCTGTCGATGTGTGTGACATCGCAGTGCAAATAAGATGTAAGAAGTGATGATTATTTATTAGCTACCCATCAATGCCCGTCCGTCTATTGGTGATGGTGCTACCAGTCTATTTAAGACTGGTTTGAAACAGCAGCCACTTTCTTCTAACACAATCAGTTTGTTTCTACTTGCTTGTTTGGGTTTCAGTGTTGGACATGGTTGTTCTGTTTCAGTACATGCTTTTGTCTCAAGAACGTAAAGGAGGGGTTATAACCAATATGGTAACATCAAATATTTTTGTAGCCCGTTTGAAATAGCTCTGGCGACTTGGAAATGGTACGGTGCGAAGGATAAAAGTTTTGTGTTCGACCTCTTTGTGGGTCAGTTACAGTCCTCACTCACTTGCGATGAAGGCGAGCACGTGTCGCTGACTTATGACCCATTTTGGGATCTTTCTCTACCAATTTTGAAGGTATGCTAAAGATGTTTTACAATTTTTTGACCTGCATTAGTAAACTGATATTGCAATCAAATGATGCTTCTTGAATTGGTTGTTAGGTGTGCAAATTGCGGTTGTTTTGGGATATCATTAAAACATCACATGAGCGGAAATAGAATAGAAGGGGGCACAAGGAAGGTATTGAGATCGATTCTTGATTAATTAATAATCTTGGCCTTGTTGAACACCGGTCAATGCGTCATCACCGTAAGGCAGCAGCAGTAAATGTTGAGATTGAGTGGGATCGAACCCACAGTCCACATCAGTAAATTTCCGTTTCATTTATTGTTCTACATTTTTGGAGGACTGCAATTCTTTGCTATTGGTCGATGTTTTCACCGATTAATTAAGAAGCTATTGATTGTTTAATTTAGTGGTTCTTATCCGGGTGTACGATGCATCAACGCAACAAGTATGAGATATGATATCCGATTCTATGTTGTCTAAGCCCAATGGCAACGAAAGAATAAATCCTGATGCATGCTGATTGAGTTTTTTTTTAAGTTACTTTTCTGTGGGGTTTCGGAAAACTTTTGTGAAGGCTTAGGGGATACAAATAGCTTAACATTTACATTGGCGTAGTTCTTTATTAAAGTGCCATGCAAGAAGTCAATTTAGCCGCCGTGTTATAGTGGTAATCGTTTCTGGCCTTCCAATTAAGGTATGCATCGAAACTCCATAAAAACACCATGGCAATTGTCAAAATAAGGCAATGCAAGTTTTTTTCCTTTTATACTGGTTTAAAATTTATTGCGTAGTCATACACCTGCTCTGAATCAGCTCTTTTAAACCGGAAAAACGTCGTAGAATCGAGAGTCGCAATGAGTTAATTTAGCACAAGTCTGGCTTTGATCTATCATGGTATTTATCAAATTCGGACCTAATTCCGCAGCAGAAGTATAATGCAAGCATTGGTCAAAAGTCGCCTTTTAGCTATCATTAATGATTGAGGCTAGTTTTGATTTAGAAGCCCTTCAATTTCGAACCGCATTTACTGAAACGGTTGTAGCTTTGACGAATTCATACATGTTATTTTGTGTACGACGTGAAATTGGATGCTTTCCGAGTTTCCTCTGGATACTCTTCAAGACATGACCAAAGTGAAACATAGCATGGAGAACGCTGTTGTATTCGAAAGGACTTTATGTCATTGTGATCTTGGCTTCTCTGTTATAAAAACTTACCTGTGCATTGCCAGGATTATTGATGAGAAGTAAGGCGAGATGAATTTGGTTTAAATCGAGTTAAGCCTGATTAATATGCTGACGACCTACTTTAATATTAGGCCTAGGCCATGGGTTGATAACTTTGAACTATTGGAGGACTCATTGCAGACTGGATTTCACACAACGGCTGCGAGTGAGCCATACTTAGGTTATGTTTGGTTCATGTAAAGTAGATAGAGACTTGTTGGAGCTCAGCTTTCTGAGCTCAATCAAAATTAATGATCCAATTGCGATTTATTCTGCCTGTGAAATAGCGACCTTCTTTTTGAAAATCGAAATCGAATCACATTAAAGAAATATGAGTACACCCGCGTGTCGTGCATTCATAGTTTATGCTAATCGGGCTTTTTAAATCGAAAGACGTGTTGATACATTACACGCCCAACATGATATTTTTTTAGAGAACTCCATCATTAAACAATCACGGCTACGAAAGCTTGCAGTATAATTTGAAGTGAAAAAAGGTAAAAGGTTGCTTCTTATGCCTGTCGTTTTGTTTTCGCTATGTCACTGCTGCCAAGGACTCGACATAACTTTTGAGAAAGATACTTTGCAACAGTTTTTTACTTCACTGCAATATTTGTGGTGGAAAATATCGTCTCACCTACTGCTTACCTCATTCTTAAAATTTCCCTAATCATGGCCTTGAATCTTCACAACTTGCTTTACAATTTTGATGTAGATGAAAATGGACACCTCATCCTCAATCCTGCCGATACTACATTGCAGATAACTATGATATACATTTCACATGGAGTTGGAGAAAACAACATGCAGGGTAGCGTTTGTGGGAGAAGATTTTTTTCGCTTCAAATAATCCTTAATAGCTTTTTTATTGACGGCATTGACTTATTTTTTAGGAAGCTTATGAGAAACCGGTATATGAGGCCATTGAAGATAGAAAAGTAGACTAACTTAAATAGCAATAATGTAGCTCTGCACCAATCAACAGCCGCCTCAACGTGGTGGTGCGGTCCCCGACCCCGTTTGGGTTGGGTTGAAATGGCTGTTGGCCTTCCCGAGGGTCCCAGTTACCCCGGGCACTCTCCTTCATTTTTTTGCTCTGCTGCCCTCTGAACGACCGCAGTAGGGCAGCACACAGCTTCGTCAAAATCGTTCACCTGTTTTCTCTTTTTCTTTTCTTCTGCCCTTATTCTTCTCCTTCTCGTGATGAGCGGTAACGTTCATCCCAACCCTAGCCCCATCTTTCCTTGCTCAGTGTGCGCTAGAAATGTGACCTGGCGGGGCAAGTCAGTGCAATGCTGCACCTGCTCCAAATGAGTCCATCTAAGGTGCTCAAAACTTTCCCTCTCGAAATACAGAGCTCTTCGTAGCCCTCTCTCTTGGAGCTACCCCCTGCCGTAACACTGTGACTTCCTTCTCAGACTCCTCCGACATGTATAACTCCACTGTACAATCTGACCCCACCCTCGTTTTCAAACCTCTTATACCCCACCTGCTCATTTTATATCTTCTCCCTCTGCCTTATCACCACCGTCCCTGCTCCTGGCTGTCCTCCTAGCCTCCTTCCTTCTCTCCTCCCTGACTCTTTCAGGGTTCTTTAATGGAATGCTGGAGGTCTTCGAGCCAGGATCACTGAATTCCTTCGCTTTCTTTCGTCTCATCCTGTCGACCTTATCTGCATCCAGGAATCCAATCTTAACTCCTCTTCCTCTTTCCGGATTCCTGGATTCTCTGCTCTGCATTGTGATCGCACCGACTCCCGGTCTGGCATTCTCTCTCGTGATACCACGCACGCTAGCGGGGGCGTCATCATTTTCATCAGGCAGGGCCTTATCTTTCTATGAACTTTCTACCTTTTCTCTTTCTTCGCTTGATCCCTACTCCAATTATATAGGGGTCAACACTTCTCTTAACAACTCCTCTTCGCTCTCTTTTTTTAATGTGTACGCTTCCCCTATTTGCTCTTCCTCGATGGATGGCAGAACCGACTACTTTTCTCCCTCAATTCTCCCCTCCAGAAATCTCATCATTTTGGGGGACTTCTACAGCCATCACCCCCTCTGGGACTCAAGAGGTACTTCCGACCCCTTCGGGGAGGAAGTATTCGACTGGGTCATCTCCTCTGACCTCCTCCCCCTCAATGACCCTGACACACCCACCCTTCCCCAACGCTCCTCTGGCAGTCGCTCCTCTCCTGACATTTCCTTTGCTCCATCCTCTCTTGCTTTTTCTGGCTCCTGGGAAGTGGTTCAGGACCTGGGTTCTAACCACCTACCTATTCTTCTATCCCAGGACCTGGGTTCTAACCACCTACCTATTCTTCTATCCGTCCCTCTCTCTCTGGTCTTTCGCCCCAACGAGGGTCCCCCTTCCTTCAATTTTCAGAAAGCTTGCTGAGATGACTTTGACTCCCATTGTCCTTCTGCAGAGTAATACTCGTCTCTTTCCTCAGCTGCTGCTCTCTTTACTTCTCTGGCACTGAATGCGGCCAAATCTTCCATTCCTTTCGGCTACATCAAATGCCCTCCTTAAAGTCTGGTGGTCTGCTGAGGTGGAAGAAGCGGTTAGTGAAAGACGCAAGACTTTCGCTGCCACTCACAGAAGTGATGAAGATCGCCAAGCTTACATCTCCGCCTCTCGACGCGCCGCGTCAGTCATCGCCAAGGCTAAGGCATGGCAGACGACTTGCTCTTCTCTTTTACCTAGGTCTAACCCTAAATCTGTATATTCTCTTCTTCGCTCTATCGCTATCTCTTCTTCCTCGCCTTCCTCCTAACTTTCCCAACTGTTCTTCTCCCGGGATCTATGCCGCTTACCTGAGATCCCACTTTTCCGTTTCTCAGCCAAAGGCCCTGCGTAGCAGAGCCAGAGGCTACCTTTCTGAGCTCTGCCGAGCCTCGTGTTCTGTGGAGTCTCACTCGTCCTTTTGCTCTCCTTTATCTCCGGCTGAATTTCTAGCGGCTGCCTCCAATCTTTCCTCCTCCACTGCCACTGGCTCAGACAAAGTTTCCTATCCTATGCTAAAGCACCTTCCTCGCTCTGGCATGGATTTTCTTCTTCACATCTTCAATCTTTCCTGAACTTTGCATTCTTTTTCTTCCATCTGGAAGACATCTTTTATTACTCCCATCCACAAGATGGGAAAGCCTCTCGACTCTCCTGCTTTCTTCCGGCCTATATTTTTCACCTCCTGCGTTTCAAACTTTTTGAACGCATCATTCTATCCTGTCTTCTCTTCTCTCTGGAATCTAATTCCATTCTCTCTCCCCGCCAGGCCGGTTTCCGCCCTGGACGGTCTACACTTGATCAAATTCTGTACCTTTCTCAGTCCATTTCAGATGGGTTTAACAAACCCAGGCCGGGCTCTCGGACGATCCTGTCTATTATCGATATCTCTAAAGCTTTTGACTTTTGTCTAGCATCCCGCCCTTTTCCACAAACTCATTTCGGCTGGCCTCCCTCCTTGCTTTGCTCGTTGGACTCAATCTTTTCTTTCTGACAGGCGCGCTTGCGTGGTTTATCAAAGTCACAAAAGTTGTTCCTTTCGAATCCGTCGAGGTGTTCCGCATGGATCCGTTTTTGGCTCTGCACTTTTCTCTCTATTCATTAATGATCTTCCGACTTCTCTGCCTTCTTCCATCAGCTGCTCTCTTTACAATGACGGTCTGGCCACTTGATCCTCCTCCTCCTCGGTCCCCACTGCGGTGGAGGCCACACAAGGAGCTCTGTTTTGATTGAAGCGCTGGTCTGAGTACTGGTGTCTTCCTCTCAATCCGAGCAAATGTGAGGCTTCCTTCTTTTTAGTGGATCCCTACCACGCTAACAACCTCCAGGCCAACCTCCTCCTACTCGGCTTCCGCCTCCATTTCAATCCCACTCCACTTTTCTTGGGGTCACCTTCGACCGCACTCTTTCCTTTTCTAAGCATGTATCTTCGCTGAAGGCCAAATTCTTCCCACGTCTCAAGGCCTTACTCTGAATCACTACTTCTTCATGGGGCCCCTTTAGGAATTCCCTCTCTCTTCTGCATAAAGCTTTTTTTCGGCCCCTTCTCACTTACGCTTCACCCGGATGTTTTCCTTTCCTAAACGTTACCAAATTTCACCAATTGGAACGCCTCCATCGAGCGGCTAGTCGTGCCATCACTGGCTGCCTCTCGTCCTCCCCTATCCCTCTATCTTCTCTCCGAGGCTTCTTTACATTCCCTACGGTCACCAGGCTTATTTCACTCGTTTATCTTATGAGCGGGCTCTTTGTCTGCCAATCTTCTTTCCTATTTCAGGTTTGGCCAGACTTGGAGTGAAACCAAGACTCAGCAGATCGTCCTGGAGGGCTCTTGCGTCCACTCACCCGCTCATGCCTCCTTTTACTTCTCCTAGGAAGGCTCTTCTTGCCTTTCCTTTTCTCCTTGGAATCTGCCTTCCTTCACCGTGGAGTCCACCCTTTCCTCTTCATGCTCCCGCTCTGATCCTCCTCTCTCACCAAGATGCGGCTCTCGCCCATCTTCACTCTCTCCTCCGTCATGATCTGGTACTCTGGACAGACGGCTCTGTTCCTTTTTCTTTTGGCAAAGGCGGCTCCGGCGTTCTTGCCAACTGCTCTCTCTGTGGCACTGAGGCCACTCTTTCCTTTTCGGCAGGCCCGGTATCTTCAAGTTTTTCGGCTGAAGCCTGCGCCATTCTGCACGCTCTTTGCTGGTCTCGGCAGCACCAACAAGTTTGCCATTTCTCTTCTCTTCTCCTCCTATCTGACTCTCGTTCTGTCCTTGCCACTCTTTCCTCTCTTCCATCTTTCCTCTTATCTCAAACTCTGTGGCAGATCTGGCAGGAGCTGTCTTCTCTCTCCTCTTGTTCTATCAGGCTACAATGGGTCCCCGGACACTCGTTTCTCCCGGGAAAAGACATTGCTGATGAGCTGGCCAGACGGGGAGCGCTACTTGCGCCCTCTGCAATCCCTTGTAGTCTCTCTCCTCTTATCTCTCGTATCCACTCTCGTCTTTTCTCAGACTGGAGGCGTACTGTCTCTTCCAAATATTTTGACACACAGGTTCCCTCGATTTCCACCAAGGAACTTGTGCTTCCTCGTCATGCTGTGTTTTCTCTCGTCTACGCTGCAACGGACACAGCCTTCTGTTAGGTTCTTATCTCTCTAGGATTGGCAGAATCGAGGATCCTTCGTGCAGCGCCTGCAGACACTCGTCCCAGGACCCCTCTCATCTCATTCTGCACTGTCCAGCTACGGACTTTGCGCCGCTCACACTTTGGCGACTCTCTGTCTCTCTACGATCTCTGATCCAGACCCTGGGGAGTTGCTTGGCTTCCGCCATGCCCCCATCCCTCGGAAGGAGTCGGGTAATTAACAACAACATAATGTAGCTATCTTAGCCTAGCATTGATACATTTAACAACTATGAGCTTATAATCTACGTCACTGGCGAATGATGCTTGGAGTTTCGGCGCCCTCCAACCTCTACTCAGCTCATTTTGACTTCAAAACAAAGAGCTTCTTAAGAAAAAAAGCACTTAACGATCTCTTCCAAAGTTGCATGATTTTCAACAAAAAGCCTTTAACTAAGAAAAATCATGAAACGTCAGAGCTCAAAGAGCTAAGATCCTATTAAATTAAAGCTTTCTTCGATCAAACTCATCCTACATTACTGTGTATCAAGTGCTCTCGTTGGACAAAAGCATTTGCTAAACAAAAATAAGAGTAAAAGCAGTGATCAAATCCTAACGAGACAGTGATCACGTCCCAGTGAGATCGACTTGCCAACTCACTTTACTGCATGTCAATGATAGTAAAACGTTTGCTTTAAAAATGTAGACATAAAGCCAGCTTACAAACTGTTTCATTACAAGAAAAATTGATTTCTGCAATTAAAGCATCTACAGCTTTTTTTCAAAAACAGATGTCTTTGAACTTCAATAGCATTCTATTTGCAAAAGTTCGTTCTCTTTGTTTTAATAGATGCTTCTAAACTGACTTTTTGACTGTTTCTGTACAACGAAAAATGTGCAACCCATTCCTCATAACTATCTGCGTAGATCGTCAGCGGTAAGGTTTGCATGGTCATGCTCGGACCACAGCGAATGCTTCAACAATTGCAGCCTAGTTTATCACAATGCACTACAGGAGGAACACAATTTATAATTTAATCCTCAGTGTTGGTGAAGTTTTTATTATTATCAATGGAATGCTATTATTGCAAGGAGTTCACCAAATGCAATTTTGTCAGCACTAAGTAGGCTTGAGGATAACAACAGCTTTTTTGTTCGTAAGGAACGAAAACACACCGAAAGATAAAACATCCAGTTTCATGTTGCAACCAATCATTTTGATAGAATCATATTGGTCTAGTGAGCAAAAGTAGCGATCTATTTCAAACCAGCCACTAACACAGAGTGTTAGCACCACCACCAACTGACATTGGTGGTTGTTTTCATCACTGACGTCTTATGACACTCTGGGTGAGCAACTGCACAATTCTAAGAAAAAAAACACAAAGGCCACTCGTTTGAAAAGCAGTATGTTCTAATAATCTCACTCCTGTGTTATGTCTATGACATAATACTCGTATGTTTTATGACTTATTAATTGTAGGAACCTGCTTCACATCCAAGGACAGAGTACGACGACTCAGGAATACTGAAGGTAAATGTTGTTGGCTAAAAACATGCTAAAAAATCGTTTTTTTAGTCACAAAGATAAAAAAGATTTTTTTTCATTCAATACTTTGCAATTACACTTATATTTAGGCACAATCTTTTTTCACCTACCCCTATCCCCTACTCTAAAAGTCTTGATTGTATGCCTGCGCACAATCAAATTTTATAGTTGCCAAAGCCACTGACCCAGTAAGAAAGGAGCTTGAGAGGCTTCAGTTTTCTAGCATTTTTTGTTCAGCGCAAGTTTTTCCCAAAAAATTTTTTAAATTCAAAACAGAAACTAAAGGAGCTTTAACAAGGTAATCTCCGAAAAAATGCCTTCCAATCAAGTCCCCTCCGCTCAATAACAGTTTTTTTCTTTTGCCGCTGGTCAAAGTACCATTACATCATATACCGTACCATATCTCCGCAGCAAGGCGTAACCGCCTGGTCTTAGGCTACCCAATTACTAGATATCATCAAAGCTACCATATCATTTTTAAATTCGGAAAAGATTTTAAAAGTGTTTGCCCAAGCATAATCTAGTGCTTCAAGAGCAACCTCTTATCATACAACCACAACTGAAAACTTAACAAACAAAATTTATTCCTGTTAAACTTCAACCGTAGATGTCGCCACTACAGTTTTACCTCGTCAACTCCGACTGCTGGGGGGGGGAGGGTGTCCGTGTTTGCCGATTGTCCGACTTAACCGACGGTCTATAGGCTTTCTGAGGTGCAAAATGCGCGGCAAACACTAGATGATGCGTTCAGGTTCGAAAAGCAGGTCTTTGCAACGGCGCTTCTCTTATGTTTAAAAAAGAAAACAATAAATAAAAATTCTTATTGAGCTGTTTTTCATAAAAATAAAAACAAAACAAATCTCATTTACAGGTGTACTGTACATTAATTATTTACATGTTGTAAAGGTAAGGTAAAAGAAAATAACCTAGGTAATAGCCGATATTAACAGTCGATATCGGCACAGGTTTGTTTGCTAGGCTAGGCTAGCCCAACGTAGCCTTTGTCGAGTGATTTGCTTTCATAAACAAAAATAAATAAATATATAAACAAATAAATCTGCTTTTTTGCATGTTATGATTGTAAATGTAGTAAAACAAAATAGCCTATATAATAACAGCATTTTTAACTAAACTAGCGAGTAGAAAACAAAGTATTACCCGTATTTCTGTCGAAGAAAACTGCCGATTTTAGGCCAAACATTTTTTTTCTCAATCTTGGAATGTTTTTCCATTTTTTTCTCGGTCATGGTCCGAGTTAACCGATATCCGGCTCAACAGGGTCCGTGTTAACGAGGTGAAACTGTATTATGTTATCAAAGAACTAATAACATTGCATATGCAAAAAAATTGGTTAAAAAGTCTTAACATGTTTGTAAAATTACTGTGTTAAGTTGCTGATGCGTTTTGCGTTCGCAGTAGGTTTGTAGGACCTACTTTCGCAGCAGTGTTAATTAAGAACACTTGAACTTTGCTTGCTGGCATTCAACTTGTAGTTTTTCTCAGTCCTTTCCAATAATTTTAAAAAGTTTGAAATTTAGAAAACAGCACATCTGTATTTTCTAGTACCTACATGTGCGATATAAATTGCGCAACTTGTTTATTCCTTGTTTAATACACGATGCAAATTTTGCGGTTTTTGACCATTTGTGCATTGCCCACCTTTGTCAACCGGGTTACGATGACAACTAGCTAACCATATTCTGTCTGCATTGCCTTTAAAATGAATACGCAGAGAAGTAATACTGATTCATCTTTTATATTTTCAAGCCAAGTTTCTCGTCCAGTAATGAAACCGATACAAACATCCGAAACCGGATACCTCACATCGGTGGAACCATCCGATAACGCCGCCAATCCACCAGCAACAAGCTAAACCGTGATTCTCTGTTATTGCCAGTGTGAGTTTTGTTTGGCCTTTTTTTCCTTTTCTTTGCTGTGTTAAATCAAGCACTATATTTCCAACAGTTTGGCTCATTAATTCTGGCAGAAAAGTAATTCTAATGACCTTGTATTTTTTCAGGTCAAGTTTCTCGTCCAGCAATAAAACCGGATACCCCACACTGATACAAACATCCAAAACCGGATACCTCACCTCGGTGGAACCATCCGATAATGCCGCCAATCCACCAGCGACATGTTATTGTTGTCAGTATGAGTTTTGTTTCGTCGTTTTTGTCTTTTTTTTTGCAGTGTTACGTCAAGAATTATTTTTGCAACAGTTTGGCTCATTAAATCTCGAGTTGCTGTAATCTTGAAAAAGACATATTTCGACAAATTTCTCATGTTGGTTGTCGTTTTTGTAGCAGAAATATACTACGTCAAAAGTGTTAGCAATTTCGAAGGAATCTAAACACAATCCATTTAACTGTATCGAGCTGTTCACTAATTGATAGTTTTTCATCCGATTTTTATCTCCTCTCCCTCCATGTGAGGCATTATCACGCCTTTTGAAATCCGTCCCCCTTTCATGTTACGCACATTTATACAAAAACACTCAAGCAAACTGAAATTATTAGGATTCGCCATAAAAACTTTGGTAATAGTAAGTTAGTTGTATAAAGACATCTTTTATTTCCCCCTTCCCCCCTTTATACAATACCAAGATGACCGGTTTGCTTTCCCCTCTCCCCCTAAAAGCTTTATATGATATTTGAATTGCTCCTATACATGACTGCCGAATTTCCCATAATTAAATTTGCTAACATACAGATGTCGACAACATATTTTGACTTCTTCCTTGTTAGTGTTGATTTATTTTACAGAAAAGAACATTGCACAAAAGATTTCCAATTGTGGCATCCATAAATCAAATACAAAGACAATTGCTTAACAATGTGGCGTGTTTGACAAAATTGTTTGTTGAGAATTAGCAGCTACTTGCCAATGCATTCTTTTAAGTGATAAAAAAACAATTTTTAACGCTTGTGCAATAAATATCATGCTCAATTTTCGATTTGGTCACTTTTAGCGGATAAGCAATTCGGGCCGGTTTGACCTAAATTTGACTGCCAGTGTTTAGTTGTTAGAAGTTGATTAGTATTGAAAAACTTTGCTCACCGATCACAAAAACAATTTTTGTCTGTTAGCCTTTGTAAAAGGCAACTCTCAGCGTATATAAGGATGGGGTCATGGTGCTCTCCTCCTGCCCCTTTTAAATTCGATGCGTCGTCGTCGTTTGGTCAGGCACCCAAACTCAATCAACATCCAGTTGCGTCATCCAAATCCTGCAGACCTCGTGTTCCTCTTGGTACATGATGTATGAGACATGAAGATAAAACGCGTGTTGCAGTTTGCTCAGTGGCGCCACATTTGCAATTCGGTGATGGAACGAGACCCAATTTGGACGAGTGAAAACGTCCTACACCAGTCCGCAGACAATTGAGCCTTACCCAAGATGTTCTGGGCAGACTTGTTCCAAGTGGCTTTGTACTGACCCTTGAAGAACTTTCCAAGTAGTCCACGTTCCATTTATGTTTTGTCCACTGCTTCAGGCGGGTGTACAATTTAGACAAACTACTTAATAGTTTCCACGCAGCAGGTATAAATGGGCGTCTTCATCTAAGTCTCCCCAGGTGTGCATCCTGCTGCCCAACGAACTGTCCGTGCAGTACATGGTCGAGATCATGGATAGCACGATTAGCCAAGGAGAGTGTCGCTCCTAATCGGCGGAGCTCAGCTGGCTGGATGCTTGCGAGAACAGGCAAGTCCTCGGTTGGTGTGAAACGCAAGCATCCAGTGACAATGGCCAAAGCATCAATGAGGCGAGTATGCGTACTACGACACCAAACTGGTGCGCAGTACTCAGCGGTGGAGTAGACCAAGGAAAGAGCAGCGATGCGAAATGTCTTGGCACCTGTATCCCATCCGGATCCCGCAAGTCGCCTCAGCAGCACAACTCGGGTGGAGAGTTTTTTGCGCAAAGCCTGGAGGTGGTGACGAAAAGTAAGCGACCTATTCAGCTTTACCCCAAGATACGTATGGACTGGACACGATGGCAATAGATTGCTATCGTTGTAAAGACTAAGCTCATGTTTGGCCTCTCTGTTGTTAAGATGAAAGGCCACCGTTGCCGGTTACAAAATTTTCTAATCAACATCATATATTCAGTTTTAACATTGCTTTTTATTTCTGATATTGTGTCACATGCCCAAATTAGTTAGTTTGCACTTTTTTATGATAACATGCGTAGGCTTATTTCTACAGAAATCTGTCATTAATTGATTAGCATACATTAGTCGAAGAGTTGATTTCTAATATTTATTATTAAATCTCTCATAATGTCTTTTGTAGCTACCATACAATTTTCCTTTTTGATTTAACAGTAAGTGCTTTTCTCAATATTGCTCAACTGTTGACTACCTATGGTGGTTGTGTAGTTCAAACAGGGCCGGATTAAGCCATGGGCAAACTGGGCAATTGCCCCGGGCCCGCGTTTTTTAGCGCTATTAACTATTGAATTGAATTGAATTAAAATAAATTTATAGCCTCATAACCTACATTACCAGCAAACTTGAACTGAAGAATCTAAATATTTACATACCGGTACAGTTACCTATTATTTGTACGAAAAAAAATTAAAAACAGGCTTTCAATGACAAGTAACTGTGACGTCACAGTAGAGACTGGTATAATCAGTGGTGTATTGCTAAATAATAAAGTAGGTGGATAATTGGAACTGATTTCAAACCTTATGGTCTGAGAGACATGCGCAACGGCAAACTTTGCTACTGCGCAAGGAGGGAAGCATAGACAACATATAATTGAACTGTTCGCAACAAAGGGTATACTGCAGACAGTGACACTGTTTCGACCTATCAGGTCTCTTCAGTGCAGTTGGACCATCCACTACAGTGGACCTAGTATTTGGTCCCACAAGTGTGACGGTCTAAGCTATGCTTTATTAAAAGCCTCTAGCTTCTTATTGGTCACCAACTGCACTGAAGAGACCTGATAGGTCGAAACAGTGTCACTGTCTGCAGTTTGCTAAGTGCATCGCTGGCCTCTTGCATTACTATACATGAAAGAGTATACTAATTATAACAAATTTATTTAAAAAAAAAGTATATTTGAAAACATGTTTTAGAAACAATAAAATAAAAAAATTTGAATATTGATAAAATATGCCTTCAGTCAAGCATTTTCTAAAAAAAGTAAGAGGACGGCGATCCCCCTGATCCCCCTTCAATACATTCCTGGGTATGATAGCATTTAAATTAATGGATGCGAACGACTGTCAAATGTTGGAGCACTTATAAGACATCTTAGACCCCACTACATCCCTCAAGAAAAATTTTGTTGAGTTGAGACAACTGCTTAAAGATTTTACGTTGGATGACAATGAAACAAATAAAACCAAATTAGATTCATCGTATTTGTAAAAGAGTACAGAGATGCCTTAGAAACAGTCATATTATGTGTTTCATGGCACAAAATCCTTCAAAGGTTTCACAGTTCAAGCAAAAGTCTACAGCGTGTTGGCATGTCTTTACGAAGTTGCGTAGCACTTTACAATGGAATCGAGGATTTTTACCAGCATTTATGGGATGAATTTGATACAATTGAAAAGCATGGTTTGAAACTCACATCCGGTATACAGAAAACCTATGTGTCTCAAAACAAACGAAACAGAAAAAAGAAGAAGAATTTTGATTATGAAGGAGAGGACACTGGATGCACTACAGCTTTGGAAGATGCTGGAGAATCCTTTCGTATTTGGAACTTACTTTCCAATCATTGATACCTTAATTGCAGAAGTGAGAAGACGAAAATCTGTGTACTGCATATTGCAACAGGATTTTAATTTTTTGCCGAATCTGAACACTTGGGCTATCAGTGATATAGAAATCGCAGCAAGTAAGTTGTTAAAAGTATATGCAAACAATTTGGATAGCGACTTTCCTTCAGAAGTTGTGCACTTCGCTTTTCATTTACGTTTATCTTCTGATCTTGGTTCGAAGACAAATACTGCGCAAGCACAGCTGTCATATTTGAAAAAGAACTGCTAAATTCAAACTTTTCCAAATGTGGCTATTATTCTTTGTATATGTCTGGCCTTGCCTGTTGCAAATACGGAAGGTGAACGTTCTTTTTCGGCATGGAAAAGAGTGAAAAACTATTTGCGCTCATCTCTGACGCAGGATCATGTCTGTGATTTCTGTATTATGGCCATCGAAAAGAGTTTCACAAAATCTATGAGCTTTGAGGATATTATTGATAAATTAGCAGCAGCGAAATGCCGAAAACATCAGTTGCCTTAGCTTTTTCTGTGTTGCACCCTTTGTGTTGTTTATTATATTTTCTGTGTTGTTTATTTTTGCCCCGTCAATGAAACAGTGAGAAAATTTTATTTCATATTTAACCTTTTAAAATAAATTTCAAAGCAAATTGTAAACAAAATTAATAAAATTTACTTTTTTTAATAAATCAAAATAACAAATTAGACCCAACCTCTTTGATCTAAATGAATAATATTCAAAATAAAAATTTGTTTTTTAGTTTGAATTTCTATCAACGCAATCTCGCCCCTGAGTTCAAAGCATTACAGCAGCTAACTTTGGCTTATTGTGTTTATTGGATTATTTTTATCATAAGCTGACAGTTCAAATTTTGATCAAAATATCAAAATACTTTTTAAAGATACAGTGGTGTTCATATCTTTCCTGCTTGATGCTCAGCACGTAAGAGATAGTATAGAGAAAAATCCAGCACTATTGCTTAGTGCAGTGGTTCCCAACTTTTCTAATGGCCCGCTCCCCTAAAGTATTTTAATATATTCTCACACCCCTGAAATAACTTACCATGTGACGAATTCATAACCTGTCCCGGTTCAAGATGTGGGCCAATTTTGAAGTCACTGCTGAAATTGCATCTGTTGACCCTTTTTTTTCTGGATATCAGCATCATCTTGGGCTGAATTAAAGGCCATGCACTAATCATGCTGTAATTTGACACAGGTTGTGCAGAACAATTAGCACAGGATGAACTGAGCAAGACAGTACAGTAATGCCACACAAAAATCTGAATGAACATCTCGAAATCCCAAAGCGTGCAAGCACCCGTGGTTGGGGACCCTTGGCTTAGTATAATATCACAAAGATCTTTTAACCGGATTTTACCTCTTTGTTGAAACAAACAGATGATGGGATTTATCCGACAACTTGGCGGGGTGATTCAATTGACTAAATACTAGCAAACAAATTTGATCGCACGTGATTGCGTGTCTAAGCTATTGGTTGGCTGCTTCTGTTCTAAAATTTTAGTTTATAATCTAACGCAATGGTGACACGAAACTGTGTTTTTCGTCCGTTGATGCTGTGATATTATCTACTACACGCTGCCTAACTATGACATGTATTGTTCTGAGATGATTAACAAAAAACTACTGCTGTGTTTTTCGATTTTAGTTCTTGTGCTGTAAAATTGGACTTACTATTGTACGAATTACCAATTCCATCATGGAGTGTTTATTAATCGTGCGGAGATTGTAGATATTGGCTACTTGGAAAATTGACTCACTCCTTTAAAGACCTATCCATACTGTCCTATAGATTTACTTCTTACTTTTAAACTACTTCGCTCACATTTGAACCAGGAACTGCACTACAATGCAACATTTAGAAACTTCAAACACTTCTCGAAAATGCTCTAATCGTTGAGCTTCTCCGCGTCCTCCTCTTCGTCGCTGACAGTCCCGTAGCACTCCAACTTCGGGCCCCCCCCAAAGTAAGCGCAAGAGCCCCTGCGCACAGGTCATATCGCTTTAGAGGTGTAAAATTCAAAAGCTGCATTAAGAAAATACACCGCAATTTGTACATAAGTAAACAGGCTAATGTCAGAATAAAGCATGCCGATACCGAAGGTGCAAGTCATAAAAAATTCGGCACCGATGCCAGAGTTCAGTAGGACATTTATGCAGACACTGCGAAACGAAAGCAATGACACTGAAAAACATGAAAAAGTTATAAAAACACAGTATCATTTAAATAGTCTGGAGCGAACCTTTTTGTTCGCAAATGCTGTTATGGCATTGTCATAATCAAGAGATCGGGCGCAGTCATTTTCGATTGACAACATGGCTAATGAAGATAGTCTACTGTCTGTCATAGACGTTCTATTAAAAGTTTTGATCAGTTTCAATTTGCTGAAGCTTCTTTCAGCGCTGGCAACAGTCACGGGGCAAGTTAGTAAGATTCGAAGTGCGATGTACACATTCGGATACAATTCAAATAAATGAGTCTTTAGAAGATAGTTCAGAAAGTCTTGAGCCGTTTTGAGATTGCGTTTTTTTTGTAAAATTAAAACAAACCGCTGTAGCTCAGCGCTCATTTCATCAGAATCAATGTCACCGAACTTTTTTTGAAACTCTTTACAGCAAGTAAGAAGAGCATTTTCTTGTTGCACAAGCAAAAGTTTGTCTCGTGTGTACAAAAACGAAAAGGCGGAAGAAACCTCACGTAACAAATTAAAGCGCTCCTTTATTGACATAATAGCCTGGTCTACTAATGGATAGAAAAAGTTGCTTTTAAATTTCAGTTCAGGAGTAGCTCGTTGTTCCTCTTCACCTTGGTAATCAAACAATCTTCTTTTCTTTCCACTTTTTGACGGAGGAAAAGAAGGATCAATATCCAATTCCTGTGCTATTTCAACAGCAGATGTTGCGGCACTGTCATAACCCGTTGTGCGATAGTTTTGCAAAAACTTTTCAGTTGCCTGGATTTCCGTTTCCATTGTATGAAGGGAGACTCCATACGATTGAAGAATCTTGCTTGCTTTATTGACTTGGAATAGGATATCATACCAAATAAACACCGACAAAAGAAAACTCCATTTTGATAAATGAGCTATCAACAATTTTGTTTCTGAGGCAGCTCTTCCATCTTTTCTTTCTATGGAAATGGCTTCCAAGTCTTTCAGTGCCAGCAACATCTCTTTTAAATTGTATCGAAGAGGTTTGATGCATTTAATTCTGCTTTCCCAACGAGTATCAGATTGTGACTTTATGGACAGCTCCACATGTTTCTTCAAAATTTCCCAACGCTGAGCAGAGGAAGAAAACAGCACATACAACCTTGTAAGTACTCCAAAAAATGTCAATGCTTCCGTCGATGAATTAGCACTGTCAACAACAACTAAGTTAAGGGTATGGTTTGCACAGGGCACGTAAACAGCTTTGGGATTGATGTCTAGCATTCTTGCTTGGACCCCAGAATGTTTTCCTTTCATGTTAGCACCATTATCATATGACTGACCTCGACAATCAGACAATTCGAGTTGCAGTTCGGTCGCTTTTTCTAAGAAAGCGTCCAACAAGCCTTTCCCAGTACTGTCACTTATTCTCAAGTAGCCAAAAAATGTTTCTTTAACAACAGCAGCTTCTTCATTACATAGTACATAACGGAGAATGACAGACATTTGTTCATGATGTGACATATCTGGAGTGCAGTCCAAAATTATAGAAAAATATTTTGCCAATTTCAATTGCTGTAAATTTTCTTTTTCAACTTCTGTCGCTAGCAATTCAATTAGTTGATTTTGTATGGTAGGACTCAAATAGTGATCTTTAGTGTTTTTATTCTTGATTCTGTCTTGAAGCTCTTTTAGGATCGGATCTCTTCTTGCCAAAAGCTCAAATATACCCAGAAAATTTCCATTGTGAGGAGATCCTAAGACTTCTTCAGATCCTCTAAAAGCAAGATTCCTTTCCGATAGAAACAAGGCAATGTCGATAAGTCTCTCTAAAACATTTCTCCAAAAACGTCTTTCATTGAAAAAAATATTCATCTCGCGTTTGTCGATAGTGGATGAATTTCTTATCCCTTCAGCTAGCAACATCCATTGACTGCAGCATTCTTGGTGGGAAATGCCGTTTTCATAATCTTTCAGTTTTTTCGAAAAACCCTCCCATGTATTTATACCACTACAAAAGAGGTAGTGTTTTTCCAAATAGCTTACAACAAAAGCAAAAAACTTGATCTGATTCCCCAGAATAAACTAGCCACGACCGTGAAACACTTTCACCATTAGGTAACACACGTTTATAATGGTTGGAGGAAAAACGTCGCCTTGGAGTTGTGTTATTATATGGAAAATTCATTATTAGTTGATGTGGTCCACGCTTTACTATATCACATCGTTGAGCATCAGAAATACTTTCAGGCCATTTACATGGGTCATCAGGGATAGGAGTAAATTGAGATTCAGATATTTTTGATATTGAAGGTTGCGTATTGGCAGGTAAATCACAACTTACATTTTCTGGAAATTCACAATCACTTTGATGCTGATCGTCATAGTCTTCTTTTTCTTGTACACTATAGTTTTCTTCATCCCTCTCGGTACTAGTGCCAGGCCTACTCTGCTCAGTAATCTTGAAAAAATCTGTCATCTTAGGCAATTTCGCTACAGCATCTCAAGCAGTGGCTGCTTCTTTTCTCTTTTGAGCACCACTTTTTGAACGTTTCATTCTATACAATGTCAATAAAATACTTTATCTGCACTCTGCAGTGTATATATATTGTCCCGGTATTTATAGCCAAACAGAATTCCAGACCATTCTATGATTGTTGCGTAACAACGGCATTGTTACGTCAATCGAATATTCAAGATTCTACCAGAAAATCAATCGAAATATTTTAGATTCTGCGAGATAAAATGACCTAGCATTCACTTATGATGTCACAAGCCAATTTCTTCCTACAGTTTAAATCGGTTGTAAACAAGTCTGCTGAACTGAAAATAGTCACGTAGCCAAAAAGCAATTTCAGACTAACTTGGGCCCCCAAAGTTGGCCTGGGCCCCCCCCCAATTGGGGGGTTTGGGGGGAGGCTGCTACGTCTCTGGTCGCTGATATCCAAAAAGTGCTTCGATGGAGTCTTCATTTATTCAGCGAGCTAAAACATAGCTAGCTCAGCTCAAAAGGCATTCTTTTACAACAGCCGACATCAAAAGTGATGCAATTTGCAAGCCTTCTTCAATGGTTCGGTTGAGAAGCATAGGACTACTTGTTCCACCAGCTCCAAGTCCAAGTTCAGTCATTACAGTCGATTGGCTGGGCTGGAAAACGATTTCCCAAACTACAAACCGAATTGGTGTAGGAACGCAAAAAATCAATGTGCTTAATTTGGACTTGGAGCTGGTGGAACAAGTAGTCCTATGCTTCTCAACCGAACCATTGAAGAAGGCTTACAAATTGCATCACTTTCGATGTCGGCTGTTGTAA
Source organism: Trididemnum clinides (assembly GCA_963675345.1). NCBI lineage: Eukaryota > Metazoa > Chordata > Ascidiacea > Aplousobranchia > Didemnidae > Trididemnum > Trididemnum clinides. The sequence goes on along the minus strand of OY776294.1, from coordinate 30,754,153 downwards.
AAGAATGCCTTTTGAGCTGAGCTAGCTATGTTTTAGCTCGCTGAATAAATGAAGACTCCATCGAAGCACTTTTTGGATATCAGCGACGAAGAGGAGGACGCGGAGAAGCTCAACGATTAGAGCATTTTCGAGAAGTGTTTGAAGTTTCTAAATGTTGCATTGTAGTGCAGTTCCTGGTTCAAATGTGAGCGAAGTAGTTTAAAAGTAAGAAGTAAATCTATAGGACAGTATGGATAGGTCTTTAAAGGAGTGAGTCAATTTTCCAAGTAGCCAATATCTACAATCTCAGCACGATTAATGAACACTCCATGATGGAATTGGTAATTCGTACAATAGTAAGTCCAATTTTACAGCACAAGAACTAAAATCGAAAAACACAGCAGTAGTTTTTTGTTAATCATCTCAGAACAATACATGTCATAGTTAGGCAGCGTGTAGTAGATAATATCACAGCATCAACGGACGAAAAACACAGTTTCGTGTCACCATTGCGTTAGATTATAAACTAAAATTTTAGAACAGAAGCAGCCAACCAATAGCTTAGACACTCAATCACGTACAATCAAATCTCGGATATTTTTGTATGTTAGTCGCTCGTTCGTGCTTTGTACTCATGACTTGTTTGCTAGTATTTAGTCAATTGAATCACCCCGCCAAGTTGTCGGATAAATCCTGTCATCTGTTTGAAAAAGGTGAAATCCTTGACTGACTATTAATGGTCTATTAAACGTCATAAAAGGAGTAGTCCTGCGTTTCCCTGGGTTGTGATGGTTAAGGTACTCACCTAGCAAGCGGTCGAGAGGCGTCAACGCCAGTTCGCCAGGAGCGGTGAAGCTACCAGTCTATGTTTACAACTGGACCGAAATCACTGCCACTTGCGCTTTTGTCCTGGATATCCGTGTCTCCACTCAAACACGAAGAAGTAAACGCGTAAACAAACAAAAAGCAGAAAGAATTATAGTTGAAAAAGGAAATTTATCATCACAGCATACACTTTTGTGCAGTAGTTCTTGAGTAACTTGAGTAAAGACGTTAAGATTTCGATTTCCATGTAAAAATAAATGCAAAGTAAAGATTTCCATTTGCAACTTGAGTAAAGACGGTGAGACAGTAACAGAACATCCCGACCACAGATCTTTGAAAATGTTATTTTGCCACAACTTGCTCAACTAATCAATGGTGGCAACATGTCATCCCACGTGACGTGTCGCGTAATGCATTGGTTAGCGTTTATTTTGGTACCTTTACCACTTATTAGAGCGTAGGAAACATTTTTGAACTTACCCTGCTGTCGATCGATAAATATAATGATGCAGCCATTTCATAACCGCAAAATTTACAATCAGCATCGCAACATAGATAATCTAAGGGTTTTTCAATGCTCTCTGGCAACTAAAATTGTTCATTTTGTTCGCTGGTGCAAGATGCTGAAATATTTTCTATTTTGTTCCAAATAAAATGCCTTTTTCGATTACAGCGATGCAGTCATAGCAAGTGTTGGTCGACGATTGTTTAATTGCAGTTGTCATTAGAGAGCTATTCAACTTAACTTTTTGCCAACGTATGGTACATCCTCGGCAACAGCAGCTTAGAATAGCGAAGCTGTTCACCCAGCATGTAGTAAGAAGCGACCACCAACCAACACCAGTTTGCATTGCTGTTACGGCTATTACCCTGGGATTTGTATTCTTGACCATGATAAAACCGCCGCTTTTCCAGTAGCCTGATCTCTATTTGGATACCGATGAAAACCTGGATGTTCGTTTCATGTCGTGCTCTAATCTATACTCATAGAAATGGAGGGCGAGTAACAACAGCAAAACAAACAATAAAAAATAAAAGGCCCGTTGCGTTGCTTCTCGGAAATACCTTAATCGACTTCCCTTTCAACGGTGATTTGGAGTTGATATACCAGTTATATACACAATTTCTGGTTGTTTCTTACTCGATTTCAGTCCCCGGCTATTTGCTGGGTTTTTCCAAGGTTTTGTCATAACAAGCTCATTTATTGCCCAAAATTTTGCAGTTGTCCCAGCTATCTTGGGTTGTAACAGGCTCAGTGATAAAAGATAGAGTGATTTTGATATTTGACCAGGCCAGTGTTTCTCAAATTTTTTGAAGTCGGGACACACTTGAGGTTTTTCAAAAATTTGTGGGCACACTACACACAAAATCTTACGAAATGTATCGCAAAATGCAAAAAAAAACACAGAAAAAAAGAACTGAAACAAGGAGATATATATGTTTCTTTATTCATTATTTATTTCGTGCTGATGAGAAGTATGAGCCTGATGTGTTTTAGCAATTTCTTCAATATTGGGGCTTATGTATGATAAACAAACTCTTATTTCCTTTTCAATGGATTGCAGATTTGTTCTTTTTTGCACTTAATATTGGTGAGAGTAGAAAATCCTAATTTACATAGATATGACGTTGAAAATGGCAGTAAAATGGTTAAAGCTTTTTTGGCTATTGACTGGTATTCTTCTCCTATTAAAATCCAGAATTTTTCGAGGCTAGACTCCTTGTATTTAACCTTCAAGCTACCATTGGTTGATATAGATGCTACTTCTTCTTCTTCTGTTAGTGTAAAATCAACTCGAGCATCATTTGAAATTTCTATGAATGGATTTCGAATTCAATTGTATTCTTCAGTGTTAAGTGATTGAAAATACTAGTTTAAGTTCGCTTGCAAATTTGTTAAATGATCAATCATCAAGGGAAAGGTATCATTTCCGGAAGCTTTACTTATCAAAGGAAACATTTCCAAATCACCTTCGGAAGCGTTTCTCCTCCAGATAAATAGTTTTTTTTAAAGCTTTCATTTCATCAATACATGTCAAAATGTTTTCTTTACTTCCTTGCATGGTAACATTCAAAATATTGAGGTGCTGAAATATATCAGCCAAATATGCCAATTTGCTAATCCAAGATTCACATCGAAGGAGCTCGCAAAAGTGATTTTGCTTTATTTTTTCAAAAAACTTAAGTAGCTCTTGTCGAAGCTCATATACACGATTAAGTACTTTCCCTTTAAAAAAAACCACCTGACCTCAGTGTGCAGAAACAGACGCCTATGTTGTGAGTCCATATTGCTGCAAAACTGCTCAAATAAACGTGACTACTGGTCTTGTTTTAATGTAATTTACAAGCTCAACAGCTTGATTCAACACTTTTCTTAGTTTATCTCCTTATGTTTTAGCCATCAATGCATTTCTATGAAGAAAGCAGTGAGTTACAACATTTTCATTTGGATTTTTTTGCAAAGGATGTGAGGCCCTTCATGCAGCCTACCATTGATGGAGCTCCATCTATACAAATACCGACACATGAGGTCCATGATATTTGCCATTTGGACAAGTAATCATTGAAAATGTTAAAAACATCTTCACCATTTGTAGTTGTACTTAATTCTTTGCAAAAAAGAAATTGATTTACAATTTGATCTTCATCAATGAAACGAATAAATGCTAATAGCTGCGCTTTATTAGCATTGTTTGTTGACTCATCTACTTGGAATGTAAAATCTGAAAACTGAAGTTTATTACTACAAACAGTTTTTTCGATGTTAGTTGACATTTCTAGAATATGTCAGTGAACAGTGTCATTGGAAAGAGGAACCTTGCTTATTTCTTTTGCTGCTTCATTTCCCAACATTCTTTTTACAATCTTCTTACACCCAGGCAGAATGAATGACTCTCCTAAAGTATGAGCTTTCACATTTTGTGCTATCAATTCAGAAATTTCGTAAGACGCAATCTGACCTTTTTCAGAAATAGTCACTCTGCTTTCGAAAGAGTTTCCTGCTTTGGTTTGTTATTCTAACAATCTTTTAAAATAATTGACAGATTTACCTTGCAAATGAGCGTGTCTAGTTTTAAAACGTTTAGTCAATTTACTCGGAACCAATTATATTATTCATTTGCCATTTTATATCCACATACTACACATACTACACAACTGGAAATATTGATGGCAAAGGTCCATCAATATTTCCAGTTCAATGAAAACCAAATGCTAAATAACTTTCATTGTATTTACGAATAGACAGGGTTTTAACTCTCTTATTTGAACTACTTTCATTGTATTTATGACTGCCGGAATCATCATGTTCACGTTTTTGTTTTAGAAATTTATCCATTCGTATGGGTGGATTACTAAATATTTATTTGAACTTAGGGGAAAATGTTGAAATACAAATCTGAAACACAAAACAATGCATTGTTTATGAAGCTGTTTATCAAGCACTGTTTGGCTAAACTATTACTCGAAATAATGACGCGCTTAAGAGAAATTACAGCAGGACAACATCTTATGACGTTAGAGGTATCCACGTGAGTGGCGGATTGCCACAACGAAAGCGTTGGTGCCACATAGTGCCGGTTCAGCGCTAAACAAGGATAAATATTGCAAATTTCATGATTTTTCAAGCCTTTTTTCAGAATTCAAGGTTGCCAGAATATAACCTAAAAGTAGTCCAATTTTATTATATTTTCCTTGTGTTTAGGCTACTACTAGGTTAAACCTGGCACCGCCGCAATTCAGATGACTCATCAGCCAACACCCATTTCGAATGGCTGTCTATTTCTTGCAGGACATTTCCCGCCCTTAGCATAATATTAACAGTCTGTCGTAAAGAAATTTTTAACATTGAAATGTGGCTATGATGTACTATATATCAATTGTTTATAGACATGTTCACAATATACCTACCTAGAATTTCGTGGGGCACACCGTTTAAGGTGGGTTAAAATTCATCACAATGTTGTCATGCTGAACTCGACGTTCGGTTTTCATTACAAAATCAACATAATTCCAATGCTATAAACTTCGCTTTCTGCTCACTTCTGATTGAAATCTTGATCGTTGTTGTGTGACAAGTTGTGAATTTTTCATTTTCTTCATACGCATCATTCAATGTGGTGCTGACATATTGTGATTGCATTTTCACTTGATTAGTTACGATAAGTAGCGCTAATAAAATCTTATGTATTTCTACTGTTTTATTTATATCTTCTATTTTAGGGTGGGGCAGTAATAAAGACTTGAGTTTGTAAGCGCAAAGTTGATGGTCCATAACTTTTCGTTTTGCTTTTTTCTTGTCACGTTTGTAGAAGGTGTTGTAAATGCGCCGATAGTCTGGCTGCTGATAGAATGTGCGGTACATTACTATTTAGTCAATGCAGCCGAAACACGCCAGTTAGTAATGGGTGGTGTGCAGGACTTTGATTTGAACAGACTATTTGTGATATAACTTTTGCAGATTCGAAGACGTTTTATGGCATATCGGCCAAAGTTTTCGATTGAATGAAAGATTGTAGCGAAATTTGTCAAAAAATTCTTCCCATATCGTGCAAACATCTTTTATTTTCATCGATCTGTTCTTTTCTGTCGATTTTCCTGAAGAATGGCTGCAGATAAGCTTTAAAAATGTCTTAACACGATCTTGAATTAATTGAGCTCATGGTTTTAGTGAGATGTTTAATGCTGTAGCGAAAGTAGTATGCAATCTTCACTTTTTGATTAAACCTACATAAGTTATGATTTTGTTATAGATCTGACCTATATTCCCTGTTGAGTTGGGATGTTCGTGGTGGAAATACACTATATTATCAATGTTGATAACTTGGAAACTGGTCTCAGCACGAGTTCTTATTTCCATAACTTGAGACTGTCCTGTAAATGATAGATCGAGAAAGTTTTCGTTCTACCTGACGTGATAAATTTTTCTATAGCTTCCGGTAGCAGTGTTGTGAGAAGTTACCCGTGTGGCATAGCTATCTGCTGCACCATAGTTACAGTTGCATATATCGAGCGAGATGTTCCATTACTTCGAGTTATAGCTTTTTTAAAATGCTTGGCAAATAAACACTTGTAAATTTGCAATGTTAAAGACACTTAGTACTTCAATGATGTTACTTCAGCTGTGAGCAGCTGTTGTGTTTAAGCTTTTTCCGAGCCGCTTATTAAATCTAGCTTGTTCATTTTGCTATTACATCGCAGAAATTACCATTTATTTTCAGACTTCAAAAGCAACAAATGGAAACGGTACCACCAGACCTATCAACATTGGTAACACGGTAAGCTTCTGATGACTAATGTAGAAGGCTGTGTATCACAGTTTGCTACCGATCATTACCCTAATTGCCTCGATTTTGTCTTCCCAGTTCAAAGCCGATTCACATTTTCTGGCTCTGCGCAAGCGCTCATTTGGAAAATTTTGTTTTATTTGCACTGCGTTCGGTGAAATTTGCGCATTTTGGTAGTATAAGCTAAGCTTGACAGGTATTTCGGTGTGCGTTCGAAGTTAATGCGAACACGAGAGTTGTTTGAGACGGCGCCGATGCGATCCAGTAATGACCACTTGATGTTGCTTCTAGATTTGATTAGCAAGCGGCGCTTGCTGATTAAATTTGGATGCAACAGCAAGAAAGTGAATGCAACAGCAAGAAGTTTTGATGCAACAGCATAGAAATTGTTTGTAAGAGACTGCAAGCGCCTCGTTCTAAGTGCTTTTCTAATTTTTCAGTTTCGAATCCAAGTGATCTTTAACTATGTGTTTGGTAAATCAAATACATCTAAGTGTAACAGGTATTTCGGTGTGCGTTTGAAGTAAATACAAATACGAGAATTGCTAGAGACAGTGCTATTGCGATCCAGCAATGATTACTTGCTGTTGAATTAAAGTTTTATCAGCAAGCCGTCTGGGTTGATTAAGTTTTGATGCAACAGCAAGAAATTAAATACAACAGCAAGAAATTTGGATGCAACAGCATAGAAATTGTTTATAAGAGACTGCAAGCGCCTCTTTTCGATGCGAATCCAAGTAAACTTCAACTTTGTGTTTGGTAAATCAAATACGTCAGTGCTTTTTATTTCATAAAAATTTGGTTAATATTGGGAATATTTGCCACCATTAGTTTTTGATAAAGCGTCAGAATGATTTTGAGAGTTGATGATGCTGACATTTGCATAGCAACGAATGTTTTGTGGTGCACGTCGTTTGTGAAACAGCTTAATACGATGCGTTTTTGGCTTAATACGATGCGTTTTGATCACGTTCATAGGCTTTTAAGTCGATTCAGCTGCGACATGGAAGCCAAGCTGTGGGATTTTTGTAGAGTGTTAATCTTGAAGGTGCAATAGCACAGCATTTTCTGGCATTTCATTGTGACGGCTGCATTGACGAGCCTTAGAGAGAGACACTTCTCTTTATAAAATGTCGTTTTTTTTTAATAATCAAAATTTTCACTACGTTACGATTGCTCCTTTTCGACGGAATTTTCCTTAATTCCTGTTATGGAATTTTCTCTCCTACTTGCTCCTATTGATTTAAATGTTGCATTCTCAATCCACTTAACTTTACACTGATTTACTACAGCAAAATAGTGAAGGACGTGAAGGGTATCTTTCAGCGTGGTGTAGGAAGTAATAATTAGGTATTAAAACTAGTTTGCAGTTTGCATCAATGAAAGCTTCGAAATCGAATGTCGTTTTTCGCTTTGGAGACTGATCATGTGGTGAACTGATATGTGTCCATTTTATGCCATATTTTGATCTTATGGAAGAGGGAAATCCCGGCAAGCTGTTCGTTGTAAGTTTTGAAAATCGCACCGCAAACAATATGGTGAATAATTCTATTTCAGTGCTTTATGAACTCGATTTTGCAATGTCTTTTTCACACTGTGAAACTGCACGACTTTTCAATTAACTCATTGTACAACTGGTATATCAACTCCAAATCACCGTTGAAAGGGAAGTCGATTAAGGTATTTCCGAGAAGTAACGCAACGGGCCTTGTTATTTTTTATCGTATGTTTTGCTGTTGTTACTCGCCCTCCATTTCTATGAGTATAGATTAGAGCACGACATGAAACAAACATCCAGGTTTTCATCGGTGTCCCAACAGAGATCAGGCTACTGGAAAAGCGGCGGTTTTATCATGGTCAAGAATACAAATTCCAGGGTAATAGCCGTAACAGCAATGCAAACTGGTGTTGGTTGGTGGTCGCTTTTTACCACATGCTGAATGAACAGCTTCGCTATTCTCAGCTGCTGTAGCCCGGGGGATGTACTATACGTTGGCAAAATGTGAAGTGGAACAGCTCTCTAATGACAACTGTAATTGAACAATCGTCGACCAACACTTGCTATGACTGCATCGCTGTAATTGAAAGAGACATTTTATCTGAAACAAAACACAAAATATTTCAGCATCTTGCACCAGCGAACAAAATGAACAATTTTAGTGGCCTGAGAGCGTTGAAAAACCCTTAGGTTATCTATGTCGCGATGCTGATTGTATATTTTGCGGTTATGAAATGGCTGCATCATTATATTTATCGATCGACAGCAGGGTAAGTTCAAAAATGTTTCCTCCGCTCTAATAAGTGGTAAAGACACCAAAATAAACGCTAACCAATGCATTTCGCGACACGTCACAGCGGGATGGCATGTTGCCACTATTGATTAGTTGAGCAAGTTGTGGCAAAACAACAATGTCAAATGTGTTTCTTTTCAGCTTTTTCCGAGGTGATCAAAGATCTGTGGTCGGGATGTTCTGTTACTGTCTCACCGTCTTTACTCAAGTTGCAAATACGAAGATATTCTTCAAGATTCGCAGGATATGAGTGAGTTTTGTCAGTTTTTCTTTCACAATCTGTGTGTCTGTGATAAATTTCAGCATTGATCATGAAATTTGTCATTTTTTGAAATACTTACTGTATGACATTTACCTAATGATGCAACATTTACCTTAGAAAATGAAAATAAAATCTGGAGGTGGGCCTCTTATATATTTGTTTGCCTCACCGTAAGCTTGACATGGAGAAAAACAGGTCTCATGTTGTGTGTGTGTGTGTGTGTGTGTGTGTGTGTGTGTGTGTGTGTGTGTGTGTGTGTGTGTGTGTGTGTGTGTGTGTGTGTGTGTGTGTGTGTGTGTGTGTGTGTGTGTGTGTGTGTGTGTTTACCCCTCCTCTTTCTTGGGATGGAGGTACGGCATGAACGGTAATTCAGGTTCATGCCATCAACCTAATTGATATTAGGCTAGGAGAAGATGGCAGCCCATTTCGAACCAGTCTTGAGTGACTGGTAGCCCCACCACCAACAAGGCGGACTGCCACTGGTGGGTACCCAAGAGTCGTCTGACATGCTGGGTTAGCAACTTCACAATTATAATTCGGTGAAGTACGGGTGGGGCCACCTGTCTGCCACATAAAGGTGGAGGTGTCCCGTTAAGTGCCTTGCCCAAGGACACAAAAAGCAAGCTTGCCGGCTTGTTCTCCACACTATCCCTTTTTTTTTATGCTAAGTGCCAAGCAGGGAAGCTGTGAATACCATTTTTTAAAGTCTTTTGGTATGACTCGACTTAGGGAATGAACCCCAGGTCTACCAACTACAATGTGGACGCTCTAACCACTGCACCATCGCGCCGGTTTAAAGGTCTCATGTTCGGTCCGATTGTCTTGACGTGATTTCTACGTCGAGTCATTTTGGCGAAGTAATTTCTCACACTTTATTATCTTTTCTTAATTTATCGGTGTAATATCAATCTTAAGTTGCAATCAAAGCCGTATGTCATGCATTTTCGGATGCAAAATTTATTTGAAAAACTAGAAAACGTTAATCAAGTTTTGTTATAACTTCGGTCCAACTTTCTTTTTTAAAAGATAAATTTTCAAAAGGTCGCCCCCTCCAACCCGCTTTTAAATGTTTTTTCGAATACGATTTAGCTAGGTCCTAATATTTATCGTTGAGATTCTACATTTCTTACATTGCTTTCATAGAATTGCAGGTTATGTTATTTTATCAAAATTGTTGCACAATTGTGTTTTGTTATCAAATATTTTTTCACAGTTTCCTTGAACTTTTTTTAAATGTGGAATCTGTGGTGTGACTACGTTTATTCTTTGATATTTGTACCGTCTTGAATGTAAACTCTTTAAAAGTCGTGTAACTGAAATTCATTTCAAACACGTCCAATTTTTCTGTTTTTTTCAAATCGGCTCCTTTCATTTTTCCACAGATCCGACTGGTCTTAAAAAATGATAAGAAACTTTGCTCAATATTACAACTGGATTCTAGAACAATAATCATCGCATAATATTGGTAACTAGTGTAGTTTTTTTTCTCTGCGAAAATACGACATGGAGTGGAAAAAAGCTAAGTAACACTCATTGTATTAGAGTGTATACTTCAATCACAAATTTCCTTTTTCAAATATAATTCTTTCTGTTTTTTTGCTTGTTCACGCGTTTACTTCTTCGTGTTGGAGTGGAGACACGGGCATCCAGGACAAAAGCGCAAGTGGCAGTGATTTCGGTCCAGTTGTAAACATAGACTGGTAGCTTCACCGCTCCTGGCGAACTGGCGTTGACGCCTCTCGACCGCTTGCTAGGTGAGTACCTTAACCATCACAACCCAGGGAAACGCGGGACTACTCCTTTTATGACGTTTAATAGACCATTGATAGTCAATCAAAAAAAACGGTTTCAACGTTTTTAGCAACTTCGTGTAGTATTGCCATATGCTTATGTGTAATTCATCAATGCATTGTTGTTTAACGGAAAAGTTCTAGGTGTATGACTTAAAACTACGACCGGCAACAGGGTTTATGTGCCTTGAGACGTAAAGGAGCTGTTTCTTAGCTGTCGTTGCTCCCAGGTCACCCTTGGGCAAGGTGTAGCACCTGATAGCCTTCCCTGTTAGGGTTACAACATGACAGTTTTTTTTATTTTTATTGTATCTAGCGACACTTTGTAGATACTGTATATGCTTTTCTTCGTCTGTGCTTTTATTTATCTGCTATTTTGCAGGTGCGATGTCCATGCCACTAGCTTCACATGTAATCTAAATTCTTTTCATGTGCATGTATTAACGTTTATTGTTTTGCCATCGTCTCCTTTTTTGTCCACTACTGTCAAATTTATTTTCTATCTATGCTGATTTGGGCAAAAATAAAATGATTGATTGATTGGTTGATTAAAAATATTCTACTACATATTGCACAGATTTGACGTTTCTTCATTGATGAGAAGGAGTATTACGTTGTAGCGAAAACTCATATCATTCTAACAAGCAAAACAGCACAACTCGTACATAAATTCCACTTTCATAATTCCAACAAGGGCCGAGTATACACTACGATGTAGATGGTGCGGGTTGTGTTCTTGCGTGCCACCAAAAGCAAGTTCTACCGATTCTTCGTTATCGTCGTCACGCGTTCATTAGTCTTCGTCAAGACTAGCATCATAATCAAAAACAAGATCGGTTTTGCTTGTCTCGTCTCCCATTTAATCATGCATACTGGTAAACATCTTGTGTCGTTGTTGTTATTTACCCCTGTTTTTTCTCAGGATGTAGGCACGAAGCGAAACGTTAATTCTAATTTGCATCGTAATCCTAATCAACATCGTGCTAGTGGCAAACGACAGTCCGTTGCGAACCAGCGATCAGTATAAATTGCTTGTTGTCAGCCCCATCAAAAACCGAACTCTCATTGGCTGATTGGCCAAAGTTTCCACTCCTGATTTGCTCGGTTAGCAGCTTCACAATTTTTTTTCAGTAAAGCACGGGATAACTAACCATTTTTGCGACTTTAGCTATAAAACTATTGTTTAAAAAACTATCGCACGATTTCGCATTCTCTAGAATGCTTTCATAAAAATCTTTGTATTTTTCCACTTACTGTCTAGCAAACCACATTGTTCCGGTGCTATTGCTTTCTCGGTAACTTGTTATCTCACGTGGTTTGCGTAGGAGTGCGAGTGTGATGTAACATTGTCTTTTTCATCAGTTAATTAGTTTACCATGTTCTATGTTATCTCTGGTATACGTGAAACCGTTTGTGGTTGGTCAGTTGCTTGGCAACGTAGTTTAACGCGATAAAACAACAGCCCTTTACCGTGAGATTTCGGGCTCTATGTGTGCGCTATTTTTTCATTGACGTTCCCTTTGGAAACGCTGTTCACAGCAGCTTCCTACTTGATTGCAGTGCTTGCAATAGAAATGCATTCTTACAGTGGTACTGGTAGCATATATACGAAATGTTTCAATTATTTGCATGGTATTGCAAAATTATAATAATGAACAACAGTAGCAATAATTTTTTGAAAGATAACTAATTGGAAACAGAAATCATGATAAAGTTTGTGACAAACATCACGCTGAGTCTGTGTAGAAGAAGGCTCTTGTAGTTCCTAGTAGCCCACTGTTAATCATTACTGCGAGTTGTCCATAAGTGAACAATGAGTGAGTGAATCGCCTGCAAGTGAGTTTTCAAACAATACTATGCTTAAATTACTCAAAAACTCAATGTAAATAACAAACTAAGCACAGAAATCACGTATTTCACTGCAGATAATTCATTGCAGACAATCATTCATTTTGTCTTCGTAGCAACAATACTTCGAATTGATAAGAGAAAAACACTTGTTTGAATGACCTTCACGTTTCTGAAGCAGTGATTGAATTAAAATATGGAATGTTTGAACATGAGCAAACAGTAGTGTTATCACGTTTTCACAGACTTGTATCATGTTTGTCTCCAGCTATTCAAGTTCAATGTTTTGCGGTTTTGTAACTAATTATTTACCAGCTAATTTACAGATAACTGATCAGCTGTCGAATTTCTTCAATAACAAAATTTTGATACAAGTGTCTTATCTGTATGTTGTTTTGAATAGAATCTAAATCGACCAGAGAAAAGCATCGCATGTTGCCTCCCCAATGACGTTTTAATTCAGCAATAATGCAGTCATTGTTACGTTTGAACTCGTGATCAATCGATCGTTGTGGGCGTAAAACTGACGCATCATCTACCTGTCGATGTTTGTAACATTGCAGTGCAAATACGAAGTTACTATTAGCCTACCCATCAATGCCTGTCTGCCTTTTGGTGATGGTGCCACCAATCTATTTAAAACTGGTTTGAAATGGCTGCCACTTTCTTCTAACACAATCAGGTTGTTTCTACTTGCTTGTTTGGGTTTCAGTGTCGGACATGGGTGCTCTGTTTCACTAAATGCTTTTGTTTCAAGGACATAAAAGAGGGATTATAACCAATATGGTAACATCAAATATTTTTGTAGCCCATTTGAAATAGCTCTGGCGACTTGGAAATGGTACGGTGCAAAGGATAAAAGTTTTGTGTTCGACCTCTTTGTGGCTCTGTTACGGTCCTCACTCACTTGCGATGAATGCGAGCACGTGTCGCTGACTTATGACCCATTTTGGGATCTTTCTCTACCAATTTTGAAGGTAAGCCGAAGATGTTTATACAATTTTTTGACCTGCATTAGTAAACTGATATTGCAATCAAATGATGGTTCTTGAATTGGTTGTTAGTTGTGCAGATTGCGGTTGTTTTGGGATATCATTAAAACATCACATGAGTGGAAATAGAATAGAAGGGAGCACAAGGAAGGTACTGAGATCGATTCTTGATTAATAATTTTAGCATTGTTAATACCGGCGCGATGGCGTAGTGCTTAGAGCGTCCGCTTCACAGTCGGTAGACCTGGGGTTCATTTCCCAAGTCGAATCATACAAAAGACTTTAAAAAATGATATTCACAGTTTCCCTGCTTGGCGCTTAGCAAATAGGGATAGTGTGGAAAACAAGCTGGCAGACTTGCTCGTTGTGTCCTTGGGCAAGACACTTAACGGGATGCTTCCAACTTTATGTGGCAGACAGGTGGTAGGGCCAAGCAGTGGTGGCCCCAGTTACTGAAGACTTGCAAACCGAGCGTGAGCGTTAACGCAGTGTAACCCATATACACATCTTGCTGCATAATGCTCTCAATAAAACAGCTCAAACGACGAAGAAGAAGGCCTTGTTGAACACCGGTCAATGCGTCATCACCGTAAGGCAGCATTAGTAAATGTTGAGATTGAGTGGGATCGAACCCACAGTCCACATCAGTAAATTTCCGTTTCATTTATTGTTCTACATTTTCGGAGGACTGCAATTCTTTGCTATTGGTCGATGTTTTCACCGATTAATTAAGAAGCTATTGATTGTTTAATTTAATGGTTCTTATCCGGGGTACGATGCATCAACGCAACAAGTATGAGATATGATATCCGATTCTATGTTGCCTAAGCACAAACAATTGCTACCAAAGAATAAATCCTGATGCATGCTGATTAAGCTTTTTTTTTAAGTTACTTTTCTGTGGGGTTTCGGAAAACTTTTGTGAAGGCCTAGAGGATACAAAAAGCTAAACATTTGCATTGGCGTAGTTCTTTATTAAAGTGCCATGCAAGAAGTCAATTTAGCCGCCGTGTTATAGTGGTAATCGCTTTTGGCCTTCCAATTAGGGTATGCACCGAAACTCCATAAAAACTTCATGGCAATCGCCAAAATAAGGCAATGCAAGTTTTTTTCCTTTTATACTGGTTCAAAATTTATTGCGTAGTCATACACCTGCTCTGAATCAGCTCTTCTAAACCGGAAAAACGTCGTAAAATTGAGAGTCGCAGTCAGTTAAATTAGCACAAGTCTGGCTTTGATCTATCATGGTATTTATCAAATTCGGACCTAATTCTGCAGCAAAAGCATAATGCAAGCATTGGTCAAAAGTCGCCTTTTAGCTATCATTAATGATTGAGGCTAGTTTTGATTTGGAAGCCCTTCAATTTCGAACCGCATTTACTGAAACAGTTGTAGCTTTGACGAATTTATACATGTTATTTTGTGTACGACGTGAAATTGGATGCTTTCCGAGTTTCCTCTGGATACTCTTCAAGACATGACCAAAGTGAAACATAGCATGGAGAACGCTGTTGTATTCGAAAGGACTTTATGTCATTGTGATCTTGGCTTCTCTGTTACAGAAACTTACCTGTGCATTGCCAGGATTATTGATGAGAAGTAAGGCGAGATGAACAAACTTAAATAACCATTTTCAGGATAAGTGAAAGGGTGTCTGTCAAGAAAAACTTTTTCCCTTGTTTTAAAGCAAAGTGAGATGACTTAAGAAGCTTTTTGTTTAATTTGCTTCTTGCCCGACTCGCTTCGTCCTAAATAGCGTTTTTCACTTCTGCTATTTCTTTCTAGAGTTTTCTTTAAAGACTGTCAAATTGAAAGCTGTTAAGGTAGTAGTAGATGTACTCTTTTGTTTTGTGTCACAAACATTTTTTGTTTGCTTTATGTAGGGAACTCACCATACTGGAATGAGACTTGAAGAGTGCCTCGAAAATTTCTCGAAAAGAAGAAGATCTCGACGGAGACGACAAACCAGTGAGTGTCGGGTTCTTTGATGGATCTGGTCTCACTATAGCTTTCTAATGGCATTCCCATCTGTCCGGCTGCACTTCGCAGTAAAGAAGTTGTGAGAAGCTAAGTCTCTAGCATGGTACTGCCCGGAGCTCGCGGTCTTGGTAGCCGTTTAGCTCAGCAGGAAGCTGCTAGGTGCTGATTTCCTTTGCAACAATCACTGTGGTTGTAACCGTGCAGTTAGAAGCTAACTACCGCTGCGTTACCTTCGGCTATTGAGTATTTGTGGTTACCGAAACGTCAACCATCAAAAATGATGTGGTTTTAGATTTGCAGAAAGTGTGAAGGACGGAGGAAAATGAAGAAAAAACTTCTCATTTATTGATCCCCAGAAATCCTTGTTATTCGTAACTGGTCGCTCTGCTCCGGTTTTTCTTAAATCGGTTCCACTCGCACTCTTCTTAGCAGAGGCTGCAGCATTTCCGAAGTCCTATTGTTATTCACTCTTGTAATTACTTGAGCTACTCTTTAGGCGAAATAACACATATCTCCTTGTAGAATATGTGCAGTGTTGCGAAAACCAAAGCCACCCTTCATTATTTTTCATAAAGTTTTCAACTTCTTTAATTACAGCTAGTTAAATCTTGTGGAAGTTGCGATTTCGACATTTTATTAACATGATGTGTTTGTTGCTCTGTGTAGTGATGTTGGCTATTTGGTTCGGCGAAATATCAGACTTTCCCGTGCTTTACCGTGTTAGAATAGTGAAGCTGCTCACCCAGCATGTCGTAAGAAACAACTTTTAGGTACCCACCAGTAGTATCACCACTGCCTTGATGGTGGTGGGGCTACCAGTCAGTAATTTGTATTCATGACTGGCTTAAAATGGGCTGCCGCTTTTCGCTTCGCCTAATTTAATTAGGTTTGCGACATGAATTTGGAAAATCGTTTTACGCCGTGTCTCTTTCCCAAAGAAGAGAAGGGGTAAACCAACAACCAAATATTAGGCTAAATAAAGGTACCAGCTTAGTAAATTGTGTAGCTGCTACTTATGAGTAGAACGTTGAAGCTTGTTTTTCTCTTGTTTAAATGAATGTTTCTTCATCTTTATGACTGTTAGCATCGATATGTAGAGCAAAAACCGAAGTGCAAATGTGATTTTGTTTGGTTACGTAATATGTTATTGTTAACGAAAGTTATTTTTGGTTAGTTTGGTCGATAAACAGTTTTTTTGATTCATTTCAGTGACATTGTTCTAATTATTTTCCTGCGAGGTTAATTGGTGCTTTTGGAATATCCGTGAAACAAAGAAGCATAAATAATCTTGATGCATGAAAGGGCTGATTAAATATAACCATTGCAACCTTGCACCTAATTGGCAAAACAGCATACCGGCGTAAGGGGCATTAACAATTTATTAAAATGAATATGCCAGGAAACAATGAGTATACCATCCAACCAATTTAGACGAGACCATCCCTGGACGCGTTTCGTCCTGAGTATACCACCCAACCAATTTAGACGAGACCATACAAGGACGAAGCGCGTCCAGGGATGGTCTCGTCTAAATTGGTTGGGTGGTATACTCATTATTGTTTCCTGGCATATTCATTTCAATAAATTGTTAATGCCCCTTACGCCCGTATGCTGCTTTGCCAATTAGGTGCAAGGTTTACAATTTCCATATCTTCGCCTATAATTTTCAAATATATCCATCTTGTAATTATTGACTTCAAGCAAAGAAGGAGCTTGTTTATAAGTCTGATGTAACCTATAACTTGTAGTAGAAACACTCGCTTCATCTGCAGCGTATAATCGAACATTATACAAAGAAACGAGAGTTATTATAAAATGCACTGATTTATTTCAGATCTGAAGAGGTTTAGCCAAGGAAAACACGTCAAACATAAATTTTCAAACTTCGTTTCTTTCCCAGTTGTATCAAGCCTCGATATAACACCACTTGCTACCGACATTTGCCAAGGTATCGCTTTGTGTGTGTTAGGATTGTGGAGAACTTTAACAGAGGTATGGACAAAGGCCAGTTATTGAAGGCTTTTGCGAGTTGCACCACTATAAAGAATTGTTTATTTTCATTATGAGTACACAGAAGCAGCTTACTTTAGAAAACATACTTACATGGAACTCTAAAATTTATTTTGCATTTGCCTGCTGGACAGATAAGTTCCTCGGCTATTGTTCAGTTCTATTTATCTTACTCAAATTAGCAGGTGGAGGGCTAACCTTGTTTTAATTCTACTATCATATTTAATTTAATTTCATATTTATTTTACAGAAGGGGCCTCGACTACTGCATGGAATTTTCTAAGTCGTTACAACATTATTCCTTCTAAAAACGGACTAAAGTCTTTTGATTTAAACCAAGCCTACTATCCCAGATCCCTCATTTAGTTGAGCCAATTGTCGCCGTTGACTGGTAGGAGGCATGGATCTGACTTAATAGAATTACTTTCTATAAACCGACATGTCAAAAGCTTTTCACGAGGATCCAACGCAAGCAGCAATGAATGTATTGCAATTTTAATTTCTGTACAGCGCTGTTAGCGTTTTTCGCTTTCGCGGCAGCAGCTGGCTACAACATAACTGCGTCATGAAGTAGGTAAACTGGCTAAAACCATTTGGAAATATATTTTGAAGACTTGGCAAAGATATTCACACAATATCTTCTTGCTCATGCGGACTAAGATAAAACGACCGTCTGCTTTGAGACTGTCATGGATTGCGGACTGCTAGCCAGACTGTCATTAGTGCATGCCCAATACTGAATCGTTCTCGAGCTTTTACTTGTATAAAAATGTTGCATTGGACAGGGATAGGATTTAGACATAAAACCAATAGTGAGAACGTCAATGTTTTAATAACCCGCTGAAAAACTTCGCATCCATGACTGATTCGAAATGGACTATTATCAACCCAGTTATCATGTTTTCTCATGCTTGATTGACCTTCAATGCAAAATGAAGTACTAAATTTTACATTATGCTTTAATTTCAAAATGTAAAGCGAAAATCGCATTATGGCAGTGATATAGTTTATCTGGTATTGTCCGCTTAAACCGCAAAATCTCGAATGAACTTCGCTTGTCTCATAAGAACCATCTTGTTAACGAGTATCAATGTCGCTGTACGTCAACGTGTTGTTGTTCGCAGATGAGTGCCTGCGATACGAGCTGTATGCAGTCTCCAATCATTCTGGAATGACCTCCGGCGGCCACTATACTGCCTACTGCAGGGGTGACCAACCTTTTCAGTCCATGCGCCAAAATTTTTCGCCACACAGACATTCATTTGAAGATGCGCCACACAAACATTCATTACTTTTCATTGCTCACAAACGTGTAACAGTATATCTACACTTTGAAGTCAAAATAACGCCATTTTCAGGGGTGATCTCAAAAAAAAAAAAAAAAGGTCATCGCCAACATCGCGGCCAAGATAACCATACTGGCCGCGATGATTTGATCTTTTTTTCTTTTTGGAGAACACATCTGAAATGGCAACATATTTCAACTTCAGTTATTTTCATCTTACACATGCAATGCGCCACCTCTAACCATGCAATGCGCCACGGTTGGCCACCCCTGGCCTACTGCAAGAACATGGAAACGATGTTGTGGCACGAATTCAATCATTCAAAGTAAGTGGAAACGATGTATATATGTTCATTTCATCAACTGTTTCTATCAAGATAAAATAAATACACAAGAATAGTTTTACGAATTTGAGTAGAAAAAAACTTTGTGCTCAACTACTTCATCTGCGGCTCAAACACAAGTTTCGTTCAAGAAAACCATGAGCTTCAGGAGTTTCTAGAAGTGTAAAAGGTTAAAGGGCAAGAGAGGTAACAGAATGCCTCCATTTTTATGTGGCAGACAGGTGGTTGAGACAAACAATTGTCCATTGTGGTTGCCCAGTCTCACTGTAGAGACTGACGGACGAAGCATGGAGCTCTTGTATGAGATGCTTGACAATAATTAATTAGTCACCATACTTTGTGACACTAAATTTAAGCCTACGCTGTAGGAATTCAGCAGAAGTACACTCGGACAAAAATGATTTGAGCACGTCATTGCAAAAACAAAAGCATAAAAGTAAGCTTGTAGAGTGCCGTGCAAGTGAAAACAAACTCGAGTTTTGAATTTGGTTTAAATCGAGTTTAGCCTGATTAATATGCTGACGACCTACTTTAATATTAGGCCTAGGCCATGGGTTGATAACTTTCAACTATTGGAGGGCTCATTGCAGACTGGATTTCACACAACGGCTGCGAGTGAGCCATACTTAGGTTATGTTTGGTTTATGTAAATTCGGTAAAGACTTGTTGGAGCTCAACTTTCTGAGCTCAATCAAAATTAATGATCCAATTGCGGTTTATTCTGCCTGTGAAATAGCGACCTTCTTTTTGGAAATCGAAATCGAGCCAAATTAAAGAAATAAGTGCACGGCCGCGGATCGTGCATTCATGGTTTATGCTAATCGAGCTTTTCAAATCAAAAGACGTGTTGATACATTACACGCCCAACATGATATTTTTTTAGAGAACTCCAAAGATTAAACAATCATGGCTACGAAAGCTTGCAGTATAATTTTGAAGCGAGAAAAGGTAAAAAGTTTTGTTTTATGTCTATTGTTTTGTTTTTGCTAATGAGGTTACAATGTCAATGCTGCCAAGGATTCTATATAACTTTTCGAAAAAACACTTTGCAACAGTTTTTTTACTTCACTGCAATATTTGTGGTGGAAAATATCGTCTCACCTACTTTCAATCTCATTTTTTAAATTTCCCTAATCATGGCCTTGAATCTTCTCAGCTTGTCTTTTAATTTTGATGTAGATGAAAATGGACATCTCATCCTCAATCCTCCCACTACAGCATTGCAGATAACTATGATATGTATTTCACGTGAAGTTGGAGAAAACAAGATGCAGGGTAGCGTTTGTAGGAGAAGATTTTTTTTCGCTTCAAATAATTCTTAATAGCTTTTTTAATGACGACATTAACCTATTTTTCAAGAAGCTCGTGAGAAATCGTTATATAAAGCCATTAAAGACAAAAAAGTAGGCTACATTAAATAGCAGTAATCTTTCTATCTAGGCGTAGCATTGATAGATTTAAATATAAAAAGTATAATCAACGTCACTGGCGAAAGATGCTGGGAGTTTCGGTGCCCTCCAATCTCCATCCAACTCATTTTGACTTCAAAACAAAGAGCTCTTAACGATCTCTTCCAAAGTTGCATGATTTTCAACAAAAAGTTTTTTACTAATAAAAATCATGGAATAACATGGGTCAAAGAACTACATCCTTGTGCAAATTAATTGAAACAAACATCAAAAGCACCAAAAACTTAGTTTTATTTAATTATTTTATTTAACGAGTGTTTTGATTCACATATTAGTATATAATATGACCACCGCAAATACTATAAGAAGCATTTTGATGCGTCTGGGCATTGAGTTGACCAATTTTAAACAATTTTATAAGATTTGGGGGTCCTTGTACCACACTTGAATAAGAGCCTGAATCATCTTTTCCTTCGAGGTGCTATCCATTGTACAAAGTGTTTGCTTGCAAACAGACCACAAATTTTCAATCGGGTTTAGGTCGGGAGAGTTTTCCGGCCACTCTAGCAATTTAATGTGACTTTCATTCATAAATTTTTTGACTTGTTTTGGTGTGTGACATGGGGCTAAATCTTATTGAAACACACCAGATCCATCTCCCAATCTCCATGAGGTGCCTACGAACTGTTAAGGAGCTTATTTCTATTCCTTTTTTTTCCAGAGGAGTTTTTATGACGTAACTAATTTTTTTGGTCTTTCACACTCTCCAGTAATAGGTAGGCATCATCTCTGGGGGTCGTTTTCCTCTTACGACCACATTTGCCTTAGCGTTTTGGGGTAAAAGACCCTGTTTTTTTCTTCATTTTCACAACACGATTTATGGTAGATATACTGACACCTACAATCTTTGATGTCTTGCTGTAGGTCTTTTCTGTGTTTTCACGTAAAGTTAAGATACTAGCACACTTTCTAGGGCTAACATTCATTTTTGAAAGCAACTGTATAATATTCTAATTTATAGTTACAAATTCTGTATAAACAATTATGATGTCATCAACGGAGTTATGACGTCATCAAAATTTTATGTTATTAAAAATTAATCTAATACACATTTTCTCAAAAAAGACAACATATGAAGTCAGTTTATACTTATTTCAGCAAAGAAATGACATAATGTAAAAATTTGGTTTGTTTCAATTAATTTGCACAAGGGTGTAAGATCATAAAAAATTAAAGCTTTCCCCAATTAAACTCTTCCTACACCTCTGCACATCAAGTGGTCTCATTAGACAAAAGCATTTGCTAAACAAAATTAAGAGTGAAAACAGTCATTAAAAATGTGCAATCCACTCCTTGTAAGATATATCTGCTTAGATCGTCAGCGGTGAGGTTTGCATGGTCATGCTTAGACCACAGCGAATGCTTCAATAATTCCAGCCTAGTTCATCAAAACACATTCAGGAGAAACACACATTGTCTTAAACCACAGACATGATGATGTTTTTAATATTATCAATGGAATGCTATTATTGCAAGGAGTTCACCAAACGCAATTTTGTCCGCACTAAGTAGGCTTGAGGATAACAACAGCTTTTTTGTTCGTAAGGAACGAAAACACACCGAAAGATAAAACATCCAGTTTCATGTTGCAACCAATCATTTTGGTAGAATCATATTGGTCTAGTGAGCAAAAGTAGCGATCCATTTCAAACCAGCCACTAACACAGAGTGTTAGCACCACCACCAACTGACATTGGTGGTTGTTTTCATCACTGACGTCTTATGACACTCTGGGTGAGCAACTGCACAATTCTAAAAAAAAAACACAAAGGCCACTCGTTTGAAAAGCAGTATGTTCTATTAATCTCACTCCTGTGTTATGTCTATGACATAATACTCGTATGTTTTATGACTTATTAATTGTAGGAACCTGCTTCACATCCAAGGACAGAGTACGACGACTCAGCAATAATGAAGGTAAATGTTGTTGGCTAAAAACATGCAAAGAAATTGTTCCCTTGTTAATCATCGAGATAAAAAACCCTTTTTTTTATTTTATACTTAAAAATTACACTTATATTTAGGCACAATCTTTTTTCACCTGCCTTTCCCCTCCTACCCTACAAAAGTCTTTATTGTATGCCTGCGTACAACCAAATTTTATAGTTGCCAAAGCCACTGACCTAGTCGGCCTAAGAAAGAAAGCTGAGAGGCTTAGTTTTTTAACATTTTTTGTTCAGCCCAAATTTTTCCCAAAAACTTTTAAATTCAAAACAGAAATTAAAGAAGCTTTAACAAGGTAATTTCCGAAAAAATGCCTTCCAATCAAGTCCCCTCCGCTCAATAACAGTTTTTTCTTTTGCCGCTGGTCAAAGTGCCATTATATCATATACTGCACAATATCTCTGCAGCAAAGCGTTAACCGCTTGGTGTTGGACTCCCAAATTACTAGACTACATTAAAGCTACCATATCATCTTTAAATTCGGAAAAGATTTTAAAAGTGTTTGCCCAAGCATGATCCAGTGCTTTTAGAGCAATCTTTTACCATACAGCCACAACTGAAAACTTAAACAACAAACAAAATCTATTCCTGTCAAACTTCAACCGTAAATGTCGCCACTATCATGTTATCAAAGAACTTTAATAACATTTTATTTGCAAAAAGAATTGATTAAAAAGTCTTAACGTGTTTGTAAGATTGCTCTGTTAAGTTGTTGATGCGTTTTGCAATTGCAGATGTTGAGACTGACGGACCTGCTTTCGCAGCAGTGTTAATTTTGGAGAACTTGAACTTTGCTTGCTGGCATTCATTTTTTAGTTTTTCTCAATCTTTTCCAATAATTTTAAAAAGTTTGAAATTTAGAAAACAGCACATCTGTATTTCCTAGCACCTACATGTACGATATAATTTACGCAACTTGTTTATTCTTCGTTAAATACGCCATTTAAATTTTGCAGTTTTTTGACCGTTTGTGCATTACCCACTTTTGTTTACCAGGTTACCATGACAACTAACTACCACATTCCGTCTGCAATGCCTACAGAGTGAATATGCAGAGAAGTAATAGTGATGACTTTGTATTTTTTCAAGCCAAGTTTCTCGTCCAGCAATGAAACCGGATACCTCACACCCATACAAACATCCAAAAACGGATACCTCACACCGGTTGAACCATCTAATAACGCCGTCAATCCACCAGCAACAAGCTAATCCGTGAGTCTTTGTTGTAGTTTCCTGTCTGAGTTTTCGTCATTTATGTCTTTTTTTTGCAGTGTTAAATCACGTATGATTTTTGCAGCTGTTTGGCTCATCAAATCTCGAGCTGGTGTAATCTTGATAAAGCACGTTTCAACAAATTTCTCTTTTTGGTTGCTGTTCTTAGAGCAGAAATATACTGCTTCAAAAGTATTAGTAATTTCGAAGGAGTCTAAACACAATCCATTTAACTGTATCGAGCTGTTCACTAATCGATGGTTTTTCATCCAATTTTTATTTCTCTCCCTTCATGTATGGCATTATGACGCTTTTGAAACCCGTCCCCCTTTCATGTTACGCACATTTATACAACAACAATCAAGCAAATTGGAATTTTTAGGATTCGCAATAAAAACTTTGGTAATAGTAAGTTAGTTGTATAAATATATCTCTTGTTCCCCTCTTTCCCTCATACAATACCAATGTGACCGGTTTGCTTTCCCCTCTCCCACTGAAAGCTTAATATGATATTTGAATTGCCCCTATATATGACTGCCGAATTTCCCGTAATCAAATTTGCTAACATACATATGTCGACAACATATTTTGTCTTCTTCCTTGTTAGTGTTAATTTATTTTACAGAAAAGAACGATGCACAAAAGATTTCCAATTGTGGCATCCATAAATGAAATACGAAGATCATTGTTGATGATGTGGCGTGTTTGACAAAATTGTCTGTTACGAGCTAGCAGCTATTTGCTAATTCATTATTTTGAGTGAAAAACAATTTTTAACGCTTGTGCAATAAATATCATGCTGAATCTTCGATTTGGTCACTTTTAGCGGATTAGCAATTCGTTTCTGGTTGACCTAAATTCGACTCTCAGTGTTTAGTTGTTCGAAGTTGATTAGTACTGAACATATTTGCTCACCGATCACAAAAATAATTTTTGTCTGTAAGCCTTTGCAAAAGACAACTTCCAGCGTATATAAGGATGAGATCATGGTGTTTTCCTCCCGTCCTTTTTAAATTCAGTATGTGATACAATAACTTTATTTCGCTTTTGTGAGTGATTTCAAATAAATGTCTTTGTCTTATTTTAACCCATAAACGCCCAATGTTGGAGAAACTTTGAATGCCTTCAAGAAATGCCTTTTAGTATAGGTGATATATTTGTTTATTTTCTAGAGACAACCACAGACGATTTTCTTTGATGTTTTCAAAAGTCCTGACTAAAGCATTGTATTTTCCTCTTCTGACGCATTCACCATAGGCTGTTGTCAACTTGTTCCGTTTAGTCTGAAGAATTATGTCAAAATTTTATCTTATTCTTCCACGATTTTGCAACTTCTCTCTAAATTTCTGCTACACACTTCTTCCTACTTTTCATTTTGGCTCCAAAATATCATTTCGATTCAACAACTTGTATTTTTCCAAAGCTTCTCCAGGTCTCTATAAATTTATCGCCAAAAGGTTTCCTTTAAACACCTTATGAAAACATATCTATTCGAAACTTCCTCCTGGTGTTCCATTATCAAAAGTATGCCCAAGCACCAACGTTCTGAATGGTTACAAAATTTTCTAATCAACATGATATATTCAGTTTTAACATTGCTTTTTATTTCTGATATTGTATCACATGCCAAAATTAGTTAGTCTGCACTTTTTTATGATAACATGCTGTAGGCGAATTTCTACATAACTCTGTCATTTACTGATTAACATACGTTAGTCGATGAGTTGTTTACTAAAATTTATTACTAGCCGGCGTCCCCCAGCAGGGGCCCTCCATCAGTAATGAGGGGATTTAGCATTTCTTTTCAACCGGCTGCGCCGGCTTCACCCATGGGGCTTTTGTGTGAGCAATAGCGAAAAGTGAAATGATTTTTATGCACTTTCAAAATTCTTGCTCACAAAATTGTAATCATCACATCTCTTAATCATGACTGGCAATGCTCACAAAGAATCTTGCCACAAATTATGGTTAATACAATCAAAAACTGATGGTAGCGGCGAAATGGTGGCTGCTTTCACAATTACACGAATAATCTATTTAGTGGTAAGTCTATTTTGCGATATGGTGCTGCCCCTTTATTAGTCGGCAGTTTATATTTGTGGTATGAAGTTGTTTTGGGTGCGCTATTTGTCTTGTTTCCGGCAGAGCGACAAAAGCGGCCATGGCTTCCCCAAAGTCATTCACCATATTTTAGTAGGAGCGCATCAGGCCGAGTTATTTGCAAACAAAACGCTCAGAAATATTTGAAGTAGGCCTCTTTTTGTTCAAAAGGAGCATGAAGTGACATTAAGACTGAACTGTGTGCCTTCAACCACTTTCGTGCAAGTAATAAAAAGGTCTTGTGTATTAAAATTTGTTGGGTTTACAGACAATGCAAATGCAATGCAACTGCAAGTCAGCTAAGAGTTAAGCAAAGCGTAGCTCTACAAAGCTATTACCAAGCAAAATATAAAACATTTTGTTCTAAGTATGGTGCGATTTTACCCCGGCAGGGCACATTATCACCCGTGACGATTTAAAAGGTATCTGTGAATGCAGCTGCGCCAGCTTCGCAGTACAAACATTTATGAGAGCAACAACGAAATGATTAGTAACATTCCCTTTTTCGTATTAATATTTGTGACATTAAGATTTTTGCCTGCGCTGTTTGCTTTAATTCGGCCATAGCATGAAAAGGGGCTATGGCTTTCCTTTAAGTCATATAGCCTATTGAAATAGGTGCCTATTACGCTCTTTTCAAACAAAAACATTCTCTCTTAATCCAGTGTTACAGATTGATGCTACTATTGTTTAATTTTGCTCTTTTCTTAACTTTGGTACTTCATTACATTTAACTTTGCCCCTAATCCAGACCTCCCTACTTCAAACTAAAGATTAGTGTTTTGTATCGATATCCTTGCAATTAAAAATATCAGTAATGGGCTTTGACATTTATGTTTGCTATCAAAATGATATGAATAATTTTGCTGCCTACTACTGTTTTCACTACGTAGTGGCAAGCACTGCGATGTCATTTAACATTATGACCTCACAATGCGTTTTGAGCCATTATTATTAGGATCGCTACTTACCACTTTTTCGTTACTGTAGGCAAATTAATATGAACTAACGTCTCTGACTGTGTGCATGTTCCTGGGCCCTGGCATAAACGCCGCCATGCAGAGAGCAAACCAATACGAAAAGAAGCGCTCACAATTCAGTTGTAGCTGAAGTGGGAACCCCCATCAATAATGTCGAGCTCAAGAACATCAAATCAGCTGGCTGCTTTGGCAGCTTCGCCCAATTGCAAAGGAAATTACTTCAACATTTAGATCATATGTAGCTCGACACTTACGTTTTGTTGTAAACGATAAGAAAGGACCATCTTTACTCTCTCATCTTTTCCTTTGGTAATCAGTAATCACCCAAAGAAAATATTTGACTTGGGCCATTTTTTTTCACCTAAAAAAATATATTTTTGACTTTATTTTAGCAAAATTTTCACTTTATTTTGACCTAACCGCTTTCACCTATCATTTATGTCTTGTTGCCCTTTTTTGATAAAAAATGTTTTATAATCCGCAATTTACATAAGTTTTTAAAGAAGAAGGTAGCCTACTTTAAACATTTCTCAATCACTCAGTCTTGAAGCTAATGCAACAAAGCGACGCATGACGTCAAAACCTAGGATAACGAGCCATTGTGTGTACCGGTATCAATTAGTGTGTAATACAAAAAATGCGTTGTTATCGCAACTGTACTGCACATTAACAGTCTGCCTATGATGTTTTTAACGAAAGCCACACAGTATAATTACCAGGACTTTTTATTGTAATACAGCATTATATATTTTTTACGTTCTTAACATCGAAATTTCTGTCTTTTCTCAGTAATTTACTGAGCATAGAAAACGACCTCTCAACAGCAGCAGAGGTTGGCTGGGCTTTTTGCAATAGTGCGTAGCTTGTTGGGTCAATTGTCAAGTTGGTACAGTTTATTATTGTTTCTAAATCAGAGTTGGATAGTCGTTTTTTAATGTAATTTTTAATTGCGCACGGATCATCATCGAATTGCATATTCTTCAGCAGTCCGTATGCTTCGGTTATCGTGCAGGCACTTCCTTCTATGAACTCGACGTTGGCTGCTAGAGTCCGGTATTGATTTATTTTAATCAAGTCCGACACCAAATCTTCCACATTGATAGCGTCTTTTGCTCTGCTGGCCAAGAGGCCTGCACTTGTCCAATTGTTGACAATGGTACGAACAGCTGGAAGGTTCTCACTGTAATATAAGGCAGCTCTAAGCCAAGTTGCCCATCTTGTAATCACAGGGCCAGGAGGAGATGGCAGACCAGCATCATGAAAATCTTTCTTGCGATCTTTGTTTTTAATTGTTGCTGCCTTGATCGTTGCTATTATTTCATCAATATTTTTAAAATTGAGCACGCACACGCATAGCGCAGTTATGTAGTAAGTGAGCAACGCAGGTGACATGCATCAAAGAAGGATATAATTCCTTTAATGTCTTTCCAGCCAAAGACATCTACCGAGCAGCATCAGTCAAGAACAATGAAAAATTCTCGCATTTTATTTCAAGCTGTCGCAATATGTCATCCACAGTGTGCAGAATAATACTGCTATTAACATTGCTACCGCTGTCAAGTGGATGGCAATTAACGAGGAATGTCTGATATGGGGCATCTAAGCTGCCCACAAGCACACTAATATACTTTTGTTTAGCAATCTCTGCTTCATCCACAATTAAAAAAAATTTTTTGTCACGAAGTAATTCTTGAATTTGTTCTTCTTTTTGGGATGCTAATTTAGCAACACATGCACGGGCTGCAGTCTCCGAAGGCAATACTTTTCCCATTGTAGCAAACAGAAACTTTAAAGAAGGATGGTTCAGTTTATGAAGTGGGATATCTGCAGCTAAGAATGAAGAGACAACCTGTTCCTTGAAGTTTACTTCATCGAGTTATAGAAAAGTTTGCTTACTTTGGGATTTGCTCTTCGTCTTCAATTTTCTTTGGTGTTGCTTACTTTTTCAGTGGCTTTCCACAAAAAACTTTTTGCCGCATTTGACTAACACGTCGCAAAGGTTGCATCGCAATTCGCGGGCAGGAGTTGCCGAAAACTCATCCGGATATTCCTGGCAAATTTGCCTAAATTTCGCTGTAGAAGATTTGGCTTGATTAGGCATTCTTTGCTTTGCAAGCTACGACTTAAAAAGACCACGTGTAAAGAGCGCAAAAGTTTTATAAGAATAGATTGATTGTCTGACAATTATGTGTTTATGCATCAACAATGACGATTTGATGCATAATAAGTGCTATTTCCTTCTCAATTACCGCACGCATTTTTACCATTGCAACTATTTGAGAAGTTTAAAACCAAATAAAACTGCGCATAAAATTTTAGTAGCAGCTCAAAAATTCAAAAAAATATAAAATAAATATAAATTTGTTCGTTTTTGTAAGAAAATTTTTGATGAAGACAATTTTGACAAGTTTTGATGTTATGCAAAATTTTGACTTTATTTTGACTTATAAAATCTACCAAACAGACTCCTGAACACCTGAAACGAACGTTAGTACACGTTTGATCATGTAACAAGGTCCTGAAAAAATTTTGACTTTATTGAGTTTAGCGGGCCTTAGTGATCACCAAGTGTTTTGTTTGGAGTAGGCTACATATTAAAATTTGTAGACTTCATTATTCGATGAATCTTTTGGAATATTTTGATTGATAATGCCAAACATCCATGCTATCGAGAAAGAATAAACAAAATGTACTAAAGGACTTAGTTTTTCTAGAAATTGCTATTTTGTGAACTGCAGGCACTACAATTTTGTGTGTTTTTATCCAATAGACTACATTTTATAAACATTTGGAGACTTCCGTTTTAGATGAAAGTTTTTGAAAGCGTCGACAAAGAATGCAAAAGAACCATGTTTGTGAGGAAAAGTAATCAAAATGTACCAAAAAGCTTACGTTGTCTAACAATTGCAAGTTCGTTAGGTCAAGTAGGACAATTTTTCGACCAAAAACGAAACATCATGTATGGCAGTGGTTCTTAATTTTTTTTCTGTTGTTACCCCAAAAATGTTTTGATGGATATCAATTACCCCTTTTTAGAAAAACATCACCTAATATAGCTTGCAATCCAAAATAAACCCACAGAAAAACAAAGTCATTATTTGTTGTACATTCAAAGGTTCATTTCAAATGCAGTTAATGGGAAGGTTGATACTGCTTTTTAGCTACTAAGCGTGCAAATCTAGGCTGAGTGCAGGAGAGACAACATCGCATATCATCATCAATCTGAAGCATGTTTCGATATTTTGTCTTTATAGACACCATTGCGGAAAATCCCACTTCACAGTAATAAGTTGAAGGAAATTGAATCAAAAAGTTCAGAGCTCTTTTAGAAAGGATGGGATATTCATTTTGAAGGCCAGCCCAAAAATTTTCTATATCCACCCCAGCAAAGTCAGTCTTAAGACTTGAATCTTCACGCAGTCGAAGAAATTCTATTTTTGCCGCCATATCATCATCACAGATAGAGATTTCTTCAACAAAGAATGGCTTGCTAATCCACAAAAAATTATGTCGTTCTTCAATTCCAGGAAAATACCGATCAATCGCGATATTTATTGCATTCAGGGGGCTAGATATATCTTGAGTGAAGTTGCATTTCATATTTGGGTCAGATTGCAATAGCATTGTTTAATTAGGAAGCATACTTGTGTCGCCTTTTTCTGTCAATCTTTCAAACAGTTCCATTTTGCTTTTGAAAGCTGCAACTTTGTCGTGTGTCGTATGCAACCATTGACGACCTCCTTGCAGAGTTAAATTAAGGGAATTCACTTCGGAGAAAAAATCACCCAAGTAAGCCATCTTCAGCAAAAAGTCATTACTTTTCATTTGGTTGCGCATATTTACTCCTTTTGCAGATCGTTCGTTTTCAAGAAAAATAGCAGCTTCTTCTCGCAGCTGGAGCAAACGATTCAACACTTTACCGCGAGATAACCACTTTACCTCCGTATGCAGCAAAAGAACTTTAAAATCAGACCCAACTTCTTCACAAAACGCTGCAAATAGCCTTGATGTTGTTGCATTTGCAGAAATATGGTTTACAATTTTCACTACATCTTGTAACACTTCTTGAAGTCCAGAAGGGAGAGTTTTCATGGCTAAAGCAAAGCGATGAATCACACAATGAGTAAATGATACACGAGGAGCAACACTAGTTACTAATCCTTTGAAACCAGACCTGCAACCAATCATAGAAGGAGCACCATCTGTACAGATACCAACAAGTTGTTTCCAATCAAGTGCGTGCTTTTCAAAAAAATCTTTTACAATTTTGAACACATCTTCTCCTCTACATGTCGTTGGAAGTGGTTCAGAAAATAAATATTGTACTTTTACGTTGTTTTCAAAGATGTAGCGAGCGTAGACCAGCAACTGGGCACAGGACGAAATATCAGTGGACTCGTCCAAGTGCAAGGAAAATAGTGGGCTGGACCTTACCTCTTCCATTACTTGTAACAAAATGTCTTGACTCATTTCAGAAATGCGTTTTTTGACAGTGTCGTTGGTGAGCGAGATTTCTTTTAACTTATTGGCTTTTTCCCCTCCCAGTAGTAGAGTAGTTGCTTCAATGAGGCAGGGCTTTATGAGTTCCTCGCCAATTGTGTGAGGCTTTTTTGCCTGAGCAATGCGGAAGGCGATGCGATATGACGCCTCCAATACTGCTTTGTTTTGTTTCGCCCACATTCCCTCAGAATCGAGGCGACAATTTTTCAAAAGCTCAGATTTTCGCCTAAAGTAGTCAACTGATTTTCCTACTAATTCACTATGGCGAGACTCCAAATGCTGCTTCAATTTGCTTGGTTTCATACTTTCCTGAGTTAGAACTTTAGAACAAATCACACACTGTGGCTTTTCAGTAGAATTTTCAATAACACTCGCAAAACCAAAGTTCAGAAAAGCTTCTTTGTAACTTCGTTTCTTTGGAGGCATTTTAATAATTTTTGGGGGCTAAATTAGCCTTACTACTACAAAAGAAACAAATGCTACCTCACGCCTATGATGCCTATCACTAACTGGACTATACCGTCAATTGTCTACGAAACAGATATTTACGAGAGACTCTAGTTCTACTTTTATGACATCACAAATAGCATGGTTATGAGTGAAACATATTGAGACTTTTAGAGCAGAAGCGCATGACAACGTTTGCCATCGAAGTTACTTCTTTTTTATTTTGAAAATTTATGTTGCCCCTTTTAAAATGCCAAATTACCCCTTTGGGGGTAATTACCCACAGGTTAAGAACCACTGATGTATGGTAACCAATTTTTGATCAGCCTTTATAAACTAATCCTTAGCCCTAAGTAATTGCAGTCACATATTGCTGAAAAGCAAATTTTCTAAGCTTTCAAAGGACAGTAATTGTTAGTACTTTATTATAAAGTATTTGTATTAAAACCACCTGTTTTTACTGAACTCACTACTTTCCGAAGGGGTATAAAGTCACACCACATGTCTTAAAGTTTAGTATTTTCATTATAAAATCAAATATTAATTGTACATATTATACAATATCGGAATCGCCTTGAAATAGCCTTTAATTTACTGAATAAAGTTTGAAAATCAGTTGAAAAATGAAGTCACAAATCAGTTTTCAAATATACTGATTTTGCAAAAAGGGTTCAATTTTTAACAACATCTTTATATCATGATCTGCGGTGGCGAACATTTGTGTTAATCGTGTGAGATATATTATGACGTCATAGAGCCAGTTTAAGCGTGCAAACGAAAAACAGAAGAAAAAATGCATAGAGAGCTTAGAGTGCTTAAATAAAGAATGGCTCGTAGCATTGTCAAATAAGCATTAATTGTTGTAAAGTTGTTTTTAGATCAATCGTACCAAGTTTGATGCTTGTACCTGTTGCAGTTTCAGAGGAGTTAAAACCGACACACACACACAGACAGAATTGCGCTTTGTGATTTAGACTAAATCTCTCTTGATGTCTTTTGTAGCTATCACATAGTTTCCTGTTTTGATTTGACAATGAGCGCTTTTCTCGATATCGCTCAACTGTAAACTACCTGTTGTGGCTGTGTAGTCCAAAGCTGGACAGAAGCTAACTTTTGCTAAATGTGCTTATTTGATTATTTTTATCATAAGTTGATAGTTCAAAGTTTCATCAAAATACAAAAAGACTTTTTAAAGATACAGTGGTGCTCATAATTTCCATGCTTGATGCTCAGCGCGTAAGAGAGAGTATAGAGAAAAACCCAGCATTATTGCTTAGTACAGTAGTTCCCAACTTTTGTAATGGCCCGCACCCCTGAAGTATTTTAATATGTTCTCGCACTCCTAAAATATCCTGATACGTTCTTGCACCCATGAAATGTTTTAACATGTGATGAATTCATTACCTGTTCCGGCCCAAGATGTGGGCCAATTTTGAAGTCACGGCTGAAATTGCATTTGCTGGCTCTTTTTTTTTTGTTTTTGGAGATCAGCATCATCTCGGGCTGAATTGAAGGCCATGCACTAGGCATGCTGTAATTAGTCACAGATCATGCAGAACAATTTGCACTGGATGAACTGAGCATGACAGTGCAGTAATGCAGCACAAAAATCTGAATGACCACCTGTTGTTGTTGTTGTTCCCCGACCCCTTTCGAGGGATGGGGGTATGGCGGAAGACCATGGAGCCCAAGAAGCCGGGCAACACCCTAGGGCCTGAACCAGAGGTCGTAGAGAGACAGAAAGTCGCAAAGAGTGAGCGGCTCAAAGAGTCCGTAGCTGGACAGTGCAGAATGAGACGAGAGGTGTCCTGGGACGAGTGTCCGCAGGCGCTGCAAGAAGGATTATCGATTCTGCCAATCCTAGAAAAATAAAAGCTTAACAGAAGGCCTTGTCCGTTGCAGCGCAGACGAGAAAAAACACAGCGAGCATGACAGGCGTAGCCAGGGGGGCCAACAGGCGTAGCCAGGGGGGCCAAAGGGGTCATGGCCCCCCAGAATTTTAAATCAAATTACAAAGCAGTATCAAGAAAATAAAAACAAATTTTTTTGCGCCTCTGCAGGTACATTGGAGTTTATTGTTGACTTTTAGCAAGGGGGTGGGGAGGGGGGTTGGTCGGACGTGACTTTTTTAGCTTTTAAATTTTCAAATGTTATCAAACAAGATGTGTACGTTTTACACACTAAATATCGCCGAAGTTTCTCTTCCATGTCGCACTCGAGCGATGAATTGATAATCCAAGTTATGGTAATTGCAAGAAATAAGCGTCTCGCTGAGCGCTTTCTTGTTTTATTGCGATGCGGACTACTACAAAGACGTCGCTTCTGTTATTGAACGTTCAACCTACCAGTGGTAGTGGTTTCCTTGAAATTCCTTAAATAGTGCGTAATACGTCACAATTGAAGTTGAACTATTAAAGCCGTTTTTGATAAAACTACATTAGATCAGTGAAATCGCATTAGCACCTTCTCAGTTTTGTACAGTGAACCCTCGTTTATCGCGGGGGATACGTTCCAAAAATAACCCGCGATACGTGAAATCTGCGAAGTAGTCAGCTTTATTTTTTACTGTTATTTTACAATGCAATAGTGTACTGCAGAATGAAACAAAAAACAAAACCTCTTTTCAGGCCCAAAATGTGTTTAAGAAATAGAAATATTAACGTATATATCAACTTTTTTCACTTTTTTCAACTTTTTTCACTTCTAGACAACAGTAAAGCCCCTGAGCCAATCAGGATTCACTGTAAAAAAAGCTCTGTAAAAAATTCCGCGAAGCCGCGATAGGTGAAGCGCGATATAGCGAGGGATCACTGTACAGCAATTTTTGTAGTAGCGTCGAGCGTAGTTTACGAAAGGCAAAATGCCGTTATAAGTAATTGACGTCACAATAAAAGTTGCAAAATTTGGCCCCCTCTCAATTTTTTTCTGGCTACGCCCTTGAATTTGTGTTGAATTTTGTAAAAGTAGTGGATCTAGTATAGATCCCACAAGTGTGGCGGTCTAAGCTATGCTTTATTAAAAGCCTCTAGCTTCTTGTCGGTCACCAACTGCACTGAAGAGACCTGATAGGTCGAAACAGTGTCACTGTCTGCAGTTTTGCTAAGTGCATCGCTAGCCTCTTGCATTACTATACTATCAATGAGTTTTGTAAAGATAGTAAGCACTATTTGCCAGATTTGTGTGAATGGAAAAAAATCATAATGCCTCAAACATTAGAAACAATGACCTGCGTTATTTGGTTGCTGCTGACGTCTGCGCTCTGTATCCCAGTATTAAAAGAGAGACGGTAAAAATGGCGCTAGAATTAGCTCTCAAAGAACATTCAAAGTTCAGCTTGTCAGGTCAACATATTTTGGTCAATCTTGCAATGCACTGTTTAAGCAGCAGTATAATTCAATATTCAGGGTGTCCCAAAAGTCTTGGGCACATTTAAAGTCCTAATTTCTGCTGATCTATGAATGGTAGTTGAATGAAACTGTTGTCATTTAAATGCTAAATTCATTGAGATTTTTTTGTCATGCTGATAATTTTTTCATATATTTTCATGTAGCTTAAATAACTAAAATAACCTAGATCCACCAATAGCTTTCACTCAACCAGAAAAAGCGTTTTGTGTCCTTGAACTTTCAAAAACTGATTCAGCGACAGTTGATGATCGCGTTCTTTTGCCCTAATATCCTAGGTCTCCAGATGTCACACCCTGCGACTTCTTTGTGTGAGTTTCGTGAAAGCACTGGTCTGTGCGCCTCCCCCTTCCAAAAGATGTAGCTAATCTCAAGGCCGAATAACGGAAGTTGTTGCAACTTGCAACCATAGACAACACAATGCTGGAACGCATTTTTGCAGGAATTTGACCATTGGCTTGATGTGTGGCGTATGACTAACGGTGTTCACATTGAACATCTTTGAACATTCTATAAAAAATTGGAGACTGCAAGCTTTCAGAATATATCAGATGCATTGTTATTTCCTTAATAGTTTTTGACATATTCAACGTCAAAATGTGCCCAAGACTTTTGGGACACCCTGTACAAACAAATTTTGTATACAAAAGCAAGGCATCATTGCAGGGGACAATAATTCGTTATCGATAGCTAATATTTCGATGCACTTCATTATGCTTAAAATTAGCAACATACTAAATTAAGCACAACTCTTTAAAAGATTTATTGATGATATCATTTGGCTGTCATATGGTAATGAATTAACTGAAAAAATTGAGCAAGCAATAACCTAACGAATACATGCATGGAGTACGAATTAAGACTCACTTTTAGAAAAGTTAGCACTAATGAAACAGGAAAAAGTCTGGAGTTCCTGGATGTTCTTCACATAATTAACAATTCTAACAAATTCAGATATTTTACTACTAGTTTTATTAAAGAAATAGCTCCCAAAAGATTGTTTTTAAATGGCAATTCTTACGACCCTCTATGCATTTTTCTACTATACCGGTACCTAAGTAACTAGCAATTTTTATAATATAAAAAGCTTTGACTACTTTCCCTCAAAATTAGATTTTTCGCTATTATTTGTCTTAATTTTCAAAAAGATTCATCACAAAGTGAAGTCTCTAAAACCTTTAAAATGTAGCCTTCCAGTCAAAAACACTCAAAATATTGGTGTTTGGGTCTCACACAATTGCAATTTCTACAAAGACTTACGTCTTTTGTCACATTTTGACTATTCTTCCTCAAAAGCATGGTTCGTTGGCAATATCTATCAAAGTTTTCTAGAAGCGTCATGTAAGTCGCCCCCTTACTCCACACTGGGGCTTATGCAAAAATTTCTTGAGGGGAGAACGAGATATTGATTTGTTGAGATGGGCGCACAATGAATGCAGTGCTCAAAGTTGTGCGCGATGAGACAGTATTGACATCCAATGTATTTGAAGATCAATGTCGGCGGTAGTCAAAATTTTGCCGAATTATCGACACATGGATTTTTTTTGGAAATCGATTGTCCACAGCACAAAATTTCGCCACATTTACGTTTCGGTTACGATTATGGCAGTCAACAATCACGTTCCACAGTTTCCTGAGGGGGAGTGCGAGAATGATTTAGGGCAAACAATCGCTGAAATAGACATTATATTGTTTCTGAGGGAGGGTGCTTGCATAGGAGCTCC
This sequence comes from Trididemnum clinides, assembly GCA_963675345.1. Classification (NCBI taxonomy): domain Eukaryota; kingdom Metazoa; phylum Chordata; class Ascidiacea; order Aplousobranchia; family Didemnidae; genus Trididemnum; species Trididemnum clinides. Next base: position 30,717,482 of record OY776294.1, on the reverse strand, counting down.
CCTGCATATGCCACTGACTTCACAGCAATTAAATTATGCTTTCTTGCACTTTATAAAATTAACGTACAAAGCTTTGTTAAATCGTTGGCTGCTTCAAGTAAGCAAGTCCATTTTCTAAGTACCAAACAGAGCTAGCAAGACTTGGCCAGGAACTCCAGAAACTCTAAAAGAAGTAGAATGGCTAAGCACAACCCCTTATAATGTTTTTTATGGCTTGATAAATGTCTGTCAAAAAACGGTATTTTTCATTTTGGAACGAAAATTAGCTATGTCAAAGAAACATTGACTTTTCATTACTGTTCTCAAGATTACTCATATTCTTAACATCGACATTACTGATGAGCGATGCAACAGTAATCGGATCTTTTCCGATTAGTTTGTTTTTGCCTAGCTGCGTTTATGCCAGGACCAAGTAATATGCACCCAGCAAGAGGTTTAGGTTGTACAACCAGGCACACAATTACAAAAAAGCCAATATGAGCATGAAATATATGACTTTTTTGAACTTCCGTTTGTTAGATAGGTTGCCATAGCTCTGGCACCAGAACAAAAATTACTGGCGAACTTCAATTGTTACTTCATTAAATTAAAATAATTAAACTAGTTACATTTCTCAATTGTAATCAATTAAACAGCAGGGTTTTGCGAAATTGCGAGTAAACTTTCCATCCAAAATTGGAAGTATTTGACGACCAAAGCCGCATAACTTAAAAGGAGAAAATTAAGATTTTTATACGATGTGGTTTTAGTTATGCTGTGTGTGTCTTGCTTTCTTCCTTAAACGTATCTCAGAAAGCAATGTTGATAAGCGATAACAAATTTGCCACAGTCTTATCATCTAATTCCACAAATCACGCATGAAAACAAACGAATTACTACTAAGGAAGTTTTGTCCCAAATTCGAAAAAGTAGCAAAACGTCGTTATCTGGCTGGGTATGTGACGAAAGTGACAATAGTTTTGAGGTAGTGCCCAAGCTTTTTTACAGGACCCTCGATGATAATTGCGATAATATAGTCGGCTAAATCTGTTTCTGCTATTGATAAGTTTTAATTTACCGTTGATCGAATGCGTTAAAACAATTCTACCTTTGTGAAAAGCATTTGAAACATAACCAAACTTTTTTTCTTTACGTTTCGATGTTGTTTCAATCATGATTGGTAAGATATCACGCCACGTAGCAGTCAGCTACATTTTATTTAAAACACATTTTCGGTGGTATTTAAAACTAAAATTGATTAGAAGTCGTATTCTTTTTTATTTTAGAATTTCATAAGTGGCAAGTGTGAGAAGATTAAATTTGTAATAAACAAACACTGAACCATTCCCTCAAAAATGGTGTTTCTTGTGCTAACCTGAAGTCGAGAGCAATGTGCTGCTTCTTATGAAGCGCGATTAAAACTGGCGTTGAAACGTAAAGAAAACATATACATTTTAATTACTTCCAGTTTCGAACTTCCCTCAAAAAATCATGTCTTATGTTAAAGTAAAGTTTGAGAGCTCTTTGGTATTATTGTTCTTTTGCTACGACTGAAATTGGCGTGGAAAAGTAAAGAAGAAAACTTTTTGATTTGTTTTATGCTCATGGTTCAAGAGAATTTTTTTATACAAAAGATGTTTAAGTCGCCGTCACTCGCTGTTGCGTTTAACCACGCGATGTCTACGCGAGACCTCACACTGCCCTAAAAAAGCTTCAGTCCAATCTTGGATTCCCATCCCCTGTGTCTCACGCATAAGACAGTTGATTGAAGATTTTGCTCGCAAAATTGTAAAAATTTTAACAAACTAAAAAAATTACCGAATACCGCCGAACTTTTTGCGCATTGTTGAATTTTATCTGTGAATCCGCCGGACATGTTTTCGATAATTCGCACTTTTTTCGCGTTTGTAGAATGATCGACTTGGTCGATTAAGATCTAATGAAGTCGCACTCTGGTACCATAGTTAATTAATAATAATTATGAACCACTCTGCTAGTTATATCTGCCTGGGCTCGAGTGTGTATTAATTGAGTTGACATAAAAACAGTTTTTCTGTGATATACTTATCGCAATAATTTATCGTGTTGTGTAATGTTGCAGATGCTTTTAAGCTGTTTACCAAAACCGATCTGCCTTTCAATCAGACTTAAATTAAGCTACCTGCAAAAATGTCTGTGCATTTCCGATTTTTCTATTTCATTGTAGCCACAGTGGTGTAGTGATAATTGCTATGAGCTTCGGATCAAAAAGTTTGGAGTTCAATGCTGGAAAACGCATCACTGATATTTGCCAGGAAGGGTATCCGGAATTTATGGTGCTATGATGCTCCAGCAAAATGTCTGGTTCAAAAGCGGGTGTGTGGTGGTAGGCATACATTGAATCAGCCTGCTTGAGCCTGCGAAACGTGGGAAAAATGACGTAAAATCGACTTTTTAAATAAAGAACTCTGGCTATAATAAACAAAACTATCTCGTGAAATTAAGTGTTCAAGATATTAATTACTGAGTTGATACAACTTTTGCTTTTGAAATTTGATTCAGCGGGACCAAACTGTAAGGCTAGGATATCAAGAGACCTATTAAAATAGTGATGATTTTAGAATAGCTGATGGCTAGTACAATCATCTTTGAAAAAGACTTCAGTAAAGTCGTACTTTATAGTGAAAATAGATTTTACAGGCCTAGTCATTACATGGCTTTTTAATGTTTTGAATGTGAAATAAGGTCAAAATCTAAGTTGCATAATGACAAATATTGATTGTTGGATAGCAACAAGGCGCTTATGAGAATTGAAAAAAAACTTGTAGCCGAATTAAAACGTTATCAAAAAACCTGATTAGAGAGAATGATCGATTTGAATAAGGCAATAAAGTTTGCTGAAACAAGTTAGTAAAGCAATTTTGTCTTTACCGGCACTTTACGTACGTTTCTTTATGATACAGACAGCTTGCTCACTGATGCTAACAGTAGGTATTCTCAGATTATCGTGACTACCATTATGGACTGTCCACTGAAACCGTTTTACGCAAGAAAAACTTTGATCTCAACAACGAAAAAACAAGTGAAGAAGATTTTAAAGAGGTTTGTAAAGTAAAAGAGGAAGTGCATTGTTTGTTCTAGTCTGGTTGTTATGTGGTCGAAAAAGAAGATACACTGAAGTTATATGCACAATTCCCAGTTGTTTTTTACCCGATTTCAGTCCCCGGCTGTTTGCTGGGTTGTCCAACGTTTTGTCCTAAAGGCTCATTTGTCGGCAAAAATTTTGCATTTGTCCCAGCTATCGTGGGTTGTAATAGGCTCATTGATGAAAGATAGAGTGATTTTGATATTTGCCAAGGTAAACAGTAGATTGTAGTCAATGACGTTATCCTGGGCGGCAAAAGAAACGGACGATAAACAATAATCATGAAAGATGTGCCGAAATACAATACGTATACGTCGGTTAAAATTTATCTCGATGTTGTTATGCTAAACTCGACGTTTGGTTTTCATTACAAAATTAACATCATCCCAACGCTATTAACTTCGCTTTCAGCTCACTTCTGATTGAATCTTGATCGTAGTTGTGTCCTCAGTTTTGAATTTTTATTTTCTTCATACGCATCATCCAATGTGGTGCTGACATATTGTGATTGCATTTTCACTTGATTAGTTACGCTAAGTAGCGCCAGTGAGATCTCACTCTTACGTATTTTTTACTGTTTTATTTTCTACTTCAAGGTGGCGCAATAATAAAGACTTGAGTTTGCAAGCGCAAGGTTGATGGTTCATAATTTTACGTTTTGCTTTTTTTCTGTCACGTTTGTAGAAGGTGTTATAAATGCGCCGATAGTCTGGCTGCTAATAGAATGTGCGGTACATTATTGTCTAGTCAATGCAGCCGAAACACCCCAGTTAGTAATGAGTGGAGAGCAGGACTTTGATTTGAACGGCCAATTTGTGATATAACGTTTGCAGATTCGAAGACCTTTAATGGCATATCGGCCAAGCTTTTTTTAATTAAATAAAAGATAGTAGCGAAATCGTCAAAAAATTCTCCCCATGCTGTGTAAACATCTTTCATTTTCATCATTCCGTTCTTTTCTGACGATTTCCCTGCAAAATGGCAGGAGATAAGCTTCGAAAACGTCTTAACACAAATTTGAATTAATTGAGCTCATGCTTTAGTGAAATGTTTTAAAGCAAAAGTAGTATGCAATCTTCACTTTTTGATTAAACCTACATAAGTTATGATTTTGTTATAGATCTGGCCTATATTCGCTGTTGAGTTTGATGTTTGTGGTAGAAATACGCTATGACACCAGTGCTGGTAACTTCGAAACTGGTCTGAGCACCAGTTCTCTTTTTATGTCTTGAGATTGTTCTGTAAATGATAGATCAAGAAAGTTTTCGTCTACCTGACGTGTTAAATTTTTCTATAGCTTCCGGTAGCAGTGTTGTGAGAAGTTACCCGTGTGGCATAGCTATCTCCCGCACCATAGTTACCGCTGCATATATCGAGCGAGATGTTCCATTAGTTCGAGTTATAGCCTTTTTAAAATGCTTGGCAAATAAACACTTGTAAATTTGCATTGTTAAAGACAGTTAGTAATTTATTAATGTTACTTCAGCTTTGAGCAGCTGTTGTGTTAAAGCTTTTTTCGGGCTACTTATTAAATCTATGTTTTGCATTGTTATTGTATCGCAGAAACTACCATTTATTTTCAAACTTCAAAAGCAACAAATGGAAACGGTATCACCGGACTTATTGGCATTGGTAACACGGCAAGCTTCTGATGACTAATGTAGAAGGTTGTGTAACACAGTTTGCTACCGGTCATTACCTCGATTTTGTCTTCCCAGTTCAAAGCCCATTCACATTATTTGATTCTTTGTGCAAGTGCTAATTTGGAAAATTTTGTTTTATTTGCACTGCGTTGAGTGAAATTTGCGCATTTTGGTAGTATAAGCTAAGCTTGACATGTATCTCGGTATGCGTTCGAAGTTAATGCGAACACGAGAGTTGTTTGACACAGTACCGATTCGATCCAGTAATGACCACTTGCTGTTGAATCTAAACTTGATCAGCAAGACGCGCTTGCTGATTAAATTTTGATGCAACAGCAAGAAAGTGAATGCAACAGTAAGAAAGTGAATGCAACAGCATAGAAATTGTTTGTAAGACTGCAAGCGCCTGGTTCTAAGTGCTTTTCTAGTTTCTCAGTTTCGAATCCAAGTAAACTTCAACTACATGATTGGTAAATGAAATACGTCTAAGCGTGACAGGTATTTTGGTGTGCGCAGAAGTTGATGCGAATACGAGATTTGTTAGAGACAGTGCTGATGCGATCCAGTAATGACTACTTGCTGTTGCATCCAAATTTGATCAGCAAGACGCGCTTCCTGATTCGATTTTGATGCAACAGCAAGAAAGTGAATGCAACAGCAAGAAATTTTGATCCAACAGCTTAGAAATTGTTTGCAAGAGACTGCAAGCGCCTCGTTCTAAGTGCTTTTCTAATTTCTCAGTTTCGAATGCAAGTAAACTTCTTCTATCTGTTTGGTAAATGAAATACGTCTAAGCTTGACAGGTATTTCAATGTGCGTTGAAGTTGATGCGAACACGAGAGTTGTTTGAGACAGTGCTGATGTGATCCAGTAATAACCACTTGCTGTTGAATCAAGGGTTAATCAGCAAGCTTGGTTGATTAAATTTTGATGCAACAGCAAGAAATTAAATACAACAGCAAGAAATTTTGATGCAACAGCATAGAAATTGTTTGTAAGAGACTGCAAGCGCCTCGTTCTAAGTGCTTTTCTAATTTTTCAGTTTCGAACGCTAGTAAACTTCAACTTTGTGTTTGGTAAATCAAATACGTCAATGCATTACATTTCAAAAATATTTGGTTGATATTGGGAATATTTGCCACCATTAGTTTTAGATAAAGCGTCAGAATGATTTTGAGAGTTAATGATGTTGACATTTGCGTTACAACGAATCTGTCGTGGTGCACGTCGTTTGTGAAACAGCTTCATACGATGCGTTTTGCGTTTTAATACGATGCGTTTTGATCACGTTCATAGGCTTTAACCCTTTGAGGACCATAAGAATTTAATTTATAAAATTTGAAACAATGCTGCAATTGTTTGGTAACAACGAAAATATAATGGATTTCAGATAATTGGTTATCACGTCATAATGATTTAACAATCAACAATCATGGCACATATGTGTGCCCAAGGTCCTCAAAGGGTTAAAGAGAGATTCGGCTGCGACACGGAAGCCAAGCTGTGGGATTGTTGTAAAGTGTTAATCTTGAAGACGCAATAGCTCAGCAGTCACTGGCATTTCATTGTGACGGCTGCATTGATGTGCCTTAAAGAGAGACAATTTTTCCTTATAATCTGTCGTTTGTTTTAAGAACAATCACAATTTTCATTACGTTACGATTGCTCCTTTTGACCGAATTTTTCCTTATTCCTTTTAAGAAAACTTTTTTCCTATTTGTTCCTATTGATTTTAATGTTGCATTCTCAATCCACTTAACTTTACACTGATTTACTACGACAAAATAGTAAAGGAAGTGTCGATGAAGGGAATCTTTCAGCGTGGTGTAGGAGGCAACAATTAGGTACTAAAATTTCCAGTCTGCAGTTTGCATTCATAAATGCTTCGAAATGGAACGTCGTTTTTTGTTGTGGAGACTGATTATGTGGTGAACTTATGTGTCCATTTTACGCCATGTCCTATAGAAATTCCGTTGATCCTATGGAAAAGGGAAATCCCAGCAAGCTGTTCGTTGTACTTCTTGAAAATCGTACCGCAAAAAATAAAATGTGAATAATTCTTTTTCAGTGCTTCATAAACTTGACTTTACAATATATCTCTCTCACAGTGAAACTGCACGACTTTTCAATTACCGGTAACTCATTGTACAACCGGTATATCAACCCCAAATCACCGTTGAAAGGGAAGTCGAATAAAGGTATTTACAAGAAGCAAAGTAACGAGCCTTGTTATTTTTTATCGTATGTTTTGCTGTTGTTACTCACCCTCCATTTCTATGAGTATAGATTAGAGCACGACATGAAACGAACATCCAGGTTTTCATCGGTATCCCAACAGAGATCAGGCCACTGGAAAAGCGGCGGTTTTATCATGATCAAGAATACATATCCCTGGGTAATAGCCGTAACACGAAGGCAAACTGGTGTTGGTTGGTGAAATAGTCGCTTTTTACCACATGCTGAATGAACAGCTTCGCTATTCTCAGCTGCTGTAGTTCGGGGGATGCGCTATACGTTAGCAAAATGTTAAGTAGAACAGCTCTCCAATGTCAACTGTAATTGAACAATCGTCGACCAACACTTGCTATGACTGCATTGCTGTAATTGAAAGAGGCATTTTGTTTGAAACAAAACACAAAATATTTCAGCATTTTGCACCAGCGAACAAAATGAACAATTTTAGTGGCCTGAGAGCGTTGTAAAACCCTTAGGTTATCTATGTCGCCATGCTGATTGTATATTTTGCTGTTATAAAATGGCTGCATCATTATATTTATCGATCGTCAGCAGGGTAAGTTCAAAAATGTTTCCTCCGCATGGTCAATTCTAACAAGTGGTAAAGGCACTAAAATAAACGCTAACCAATGCATCACGCGACACGTCACGCGGGATGACATGTTGCCACCATTGATTAGTTGAGCAAGTTGTGACAAAACAACATTGTCAAATGTGTTTCTTTTCAGCTTTTTCCGAGCTGATAAAAGATCTGTGATCGGGATGTTCTGTTACTGTCTCACCGTCTTTACTCAAGTTGCAAATATGAAGATATTCTTCAAGATTCGCAGGATATGAGTGAGCTTTGTCAGTTCTTCTTTTACAATCTGTGTCTCTGTGATAAATTTCAGCATTGGTCATGAAATTTGACATTTTTTGAAATACTTACTGTATGACATTTACCTAATGATGCAACATTTACCTTAAAAAATAAAAATAAAATCTGGAGGTTGGCCTCTTATATATTTGTTTGCCTCATCGTGAGCTTGACATGGAGAAAAACAGAACTCGTGGTCTGTCCTATTTTCTTGGCCTGATTTCTACGTCAAGTCAATTTTTGCGACGTAGTTTCTCACATTTTATTATCTTTTCTTAATTTATCGGTGTAATATCAATCTTCAGTCGCAATCAAAGCCGTATGTCATGCATTTTCGGATGCAAGATTTATTTGAAAAACTAGAAAACGTTAATCAAGTTTTGTTGTAACTTTATTCCAACTTCCTTTTTTAAAATAAAAATTTCCCAGAATGACCCCCCATCCTTCAAAATGTTTTTTCGAATATGATTTAGCTAGGCTCTAATATACATTGTGGAGGTCTTAAATTTTTCACATTGTTTTCATAGAATTACAGGTTACGCTATTTCAAGATGAGAATCAAAATTGTTACAAAAATATAAAATCAAAAATGGAATCAAAATTGTTGTTTGGTATCAAATATTTTTTCACACATTCCTTGAACTTTTTAGAAATGTGGAGTCTATCATGTGATTAGGTTTATTCTTTGATCGTTGCATCGTCTTGATTGTAAATTCTTGAAGTCGTGAAGTTCATTTCAATCACGTCAAATTTTTATGCTTTTTTCACATCGGTCCTTTTCGTTTTTCCATAGATCCGATTGGTCTTGAAAAATTGTAAGGAGCTTCGCTCAATCTCACGACTGGATTCTAGAACAATAATCATCGCATAGTATTGGTAACTAGTGCAGTTTTTTTCTCTGCAAAAGTAGGATATGTAGTGGAACAAAGCTAAGAAACACTGCATTAGAGTGTATACTTTAATCACAAATTAACTTTTTCAACTACAATTCTTTCAGTTTTTCTGTTTGTTCACGCGTTTACTTCTTCGTGTTTGAGTGGAGACACGGATATCCTGGGCAAAAGCACAAGTGGCAGTCATTTCGGTCCAGTTGTAAACATAGACTGGTAGCATCACCGCTTCAGGCGAACTGGCGTTGACGCCTCTCGACCGCTTGCTAGGTGAGTACCTTCACCATCACAACCCAGGAAAACGCGCGACTACTCCTTTTATGACGTTTAATGGACCATTAATAGTCAGTCAAGGAAAACGGTTTCAACGTTTTTAGCAACATCGTGTAGTATTGCGATATGTCTATATGTACTTCATCAATGCATTGCTGTCTACAGGATAATATTCTACTACATATAGCACGGATGTGACGTTTCTTCATTGATGAGGAGGCACATTACGTTGTAGCGAAAACTCGTATCCTCCTAACTCGGAAAACAGCACAACTCGAACATAACTTCCACTTTCATAATTCCAACTTCCCACTTGTTCGATCAAAGAACAAAATTATCTCTATTTAAAATTCCTGTGGCGAATCATTAAATGTGGAGTTTACGCGTTTGTTTTATTTTTTGATCTTGAATGGATGATCATCTTTTGACACGCATGTGGCCCTTTCCTCAATACATGAAAAGAACACGCACAGTTATGTAGCATATCCCGTAACCAAAGGGCCAGGTATACACTACGACAAGGGTGGGCAATTGTTTTGGCTTGCTGGCCGCGCCGCATCACTAGTATCTTCTAAATCAATTAAATTTTTTAATTATTTGCTTGAGGGTTTCGCAGGCCAAAAAAAAGTTCGTCGCGGGCCGCAGTTTGCCCACCCCTGCACTACGAGATAGATGATGCGGGGTGTGTGTTTGACTGCCATCCAAAGCAAGTTCTACCGATCCTTCGTTATCGTCGTCACGCGTTCATTAATCTTTGTCAAGACTAGCATCATAATCAGAAAAAAGTCGGTTTTGCTTGCCTCGTCTCCCATGTAATCATGCATACTGGTAAACATCTTGTGCCTTTGTTGTTGTTGTTTACCCCTCTCTTTTCTTGAAATATAGATACGAAACGAAACAATGATTCTAATTTGTATCGTAATCCCAATCAATATCGGGCTAGTGGAAAACGACAGTCCGTTGCGAACTAGTCATCAGCAAAAATTGCTTGCTGTCAGCCCCATCAAAAACCAAACTTTCATTGGCTGATTGGCCAAAGTTTCAACTCAGATTGAGTGGATAGCAGCTTCACAATTATTTTTCAGTAAAGCATGGGACAACCAACCATTTTCGCGACTTCAGTTATAGAACTACTGTTTAAAAAACTATCGCACGATTTTGCATTCACTTCAATGATTTCATAAAAATCTTTGTATTTTTCCACTTTTTGTCTAGCAAACCAAATTATCCCGGTGCTATTGCTTTCTCGGTAACTTGTTATCTCACGCAGAGCAATCATCGGACGAGTGAAATATTTTATAGTGGTTTGTGTAGGAGTGCGATTGTGATATGACATTGTCTTTTCTGTCAGTTAATTAGTTTACCATTATCATGGTAACTAATTGAAAAACAATTCTATGCTATCTCTAGTACACGTGAAACGGTTTGTGGTTGGTCAGTTGCTTGGCAACGTAGTTTAACGCGATATAGCGATGGCCCTTCGCGGTCGGTGAGATTTCGTACTCTGCGTCTGCGATATTTTTGCATTGTCGTTCGATTGAGAAACGCTATTCACAACAGTTTCCTACTTAATTGCAGTGCTTGTGATAGAAATGCATTCTGTCAGTAGTACTGTTAACTCTGAAGCAGGTCTTAACATAAATTGTTTGAAGTACAACTGCAAAGGCTTTCCTGTGATTGAAACACCCGATACAAACTTAATTGATTTGCGTCTTACCAGGCAGCAAGACAGTCAAGAGTTCCTACGATTCCTACTTGAACGCTTACATGAAGAGATCAACCAAGTGCAAAAGAAATCCCGGGGACCTCTTCAAGATATTGCTCATCTAAGGTTGGCTCATACTTCTTGTAGTTTGTCTCTTGTAAGAGTTAACGAGGTGTTGATTTTGCCTCTTTAAATACACGGAAAAACAAACATGTCAACAAAATGAAAAATGAGAAAGTATCAAGCCCAAGTACCGGCGCGATGGCGTAATGGTTAGAGCGTCCGCTTCGCAGTCGGTAGACCTGGCGTTCATTTCCCAAGTCGACTCATACCAAGAAACTTTAAAAATGGTATTCACAGCTTCCCTGTTTGGCGCTCAGCAAAGTAGGGATAGTGTGGAGAACAAGCCGGCAAGCTTGCTTGATGTGTCTTTGGGCAAGACACTTAACGGGATACCTCCGTCTTTATGTGGCGGAGAGATGGTGGGGCCAAGCAGTCTACCCGTGCTGGTGGCCCCAGTCTAACTGAAGACTTGCAAACCGAGCGTGAGCGCTGATGCCGTGGGTTTTATGTATACATCTCCTGCATAACAGCAAATAGCTCAAAGGCGAAGAAGAAGCCTAAGTAATTGCAAGCGGTGTTATCCTTTATTCGTTTGAACTCGCTTCCATAGTTAGTGTTTGGTGGCTTCTGTAAGTAGGCAGTAACACTAACAAAGACAAAACCTAATAATAACTATTGGAAAAGGAATTATTATATCTTACTACCTGATTAGGAATGCAACAGTTACCTAAAAATTGTAACTACAATGTTAACTAAACAGGTAAAATTGTTAATCAGTGTTATAAATAAATATGACAAAATAAATATACCAGTGAATGAATAAGCAAGGCATATATATATGAAATGTTTCAACTATTTACATGGTATTGCAATACTATAGTAGTGAGCAACAGTTGCAATAATTTCTTGAAACGTAACAAATTGGAAACAGAATTGGCAATAAAGTTTGTGACTAACTTCACGCTAAGTATGTGTAGAAGAAGGTTAGTAGCCCACTGTCAGGTCCGTATTGCGAATTGTCCATTAGTGAACAATGAGTGACTAAATAGCCTGCAAGTAAGTTTTCAAACAATACCATGCTTAAATTACTCAAAAAACTCAATGTAAATAACAAACTAAGCACAGAAATCAAGAATTTCGCTGCAGATAATCCAGTGCAGACAATCATTCATTTGTCTTTGTAGCAACAACAATAGAGAAAAGCACTTATTTGAATGACCTTCACGTTTCTAAAGCAGTGATTCAATTAAAATAAGGAATGTTTGAACATGAGCAAACAGTAGTGCTATCACGTTTTCACACACTTGTATCATGTTTGTCTCCAGCTATTCAAGTTCAATGTTTTGCGGTCTTGTAACTATTGTTTACAAGCTAATACACCAATAACTTATTAGCTATCGGATTTCTTCAATAATAAAACTTTGGCACAAGTGTCTTATCTCTATTTTGTTATCAATAGTATTCAAACAGAGAAAAGCATCGCATGTTGTTTCCCTAATGACGTTTTAATTCAGCAATAATGCAGTCATTGTTAAATTTAAACTCGTGATCAATTGATCGCTGTCGCCGTAAAACTGACGCATCATCTACCTGTCGATGTTTGTAACATTGCAGTTCAAATATGAAGTATCTATTAGCCTACCCATCAATGCCCGTCCGCCTATTGGTGATGGTGCCACCAGTCTATTTAAAACTGGTTTGAAATGGCTACCACTTTCTTCTAACACAATCAGATTGTTTCTACTTGCTTGTTTGGGTTTCAGTGTTGGACATGGGTGCTCTGCTTCACTATATGCTTTTGGTTCAAGAACGTAAAAGAGAGATTATAACCAATATGGTAACATCAAATATTTTTGTAGCTCGGCTGAAATAGCTCTATCGTCTTGGAAATGGTACCGTGCGAAGGATAAAACTTTTGTGTTCGACCTCTTTGTGGGTCAGTTACGGTCCTCACTCACTTGCGATGAATGCGAGTACGTTTCGCTGACTTATGACCCATTTTGGGATCTTTCTCTGCCCATTTTGAAGATAAGCTAAAGATGTTTTTACAATTTTTTGACCTGCATTAGTAAACTGATATTGCAATTAAATGATGCTTCTTGAAGTGGTTGTTAGGTGTGCAGATTGCGGTTATTTTGGCATATCAATAAAACCCTACATGAGTGGAAATCGAATAGAATCATTCATATATCATGAAAAAAAAACAGTTTCTCGCAAAAGAAGCATTTCTTCCTTTGAAATTACATCATTTCAAAACTACCTCGGAAAAATGAACAAAATACTTTGATTCAGGAGGATATGGGTTAATGAGTGTCAATGTCGCTGTACGTCAACGTGTTGTTGTTTGCAGATGAGTGCCTGCGATACGAGCTGTATGCAGTCTCCAATCATTCTGGAATGACCTCCGGCGGCCACAATACTGCCTACTGCAAGAATATGGAAACGAAGTTGTGGCACGATTTCAATCATTCAAAGTAAGTGGAAGCGATGTATATATGTTCATTTCATCAACTGTTTGTATCAAGATGAAATAAACACACAAGGACAGTTTTGCAAATTTGAGTAGAAAAAAACTTTTTGCTCAACTAGATTATTTGCTGCTGAAACACGAGTTTTGTTCAAAAAAACTATGAGCTGGAGGGGTTTCCAAAAGTGTTGAAGGTTGAAGACCAGGCAACAAGATGCCTCTATTTTTATGTGTCAGACAGGTGGTTGAGCCAAACAATTGTCCATTGTGGTTGTCCAGTCTCACTGTAGGGACTGGCGGACGAAGCATGGAGCTCATTTATGAGATGCTTTACAATAATTAATTAGTCACCATAGTTTATGCCACTAAATTTAAACCTACGCTATTTGAGTTCAGCAGAAGTACACTCGGACAAAAATGACCTAAGCACGTCATTGCAAAAACAAAAGCATAAAAGTAAGCTTGTAGAGTGCCGTGCAAGTGAAAACAAACTCTAGCTTTGAATTTGGTTTAAATCGAGTTTAGCCTGATTAATATCCTGACGACCTACTTTAATATTAGGCCTAGGCCATGGATTGATAACTTTGAACTATTGGAGGGCTCATTGCAGACTGGATTTCACACAACGGCTGCGAGTGAGCCATACTTAGGTTATGTTTAGTTCATGTAAATTCGGTAAAGACTTGTTGGAGCTCAACTTTCTGAGCTCAATCAAAATTAATGATCCAATTGCGATTTATTCTGCTTGTGAAATAGCGACCTTCTTTTTGGAAATCGAAATCGAACCAAATTAAAGAAATAAGTGCACGGCCGCGGATCGTGCATTCATAGTTTATGCTAATCGAGTTTTTCAAACCAGAGGACCAGTTAATACATTACACGCCCAACATGATATTTTTTTAGAGAACTCCAACATTAAACAATCACGGCTACGAAAGCTTGCAGTATAATTTTGAAGCGAAAAAAGGTAAAAAGTTGCTTCTTATTCCAATTGTCTTGTTTTTGCTATTTCAATGCTACCAAGGACTCTACACAACTTTTGAGAAAGATACTTTGCAACAGTTTTTTTACTTCACTGCAATATTTGTGGTGGAAAATATCGTCTCACCTACTTTCAATCTCATTTTTAAAATTTCCCTAATCATGGCCTTGAATCTTCACAGCTTGTTTTACAATTTTGATGTAGGCTAGATGAAAATGGACATCTCATCCTCAATCCTCCCACTACTACATTGCAGGTAACTCTGATATGTATTTCACATGGAGTTGGAGAAAACAAGATGCAGGGTAGCGTTTGTAGGAGAAGATTTTTTTTCGCTTCAAATAATTCCTAATAGTTTTTGTAATGTCGGTGTTGATCTATTTTTCAGGAAGTCCATGAGAAATTGGAATATAAAGCCACTGAAGATAGAAAAGTACACTAACTTTAAAAGCAGTGGTATTAGCCTATTCAACTGGATGTTGCTATCTAAGCGTAGCATTAATACATTAAAAACTATAAACTTATTGTCTACGTCACTGGCGAATGATGCTGGGAGTTTCGGTGCCCTCCAATCTCCAACCAACTCATTTTGACTTCAAAACAAAGAGCTTCTTAAAAAAAAGAGCACTTAACGATCTTTTCCAAAGTTGCATGATTTTCAACAAAAGTCATTATCCAAGAAAAATTATGGGATGCCAGAGTTCAAAGACTCCAATCATAAAAAATCAAAGTCTTCCTACACTTGTGTATTAAAAGCTCTCATTAGACAAAAGCATTTGATAAACAAAAATAAGAGTGAAAACAGTGATCAAATCCTAATGCGATTGACTTGCCAACCCACTTTACTGCATGTTAGTAATAGTAAAAAATCTGCTTTAAACATGTAGTTATAAAGCCAGCTTACAGATTGTATCCTTTACAACCTAAGTTTATGACTGCATGTTTAAAAAAAAATTGATTTCTTCAGTGAAGATTCGACAGATCTAGAAGAGCCATTGCCGTACGTCTGGCGTTTTATTGGTAGCGAAGTCTGGGGGCATGATTTATGAAATGCATGTGGAAAGCACCTTCAGGTTACTTACATAAAATATTGAATGTTTGAACCAGAAAGAATCTTTGTTGATGCTAACTTCTATTTAAATTCAGGCAACTGTTCTCAGGTGCCACAGCCTGATTGATCATTTTTTACGTGTTGCTGTTTGTAGTTATCGTAGAGTAATTTGTGAAGCCCTGCTGTCAACTGGTTCTTGGTAATATATGGCGCTGAAAAGCATTTCTTTAAAATTTGGTCAAAATATGTTTAATCATTCGCTGTTTTGCCCTCAACGCACTTTACATCTACAACTTTCTCTATTGAGTAGGGATGTTTGAGGTAGAAATACAATATCCCACTAATGCTGGTAACTTGGAAGCTGGTCTGAGCACGAGTTCTTTTTTCATGACTTGAGATTGTTCTGTAAATGATAGATCGAGAAAGTTTTCGTTCTACCTGACGTGTTAAATTTTCCTATAGCTTCCGGTAGCAGTGTTGTGAGAAGTTACCCGTGTGGCATAATTACCGTTGCATATATCTAGCGAGGTTTTGCATTACTTCGAGTTACAGCCGTTTTAAAATGCTTGGCAAATAAACACTTGTGAGTTTGCACTGTTAAAGACAGTTAGTACTTTATTGATGTTACTTCAGCTTTGAGCAGTTGTTGTGTTAAAGCTTTTTTCGGGCTACTTATTGAATCTAGCTTGTTCATTTACACTGCTATTACATCGCAGAAATTACCATTATTTTTCAGATTTCAAAAGCAACAAGTGCAAACGGTACCACCAGACCTATCAACATTGGTGACACGGTAAGCTTCTGATGACTAATGTAGAAGGTTGTGTAACACAGTTTGCTGCCGGTCATTACCCCGATTGTCTCGATTTTACCTTCCCAGTTCAAAGCCAATTCACATTATTTGATTCTTTGCGCAAGTGCTCATTTGGAAAATTTTGTTTTATTTGCACTGCATTTTGGTAGTATAAGCTAAGCTTGACAGGTATTTCGGTGTGCGTTTGAAGTTGATGCGAACACGAAAGTTGTTTGAGACGGCGCTAATGCGATCCATCAATGACAACTTGCTGTTGAATCTAAACTTGATCAGCAAGACGCGCTTGCTGATCAAATGTTGATGCAACAGCAAGAAAGTGAATGCAACAGCATAGAAATTGTAAGAGACTGCAAACGCCTCGTTTCTAAGCTAATCCAAGTAAACTTCAACTATATGTTTGGTAAATCAAATACGTCAGTGCATTACATTTTTTTAATATTTGGTTAATATTGGGAAAATTCTCTGTCATTAGTTTTAGATAAAGCGTCAGAATGACTTTGCGAGATGATGATGTTGACATTTTCGTAACAATGTATCTATCGTGGTGCAAGTCGCTTATAAAACAGCTTAATACGATGCGCTTAATACGATTTGTTTTGATCACGTTAATAACAGGCGTTAACACGTTTGGCTACCAAGGGCTATTTCGCTATATCAACTAATATTTTGCTTCAGTTACGTTTAAAATTAGCTTTTTTATGCGTTTTGGTGTAGTTTATTTATCGCAGACATGTTTTCACTGTTGTTTTACGTGGGATCACCGGGGATCCCATAGTACAGAATGAATAATTTATTCGTTGTGTACGGTGGGACTCGCCGGTGATCCCCAATGCAGTAAACAATCTTAGCTCAGCTTTCTTGTTTCCGATGGAATTTACCACAATGTAAAGCAGGAACAAATAGCAATGAGAAGTTGCAACCATTCAGACATCAAATTGTGATCGGACAGTAATGATAATGAAAAGAAGAGTGTTGCTGATTCTGATGGAGACAATGTTGGTATGCCACTAACTAATGTCTTATCGGTATGTAACTGGATTGATGTAAGTGAGACTACCCTACGATTTTTTTCTTTTACTAGTAAACCTGCAATCAACTTTAGAGGAGAACCAACACCAATCGGATGCTATAATGCAATTGTTGATCAAGAGGTGGTAGATTTGATAGTGACGGAAACCAACAGGTTTAGTGAACAGAAACTCGAACGTCACAAATCGAAAGCAATCACGGGGGATAAACTCATGAAATTTGTGGGGATGGTATGCTACGTGGGACTCGTCACGTACACCAAAACATCTAACTATTTGTCTAAAAAAAGATTTACAAAAAAGTTGACATATCTAACCAGATGTCACGCTACTTTTCTGCTCTGAGAAAAAGTATTTTTTGCTACATCAAAGTTGAAAAGTTACAAAAAACTGTTGCTAGGAACATCTGTTGTCAATGCTTTGCTAGTTTATAACAAACTTTCCGAACAAAAGAAACAGGTTTCAAAATTTGGGAAAAGTGTAGTGAATGCGATGTTGAGCTTACTCCTTGATGGCCAGCTGCAGCAAGCAACTGCATCAAGATGCAAGCATAAACTTGAGGAGAGCCAAGAAAAGCTTGGCAGCAACAAAAAAAAGCGTTGCTCGGGGTGTTATACAAAATACTCCGGAATAATGCCATTAAACGAAGCAAAAGCTAAGTGCAAACAAATTAGCACTTATTACTCGGGATGCGACGACAAGCCATATTTGTGCCTAAAATATTATGATACCCATGCCAAGAGTCAACAACAACTGTATAAATTTTGATATGGAAAGATACTGTAATTAGCTGGGTGATTATTGCTGAAAACTGCATTTCTGCCAAGCAATGTTGCTTTGCTGTATGCATATACAATATACCGCACTTGTAGTTGCAATTTGAGGATATATTTATTCAGACCTTGAAAATGTTGTATTATGGCCGTATTTAGGACTGGGAGTGTGTGTGTGAGGAGGGGAGTTTAAAATGAATTTTGAGAGATATCGAAAAAACTAGTTTCTCAATAAATGGAAGCAATTGGACAAAAGATTGCCACATTTTTATTTAAACCATACATTTTTTGATGATTTTAACTCAATTTGAGTCTTACATATAAGCAAAATAACTTTTTTTGAGAGCATGTACTTGGGATTTTGCACCCTCTCGTAAATAGTATCCAATATACGGCCATACTTTTCCCCAATTTATTTGAAGCAGTATGGATAAGTAATCGCATTTCCCGCCGTCGAATTTTTGCTACGGTAGATGCGAATTAAAAACCACGCGACAGTCTACTAAAGACATTCATTCTGCACCAAACCTGCAAGTTTTAAGTCTTCACAACGTACCAGCAAATTTTATGAGCAATCAAAATCAAAGTATCAGGGACTCACCGGTGGGTCCGATTGTACATACACAATGTTAGTTTGGGACACACCGGTGAGCCCCATGGTAGCCAACATGTTAAAGCGCCATTTGGCTGCGACGCGGAACCCAAGCTGTGGAAAATGTTATAGCGTGCATTGAAGGCACAGTTGCACCACAGTAATCGCAGGCATTTCATTGTAACGGCTGCATTGATGCGCCTTAAAGGGGCACTTTTCTTTATAAACTGTCATTTCTTTCAAGAACAATCACAATTTTCACTACGTTAGGATTGCTCTTATACAAAGAAACACATTAGGAGCTAATGATTTTAATGTTGCATTGGATGGCACATTCTCAATCCACTAATTTACTACAACAAAATAATGAAGGAGGTGAAAGGGATCTTGCAGCGTGGTGTAGGAGGCAAAAATTGAATAGTGAAACTTCCAGTCTGCAGTTTGCATCCATGA
This sequence comes from Trididemnum clinides, assembly GCA_963675345.1. Lineage (NCBI taxonomy): Eukaryota > Metazoa > Chordata > Ascidiacea > Aplousobranchia > Didemnidae > Trididemnum > Trididemnum clinides. The sequence goes on along the minus strand of OY776294.1, from coordinate 30,698,554 downwards.
ATGCTTCGAAATGGAATGTCGTTTTTTGTTGTGGAGACTAATCATGTGGTAAACTTATGTGTCGGTTTTACGCCTATTTTGATCCTATTGAAAAGGGAAATCCCAGCAAGCTGTTCGTTGTACTTCTTGAAAATCGTACCGCAAAAAAAATGTAAATAATTCTTTTTCAGTGCTTTATGAACTCGATTTTGCAATGCCTCTCTCACACTTGGAAACTGCACGACTTTTCAATCAACTCATTGTACAACCGGTGTATCAACTCCAAATCACCTTTGAAAGGGAAGTCGATTAAAGGTATTTACAAGAAGTAACGTAACGGGCCTTGTTATTTTTTATCGTATGTTTTGCTGTTGCTACTCGCCCTCCATTTCTATGAGTATAGACTAAAAGCACGACATGAAACGAACACCCAGGTTTTTATAGGTGTCCCAATAGAGATCAGGCTTAGGGAAAAGCGGCAGTTTTATCATGGTCAAGAATACAAATCCCAGGGTGATAGCCGCAACACGAAGGCAAACTGGCGTTGGTTGGTGAAATAGTCGCTTTTTACCACATGCTGGGTAAACAGCTTCGCTATTCTCAGCTGCTGTAGCCGGGGGGTGTACTATACGTTGGCAAAACGTTAAGTAGAACAGCTCTCTAATGACAACTGCAATTGAACAGTCGTCGACCAACACTTGCTATGACTGCATCGCTGTAATTGAAAGCAGGGCTACAGAGCTGGAGAAAATCTTAGGGTGTGGAGCTGGAGCCGGAACCGGAACCAGTAATTTTAAAAATGCTGGAGCGTAGCTGGAGCCGGAGCCAGTAATTTAAAAAATGCTGGAGCGGAGCTGGAGCTGGAGCCAGTCATTTTGAAAATGTCGGAACGGAGCAGGAGTTGCTGATTTTATTGCTAGCTCTGCAGTCCTCATCCGCTTTAACTAATAAATGTAGTCTTAGAATTAAGATTTTATTACTCACGAGAAAAGGACGTTTTACTGAGATATAGAGGTTTACGAATCTCCTTATCACATGATCTGCTAGTCTAGGCCTAGCTTGTTAAAGGATACCTGTGGTACGTATGTTACCAATATATTAGTTATTAAATATACTTAATTCTGTTATTAACTATATACATAGCCGGAGCGGAGCTGGAGCTGGAGCTAGTCATTTTAAAAGTACTGGAGCGAAGCCGGAGCCAATCATTTTTGAAATGTCGGAGCGGAGCTGGATCCGAAGCCAGTCATTTTTAAAATGTCGGAGCGGAGCCAGAGCCGGAGCGAGTCATTTTTAAATCTGCTGGTGTGCAGCTGGAGCCGGAGCTACTGGATTTTCTGCCTGCTCCACAGCCCTGATTGAAAGAGGCGTTTTATTTGGAACAAAACAGAAAAGAATTTAGCATCTTGCACCAGCGAACAAAATGAACAATTTTAGTGGCCTGAGAGCATTGTAAAACCCTTAGGTTATCTATGTCGCCATGCTGCTTGTAAATTTTTCGGTTATAAAATGACTGCATCATTATATTTATTGAATGACAGCAGGGTAAATTAAAAAATGTTTCCTCCGCTTTGTCAATTCTAATAAGTGGTAAAGGCACTAAAATAAACGCTAGCCAATGCATTACGCGACACGTCACGCGGGATGACATGTTGCCACCATTGATTAGTTGAGCAAGTTGTGGCAAAACAACAATGTCAAATGTGTTTCTTTTCAGCTTTTTCCGAGCTGATCAAAGATCTGTGGTCGGGATGTTCTGTTACTGTCTCATCGTCTTTACTCAAGTTGCAAATACGAAGATATTCTTCAAGATTCGCAGGATATGAGTGAGCTTTGTCAGTTTTTTTTTCACAATCTGTGTGTCTGTGAGAAATTTCAGCATTGATAACGAAATCTGTCGTTGTTTGAAATATTTACCTTAGAAAATGAGAATAAAATCTGGAGGTTGGCCTCTTATATATTTGTTTGCCTTATCGTGAGCTTGACATGGAGAAAAACAGAACTCGTGGTCTGTCCTATTTTCTTGGCCTGATTTCTACGTCAAGTCAATTTTTGCAACGTAATTTCTCACATTTTATTATCTTTTCTTAATTTATCGGCATAATATCAATGTTTAGTTGCAATCAAAGCCGTATGTCATGCATTTTCGGATGCAAGATTTATTTGAAAAACTAGAAAACGTTAATCAAGTTTTGTTGTAACTTTGTTCCAACTGCCTTTTTTAACATAAAAATTTCCCAGAATGTCCCCACCACCCTTCAAAATGTTTTTTCAAATATGATTTAGCAACGCTCTAATATATATTGTAGAGGTCCTAAATTTTTCACATTGTTTTCATAGAATTACAGGTTACGCTATTTCAAGATGAGAATCAAAATTGTTGCAAAAATATGAAATCAAAAATGGAATCAAAATTGTTGTTTGGTATCAAATATTTTTTCACAGTTTCTTTGAACTTTTTTTAAATGTGGTATCTGTGATGTGACTACGTTTATTCTTTGATTTTTGCACCGTCTTGATTGTAAACTCATATAAAGTTGTGTTCCTAAAGTTCATTTCAATCACGTCCAATTTTTATCTTTTTTTGAAATTGGATTCTTTTCATTTTTCCATAGATCCGTCTGGTCTTAAAAAATAATAAGGAGCTTTGCTCAATCTCACGACTGGATTCTAGAACAATAATCATCGCGTAGTATTGGTAACTGGTGCAGTTTTTTTCTCTGCAAAAGTAGGACATGGAGTGGAACAAAGCTAAGAAACACTGCATTAGAGTGTATACTTTAATCACAAATTAACTTTTTCAACTATAATTCTTTCGGTTTTTCTGTTTGTTTACGCGTTTACTTCTTTGTGTTTGAGTGGAGACACGGATATCCAGGGCAAAAGCGCAAGTGACAGTCATTTCGGTCCAGTTGTAAACATAGACTGGTAGCATCACCGCTTCAGGCGAACTGGCGTTGGCGCCTCTCGACCGCTTGCTAGGTGAGTACCTCAATCATCACAACCCAGGAAAACGTGGGACTACTCTATTTATGACGTTTAGTGGACCATTAATAGTCAGTCGAGGAAAACGGTTTCAACGTTTTTAGCCACCTCGTGTAGTATTATTGCCTTATGATTATATGTACTTTATCAATGCATTGCTGTCTACAGGATAATATTCTACTACATACTGCACAGATGTGACGTTTCTTCACTGATCGTCTTCTTCGTATGGAGGGAAAAAACCGATGGGATCAGATGCTGTTTGTGGTGGTATTAAGCCAGTATCGAGTATTGTCATCGAAAACCGTCAGACCGGTCACCCTTTGAGGTGCCCGATGTATGGGGCACTATGAAAAACGTAGTGTGCGATTTGATCGGTGGCACCACACTCGCAATTCAGCGAGGGAGCGAGACCCTATTTGTATGTGGACGAGTAAAAACGCCCAACGCCAGTCCGCAGGCGATTGAGCTTAACCCAAGATGTTCTGGGCAAACTCATTCCAAGGGGTCAGGAAATGGCCCTGGGAATGAAAACATGGAGTACGGATGTGCGTTTGCAATACTCTGCGCTCCATCTATAATTCGTCCACTGAGCCGCGCGAATGTCTAGTCTAGATAGATTATTTAATAGTTTCCGCGCAGCAGGCACAAATGGGTGTCTAGACTTCAGTCTCTCCTAGGATACAAGAACAAAATTATCTCTATTTAAAATTCTTGTGGTGAATCATGAAATGTAGTTAAGTTTACGCGTTTGTTTTATTGTTTGATCTTGAATGAATGATCATCTTTTGACACGTATGTGGCCCTTTTCTCAATACATGGAAAGAACATGCACTGTTATGTAGCATATCCCGTAACCAAAGGGCGGGCATACACTACGAGATAGATGGTATGGGTTGTGTGTTTGAGTGCCACCCAAAGCAAGTTCTAACGATTCTTCCTTATCGTCATCAGGCGTTTATTAGTCTTCGTCAAGACTAGCATCATAATCAGAAAAAAACCGGTTTTACTTGCTTCATTTCCCATTTAATCATGCATACTGGTAAACATCTTGTGTCTTTGTTGTTGTTGTTTACCCCTCTTTTTTCTTGGGATGTAGATACGAAGCGAAACAATGATTTTAATTTGCATCGAAATCCTAATCAATCTCGGGCTAGCGGAAAACGACTGTCCGTTGCGAACACTTGCTGTCGGCCCCATCATGAGCGAACTCTCATTGGCTGATTGGCCAAAGTCTCCACTCCTGATTTGCTCGGTTAGCAGCTTCACAATTGTTTTTCAGTAAAGCACGGGAAAACTAACCATTTTTGCGGCTTCAGTTATAAAACTACTATTTAAAAAACTATTGGACAATTTTGCAGTTACTTGAATGATTTTATGAAAATCTTTGTATTTTTCCACTTGTTGTCTAGCTAACCAAATTATCCCGCTGCTATTGCTTTCTCGGTAACTTGTTATCTCACGCAGAGCAGTCATTGGACGAGTGAAATATAAATTGGTTTGTGTAGGAGTGCGAGTGTGATATGACATTGTCTTTTTCATCAGTTAATTAGTTTACCATGTTCTATGCTATCTCTAGTACACGTGAAACGGTTTGTGGTTGGTCAGTTGCTTGGCAACGTAGTTTAACGCGATAAAGCAATAGCCCTTTACCGTGAGATTTCGGACTCTGTGTCTGCGTTATTTTTTGCATTGTCTTGAGAAACGCTATTCACAACAGTTTCCTATTTGATTGCAGTGTTTGTGATAGAAATGCATTCTGTCAGTAGTACTGTTAACTCTGAAGCAGGTCTTAACATAAATTGTTTGAAGTACAAGTGCAAAGGCTTTCCTGTGATTGAAACACGCGATACAAACCTAATTGATTTGCGTCTTATCAGGCAGCAAGACAGTCAAGAGTTCCTACGATTTCTACTTGAACGCTTACATGAAGAGATCAACCAAGTGCAGAAGAAATCCTGGGAACCTCTTCAAGATATTGCTCATCTAAGGTTGGCTCATACTTCTTGTAATTTGCTTCTTCTAAGAGTTAACGAGGTGTTGATTTTGCCTCTTAAAAATACACGGAAAAACAAACATGTTAACAAAATGAAAAGATGATAAAGTATCAAGCCTAAGTACTGTTATAGCAAGTGGTGTCATCTTTTATCCGTTCAAACTCGCTTCCATAGTTAGTGTTTGGTGGCTTCTGTAAGTAGACGGTAACACTAACAAAGACATCAATAAATAACTATTGGAAAAGTAATTATTATATCTTACTATCAGATTAACAATGCAACAGTTACCTAAAAATTGTAACTACAATGTTAACTAAACAGGAAAAATTGTTAATCAATATTATAAATAAGTATGACAAATAAATATACCAGTGAATGAATAAATAAGGTATATATATATATATATATGTATGAAATGTTTCAACTATTTGCATGGTATTGCAAAATTATAATAGTGAACAACAGTTGCAATAATTTCTTGAAACGTAACAAATTGGAAACAGAAATCATGATAAAGTTTGTGACAAACATCACGCTAAGTCTGTGTGGAAGAAGGTTCATTGTAATTCCTAGTGGCCCACTGTCAGGTCCGTATTGCGAGTTGTCGATAAGTGAACAATGAGTGAGTGAATAGCCCGCAAGTAAATTTTCAAACAAAATCATGCTTAAATTGCCCAAAGAACTCGATGACAATTACGAACTCGGCACAGAAATCACGTATTTCGTTGCAGATAATCCAGTGCTGACAATCATTCATTTGTCTTTGTAGCAACAATACTTTGAATTGATAGAGAAAATCACTTCTTTGAGTGACCTTCACGTTTTTGAAGGAGTGATTCAATTAAAATAAGGAATGTTTGAACATGAACAGTAGTGTTATCACGTTTTCACAGACTTGTATCATGTTTGTCTTCAGCTATTCAAGTTCAATGTTTTGCGGTCTTGTAACTATTATTTACAAGCTAATACATCGATAACTGATCAGCTATCGGATTTCTTCAATGATATAACTTTGGCACAAGTGTCTTATCTCTATTTTGTTATCAATAGTATTCAAATCGACTAAACAGAGAAAAGCATCGCATGTTGCCTCCCAAATGACGTTTTAATTCAGCAATAATGCAGTCATTGTTACGTTTGAGCTCATGATCAATCGATCGTTGTTGGCGTAAAACTGACGCATCATTTTCTTGTCGATGTTTGTAACATTGCAGTGCAAATAAGATGTAAGAAGTGACTATTAGCCCACCCATCAATGCCTATCCGCTTATTGGTGATGGTGCCACCAATCTATTTAAGACTGGCTTGAAATGGCTACCACTTTCTTCCAACACAATCAGATTGTTTCTACTTGCTTGTTTGGGTTTCAGTGTTGGACATGGGTGCTCTGTTTCACTATATGCTTTTGGTTTAAGAACGTAAAGGAAAGATTATAACTAATATGGTAACATCAAATATTTTTGTAGCCCGTCTGAAATAGCTCTATCGACTTGGAAATGGTGCGGTGCGAAGGATAAAAGTTTTGTGTTCGACCTCTTTGTGGGTCAGTTACGGTCCTCATTCACTTGCGATAAATGCGAGCACGTTTCGCTGACTTATGACTCATTTTGGGATCTTTCTCTGCCCATTCTGAACGTAAGCTAAAGATGTTTTTACAATTTTTGGCCTGCATTAGTAAACTGATATTGCAATCAAATGATGCTTCTTGAATTGGTTGTTAGTTGTGCAGATTGCGGTTGTTATGGCATATCAATAAAACCCCACATGAGCGAGAATAGAAACGGGGCACCATGAAGGTATTGAGATCGATTCTTGATTAAAAATCTTAATTTCGTTAAACACCGGTCAATGCGTTATCACCTCTAGGCAGCATCAATAAATGCTGAGATTGAGTGGGATCGAACCCACAATCCGCATTAGGAAATTTCCATTTTGTTTATTTTACATTTTCAGAGCACTGCATTTCTTTGCCATTGGTCGATGTTTTCACCGATTAATTAAGCTGCTGACGATCTGGCCATTAGATCCTGTTCGATGGAAAGACGATAAAGCTGGAAACGTAGTTTCTACATTTGCAGGAAAAGAGCCACAAAACAAAGTTAATTTAAAGTTATACCAAGTACCACAAAACAAAGTACAAAGTTAAAACAAAGTTATACTGTCGAAAGGAAAACAAAAAGGCCGAGGTACTGCAGTCAATGTGTATGGCTGGAATTGATCGTATGGATCAGAACATCTGGACATACATGATTCACTTGAAAAGCAAGAAGTGGTGGTGGCCGTTGTTTCGCTTCTGTGTTGATGTTTCGGTCAACAATGCCTTTCAACTGTATCGTCTACGCAAATCAGATGCTGGTGAGTCAAATTTAGATGTCCTAGGATTCAGGCGAGCAATTGATGAAGCATATTGTTTGCAATACAGTACAGATATGCCTCAGGTACTATTTCCCGGATCAAGGTCAGCGCCACGTAAACATGTAGGTTTCAGTGCTACAAATCACTGGATTGTGAAGGGGACGCAACGACGATGTGCAAAACCAGGATGTACTGGAACCTCCCGGTATTACTGTGAAGCCTGCAATATTGGTTTACATCCTGATTGTTTCAAAGAATACCATTTACAATAGACAACGTTACTTATTTGGCCTTGTAATATTTTTCAGTTGAATTGACTTGATCAGTTTTGCTGAAAATATTAAACTAATGATTTTTCTTTTGTTAATGATGTTATTTGTTTATTGGCTTGTTTGTTAAGCGAAAATGTTTTCACTCTGTAATAAAAAGTAAAAGAAAAACAAACTTGTGTTTTGTTTCACATGTACCCTTCTGTTCCTAGCGTCAGTTTACACTGACGAAAGTGAAATCATTTATATTTCATGAAAAAAAACAGTTTCTCGCAAAAGAAGCATTTCTTTGAAATTACATCATTCCAAAGCTACCTGGAGAAATGAACAAAATACTTTGATTCAGGAGGATATGGGTTAATGAGTATCAGTGTCGCAGTACGTCAACGTGTTGTTGTTTGCAGATGAGTGCCTGCGATACGAGCTGTATGCAGTCTCCAATCATTCTGGAATGACCTCCGGCGGCCACAATACTGCCTACTGCAAGAACATGGAAACGAAGTTGTGGCACGATTTCAATGATTCGAAGTAAGTGGAAGCGATGTATATATGTTCATTTCATCAACTGTTTGCACCAAGTTCAAATAAACAAACAAGGATAGTTTTGCGAATTAGAGTAGAAAAAACTTTTTGCTCAACTAAATTATTTGCTGCTCAAACACGAGTTTTGTTCAAGAAAACTATGAGCTGGAGGGGTTTTCAAAAGTGTTGAAAGTTGAAGCCCAGGCAACAGGATGCCTCCATTTTTATGTGTCAGACAGGTGGTTGAGCCAAACAATTGTCAATTGTGGTTTTGCAAAACAAAAAAATTTGCAATCCACTTTTCTTAAAATATGTCTGCTTAGATCGTAAGTGGTGAGGTTTGCATGATCATGCTGAGATTACAGAGAATTTCTCAATAATTGTAACCTAGTTCATCAAAATACTTAACTTAAACCACAGTGTTGATGATGTTTGTAATATTTTCAATTAAATACGAATATTGCAAGGAGTTCATTAAATTCAATTTTGTCCGCACCAAGTAGGCTTAAAGATAAAACATCTAGTTTCATATTGCAACCAATCATTTTGGTGAATCATGTTGCTCTGGTGAGGAAAAGTAGCGATCCATTTCAAACCAGTCACTAAAACAGAGTGTTAGCACCTCCACCAACTGACATTGGTGGTTGTTTTCCTCACTGACGTCTTAGGGCATGCTGTGTGAGCAATTGCATAATTCTACAGAAAAAACACAATGATTACTCGTTTGAGAAGCATATGTTCAATTAATCTCACTCTTGTGTTACGTTTATGACATCGTAGTCATATGTTTGATCACTTATTAATTGTAGGAACCTGTTGCACACCCAATTCCGGAGGAGGAGTTTAAGAGATGTTTTTAGAAGTGGCAGAAGCACTGGGAAAAGTGTGTGTACCGCCAAGGGGAATACTTTGAAGGAGATTGAAAATAACTTGCAAAATTCGTTGTGTTGTGTGCTTTATACAAAAAAAGTCGGATACTTTTTAAACAGACCTCGTATGTCGACAACATATTTTGTCTTCTTCCTTGTTAGTGTAAATTTATTTTACAAAAAAGAACGATGCACAAAAGATTTCCAATTCTGGCATCCATAAATGAAATACGAAGATCATCGTTGATGACGTGGAGTGTTTGACAAAATTGTCTGTTACGAACTAGCAGCTATTTGCTAATGCATTCTTTTGAGTGAAAAACAATTTTTAACCGCTTGTGCATTATACTGTATATTATGCTGAATCTTCGATTTGGTCGCTTCTAGCAGATAAACAATTGTAGTATCTGGTTGCAATGCTTGGTTGACAAAGATTCAACTCCCAGTGTTTACTTGTTCGAAGTTGATTAGTACTGAACATATTTGCTCACCGATCACAAAAATAATTTTTGTCTGTCAGCGTTTGTAAAAGACAACTTCCAGCGTATATAAGGATGGGGCCATGGTGTTTTCCTCCTGTCCCTTTTAAATTCAATGTGTGATACAATAACTTTAATTCGCTTTTGTGAGTGATTTCAAATAGATGTCTTTGTCTTATTTTAACCCATAAACGCCCCATGCTGGAGAAACTTTGAATGCCTTCAAGAAATGCATTTTAGTATAGGTGATATATTTGTTTATTTTCTAGAGACAACCACAGGCGATTTTCTTTGATGTTTTCAAAAGTCCTGACTAAAGCATTGTACTTTCCTCTTCTGACGCATTCACCATAGGCTTTTGTCAACTTGTTCCGTTTTGTCTGAAGAATCTGATCAAATTATGAAAAAAGTTTCACTTATTCTCCCGTAATTTTGCAACTTCTCTCTAAATTTCTGCTACACACTCCTTCCTACTTTTCATTTTGGCTCCAAAATACCATTACGGTTCAACAACTTGTATTTTTCCAAAGCTTCTCCAGGTCTCTATAAATTTATCGCCAAAAGGTTTCCTTTAAATATCTCATGAAAACAAAGTCTGTTCAAAACTTCCTCCTCGTGTTCCATTATCAAATGCATGCCCAAACATCAACCTTCTGAATGGTTACAAAATTTTCTAATCAACATGATATATTCAGTTTTAACATTGCTTTTTATTTCTGATATTGTATCACATGCCAAAATTAGTTAGTTTAACTTTTTTATGATAACATGCTGTAGGCGAATTTCTACACAATTCTGTCATTAACTGATTAACATACGTTAGTTGATGAGTTGTTTTCTAATATTTATTATTAAACCCCTCGTAATGTTATTTGTAGCTACCACATAATTTCTTGTTTTGATGTATCAATAAATGCTTTTCTCGATATCGCTCAACTGTAGACTACTTGTAGTGGCTGTGTAGTCCAAAGCTTGACAGCTGCTAACTTTAGCTTGTTGTGTTTGTTTGAGTAATTATTTTTATCATAAGCTGATAGTTCAAAGTTTCATCAAAATACAAAAAGACTTTTGAAGATACAGTGATGTTCATATCTTCCCTGCTTGATGCTCAGCACGTAAGAGAGAGTATAGAGAAAAATCCAGCATTATTGCTTAGTATGGTGGTTCCCAACATTTGTAATGGCCCGCACCTCTAAAGTATTTTAATATGTTCTCGCACCCTTAAAATATCCTAATTTGTTTTTGCACCCCTATAATATTTCAACATGTGACGAATTCATAACCTGCCCCGGTCCAAGGTGTGGGCCAATTTTGAAGTCACGGCTGAAATTGCATGTGCTGACCCTTTTTATTTTGGAGATCAGCATCATCTCGGGCTGAATTGAAGGCCATGCACCAGGCATGCTGTAGTTAAGCACAGGTTGTGCAGAACAATAGCGCAGAATGAACTGAACATGACAGTACAGTAATGCAACGTAAAAATCTGAATGAACATCTCGCACCTCCGAAGCGTATGAGCACCCGTGGTTGGGGACCCTTGGTTTAGTATAATATCACAAAGATGAAACAATCCTCGAAAAAGACAACTCCCAAGCGAGTGCGGACTTCCCGTCCAAAGTATAGCGATACAATTCGCTTTCTCGTGAATGGAGGATAAATATGGCAAATAAAACGAAAATAAAATAAAATAAACAGATGACGGGATTAATCAGACAACTTGGCGGTGTGGTTCAATTGACTAAATACTAGCAAACAAATCATGAGTACAAAAGCACGAATGAGCGACTATCATACAAAAATATCCGAGATTTGATCGCACGTGATTGTGTGTCTAATTTATCGGTTGGCTGCTTCTGTTCTAAAATTTTAGTTTATAATTTAATGCATTGGTGACACAAAGCTGTGTTTTTCGTCCATTGATACTGTAATATTATCTATATACACTGCCTAACTTTGGCATGTATTGTTATGAGGTTATAAACAAAAAACAACTCCTATGTTTTTCGATTTTAGTTCTTGTGCTGTAAAATTGGGCTTGCTATTGTACGAATTACCAATTTCATCATGGGTTGTTCATTAATCGTGCTGAGATCGTAGATATAGGCTGCTCAGAAAATTGGCTTACCTCCTTCAAAAACCTATCCATACTGCCCTATAGATTTATTTCTTACTTGTAAACTACTTTGCTCACATTTGAACCAGGAACTGCATTACAATGCACCACATCCAAATTTCGAACACTTCTCAAAAATGCTCCAATCGTTGAGTTTCTCCACGTCCTCCTCTTCGACGCTGGTATCGAGAAAATGCTTCGATGGGTTCTTGATTTATTCAGCGAGCTAAAACATAGCTAGCTCAGCTCAAAAGGCATTCTTTTACAACAGCCGAGATCGAAAGTGATGCAATTTGTAAGCCTTCTTCAATGCTTTGGCTGAAAAGCACAGGACTACTTGTACCATTACCTCAAAATTCAGCACATTGAATTTTTGCGTTTTTACACCAATTCGTTAAATAATTAGGGAAATCGTTTTCCAGCCAACCCAATCGACTGTCATGATAGTCGTGATGTTTTAAAATTGGAGTTTTGGAATCCTGCAGAAATACAATTTTTCACTGATTGTAGAGCGCACATTTTGAGTTGAAAGCTAAAAGCTAGTTGCCAAAGCATGTTAGTAGCAACGTATCTGTTGAGGTAAGATATAAAAATGATTTTTTCGTAAACTGATCACGGCTGTGATGTCGGAGTTGCCGAAATAAAAAATGTTTGCTGGGGTTGGAGTCGCTAAAAACATATTCGGCTCCAACCCAAAAATTTGTAATTAAAAAATTTTTGCTGAGAAAACTAAATGAAGTAAAATTGTGCTTTCGTTTCGATTGCCAAGAAACATTAAGTTTTGTTCTAGTGAACAAAAATATTTTTCTAATTAAGCATGGACTTTGGGCATGATGGAAGGATTCTTCTTCTTCGTGTGGAGGGGGTTATGGGATGCGATGGGATCAGATGCTGGCTTTTGTAGCGGCTGATCATTATTACGTCACCGCTACGTGTACATATAAAATGCCCGCACTGCCTTTTTCTCGGTGATGGGTCATTCGATTCTATTCGGTCAATCGGTCAAGTTTGAATATGTCAGTTCAGTTTTTTTGCAAGTAAAGTGATTGTAGCAGTGATAATTAAAAGTCTAATCTTGTGTGAGCGAAGTGCGATTGAATAGAGAACTAACTGCACTATCGACGTGGTAGACAGCCACAACATCAGTCGTCAGTCCTCTTCGTCCGTTCGCTCTCGTGGCTCAACCCTTCCTTCCATCGTTACCAAATCGGTACACTGTGATGGTATCACATAGGCATACGAAGTGGGGGGTCCGGGGGGGGCACTGGCCCCTCCTGGCTGTAAAAATTTCGGGCAACTTTTAATTTTTCGGGCAATTTGAGTAAGTGTCCTTACGTTTTTGCCAAAAAAAAAAAAAAAAAGGTCAACATTTGTTTGGACATACGTTGGGCATATTTTGGCCGAAAGTAATGAAAAAGGTGCAGCGAAACAGGCGATGACCTTTTTTTTTGGAGATGTCATCGCAGTGACAAACTTTTCGGGCAAAAATTTGGTGCCCCCCCAAATGGGTTTGAGGCCGTACGCCCATGTGGTATCAAGCCAGCATCGAGTATCGTCATTCAAAACCGTCATCAAAGAATGCCCGTAGGTATCGAAATCTTAATTTGAGTAGGCTAGTGCTACTGATCTATCAATAGGACAAGTCCATGTGCTTTGAGATGAAACTGCAAAACAAGCAAAATTAAAAAAATATATGCAGAGGGCGTATTTAAGGAGTACCGGGTGTGGACATTGTTAACTGAATTTGCAACAACAGTTAGAATATACGTATTTTAAAGCTCTTTTTTCAAACAAAGAAGAGCTCTATTTCTTCTATTCAATACACAAATTGCCTTCCGTCACATTGTTATTGCTTCAATACTATAAATTGGTAAACTTGCTTCCTAGCGGGCGCAATTACAGTCAGAGTTTTTCCAAAATTGTTCTGAGTCACCAATCTACCATCTCATAATAAAGCATTAACACTGGAGCTTAGTCAAACAAGGAAGGAAGTAATCAAGATGTTTAATTAACACAGAGGTACAAGCTAATGGCAAAATGCTGCGATAAACATTCAAATATTTGTTGGTGAGTCTCCATCAAGCGGATTGATTTCGGGATGGGAGGGGCTGGTTGCGTCTATTCAGAGAAAAATTTGAATTATCAAATGCAATATACTTACCCGCATTCATGCAGTCAAACCACTGGAAATCTTTGAATAAACTTAGCTAAACTGGTAAAAGGCAAGCAACAATGCTTCCCTTTCGTAGACCTACTACCTGCACTCGATGTAGAGGAAGACATTTTAATCCAATTTAATCGCTGAACGAGTGTTGTTATTAACGAGTGGCATGAGTGCTCAATAATCAACCTGAAACTAGGTTGACTTACAGTAGCTTAGTAAGCCAATCAGATCATTACCTGAAATAGCCTAGGCTTATAGATTTGGAGTTAATATGCAAATAAATATTTAACCTGATTAAACCAAACAGATGAAGATATATTGCTCTCAGAGTCTATACATTGGAGACTGTATGGCTTCTTCACTTCAGTTGTAGAGACGGTGATACCACGGTAGTACCACCCAAAATTACTTGAAAAATACTCAAAGTCAAAGTCACTTGAAAAAAATGTAAGAAATGTACTTTGTTACTACTACTCAATTTGCGGAATATCTCAAGTACTTTGACACTTTCTCGCAAAACAATGTGATTGAGCTTCCAGACTAATAATATAGAGAGTGTAACCTAATTTACCAAAAAACCTTCAAATTTAAAAAGTAAAAAAAATCCGCTCCATTTTCAAAGGAAAAAACTGAGCGAAAAATCTCTTTTATTTTTAGTGGGAAAAACTAAACACTAAATCATTTAATGCACAATCTACACCAAAAAATGGGCGTTGCGACATTTTACTAAAGTGTTTGATCAAAAATAGTTTTACATATAATCTTATTACCATTCTTGAACAACTTGGAATTCTTTTTTGGAACCTAATTCTGATATATTCTTTGGAAACACGTGACGTCAGAGTAGTTGCCTTGCTTTCGCAACGCCAAAACGACCACTGCAGGGGAACTTATGCCATATCGGTACTGTAGGGTGAATAACCATCAAAGAAATGAAATGAAATGAAAAATAACTTGTTTGATTCATTGTGCATAACTTAAGCAAAGAGTGTGGGAGATTGCAAATGATCTTGTGGTTATCGAGTCAGCATTTACCCTTGCATAATTGCATGTGGTTGTTGGTTGTGGTGCAGTTTTGGGTTTAAATTGTATTTACTTTTGTATCGTGTTCATTTCATAACTTTGATGTACCGGTACTGACCTATGTACAATGCTTGTTTTGGCAAAATTTGATCTTTAGTTAAGCCTAGGCTGCAGAGTTCTAGCTGAAACAGAAAATTAATTTAGACACCCTTTAAAGAACTTTCCCTTACATATATTATATACCCGGTAATCACGTTATATAGCAACTTTTGCATTTTTGACATTCTATCAAATTGGAGTGAAAAAGAGTGAAGATTTGTCAAGTATTTGAAATTGATCTTCACCTAATTTTAAAAGTTCAAAGCAGAAAAGTTTTATAAGTGTTTTTAAGTTGAACTTTAGAAGTTTTTGTGCTGTGTGTTGTTTGGTGCTTCCTGCTGTGTTTGAGGGTCTGCAAAATTGCAAGGACGGTCATAGATATTTCCCAATTGATTAGAATCACAAGTATGAGATAGTTTCCTTGATTTGCTGATCTCGTGTTATGTTGATGTGTCAACTGAAAATGGTACTTGTCATCAAAAGACTGTGAGATAAGTTGTTAGAACCTTATGCTGCATACAGTACAAAATTTTTGTTAGCATTAACACATTTTTTGGCTTAGCTGCACCTTGCACTTACTGCTGACTCTGAGCATTTAAGTTAATTTTGCACTGTTACAGTCTCCTAAACTCTTCATTCCTTTTGTGTTTATTGAGTTGATTAAGTTCTCATGGTTTCTTGTAGTAATTTGTTCTTTTCAAAATATCTGAGTCTTTATATACTTAGTCATTGTTCTACACCAGTGCTTGTTTTATATTAAGCAAGTAAGGAATGTTCTGGGCAGTGTATTATCTCTATAGCAGTTTGTCTTACTACTTTTTAGAGGAGCCTCACGAGCCATTTACTTCTGTCATTTTTTTTCGAGCAAACTATTTTGATAAGTAGTCATTATAAAGGCTTTGGGAAAATGCTTCTTTATAGCTTCAAGCTATCCATAAACTTTGTATTACTAGTCTAATACCTTTATTAATGCTGCATGCAATATTTCTATTTCTTGCACAGCAAAATCATGCAAAAAAAGTTTGTGCTGCTTGGCAAAACTACAGTGTTAAGGCTTATATCATCAAACTTTCAGTTATGCCTGCTAGTGGACTACTTTATGCCATTTTAATATTTCATACCTGTAGACTTTCGGCTAATGACTTGATTTGGTTGGCATATACTGCTATAAGCTAATTGTTTATTCAACTACATTAGACTTGTTTTAATTGGATGAATCAATCAAAGGAAAAGAATGTCATATAGCTCAAGGTACTGTTTTCCTATGTGATAGCTATATTTAGAAGAAAAGGTATTAAATCCCAAAATTGCAAAATATTCACAAATCTGTTTTTAAGATTATCTTTTTGCCACCTGGATCTTTTTGTGCAAGTTTTTGTTGGCTTGTTTGTCGGCCAAAACCTCTTTGTCCATGACCCTCATCTGCAATTTTGCAGAATTTCCATGTTTCAGTAATAATGCACTCAATTCTCTAGGAAACACAAGTACTGAGCCCCAAATATAATCAAGCTTTATTACTTGTGCTTTTCCTGTTAAATTTTGTTATCATCATTGCATCAAAGAAAAAAGAACTTCACTGGAATTTCCTTGCTTGAATTACAAGCCCTCTATGGCAGCAGCTCTGGTAACTCCAAAGTAGATCTCAATACAAAAATATGTTGGTTTAGCTAACAGATAGTTTTTTTGCAACCAGAGAATATTAATATTTTGTATGATTCAACTGATTACTGCATGTACTGTAATTATCAGGTTCTGGATTATTGAGTTATTTAACATATAAAGCGCGATTCTGTCTGGGTATTTGTTTTTACTCCTCTGAAGCAGCTGGAGGTGCAAGCATCAAACTTGACGCAATTGATCACCCCCCACAGTGAATGCCATAAGGGGGTTAGTGACATCATGATGGCATCATATTCAAATTTTTTAATTTGCATTACTTGTCACAGGACAACTGCTTTTTGCTGATGCAAAAACCAGCTTTCACCTCACAAAAACGAAATCACGTTACAAAAACTTTCATTTGCTTGGGATTATATTGATGTCACAATCAACGCTTTATTGCACACTTTGCTCTTTGTGCTTTCTTGAAAAGTACTGATTGCAAAAATGCTATTATACGCTGTTTCAGGAAATACTAACAATGTGCTTTTGATAACAATTTTAAAACACAAATTATAGGAGCTAGTGTTAGCCTATTTAAGATATTAATTTAATTAATTGATATTAAGGCATATAGGCTAACTGCAATCAGTTGAATAAAATACCACTTCCACGACCAGTTTTGTACCTATTAGAACTCGTCAGGTGGACTCAGGTATTGAACCGACGATGACATGAATTACTTCATGCAGTTTATGCTACTCCGCCATCGGTCCTTTCAACTGATGCTGTTAATTTTAAGCTTATATACTGTATGGTGCACGGGATCCTTTTCATGGGATCGTAGGTTCAATACCTGAGTCCACCTGACAAGTTTTAATAGGAACGAAACCGGTCATGGAAGTGGTATTTTATTCAACTGATTGCAGTTAGCCTATATGCCTTAATATCAATTAATTAAATTAATATCTTAAACAGGCTAACACTAGCTCCTATAATTTGTATTATAACGTGATAAAGGCACTGGCTTGGCTGGGAATTAAAAGCATATATCGCATCAAGCTCACTGTAGTGAGCGTGCACCATATATAAGCTTAAAATTAACAGCATCAGTTGAAAGGACCGATGGTGTAGTGGCATAAATCGCATGAAGTAATTCTTGTCATCGTCGGTTCAATACCTGAGTCCACCTGAATAGAAACGAAACCGGTCATGGAAGTGGTATTTTATTCAACTGATTGCAGTTAGCAGTTATATGCCTTAATATCAATTAATTAAATTAATAATTCTAAAACAATTAAAGCTTTTACATGTATAGTAATGCAAGAGGCCAGGGATGCACTTAGCAAACTGCAGACAGTGACACTGTTTCGACCTATCAGGTCTCTTCAGTGCAGTTGGTGACCAATAAGAAGCTAGAGGCTTTTAATAAAGCATAGCTTAGACCGTCACACTTGTGGGACCAAATACTAGGTCCACTGTAGTGGATGGTCTGTCAACCTCTGCGAAGCCGTATCACTCGTGAATGAGTGGCGGTTGTCGCAGGTGCACTACGTCTAACAACTGCTAGAACAATAGTGCTGTCACAGCCGAGTGGTCACAAGGTCTTACATGTATAGTAATGCAAGAGGCCAGGGATGCACTTAGCAAACTGCAGACAGTGACACTGTTTCGACCTATCAGGTCTCTTCAGTGCAGTTGGTGACCAATAAGAAGCTAGAGGCTTTTAATAAAGCATAGCTTAGACCGTCACACTTGTGGGACCAAATACTAGGTCCACTGTAGTGGATGGTCTGTCAACCTCTGCGAAGCCGTATCACTCGTGAATGAGTGGCGGTCGAAACAGTGTCACTGTCTGCAGTTTGCTAAGTGCATCCCTGGCCTCTTGCATTACTATACATGTAAGACCTTGTGACCACTCGGCTGTGACAGCACTATTGTTCTAGCAGTTGTTAGACGTAGTGCACCTGCGACAACCGCCACTCATTCACGAGTGATACGGCTTCGCAGAGGTTGACAGACCATCCACTACAGTGGACCTAGTATTTGGTCCCACAAGTGTGACGGTCTAAGCTATGCTTTATTAAAAGCCTCTAGCTTCTTATTGGTCACCAACTGCACTGAAGAGACCTGATAGGTCGAAACAGTGTCACTGTCTGCAGTTTGCTAAGTGCATCCCTGGCCTCTTGCATTACTATACATGTAAGACCTTGTGACCACTCGGCTGTGACAGCACTATTGTTCTAGCAGTTGTTAGACGTAGTGCACCTGCGACAACCGCCACTCATTCACGAGTGATACGGCTTCGCAGAGGTTGACAGACCATCCACTACAGTGGACCTAGTATTTGGTCCCACAAGTGTGACGGTCTAAGCTATGCTTTATTAAAAGCCTCTAGCTTCTTATTGGTCACCAACTGCACTGAATTAAAGCTTGTTTTACAATTCTACGAGTAATTCTTTATTTGAGCACTTTAAGCCGTCTAAGCATACTTTTTTCTTTTTCGCATGTACGCACGAAACCCGCTTTATGATGTCATTATATGTCTAGTACGATTAACACTAGTCTTTCGCTACCACAGACCACAAAATGAAGATGTTTTCAAAAATTGCAACGTTTTTGCAAAATCAGTTTATTTAAAAATTGATTAGTGACCGCATTTCTTAACCGATTTTCAAACTTTTTTACTGCATTAAAGGGTATTTTAAGGCGATTCCAATAGTGTATAACAGGTATAATTAATATTTGTTTTTATACTGAAAACACTAAACTTTAAGATCCGTGATGTGACTTTTTGCCCCTACCAAAAAGTGGCAAGCTGAGTAAAAACAGGTAACTTAAATACATGAAACTTATAATAAGGTGCTAACAATTACTGTCGTTTGAAAGCTTAGGAAATTTGCTTTCCAACAATATGTAGCTCTAATTACTTACAGCTAGGCATTAGTTTCTAATGGTTGATCAAAAATTGGTTGCCGTACAGGTTGTTCCATTTGTAGTTAAACAATTATCCTACTAGACCTAACACACTTGTAATTGTTTGGTACATTTTGACTACTTTTCTTCACAAGCATGGTTTTTTTGCATTATCTGTCTACGTTTTCAAAAACATTTATCAAAAAATGAAATCTCTAAACGTTTATGAAATGTAACCTACCGGTTAAAAGGACACAAAATTTTGGTGGCTTGCACTTCACAAACTTGCAATTTCTATCAAAAGTGAATTCTTTGGTACATTTATCTATTCTTTCTTGATAGCATGGATCTTTGGCATTATTAATCAAAAAATTGCAGAAAGTAGAGTATTCATTCTCGAAGCTTTTCGTCTAACACTTTTCAAGAGAATCCGTCAGAAGTAGAGTGAAAAGGTGAAGTGAGTCACTTATATAGAGACACAGTTGACGAAAAAGGAAAAAAGGCTCTATCATGATTGGTGAAAAGAAGCGACCAATAGAAGGAGCGGAAACTAATGCGTGATTTTTAGACCATAAACCAATTCCTTTTGTTTGCATAAATTTGGTTTGGATGCTTTAATGTACGTGGCTTCAAGGGTGGAAAGGTGAAAAGAAGTACGGCCACGGGCAAGAATAGAAAATTTGTTGTCATTATATTCGTGTGCGCATGTAGGATTTTGTAAAAGATGTTGTCCTATGGCAGAAAAGGAAGTTTCAGTTTTAAAGCTTCTGATTGGCTTGCAAGAGCGGGCCAATGTGCTTCGGTCCTGAGAAATATGCTTCTGGAGAATGGTTTTCGGCACGTGCTGCTTAATCCTCTGTTGTAGCCTTTGAGACGTACGACCCACGTACCGACTATCGCAGTGGCACAGAAATTGATAAACAATGTTGCTTTGATGAAAAGCAGGTAGTACATCCTTTTTGGCTACAGGCAGAAGTTGTCTGGTGGTGTAGACAATGCACGGTTCAACTGCAAAGTAACAGCGTTTGATGGCTGTTTTAATTTGCATTTCGTACCTCAGCGAAACATTGCCCAGCCATGGCAAGTGAAGATAAACTGGGCATTTCTTCGGACCGAATTGTGTTGGTCTGCGAAATTGATTCATTTTCTTGGTCATAACAGTGTTGATTATAGCTTCAGGGTAACCGTTGTTCATAAGGATTGATCGAATATTGGAAAGTTCATTTTCAAGAGTAGATTTCGAACAGATAACTAGAGCTCTGTGGACTAGAGTTGAAATCAAATTAGTCTTCCGCTTCATGGGGCAAAAAGATTAGCGCAAAAAACATTAGCGCAATGCCTTACGTCAGTTATTGATCCTGTTCTTTCACTTTATTCTACCTACTGTATTTCCGATTCTTTTACTTTTGCTGACAAAGTCAAAACTTTTAACTTTCCTCCATCTGTCTTTCTTTGCTCCTATGACGTCTGTAGCCTTTTTACTAATGTTCCACTCGCAGAAACTATTGAAATCTGCGCTAATGCTCTGTATGATGGCGATCTTACTCCGCCTCCTTTTCCTCGTGGAGTTTTTGTTGAGCTGATGCAAACGGCTACTTCCTCCGTAGAATTCAGTTTCAACAATATAATGCACCGACAGATTGATGGCGTTGCTATGGGTTCACCTCTTGGCCCATCTCTTGCCAACATCTTTGTCGGATATTACGAAGCTTTGCTTTTCAAAAGAGTCAACAAACCACTTACGTATTATCGATACGTCGATGATACTTTTGCAGTTTTTAACGACGAAGACGAATGCAATGAGTTTTTCTCTCATCTAAATTCTCTCCATCCTTCGCTTCGTTTCACTTTTGAAAAGGAATGCAATCGGACTTTGCCCTTTCTTGACGTCCTGGTAGAAAAGAATGATCACAAATTTGTTACATCTATTTACAGGAAGCCGACTTTCATTGGCCAATACATTCGCTGGAACTCTTTTTGCCCCATGAAGCGGAAGACTAATTTGATTTCAACTCTAGTCCACAGAGCTCTAGTTATCTGTTCGAAATCTACTCTTGAAAATGAACTTTCCAATATTCGATCAATCCTTATGAACAACGGTTACCCTGAAGCTATAATCAACACTGTTATGACCAAGAAAATGAATCAATTTCGCAGACCAACACAATTCGGTCCGAAGAAATGCCCAGTTTATCTTCACTTGCCATGGCTGGGCAATGTTTCGCTGAGGTACGAAATGCAAATTAAAACAGCCATCAAACGCTGTTACTTTGCAGTTGAACCGTGCATTGTCTACACCACCAGACAACTTCTGCCTGTAGCCAAAAAGGATGTACTACCTGCTTTTCATCAAAGCAACATTGTTTATCAATTTCTGTGCCACTGCGATAGTCGGTACGTGGGTCGTACGTCTCAAAGGCTACAACAGAGGATTAAGCAGCACGTGCCGAAAACCATTCTCCAGAAGCATATTTCTCAGGACCGAAGCACATTGGCCCGCTCTTGCAAGCCAATCAGAAGCTTTAAAACTGAAACTTCCTTTTCTGCCATAGGACAACATCTTTTACAAAATCCTACATGCGCACACGAATATAATGACAACAAATTTTCTATTCTTGCCCGTGGCCGTACTTCTTTTCACCTTTCCACCCTTGAAGCCACGTACATTAAAGCATCCAAACCAAATTTATGCAAACAAAAGGAATTGGTTTATGGTCTAAAAATCACGCATTAGTTTCCGCTCCTTCTATTGGTCGCTTCTTTTCACCAATCATGATAGAGCCTTTTTTTCCTTTTTCGTCAACTGTGTCTCTATATAAGTGACTCACTTCACCTTTTCACTCTACTTCTGACGGATTCTCTTGAAAAGTGTTAGACGAAAAGCTTCGAGAATGAATACTCTACTTTCTGCAATTTTCAAATTCTGTACCACAAATCAACTAATCAAAAAATGAAGTCTTTACAAATTATAATATGTAGCCAACTCCAAGCCAAACCGGTGATCACCCAAGAAAAAAAGGTGGGGTAAAGATGGTTCTGTTTTATCTTTTGTAACAAAATGTTAGTGTCGAGCTACATGTTGAATGTTGAAGCAACTTCTTTTGCAATTAGGTGAGGCTGGCACAGCCAGCTGATTTAATATTCTTAACTTCGATATTAATGGGATCCTTGCTAATGCTCTAACTTAACTGTGGGTGGTTCATTTCGGGTTTGTTTGCTTTTTGCATGGAAGATTTTATGTCAAGCAACATGCGCGCACTCAGAGACGTTAGTTTATATTAATTATCCTACGGTAACGAAAAAGTGATAAGTAGCGATCCTAATATTTAATGGCAAATAAATACAACCTCAGTGTGTCAAATCGCACCACATGGAAGATATTATTTGTATTTTGTTTTATAAAGCTACCAGAATTTAACCTAAACATTTGGGAAAAAGTAAGGACTCTTAACTTCCCAAGGCACGTCAAGCAAGGACAAAAGAACATGCTACACAATGCGTAGCCTGCGAGTATTTGGTAAAGTTTAAGGGGAAATTCAAAAGAAAAGAACGTCACTGTGAAATCGCACCGCACGAAAAACGTTTTTGCTGTAGCGCAACGCAGGCATCCGACTGTAATCTAAGTTAAAATGAGTGCACTCCGTTTAGCGCCTAGTCACTTCTATCATAATAGCAACTGAACGCACCTAGCGATCCATATACAGTATAAAGCCAAGCGTTGTTGGCGACTTTCTACTTGTGGTTTGTAGTTGAAGTTGCTAAGGTTGCTACATCGCTATTTTTCTTTAGAATAGCTTAATATCAGAAATATGTTACCTACTTCCAAACCAAGGAAAACGCAAGGCCTCTGGGTTCATGTAAGCAATGAGCAGAGCATATAGACTTAAGGCACTTGTCGGAAACCAGGGCAAATTACCCAGGTGGCGTAAAATCGAAATTTCTGGGGGTAATGTTGGGAGTTCGTAATGTTGTGGGTTTGCTAAGCATGCATTAAAGAAAACGTTTCCGGAAATATGTTTTACAATACGAAGTACAATAAAAATGGAGAGCCAGAATGGTAGCGGTACGCACACCTGATTGACATTAGATTTTACGTTAAACGCTGTACTCTGCTTGTTACGTGACAATGGTGGTTTGTTTTGCATACAGTGACGAAACTTACAATCCTGTTAGTTTCGTTGGAAAAGCAGTGTAGTTTGGTGGGAACTGTTATCATAATTGTCAGTAAGGTTGGAAAGATATTATTTCTGAACTGATCGTAATACGCAGCTTAGCGTATGCTCATTGAAAAAAAACAGGACAGTTCTTATCTGTTTACAGCCCTGGCAAAACTTAATGCTCAAATTATCTGTACTAGTGTACTGAAAGTTGTTTGCCTGCTAGAAGTATGCATTATTTCTTGTCATTTTAGTGAGGCCACTACCTGTCTTATATACGCAAGTTAAGTTTTTTCATATTTGACACTCTCTGTCATAGTTGCTATGTTGTGTTGTGTGATGAGCCGGTACCGTAGTAGCCTACTGTCCTACTTCGAATTGTGCTTCTCAAGGTAGTTCTTGTTGCCATCAAACAATTCTGAGTTATTATATTTCTACCACCGGAATGCTATCGAACAGGAAAAGAGCTTATCAAGCTGAATTGTTGAAATACGGTTTCACTGAGACTTACGATCGAGGACAGCAGAAATCCCAATGCGTCGTGTGTCGAAAAGTATTAACCGCCGAATCTTTCAAGAAAAAACAGTTAAAAAAACACGTGGACAAAGTTCATTTTCATCTTTCTTGGAAACCTTTGGCATATTTTGAGAATTTGAAAGCAGGCGTGAAGAAGCAAAAATTAGAGAAGATAAAAAATGTGACATTTGATCAACGAACAGCAGCTCGTGCTACTGTGGAAGTCGCCTGGTTAATTGGCAGAAACAGGAACCGCACATCATTGGTGAGGAACTGGTTAAGCCAGCTGCAGTAAAAATGGTGGAAATCATGCGTGGGCCTGAATATTTCAAACGGTTGAATTCTGTTCCTTTATCTGGCAAAATAATAAAACACCGAATTTCCAATCTTGCACAGAATGTGCGAGAACAAGTGATTGCTTCTATCGCAAGTAGCGTGCATTTTGCTTTGCAACTCGATGAAACTACGGACTTGAGCAATGACTCCCAACTGAAGGTGTATGTGCGATCCCGAGGCGTGGATAGAATTGAAGAAGAAATTCTATTTTGCACTCCTCTCGAGTTGCACACTCCAGGGATCGATGTGTTTTAGAAGGTAAATGCTTTCTTTAAAGCTGAAGAAGTAAATTTTGATTGGAGAAATTGTGTTGGGGTGCCAGTAGATGGTGTTCCATCAATGCTTGGACGCGTCAACGGTTTTGCCGCTTTGGCACAAAAAGAGAATTCCAGATTCCAGTGTATAAGTAACTCACTGCATGATACGCCGACAAGCGCTTCTTGTGAAGGAGCTGGAACCAGAACTCGAAGAAGTCATGAACGTGGTGATAACAATGGTAAATTTCGTAAAATGTAACGCTCTTAATACGCGACTGTTTCGTGAACTTTGTGAAGATGCTGAATCTGACTATTCCAAGGTGTTATTTTACTCTGACGTACGGTGGCTTTCTCGTGGCAATGTGCTTGATCGAGTGTGCAATCTAAAAGATAAATTTGAGATGTTTTTAAGGAAGAAAGGATACCCCGTAGCTGAAAATTTCCGCAATACCATGTGGGTGGGTCACCTGGCATACATGGTTGACATCTTTGATCATGTGAATTCATTAAACAAGCAACTGCAAGGAAAGTATATGGGCATAATCTCAGCGACAGAAAAAATTTTTGTATTTACATCAAAACTTGTTTACTGGCACCAAAAAGCAAAACAGAACAAAATATATGCTTTCTCTAACTTGGGAGAATTTTTGGAAGATTTCGATCAAGTTAGTTTTGATGGAGCAATAGAAGGCGTTGTAACACGCCATCTTATCAAACTCCAAGAGCGCTTTTGTCAGTACTTTCCTGATCTTGACACCCAAACTGTGAGCTGGATAGTGAATTATTTCCTATGCGACGTCAGCAAAGTGCTAGAGAAGCCGGAAGGCTAGGCGGAGGAGTTGTTGGAGTGGCGCTGTAATAACGAAGCACGAATTGCATTTGAATCAAAATAGTTCTTGCAATCCTTTTCGATCTGTAGGGATGTCAGAACATTCAAAATTGTGCAGCTGGAAGCCGCCAATAACTTACCTCTGTGAGCAGGGTTTTTCTGCTTTTGCAAACTTAAAATCAAAATATCGCAATCGTTTGGATCCTGAAGATGATAATCAAGTTGCTTTAACAGCCGAAAAACCTAGTTTTCAGACGATTTTGGACTAAATGAAGCTGTACCATTATTCACATAGAGCTGCAACGTGATCAAACAGTATTTTGAGAAAATAAGATTTCATTCTTTCACTGTGTCTTTGAAGGATATTATAGCTAATTGTCTTTCCAAAGAAACGTTTTTTCTAGTTTTTTATTTTTATAAAGTTGAGGTTATTTTCTTTTAATAATGGTAGCAAAATATAATTCCGGTGTAACTGCTAACGTTTTCCCATTCCCAGAAATATGACAAGACTGGTTGTATAAACATTGGAAAACCTTTGTACAGCTTTGGAGTAAAAGCATTCGTTACAGTATTCGTGATAGGTAAAGGCAAAAAAAGTTTACCGACCACTGACTTACAGCATAGCCAGGACCTTGAAATGAGAAATTCTATTAGGAAAAGCAGCACACCAAGTCGTGAAGATCTTTTTAGTAGCTAAACATAAACTTTTGATAACTGTTCACACAAGGGCCCAATGGGTGAAGCCGGTTTGGCCGGCTGAACCGGCACTCTCAATCCTGACGTTGCTGATTAGGGCCTTGCGGGCGACGCCGTCCTATCAAAAAATAAAGCGCAATTCTCTATGTGTGTCTGTTTGTCTTAACTCCTTCGAAACTGCCCGGCACACAGACATCAAACTTGGCACGATTGATCACCACCAGGAGTTGAGTCTCGTAAAGGGGTTGGTAACGTCACGATTACGAAACAAAAGATATTTTTTAATTCGCATTTTTGAACCGAGGAACGCGGTTTTGACTGAAACAAAAGCCAGTACTCGACTTACCAACTTCAACAAATTTCGCTTCTTTGGCGCTTCACATGACGTCATAATTGGCAATTAGTCGTAAAATATGTTTTCTTAAGTAATACAAGTGGCCAGCGATGCACTTAGTAAACTGCAGACGGTGACACTGTTTTTCGATCTATCAGATATTCTACTCAAAAAGTACTCATCGTACAAAGGCGATTGAACGGTTTTGAATTGACAGTGCGACGCAGCTTCTTTTTTTAAGCATTTCAAGCTTTCTAAGCATGCTTCTTTGCTTTTTCCTGCTCGCTCTATGATGTCACAATACGTCTGATACGATCAGCACAGCCTTTCGCTAACACAGATCATCATAAACTGATTTTTTCATAAATATGCAATATTTTTACAAAATCAGTTTACTAAAAAACTGATTTGTGACCTCATTTATCAATCGATTTTTAAACTTTTTTTAGCCAATTAGAGGTTATTTCACGACGATTCCGATAATACGAATATGATTGTACATTTACTATTAGTTTCTATGCCAAAAACTAAACTTTAGCACTTTTAGCATAACTTTTTACCCTTACCAAAAACCTGAGTAAAAACAGGTAAATTTAGTAGAAACAGATTATAATTAAGGTTCTAACAATTACTGTCCTTTGAAAGCATAGCAACTTTGCTTTCCAGCAATATGTGACTTTAATTAGTAGGGGTTAAGGATTAGTTTATAATGGCTGATCAAAAATTGGTTGCCACACATGATATTTCATTTTTAGTTAAAAAATTTTCCGGCTATATCTAAATAACAAGCAATTTTTATAAAAAGTTAGTTCTTTGGTACATTTTGATTACTTTCCATCAAAAGCAGGTTTTTCGCCATTATTTGTCTTAATTTTCAAAACGTTTTATCGCAAAGTGAAGTCTCTAAAACCTTTAAAACAGGGGTGTGCAACCCACGGCCCGCGGGCCACAATCCGGCCCTCCAGGCCAGTCAATGTGGCCCTCGATGATGGCAGGACAAAAAAATTTTTTTTTTTTTAAATCGATTTATTTAGCTATTTGTACCATCTATGACTTTACGCAAAAATCCGATTCTTTTCATAGCCGAATCGACCACACAAGAGGTCAAGGACGTTGTGTTGTAACTTTGTAGCCTCAAAACCAACATTAACTGTATGTGATGCTATATAATAATTTATAACATAATACACGGGTTGCGTTTTGCATTATATAATTTTATACATATTTGGCGGTGACTGGCCCTCAACGTTGTTAAAATTTTCGAAAGTGGCCCCCCAGTGAAAAAGGTTCCACACCCCTGCTTTAAAATGTAGCCTTCCAGTCAAAAACACTCAAAATATTGGTGTTTGGGTCTTACACAATTGCAATTTCTAACGTCCTTTGTCATATTTTGACTATTCTTCCTCAAAAGCATCGTTTGTTGGCAATATCTATTAAAGTTTTCAAAAAGCATTATGTAAATCACGCCCTACTCTACACTGGGGTATATGCAGAAATTTCTTGAGAGAGGAACGAGATATTGGTTTGTTGAGATGGGCACACGATGAATGCAGTGCTCAAAGTTGTGCACAATGAGACAGTGTTGACCTCTGTGGTCAAAATTTTGCTTAGCTATAGACGGATGACTTTTTTTGGAGGTTGATTGTACACAGCACAAAATTTTCTCTGTTACACTCATGGCAGCCGACAATCACATTTCACAATTTCCTGAGGGGGAGTGCAAGGATAATTTGGGGCAAACAATCGTTGAAACAGACATTTTATTGTTTCTGTGGGAGGGTGCACGCATACGAGTCCCCCTGCATATGCCACTGACTTCAGAACAATTAAATAATGCTTCCTTGCACTTTACAAAATGAACCAACAAAACTTTTTTAAGTCGTTGGCTGCTCCAAGTAAGCAAGTCCATCTTCTAAGTACCAAACAGGGCTAGCAAGACTTAGCCAGGAACTGCAGAAACTCGGCAAGAAATAGAATGGCTAAGCGTAATGTTTTTTGTTTAATAAATTTACTTTAAAACCATTGCGTTTTTCATTTTGGAACGAGAATTAGCTATGTCAAAGAAACATTGACTTTTCATGACTGTTCTCACAATTACTCATATTCTTAACATCGACATTACTGATGAGCGATGCAACAATAATTGGATCTTTTCCGGTTAGTTTGTTTTTTCCTGGCTGCGTTTATGCCAGGACCAAGTAATATGCACCCAGCAAGAGGTTTTAGGTTGTACAACTAGGCATAGAATTACGAAAAAGTAGTAAGTAGTGGTCCTAATATCTAACATTAGAAATTCTTTCGGAAGCGTGCTGCATGAGGAAGATCCAGACTAGGGACATCATTTACGTTGGGGGAGGTTTTACTAAGTCGTAACATTCGCATACCAACAAGCAATTGGTTTGTGTTATCGTAACACAAAAGCCATAATGGTACCCATTTCCAACTTTGTCTTTCTTCTCCCTCACTTATTTGAAAAAACGGACAGGCTTTGTGAAATGACAGAGAATTTCCAAGACCTCTTTTAGATTGATAGCAATTGTACCGTCGGGATTAGAGGAATAGGGGCGATACCCCATTTGTACCACTTTATCGCTTGTGTTTTAGAAAAAGTTGGTTAAATCAGACAGAACTGGTGTTACTAATCAAAATTTGTGTTGTCATCATTCAGGTTTTAAGAAAAGAGATATTTTGTTTTGTTTTGGAATGAGACTGTTTGTGTTTACCTTTGAATGAGTGGCAGGGTATGCTACTGTGTACCTATATTATTGTTATATTTTATTGTTTAATCTTTTACTTTGTTTGTTTTAGGGGGTTATATAATAGTAAAGATTACTACCGGGGTATAGCCCTTCCTTATTCATCAAGTCGGAGATACACCACTGAAGGGCAGGTACGTTTTAGTTATAGTATAAGCTTTAAGTCTTGTTCAGTTATTTCTGGGTGTGCATGCAATAGGAATTATGCTCATGTTCGTCAAACTATTTGTGTTCAGATATGCTTCTGTCAGAGTTGTCGGTATCTTTGCAATCCTTTTTTACGGCAAACACAAAGCAGGAAAATTATGATGATAGGATTTTCCAAGAGCACAGCAGTTTTTTAAGAGTTTATCCAGGCGTTTGTCTTTGGAAACTTACTTCATGGCGATTCTTCTCTGTTGATTTTGCTGAATACATGATCCTATCAAGTTAAATTTTGTACTTGTTTTCAGAGTTCTTTAGTGGGTTCCAGATATTCTGATGAACAGCCTGTCAATTATTCTTCAAGAGGAAGTTATTTCGATTGCGGTTATCAGTCAGTTTTGAGTTCAAAAAGCCTTGCTTATGATCCTGATAAGTACACTAGTCATGAATACAATACATCACGAGATAGTTTTTCGTTTGATTTGCCTAGATCAGGTATTTTATTTCTCATCTTCGTACATATAATTGAAATAAGAACCCAATAAGTTACAAGCTGATAAATGTTTTGAGTTGACAGTAATTACAAAATTTAATTTGTTAATTTATATTTTAATGATTTGTTGTGTTAACCTATGACATTTCATAACTAGAATTAAATCACAATGGTCGACCTAATTAAGAGCTGATGAAGTCGCACTCTGGTAGTTTATATCTGCCTGGGCTCGAGCGTGTATTAATGGAGTTAATATAAAGCAGTTTTACTGTGATAGAATTACCTGCAATAACTTAATGTAACAAATGCTTTTAAGCTGTTTACCAAAACCCATCTGCCTTTGAATTTGACTTAAATTAAGCTACCTGCAAAAATGTCAGCGCATTTCTGATTTTATATTTCATTGCATATGCAGTGGTGTAGTGGTAATGTCATAGGCCTCGGATCAAAAGGTCTGTAGTTCAAATGCTGGAAAACGCATTACTGATATTTGCCAGGAAGGGTATCCGGAATTTATGGTGCTATGATGCTCCAGCAAAATGTCTGGTTCAAAAGCGAGTGTGTGGTGGTCGACATACATTGAATCAGCACGTCTGAGCTTGCAAAACATGGAAAAAATGACATTAAATTGACTTTTTAAATGAAGAACTCTGACTAAAATAAATGAAACTATCTAGTAAAATTGGGTGATCAAGACATCAATTACTGAGTTGATCCAAATTTTGCTTTTGAAATTTGATTTAGCGTGGCCAAACCTGTAAGGCTAGGATATCAAGAGACCTACTAAAATGGTGATGATTTTAGATAGCTGATGGTTAGTACAGGTTGACCATCACTAATTCGGCAATCAGTTATCCGGCACTAATTTGACCTAGAAAACATTACCCGTACTCTGTACTGTAATTTCCCAGGTCACCATGCCAGCTTGGGTCAGTGGCCTCCACTATTTTGGTGGCGTTGTTTTCTGCATCAACAAACTGGCAAGCTTTTCCTTTACTGTAATTCATTTTTAACTTTTATTTTTGCAAAAAAGGTCATTTTTTCAGCCATGACCCCAGTGAATAACAGAAGTACTTGTCGTGGTGTAAAGCGAAAGCACAAGTCATTGTATATTTTACCTGTATTTTATTAACATTTCACTTGTCTTTTCTTGATTAACCAACTTGTACTGATTTAGAGGATATTTTAATTTTAAAATGAGGTGGCTAGCAACTGGCTTTGTGTATTTTAAGATAATAAATGGCTAATCCGGCACCCCCCAGGTCCCAATGATTCCGGATTAGTGATCGTCAATCTGTACAATTATTTTTAAAAAATACTTCAGTATAGTCGTATTCTTATGGTGAAAATAGATTTTACAGGCCTTATCATTGCATAGTTTTTTAATGCTTTGAATGTGCATAAACGTTAATATCTAGGTTGAATAATGACAAATATTGATTGTTGGATAGCAACAAGGCGCTTATGAGAATTGAAAAATAACTTGTTGTGGCCGGATTAAAGCGTTATCAAAAAACCTGATTAGAGAGAATGATCGATTTGAATAAGGAAATAAAGTTTGCTGAAATAAGTTAGTAAAAGCAATTTTGTCTTTACCGGCACTTTACGTTACGTTTCTTTGTGATACAGACAGCTTGTATACTGATGCTAACAGTAGAGATTTTCAGATTATCGTGACTACCATTACTTACTGTCCACTGAAACCGTTTTGCGCAAGAAAAACTTTGATCTCAACAACGAAAAAACAAGTGAAGAAGATTTTAAAGAGGTTTGTAAAGTAAAAGAGGAAGTGCATTGTTTGTTCTAGTCTGGTTGTTATCTGGTCGAAAAAGAAGATACACTGAAGTTATATACACAATTCCCAGTTGTTTCTTACTCGATTTCAGTCCCCGGCTATTTGCTGGGTTGTCCAACGTTTTGTCCTAAAGGCTCATTTATTGGCAAAAATTTTGCATTTATCCCAGCTATCGTGGGTTGTAATAGGCTCATTGATGAAAGATAGAGTGATTTTGATATTTGCCAAGGTAAACAGTAGATTGTAGTCAATGACGTTATCTTGGGCGGCAAAAGAAACGGACGATAAACAATAATCTTGAAAGATGCGCCGAAATACAATACGTATACGTCCGTTAAAATTTATCACAATATTGTCATGCTAAACTCGACATTTGATTTTCATTACAAAATCAACATAATTCCAATGCTATAAACTTCGCTTCAGCTCACTTCTGACTGAAATCTTGATCGTAGTTGTGTCTTAAGTTGTGAATTTTTCATTTTCTTCATACGCATCATCGAATGTGGTGCTGACATATTGTGATTGCATTTTCACTTGATTAGTTACGCTAGGTAGCGCTAATGAGATATCACTCACGTATTTTTTACTGTTTTATTTTCACTTTGAGGTGGCGCAATAATAAAGACTTGAGTTCGTAAGCGTAAAGTTGATGGTCCATAACTTTTTTACACCTTAATGAAGTTATGATTAATTTAAGTCTTAAACGTTTTAAGTGTGTTGAATCAGTGGATTAAATTCAATATGGTGGAAAAGCTTTTTTCGCCTTGCTTTTTTCCTGTCACGTTTGTAGAAGGTCTTATAAGTGCACCGGTAGTCTAGCTGCTGACAGAATGTGCGGTGCATTATTATCTAGTCAATGCAGACGAAACACGCCAGTTAGTAGTGGGTGGTGAGCAGGACTTTGGTTTAAACAGCCTATTTGTGATAGAACGTTTGCAGATTCGAAGGCGTGTTATTGCATATCGGCCAAGCTTTTTAACTCAATGAAAAATAGTAGCGAAATTTGTCAAAAAATTCTTCCCATGCCGTGTAGGCATCTTTCATTTTCATCATTCCGTTCTTTTCTGACCATTTTCCTTGCAGAATGGCCGAGGATAAGCTTTGAAAATGTCTTAGCACGAATTTGAATTAATGAGCTCATGCTTTTGGTGGGATGTTTTAATGTAGTGAAAGTAGTTTGCAGTCTTCACTTTTCGATTGAACTTACCTAAGTTATGATTTTGTTATAGATCTGACTTATAGCTAAGCCTTGCTACTGGATAGCAAAACGGAAACCTTAACAATGATTATTCAACGTAACACCCGTAGTAGCGTGATCTGCAAACATATTGTCAGCCATTTGCATTCCGGCATCTGCATGTTGAGTGTTTTTCCCTGTGCCTGCTTGAATAGTGTAGGTGTTGTTACACAACAATCATTAACAAGTTAATACCGTGAATCAGAGTTAAGCAATATCAAATCAGCTTATATAAGATAAAGAGTTATTTGGATTTTAATTCAGTGCAATAAAGGTAAACTTTAGCTGTAGCTCAATGTGCAGTAAGCTGCAATATAATGCTAAATATTTGAACCAGGAGTTTGCTACCTGTTTATTGGACGAAAGAGCTAGGGAAATGACTTGCCTTAGTTTTCTCTACAAAATGTTGCTTGCAATAAGGTTAATTACACCAAAGATCGCGAGAAAATTGGGAGCAGCTCCGGTGAGATTGTTCTGCCGTATCTAATGCTCCGTATATGTGACCTACTATGTGAATTTAAGCATTCATCTTCATAGTGAGGTTACTTTTTATTGTGATCATGGCTTTATTAGACCATTTTACTCAACTATTGATTTTTCCGGTTGTTGTTTGATGAGTGATGTGCATTATTACATAGTATGCCGTAAATGTTAATCTTCTTCTGTGCAAGGTCATTAAGGTTGTTTTAGCGTGATTACATAACGATCTATTGTAGCAATTGCTCGTCTGTTATATGCAGTGAAAATGGAAGTATCTGTGCAAAATTCTTACAAATTTCATACAAAGCTATCTAGAATTGTTGTATTCCAGGTATACAGTGGTTTGTCAATGTATTTTTACTTCAGAGGGCCCGGATTTTTTAAATTATCGCAAATTACCGGAGAATGCCGCTCTACATCACCTTGTTGGTGAGCGTCAAGCAAGAGACCTGTGAATATTATTTTTAAAGTTTTAAAATGGTAAGGCATGACTTGTTCGTGTGTTGGAGTGATTTTAGGTGGTATTGCATGACTCGCTCGTGCGTTGGACTGGTTTAAGGTTGTAAGGCATGACTTTGTCGTGGGTTGGACTGGTTTAAGGCGTAAGGCATGACTTTGTCGTGTGTTGGACTGTTTTATGCTTGTGTGCTCCACAATCACAAGCCCGCGTATCGTTGAAATCACTCTTACTACCTTTTTGAACAAATAAAATTTTGTAATTCATTTCGACGCCCATATGCAATTTGTAAACTCAGCTACAGGCTTCTAAGCTGTGCCGTTGGAAACAATTTATCCCGATTTTCTAATGGAATAAGGCAACAAAGTAAAATCACAATCGTTATTTTGATTACTGGTCACGCGACTATAATCACTGCGAGTTTATTGTTGAATCGTACGCGATAAGGCAGTTTGTGAAAAATTGAATTACTTTCCGTTGACACACTATCCCTATATCGTCTAACGTAAAGCGCGATCTTTGGCTCGTTATAATCCAAAGCTCCTTTTGGTTTTGCTTTTTTTTGCCGAATTCCACGTAGAAACTACCATAGACAAAACGTTTCTCAGCTTCCAATGCCTTTAAATCACACTTTTATTCAAATACTGTAATTAATGTGGGGAAATATCCAGCGTACCGTCAATTGAAATACGTTTGTGGCTTTCTTAAAATTCCATTTCCGTGTTCTTGAAAATTTTTGACAGGTTTTCTATTTGTTGATTTAGCCTTGTATGTCCACACACATTGCACATTTTTCACAATACATTTTTATGCCTCGCAAAAAGATAAAAGCCAAGATCCCATTAAGCTAGAAAGGCGATTGAAGTTCGTATGGCGTTTTATTGGTAGCGAAGTCTGGGGGCATGATTTATGAAATGCATGTGGAAAGCACCTTCAGGTTACTTATATAATAAATTGAATGGTTGAACCAGAAAGAATCTTTGTTGATACTAACTTCTATTTAAATTCAGGCAACTGTTCTCACGTGCCACAACCTGATTGATCACTTTTTTACGTGTTGCTGTTTGTAGTTGTCGTAGAGTAATTTGTGAAGCCCTGCTGTCAACTGGTTCTTGGTAATATATGGCGCTGAAAAGCATTTCTTTAAAATTTGGTCGAAATAAGTTTAATCAGCAGGGAATTCATTGGCCACAATCGTGGGGTTACGAGTTCGCTGTTTTATCCTCAACGCACTTTACATCTACAATTTTTTCTGTTAAGTAGGGATGTTTGTGGTAGAAATACGCTATACCACTAGTGCTGGTAACTTGGAAGCTGGTCTAAGCACCAGCTCTTTTTTCTGTAACTTGACATTGTTCTGTAAATGATAGATCGAGAAAGTTTTCGTTCTACCTGACGTGTTAAATTTTCCTATAGCTTCCGGTAGCAGTGTTGTGAGAAGTTACCCGTGTGGCATAATTACCGTTGCATATATCGAGCGAGGTTTTGCATTACTTCGCGTTACAGCCTTCTTAGAATGCTTGGCAAATAAACACTTGTGAGTTTGCACTGTTAAAGACAGTTAGTACTTTATTGATGTTACTTCAGCTTTGAGCAGTTGTGGTGTTTAAGCTTTTTTCGGGCTGCTTATTAAATCTAGCTTGTACATCGCAGAAATTACCATTATTTTTCAGACTTCAAAAGCAACAAATGGAAACGGTGTCACCGGACTTATCAACATTGGTAACACGGTAAGCTTCTGATGACTAATGTAGAAGGTTGTGTATCACAGTTTGCTACCGATCATTACCCTGATTGCCTCGATTTTGTCTTCCCCAGTTCAAAGCCGATTCACATTACTTGGCTCTTTGCGCAAGGGTTCATTTTGGAAATTTTGTTTTATTTGCACTGCGTTTTGGTAGTATAAGCTAAGCTTGACATGTATCTCGGTGTGCGTTTGAAGTTAATGCGAACACGAAAGTTGTTTGAGACGGCGCCGATGCGATCCAGCAATGACCACTTGATGTTGCTTCTAGATTTGATTAGCAAGCGGCGCTTGCTGATTAAATTTGGATGCAACAGCAAGAAAGTGAATGCAACAGCAACAAATTTTGATAGAACAGCTTAGAAATTGTTTATAAGAGACTGCAAGCGCCTCTTTTCAATGTGAATCCAAGTAAACTTCAACTATGTGTTTGGTAAATCAAATACGTCAGTGCTTTTCATTTCATAAAGATTTGGTTAATATTGGGAATATTTGCGACCATTAGTTTTAGATAAAGCGTCAGAATGATTTTGTGAGATGATGATGTTGACATTTGCATAGCAACGAATCTGTCGTGGTGCACGTCGTTTGTGAAACAGCTTCATACGATGCGTTTTGATCACGTTCATAGGCTTTAAACCGCGATTCGGCTGCGACACGGAACCCAAGCTGTGGGATTTTTTGTAAAGTGTTTATCTTGAAGGCGCAGTAACAGAGCACTCACAGACATTTCATTGTGACGGCTGCATTGATGTGTCTTAAACAGGGACACTTTTCTTTATAAACTGTCGTTTGTTTTAAGAATAATCACAATTTTCTCTACGTTACGATTATTCCTTTATTCCTTCCTTTACAAAAAAATACATTAAGAACCAATAATTTGAATGTTGCGTTGGGTGGCGCATTCTCAATCCACTTAACTTCACACTGATTTACTACAACAAAATAGTGAAGAAGGTGTAGGTAAAGGGAATCTTTCAGGGTGGTGTAGAAGGCAACAATTAGGTAGTAAAACTAGTCTGCAGTTTGCGTCCATGAATGCTTCGAAATGGAATGTTGTTTTTCGCTTTGGAGACTGATCATGTGGTGAACTTATGTGTCCGTTTTATGCCATGTCTTGATCCTATGGAAGAGGGAAATCTCAGCAAGCTGTTCGTTGTAATTTTTGAAAATCGCACCTCAAACAATATGGTGATCAATCTCTTTTACAGTGCTTCATGAACTCGATTTTACAATGCCTCTCTCACACAGTAAAACTGCGCGACTTTTCAATTAACTCATCATACAACCGGTATATTAACTCCAAATCACCGTTGAAAGGGAAGTTGATTAAAGGTATTTACAAGAAGTTACGTAACGAGCCTTGTTATTTCTTATTGTTTGTTTTGCTGTTGTTACTCGCCGTCCATTTCTATGAGTATAGATTAGAGCACGACATGAAACGAACATCCAGGTTTTCATCGGTGTCCCAACAGAGATCAGGCTACGGAAAAGCGGCTGTTTTATCATGGTCAAGAATACAAATCCCAGGGTGATAGCCGTAACATCAAAGCAAACTGGTGTTGGTTGGTGGTCGCTTCTTACTACATGCTGGGTGAACAGCTTCGCTATTCTAAGCTGCTGTAGCTCGGGAATGTACCATACGTTGGCAAAAAGTTAAGTTGAATAGCTCTCTAATGACAACTGCAATTGAACAGTCGTCGACCAACGCTTGCTATGACTGCATTGCTGTAATTGAAAGAGAGATTTTATTTGAAACAAAACAGAAAAATATTTTAGCATTTTGCACCAGCGAACAAAATAAACAATTTTAGTGGCCAGAGAGCATTGTAAAACCCTTAGGTTATCTATGTCGCCATGCTGCTGATTGTATATTTTGCTGTTATAAAATGGCTGCATCATCATGTTTGTCGATCGACAGCAGGGTAAGTTAAAAAAATGTTTCCTCCGCATGATCAATTCTAACAAGTGGTAAAGGCACCTAAAGTAACCCCAACATGTCATGCGACATGTCACGCAGGATGGCATGTTGCCAACATTGATTAGTTGAGCAAGTTGTGGCAAAACAACAATGTTAAATGTGTTTCTTTTCAGCTTTTTCCGAGCTGATTAAAGATCTATGGTCGGGATCTTCTGTTACTGTCTCACCGTCTTTACTCAAGTTGCAAATACAAAAATATTCTTCAAGATTCGCAGGATATGAGTGAGTTTTGTCAGTTCTTTTTTCACAATCTGTGTCTCTGCGAGAAATTTCAGCATTGATCATGAAATTTGTCGTTGTTTGAAATATTTATCTTACATTTACCTAATGATGCGACATTCACCTTAAAAAATGAGAATAAAATCTGGAGGTTGGCCTCTTATATATTTGTTTGCCTCATCGTAAGCTTGACATGGAGGAGAACAGAACTCGTGGTCTGTTCTATTTTCTTGGCCTGATTTCTACGTCAAGTCAATTTTTGCAACGTAATTTCTCACATTTTATTATCTTTTCTTAATTTGTCGGTGTAATGTCAATCTTCAGTCGCAATCAAAGCCGTATGTCATGCATTTTCGGATGCAAAATTTATTTGAAAAACTAGAAAACGTTAATCAAGTTTTGTTGTAACTTTGTTCCAACTGCCTTTTTTAACGTAAAAATTTCTCAGAATGATCCCCCATCCTTCAAAATATTTTTTCGAATATGATTTAGCTAGGCTCTAATATATATTGTAGAGGTTCTAAATTTTTCACATTGTTTTCATGGAATTACAGGTTACGCTATTTCAAGATGAGAATCAAAATTGTTACAAAAATATAAAATCAAAAATTAAATCAAAATTATTTTTTGTCATCAAATATTTTTTCACAATTTCCTTGAACTTTTTAGAAATGTGGAATCTGTGATGTGACCACGTTTATTCTTTGATTTTTGCACCGTCTTGATTGTAAACTCATAAAAAGTTGAGTTCTTGAAGTTCATTTCAAACACGTGAAATTTTTCTCTTTTTTTGAAATCAGTTTTTTTCACTTTTCTATTGATCGGTATGGTCTTAAAAAATAATAAGGAGCTTTGCTCAATCTCACGACTGGATTCTAGAAAATAATCATCGCATAGTATTGGTAACTGGTGCAGTTTTTTTCTCTGCAAGTGTAGGATTCGGAGTGGAAAAAAGCTAAGAAACTCAGCATAAAAGTGTGTGCTCTGACTATAAATTTACTTTTCCAACTATAATTCTTTCTGTTTTTCTGTTTGTTCACGCGTTTACTTCTTCGTGTTTGAGTGGAAACATGGACATTCAGGGCAAAAGCGCAAGTGGCAGTCATTTCGGTCCAGTTGTAAACATAGACTGGTAGCTTCACCGCTTCAGGCGAACTGGCGTTGGCGCCTCTCAACCGCTTGCTAGGTGAGTACCTCAATCATCACAACCCAGGAAAACGTGGGACTACTCTTTTTACGACGTTTAGTGGACCATTAATAGTCAGTCCAGGAAAACGATTTTAACGTTTTTAGCCACCTCGTGTAGTATTGCCATATGTCTATATGTACTTCATCAATGCATTGTTGTCTACAGGATAATATTCTACTACATATTGCACGGATGTGACGTTTCTTCATTGATGAGAAGGCATATTACGCTGTAGCGAAAACTCGTATTCTTCAAACTAGGAAAACAACACTACTTGTAAATAAATTCCACTTTCATAATTCCAACTTCGCACTTGTTCGATCAAAGAACAAAATTATCTCTATTTAGAATGCCTGTGGCGAATCATTAAATGTGGAGTTTACGCGTTTGTTTTATTTTTTGATCTTGAATGAATGATCATCTTTTGACACGCATGTGGCCCTTTTCTCAATACATGAAAAGAACACGCACTGTTATGTAGCATATCCCGTAGCCAAAGGGCCGGGTATACGCTACGAGGCAGATGTGGCGGGTTGTGTGTTTGAGTGCTACCCAAAGCAAGTTCTACCGATCCTTTGTTACCGTCGTCACGCGTTTATTAGTCTTCGTCAAGACTAGCCTCATAGTCTGAAAAAGATCGGTTTTATTTGTCTCGTCTCCCATTTAATCATGCATACTGGTAAACATCTTGTGTCGTCGTTGTCGTCGTGAAGCGAACTCTCATTGGCTGATTGGCCAAAGTCTCCACTCCTGATTTGCTCGGTTAGCAGCTTCACAATTGTTTTTCAGTAAAGCACGGGATAACAAACCATTTTTGTGACTTTAGTTATAGAACTGCTGTTTAAAAAACTATTGTCTTGAATGATTTTATAAAAATCTTTGTATTTTTCCACTTGTTGTCTAGCAAACCATACTGTTCCGGTGCTATTGCTTTCTCGGTAACTTGTTATCTCACGCAGAGCAGTCATTGGACGAGTGAAATATTATAAATTGGTTTGTGTAGGAGTGTGAGTGTGATGTGACATTGTCTTTTTCATCAGTTAATTAGTTTGCCATGTTCTATGCTATCTCTAGTACACGTAAAACGGTTTGTCGTTGGTCAGTTGCTTGGCAACGCAGTTTAACGCGATATAGCAATGGCCCTTTACCGTGAGATTTTGGGCTCTGTGTCTGCGTTATTTTTGCATTGTCTTGAGAAACGCTGTACACAACAGTTTCCTATTTAATTGCTGTACTGTTAACTCTGAAGCAAGTCTAAAGGTAAGTTGCTCGAAGTACAACTGCAAAGGCTTTCCTGTGATTGAAACACGCGATACAAACTTAACTCTTTCGCTCCCGCGATCATCGATTGATGATCTCGTGTTTTCAGTGTTTCCCTCAAATTTTTTTTAATTGAGTTACAAAATTAGTCTACTAAACAATCGATTTGTGACTTTATTTTTCATCCGATTTTCATAAAATTTTCACAAGATCACGCTTATTTCCTCACGCATCGGAAGATGTATAATTTGTGCCCTAATTCTTGGATTTTTATACCCAAAAACGGTTAAAAACACCAAAAACCCAGTTGCAGATGACAAAATCGGCCAAATTCTCAGCAATAGCCAACTACGCTAAAATCAAATTGAGATT
Source organism: Trididemnum clinides (assembly GCA_963675345.1). NCBI lineage: Eukaryota > Metazoa > Chordata > Ascidiacea > Aplousobranchia > Didemnidae > Trididemnum > Trididemnum clinides. The sequence continues at coordinate 30,657,930 of OY776294.1, read as the reverse complement.
ACATCTTTACCACAAAACCAAACCTATTATCATTAACACAGTCTGAAAACTAGTCATTTGGGGCATCATTTGACAAAATTTCAAGCGATAATAATAAATTTTACTTTTTTAAATTTTCAAATTTTTTAGGGGTCTCAAAATCCCCCCAAACAAATTTAAGTGATAAGTAGATAAAAGTAAATTTAGTGCGTAAAAAATATGATATGTTGCTAAATACCAGTTACATTTGAAAGCTTAGGAAATGTGCTTTCCAGCAATATATAACTTTAAATAGTTTAGACTAAGTGGTGTATGATATTTACTGATCAAAAATGAGTACTGTACATCATATCAGTTCAAACCCCCCCAAAATTTTTTGACTTACCTTCACTAAACTATAATTTTTAGAAAAACTACACCCTATAAAAAGATAAAATAAATTGCAAATATTTCACCAGTAAAGTTGTCATTTCGCATCAAGTTTCCAAGGAGACAAAGACTGAAATACAAGTTTAACAGCTAGCAGAAGTTTGGCTTCTTTAAATCAAAGTTTGCTGTATCCCCCTTGTTCATCAAGAAATGGGAAGGATGTAAACAAGCTGCTGTTTCATTGTCAGTGACAGCATATTCTATTTAAACTTGATATTTTCTGAATCTTGAAGAAATTCCCTGTTCAAAAATACCTAATGTTACATGGTTTAGGCTAACCTCTAGCAGATAATGACTGATCATATTTTAGGTACTAAATTTAACTACCAAAATTTGGTACCGGTCAAAAAAAGGTCATTTGCCTCAGAAAGTAGCAAATTGTAGAAAACCTAGGCTTTTAGGTAAGTTTTGAGTGATGTACCTTGAAAGCTTATTTCCTTAGCATCATCTTGCGACCATTTCTAAAGAAATTGGTAGAAAATAAAATCTGTAGTGATCTTTGAGGTGAGGGTACTACTTTAATTTCGAAGACAACTCAGCACCAGTTGGGGATTAATTTGCATATTCAAAAAAAATTTTTTTTTGTTTTTGTTATATTTGAAATCCTCAAGAAATGTAGATTTCAACAATATATCACACTTGATGTAGAAGTAGACAGCTGAGTAATGATTTACAAACAAACTTAGGGTATTTTATGATGATTAATTATGATTGATTATGACAAATTATGACAGTTTTTCGCACTGCCACCTTACGGACATTTTTTTTCGCTATTCACGCGGAAGCAAAAGAGTTTGATTTGCATTTTCCAGGCAGCAAGACAGTCAAGAGTTCCTACGATTCCTACTTGAACGCTTACATGAAGAGATCAACCAAGTGCAGAAGAAATCCCGGGAACCTCTTCAAGATATTGCTCATCTAAGGTTAGCTCATACTTCTTGTAGTTTGTCTGTTGTAAGAGTTAACGAGGTGTTGATTTTGCCTCTTTAAATACACGGAAAAACAAACATGTCAACAAAATGAAAAGATGATAAAGTATCAAGCCTAAGTACTGTTATAGCAAGTGGTGTCATCTTTTATCCGTTCGAACTCGCCTGCATAGTTGATGTTTGGCGGCTTCTGCAAGTGGATGTTAAAACAAATAAAGGCAAACTTAACAATATCTATTGGAAAACTTATTGTTATATCTTACGATCTGATCAGGAATGCAACAGTGTCTAAAAATGATAACTACAATGTTAACTAAACAGGAAAAATTGTTAATCAATGTTATACATAATTATGACAAATAAATATACCAGTGAATGAATAAATAAGACATGTACTTAACACTTTCGACTATTTGCATGGTATTGCAAAATTGTATTAGTGAACAACAGTAGTAATAATTTCTTGAAACGTAACAAATTAGAAACATAAATTGTGATAAAGTTTGTGACTAACATCACGCTAAGTATGTGTAGACTATAGAATAGCGGTTCTTAACGGGGTCCCCAGTGAAAATATGGAAGTCTCCAGAAGGAATGCCAAACTGTATTGTTTTAACCTTCAAATGCACAAACAGTAACGACCACCACTATGACTAATAATAACAGTGGTTTTACAGTAACATGCTACCTATAGTCAAACGTACGCAGTATCACATCGTTCTAGTGGTGAACGAATTATTTGTTTTAGTCTGATGCAATAGAGTATAGACCATCATTTTTACTTTTTTATTACATATTATGATGCAATAGACCAGAGTGAGAAAAACAACCCCACTGCTACACCTGTTTCAAGGTTTTGTAAAAAGAAAGACTGATGTTTGTCACTTCCAGATTTAAAAATTAGCTTGGTGAATAGAGCTAGTACTTGTAGGGGCGATTCTTTTATCAAGAATACAACTGCGTAAGCTTAGACAATAGCATTGAAGAAGTAGTTGAAAACTGACGGCAGTAGGTAACGCAACAAACTCCTCTGGAAAAGCGTATGATCACCCAACTAGTTGTTTCTGTATTGAGGTTTAAACAATAAATCCCTAGCAATAAGAGATAAGGTTTAATAAAGCATTTGAGGGTTGAGGTATAAAAGTTGCAGTTGCAACACTTTCTCTTCTAGCTCTACCCACAACCCCACTGCGTGAAAGGAAGAAATAGAAAACTTCCAAGTACCGTGGGATACCAGAGTGTCTAATTTTCTGCCAGCAGCTTTCTGGTATCTGATAGCTAGTTGCTACCGGCCTGGATAGAATATTACAATCTATGCAATGAAGGAGCGGGGGAAATTCAAGAGTATCACTATGCCTGTTTTTCTTTAGGTATTTGCTATATCATTTCTTCATTTTACATGCGATTACCACGAAAGTAAATTTGTATGATTTAGCCACTTTTAGTATAATTAAGACTTTTCAATCAGTCATTATTTTTGCTCCCTTAGGTTATAATCATTTTGTTTACTAATGGCTGCGAAAAATAGAGATAAAATACGTTTATGGGACCATTCTTACGTTCAGTATGGTTTTGCGAAAGTTATTGGTTGTGATAAACTTGACAATGCTCAGTGTACATTGTGCAATACCATTTTGGAGAACGATTTCTTAAAGTCTTCGAAGTTGAAGAGGCGCAAGGAACTGAAGCATAAAGAGAATACGGACTCAGATGAAACGTTCAAAGCGAAAAGATCTCGTTATGATGTGAGGGAAACGCTTCCTGCGTCAGGCTTTTACCTAACTTCTCAACCACTCGTGCGCGCTTCATATGAAGTTTCTTTGATATCAGCAAAAGCACCTCACACTGATGGTGAGAAACTAATAAAGCCAAGTGCGGTAGAAATGGCACAAATATTATTTGGCCGAAACGAGGCCAAAAGAATAGACTTAGCTTCCTTGTCCGATGACACTGTAAATAACAGGATTGCAGGTATAGCAAATGACATTTTGAGTCAGCTTATTGCTTAAATCCAAGATAGCCCATGTACAATAAGTCTTCAATTTGATGAAACAACGGATATCAAGTCAATAAGCCAATTAGTAGCATACGTGAGATTTGTTAAAGAAAACGCGATTGTGGACGAGTTTTTATTTTGTCAAGGGATGAAGGAGAGAACTAGAGCTAAATGCGTCTTTAATCTTGTTAATGCATTTCTTCGCGAAAATTCAATAGCATAGAATAAAGTGAGATCGGTATGCACAGATGGTGCACCAGCTATGACAGAGCATCGACCCGGTTTTGTAGCCCTAATAAAGCAAGTTGCTCCGCATATAGTATCAAATCACTGTGCTATTCATAAATAAGCCTTATCTTGTAAGACACTCCGTCTTGAATTGCAAAGTGTTCTTGATTCTGTAGTAAAGGCTGTGAATTTCATTCGTGGCAGGGCCGTAAATTTCCGATTATTCAAAGCATTTTGCGACGACCTTGGAAAGGAGCATCAGTACCTTCTTTTCCATAACGATGTGCGATGGTTATTGCGGGGAAAACTGCTCTCCCGTGTTGCAGAACTTATCACTGAAGTTGCCGTGTTCCTTCGTGAGCATGGGTCAGTGGAACTTGCTACTTTATTTGATGACAATAGATTTCAATTGAAGGTCTTTTATTCGGCAGACATCTTTAGTCTTTCGAATGAGTTCAGTTATTCTCTGCAGGGGAAAGCAAATCTCAAATTTAGGCTGCAGAGAAGGTCTCCGCCTTCAAAAAGAAGTTATCACCTTGAAAAAGAGAATAAGAAATCAGAATTTTGCTGTGTTTTTACTGTTGGACAGTAAAATTGCTTTGTTTTTAAAGAATTTTGCTATGTTTCAACTGTTGGATGATAGTAAAATTGGTGATCAGGAAACTAACGAATGACTGACTGCTTTAACCGATGATCACATATGCAACCTCGAGAAGAAAATAGATTACTTTCCAACATCTGAACCTTTTTCAGCATGGATTCAGCAACCTTTTATTGCTGAGATGAACGACAATGAGCAACTCAACCTTCATCAGCAACATCTGGAATTGCAGAGTGTTCAAGCTGCAAAGACCAAGTTCAGCTCTTCCTCACTGATAGAATTATGGCGCAGTATGTTGCAAAAATATCCAGAATTGGCAAAGATAGCTCTGGAAGCATTAACTCCATTTCCAACGACATACCTCTGTGAAGTTGCCATGTCTGCTCTAGTTAATATCAAAACTACGTACCGTAATCGCCTTAGAGTTGCAAATGACATCAGAATTGCTCTCAGCAATATTAGCCCTCGTATTGACGAGCTTGTTTCGAAGAGACAAGAACAGAAGTCACACTGACCATCATTTGTGCTGTGTTTTGCCTGGTAAATTGTGATATTCCACTAACCACTTGCGTTATGTTTTCATAGAGAGTATTTTTTAATTAATTGGAGATCCAGTGGTAAATAACTTATCCGCCTTGTCACAATAGTGTTTGTTCTTTCAACAAACACCTCCTTTGCAGGTTGCGCAGACAAGGGGTGCCCAAGGGTTGGAAAGATTAAGAACCACTGCTATAAAAGAAGGTTCATTGTAATTCCCAGTAGCCCACTGTCAGGTCCGTATTGCGAGTTGTCGATAAGTAAACAATGAGTGAGTGAATAGCCTGCAAGTAAGTTTTCAAACAAAACCATGCTTAAATTACTCAAAGAACTCGATGAAAATAACAAACTAAGCACGGAAATCACGTATTTCACTGCAGATAATCCAATGCAGACAATCATCCATTTCTTTTTGTAGCAACAATACTTTGAATTGATAAAGAAAATCACTTCTTTGAGTGACCTTCACGTTTCTGAAGCAGTGATTCAATTAAAATAAGGAATGTTTGAACATGAGCAAACAGTAGTGTTATCACGTTTTCACAGACTTGTATCATGCTTGTCTCCAGCTATTCAAGTTCAATGTTTTGCGGTTTTGTAACTATTGTTTACAAGCTCATACATCGATAACTGATCAGCTGTCGGATTTCTTCAATGATAAAACTGCGACACAAGCGTTGAATCTCCATTCTGTTATCAATAGAATTCAAATCGACCAAACAGAGAAAAGCATCGCATGTTGCCTCCCGAATGATGCTATAATTCAGCAATAATGCAGTCATTGTTACCTTTGAACTCGTGATCAATCGATCGTTGTTGGCGTAAAACTGACGCATCATCTACCTGTCGATGTTTGTAACATTGCAGCGATAATAGGATGTAAGAAGTGACTATTAGCTACCCATCAATGCCCGTCTGTCTATTAGTGCTGATGCCACCAGTCTACTTAAGACTGGTTTAAAATGGCTGCCACTTTCTTCTGACTCAATCTGCTTGTTTCTACTTACTTGTTTGGGTTTCAGTGTTGAGCATGGTTGTTCTATTTGACTATATGCTTTTGTCTCAAGAACGTAAAAGAGAGATTGTAACCAATATGGTAACATCAAATATTTTTGCAGCCCGTCTGAAATAGCTCTGGCGACTTGGAAATGGTACGGTGCAAAGGATAAAAGTTTTGTGTTCGACCTCTTTGTGGGTCAGTTACAGTCCTCACTCACTTGCGATGAATGCGAGCACGTGTCGCTGACTTATGACCCATTTTGGGATCTTTCTCTACCAATTTTGAAGGTGAGCTAAAGATGTTTTTGCAAATTTTTGACCTGCATTAGTAAACTGATATTGCAATTAAATGATGCTTCTTGAATTGGTTGTTAGGTGTGCAGATTGCGGTTGTTATGGCATATCAATAAAACCCCACATGAGTGGAAATAGAATAGAAGGGGGCCACAAAGAAGGTTCCAAGATCGATTCTTGATTAGTTATCTTGGCGTCGATGACTGTTCAATGCGTCATCACCGCAAGGCAGCATCAGTAAATGCTGAGATTGAGTGGGATCGAACCCACAATCCACATTAGTAAGATGCCATTTCATTTATTGTTCTACATTTTCGGAGGACTGCATTTCTTCGCTATTGTTCGATGCTTTCACCGATTAATTAAGCTGTTGATTGTTTAAATTAGTGGTTCTTATCCGGGGGTACGATGCATCAACGCAACAAGTATGAGATATGATATCCGATTCTATGTTGTCTAAGCACAATTGCAACGAAAGAATAAATTCTGATGCATGCTGATTATTAAAGTTTTTTTTAAGTTACTTAACCGTGGGGTTTCGGAAAAACTTTGTGAAGGCTTAAGGGGTCCAAAAAGCCTAATATTTACTTTGGCTTAGTTCTTTATTAAAGTGCCATGCAAGAAGTCAATTTAGCCGCCGTGTTATAGTGGTAATCGTTTTTGCCTTCCAATTAAGGTATGCACCGAAACTCCATAAAAACACCATGGCAATCGTCAGAATACGACGATGCAAATTTTTTTCCTTTTTACTAATTCAAAATAGTACAAAAATGTGCGATATGAGAAAAACATCCCCGCCACGTTTTAAGTACTGCAGATTTTAGGTTTAGGGTTAGGACAAAATATTAGCTGACATCGCTGAAATCAGTGCTGAATTCCATCAATAAATAAAAATTCTAACTGGATAAGAGCGGTGGCGGGGATGTTTTTCTTGGCGGGATCTTTCTACAAAAGATTTGTAAAATCGAGCGTCGCAACAAGTTACTTTTGATTTGGAAGCTCTTCAATTTCGAACCGCATTTACAGAAACAGTTGCAGCTTTGACGAATTTATACATGCTATTTTGTGAACGACTTGAAATTAGATGCTCTCCGAGTTTCCTCTGGATACTTTTCAAGACATGACCAAAGTGAAATGTAGCATGGAGAACGCTGTTGTGTTCGGAAGGACTTTATGTCATTGTGATCTCGGTTTCTCTGAAACTCACGGTGATTGCCAGGATTATTGATGAGGAGTAAGGCGAGATGACCAAACTTAAATAGCCATTTTCAGGCTAAGTTGAAGGGTGCCTGTGAAGAAAAACTTTTTCTCACTGTTTTAAAGCAAAGTGAGATGGCTTAAAGAGTTTTCTATTCGATTTGCTTCTTGCCCTACTCGCTTCGTTCGGAAGAGCGCTTTTCACTTCTGCTATTTCTTTCTAAAATTTTCCCTAAAGAATGTCTGATTAAAAGCTGTGAAGGTAGTTAGTAAGCGTACTCTTTTGTTTTGTGTCACCGACATTTTTTTGTTTTTTTATGCAGGGAACTCGCCACACTGGAATGAGGCTTGAAGAGTGCCTCGAAAATTTCACGAAAGAAGAAGATCTCGACGGAGACGACAAACCAGTGAGTGTCGAGTTTTTTAATTAATCTGGTCTTACTATAACTTTCTAATGGCGTTCGCAGTTAAAATCTTTACGGCAGCACTTCGCAGTAAAAAAGCTGTGAGAAGCTAAGTTTTCAGCATGGTACTGTCCCGAGCTCGCCGTCTTTGTAGCCGTGTAGCTCAGCAGGAAGCTGCTTGGCGCTGATTTCCTTTGCTACAATTACTGGTTGTAGCCGTGCAATCAAAAGCTGACTACTGCTGCGGTATCTTCGGCTATTAAGTATTTGTGGTTATCGAAACGTCGAACATCAAACATTGGTGTGGTTTTAGACTTGCAGAAAGTGTGAAGGACGGGTGAAAATGAAGAAAAAACTTCTCATTCATCGATCCCCAGAAATCCTTGTTATTCGTAAGTGGTCGCTCTGCTCCGGTTTTTCTTAAATCGGTTCCACTCGCACTCTTCTTAGCAGAGGCTGCAGCATTTCCGAAGTGCTATTGCTATTCACTCTTGTAATTGCTTGAGTTACTCTCTTTATGCGAAATAACACATATCTCCATATAGAGTGTGTGCGGTGTTTGCAAAAATCAAAACCAAAACAGAAAAGCGTGAATATCCTTGATATGTGAAAGGGCTGATTTATTAACCATCATGTAATTATAGGTTTCAAGCGCGGAACGAGCTTGGGTTTAAGTACCTGGGTTTTCTGGAAGCCCGCCCTGGGTCGTTAATTGGAAGAAAGACATATTGGGAAAACGAGACTTGAACCAAATAACCGCCCATGTGGTTATAGTGCAGATGGCTATTGCCTGTGTTTGAACCACTGCACATAAACACAAAACAGTTTTGTAAGAGGACTGTGACATTTGAAAGTTGTTCCGGTAATAATTAAATAATGGAGAAGTTGCAATCTACATTTATTTTAAAATTATAGTCAAGACTAGATAATTGTCTGTCTGTAAACCGGTACACAGTATCAGAGCTTTATAAGTGTGTGAGATTGTAGCGTTGAAATGTCGGAAGTTCCGCATAAAGCGGCACCTACAAACAGCATTCAAACTTGGTATAACGTTGAACGTATCATGTAAGGTGACAGGTACAAATAGTATTCTACTTAATAAGTACTATATAACCGCTCACCTACATAAGCGCCCATGGGCGGACTAAAGACTGGGCGGCTTTCCGGAAAACCCCAGTAACTTGTTTATCAGAGTCTGATGTAACGTATAGCTTGTGATAGAAACACTCGCTTCGTCTGCAGCGTATAATCGAACATTATACAAGGAAACGAGAGTTATTATAAAATGCACTGATTTATTTCAGATCTGAAGAGGTTTAGCCAAGGAAAACACGTCAAACATAAATTATCAAACTTCGTTTCTTTCCCAGTTGTATCAAGCCTCGATATAACGCCATATGCTACCGACATTTGCCAAGGTATTGTTTTGTGTGTGTGTGTGTGTGTGGATTGTGGAGAACTTTAACAGAGGTATGGTTTAAGAAGTTATTGAAGGCTATTACGTGTTGTACCACTATTAATAGTTGTGTATTTTCATCATGAGTACACAGAAGCAGCTTACTTTAGAAAACATACTGACATGGAACTATGAAATTTATTTTGCATATGCCTGCTGGACAGATAAGTTTCTCGGCTGTTGTTCAGTTCTATTTATCTTACTCAAATTAGCAGGTGGAGGGCAAACGTTGTTTTAATTCTACTATCATATTTAATTTAATTTCATATTTATTTTAGAGAAGGGGCCTCGACTACTGCATGGAATTTTTTAAGTCGTTACAACATTATTCCTTCTAAGAACGGGCTCAAGTCTTTTGATTTAAACCAAGCCTACTATCCCAGATCCCTCATTTAGTTGAGCCAATTGTCGCCGTTGACTGGTAGGAGGCATGGATCTGACTTAATAGAATTACTTTCTATAAACCGACATGTCAAAAGCTTTTCACGAGGATCCAACGCAAGCAGCAATGAATGTATTGCAATCCTAATTTCTGTACAGCGCTGTTAGCGTTTTTCGCTCGCGCGGTAGCAGCTGGCTACAACATAACTGCGTCATGAAGTAGGTAAACTGGCTAAAACCATTTAGAAATATATTTTGAAGATTTGGCAAAGATATTCACACAATATCTTTCTGCTCATGCGCACCGTGATAGGTTAAAAGGTTAGGCCGGTATTACGTTGGAAAGCTTGTTAAAAAAGGTTTTTCGTAAGATATTGTGGGCACAGTTTATGTGTTGAAATAAACCTAATGGTATATACCGTGTAGGCCTAAGGCCATTTGACAACAGAATAAAAATGTTTATGCTAGAACACACCAAAAATTGTTACCTGTGTAAAATCTCTTTTCTTGATCACGGCTTAGAATTGGGTTTGCTGCAGATCTTACATCATTTCACCCGACGCTTGTATTGGGATGACAGTGGTGTCGTTCATTTTCCGTCAGTAATGCATCATTATGATAAACAAGTGCTAGTTGTCCTCCATGACTGTGACGTCATATAATGCATTTGTTATGACGTGTTTGAGATCGTTCATTATGATTGACTAAGTGTGAAAGTAAGCTAAACTGCACTGAAAACGGTAGTAAGAAAAAAAAGCGGTCACGATTCCGTTGCGTTACTCTTTTTTGGGATCAAGGCATAGTTTGGAATACTCATGACTTCACACTGTAAACTAGGGTTAGGGGAAAACAACTGTCTGCTTCGAGCCAGTCATGGATTGCAGACTGCTAGCCACACCACCAACAAGCCAGACTGTCATTAGTGTAAGCCTAATGCTGAATCGTTATAGAGCTTTTGCTTGTATAAAAATGTTGCCTTGAACAGGGATAGGATTTGGACATAAAATCAATAGTCAAAGCTTCAATGTTTTAATATTCCGCTAAAAAACTTCGACATTATTTGATGAACGTGCACTTTAATTTTTTTGAGAGCATGCTCCCCATGCCAGCTGTTTCTGTCTTCCTATACACACCAGCTTTGGGAGCGTGACCAGTTCGATTTTATAAATTTCTGACAACACCGGATTATAAATGGAAGTGGATATTGAACGTTCTAGGTTAATGGCTGTCTGGAAATGCTATATTCTGCCTATATTTCGATCGATCAGATGACGTGAATTGAAGTTAAACATTTATTCAAATAGTTAATGGTTGGCGTAGGGATGATTGAAAAGTGCTTTGCCATGGGGATCTCACTATGTGCTCATTAGTTATCACTTCATGTGTTGCATTGAGAAAAATCATTCAAGCTGCTTATTTTACATACTTTAACAAACCACTACTGGTCACTCACCAGCGTATACCCAGCATGCCTTAACAAACCATTATTGGTCACCCACCAGTGGCAATCCGCCTGGTTGGTAATTCGGCGATTGGCATGCGTCCATGACTGATTTCAATCGGACTATTATCAACCCAGTTATCGTCTTTCCACATGCTTGATTGACTTTCAATGCGAAATGAAGTACTCCATTTTACGTCATGTCCTAATTTCCAGATGTAAAACGAGAATCGGATTGTGACAGTGATGTAGTTTACCTGGTATTGTCCGCTTAAACAGCAAAATCTCAAATGAACTTTAGTGATCTGAGAGAACCATTTTATTTCTTAATGAGTATCAGTGTCCCCGTACGTCAAAGTGTTGTTGCTCGCAGATGAGTGCCTGCGATACGAGCTGTATGCAGTCTCAAATCATTCTGGAATGACCTCCGGTGGCCACTATACTGCCTACTGCAAGAATATGGAAACGATGTTATGGCACGAATTCAATGATTCAAAGTAAGTGGAAACGATGTATATTTGTTCACCGATCAACAGCCGCCTCAACGTGGTGGTGGGGTCCCCGACCCCGTTTGGGTTGGGTCGAAATGACTGTTGGCCTTCCCTAGGGTCCCAGTTACCCCGGGCACTTCCCTTCATTTTTTTGCTAAGCTGCCCTCTGAACGACCGCAGTAGGGCAGCACACAGCTTCTTCAAAATCAGTCGCTTGTTTTCTTTTTTTCTTTTATCCTGCTCTTCTCTTGCCCGTCTCCTCATTCTTCTCCTTCTCGTGATGAGTGGTAACGTTCATCCCAACCCTGGCCCCATCTTTCCTTGCTCAGTGTGCGCTGGAAATGTGACCTGGCGGGGCAAGTCAGTGCAATGCTGCACCTGCTCCAAATGGGTCCATCTAGGGTGCTCACAACTTTCCCTCTCCAAATACAGAGCTCTATGCAGCTCTTACTCTTAAAGCTGCCCCCCTGCCGTAACACTGTGACTTCCTCCTCGGACTTCTCCGACATGTATAACTCCGCTGTACAATCTGGCCCCCCTTTGCTAATGATGTACTCCCGCCCCACCCTCGTCTCCAAACTTCATATCCCCCATCCGCCCATTTTACATCTTCTTCCCCCTCACCACTATCCCTTGCTCCTGGATTTCCTTCTGCACCTCCTGATTTCTCTCCCCCCCTGACTCTCTCAGGGTTCTTCAATGGAATGCTGGAGGTTTTCGAGCCAGGAGCACTAAATTCTTTCACTTTCTTTTGTGCCATCCTGTCGATCTTATCTGCATCCAGGAATCCAATCTTAACTCATCTTCCTCTTTCCGGATTTCTGGATTCTGATCGCACCCACTCCCAGTTTGGCATTTTCTCTCGTGATGCCACGCACGCTAGTGGCGACGTCATCATTTTCGTCAGGTAGGGCCTATCCTTTTCTGAACTTTCTACCTCCTCTCTTTCTTTGCTTGATCTCTACTCTGATTATGTAGGGGTCAACATTTCTGTTGACAACTCCTCCTCGCTGTCATTTCTTAATGTGTACGCCCCCCTATTCGCTCTTCCCCAACGGATGGCAGAACCGACTCCTTTTCTCCCTCCATTCTTCCCTCCTCCAGAAATCTCCTTATTCTGGGGGGGCTTCAATTGCCATCACCCTTTCTGGGACTCATGAGGTACTTCTGACCCCCGCGGAGAGGAAGTATTCGACTGGATCATCTTATCATACCTCCTCCCTCTCATGACCCTGACACACCCACTCTTCTCCATCGTTCCACTGGCAGTCACTCCTCTCCTGACATCTCCTTTGCTCCCTCCTCTCTTACCTTTTCTTGCTGCTGGGAGGTGCTTCAGGATCTGGGTTCTGACCACCTACCAATTCTTCTAACTGTCCCTCTCTCTCTGGTCTTTCTCTCCAACGAGGGTCCCCCTTCAATTTTTAGAAAGCTCGCTGGGATGGCTTTGACTCCCACTATCCTTGAACAAAAAAATGTTCGTCTTTCTTTCTTCTGCTGCTGCTCTCTTTACCTCTTTGGCACTGAATGCGGCCAAATCTTCCATTCCTTTCGGCCGCATCAAACGCCCATCTAAAGCCTGGTGATCTCCTGAGGTGGAAGAAGCGGTTAATGAAAGACGCAAGGCTTTCGCTGCCGCTCGCAGAAGTGATGAAGATCGCCAGGCTTACATCTCTGCTTCTCGACACGTCCCGTCAGTCATCGCCAAGGCTAAGGCATGGCAGACGACTTGCTCTTCTCTTTCACCCAAATCTAACCCTAAATCTGTACAGTCGCTTCTTCGCTCTATCGCTGGCTCTCCTTCCTCGTCTTTCTCCTCTTCTAATTTCCCCAACTGTTCTTCTCCTAGGGAATCGGTTTCGGTCTATGCCGCTTACCTGAGATCTCACTTTTCCGTTTCTCAGTCAAAGGCCCTGCGTAGCAGAGCCAGAGGCTACCTCTCTGAGCTCCGCCGAGCCACGTGCCCTGAGGAGTCCCACTCGTCCTTTTGCTCTCCTTTCTCCCCCGCTGAGTTTCTAGGGGCTGCCTTCAACCTTTTCTCCCCAACTGCCACTGGCCCAGACAAAGTTGCCTATCCCATGCTAAAGCATCTTCCTCGCTCTGGCATGGATTTTCTTCTTCACATCTTCAATCTTTCCTGGACTTCGCATTCCTTTCCTTCCATCTGAAAGGTATGTTCTATTATTCCCATCCACAAGATGGGAAAGCCTCTCAACTCTCCTACTTCCTCCCGGTCTATCTCTCTCACCTCCTGCGTCTCAAAGCTGTTTGAACGCATCATTCTATCTCGTCTACTCTTCTTTCTGGAATCTAATTCCGTTCTTTCTCCCCGCCAGGCCGGTTTCCGCTCTGGACGGTCTACTCTAGATCAAATTCTGTACCTTTCTCAGTCCATTTCGGATGGGTTTAACAAACTCAGGCCGGGCTCTCGGACGATCTTGTCTACTATCGATTTTTCTAAAGCTTTTGACTCTGTCTGGCATCCCGCCTATTTCCACAAGCTTATTTCGGCTGGCCTCCCTGCTTGCTTTGCTCGTTGGATTCAATCTTTCCTTTCTTACAGGCGCGCTTGCGTGGTTTATCAAAATCACAAAAGTCGTTCCTTTCGAGTCCGTCGAGGTGTTCCGCAAGGATTCGTTCTTAGCCCTGTACTTTTCTCTCCATTAATGATCTTCCTGCTTCTCTGCCTTCTTCCGTCAGCTGTTCTCTTTACGCTGACGATCTGGCCATTTGGTCCTCCTCCCCCTCGGTTCCCGCTGCGGTGGAAGCCACACAAGGAGCTCATTTTCGATTGGAGCGCTGGTCTGAGTACTGGTGTCTTCCTCTCAATCCGAGCAAATGTGATGCTTCCTTCTTCTCAGTGGATCCCCACCAAGCTCACCTCCAGCCCAACTTCCTTCTACTCGGCTCCCGCCTCTGTTTCAATCCCACTTCAACTTTTCTTGTGATCACCTTCGACCGCAATCTTTCCTTTTCTAAACATGTATCTTCGCTGAAGGCCAAGTTCTTCCCACGTCTCAAGGCTTTACGCTGTATCTCTGCTTCCTCATGGGACCCCTCTAAGGAATCCCTCTCTCTTTTGTATAAAGCTTTTCTTCGGCCCCTTCTCACTTACGCTTCACCCGGATGTTTTCCTTTCCTAAACGTTACCCATATCACCAAATTAGAACGCCTCCACCGAGCGGCCAGTCGCGCCATCACCGGCTGCCTTTCGTCCTCTCTTATCCCTCTTCTTCTCTCCGAGGCCTCTTTATCTCCCCTGCGAGTCACCCTGACTCATTTCAGTCTTTCGTTTTATGAGCGAGCTCTTCGTCCCCAACCTCTATTCCTATTTCAGATTTGGCCAGACATGGAGTGAAACCAAGACTTTGCAGATCGTTCTGGAAAGCTTTTGCGTCCACTCACCCGCTCATGCTTCTTTGTACTTCTCTTCGGGAGGGTCTTCTTGCTTGCCCTCCCTTTCCTCCTTGGAATCTGTCTTCGTTCACTGTGGAGTCCACCCTTCCCTCTCCTTGCTCTCGCTCTGATCCTCCTCTCTCTCGCCAAGGTGGGGCTTTTGCCCACCTTGACTTCCCCCCCCCCCCCCCATGATCTGGTGCTCTGGACAGACGGCTCTTTTCCTTTTGGCAAGGGCGGCTCTGGCGTTCTTGCCAACTGCTCTCTCTGTGTGGCACTGAGGCCACTCTTTCGTTTTCAGCAAGTCTAGTTTGTTCAAGTTTTTCCGCTGAAGCCTGCGCTATTCTGCACGCTCTTTGCTGGTCTCGGCAGCACCAACAAGTCTGCCACTTCTCTTCTCTTCTCCCCCTATCTGACTCTCGTTCTGTCTCTGCCACCCTGTTCTCTCCTCCATCTTTCCTCTTACCTCAAACTCCGTGGCAGATCTGGCAGGAGCTGTCTTCTCTCTCCTCCTGTTCTATCAGGCTACAATGGCTCCGGGACACTCGTTTCTCCCGAGAAACGACACGGCTTATGAGCTGGCCAGACGGGGAGCGCAACTTGCGCCTTCCTCAATTTCATGCAGTCTCTCTCCTTATTTCTCGTGTCCACTCTTGTCTTTTCTCGGACTGGAGGCGTACTGTCTCATCTAAACACAGCTTTCCTCAATTTCCACGGAGAAACTTGTGCTCTCTCGTCTACGCTACCTAGCCTTCTTTTAGGTTCTTACCTCTCTAGGATTGGTAGAATCGAGAATCCTTCCTGCAGCGCTTTCGGATACTCGTCCCAGGACACCTCTCATCTCATTCTGCACTGTCCAGCTACGGGCTCTTTGCGTCGCTCACTCTTTGGCGACTCTCTGTCTTTCTGCGACCTCTGGTCCAGGCCCTGGGGAGTTGCCCGGCTTCTGGGGCTCCATGGTCTTTCGCCATGCCCCCATCCCTCAGAAGGGTCGGGTAATCAACAATAACAACAACATGTGTATTTGTTAATTTCCTACGACTGCTTTTTTTATCAATCGTTTTATCACCCAGAAGGAACTACAAACATCGAAAAGTCCACCACAAGCCCGATTTATCTCTGAGATGCACAGCTGAATAGTCATAAAGTCTTTGTTAGAAATCCAGAGTTTTTCCTCTCCCCATTTTCAACAATTTGCGAAGTCTACTATTTTACAAATGTGGCACTTCTTCAAAAGCTTACTTAAACGTTCTAGTTTTTTTTTTTTTATTCTCATAGCAGTTTTAAGAGGGAAGGGATAAAATATGTAGTTATTTGAGCGTCCGCTTCGCATACGGTGGACCTGGGTTCAATTCTCGTGACAAGTCCTACAACTATTTCAATGGTACTCACAGATTTCTTTGGCACTAAGCAATAAGGAGTAATGTGGCGGGTGAAATATCAAACCTGAATATATTTTGCTTGATTAAAATTTACCTCGTGACGTTGCGATAGTCGTTCCAGATTACGGAGCGAAAAGTTTGGAGATAAAAACAACATGAAAGCACCTCACCAGTAATAGTGTCTGGAACTTAAAAAGTTGTGTTGCTTCACCAAAAGTCTCACTCGAAAGTGAACATGCAGTGAAAGGCATGCGCGGGATGAGCTTGTTTAATCCGGAAACCGAAACCGGAAAAGCCGGCAAAAAATGAAAATTCGAGCCGCCACGGAAAAGCCGTTGCACCAACAAACGTTTCATTTTTCTGAATTTTATTTCAGAGTGACCAGCTTGAGGGAAGACGCGGTGTGCAGCAGCCAAGCTTATATCTTGTTTTACGCACGGAAACAAAATAAAGCTCGCTGCTAATCCGCCACAAGAGTTCCTGTTTCACGTGTATAGTTCCTGCTTTCACGTCCACCCACACTCACAAATGCTAAGAGCTTGCAATATTTTATATGCTGTTTTAAGCGACCGTAACTGATTGTACAGTTGGACCTATATAGACAGAACTTGGACTTTTTGGCCGTACTACCATCGACGTCACGGCCTGGCAATCGGAGATCAATTTCCCACATGGTAAACAAACTGATTTTTAAAGTAAACAAACTGATTTTTAATTTAAGAGATTTTCAGAATAAATCCTACACTGTATTAACTAGTTTATGCCTCCTTTTTCAAAATCTTAAGAGCGCAGACGGTTTGAAAACATGTTATTCTGTATAATTGTGCAGTTGTAATGGTTTCCCAGAGAACGGAGAGATACCGGTGGATACAGTTACGTTCTCTATGTAAGTCCAAATCTATTTTAGCGTAACTATAGTGCCAAAGGTGCTTAATTGTCTTTTTTTTATTAAGAATCTCGTTGTAAATGCTTTTATGCGCAATTAAGACCAAGCAAATTAAGACGAGTGTGATAGCATTCAAACAATGTTTGAATTTTTTTATTTTGTATAAATGTTTTATTTATTGCTTCCGAACATCAGAAGATATATGTTATGTATATATTTCATATTATCGCAATTTTCACGCTTTGACTCGAAGTGCAGCGAAATTGGTGTGGATGCTAAAGATTTGTTTTATCTCTCCCAGGGTGCATACTTAAGCCAAATGCTGTTCGACAAAACAGTCAGAAGTTCGATTCCAGAATAGCTGCTCTGAACTGTGGGCTCCAATCCCAATCGAAGTCTGCTTTAACAATGCTGACGTATGATCTTGCGTATTAACTGCCTTCATTGGGGCTAACATCAGTGGTTAGAGTAATCATTAGAGATACGTATTGATTGGTCTTTATTGAGGCTAACATCAATATTCAGGTGCATGGTGCCAAAGTGTATATAGTCAAAGATAGTTTTCTATATTCTTTGTACAAAGCGGCTCGTTACTATTTTACGTTTTCCTTATTTTCGTTTACGTGTCAAAACTGATTTTTTAAAATGTGTTCAGTTTTACTTCAATTATGACAAGTTCTGTGATTGCCCATCATCTGTGTTTTATCTTGTTTGTTGTTTTTGTAAATGTAGTCTCACATCTTTGTGTTTTTGCTCACTTCCATTTCACGTTAGAATGGAGATTTAAGTGATTGATCTATTTCACAATACACAACACACGCAAACTGTTTTCATCTTGTCGCAGTTGCAGTGCAGTGCGAGCGGAGCATGTAGGATGATGCTGGCCAAATCGCGGCCTGCGAGCCACTTTCGGCTCTTTTAGACTTTGAATGTGAATCTTTTGACTCGTGTTGTATTTGTGTACAGTGATGTAGTGTGGGGGTGTGCAACCTCCTGTGCCGGTGTTAAGTGTTGTGGTTGGTGGAAGGGTGCAAATAGGTAATTTAGGACTTTTGAAAATGATGGTCTGCAAACAAACAAAAAAGATCATTAGTTTCTATTTGGACAGAAAATGCGTCAATTCAAACTTGAAATTGCGTAGCGGCTCTTTCAATAATGGTTTCTATCGTTTTTGAATCTGGAACAGCAAGTGTGCCCACCCCTGATGTTGGGTATAGGCCAGGAAGCAACAAAACACCTGATGGTTTTGTAGGCAAGGTACCTTCTTGTCGACTCCGAGTTTTAGTGCATTAAAATATGACGATACTTAGATATCAAAATGAAAAGGTGAAAATGATTATGTGCAAACAACGGTATGCGCATGCAACTCCTGGCGCTCATGTGGATATATGACATAGCACGACGCATCTTTACTTCATTCTGTTCTACACATCCAGAACCTCTGCCTTGAGCCATGAGGGATTTCTCAGTTTCTGGAGCAGCATAGTCCCCCTTATCCCTCATCACAAGGAAGGGTTCGCGAAACAACAGCAATATCATGAAACAAACTTGTAGCAGCATCCCACCAACCAAGCGTAAAGCCGTTGGTTGGTGTTCAAACTTCTTTTTAGACCCTGCTAGGCGAGCAGCTATTATTTCACGCACTGCTGTACTTTGTTGCGTCACATCAAGCAGTAGAGCGAAACCTAAAAGCTTGTAAGCGTGTATAAACCAATCTGGTTTTAAGTACACGCAACGTATACCTATATACCACTTCTAACATGCGCCTCTCCAAGTTAACCGTCTTATTTGAATATGCTCTGTACGACTAGATTAATTATCGTACTTCCTTGTTAACTTGCAAACCTATGACATCAACGTGCTTGTGGCGGTGATTCTTGAGTGTTTGAACTTTGTTATGGCTTTGTGCTCATAGGTAAGGGCACTATCACGATTTTTCGTGAGGAGAGAGGGCTTACGATAATTTCACTAAAACATCCGGTTTTTCGACCTTTTTTGTAAAAGTTTTTGTGGCCAATTTGTTAGGTGTTCTTCACTCTTTTTGAGATGAAGTGTCCTGTTGAAGTAGGGTTTGCCCCACTTCCGGTTGCGCCCCTGCACTTAACGGCAATTTTGAATTTTCGATTCCACTATATGTCACAGAAACAACCACACCTTTCCCCCTCTGTAAGCAGTGGAGCCTATCTGATGATTGTACTTATTCCCCTCTGGAAGTAGTGAAGCATATTTGTTTACAACATTTATTTTTCTCTGTAAGTAGTAGGAACCTTTTTGTTAGCCACACTTATCCCCCTCTGCTAGTAGTTGTGCCTATCTGCTGACCACCCTTATGCCGCTCTGTAAGTAGTGGGACCATATCTATTGACCACATTCATCCCTCCCTGAAGGCAGTCGGGCCTATCTGTTGACTACACTTATGTCTCCTGTAAGTAGTAGGGACCTATCTCTTAACCACATTTATCCACTTCTGTATGTAGTAGGGCTCAGTGGCGTAGCAACGCATCACGTCGCCCTTGGATTTTTGTACGAAATGCCCTTAACATCGCCATAAAAACTGATTTAAACTTCACACAACCGAAGAATTAAAGTAATGTTTGTTTAATTTTATTTAAAGTTCAAAGTTGAATACGTCGAGCTTTTATTGAAGCAAACTCAGAAATTTTATCGTCAAAAAATAATGTCTCGACTAAATCACTTTAAATGGACAGTATTGATAGCGCAGACAGCCTGCTTTCTCCCATAGTCGATCTCAATTAAGATTTTATCAACTTAAGTTTTGAAAAACTTCTTTCGCAGCTTGCGATAGAAACAACAACAGTGAGGTAAAGCTTAAGACTCATAAATAAATAAGGTGTTGATTCACATAAACGATGTTTGCTTAACCACTGCAGCACGTCCAGCGCTGTAGCGTCATTTTTAAATGTAAAACCACTGGATTGTACTAGTCGATTAAACCTAGCGATTTCTAGTTTTAACTCGGTAAAATTTACGTCATCAGCATACATTTTCTCAAATTTGCCCACATCTATTTCGATACTGTTACTTCGCAACAAGGTGTGGGAATTTAAAAAGCCGAACACCTCATTTAGCAAACACATTTCGCTAAACCGCTTTTCCGCTTCACTCCGAAATCGGTCCATAGCTTCTAGCATGCATCTCTTGATTTCTTCAATAGCCGAGAGACCTACGTCTTCTGCATGTTCGCCGGGCATCCTTTTCTTCCTCCTGATCCGTCTCTCTTCAATCGGTATTTCTTGCTCCTCGCAGATCTTGCTCGCTTTTTCAATGCATTGCTTAACCAGCGCATCACGCTCATTGATCAAAAAAGCAATAAATGCCTTCATCTTGTGGGTATATTCTTCCAGAGACAGACCTTTTCGCTGTAAACTTTTTTGGGTGTCATAAGATTCTCTTAAGACTTCCAACCAACAAAGAAAAAACGCTGAATTGCATCCAAGATCCCATGCGCTTGTCCTCGTGTATTAATGTTTTCATTTTGATCACAAAGTTCGTTTAATGCACCCACCACATCAACGAAACATTGCTGAAGCACTTTCACAGCTTCATAATGCGCACTCCATCGTGTGTCAATCACTCGTTTTACCACATTTGGTACATACTTAAGCAATACCTCCCATTTGTGAGTAGAAGCAGAAAAAAGGAATAAATCCTTTCCACAACAGCAAAAAATGTTTTAGAAACTTCCAACGATCTCATTGCGTGAACTCCTGCAAGGTTGAGCGGGTGGTTTCCACATGGGATAAACAAGGCCTTAGAATTAATATCTTTTATTCTGCGTTGTACTCCAGTACGGACTTCTGCCATGGTGGAAGCATGGTCGTATGCTTGGCCTCTACACATCGTTATGTCCAAGCCATTTTGCTGAAGCTTACTGAGAATAGACTCAGTAATTTTCTCTGCATTTTTTCCGTGCAGTGGAAAGAAATTTAAAAAGGATTCCTTTTTTGTACCTCATTATTGCTGTCGATTTTGACGTATCTAATAATAAAAGTCATTTAATCAATATGAGAGACGTCATGAGTACTGTCGAGTAAAATTGAGAAATACTTTGCTGTCTTTATCTCTTCCAGAAAGAGATTTTTTACCTTTTTACCAAGAAGCTCGATTAATTCATTTTGGATGTTGGTGAAAGGTACGTTGTCATGCCCTTTTTAAAGAGTTGGGTACCAAAAATGTATTCGTAAATGACTGTACTGTAATTAGCAAGGAGTTTTGAAGTTTCAAGAAAATTTCCCTGGTTTCTTAAATTGGAACCTTCCTGATGACCGCGAAAAGGAAGATTTTGTTTACTGAGAAACTTTATGCTTGCGACTAGGCTCTGCAGGATTTCTCTCCATCTATTTGTTTCCTTATTCATAAGATTTTGCATTTCTTTGTCAATTGTTTGATGAACCTGAAGCCTCAGTGCGAGCTCATTCCATTTATCAAAGCACTGTTTGTAAACTTTTGAATTTTTGTGACCAAAAAAGCACGGATAAAGATGCCAGAAATTTACAAAAGCTTTGAAAACAAATGGCTATTCGAATATAATCCTGAGTGGCTATTCGAATAAAGCAACCATGATCTGAGAATTCCATCACCATTCTTTAGCGTCTTATAAAACCACTTCTTTCTCGGAAAGCTTAAGGATTCTTTCTTTTTGTCTCCTTCTTTAATTACTCCAATCTCTGGCTTGAACGGTCCTTCTTTATTCTGAAACTTTTCGGGCCCTAATTTGATCACCTCAACTCTCATGTTATGAGTTAATACTTCTGGCCAAGTAGCACATCGTTATGAGAATAATAGTTATCATCTGTTTTATCTTTATCTGAAAGTGTTTCATTCATAGACTTCTTTCAATCATCACTTCGTTATTGTTTTGCTCGAGGTTTGCTCGAGTTTTGCTTCTCCTTCCGTCTCAACTTGGTGTAACGATTGTTTATCGCCTTCTGTAAGTAGTGGGGCCTAATCTGTTGACCACATTTACACCCTCTGCATGTAATGGGATTTATATGTTGACCACACTTATCCCCATCTGTAAGTAGTGGGGCCAATCTATTGACTACACTTATCCCTCTCTGTAAGTACTGGGGTCTATCTGTGGACCACACTTATCCCCCTCTGTAAGTTGTGGGGCTTATCTGTTGACCATACTTATCCCCATCTGTTAGTAATGGCGTCTATTTGTTGACCACACTTTTCCGTTTTCCACCTTTGTAAGTAATGGCGCCTAGGCTTATCTGTTGACCACACTTACGCCCCTTCTGTAAGTAGTGGGGGCCAACTGTTGTCTACACCTATCCCCTTCTGTATGTAGTTGGGTATATTTGTTGACCACACTTGTCCCTCTAGACTGTAAATTATGGGGCCTATCTGTTGACTACACCTGTCCCTCTCTGTAAGTAGTGGAGCCTATCTGTTGACCACACTAATGCCCCCCTGTAAGTAGTGGAGCCTATCTGTTGACTACACTTATCCCCCTTTGTGGTCGATCCTTGCGATCGCAGCAAGAATCAGATGACTCTATTTGAACTTGCTGGACAGCTATAGCTAACCTGATCTGTCCTACGTAAGGACAAAACAAAACCAACTCGGGCGAAGAAGCAAGAAATCTGTATTATGCAACAATAGCTTTATAGAAACCAATTAGCAGCTTGTCTAATTGGCGTTAAAAGCCGCTAATTCAGCATCTAAAAATACAGCAACAGGCAAGCAACACACATCTACGCGAGAGTCAGAAAATGATCACAAAAACCTAAAACTACAGTTTACTGCCCTAAGCAGAGCCAAGTGGACCAGATAAAGAAAACCAATAAATTTAGTTTCCAGACTAGGCTAGCGTTGGTATCGATAAGAAATCTAACTAGCATAGGACAGTACGAGCACTACAGTACGGCCAAGGGTAAATTCCCAGTAAAACTAGCTTCTGCCTTGCCTCAACAAAAAAATATGAAAACTAACAAGCAATGACCACGTTGACCTAAACTGAGAATTACTAAGTCTCTGAGACAAAGGCGATACCGTGGCCATCGCAGTAGCGAGTATGATTCATAACACAACACATGAAAGGAAAAAAGCGATAAAAGTGACCAAGGCGCCAATGATGAATATGTTAACTGGACACCACGAAATCTTACACCCTCTGTAATTAGTGAAAGCCTATCTGGTGACCTCACGTATCCCTTCTGTAAGTAGTGGGGCCTGTTGAAAATTTCAAATTTTGGCCCTATTTAAACCACTTTTTAGTTTCTATTTATTTTTCTCTGTTTACGTATTTAGTGTCGAACCCCCGTCCGCGTGTTTAGTTTGCAGTTATGCGTTAAGTCGTGTTGTATAATTTTGTTGCGTACTTGCAATGCACGCCTTTTTCGCCCTGTACTTTGACCCCACATCGTACAAGCACGTTTTTTGCTTTGGCATTTTGACTCTGGATGTAACAAAACTTTATAATTGTTTCACTCGGTGTTTGAAAGTTGGTGTAGTTAACAGCCGGTAATATTTTGCGAAACATTTTAAAGTCAAAACCTATTTTGAAAATTCAACTCTGTCCATATTCGATCAACCAAATTGGTATGTTTATTTGTTTGTATCTTTATTGTTATGTAACGATTTATTTGGCGTTAAAATCATTTCTAAAGTATAATTAAGAGTTTATGACGTTGCTGGATTGAAATCTGTTTTGGGTTAATATTGGTGTTGTCTTTTAGAAAACAGTTCAACTTCTGCGTTTATTTTCTTCGTGAACACAATTAATCAAAATAAACAACCGTCACAGAATAAGAACTCGTCTTTCACGACGGACTTCGATTTGGATATAGAACAGGAGAACACCACAAACCGTTTGTTATTTAAAATTTTACAGAGCCTATCTGTTGACCACACTTTTGCCCCTCTGTAAGTAGTGGAGCCTATCTGTTCAACACTTTTATCCCCCTCTGTAATTAGTTGGGCCTATCTGTTGACCACAGTTTTCCCCTCGGTAAGTAGTGGGAGGCTTATCTGTTGACCACACTATGCCGCTCTGTAAGCAGTGGAGCCTATCTGCTCACTACATTTATCCCTCTCTGTACGTAGTGGGGCCTATCTGTTCACTACATTTATCTCTCTCTGTAAGTAGTGGGGTCTATCTGTTGATCACACTTATCCCCCTCTGTAAATAGTGGTGCCTATTTATTGACCTCACTTTTCTCCCTCTGTAAGTAGTGGGGGTTTATCTATTGACCACACTGATGCCATCTGCAAGTAGTGGAGCCTATCTGTTGACTACTCTGTCGTAGAAGAATATACCAGCTTGTAAGATTTCGTGGTGTCCAGTTAACCTATTTATCATTGACGCCTTGATCATTTTTATTGCCTTTTCCTTTCATGTATTAGGAATCATACTCGCTACCGTGACGGACGCGTTATCGCCTTTGTCTCAGAGACTTAATATTCGCAGTTTTGGTCAGCGCGATCATTGCTTGTTAGCTTTTATATTTTTTCGTTGAGGCAAGGCAGAAGCTAGTTTTGCTCGGAATTTACTTTTCGTGTTAGTTCAGTTATATTTTTTCTCTTGGCCATACTGTAGTGCTCCTACCGTCCTATCTTAGTTAGATTTCTTACCGGTACCAACGCCAACCTAGTTTGTAAACTAAATTTATCAGTTTTACTTATCTGGTCCACTGGGCTATGCTTAGTGCAGTAAACTGTAGTTATAGGGCAGGGGTTCTTAACCGGGGGTACCTGTACCCCTTGGGGGTACGAACAACCAAATCAGGGGGTACGAGATGAGGAGTCAGAATACCAGTTATTTTGAACTATTTGCTAAAAATTAATGTTTAATATTTTAAACTTGGACCAATTGTGTAAAAACGGGCCGTATTGATGCTGACGATGACGTAAGTCTCCAAATATTTACTGTTTAACACACATGGTATATTTTACAAGTTTTATAATGAGTAGAATTTCCGAAGCCTTCTTTCACATATGTGCAGTGTGCATTTCTGAAGGTTTTTTGTCATAAGAGAGAGCTATGGTGACATAATAAATAGCTTCTTGTTTGTCCCAACAGAAATGGTTTTGAACTGTGATTTCATACTAAGGCTTGGTAGGTAACTAAGCAATACTATTTTTGTTGTTCTGTTAAGAGTTCAAGCTCAATTAATATTTAGATTTGCAGTTGAATTGAGTTATCGTATAATTGACTAAACAATTTAACCAAAAATAGTTATGTCTAAAAAACGTAAGTGGAGCGAAGACTATGTCAAGCATGGTTTCACCTGCTTGACAGAAACAGATGGAACTGAAAGACCGCAGTGTATATTGTGCAGCAAAGTACTTTCGAATGCTAACCTGAAACCTTCAAGACTTAAGGAACATTTCGATAATCGTCACGGGGGTGCAAAGTCGGGAAATGATTTAAATACTTTGAAAATCAAAAGGATACGCTTTGATCAGAGTGGTACCTTAGAAAAGCATGGATTTTCGCCAATAGGTAAACCACTTTTGCATGCATCTTATAAAGTTGCTTTTCTGTGTGCCAGAAAAAACAAGCCACACACAGTAGCAGAAGAGTTGGTGAAACCTTGCGCAATGGAAATGGCAAAATTATTACTCGGGGTAGAAGCGGAAAAAAAGCTAAGTTTAGTGCCGTTATCAAATGACATCATAAGCTCCAGGATTCGTGATATGAGTGAAGACATCTTGCAACAGGTCGTTGCAGATGTCAAAGCCAGTCCTATTAAAGTTGGTCTTCAGTTGGATGAGTCAACAGACGTCAGTTCGTGCAGTCAGTTATTGGTATTTGTACGATATGTGAAAGAAAAAGAAGTGGTGGAAGAGTTTTTATTTTGTACACCACTGAAAACAACCACAAAAGCAGTGGATGTATTTAATATTGTAAAGGAGTTCTTTTTAAACCACGAAATGTCTCTTGACATGGTTGGCTCACTTTGCACCGATGGAGCGCCCGCCATGCTTGGAAATAAATCCGGCTTTGCTTCCCGTGTAAAAGAGGAGGTTCCTCACATTACAGTCACACATTGTATGCTACATCGCCATGCTCTTGTAGCCAAGTCATTGCCAGAAAAATTGAAGAAGGTGTTATCGATTGCTGTGAGTGTAGTCAACTACATCAGAGGAAATGCCTTGAATCATCGTCTGTTTAAAGCTTTTTGTAACGAAGTTGGAGCTAAGCACAGCATACTTCTCTATCATACCGAGGTGAGATGGCTTTCCCGAGGCCGAGTTCTCACTCGTGTTTTTGAACTGCGCAAAGAAATTGAGATGTTTCTCAAACAGCGGGGTAGCAGTCTAGTAGTGCATTTTGAAAGTGAGGATTTCATTTTGTCCCTGGCCTACTTGTCAGATATATTCACCCACTTAAACGACTTGAACACTTCCATCCAGGGTAAAGGAATAAACATGATCACTGGCAGAGAAAAGATATCCGCCTTTACTAGCAAACTTTCAATCTGGAAAAATCGTATTGATTGTGGAAACTACGCGAATTTTCCTAAACTTGATGAAGTTTCCGCTTCTACGACATCACTGCCGGAGTATACTATGATGCAAATAAAAGAACATTTGCAGGTGCTTAGTCAGTCTTTCGAAGGATATTTCCATCATGGAGATATATCTGATTCACATGGATGGATACAGGACCCATTTCTTTTCACTCTAGATTTGATGGATGAAAATGACCAAAAGAAAGATGACCTTGTTGAAATGAGAGCCATTAAGAAAATCAAGATGGAGTTTGATTCCATGCATTTAGCTACCTTCTGGTGTGCACAACTCGAAATGTTTCCACAATTAGCAGAAAGTGCTTTGAATATTCTTGTGCCCTTTGCAACAACCTATCTCTGTGAAAGCGGATTCTCAACTCTTGTTAGCATAAAAACCAAGCCAAGAAATCGTTTGGACCCGGAAGATGATATGCGTGTGGCTATCACAAAAAAGGAACCACGTTTCAAGCTGATCATTGAAAAAATGCAACAACAAAAAAGCCATTAGCAATAAATATTTCAATGCCTAATTTCGTTTTTCGTTGTGAGCAACATTACGATTAATAAAAATCAGACGGTTAATAACGGTCAATTTACGTTTGACTCTTATACACCGATAACATGCTACATTGTGTTTTACTTTATTGTTAGATTGGATAAGCCTTATCCGATAAGTGGTACGAAAACGTTTCACAAAATTTTGAGGGGTACGAGCGCCAAAAAGGTTAAGAAACACTGTTATAGGGTTTGTGATCATTTTCTGACTCTCGCGTAGTTGTGTGTT
The DNA here is from genome assembly GCA_963675345.1 of Trididemnum clinides. Taxonomy (NCBI): domain Eukaryota; kingdom Metazoa; phylum Chordata; class Ascidiacea; order Aplousobranchia; family Didemnidae; genus Trididemnum; species Trididemnum clinides. The sequence goes on along the minus strand of OY776294.1, from coordinate 30,630,635 downwards.
GCTTGCCTGTTGCTGTATTTTTAGATGCTGAATTAGCGGCTTTTAACGCTAATTGGGACAAGTTGCCTATTGCTTTCTGTAAAGCTATTGTTGCATAATACAGATTTCATGCTTCTTCGCCCGAGTTGGTTTTGTTTCTGTTCTCACGTAGGATAGACCAGGTTAGCTATAGCTGTCCAGCAAGTTCAAATAGAGTCATCCGATTCTTGCTGCAATCGCGAGGATCGACCACACAGCTTGTGGACTAATTACAATATTGAGGAAATTTAACACAAGAAAACGAAAAGTGGTAGCTCTGATGGAAGACTTGACCAGATTTTTAATGTGTTGCTGCAAAGGTTGTCATGGGATCGATAGGCAAAAAATGTAGCGAGGCCAAAACTGACTGTTCTTACAGTTTTCTTAAACAATTTGACAGTCTCTACATGAGCTCATAATTTTCGGGATAACAGCAAATGAATTTTAATCACAACAATATTTTCTCGATAATACTGCAAGTTGATAAAAAAACGAACGAAATGCAACGTAGAATTACAAAAATTAAAAAAAACTCTGGCTTTCTACAGAAGCGCCTCTCCCGTAATACAAGGTTAGCAACAAAAATCCTAATTCCTAACCACAGGTTTGCTTAAAATTTGGATGAGCCTGTAGCAACAAAGTATGTGTTTATCTGGAAGAAAGCCCAAAACACGCAAGATTCTGCTTTTTCCTCAAACAATGAAGCCCTGGTAAGCAAACATAATGTCAGGTCATAAATATAAAACCCCATAAATACAGAAGAATAGCTAACTAAAGCCAGCAATCAAAAAAAAAGATAAATACGGCGATACAGAAATTCAAAAAAAAAACAAAGCATATTGCACTTAACAGGTAAGCGTTAAACTGAGCGACTTCAAATATTTACACAAACAAAGCTTTGGGAACGTTTTAACAGCATAATCAGCCTATTAAGTGGCAACTTCAAAATACGGTGTTCAACCTTGCAAACGTGACGAACCAGGAAACAATATTGTAACTTACAGATGGGCCGTAACTAGTTCGCATGCTTAGGGCCAGCAGATTCGGTCCTTTACACCAAAAGTGAACTTTTAGAATGGATATGTCAGTGTACATTGACGTTCTACGAACAAAATAGAAAAAGTGTGCCTGTCGTCTGCTCTACTCCAATTGAGTTGGAGCTAAACAACGTAAACAAAACAAACGATACAAGAGGCCAGTTTGCTAAAAACAAACGATGTTTTTAGAACTTTTTTTCACAACCAATATCAGCAGGGTCTTTCTTCTCTTCACGTACCTTCTCTAAGACATGCACCCTCTGCTCATTCCAGACAACGACAGCATGCCTAGATTTCATTTAAGTGATCAAGTACATTCGGCATTTTAAATGCTTCCGGTATTTCTTGGTCCAGTTTGCAAATCACTTTGTATATCGGTTTCTTCCACGACGGATCATGATCTTTTCCTTGCTGAATTGCTTTCAAAAACTCTTCAAGACTGCTCAGCGTGACCCCAAGGAACTCGTTCGGGACCTACAACACTCAACTCATTAGTGTTTTTGTTACTCGAAGCAGCAGTACATAAACTCCGTTTAGGGTAAAGCATAAGTTCACAACCATTTTGCTTTTGTTTACCTTTTGAAACTTTTCAACATTAAAGTCATCCCTTTTTATATTTCATACCGTCCCAGAAGCCATTTTTAAGACCTTTTTAATCAACTTTAAAGAAGTGTGTATATCTCAAACTAGTGCTGAAGCTTCATATTTCCTTAAATTTTTTTATGGGAAGAGAAATTTATTTCCTAAAAGTAAATTTACATTCTCCCCTCCCCGCCGTTGAGAATCCTCAGCCTAAGCGTCATGAAGCCAAAGTTTTTGTTGTGGGTTGCATGATATAAGTTAAATCGCCGTGCTCATGTAGGCCAAATCATTTCCTGTAGTCAATTTCTGATTAGATATGCTGGTTATAGCGCTATTGTTGTGCGATTATTTAGCAAAAATTAGATGAATGTCACGTCATTGAAATCAAAATTTTATTCATCGCATTTCATCAAGCGAAACTAAACATAGAACATCTCTCCAGACCTGCTTCTGAGTTTTTAAGCTTAAACGTTCCGCCTTAACTGCCTCATATTTCAATAGTGCTGCTGCTATTTACGATCCGCTAAGCAGCGGAAGCCGTATTGTAAAGTGTCTTTTCTAAGGACACAGCAATGCAATTATAGAGAGGATCGAACGCGAGATCGCCTCATTGTCGTCAGAAAACAGCACTTAGTCTACAGTCCACTTGAGCACGTTGACGACTAACGTAATTCGAAGCATTAAAGATTACTAAATGATTATGGAACACGTGTTCACTGGAAGCTCTGAGCTACGACTTCAGTAAAATATAATTATCAAAATTAATCCTGGTTAAGCAATTATCAGTTGAATTAAAGTTAACCTTTAGTTGATTCCTGTGTTGCCACAGCCTATTCTACTGTACCTAAAAAGAAATCATATCCATTGCCCAAATTACAGCTACAATGTTATTGATAAACGTATGATTTCAAAAGACATCTCGTGAAAGTGAATTTTGAGTTTAATTTTTAGTAACCGCTAGGTGGCGCAAACAAACTGTTTTTAATTATTTGAATACTGGTTTGAATTAGGCGAAGAAATCAAAGTTTCCCCAAAGTGTGATTTAGAAAATGTTTTTGGAAACTAATAAAGCGTTGCTAATCGCCTAAGGTTTAGGATGATAAAAATCATATACAGTATATTTGTTACCACAAAAAAGAACAACGCTGAAGCAGCATTCATCGGCGGTCTGTCCCTTCTAAATGACGACGAATAAACCGATTTCGGCAAGTCGGGTAATTTGCATGCCGGTGGTTTCCAAAACCATATAAATCGATTACAAGCGACCGGCGCGTAGTTGAGCGTTTTAAGTTGCTGGGTGCACTCGGAAGGCCGTCAGTTGTGCCCACCTGGCTTCTTCGTCGTTGTACCTTGAGAAAAGTCACTTTTCCGCAATACATTCTCGCCTTCGTAACGGCGTTTGTAGTAGAAATGCATTCCGCTATGAATAGTGGTAACTCCGCCGCTGGTCTGAACACAAGTTGTTCTTTGCATAATCGTCAAGCTTTTTTATGGAAGGGAGAGGAAAATGTCCTACAAAATATTTAAACAACGCATTTTCATGTTTTACCCATGACTGCTTTATGATTACTTGCCATTATCTTTTGTCGTTATCTTTGTCTCTATTGTGTCTTAGCAATCACGAATTTTTTACGTCACAAACCCCGCCCTTTTGTTTATTTTCTAGCGACGTTCACGTAAGAAAACGTGATCAGACTAAATTGTTATAAAACGGATTTTAAACTTTTTTCGCTGGCACATATGTGGAGATGAATTTCTTTGTTCGTTTTTAATACATCATTCGCGTCAAAACATTCTGAATGGCGTCAAATAAGAAACAAACAAAGCTTTGTATAGAAGGCCATTTTTATTTAAACCAGTTATAAGTTAATTGAGTGATTATGTCTAGGCTGAATCTATTAATTTTTGTGATCGGACAGGCCAAGCTATATGTTACTAGAACGAATGATTTATGCATGACACATTGCCCAGATTATTGAGTTGTTTTATAACCTGATTATGATGTAATAAAGGTGCATGCAGTTACAAATTAATTTGAGTAATGTTAGTATTCCTTGAGAAACCTTTTGTCGCTTAGTCACAGAAAACGTGTTCGGAGTTCAATAGGCCTACTGATTAATAGTGCCTGGTACTGGTCAAAACTGGCGCTGGATATTGGGTTTTGGTGGACTTATTGCTGGTATTATTATACAGTGAATTATTTTATTCACAAGTTGATCAACTGCGATCAAGCAATGAAAATCACAGTGAAAAAGTATTTCAGAGCACAAGAAGTGCTTCTCTCACGACAGAACTGCATTATCATCTAATTCGATGGATGTTAAAAGCAATTTGAGCTAAAGCTGCTATTTTAAATCAATAGAGCGGTTGCTGGATCAGAAATATTTGGGAGCGGTATTTTCTGCGCTTTTCCCTTTGCTCATGTAAGGCGTTGTCTCCGATGCAAAGCCTTGTGCTTTAATGTGCACCTACTCCACTCCGAGCATTTGTTTATCTAATCACGCTTGTTCAGCAGAAGTACTGACTTTCGATTCGAACTGCTTACCATCAACCTACAATCACTGCAAAGAACGTTCTTTTCATAATTTTGAAATTACCCTAACAATTGCTCAGCAGAAAACAGTCCAGTCAATAAAGAAGTCGCTGCACCAGCATCACCGTTTTAAAAGGACAGTTCTGATGATGTGTACATACATTCATCAAATTTGACTTTTTTCTAGAAACATTGTGAGTGCAACATCACGAGTTCTCTTTAAACTTAAAAATCACCAGCCACGCCTGCTGCCTCAACAGAATCAATTCCCACCGTTGACGAGCCAATTAGCTTTGAAGTTCAATTTAAGTTTTTAAATACTCACAATGAAATCTGAACTTTTGTTGTAATGCTGATTGAGAACTCGAAAAAGTTCGGAGTTTTTGTCGACAATCAGCTGATCCACCTCGGAAACTCCAGTACTGAGGGCTTGTCTGGCAAACTTTTCGATTTGAATGTAAAAAAATTCACGGAAGTTGCTGAACCATTTAATGAGCTGCGATGTGGTGGCCCGAGAAAACTAGAAAATCATTCCGTTTTTAAAACATTGCTTAAGTTTTTTGCCGGTTTGTACTTTTACTACAAAATGTAAATTCAATTTTGATTCTCTGCGTTATTACGTGCTTTGAAAGGCATATTTACGGCAATTTCTCGTGGGGGGGCCATGGTAGAAATGCAAGTGATGTAACACCGAAGTCGGTCTGAACGCAAGTTCTATGAAAAATTGTAAAGATTTCTTGTGTTCGGAGGATCAAAACATAGAACAACCAAACAAATTTCTATATCCTACCTAAGTTGACAGTTAGAGCTGCTCAGATTCTTTTAAATCATTTGAATATACCCTACATCACCTCTAACTTACTCAAGACCTTTAACAATGCAAGACATGTTTTCAATGCTTTTCATAACGCACTAATCTTTAGCGTTATTGCCTCATATTGGAAAAGCAAGAGCATAGGTATAATCAGGGATACTGAGGAGTTTTAACTTTAGCTCAAATTTTTTGAACCCAATAGAGCGTAAAAAGCTATTTTTAAGTATAAATGGCAAAAATAATCGATGCCCAAAACAATATCATTTTCTTTAGAGATATAAAAAAAGTTTTCCAGACAAAAAAACGACTTCAAAAAAGAAATTAACTAAGATTGAGGAACGAAAAGTATGCTTTTGGTTCCTTCAAACTTTTTTCTGGTCATGCCAAAGAGCTAGATTCTAGCTAACAAGCAAAACAGTCTTATGAGTGCAGTTGTTCATCAATCCGATTAAATATATTTGAAAAAGCTTGGAGAACTAATGACCGCTACTGAAAAGTCATAATTTTACAGAAATTACATCACAAGATACATATAAACTTCCCGTCACATGATCGTTTAAGTTTATCTCATGATGGAAGTGACTTTGACGTTAGGCCTTCGGTGCAATCTAGGCAAAACTATAGATGTTGATGTAGTAAAAAAATTCCCCCTTTGCACAAACTCATCCATCAATGCAGCAGTTGAGGATTTCGCAATCTCCACCTCAACCACTGCAAGTAGCAGCTAAAAACCAAAACAAGATGCTTTCCAGAGCTAATTTTCTACTTCAACAACAATCACTCCAGCAGTCGCGTTACTTTGCAGCCAACAAAAACCATCGGTCAAAACTTGCTTTTACCTTTACGTCAGGAAAGTAGATCTTCAGTGTGTTGGCGCTTGGGTATCTTGTATAGAAGAACATGATCTTTGCTTTCTTCAAATGCAGAGGAGTAAGTCCTTCTTGAGCGTAAATGACGAGTTAAGAAATATGCTACTTATTTACTATTGTACTAATCAAGAAAAATACCTAACTAGGCATACCCCCTGACAATTGAACAAGGAATCTTGGCTTTTTTTAAGATAAAGGCATCCATTAACTGCTTGGTATTTACTTTTTATAAGCAATATACTGAAAAGATCAGCTTTTATCACGAGCCATCGGAAAACATAAATATCAAGAATATCTTGATGCGAAAACGCCAGACATAATAATGTATTTTGCTGCAAAATATTCACGCCTAATGATACAAATCGTAATTACATTGCTTTTAATAATCACATTTTAGTTGAGCTTTATGAATTGACCTCATCACATCAATTTTTTTTGCACATACACTGTGAGCCAAATCAATAGCTGCATGTTGGTTGCTGAGGAGGCAAAATAATTGCGGAAGTGCTTGTGAAGAGGAGACTTAAACGTGATCAACAGCATATCAACTCGTATAAATCATAGTTTCCCAAAATCCTCCGTACGGAAAACGAAGATACAAACAAGAGGCTTGTTATCCAGCTCGTGGAGCCCTTTTCGCAATGGCAATACAAATGTCCAGCGCATTGTTTTCAGTGCGTACAGAGCTACTTCGATCCAATTAGATTCATCTCGAAAAGCATAAATTACGAGAGCGAGAGAGGCGATGACCTTTTTTTTGGAAATCACCCCAATTTCGAGCAAGATAACGCGTTCTCCGGCGTTATTTAAGTAGGATTTCCTTCTTTTTTTCAGCCCGACTTTGAGATATTTAAACATTTTCAAGTACCTAATTTTTTGCGGGCTTCGCAATCAATGTTTGATCTCTTCAAGAGCTCCAAACCATCAAAAGTTTGGGAAAACCTAATATAAATGATAATTAAAAGGTCTTCTTGTAGGTTTCAAGATCAAACGTCGGAGAACGTCAGCGTGCGGCTGCGAAAAAATATTTGCTTAATGTTGCCCATTATTGTTTTGAATTGTGCAGGCCTGGTCTACTCATGGTTTAAAAAAAAAGAAAGTCGGACTCCGTTTCACCTTCGAAAAAGTGCAAAACGCCGTAGTGGTTTTATACAGGCGTCATCGCAAACACGTTGAGGCATTCTTGCTATTTCTAGCCTCGGACTGCAACGACGGAAATGGCGTCAATATGAAAACAGGAAGTTCTCTACAACAATCTGTTTTGTCGGTTTATCATTGATCCATCACTGCAGGATTATTGCGTCATAATATTAAAGACAAACGCTGAGATTTAGAAGGATGGCAACTGCACAAAGCTCAAAATATTGCGGTTTTTTTCAGAACGTTTTTGACAAGCATGGATGATCAATTACCCCCCAGTACGTCACGTTTCCCTTGGAGTCGTGCTTAATAGTCACAAAATAGGTCATAGACAAAGAAATCTACTTTGCTGGCAGTTTTAGCATCTACTAAAGAGTTTATCAATCGTAGACACCAGAATACTAAAATAAAAGTTGGTGACTAAAATATTCAAATGGATTTTTTATTATTTGTATATCACCTGATGCTCAACAATATCGTAATGAAGTGGATATTTAGTCCTGTACAGTCCGAAAACAGAATCTTTTCTGAATTTTTAGGTGGAAACAGCACCTACTGGGTATCAACTTTCACCCAGATTTGAATAAAGCTGTTTTACCAATTGCTTCTTTTTTCAAAGCTATGACGATAAAAATGAGTTAAACACGTGAAGAACTGATATCAAGCTTGTCTTCTCTTTCTCCTGTTTGCTTTTATTGAAAGCGTTTTTACTTAAAGTTTCCAGCAACGCGTAAGAATGCAGATCTACATAAGATCTTTGATTTTTTAGAACAAAACATGCAAACCAATCGCAGAAAATATTTTTACGTTTGGCAATGTTTCATATTGAAAATATTCACTTAAATCATTGTAATCCTTCTATTTAATTTTACTATTTTACAAAAAAGGCAAGCAAAATTTCGTGCAGCTGCTGGACAGTTTAAATATTTTTCTTTGTTTCTCTTCCAAAAAGTTCGTAAGGGTGACGTTCAGTAAGCTGATGCTCATTATTTTAACAATCTGGCAAACGCAGCGTGGCAGCTCGAAATAACTATTTGAAATACGTCGATGATTAGACCAAACTTATATAAAACTATAGCTAGGTTTGAAAGGATATCGACTGTAGCACAGACATTGATGATTCGACGCCCATTCCGGCTGGACTTCTGATCATCCTCACTTCACTTTTCCGTTCAGATTGCTTTTCAAGATAATCTAAAAAAATTGGATAAATCATTAGGATACAATACCTGCTTGCGTTGTCAAAAAGTGTTTGTCTTTTAAAGTGCTTATAGGTTACAAGTAATTTTGACATATCTGCTTGAAAAAGCAACAATTCAACCCAAGGTTAATATTGACGCACAATTTCTTGCATATAAATTAAAGCAATTACGTATCTTGTCTATCTTCAAGGGATAAAAGCAGTAATTTGTGTAGCTAAAAACGTTTCGAATGAGTTGTATGACGTTTATATTTATCTTCTGGTCGTGGAAAGTTTATAGGAGAAATATCGCTCCTCGGTTTTTTCAAAAAAAGTCATTCTTTCAAAATAAGGCTGAAAAAACTCTTGCCATAATATGATCTCAAAAATGTTGGCCATCAGCACACAAATCCAGCGATAAACCTCTTTCCCTTTCAATAATCCTGTTTCTTTGTTTGTTTGTGGTTACCCCTCCTCTTCCTCGGGATGGAGGTACGGCATGAACGGCAATTCAGGTTATGCCGTCAACCTAATTGAAATTAGGCTAGGAGAAAGATGGTAGCCCATTTCGAACCAGTCTTGAGTGACTGGTAGCCCCACCACCAACACGGCGGACTGCCACTGGTAGGTACCCAAGACTCGTCTGACATGCTTGGTCAGCAACTTCACAATTGTAACACGGTGAAGTACGGGAGGGCCACCTGTCTGCCACATAAAGGTGGAGGCGTCCCGTTTAGTGCCTTGCCCAAGGACACAACAAGCAAGCTTGCTCGCCTGCTTGTTGTGTCGGTCAATAATCCTCGGTCCCGTACTTTTGAGACGATCATCAGTCACTACCGCTTGGAGCGGCGCCCCAATTCACTCAACCACACGCTTAATTGTACTTTGTGATTTTGTCACGTGAAAGGAAGTTTATCAAAGGAGACCTTGGCGTCAAGAAAACCATTGTCTGGGCAGGCTGGGGTCAAGCAACAACGCTCTGCGCCCCAACTGACTTGTACGGGTTGGCCTGTTTCACCCACGTCAAGTCATGAACATCTAAAGATAAATTGACCTGAGAAACTTGGCTCAAAACTTAAGGAAGTTTAAAGAACGTCGGTTAGATGTGCACGTGACTTGACTAAGTATTACTTGCAGATGGCTATTTTCCTCATAGAAATGAAACGTTATTGAAAGAAGAGGAAAACAACAAACAAAAAACAACAGTTTTTGAATTCAAAATTTTACATTCCGCTGAATGAAACTTGTGTTCAGATCTGTTTCAGAGTTATCAGTACTACTGGAACAACGTATTTCCATCACAATCAATAAAATCAAGCAAGTGTTATTTGCAAAAACACAATAACTCAGAAACTGCTATAGTAGTGAACTCACAATTTTAAAGTTAGAACTTGCTGAGCTACTTATCCACATTAATGTCCTCGTTGACAAATCCTTAACGAAGACATCTATTTCCTATGCTTGGCTGTTGTGCCTACGGCAGCAGTGCACTGTGCCGGCTACTCCAAATCAGACTTGAACATAAATTTTTCGAATCTTGATCAAGTTTTCTTTGTAATCAGAAAGCAACAATACGTAACAACGGTTGACACACAGACAACTTAGATTGGATCAGCCACATACCTTGTGTTCTTGTTGGATCTCTGGTGCTGGTTCGTGTGTACGTTGTTTTGTTGGCAGTGGGTTCCGAACCTCGCTGATACCTGCTGTAACCAGCAAATGCGTTAACCAAGTTTCGATGCTGAAGGGATTGGATGAAAGGAGTATATCCGGGGGGAAATGAGTAGGGAGATTGGGGAGGAAAAGAGCATGCATAGGATGCCTGGTTTCTCAAAATTGCTGCTGGAACCAAAGAGTTGTTCCTAAAAGCGGAAGACAACAAAGATGGATTTGGATACGGAAAGCGGAAAGCGTTGGAAGCCGTTTCCGAGGAATAAGAAGCCTGTGGAAGCTTTTGGGTTGAAGGAGTTCTATTTAAATCGTAGGAGTTCCTTCTAATAGTGGATGGACCATTGGAACTGGAAAATCTTTGAAAACTAGGAGAAACACTTGAGCTATGGCGGTCAGTAGTTCTAGAATGAGCAGATGGGTCGAAAAAAGGTTTAGATGCTTCCGAAGAGGGCCTTTTTATAACCAGGGACAACGCTTCTGTTTGTTCGTCATATTCATCGTTTCTTGCTTCCCTGTTACATATACAAATAAACTATTATTACGTCATAATAAAAATGTTTGCAATCAAATTAAAAGCATTCTTACGTTATTTGGTCTCCCACGTGTTCTTGCTTTTTAGAGTAAGAGATTTCTCGGACAGGACTCTAAAATAATTTGTTTACATTTTATCTTCTAGTTGCAGAAAAATTTTGTCATTATCTCTAAGGCAAGTCGTGTTCAGTTCTGCTTCGGTGTCACTAATACAGCTGGTTCTATGCTTTTCCATTACAAAACACGGACAAATAGCAGTTATGGTGAGTAATATATTGGAGCATTATTTTAAAGAGAAAAACTATACAGTAGAAATTTGTGGTATAAGTGCAATACTTTTGTAGTGTAGAACTCGCCCTAGAAAGTAATTAAAATTAATTATTTTTGAGTTTTTTTTAAATGCCAAGCACATCAACTTCAAGAGCGATTGTGACAATCTCTGGTAAGCCATTGCCTGTGTCATGAGATTTAAATGCTATACCAACCTTTCCGTTGCTGTACAATTCTCTCGCGCGAGCGAGACGATCCAAAGAATAACTTTCTGAAAATACAAAATAAGTAACTGTACGGACACCAGCTTGGAAAGCACAGTTTCTCTTCTGTATCTTGAGTTGATTTGATTAATACATCGGGAACTATGGCCCTGTGTCATGCAATGCCTTGGACACAACAAGTTCAAGGCTAGGATGAGCTCCGCTGTTGAGGGGCGCAATGGTGTAGAGCAATGGCTCCCAACCAGAGAGGAGGCAAACCACTCGATAAGAGGCAAAATCAGATTTTATGGGAGATGAAAAAAGATTAGCATAAAAACCGCTTTCAAGGCCAGAAGATCTTCAAGTTTGTTTTGGGACAAAAATGGGAAAATTGATGCTTTCAAAAAGTTGACCCCTGAGTAAAAATAATTTAATTTTTGATATTTGCTGTCGTTATGTAGCAAATATAGTGAATGTGGGCAATGGTGGCATTTAAAAGTTGAAAAAGCAGGTTTTAGCAGAAAATAATTGAATGAATGTTTCCACAATACAAGGTGAAGGCCTTTATGTGGGAGGAAAATTAAAAGTCTCAAAATTGAAATTCACACCTGAATATTTTTAGTAACCGGTTCCAAGAACTTAAAAAATTGTGAGAACCGTTCTCGTAGGAACCGGCAGAATGATACCTCTAAATGTAGGGCAGATGAAAAATAACTTCAGACAGGGCAATGGGGGCAGTCCAATAAAAAGGTTGGGAAACACTGGCGTAGCGGTTGGAGCAGGGGTGGCCCAACTACGGCCGGAGGGTCGCATCCGGTGCGCCAAACACCTCGCCCATGTGGTGTAATTTTATGGTTATTGCTGTCAAACGCCTCGCACACGTGGTGTAATTTTGTGATTGTTACTGTACTGCATCCATTTCAAAAACCTTTTTCGCATAAACTGCATAATTCGCCCTGCATTCGGCCCTCCAGAGGCCAGGAAGTCGCAAATTCGGCCCTCGAGTCAAAAAATTCGACCACCCCTGGGTTAGAGCGTCCGCTTCGCAGTCGGTAGATTTGAACTTAACGTTTTTTTTCTAAATTGTACCGACATTTCTTTAAGAAGGAATTCACAGCTTCCATGGTTGGCGCTCAGCAGTATTGTGGTGGTGCTCTGTTGCAATTTAAAAGAAAGCGGTGGGTCCCAATATTCTGAGCATGTACTCGCTGTCGGCTCCAGAGTGACAATAACTGCATTTTTGTGCTTTTGGACAAGTTTGTAAAAACACTTTACCACAATCCAGCTGTTTGGTTGCACTAATCGGGGTAGAATTCCCTGTGAAAGGATTACAGGTACCTCCGAAGCAGGTCTAAACACAAACTGCTCGATGTACAGCTGTCATGGTCGTCAAGAAAGGGCAATCTGTTCTGAGTGACGTTATATTAAGGGGATGAACATTGTCTTCGAAAAATGGCTTTGAAATCGTGACGTTGTTTCATTGAAAACTTTTCTGAAGTAGTCTCTGAAATGGGAAAGCATTTCAATTGACATTTTCTTTTCCTTAAATTTTGAAAATCCTTGCTGAAAGTAATTTTTTTTGAAATTTTGAATGATGCTTTTCGGAGCCTTTCTGTAGTGACGTCACCAATTTTAGCAACGGCCTTTGTTGGGGTCTGAAAGTCAAAGTCACAAGGAAGTTAAGCCTACCTGATAAATTGTTTCTGATTGAAACGTCGTGATCATTGATTTGATCGGAGTTGCTCTCAGTCTGGTCTACGTCTGATGCTTCATTAAGAGATCCTTCTGGTAGGTTTAAATTGCTCAAAGAAATAAGATCTTGGAGCACTCGTTTTGCTGAATTTTCAGCTATTTCATCCAACACAGCCATCAGTTCGCGTCTTAATGATGATACCAGTACTTTTCTGGTTTCGTCTATGGTTAAATTGTTCATAATTTTGTTGTTATTTTTTTTGTAGAAGCCATTTGTGTTGTTCCATTCGGATGAAGTATTGTTGACGTCATAACGGGCACGTTTATGACGTAATAATTTGATTCTTGATTCTGGATCAGTAGGTTCAGTTGAAAGCTGATCAAAATTCTGAAAAAATTTGAATTACATTTACTATATAATTTCAAAAAAAAGGGGGAATTTAAGAAAGAGACGACGGTTTAAGAACCAGAGAAATAAAAACGGTCTTAAGATTGCTCTGAAACGTTTTCATACCGACATATTGGGGCCTCTAGCGTTTTTTTAGTACATATTCACCTCATTATATGCTTGTTCTTCCAGTGTAGCCGCATGATTTATGAATTTTTCCCCGTTCACTTTTCTTTTTCTTGATTGTTTCATAGTGATAACAGGATCAGGGCTGGTTGAGGGTTTTCTCAAATCAATGGGTTGTATCTTATTTGGGTTATCTTTTATATTCGTGACAATATTTTCAACTCTTTCTCGCTTTGCTTTCAGCAGATTTGACTTGGTAGCGCAGCGAGATGATGAGTTTGCGAGATTAGCCTGCGACGCCATTTTGTAACTTTCTTCATTTCTACTTTCGTTGTCTGTTGTATCAAGTGGTGAATTTAGACTGCTCTGACAGTCTTTTTCATCAATAGAATTCTCTACTTCCGTCTGTGGAATCTCTTCTTTTTCGCACATCAATTCGTCTTTTGACAAACTTCGGGAACTAGAACAAGATTCGACAGAGTTTGGATACATATCATTCGGTCAAAAAAGTGTATTCGTCTCGTCAAAAGCGCAAGATGGAGAAAAGCTTATAAACAAAATGACATTTGTGGGTATAAAATCTAATAATATAAACGCGACATCTCATAAAATAAAAGCAAAACTGAATTGCTAAGGGTGGAACCTATATTTATAAAGAGTGGAAAACCATTTTGGAGATCTGGTGTTTGTATTTTGACTTTGCTCAGATTTTGATTTTTCTCAAAATGGGCATGACCAAGCGCGTAGCCCGGGGAGAATCAAAGAGGTAATTGCCTCTATTCCCTCGAAGCTACAACAATATATATTAAAGTCTTTGAAATTTAGTAGACTTATCCGTTTTTTGACCCAATTTCTGTGGGACTTTTAACAAAGTTTCATAACGAAACACTATGTCAATCTAGTATAAAAAAAGCACTTCTTTCTTTTCCATCTTTTCGCCAGCTACGCCATTGGACATGATGCCCTTTTTTTAATATGACAAATCGTCTAAGTCTCAATTTCATGCACCGCATAGTAGCTTTTAAGGGGGGAAAATTACTTCTTTTTCTGTTAAATCGAATCTTGCGGGATAACTTGACTGCACACCAAAACAAAGTTTGGTTCTGTCATAGTACAACTGAGATTCAAACTCAGGCCTACTGATGCTATCACTAGATTTCAGCCAAAGCAACTGCTGTGGCTTTCAAACGAGATTGCTCCGTTTGGGTGTAACCGGAGCGCGAGGAGGCGTTTATCACTTCAACTTCTGCCTTGTAGAACATGCAAGCGTTTCTTTTTTCTCTTGTGCGTCACGCTCCACTCCACTTTTCCTCAATCTGTTACGTATCCGTCGCCACTGTGACGTCACAGTGACAATGACACACGACAGTCGGATGCGAAGCTGACTAATAAGCTACTTTTATTTTGATCCCACGAAAGGGCGATCTGGGACTGACAGTCACGAAAATTAGCCATTAACGTTCGGAAAGTCAGGAAACGGGACAAAACTGACAGGGAGTCAATACATCATCGCAGTGTTCCTAAGTTTATCAAAAGTTTGCCTGTAATGAATGCCTGATTAACGTGCACGTTGAAGTTGTGAAGTGTTGAAATTAGCAAGCCGCACATGTGCAGTAGAAATGTGCTTCACCAGTACAGGCTGTTGGGTAGTATGAATGTATTCAAGAATACAGGTTGTAGTTTTGACCCAAAAAAAGGTTCCTCACTACAATGTCATCAGGTTCTAGAAAAGAACATATCTGGAGGGTTTGACTGGTGTCCCTTGTATTTTGCCTGTAACATAAGAACATCCAGGAAGCATGAGAAAAATTAGTTTTTTCAACGCATTGTGGTCACGTATTTCAAGCAAAAAAACTGAAAAACAACTATATGATTTTTCAAGTAGTTTCCTCCCAGAAACCAATTTAAAGTGGATTTGCCACAACTCCCACCACAAAAGTTTCGGAAATCGAATTAAGATTATTTTCAAATGCTAAAAACTAGTTTGTTCAATAAAAATTTTTATCAAAAAGTATGTAACTGTCCGTACTTTGAAATAACAAGGATTCGGTAAGCCGAGCAAATTCTTAACATCCAGTACAATTTATTGTCGAGACTTGATGTATGTTTTCTAGGCTGTAAGTGATTACAGCGATTGATTGCGCTTAAAGTGAAAACATTGGTCAGCATTTTCTGAGCCAAATTTTCAACCTTACTGCCGTGGAGTGTTTCAAACTGGACTTGAAAAAAAGATGTTTTGGCAACATAATCTGAAATAGTGTATCGCGACTGGCATATGCACCCTAGAAAGCTTTGTTCAGTTTTACATCCCAAACTAGTGTCGCTAGTGTCGTTTTTTTTTATCAAAGCAAAAGGCGGTAACTAGTTACCAAGTAGGCCTTCTTGGCTAGCAATATCCTTTTGTTCCACTTAAGTTGCTGCGTGCCCCACAATAAAGCTTAAAGTCAACTTGATTTCGATCCAAAATAATATACAGAGTGGTTTTTGCCGCTTTTTCATTGCTGCTATGTTGCGCCAGGACAGCTTAATCGTAACCGTGTAAATTCGGTTTTATATTTCACTCTCAATATCATTTTTATTGCTGAGTCCCAACAGAGGCTTTGCACATTTCATTTTTAAAGTCTTTGGTAGGCCTATCTATGACGCGGAAAAGGAATTTTAGCCAAGTCTAACGAACTAAACCTTGTTTTTAACAATAACTGTCACATAAATTACAGCTAGCATGTTACAAAGTTGTATCAAGAGGTTTCCAATTTCAGCAGATTAGACAACATCAAAAGCTCGAAGGAAAATTAATGAACTTCACAATCAAAAGAACACAATTTTTATTCCTGCGGGGTTTTGCATTGCTGTGCTAATTGTAAAAACACGCAACTGCAGTTTCTCCTGCCTGATTGCTCTGCTTTTGATAGAACCGCATTTTATCAATTGTACTGGTGTCTGCAAAGTAGACTGAGCACAAATTGTTTGTGGATAACTGCAAAGACTTTTTCCGCTTAGAAAATAAAGATAGGCAATTAGAATTTATTCAATCGAACACAGATAGCGAAGAGTCAGGAAAAGCACAAAGCGAGAGAACTACAGCAAGATAGAGCTAACTGTATTCTTAAGAAAGATCTTGTGGTGTAAAGAATACAGCTGCAGCACTTTTGCAGCCTAAGTTATCAAATAACTGTAAAGTGATCTTAAACTAAACTTTCACAAGTTCTGCTACAAATATGCTAACCTCAAATGAAAAAATACCTACTAAAAATCAATTTAGATAAGGGTTTTCTGCTCTGATAAAGCCAGCGTCTTAATCGACAAAATGTCGGTAGGCTATATTTTTAACAAATTTTTTCAGATAAGAGGCCTATTTGCTATTGTAAAGTCTGGTGGCATATACTAGTTTTTGCATGGAGAGAAGTCTAGTTTGCTGTAGGCTATAGCTAATATCAAAGTTGTACCATACACCATCCTTAAGCTTATTCTAAACCAAGTGCAACGCCTCACAAGACTAATTCAGCGCTTGTAGCTTGTGATAGTTCAAAGGTAGTTCTAAGACGCACGTGAAAAACTTTTGCACAGTAAGACTTTCGCAATTTCTTGTCTTGCGCTACTTCTTGTAAACAATACATCATAGCAAGCTGTAGACCTGGGTTAGATTACCTTGTCGAGAGAGAAATAGATGATTGCGAACTGCTGCTCACAAAACCTGCTCCCTAGCGTTTGATTTGGCAAATTGACTTTGCTGCTTGATTTCACTCTCTCATGCTAACACGATAGCGCTCTATTCTCAACGGCCTTAGATATTTTTTACGGTGCCAAAGCATGGTATAGCTGGTGTGTAGACCTGCTTCGGAGTTAACCGGCGCCGATTGCGTTTCTGCCGCGGGCACCGCAACTAAGCAAAGAAAATCATCGTAGAATGTCTTCAAACAATGCACAATCCAGTACCCAATACTAAGAAATCAAATTCTACCATCACTAGTGCAATCTGTGATTTGATCAAAATGACTGATATCTCATTTCCTTTAAAGATGCAAGCGCAAAGAAGGAAATAAATAGTTGGCAAGTTGTAGAAACAAGATAGCGTCATGGGACCAACTACTTTAAGAGATTTCTGTTAAACTATCCAACAAAATCATAACACGCAAAACTACTTAGTCAATTTCGTAAGAGAACTGAATTTTCTGCAACGCTTATGACCTTTTGCCAGTCTTACTGAACAAAAAACTGACTGTCACACTTAGATATGAATGCAATAACAAGAGGTCACGGGAAAAACTTTACGACCGCGAGATCTTCATTTCAGCTGACAAAATAAAAAAACGTGAAATCATTTGATGAAGCTGTTGACCAGGCTTTCCTACAGAACTAAATGTTTTTGTATTCGTTCTTCTGGTGTTAACCACACAAAATGCTTTGTTTGTGCTTTCATCTATTCCAGTGGTTCAAACCTAGGGTCCGTGAGTAAGTTTTGGGAGATCTGTGATTGCATTGTAAAGAAATATTTATGACCAGTTATTGTATTAATGCATGTAGTATCAACAGGTAACTATGAAGGAAGTTTGGACAGCTTTACCAGCATTAGATTGTCTGTAGTAGCGGCTATGGCGGCAAAATAGATATGAACAATGGGATTGTTTCATTTCAAAAAAAGCCACGTGTAGTCAAATTTCAAAGTCGCATAACTCCAGCAATTTCTCGCCGAAAGTGGCTTTTATCGCTTCTGGATTAAAGAAAGCGTAGTAGCAGCAACCTTTTCCTGACTATGGCTAAATCGAAGTATAACGCTGCGATTCGCAGGCAAGAAGCTGAGGTAGTCGCTGTGTTTTCTATTGATAGCGTCGTTTTTTTTGTAGAAGCAAAACACGGCGATCTTTTCAAGTGCTGATTTTGTTGATTTTTGATGTTGCTAGCATTTCTTACATGAACAATGTACAGTGAACCCTCGTTTATCGCGGGGGATACGTTCCAAAAATAACCCGCGATAGGTGAAATCCGCGAAGTAGTCAGCTTTATTTTTACTGTTATTTTACAATGCAATACTGTACTGCAGAATGAAACAAAAACAAAACCTCTTTTCAGGCCCAAAATGTGTTTAAGAAATAGAAATATTAACGTATATATCAACTTTTTTCACTTCTAGACAACAGTAAAGCCCCTGAGCCAATCAGGATTCACCGTAAAAAATTCCGCGAAGCCGCGATAGGGGAAGCGCGATATAGCGAGGGATCACTGTACAAGTTTTTATTTGATTCGCAGTCGTAAGCATAGCCAAGAGAGTGGATAAGAGGGCAATAGGGTCATGTTTCCTCAAATTTCCTGAACCCGCTGGAACTATTTTTAACCAAACTAGCGAAATTTTTTCCGCCTTGGCCGTGATTGCAGGGCAAGTATTGTTTTGTATTGATTTCTCCTCAAATTTTGTTTTTTACGTATTATCATCAAAGAACAGAAAACTTATTTGATTAGAATTAATTATAAGCTGCAGTCAAAGCTATTTCACGTAACTAAAACGAAAAGCATCTCTAAAAGGCTGAAAGATCTTGATTAAGATACTGTAATTTTGGTCAAACTTTCCCTTTCCCTTTCCCTTCAGAAATTTTTGAAAAAACTGTTCACCAGTTTGATAATTTTTCCGGTTAACTCCTTGACAATGATTTTGTTTCAATTTCAAAATTAATATTTGCCGCAGCAGTCATAACTACATTACAACACTTGTATCACGTCATAATTAATTTTGCTATGATGCTGCAGTTGAGTAGTACAGGGTTAGAATCCACGGAGTGTTGTTAATTCAGTTTTGAGCAAAACTTTGGTCGAGGTCCGGAAAACTGAAAATTTATTTAAAGGAGTCTGTGACTACCAAAAGTTGAGAACCCCAGCTTTAGACCAGGGATCTCCGAAATACGGCCCGCCGCACTTTCTTAACAATTATAAAACAATTGTATTTAGTTTTAGCAATAAGCGCGCGCTGAATCGAGTAATGTGAGAATAGTTTCGAAAGGCTGCAACCTATCTTTACTCTGATTAATAAATAATTTAGAATCTTGGGCCCCGAAGCTTTAAAAATTCAGCAATGTGGTCTTCCTTTGGGAACCTCTGCTTTAAACAAACGTTTCCAACATTAATTTGGTACTAGGGAGGAGTTGGAGAGAAAAATTTTGGGTGTTGCGGAGGAAAGAATTTTTGTGTGAGTTACATCTACCTTTGAATATTCCCGTATTTGTTTGCTTACGAACTTCTTGAATATAAAGGAAAAGACGCATGGTGTGTAAATTGGGAAATCGGGTTGTCAAAAAATATTGAACACCACAAGAAAAACAGGTTGTCACCAGCGTTTTCGACCGGTAATTCCTAACGTGAGACATCGAAAGTATCCAGCACCTAAAATAAAAACAAAGGTTTCTGTTTAAAAATATGTGGTTGGAAAGAAAAGACTGAATCTCAATTCGAGGTTCGAAAAGGAGGAACACAGAAAAAACGTTGAAAAACTCTGATGTAACGTATCTTCTTCATAGCATTTTTACGATTTTATTTACTAAAACATTAAAAACCAACTATAATTTTTTCCGCTGTTAAAAATTTTTCTCAAAGTTTAGAAGAGGAAAAGTGGTCAACCTTGAAAAGCTACCTCACACTATTATCATGTGATGCGGGTGTTTTGACGCTTTTCGACGGCGACGTTTATCAGCGTCATAACATATAATAATCACGTCTGAATAAATTCGATTTCATATTTCGTCCTTCTTATCACCTCTACTTCTACTGCTTAGCTGCGAGCAGGGAAACTGGAAATGCCATTTTTAAAGTGCTTGTTGTGAATTGAATAGTGAACTAAACTCAAGAAACCTAAAATTGCCTTTTCATAAATTGTGTAAAAACGCTTTACATCAAACGCTTTTCTTAAACAACGAAAAATTAAATAAGCGTTTTAAATTCTGAGGAGGATGGCTAGTAATACCACAAATGTTTGATAAATACCCTTTTTTAATAAGATTTATGATCATGCAAGGGTTAGGCCAGACTCGTCGTTGTCTTCTCTATAACCGGAATTGAATATTGGAAGTACCTACCGTAATTACTTTTTTGTTGTACAACTTAGTGCAAGTGTGCTTAATGCTGAACTGTTAATAGCCATGACATTTCATAACCTCCACCAGCTGACTCTACCAGCAATACACTGGCCGAGCGGCTTGCTTGTTGCAATGTTAAATACGATAAAAAACAGGAAACACAAATAGATTTTTTTACTTTCAAAACTGTGTTTAAGCTTTTACACTAGTTTTAAATTAAACCAAACACGAAAGCTAGTCGAATCTCAAAACGGCAGTTTGATTCCATATCAAATCAAACAATACATAAAAATACTCTCAACTCTATATGACTATACCTGATCAAAAATAAGTAGGTAGAAGATGAGCTTTCAGCATAGCACTGCCAAAGGCTATTCATCTTTACTGTAATCACTGCATTGGCGTGGAGCCAAGAGCAATGCTACCTTTGCAACAAATAGACTTAGTGCCTAATGTGAAAGTTACATAACTTAAACCTAATTATATAATAAGGTGCGATGGTAAAAATGCAACTGCCCGTGTGATTTGTAATAATTTCATTGCAGCGTCACAATGGAAATAACAGGATGATTAAAAACGAACAGAAATTAGTCATGTCAGTCGCTGAAAGGCTAAAAGTGTCTTCACTCGTAGCGGTTGTAAGAACGCCGCAATAGTCATTAAGGATTCGTTCGCAATTGTCTTGTGACCCTTTTTTTAGTTCTGCTTTGAACTGCACAACTAAAACGTTGCTCTCGTTGGCACGTTGATCAGGTAGTAATATGATCACTTCGGTAAGACCGAAGCAAATCAGTAGGGTTGAAGTTCAAGGCTAAACGAACTGTAGGAAATATTTGAAGCATTCTACAATTTGCTCTATAATAAAAACACCAACAACAAAATTTGTCGTCTAAATTGTCTCACAGTGGGTATCATTGCCAGGACCATTTTTGTAGACATCACAATGTTTCTTTCTACTTGACAACTTCTTGATCTTTAAACCAACTTGTGTATACGTAGAACCTTTCCGTTATATATTTGGGAAAGGGAATTTACTCAATTAATCAAAAATTTTTAAAAGGTAAATTTACGTACTGTATGTTGGAAATTGAATGTATTTTTACCCCGCGTAGCGGAAAAGTAGTAAGATGATTGCAGCGTCCGTTTCGCAGTCGGCAGACTAAGGTTCGATCCCCATGTTAATCCACCCAAAAACACCAAAAAACGGTATTTACAGCTTCCCTGCTGAAAATCAGCTAAAAGGGAAAAATACGGAGAAAAGTCGGCAAGTTTGTTTGTTGTGTCCTTTGTAAGGGCACTTAACTGGATTCCATATCTTTATTTAATAGAAAGGAGTTGGGGCCGAGTAAGCCACCCGTCGTGGTGGCCCAGTCTGACTTAAGACATGTAAACAGAGCATGAGCTCATACGCATGAATTAATTTCCCTCATTGAGTCCTCACTCTTTTCTTCTCGTTTAATTGTTAAATAATTTTGATCTTTTCTTCAATTTCACTACATTAACATTTTTGCTTTCACTTGGGTTTCGTTTTAGCCCAAAACAATTTCAAATGCTTCTTCTAAAAGATATTTTGTTTAATTACCAGTTAATAATAATCTACTTATTTGAGTTTGAGGTTACAAGATATTTTCATTAAAAAAATAACCAAAATTTTGTGTCATTGCGTTAAGAGGAATAGAGAGTTTAGAAGAATAAAAAGGAATCTACCGACCTTTGATTCAGCAACCACTCTAACATGCTGTTGCGGTCGGTGCAATACAATGTTTCCTCTCGAAATGAGAGCTTGAATGCAAACGCCGGTTCCGCCGGGCTATGCGGCTGCAAGGCAATGTTCTGAGCGTTCAACTTTATGGCTTTCAAAGGCACGAGTCGAACACATAGGCTATTTCACCACGCTGTTCTTATTTTCTAGCACTTTAAAAAAGATGTGCGCAAAGAATCAATGTCTTTCTAGTTTTCAAAGAAAGTACTCCCACGAACAACATTACTCGTTGCCAATAACAGTTGTAAGGTTTAAAGAATTCAACTTTTCGGAGGATCTTGTCAGCAGAACAGTTACCTAACAATATGTGGATGGTGCGGAAGTTTAGTTTATTTTCAAAAGCCGCGATATTGCTACTGATGAGAATGTCCGGTAAAGATTCTATTAATATTAAAACAGCATCTTTTTAAGGGTGAAGTTACTGAAAAAATTTTACAAGTTTAAAATTTTCATAATTGCTTTTTTTTTTTATTTGCCATATTTATCTTCCCTTCACGAAAAAGCGATGTATCGCTATGCTTTGGACGGTAAGTCCGCACTCGCTTGGGAGTTGCTATTTCCGTGTCACCTGTCTTCCACATAAGATGGGGCGTCCCGATAAGTGCCTTGCCCCAGGACACAACAAGCGAACTTGCCAGTTTGTTTTCTACAACCTCCCATAAATGTCGAGCGCCAAGCAGGGAAGGCATAGATACCATTTTTTAAAGTCTTTGGGTATGACTCGACAAGGGGAATGAACCCCAAGTCTACCGACTGCGAAGCGGACGCTCTAACCACTACGCCATCGCGTCGGGATTTTTTATTCTTCAATTGTCTTGCGTGATGTATCACCTGCTTGACAGTTTACCGTATTTTTTCTCCATGTTATATAATTTAAAACGAGGTAAAGAAAATTTTTGTACTTATTTGTTCCTTCTCTCAAAAAGTGTTTCCAATGCTTTTTGCCTCTCCATGAAATCCATATTTGCGAGTGCGAGCATTTTGTAAATTCCGTGGTGCAAAATAATGCAAAACGAGAAAAAATTTTTAATTTTAGTGTTTTTTGCGCCATTTAAAGTGTTTCCAAGTTTTTTCAAAGATAAATTTTCTGTGAGTCATCTAATATGAAGAATCAAAGTCCAATTTAGAAACTTTATGCAAGTTGGTATTTAGCAGACTTCAATGTTTTAATCTTCATCAAGTCACATGAGGAAGTAGACGACTTAAGCAACATTGTTTAAGAAATGCCAATAGAAAGTTAAATTTTATAAACGTTCACAGTTACGCATGCATCACATTACCGGCGCAATGGCGTAGTGGTTAGAGCGTCCGCTTCGCAGTCGGTAGACCTTCGCTTCGCAGTATGGGTTTATTTCCCAAGTCGAATCATACCAAAAGACTTTACAAAATAGTATTTACAGCTTCCCTGCTTGGCGCTCAGCAAAATAGAGATGGCGTGGAGAACAAGCCGGCAAGCTTGCTTGTATCCTTGGGCAAGGCACTCAACTGGATGCCTCCATTTTCATGTGGCAGACAGGTGGTGGAACCAAGCAGTCTACCCGTCGTGGTGGCCCAGTCTAACTGAAGACTTGTAAACAGAGCCTGAGCGCACACACAGTGTATGTACATCTTCCTGCACAATGCTCAGAGCAAATAGCTCAAACGAGGAAAAAGAGTTAAACATGGAACAATCTCTAATCAGATCAGCTTCAGTGAGATTGCCGGCAAAGTGTATTATTACTACAAAAAGTGCAACTTCGTCAGGGAAATTGCCACAAAACGCTTTTTCTAAAAACCTATTGCAAAATTTTGCTGGTTTCTAACCAGAAGTAAATTTGCTAGAAGCAATATCACGCACTTCAAGCGGAAAGTTAAAACTTGGAAATTCCGAAACAAGTGAAAATAATTGTCTAAGCTTAGTCCGTATGCTGCTGTTCGGCAATGTCAAAGAATGAAATTGCTATTTAAAGCAAAAAATATTTGCATAAAAATTGTACTCATTCCTTCGAGATTGCAAATTAACGTCATTTGCGTTGGTTTTATAGTGAAGCAATATTTGAGAAAGTTATGAATTAAAGTTAAAAAATAACTTCCTTGAAAGAGCGTTGTGTCAAAATTTGGATAGAGTGCATAGAAACGTAGCGCGGTAAACAGAACGTCATTTTAATAATTGGCGTGGCTGGCCAAACGAAATGGTCGTTTTGATCTCACGTTGCGAATTCTTTCTGCGGCTCCTTCCGACTGCACCGTTGCGTGCGAGTGCTTGCTGACTTGTAAATTCCTTTTGTTTTCTCATAAATTATCCGTTTATTTTGTGCTGTTGTTGTTGTTTTCATCTCTCCTCTTCCTCGCGATGAGATACAGTGTGGAAGACTTTGTGTTCCACAAGTCAAATTCTCAGGAAAAAAATATGTTTTTCTGTTTTTCTCGCGATCATTTGCGATACCGCATTACAGAAAGTTGCTGATCGCCGACCACTTCAAGCAACAATCTATCTGTTGCGTGCTTGACGTCCGAATTTATGAAAAATAAAGTTGGGTCCTTTTAACCTTTTCTCAATTGATCGAAGTTCAATTCCATAGTTAGTTCATACTGAATATCAAACATGTTATTCACGCAATGGTCTTGAATCAGCAATACGAGTGACGTGGACAACAAAACAAGAGACTACGCCACACTGTATGTTATCGCGTCGTGATTGTGTTAAGTCAAGTATTGTTGCTTTTATTTCAGGCCAGGGAAAGTATTTGTCGGTTACATCTTACCACACCACTTTGTTTTTAAATCGGCTTCATATGTGCAATGTTGCTGACGCAGTGCATTTTTACCCATAAACATTTTATTCCAGCAAAGACAGAGCTACAACATCCCTCCTCAAAAGGAGGGCCCAGCTCGCTACAGAGGTTCACAACGCGTATAAATTAAAAATAGCAAGTTATTTTCAAAGGTAATTATGCAGAAAAGGATTTGTGGCAACGGGATTAACTCCATTTGAATATTTTTTTTGCAAACTATATCACTATTGAATTGTTCATGCCAAGTTAGATTTCAAATCATCACATCCAGGGGAATATCCAGCCAAAATTTTGTGAAGGGGCTCATTTTTGTGATCACTTTTTTCCATGATCCCATCCCCAACAATTTTTCTTAGATGATATGGGCTAGTAGTTTGCTAGTCTTTTGTCTTAGCAGAAATAGTATCTTCTTATTATTTATGCGGTTCACATAACGCATTAAATATCACAACAGTGTTGTCACAGGCACGCTGATGAATAGAATAAAGGGGGATGGGGCCCAAATCAAATTACAATGGTCTCAGGACAACTTTTTTCTGTTCTTAAAATATATAAAATATCTTCGCATATTTTATTTTTTGAAGCATCATGACAAAAACAGGGCTTTCATGGTGCTGGATTAAAAATTTTAGGGGCCTAAGAAAAAAATTCATGAGGAGCCGTCAAAGCACCAAGATTTCAATGAGGACCTTTTTTGAACATTACCACTATTTCGAAGGGCAAAAATAGCTTATAAGACATGCCTGAATAAAAGGGGGGCCGAGGCAGCTGGCTCCTTGCCCTAAATCCACTACGCTTTCAGTCTCTTATTCCCTTTTCTTTTGGTCACGTCCCCTGCTATAGACCAACAAACTCGATGAACAAAGTAGCTTAAGCCCAATTATACTGTGTAGTGTACAGCTCCATAAACTGCATTGCACCAAAAAACAAGTTCAGTAAAAAAACGTTGTTTTTAAAAAGTTAAAGAGGAATAAACTTTATCAGATGAACAAGCTGTTATTGGACCATTTTGTGCTGATGTGATACCCAATTATGTTAGTTATTGAGATAGTTAAAAGTCATTGGGGGTAGAAATTGGCCTCTTTTCCCCGCTTTGTACAACCTTGATTGCATCTCCTGATAATAATTCTTCCCTAACAGCAATGGTGACAAGACAAAAATACATGGCGGTGAAGATCAGTATCAATGTAAGCATCTGGAAAGCTCTGTAATTTGTGATTCAAACGCTATTATCTGCTAAGCTTTCCTATCGACGAAAATCATACTCAACGCACCTCAGACGCACAGTCTCTCAACCACGGCGCTGCCGTGGAAGCGTCTGCGAGCAAAAACGACTTCGAAGTCACCATTTTGATGCCAGTAGCCACAGGTACAGCATTTTGTTTTTATGGGAAAGCTGAAATAATTTTCGTTCTAAACAAAGGTTTAGACTGTTTTGGGAGAATCCAGTTTTTCAATGGGAGTTTTTGCTATTTTTAGTTCCAAAATAAAGTGATAACCATTTGTAGCGCAGATCACCATTTGCAAACTAAATAATTTTTGAAGTGTTTTTCAAATTTGGGGATAGGCTGAAAAAAACCTGGGGGATTTAATTCTTCTTTTTTGTAGTCTATGGCATTAATTAATAAGTGCCATTGTTCCGACAATGACATTGCATTTTTTCCTATATCTGCATTGTTTTGCAGATGTGGAAGTACCAGACCTGCGAAACCAACTATTTTCTTAAGCGAAACTCAAATTTCTTAAAGAAACTCAAATAAATTTCATAAGCGAAACTCAAATTGAATACAAATGGTTGAGTTCGTACTCCTGGCTAATGCGGGTCGGTGACTCCTTTTTTACAGTGTTTACGTAGCACAAGCAACAAGTGCTAACAATTTAATTTTCAAATCAACGACAAAGGCAATGGCAAGCGTTGTTAGCACATTTGAAATTAAGTTAATTAACAAATTAAAAGTTAAAAGTTAATTAAACAAACCATTTGAAATAAAGTTCTTGTTTTAGGAGAATGCCCTCATTAGTTGTTGTCAAAAGTGTTTTTGCATGTAAAACAAAAGTATTTGTTTGAACTTAGTAAAAACCATGTGAAATCGTAAATTCCCCACTAAGACAATCACCACATTGTTAAGGTAAATAATAGATAATAAAATGATAAATACACCCTTGTGGAATTTAATTGCACAAAACTCAAAAACAAGGTAAAATCGACAATTTTATTCACATCAACAAGCTTATGCACAATACATCAATTTTGATACATGATATGATCGCCAACGTTCTTTATGACTTGTTGTGCTCTGTTTGGTATTGAATCCACCAACGTTTGACACTTTTCTCTGACTTCTGGGTCCGGATACTATATCCGCATTATTGCCTCTATGAACGTGGTTTTGGTTGCACAATTTTCACTGCGAAGTCGAAGTTTAATTATCAATTGCATTGAGATCTGGGGAGTTTCCTGGCCAATCCAATACCGTAATTTTTATTTTCTTCGTGTAATCCATCACTTTTTTGCCATGGCGCAGAGTCAAGTTGAAACACTCCAGATCTACCCGGAAAAGCATTTGCAAGATCAGCAACAACTTTTTTTCTCTACAACTTTTATGTACTTCTCTGCCTTCATCATTTCCTCAATAGGCAGCAATGATCCCAGCCCGTAGTAACTGAAATTACCCCAAAACATTTTTTTGGGAGGGTGTTTTACAGATTGATCTATGTGGCATTTACGCTTAGGCTCTCCAATCAATCGACGGACATGCTGACTGCGCTTGCCTTGAACCAGAAAACGGCTTTCATTGCTAAAAAACACTTTTCTCCGATTGCAATTCAGTTCTGGTATGTTTTCGCCCAGTCTAGCCTTTTCTTTTTAATGGTAGCTGTTGAAAGTTGCTTTTTTTATTGGTTTCTTAGCAATTCGCCCACATTCGATCAGTCTATCACGTCTGGTACTTAACAAACATTCCCTCCAGATGACAATAAATCCTTCCTCAGCATACCATTCGTCTTTCATGGATCCTTTTTACTCTCTCGCAATAACCTGATATCCTCTCTCGTCGAAGTCTTTATCTTCCTACCACACTTTTCTTTCCTATTGAATCACAATGTACCAGTGGCTTGAGCTTGCTTCAAAAGTCGTGAAACTGTGAACTGGTTTACGCCCACGATACTGGCTATTTCACACTAGTTTTTCTCCGTGTGCCCGTATGAGGTCAGTATTTTTGTTCGCTTACGTAAAGTAGTATCCATTTAGACGTTTCTTTAATAAAGTGTGAAAATAAATGGCAGAATAAATAGCCCAACACCTTCAGTCTAACCAAAATACATCAGGATTAAGCTAATGAAATATTGCATCGCCTTCAAAGATTTGGGTGCTAGTGAACTGAAACTCCAGTGGAAAAGATAAAATCAATTGCAAACATTGAATTACGATTATTTCTTCTCAAAAAATTCCTATTATTTAGTTAAAGACAAGTCTATGCCAAGAAATACAATATTTGGCATAAAAGCAGGCTTTATGTAATTAATTTGTACAAGGGTCTATGTGACCAGATATGAACGACCTGAATTGCTTGTTGCTAGATTTTGATTTGAGTTAGCGAGGAGGCTAGTAAACAAATTTAAGGGGAATGCGTAACTTTGAAAATATTGTACAGCTAGTACTTCGTTGCGCACTCGTGTTTGGCTGTATGTCAACAAACATGAAGATCAGTGACGAATAAAACCTTGTTTACCTAGTTCTGCTAGATCTTTTCAGCTCATGCAATACCTACACAAATAAGTGCATTATTTAATCAAACAGCTGTTTTCGAAGCTACGTTGTCAAGCCTTTGCAAACCATTTTTACGTTTACCGTAACTTCATTGCATTCTAAGAAACTATCTCAAAAAGCGTTACTAAAAAAGAGTTAATGAACTTATACGCTTCTAAGAAATCTTAAAATAAAGTGTCTATCCCAAAAGTCTTACTCGATCATTTTTTATGTCATAGATTTACAACTTGTGCCTATCGTTGTTAATTCTGAAGATTTATTATACAGTCGTGGCCAAAAGTGTAGGACCACCCTTTCAAATTCTGATGAAAACACCATAACACTTATTCATTCGCTGATAAAGAAAGATATTGGCTTGATAAAGAAAGATATTGGCCTGTTACGGTAAATTAACAATTCCTAGACGCACAAATCAATAGCTCAATTAAAAGTTTTCAAAAAAGTCAATATTTTGTTGGACCACCCTTGACTTTGATTACAGCCTCCAAACGTCTTGGCATGCTCTCCACCAGATTTCGGCAATATCCCGGTGATATATCACGCACCCACACTTCTTTTATGGCTTGTTCCAACATCTTAGCATTAGTTGGTTGCCTTTCGGAAACTTTGTTTTTCAAAATGGGCCAAAGATTCTCAATCGGATTCAGATCTGGGCTGTTTCCAGGCCAGTCCAAGATGTTGATTTTTTGGGCCTTCAGGAATTGGGTGACGATTTTGGCACGATGGCATGGAGCACCATCCTGCATAAATACACTGCATTTATGAACAGCCATATGCAATTCCAACTTGTTTTTCAATAAATCTAGGTATTTTTGACCATTCATGGTCGTTTCAGGTGGCAAAAAAAAGAGTCCAGCCGTTCCATTTATTAACATTCCCCCCCAAATCATGACACTGGGGGGGGTGTTTCATGGTTTGAATGGTATATCTTTCACTGAATCTTTTTCCTGATGGTCTCCGGACGTAGCGCTTTCGATTGGTGAACTGCTGCACGGTAGATTCGTGGGAAAACAGCACTTGTTGCCACTGCTGAATCATCCATTTCATGTGTTTCTTGGCAAACGCCAAACGCTTGCTTTTCATAGCCTGCATTAGCCTCGGTTTATGCGCAGGTTTATGAGCTTTTAGGTCAAAATCATCAACCAAACGCCGACTTACGGTTCTTCAACTAATGTCGGTACCTTTTGCAAGCAGTGATGATCGAATCTTGCTTGCAGAACTCATTGGAGAACGAACTGCTATTCTCCGAATGGCATGGTCATCTCTTGGGGTGGTTTTTCGAGGTCTACCAGATTTTTTAGCTGTTGTATAAGTTCCTGTATTCCAAAATTTTGCCATTGCGTTGTGAACAGCAGTCTTGCTTTTTTTCATTTTTTGACTAATCAATCGTTCTGAATGACCTTCTTTATGCAGAGTTACAATTTGAGCCCGCTCAACTTCCGAAAGTGGCACATTTTTACCCATTTTCTTCAATTTTACCTCTATAACAATTTGACAATTATCAAAAAATTTTACTGAAATAAACTCTAAAACACAAAAAAAACTATTAACAATGTTTGAGTAATAAAAGTGACTGCAACAAACTGGCAAATGAATATATCAAGCCATAGTTAAAAAATTTTTTAAATCCACTTTTTTCTAGGTGGTCCTACACTTTTGGCCACGACTGTATTGTGCACAAGTAAGTAAAAGATAGTAATGCAAGAGGCTAGCGATGCACATAGCAAAACTGCAGACAGTGACACTGTTTCGACCTATCAGGTCTCTTCAGTGCAGTTGTCCGTCACCAACTGCACTGAAGAGACCTGATAGGTCGAAACAGTGTCACTGTCTGCAGTTTTGCTATAAGTAAAAGATCTTTGAATACAATGATTGAGATATTAGGTTTGACTACACATTGCGATTGAACTAAGGTCTTCAGGCTGAAGATTGACTTTTTAATTAATCCATCATCACACGTTCTTGGACCAAACCAGCTCTATTTTCTTTCCAGGCAGCTACTTTGTAGTAGTGAACAGAGGTTTACATTTATAAAAGTAGTTGATGAACAGAGAATCAGCACATTGCTTTCTGCAAAATGGCTGCTTCCGTGTTAATTAAATTAAAAATAACAAAAGCAACTACAAGGAAGTAAGAACGTGTCTGCACCGTTTGTCAAGGGCTCGCTGAAACTCTTTCAAAGTTTAATTTCAAGTCATGTTCATGTAGTAACCATTTCCGTTATATTTTCAACTTAAATATTTCAATCATTTCCGTGTTGTTAGAGCAAACCAGCGCATCAACGAAAGCAGATGAATATTTGTTTTAATCTTAAATCGGCTCGTACCGCACGTAGATACCTGGTCAAGATAGGATATAAACTACTTTACTTGTTGGTGCAGAACTTACTTTAATATGGCTTTGAAACATGTTGTGAAGGCATCATCCACATATCACGGTTGAGCTACAGTGCATATATTGCATATACACGGCATAGTGCGTATACCGCTCGCTCCTCATCTTTCCGTTAAACGCAACACAGCTACCGACCAGAGGAGCTTCAACAAAACTTCCGGCCGATCCGTTTTGTCAAAGCTGTGTTGAAGATTGGATTTCCTCGAAACTCAGTGCTGCAACATGTCTACACGCAAACGAAATTCTCAACAATATCACTGTTATTTTGTTCTGATTGGTAGACTTACATAAAACAAGGCTCCGGATTGGCTGCAGGGCCTGGGGTCAAAATGCATTGAGTTCAAAGCCGCAATGAGAGCCTGAACACAATAAACATTGATACCGATTTCATTTTTATTTACTAAAAGAAAAATTAATTCATTTAAATAGTGTATAAGAGCTAGGAAATTTTGTGAATTCGGAATTCTGCACTTTCAATGCTGAGGTGAATTTAGCATGAACATTATTGCCGGAAATCACATCTGAACTAGTAGAATTTTTAGTTTGTATATCAGCCTGTGATCTTTTTGATTGTAATATTTTGAAACCCGCTCCTGGTTTTACGGTCTCTCGTGATGCTTCAAATTATGAGGCCCACCATTTTTGATCCCCGGTCTTAAAATAATCTTCTTAATTATCATATATTACAAAATAATCTATTGCTTCGCTTCCCAGATTTACAGATGAGTGATGTTGTCACAAGCTTAAAATTTCTAGTCTTCCATCATGAAAAATGAAAAACCAGACATTTCATTTCCAAGATAATACATGAAACAACTTGTTCTTAAACTGGGTTTGAATTAAATTGTATTTTAATTGAAGCACATCATATGACTTGATTCTTTCCTAACATGATTGACGTAATGACAGAGAGAAACGAAGATAGCGAGAAAGAGAACATGAAAGAGAAAAAATGGAAAAAGAGCCGGTTGGCATGTAGTTGAAACTGGTAGTAAGTGCTGAATTCGCCCAACCGATCGAGAAGGAAAACCATAATTAAACAACAGCGAATAAAACACGATACTGCTAAAACGCAAAAACTGCGTGCACATGTCTAACCTATATTCAAGCCCTAACTAACCCTGGCTCTGACCTTAATTCTAACTAACCCCAACTCTAATTCTATCCCTCAGTTTATGGCTGATCCGTAATTCCTCGCAATTTCCACGTTTTAGTACCATTCAATTCTCTGGAATACTTTCCACGGAATTACACGTTTCAGCAAATGGCATGAAAAAAAATAACGATGGCAAAAATTTCTATCTCGTTGCGTATGAGCACAAAACATACAAATTACAGTCAACAACACGCATTCACGTAGACACAAACAAAAGTTGAAAGTAACCACAAATCCATTGTATCTTTGGAGCTTTTTGACCCTCAATGGTGAAATTTACACGTTTTGTTGGGAACTTTTGGTTTCTATTTCAAGAAGAATGATTTTTCTTATTCGGACATCATTGGATTGTTTCCATGTTACTACAAAATGACGTTTTACCTCAGTTGAATCCACGAAATTTCAGGGTGACATGACATACTTCCGGCGAACTACGCCAATGATAGCATGACACTTCAAGAGCACAATGAAATTTTACGTAAGGAGTCAAGGGGGCTCACATAAACTTTAAGGGCACTTCCGAAAAAGTTTCTTAAGATTTTAATGGTCGGAAAATTGACCGTCCTGCATAGTTTTCCTGGTTGCATTCTTGATCATCGCACACAAAACGGTTGATTTGCTTTATCCAGTAAACTGCGATCATGAATGTGCAATTTGTAGTTCGCCGAATGCCATGCCAAAATTTTTCAGAACGGTTTTTGAGTTTTTTTATAAAACTTTGAGTCCTCTAAACTAGAAATAACCAACCGGGGTCGTTGCATTTCAGGGGTGTACCAGATTAGATTTCAAGGAACACAAACATCTACTTTTTTTACTCATTAACATCAGCAAATATTTCACTGAATATTATATGGTCTACAAAAAATGCTCCTACCAAAAGGTGGATGCAGCCATTAATAATGGTTGGAGGTCCATATTGTAAACATCCATCTTTACTTCAATTCTACCCCATGAACACCGTTTTTTGGCAAAATTAGACAATGAGACATGCAATTATGATCGGTTGCCTAATTGAGTTAAATATTTTTAGATACGCTCTGCTAAATCACGCCCACTTTACAGATTGTGCTTCATTACACGATGTGTTTTTAACCAACTTAAATAGCAAATCTCTAAATTGTAGTTTAGAAACCAAAACACATACATCCGTAGTCTCAGGTCATATTAGTACACTTCACGGTTTGAGTTTTTTGTTTCTTTATTAAAACGAAATAGAATTG
Source organism: Trididemnum clinides (assembly GCA_963675345.1). Lineage (NCBI taxonomy): Eukaryota > Metazoa > Chordata > Ascidiacea > Aplousobranchia > Didemnidae > Trididemnum > Trididemnum clinides. Next base: position 30,597,445 of record OY776294.1, on the reverse strand, counting down.
ACTTCACTCACGTCAATGTACGAAACGCGACAATTACATGTTTTTCAAGTTGAAGTCACGCATTTTAAAAATAACGTGACGCAAAGTTCACTTTTATTAAAATCGTGATATTTCTGTGATCGAAACTATGCTGCAGCGAATGTCACGCGCATACACCGACGAAACTTGAACTTTTACCAGGCAATTTGTTAACCGGGAGTCATTTATTTTAAGATATTATGATAATAATGTTATAACGATCATAAAAAATTTCTATAAGGAATTAAAAAATCACTGCTCAAGCGTAACCAGAAGCGAAAATGTTCCCTTCTAACTTTCTTAGGATGCATTTTTTGATGACTACTAAAATGTTGCTAATAGAATTTAACTCAACTTCTTCAGTCAGCTTTTCTCTAGGTCGCGGTATTGAGTAGGTGAAATCGCAAAACAATTTTGCAAAAACTTGTCTCGATGCTGTGTACTATCACGTAACTATCGGAAATCTCTATCAAATTCAACCGAAAACCTAGATTTGATGTTGTATTGGGCCAGTAAAAGCAGTTACCTGCTTAGCATTCACAAAAATAATGTCGAAAAAAACAAGTCAGTGACGATTAGATTTGGTTTTACTTACAATATTGAACGTTATGGCGTATTATAAGTTGCCATGCCATGGTTCTCCCATATTGACCTCGACACCAAGGGCAATCTCATAAAAAGCTTTCATTTTCCGCTCCCTTCTTTCAAAAATCTTTGATGAGCTAGTGACTGATCGTGATGAAAGTGATTGAATCTCTTCATGTATCTGACAAAAAATCATAGGTATTTATGACTTTGGTATAGTGTTTAACGGGATCTTTCGTCTTCACATTGTAAGAATCCCATCGCTTTCTACCACATTCATCAATGTAAACAAAATCAAAAGTAATCCTTATTAAATTCGTTTTTTTTTTGTCAATATTATTTTTGTAAATGCTGAATAGATATTGGCTTTACTGAATCGGGAGCAAATTAAAAATGGCAATCGACCACATTTCATGAAGAATTTATTTAGCCATTGAAGCTTTTTCTCGGACAGCAAGTGTAAAAGCTCTTGTTATCACATACACTCAGGCAGAGATACGCAAAAGTCCTTGTATTTCCTCAAATTTCTAAAAAGTTCGTAATGTTGTAAATTAAAATTTTGTTTGGTTTTTATTTCGAGATGACGTCTAAATTTTCAATCCTATTTTGAATCAGTGTTGATTTTTGTCAGTCATTTAATCCTCACCTCAGTTTATATTTCTGGCAAGGCAATGAGAATAGTGCTTTGAGGAAAGTAGTAACACGACAATCAACCGCAGAGTCATAAATTTAGAACTGTGTTCGCGATTCATTCGATTTCTGCGATTCAAATACGTTTCATATCTCGATGCTAAAATGTTTCGATCATAACAAGATCACGATTTTGATAAAATCATATTGTTTCGAAGTATGTGACTCATGTTAAACTACGTGACTATCGCTTATTTTCGCGTCGGTGCACGAAATGATAGCAATTATTTAGAGAGGAACTTGTGTCAAACCTGCTTAGGAGTTAGCACAACTGGCAGCATAAAGCATTTCTAATACGCGCCTGCAACGATCCCACGTATATTCCCGCGTAATGCCAGTGCCACTCTCCCAAGTCACACAACAATATAGCTATGGTGAAGCTAGTGAACCAACCTGGGGAAATTGCCGTATAATCCAAGCGTCAATTTCTTCAATCGCGCTACTGCATGGCTATGGTGAAGCGCTCGAAAGCATGAGCACTGGCCTTCATGAAGACGCCACACCAGCCCGAACATGTGGCTGACTTTTCATAAACGAACGGGTAAAACAAACTGGCGAGTTTTGTGAAGTGCTCCTGGAATTTTTGAGTTTAAGTCTTTAAAGTGAAATTGTTACGTTTCTTTCCTATAGCCTTGATTCTTCCTGACACAACCTTCAACCAGACTAAAAACGGATAAAAACGTATATTATTTAAAAGTTAGTGACAGGACGCCAGCGCCTACTCTTCACACATGTACCAACTTAACTGTCTCTCCCGTACTTCTCAAAGGCGTGCAATGCATGCCTTATCAGCATAATTAGAACACCGCACAGAGAACCCGCCCGAAGGCGAACTGCGCTATCAAAGCAACCCGCGTTCAAAACCAACGTGTAACACTCTCTCCCCTCCACTAAAACAGAAGGAAGTTACCACAAATATACGTACACACAATATTGCAAACAGCCTACAACATTATCAATTCATGGTGATGTGATTCAATAATATCAAAAATTACCCAGGTGCAATACTATTTCATAGAGTGCAATTAAACAATCAAAGTGCAGCTAAATATCTGGATAATAATGTGGGCGTCTCAACGTACTTCTGGGCCGTAAATTTGGTCTACGACTATTAATATTGCGACTTCGTGACAAGTGCGACTGACTTTGGGAGAAACGTCGATAAAATCCCATGTCGCTATTTGGCCAATCGTTACGGGATGATTCTTTTAACTTATCATCCTCAGTTGTAGATTTTTCATTAATTCTTCCATAGCTTTTCTTCAAACGATTAAAATGAACATGTTTAGTTGTAGACCCGTCAAGACGTTCTATCACATAATTCACAGGTGGTAACACTTCAACAACACGATAAGGACCACAATAAGGCAAGTGAAATTTACGTGATTCATCATTTTGTATCACAGAATTCTTTAACATCACAAGATCTCCAACACTGTACGCGGTGTTTGCTGATGCCTTCTGATCATAGGGTTTTTTCATCAGATTCCTTCTTTTTTCTAATCTTGTTTTGATCACCTCATGCACCAGGCGCATTCTGTCCTGCAAATCAGCAATAGCATTGGTGGAAGGAAGAAAACTTGGTTTACCCGTCATCAAATCTGCCGGCAATCGCAAATCTCTTCCAGTCAGCAGAAAATGAGGCGAAACTCCTGTTTCTTCATGGCAGCTTGCATTATACGCGGAGCAGATTGCAGGAAGAGACCTGTCCCAAGACTGAGGATCCTGTTGTACATAGTTCTTCAGCATCGCAATTACAGAGCGGTTATTTCTCTCAACCCCACCATTACCAGCTGGGTGTTAAGCAGTCGTTCTCATCTTTTTACACCCCATTAATGTAGCCAGCTCTCGAAACAGGATGCTTTCGAAGTTGCCACCCTGATTGGAGTGAACGCGTTCAGGCACTCCATGGACCGCAAACCAATTACGATACAGTGTCATTCCTGTTTCCTGAGCCGTTTGAGAACGCATTGGCCACGCTTGCATATATTTGGTATAAGTGTCGCAAGCGACTCAAATGTAACGTTTTCCTGTGTGAGTCATAGGCAAGCCACCAAGTACATCGATCTCAATTCGCTGCATTGGGCTCACTTCTGAAGAGGAAACAAGCTCAGCCTTTGGAGTTGTTGATGGTTGTTTCCGTTGGTCACACAGTTGACACTCTTTACAATATGCGGTAACGGACGCTCTCCAACGTGGCCAATAAAATCGTTCCGATATCTTTTCAGCAGTTTTCTTTACACCCAAGTGGCCTCCACCGTGAGCAGAATCGTGAAGGGCTCTTAATACCTCCTCTCTATTGGCATTGGGAACCAATAATTGGGCTCTTACAGTCATCATTGAGTCTTCATGCTTTCGATACAAACAAGAATCCTTGAGAATGATTTCTCCAAAGATAGACCAATAATGTCGAATCTCTTCGCTTGACTTTCTAACCTTTTTAAATGCTGGTCTAGAACCGCGTCGGACCCAATCAAGTAAAACAAACAAATGTTCATCTTGTTGTTGGAATCGTGCAATTGAATCATTATTCCAACCTAGGCATTCTCGGAAATCAATGGCAAACATATCTACCTTGCTTGAATTCTCAACATGTTCCACCTTATTTACCAAGCCATCATCATAGCGGAACGGACAATCATCAAGAAAATTCTCCTCTTCGCCAAGACACCTGCTCAAAGCATCAGCATTTCCATGAGCAGATCCTGAGCGATGTACAAGTTTAAAATCAAACTCGGCCATCAATTCGAACCATCGCGCGCACTGACCAAAGACATCCTTGGACTCCCACAACCACCGCAAAGCAGAATGATCAGTTCGCAATAAAAACGTTTGATCCAGATAACAACGAAACTTTTGGAGAGCATGAACAACAGCTAGAAGTTCTTTTCTTGTCGTGGAATAATTCCGTTCACATTTGGTTAGTGTTCGGCTACAGTAAGCAACTAGATGCTCTTTTCCATCGCGAATTTGAGACAAAACTCCCCCAACTGCACCATTTGAAGCATCAGTATCCACAATAAACGGTTTGGAAAAATCAGGATACACTAAAACAGGTGCAGAACTGCAGATGTTAAAAAACTTTTTAAACACAAAAATGCGTGATTACATTCACCAGTCCATTCGAATTGCTTGGCGGACTTTTTGGTCAAATTATACATTGGTGCAGCTAATTTAGCAAAATCTTTAACAAACTTTCGATAATATGATGCAAGACCCAAAAATTGTCTTAGTTCTTTTAATGACTTGGGAATTGGCCAGTTACTCACACAAGCCACTTTCTCAGGGTCACACGAAACTCCCGATTTTGATACAATATGGCCTAAAAACTTCACCTCACTTTTAAATAAAGTACATTTTGAAGGCCTTAGGGTCAAGCCATGCAATTCAAGAGGTGACAAAACTAAATCGAGATTGCGCAGGTGTTCATCAAAAGTGCGTGTGTAAACAATAATATCGTCCAAGTACGCCAAAACGCCATCCCATTCAATACCATTTAATACAACTCTCATTAAATGCTGAAAGGTTGCCGGCGCGTTTGCCAAGCCAAAGGGCATCACGTTAAATTCAAACAATCCTTTATGGCATGTAAACGCTGTTTTTTCCTTATCTTTTTCGTGCATAGGAATTTGCCAGTAGCCCGATTTCAAATCCAAAGTGGAAAAGTATCCACACCCGGACAGCTGATCAAGACTGTCGTCTATTCTTGGCAAGGGGTAACTGCACTTTTTAGTACAGTTATTGAGAGCACGGTAATCAACACAAAACCTAACACTGCCGTCTTTTTTCTTAACCAAAACAACTGGACTAGACCACGGCGACTTAGATGTGCTAATAACACCGTCATCCAGCATATCATCAACAAGTTTACCTACTTCTTGTTTTTGTTTTGTCGACATTCTTCGAGGCTGCTGACGTACAGGCATGGCATCGCCAGTATCAATGCTGTGTTTAATTACTTCAGTTCGACCCAAATCGGTTTTTGACAATGAAAAAGCCTTTTTGTGCTTTTTAATAATTTCATGCACTGCTTTTTTTTCTCCCTCGTTAAGGTTTAACTCATTTAATTTTAATTCCTCCCACAAAAGTAGAAGGTCAGCATCTTCACTACGTAAAGCCTCGAAAGAATGATCCTGAATCATAGGCACGGTTTCTAAAATACAAGCACAATCGTCAACACATGAACCCTTCGCAAAAACACTGATTTTCACAAGAACACCTATTTTAGCAACAATTACTCCCATAGGTAAACACTTAGCGGTGGGGGTAAAGTTGGCCATTCTGACTAGCACGGAGTTACCAAAAGTTTTTATCACTCCATTTCCACACATAATTTCGTATTTACCCAACAACGCTTCGTTTCTCTCGACATAAACGTCTGAGCCGTCACTAAACTCATGACCAATAATTTTGCAGGGCACCATCATTTCAGTAAACGGTGGTAATTTTAAAGTGTTAACCAGACTCGCATCAAAGGAAGACGGTGGGCTAAGCCGCTTTGTTAGGTGTAGGTTAACATCCCCAGCTTTTAAGACTTTTTGTTTGTAATCAACTACGCACTGTTGCTTTTGCAAGAAATCCAAACCTAAAATAAATGGTTCGGTCAGATTTTTACACACATACCCATCAAATGGTACTCGACAGTCCCCAATGGCAATAGAAACCTCAATCTTTCCTAACATAATGAGTGGTTCACCGCCAGCGCCGACAAACTTAATATCATTTGATACATTTAACAAGGTTGAAGAGTTAACCGGCGCGATGGTGCAGTGGTTAGAGCGTCCACATTGTAGTCGGTAGACCTGGGGTTCATTCCCTAAGTCGAGTCATACCAAAAGACTTTAAAAAATGGTATTCACAGCTTCCCTGCTTGGCGCTCAGCATAAAAAAGGGATAGTGTGGAGAACAAGCCGGCAAGCTTGCTTGTTGTGTCCTTGGGCAAGGCACTTAACGGGACGCCTCCACCTTTATGTGGCAGACAGGTGGCCCCACCCGTACTTCACCGGATTATAATTGTGAAGTTGCTAACCCAGCATGTCAAACCACTCTTGGGTACCCACCAGTGGCAGTCCGCCTTGTTGGTGGTGGGGCTACCAGTCACTCAAGACTGGTTCGAAATGGGCTGCCATCTTTCCTCTAGCCTAATATCAATTAGGTTGACGGCATGAACCTGAATTACCGTTCATGCCGTACCTCCATCCCAAGGAAGAGGAGGGGTAAACACACACACACACACACACACAGGTTGAAGAGTTACACGTTCGGTAAAATTCTTCAGATAATACTGTCACTGATGCAGCTGTATCTACTAACGCACACACATATTTATCGTTTACAATAATCTTAGCATATTTACAAAGTTCATCGTTGGTTGACGGCACATAATAAACATTTTTCTCCGGTTGGTTTCGTGCATTGGCTCGGTCAGCGTCGCGATCCACTTCTCGATTGCCGCCAAATTGCCGCCGTTTTTCTGGGCAATTTCTTTGAAGATGTCCGCTTTTTCCGCAAAAGTAACAAGTGATAACAGGTGTAGATCTCTGTTTGATACACATATCTCTGACATCCTGTACTTCTTTTCGCAAATCTGCAATTAGACCTTTCAATTCCTCGATCTCATTCTTTTGGTTGACTGATCTCTGAAGTCCGATGGCGGACAAAGCAGCGGAGTCATCCGGTAGAGTATTAGTACTCAAAGCTAATAGCTGCTTTGCGGTATCCAAAAATCTAGGACGGTCAGCTTGCGAATTTTTGGCCATTAAGCGGTCGACAAGATGCTTATCCCTCAACCCACTATTCAACACATTGTACAACACGTCGTTTTTTGTTTGGGCATCTTCCTTATCGGGATATGCAATCTCTCTCAGCTGATGGAGCGCAGCAACGTAACTGTGATTCGATTCTCCGATTGCCTGGCAGCGGCTAATCAACTGCTGCCGCGCTCTGTTTGACTGCTTAGCTCCACACGCTACTTCGGTTGCCTTTTGTTTTAACGCATCATACGACAATTCAGAGAGTTGTTTATCAGCTTCCTGCATTTCAAACTTCATAGTTTCTGGTAAGCTTGCCAAAAATGCATGGCGCTTTGCTGCGTCAGGCGCATCCACACTTTCGCAAAAGCTCTCAAACGACGCCAAAAATCCAATAAAACTTTCTCCTAGCAAATACTTCGGGGGCTGACAAAAGAAATTCATTGGGCGTGCTCGCCAGTGTTACGTTTCTTTCCTATAGCCTTGATTCTTCCTGACACAACCTTCAACCAGACTAAAAACGGATAAAAACGTATATTATTTAAAAGTTAGTGACAGGACGCCAGCGCCTACTCTTCACACATGTACCAACTTAACTGTCTCTCCCGTACTTCTCAAAGGCGTGCAATGCATGCCTTATCAGCATAATTAGAACACCGCACAGAGAACCCGCCCGAAGGCGAACTGCGCTATCAAAGCAACCCGCGTTCAAAACCAACGTGTAACAAAATAAAATAGTTTTTTCTTTCCAACTGATAAAAATGTACAGAGAAGATAACCGGAGACACAAAGAGCAGTGAAGCCAGACGGAACACCGAATGGAGAGAGGTTTTTGACAAATACGCTACAGCAAAGAATAACCGCATCCGGACAACAGCTCAAAAACCACAAAAATCCATTGTGTGGTCGCTCATAATTATTAAGGTATCCAAGCAGTTCCAGCTTGCTTCCTGTGTTGATACGCCTGCTAGAAAATCATTTCAACAACATCAAAGTGATTGGCAAGAGCTTGTATGACAGACCTTTATTGTGCCAGTACTATTACCAACGGTAGCATAGCAGGGAGTAGAGAATAGCAAGAGGAGGCGCTGTAAGTACGTCGTATCAGTTTTTATATTTTATTTGCAAGATTGTTTAGACCAGGGGTGGCCAACCTTTTCATTCCATGCGCCAATATTTTTCGCCATTAATTCAGATGCGCCACACAAACATTCATTTCTATTCATTGCTTTAAAACGTGTGGTAATATATATATATTTTGAAGTCAAAATAACGCCATATTCAGGAGTGATCTCAAAAAAAAAAACATCATCTGCAGCATCGCGGCCAAAAGAGCCATATTGGCCGCGATGTTGGAGATGACCTTTTTTTTTGGAGATCACCCCTGAATTGGCGAGAAAACTGCGGTTATCGCCTGATGCAGCCAAGGTACGATTACGAAGTAAACCTAGGAGTAATATTGTGACAACGAGCCTTTAGTATCAATATTTAAACTTCATTTATTTTCATGTTAAAGAAGCAATGCGCCACCTCTAACCATGCAATGCGCCACGTTTGGCGCATGCGCCATAGGTTGGCCACCCCTGGTTTAGACCATCAGTAGTTCGCTTGAACAAAATAATTGTTTCAGAATATTTACATAATTGAGCAAAACTTACTTCGATGACATTGAATTCTGCCCCTCTCAAGTATCACGTTTTATATGAGTTCTGATGATTTTTCGGTGACTGGGAAATTGGTGCTCAATTGATAATTATATTGCGTTCAAGCTTCGATTCTGCCAGCACACTGAATGAACGGTGGCCAAGTTGCTGAGATTATTTATTTTTACTTAAAATAATCAGGAGTTTGGATTTTGACAGCAACCTCTATTGCCACGAATTTTGATGGAATCCGATTTTTATTCAGATATTCGTGACAACTTCGAGTTGACCAAAAGTTTCCAGATCTGTAAACACGTACAATGAGGAAAACTGTTTTTGATGTTGCAAAGTCAATCTGACACTACGCGGAAATTACTTTAAAAACAGACAAAAAAAACAAAAGCGTGTTCGTTGACATGACTTTGAATAAAACTTGAAAAGTGTTTCGTCACAAAGCACTTGCCAAAAGGTACAGCTATGTTCTTATTTCCTTGTATTTGCTTACGTTGTTTTTGATTTGATATACACGGAAGCAGCCATCTTGCAGTAAGCAATGGGATCATCTTCGACTGTTGCAGTTTTAAACTGGTTTTCAAATCCAAATTAAAGCTGCCAGTGCTGATGATACAGCTAGTTTGGTCCACAAACACAAAATATAGTAGTGGTTAAAACGTACGCTCACAATCAGTGGACCTGAGTTTAATCCGTTAGCTTGCGTTCAATTCCATAATTATTGCAGATCTGCTATCAATTTCCTAGTCCAATCATGACCCCAAAATATCAAATATGGCATTGAACCGTCGAGGTGGTGTGTTGGTTAAAATGTTCACTTGACAATCGGTAGAACGGGGTTCAATTCTCTAATTGAGTCGTACTAAAACATTGATAATGATGTAACATTATCTCGTGTTTGGCGATCATCTAGGAGTAATGTAGAAACGGAAATATGAGGTTGACATTTCTTAGTTATCATAATAAAGAATGCGATGGGATTATGTCGTCTGACCGTGTAACCACTGTTGGCGCCAGAGCAATGTAGTGTTTACAGGCCTCCTACTTGGTGGCCAGCATTGAAAACGGTGAGGAGGATAGCATATCGAATCGAATTTTCTCAGTCACGACTACAACTAATCCTCGTACTCAACGCCGTTGTAATTAAATAAAACTCCAAATTTCCACGATATTTCACGTTGCAACTGTCTAGCAGGACGAACTGTTGTAAATATTCTTTACCAAACGCACGATATCACAAAACAATGTCGGGCACTTGCTTGCGACTCTTGCGTAGCTAAATATCGTTATGCAAGTGGGATCGTTGGCGCCCTCATACTGGTAATAAATGCTAAAGTGATTAACCGCTTAACCAGCTAGCACATCACACAGACCAGTAGCAAGTGACCGCTTGTCCTGTTATCATATGAAATATAAAGGGACATCTAGTTCAAAATTCGATTTTTTAATGGGAATAATAGACGGTTTACTGTAATCAAATCTACAAGCTGTTACTAAATCAATCTGTATAGCGATATTCCTTGAATTTTTAGAAGTGGTTACAATTGATCTGTGTCTGATAGTAATGTATCAAAAGAATTCATTATTGGATCCATTCAATCTCAGTATGCTAATAACAACGCTGGGAGTGCAATTCGAACTCGTATCCACACCAACCGTTGAACAAGATGATTGTGAGTTGCAGGTGTAGAGCATGACTTAACCGGAGCCAGCACCTAAACGAATATTCGCAACAGAATAAATTTGTTTCTTTATATTTTTTCACATGCATTACATCTCGTTCTGATGGCAATTGAAAAATTTTCGAACAATCGTTTTTTCATAATTATTGGTCTGTAGTTAACTTGGTTGATTGTTATCATTGGCGAATTTCGGACGAGATTATCACACGAACCGTTAAAACAAATTCACAGGCTTGTTTGTTGGTTTTGCAACACCAAAACATGTCCCCAACTCCAGGTAATGAAAGATCTAAACCATAGTTGGTGGTCAAACGTTTTTCAATTTAATTGAGATCAAATCATTTATTGTTCTACTGAGGTAAAACGTAACTAAAACTAATTGAAATATGAATGAATAACTCGATTCAACAATAATTAACTTTAAAAATTATACTGTGCTATCATCCAAGATTTAAACTGTCTCTTGTCAAACTTGCTATTGATAAAAAGTTACAATTTGACTCGCTAGATGACCTCAAAGACCAGAAAATATTACAGACGATATTCTTAAACAAGGGGCATGCTCCCTGCGGTAGCCTCGCGGTTCATCAAGAACTGCTCGATGAAAAAGCGCTCCATAGACGAAGCGCTTCATGTAGGTTTCGAGACTAATTGTGCGATAATGACCAGAAAACTGGCGGTCATTCAAAATAATAATACGTTGTCACGAATTATAATATGAGCGACGCAAGTTGTTGTAGATCTTACCAAACGGGAAGCGTCTTAAAAAGTTAAAAAAACCCTGAGCTACAGTCTAAACCACTACATGGCGTCAAAGAGCAAAATTAACTACGTTGGATATACGAATGCATTGCATTTCATTACATTATGATGTTTTGACCACTTGTAGTGAGCAAAATTAACTGCATTGCAGCAAATATTTGCACTACAGTTATCAAAACAAATGCGCTGTAAATGATATAATTAACATTGGAAATTCAAACGAATCATTGATGACAATAAACAGTCGCAACCTGAATATTGTATAATCTATATTTTCATTTTTAGAAACACGATGATGAGTGCTTGCATTTGTCAAATTTACTTGATTACTTTTCATAAGTTAATATGATTTTTACATATGCTCAAGGTTTATTGAACAACGAGATTAATCTGTCAGCCAGATAAGTCTTATATTAAACAACAAAGGTTTTCCTGCCTGTTATGTTTCAAAAATCATTTACCAAAGATTTTGTATTTAATTCATGAAAACGGTATCAAAACTAAATGCACTTTTTTCTTTATTCGGGTAGTCAGATCTAATTTCTAGACACCCGTCGGTCAATCAGTATGTTTGTAGGGGCGACCAGCAGTGAGATTAAATTTTGTATTTCGTCGGGTGTTTACAAAGGGACACTTCGAGACGATAAGCACATGTCAACTGGATGCGCTTGTTGCTAGGCCATATTTCTGCGTTACACCTATGACCAATTCTCGTAAAACATCAATTAAGTCTGATTGTAGCTACTTTTGACAGACACTGGCCACGAAATCCTTGATACGATGGCGTAGTGGTTAGAGCGTCCGCTTCGCAGTCGGTAGACCTGGGGTTCATTCCCCTGGTCGAGTCATACCAAAAGACTTTAAAAAATGGTATCTATGGCTTCCCTGCTTGGCGCTCGGCATTTATGGGAGGTTGTGGAGAACAAGCCGGCAAGTTCGCTTGTTGTGTCCTTGGGCAAGGCACTTAACGGGATGCCCCATCTTTATGTGGAAGACAGGTGGCCCATAAAACCTCGAAAAAGGCAACTCCCAAGCGAGTGCGGACTTCCCGTCCAAAGTATAGCGATACAATTCGCTTTCTCGTGAATGGAGGATAAAAATGGCAAATAAAACAAAAACAAACAGAGTTTCAATGAGTTGGCACGATTGGAACGCACTGTTTGACCACTTCTTGTTCAAGCGTTTTTGGGCTCATTGTCTACTCAAGCATTCGTTTTGTGCTGTTCGCTAGAGCGGTTTTCTCGATTTCAGATCTGTGAACACCAGAATTAAGATTTTAGATGTGACCACACAATTGAATTGAACCCAGGTCTTTAGACTGGAGATTGATTCTTTAACTAATCCATCATCACGCGTTTGTGGACCAAACCAGCTCTATCTTCCTCCATGGTAGCTTCACCCTGGATCTGAACACAGGTTTACATTTATAAAAGTAGTTGATGAACAGAGAATCAGCACATTGCTCACTGCAAAATGACTACTTCCCTGTTAATTAAACTAAAAATAACGAAAGCAACTACAAGGAAGTAAGAACGTGTCTGCACCGTTTGTCAAGGGCTCGCTGAAACTCTTTCAAAGTTTAATTTCAAGTTCTGTTTAATTAGTAATTCAACCAACACTTTTTGGGTTTTCCGTTATATTTTTAACTTAAATATTTCAATCATTTCCGTGTTGTTAGAGCAAACCAGCGCATCAACGAAAGCAGATGAATATTTGTTTTAATCTTAAATCGGCTCGTACCGCACGTAGATACCTGAACAAGATAGCATTTAAACAACTTTACTTGTTGATGCAGAACTTACTTCAATATGGCTTTGAAAAATTGTGTGAAGAAAATTTTCCACGATGTCCCTGTTATTTTGTTCTGATTGGCAGACTTACATAAAACAATGCTTCAGATTGGCAGCAGTTCCTGGAGTCGAAATGCATTGAGTTTGAAAACACGACGCGACTCTGAACACAATAAATGACGTTTGATATTTTACCTGGGTTGGATCCACGGAATTTCATGGTGACATGGTATATTTCTCCCCTGCTACGCCAATGACTGCATGACACTTCAGCAGCACAATGAAATTTTACGTAAGGGATCAAGGAGCTCACATAAACTTTACGGGCACCTTCGAAAAAGTTTCTCAAGGCTTCAATGGCCGGGAAGTTCACCGATTCCTATAGTTTTCCTAGGTGCATCCTTGATCATCGCACATAAAACAGTTCATTTACTTTGTCCCAGTGAGCTGCAATCAAGGATTTGCAATTTGTTTTGCAATTTGCAATCAAGGTCCGCCGAATGCCGTGGCAAAATTTTTTAAAACAGTTTTTTAATTTTTTAATAAAACTTTGGGTCCCCTAAACCAGAAGTTCCCACTCGGGAATCCTTGTGTTTCTGGGAGTACCAGATTAGATTTCAAGGAACACAAACATTTATTACTTTTACTTATTAACGTCAGCAAATATTTCACTGAATATTATAGAGCCTACAAAGAATGCACCAACGAAAATGTGGGTACGGCCATCAATAATGTTTGGAAGTTCATACTCTAATCATCCATCTTTACCTCAATTTTACCACATGAACAGCGTTTTATGGCAAAATTAGACAATGAGACATGCAATTATGATCGGTTGCCTAATTGAGTTAAATATTTTTAGATACGCTCTGCTAAATCACGCCCACTTTACAGATTGTGCTTCATTACACGATGTGTTTTTAACCAACTTAAATAGCAAATCTCTAAATTGTAGTTTAGAAACCAAAACACATACATCCGTAGTCTCAGGTCATATTAGTACACTTCACGGTTTGAGTTTTTTGTTTCTTTATTAAAACGAAATAGAATTGACTTCACTCACGTCAATGTACGAAACGCGACAATTACATGTTTTTCAAGTTGAAGTCACGCATTTTAAAAATAACGTGACGCAAAGTTCACTTTTATTAAAATCGTGATATTTCTGTGATCGAAACTATGCTGCAGCGAATGTCACGCGCATACACCGACGAAACTTGAACTTTTACCAGGCAATTCGTTATCCGGGAGTCATTTATTTTAAGATATTATGATAATAATCGGATCTTTTATAGAAAGCCACCGCGACTAATACAAAAATGGGAGATTTGAGAAAAACACCCCCACCACATTTGAAGTACTGCAGATTTTAGGGTTAGAGTTAGGGTTAGAACAAAATATTAGCTTACATCACTGAATTACATCATGGAATAAAAATCCTAACTGAATAAGAGCGGTGGCGGGGGCTTTCTACAAAAGACCCTAATAATGTTATAACGATCATAAAAAATTTCTATAAGGAATTAAAAAATCACTGCTCAAGCGTAACCAGAAGCGAAAATGATCTCTTCTAATCTTCCTAGGATGCATTTTTAGATGACTACTAAAATGCTGCTTGTACAACTCAAATCCTTCAGTCAGCTTTTTTCTAGGTCGCGTTATTGAGTACGTGAAATCTCAATATAATTTTGCAATGAGTCTTTATCGATGCTGTGTACTATCACGTAACTATCGGAAATCTCTATCAAATTCAACCGAAAACCTAGATTTGATGTTATATTGGGCCAGTAAAAGCAGTTACCTGCTTAGCATTCACAAAAATAATGTCGAAAAAAAGCAATTCAATGACGATTAGATTTGGTTTTACTTACAATATTGAACGTTATGGCGTATTATAAGTTGCCATGCCATGGTTCTCCCATATTGACCTCGACACCAACGGCAACCTCATGAAAAGCTTTCATTTTCCGTTCTCTTTTTTCAAAAATCTTTGATGAGCTAGTGACTGATCGTGATGAAAGTGATTGAATCTCTTCATGTATCTGACAAAAATTATAGAGATCTATGACTTTGGTATAGTATTTAACGGGATCTTTCGTCTTCCCATTGTAAGAATCCCATCGCTTTCTACCACATTCATCAATGTAAACAAAATCAAAAGTAATCCTTATTAAATTCGTTTTTTTTTTGTCATTATTAATCAACAATGCTGAATAGATATTGGCTTTACTGAATCTAGTGCAAATTAAGAATACCAATCGACCACATTTCATGTAGAATTTATTTAGCCATTGAAGCTTTTTCTCGGACAGCAAGTGTAAAAGCTCTTGTTATCACATACACTCAGGCAGAGATACGCAAAAGTCCTTGTATTTCCTCAAAATTTCTAAAAAGTTCGTAATGTTGTAAATTAAAATTTTGTTTATCATTTCGAGATGACGTCTAAATTTTCAATCCTATTTTGAATCAGTCTTGACATTTGTCAATCATTTAATCCTCACCTCAGTTTATATTTCTGACAAGGCAATGAGGATAGTGCTTTGAGGAAACTAGTAACACGACAATCAACCGCAGAGTCATGAATTTAGAACTGCGGATACGCTTCATATCCCGATGCTATAACGTTTCAATCGAATCAAGATCACGAGATTCATAAAATCATATTGCTTCGAAGTATGTCACTCATGTTAAACCACGCTACTATCGCTTATTTTCACGTCCGTGCACGAAATGATAGCAATTATTTAGAGAACAACTTGTATCAGATTTACTACGGAGTTAGCAGAATTGGTAGCACAGAGCATTTTTATGACAAATCTGCAACCAACCTGGGGAAATTGTCGTGTAATGCCAGTGCCAAAAAGTCTCACAACAACGTAGCTGTGGTAAAACTCGAGACCACGCGCACTACCTTCATTAACGGGCCCCACCAGCTCAACAGTGTGGCTGATTTTTAGAAACGAACGGGTAAACGAAACTCGCAAGTTTTGTGAAAAGTTCCAGAAGTTTTTGAATTAACGTCTTTTAATATTAATTGAAACAGTTTTTCTTTTTCCAACTAATTAAATATGTACCGAGAGGATAACTGGAGACACAAAGAACAGTAAAGCTAGACGATAAACCGGATTGGAGAGATGTTCTCGACAAGCACCCTTCAACAAAAAGGGCCACATCTGGACAACAGCGCAAAAACCAGAAAAATCCACGGTGTTGTTGCTCATAGTTATGAGGTTATGCCTTCAGTTCCAGATTGATTCCTGTGTTGATACGTCTGCGGGAAAATTGTATTAGGAAACGATAATTGTATTGCGCTCAAACTTCGATTCTGCCAGCACACTGAATGAACTGTGGCCAAGTTGCTGAGAGGATTTTTTATCAAGGTAAATAGCACAGAAATTATCAGGAGTTTGGATTTTGACAGCAACCTCTATTGCCACGAATTTTGATGGAATCCGATTTTTATTCAGATATTCGTGACAACTTCGAGTTGACCAAAAGTTTCCAGATCTGTAAACACGTACAATGAGGAAAACTGTTTTTGATGTTGCAAAGTCAATCTGACACTACGCGGAAATTACGTTAAGAACAGACAAAAAAAACAAAAGCGTGTTCGTTGACATGACTTTGAATAAAACTTGAAAAGTGTTTCGTCACCAAGCACTTGCCAAAAGGTACAGCTTTGTTCTTATTTCCTTGTATTTGCTTACGTTGTTTTTGATTTAATATACTCGGAAGCAGCCATCTTGCAGTAAGTAATGGGATCATCTTCAACCGTTACAGTTGTAAAGAGATCTTCAAATCCAAATTAAAGCTGCCAGTGCTGATGATACAGCTAGTTTGGTCCACAAACACAAAATATAGTAGTGGTTAAAACGTACGCTTACAGTTAGTCGACCTGCATTTAATTCTTGCGTTAGTTAGCTTGCGTTCAATTCCATAATTATTGCAGATCTGCTATCAATTTCCTAGTCCAATCATAACTAAAAACAACAAATATGGCGTTGAACTGTGATAATAGTGTGTTGGTTAGAACGTCCACTTGATAGGCGATACAACGGGGTTCAATTCTCTAGTCGATTTATACAAAAGATTTTAATAACAATTACAATTACTCCCGTTTGGCGATCATCTAGGAGTAATGTAGAAACGGAAATATGAGGTTGACATTTCTTAGTTATCATAATAAAGAATGCGATGGGATTATGTCGTCTGACCGTGTAACCACTGTTGGCGCCAGAGCAATGTAGTGTTTACAGGCCTCCTGCTTGGTGACCAGCATTGAAAACAGTGAGGAGGATGGAATATCGAATCGAATTTTCTCAGTCACGACTACAGCTTATCCTGGTACTCAACGCCGTTGTAGTCAAATAAAACTCCAAATTTCCACGATATTTCACGTTGCAACTGTCTAGCAGGACGAACTGTTGCAAGCATTCCTTATCAAACGCACGATATCACAAAACAATGTCGGGCACTTGCTTGCGACTCTTGCATAGCTAAATATCGTTATGCAAGTGGGATCGTTGGCGCCCTCATACTGGTAATAAATACTACAGTGACTAACCGCTTAACCAGCTAGCACATCACACAGACCAGCAGCAAGCGACTGCTTGGTCCTGTTATCATATGAAATATAATGGAGCATCCAGTACAAAATTCGATTTTTTAATGGGAATGATAGACGGTTTACTGCAACCAAATGTACAAGCTGTTACTGAATCGTCTGTACAGCGATGTCCCATAAATTTTTAGAAGTGGTTACAATTGATCTGTGTCTGATAGTAATGTATCAAAAGAATTCATTATTGGATCCAATCAATCTCAGTATGCTAATAACAACGCTGGGAGTGCAATTCGAACTCGTATCCACACCAACCGTTGAACAAAATGATTGTGAGTTGCAGGTGTAGAGCATGACCTAACCGGAACCAGCACCTAAACGGAATCAAATATTCTACCTCGGCGGCCGGTGTTACTGATTCTACTGTATGAATTAACGTGGCCTTAACTCAAGTGGAATACTAAAATCACTGTCATATTAGCTTGATGTGTCGTCAAGGCAATATGCCAATCAAGGTGACAGCGTCTCGTTAAATTACATGATAGAATAGATGCATCAACTCGCTATTGGGACGAACACTAACATCAAGTATTGCTTCTAATTCCACATCAAGTTGCGTTTTATTAAGAGCCTCCCCAGCACTAAGTATTATTTAGGTTTTCGCAGCACTAAGTATCATTGAGGTTTTCCCAGCACTAACTATCATTGAGGTATCCCCAGCACTAACTATCATTGAGGTATCATCCGCACTAAGTATTATTGAGTTATCCCTAGAGATAAGCATTATTGAGGTATCCCCAGCACTAAGTATCATTGAGTTATCCCCAGCATTAAGTATTTTTGAGATATCCCCAGCACCAACTATTATTGAGGTATCCCCAGCACCAACTATTATTGAGGTATCCCAAGTACTAAGTATTCATGAGGTATCCCCAAACTAAGTATTATTGAGATATCCCCAGCACTAAGTATTATTGAGATTCTTTAGCACTAAGTATTATTGAGGTATCCCCAGCATTACATATTTTTGAGGTATTCCCAGCTCTAAGTATCATTGAGGTATCACCAGCACTTAGTATCATTGAGATATCCCCAAACTAAGTATTATTGAGATATCACCAGCACTAAATATTTTTGAGATATCACCAGCACGCGATTGCGTAGTGTTTAGAGCGTCCGCTTCGCAGTCGGTAGACCTGGGGTTCATTCCCCTTGTCGAGTCATACCAAAAGACTTTAAAAAATGGTATCCCCAACTTCCCTGCTTGGCGCTCGGAATTTAGGGGAGGTTGTGAAGAACAAGCCGGCAAGTTCGCTTGTTGTGTCCTTGGGCAAGACACTTGACGGGACGCCTCCGCCTTTATGTGGAAGACAGGTGGCCCATAAACCTCGAAAAAGGCGACTCCCAAGCGAGTGCAGACTTCCCGTCCAAAGTATAGCGATACAATTCGCTTTCTCGTGAATGGAGGATAAATATGGAAAATAAATAAAAAAAAATAAACTAAGTATCATTGAGGTATCCCCAGCACTAAGTATTATTGAGATCCCTTAGCACTAAGTATTATTAAGTTATTCCCTGTACTAAATATTGTTGAGGTATTTCCAGCACTAAGTATTATTGAGGTATCCCCAGCACTTAGTATCATTGAGGTATCCCCGAACTAGGTATTATTGAGGTATCCCCAGCACTAAGTATTATTGAGATATCACCAGCACTAAGTATCATTGAGGTATTCCCAGCACTAAGTATTATTTAGATATTCCCAGCACTAAGTGTTATTGAGATATCCCCAGCACTAAGTATTATTGAGATCCCTTAGCACTAAGTATTTTTGAGGTATTCCCAGCGCTAAGTATTGTTGAGTTATCCCCAGCACTTAGTATTATTGAGGTATGCCCAGCACCAAGTATCATTGAGGTATCCCCAACACTAAGTGTTATTGAGGTATCCCCAACACTAAGTGTTATTGAGGTATTGCCAGCATTAAGTATCATTGAGATCTCCCCAGCACTAAGTATTATTAAGATCTCCCCAGCACTAAGTATCCTTGAGGTATCTGCAGCACACAATAACGGTGTAGCCAGAGCCGTTCACCAAATTTCCTGGTTCTGACTTTATGTTAAGTTTTTTCAAAACAAAATGCCATAACTTCTTTGAGTCTCTGGTTTAATGAGAATCATGCATTACGGGAATTATTTTTCAGGATTTTTTGTCAAACTCTTGATTTTATTGCTTTAAATTAGCAAATTTTGAGTTTTCCCAAAGCTAGATCTTTGTTCGTAACTGAATAAATTTATTTCTCTATATTTTTTCACAAGCCTTTTACCTTGTTCTAATGGCGATTAAAAGATTTCTAAACAATCGTTTTTTCATAATTATTGGTCTGTAGATGATTTGGTAGATTGTTATCATTGGCGAATTTAGGACGAGATTATCACACAAACCGTTGTGAGAAATACACAGGTTTGTTTGTTCTGCAACACCAAAACATGTCCCCAACCTCAGGAAATGAAAGACCTAAATCATAGTTGGTGGTCAAACCTTTTTTAAATCATTTGTTGTTCTATTGAGGTAAAACGTAACTAAAACTAATTGAAATATGAATAAATAACTCGATTCAACAATAATTAACTTTAAAAATTATACTATGCCATCAACCAAGATTCAAATTGCCTCATGTCAAACTCGCTATTCATATAAAGTTACAATTTGACTCGCTAGATGACCTCAAAAACCAAAACACGTTACAGCCGATATTCTTAAACAGGGAGCATGCTCCCTGCAGGAGTCTCGGAGTTTATCAAGGGGTGCTTGAAGCTAGAGCTACTTAATCATCCTATAAATAAATGAGAAACTTTTGAGAAAAAGCGCTCCATAGACGAAGCGCTTCATGTAGGTTTCGAGACTAATTGTGTGGTAATGACCAGAAAACTGGCTGTCATTCAAAATAATAGTACGTTGTCACGAATTATGAGGGAACTAAGTTGTTGTTGATCTTACCAAATGAGCGACCCAAGTTTTTGTAGATCTTGCCAAAAGAGGAGCCAGTTGTATTTAATTCATGAAAACGGTATCAAAACTAAATGCACTTTTTTCTTTATTCGGGTAGTCAGATCTAATTTCTAGACACCCGTCGGTCAATCAGTATGTTTGTAGGGGCGACCAGCAGTGAGATTAAATTTTGTATTTCGTCGGGTGTTTACAAAGGGACACTTCGAGACGATAAGCACATGTCAACTGGATGCGCTTGTTGCTAGGTCATATTTCTGCGTTACACCTATGACCAATTCTCGTAAAATATCAATTAAGTCTGATTGTAGCTACTTTTGACAGACACTGGCCACGAAATCCTTGATACAGAGTTTCAATGAGTTGGCACAATTGGAACGCACTGTTTGACTACTTCTTGTTCCAACGTTATTGGGCTCATTGTCTACTCAAGCATTCGTTTTGTGCTGTTCGCTAGAGCGGTTTTCTCGATTTCAGATCTGTGAACACCAGAATTAAGATTTTAGATGTGACCACACAATTGAATTGAACCCAGGTCTTTAGACTGGAGATTGATTCTTTAACTAATCCATCATCACGCGTTTGTGGACCAAACCAGCTCTATCTTCCTCCATGGTAGCTTCACCCTGGATCTGAACACAGGTTTACATTTATAAAAGTAGTTGATGAACAGAGAATCAGCACATTGCTCACTGCAAAATGACTACTTCCCTGTTAATTAAACTAAAAATAACGAAAGCAACTACAAGGAAGTAAGAACGTGTCTGCACCGTTTGTCAAGGGCTCGCTGAAACTCTTTCAAAGTTTAATTTCAAGTTCTGTTTAATTAGTAATTCAACCAACACTTTTTGGGTTTTCCGTTATATTTTTAACTTGAATATTTCAATCATTTCCGTGTTGTTAGAGCAAACCAGCGCATCAACGAAAGCAGATGAATATTTGTTTTAATCTTAAATCGGCTCGTACCGCACGTAGATACCTGAACAAGATATCATTTAAACAACTTTACTTGTTGATGCAGAACTTACTTCAATATGGCTTTGAAAAATTGTGTGAAGAAAATTCTTCAGTGTTGACGGTACAGCTAGTTTCGTCCACAAACACAAAATATAGTAGTGGTTAAAACGTACGCTTACAGTTAGTGGACCTGAGTTTAATCCGTTAGTTTGGGTTCAACTCCATCATTATTGTAAAGCTGCTATCAATTTCCTAGTCCAATCATAACTAAAAACAACAAATATGGCATCCAACCGTAGAGGTGGTTTGTTGGTTAGAACGTCCACTTGACAATATGTAGAACGGGGTTCAATTCTCTAATTGAGTCGTACTAAAACATTGATAATGATGTAACATTATTTCGTGTTTGGCGATCATCTAGGAGTAATGTAGAAACGGAAATATGAGGTTGACATTTCTTAGTTATCATAATAAAGAATGCGATGGGATTATGTCGTCTGACCGTGTAACCACTGTTGGCGCCAGAGCAATGTAGTGTTTACAGGCCTCCTACTTGGTGGTCAGCATTGAAAACAGTGAGGAGGATAGAATATCGAATCGAATTTTCTCAGTCACGACTACAACTTATCCTGGTACTCAACGCCGTTGTAGTCAAATAAAACTCCAAATTTCCACGATATTTCACGTTGCAACTGTCTAGCAGGACGAACTGTTGCAAGCATTCCTTATCAAACGCACGATATCACAAAACAATGTCGGGCACTTGCTTGCGACTCTTGCATAGCTAAATATCGTTATGCAAGTGGGATCGTTGGCGCCCTCATACTGGTAATAAATACTACAGTGACTAACCGCTTAACCAGCTAGCACATCACACAAACCAGCAGCAAGCGACTGCTTGGTCCTGTTATCATATCAAATATAATGGAGCATCCAGTACAAAATTCGATTTTTTAATGGGAATGATAGACGGTTTACTGCAACCAAATGTACAAGCTGTTACTGAATCGTCTGTACAGCGATGTCCCATAAATTTTTAGAAGTGGTTACAATTGATCTGTGTCTGATAGTAATGTATCAAAAGAATTCATTATTGGATCCATTCAATCTCAGCATGCTAATAACAACGCTGGGAGTGCAATTCGAACTCGTATCCACACCAACCGTTGAACAAAATGATTGTGAGTTGCAGGTGTAGAGCATGACCTAACCGGAGCCAGCACCTAAACGGAATCAAATATTCTACCTCGGCGGCCGGTGTTACTGATTCTACTATATGAATTAACGTGGCCTTAATTCAAGTGGAATACTAAAATCACTGTCATATTAGCTTGATGTGTCGTCAAGGCAATATGCCAATCAAGGTGACAGCGTCTCGTTAAATTACATGATAGAATAGATGCATCAACTCGCTATTGGGACGAACACTAACATCAAGTATTGCTTCTAATTCCACATCAAGTTGCGTTTTATTAAGAGCCTCCCCAGCACTAAGTATTATTTAGGTTTTCGCAGCACTAAGTATCATTGAGGTTTTCCCAGCACTAACTATCATTGAGGTATCCCCAGCACTAACTATCATTGAGGTATCATCCGCACTAAGTATTATTGAGTTATCCCTAGAGATAAGCATTATTGAGGTATCCCCAGCACTAAGTATCATTGAGTTATCCCCAGCATTAAGTATTTTTGAGATATCCCCAGCACCAACTATTATTGAGGTATCCCCAGCACCAACTATTATTGAGGTATCCCAAGTACTAAGTATCCATGAGGTATCCCCAAACTAAGTATTATTGAGATATCCCCAGCACTAAGTATTATTGAGATTCTTTAGCACTAAGTATTATTGAGGTATCCCCAGCATTACATATTTTTGAGGTATTCCCAGCTCTAAGTATCATTGAGGTATCACCAGCACTTAGTATCATTGAGATATCCCCAAACTAAGTATTATTGAGATATCACCAGCACTAAATATTTTTGAGATATCACCAGCACGCGATTGCGTAGTGGTTAGAGCGTCCGCTTCGCAGTCGGTAGACCTGGGGTTCATTCCCCTTGTCGAGTCATACCAAAAGACTTTAAAAAATGGTATCCCCAACTTCCCTGCTTGGCGCTCGGAATTTAGGGGAGGTTGTGAAGAACAAGCCGGCAAGTTCGCTTGTTGTGTCCTTGGGCAAGACACTTGACGGGACGCCTCCGCCTTTATGTGGAAGACAGGTGGCCCATAAACCTCGAAAAAGGCGACTCCCAAGCGAGTGCAGACTTCCCGTCCAAAGTATAGCGATACAATTCGCTTTCTCGTGAATGGAGGATAAATATGGAAAATAAATAAAAAAAAATAAACTAAGTATCATTGAGGTATCCCCAGCACTAAGTATTATTGAGATCCCTTAGCACTAAGTATTATTAAGTTATTCCCTGTACTAAATATTGTTGAGGTATTTCCAGCACTAAGTATTATTGAGGTATCCCCAGCACTTAGTATCATTGAGGTATCCCCGAACTAGGTATTATTGAGGTATCCCCAGCACTAAGTATTATTGAGATATTCCTAGCACTAAGTATTATTGAGGTATTTCCATATCTAAGTATTATTTAGATATTCCCAGCACTAAGTGTTATTGAGATATCCCCAGCACTAAGTATTATTGAGATCCCTTAGCACTAAGTATTTTTGAGGTATTCCCAGCGCTAAGTATTGTTGAGTTATCCCCAGCACTTAGTATTATTGAGGTATGCCCAGCACCAAGTATCATTGAGGTATCCCCAACACTAAGTGTTATTGAGGTATCCCCAACACTAAGTGTTATTGAGGTATTGCCAGCATTAAGTATCATTGAGATCTCCCCAGCACTAAGTATTATTAAGATCTCCCCAGCACTAAGTATCCTTGAGGTATCTGCAGCACACAATAACGGTGTAGCCAGAGCCGTTCACCAAATTTCCTGGTTCTGACTTTATGTTAAGTTTTTTCAAAACAAAATGCCATAACTTCTTTGAGTCTCTGGTTTAATGAGAATCATGCATTACGGGAATTATTTTTCAGGATTTTTTGTCAAACTCTTGATTTTATTGCTTTAAATTAGCAAATTTTGAGTTTTCCCAAAGCTAGATCTTTGTTCGTAACTGAATAAATTTATTTCTCTATATTTTTTCACAAGCCTTTTACCTTGTTCTAATGGCGATTAAAAGATTTCTAAACAATCGTTTTTTCATAATTATTGGTCTGTAGATGATTTGGTAGATTGTTATCATTGGCGAATTTAGGACGAGATTATCACACAAACCGTTGTGAGAAATACACAGGTTTGTTTGTTCTGCAACACCAAAACATGTCCCCAACCTCAGGAAATGAAAGACCTAAATCATAGTTGGTGGTCAAACCTTTTTTAAATCATTTGTTGTTCTATTGAGGTAAAACGTAACTAAAACTAATTGAAATATGAATAAATAACTCGATTCAACAATAATTAACTTTAAAAATTATACTATGCCATCAACCAAGATTCAAATTGCCTCATGTCAAACTCGCTATTCATATAAAGTTACAATTTGACTCGCTAGATGACCTCAAAAACCAAAACACGTTACAGCCGATATTCTTAAACAGGGAGCATGCTCCCTGCAGGAGTCTCGGAGTTTATCAAGGGGTGCTTGAAGCTAGAGCTACTTAATCATCCTATAAATAAATGAGAAACTTTTGAGAAAAAGCGCTCCATAGACGAAGCGCTTCATGTAGGTTTCGAGACTAATTGTGTGGTAATGACCAGAAAACTGGCTGTCATTCAAAATAATAGTACGTTGTCACGAATTATGAGGGAACTAAGTTGTTGTTGATCTTACCAAATGAGCGACCCAAGTTTTTGTAGATCTTGCCAAAAGAGGAGCCAGTTGTATTTAATTCATGAAAACGGTATCAAAACTAAATGCACTTTTTTCTTTATTCGGGTAGTCAGATCTAATTTCTAGACACCCGTCGGTCAATCAGTATGTTTGTAGGGGCGACCAGCAGTGAGATTAAATTTTGTATTTCGTCGGGTGTTTACAAAGGGACACTTCGAGACGATAAGCACATGTCAACTGGATGCGCTTGTTGCTAGGTCATATTTCTGCGTTACACCTATGACCAATTCTCGTAAAATATCAATTAAGTCTGATTGTAGCTACTTTTGACAGACACTGGCCACGAAATCCTTGATACAGAGTTTCAATGAGTTGGCACAATTGGAACGCACTGTTTGACCACTTTTTGTTCCAACGTTATTGGGCTCATTGTCTACTTAAGCATTCGTTTTGTGCTGTTCGCTAGAGCGGTTTTCTCGATTTCAGATCTGTGAACACCAGAATTAAGATTTTAGATGTGACCACACAATTGAATTGAACCCAGGTCTTTAGACTGGAGATTGATTCTTTAACTAATCCATCATCACGCGTTTGTGGACCAAACCAGCTCTATCTTCCTCCATGGTAGCTTCACCCTGGATCTGAACACAGGTTTACATTTATAAAAGTAGTTGATGAACAGAGAATCAGCACATTGCTCACTGCAAAATGGCTACTTCCGCGTTAATTAAACTAAAAATAACGAAAGCAACTACAAGGAAGTAAGAACGTGTCTGCACCGTTTGTCAAGGGCTCGCTGAAACTCTTTCAAAGTTTAATTTCAAGTCATGTTCATGTAGTAACCATTTCCGTTATATTTTTAACTTAAATATTTCAATCATTTCCGTGTTGTTTGAGCAAACCAGCGCATCAACGAAAGCAGATGAATATTTGTTTTAATCTTAAATCGGCTCGTACCGCACGTAGATACCTGAACAAGATATCATTTAAACAACTTTACTTGTTGATGCAGAACTTACTTCAATATGGCTTTGAAAAATTGTGTGAAGAAAATTCTTCAGTGTTGACGGTACAGCTAGTTTCGTCCACAAACACAAAATATAGTAGTGGTTAAAACGTACGCTTACAGTTAGTGGACCTGCATTTAATCCGTTAGTTTGGGTTCAACTCCATCATTATTGTAAAGCTGCTATCAATTTCCTAGTCCAATCATAACTAAAAACAACAAATATGGCATCCAACCGTAGAGGTGGTTTGTTGGTTAGAACGTCCACTTGACAATCGGTAGAACGGGGTTCAATTCTCTAATTGAGTCGTACTAAAACATTGATAATGATGTAACATTATCTCGTGTTTGGCGATCATCTAGGAGTAATGTAGAAACGGAAATATGAGGTTGACATTTCTTAGTTATCATAATAAAGAATGCGATGGGATTATGTCGTCTGACCGTGTAACCACTGTTGGCGCCAGAGCAATGTAGTGTTTACAGGCTTCCTGCTTGGTGACCAGCATTGAAAACAGTGAGGAGGATGGAATATCGAATCGAATTTTCTCAGTCACGACTACAACTTATCCTGGTACTCAACGCCGTTGTAGTCAAATAAAACTCCAAATTTCCACGATATTTCACGTTGCAACTGTCTAGCAGGACGAACTGTTGCAAGCATTCCTTATCAAACGCACGATATCACAAAACAATGTCGGGCACTTGCTTGCGACTCTTGCATAGCTAAATATCGTTATGCAAGTGGGATCGTTGGCGCCCTCATACTGGTAATAAATACTACAGTGACTAACCGCTTAACCAGCTAGCACATCACGCAAACCAGCAGCAAGCGACTGCTTGGTCCTGTTATCATATGAAATATAAAGTATCATCTAGTACAAAATTCGATTTTTTAATGGGAATGATAGACGGTTTACTGTGACCAAATCTACAAGCTGTACAGCGATATCCCATAAATTTTTAGAAGTGGTTGCATTGATCTTTAGCTCATAGTAATGTATCAAAAGAATTCATTATTGGATCCATTCAATCTCAGCATGCTAATAACAACGCTGGGAATGCAATTCGAACTCGTATCCACACCAACCGTTGAACAAGATGATTGTGAGCTGTAGGAGTAGAGCATGACTAAACCGGAACCAGCACCTAAACGGAATCGAATATTCTACCTCGGCGGCCGGTGTTATTAATTCTACTATATGAATTAACGTGGCCTTAATTCAAGTGCAATACTAAAATCACTGTCATAATAGCGTGATATATCATCAAGGCAATATGCCAATCAAGGTGACAGCGTCTCGTTAAATTACATGATAGAATAGATGCATCAACTCGCTATTGGGACGAACACTAACATCAAGTATTGCTTCTAATTTCACATCAAGTTGCGTTTTCTTTAAAGGTATACCCAGCTCAATGGAAAGGCATAGTCACAGCCTCTCACCAAATTTCCTGGTTCTGACTGTATTTTAAGCTCTTGTAGAGTAAAATGTGAAAACTTCTTTGAGCAGCTGACGAGATTAGAACTGTGCATTGCAGGAATTATTTTCTTAGGATTTTTTTGTCAAGCTTTCAATTTTATTGCTTTAAATTAGCAAATTTTGAGTTTCATCGAAGCTTTAACCCTGTATGCAACTGAAGATATTTATTTGTTTAATGATAAAGAGAAGTGACGCGATTCCTTGGAATCTTGTTGCTCTACGATCGTGGCTCTTAACTTTTTTTCTACTTTTAAGTAAATTTGCTTGTGACGTAACAAATAATTAATTGCTAGCATATCATCAAAGCTAGTAAAAATGCATTTTCACAAATGAATAAATCTACCTCAAACTTACTTCAAGGAGTAAATTACCCCTGGATAAGCAATGCTCTTCTATTTGAAGTCAACCTTGCTTTGTGCAAATTTATTATTTCTTGCAAGCATAGGCAAATTCCTACAATTAAGCAGCTTTGAGATAGTAGTTTCATACATTAGTTATTGAAGCACAAGATCAATTTTAGTTGATTTTGATCAGAGATATTCCGCCTATCCAACTCCGACATATCCGAGCGATTCCGTTTCTGTTGCTAAGAACTCAAAAGATGTGACTGAAAAAACTAAATCAGCTCGAAACTTTATTTATACATTAATACGCTAATATTAATACGCTAATAACATTAATACATTAATAGCGTATTAATGTATAAATAAAGTTTCGAGCTGATTTAGTTTTTCCAGTCACATCAAGATCAATTTTTGCACAAAAATTTCATCTCATCCCAATGGCGATTGAAGGACTCACCTCCAATTTTTTTATATTTTTGGTCTGTGGTTAATTTGCTAACATAAAAGCTATAGTGTTTGTTATCATTAGCGAATTTAATCCGACATTATCACTTAAACCTTTGAGATAACTGAACAGAATTATTTGTTCTGCAAAAGCAAAGTGCCTCTTCACCTCCATGTTCCGCCCCAAGAAAATATAAGGCCTGATCCTCAGCCTAAACTTGGTTGAAATTATTTCCAATTTATATTTTTGATCAAAGAAGCTATTAGCCTACTGAGGTAAAATGTAATTAAACTAGTTGAAGTTTGAATGAATGTTTTAAAATTAATTGGCTTCACATACTATGCAACACTATCAGCCAAGATTCAAATTGTCTGATGCGAGAGTCGTTATCAAAGTTTACACTTTTACTCACTAGATGGCTTTAAAGAGCTGGAAACGTTACCGACTGAACTACTGCATGGCTTCAAAGAGCAAAAATAACTACTTGGGCAATTTTACGTAATGCATTCAAGTGGGTTATGATGTTTCGATTACTGACAATGATGTACAATTAACTGCATTGCAGCAAATATTTGTACTAAGGTTACTGAAAAAAATGCTCTGTAAATGATGTTATTAAACTCAAAAATTTATACAAAAAGTTCGTTTTTCCAGCTCAAGATCGTAGATCAGAACTTTAAATATCACAATAAACACCAGCAGCCTGAATATTACGTCATCTCTGTTTTCATCTCTAGAAGCAAGAGGGCTGTTGCATGCATTCATTAAATTTACTTGAGTTAATATGTTTTTTGAAAATGCTGATGATTTATCGAACAACAAGCTGAATATGTCAGGCAGATAAATCTTAAATTAAACAAAAAGATTTTCCTGACAATCTTGTTTCAAAAATCATTTACCACAGAAATTGTTTTCAATTTATAAAAACGGTTTTAAAATTAAATCCACTTTTTTTTTCGTTCGCGTTATTACATCAAATTTCTAGACACCCGTTGGTCATTCAGTTTTTTATATCGGCGATCAGTGAGATTAAATCGTTTATTTTTTGGTGGGGTGGTTGGTAAAGGGAACAGTTTTAGATGATGTGGTTTGAATTTCTCCGCATTTTTAGGCTACCTTGTTGCTAGGCCACATTTCTACGTCTTTGCTTGAACAGACGATTTCTCGTAAGAAGGCAATTTAGTGTAATAGTAGCTACTTTTGGAAGACACTGGCTTGACCATGCTTTAGAATGAGTTTTAATGGGTTGGTACGATGAGAATTTGCTGATCGACTACTTTTCTCTCTCCTACGTTTTCGCGCTCATTGTCTACTCAAGCATTCGTCAAAGACTTTCACAAGGACTTGCGCTGCTCACTAGAGCGACTTCCTTAAGTTCAACCGTTGCACTAGTGCTGCTGTCGAGGTAGTTTGGTGCAGCAGGTGACAAAGATTTTGCGCTTTGAGACGCAGCGAAAGAGTTGCTCTACCACCTTTCACAGTGGCTGGCATAATACCCGCAAGGCCAGGAAAACAATCAGTCCGAATACGATGAAGGGATCCAGTGACTGTGCTCAGGAAGTTGGTGATGAGTAGGTTTACCTTGATTGATGATCAATGTAAGCGCGAGCGCTTCTGTACCACGCTATAGAACAACATCGCGCTTCAACATGAACAAAAACCAGAGCAGTTGCGCGTAAAACAAAAAACTTTGCTCTCACTTTGATCCAGCAAGATATTTGGAATGGTAGCTGGAGCGAAAGCAGCTGTTAAAGATACGTGAAATATACAAGGGGCCGGTCCAATGAAGGTTCGAGTATATTGGACAAGGTTGGAAAGACCTCAGTCTGTTGTTAAGTGCTCGGTTGACTTCTTTTTTATTTACAGTAAATGGAAAGCGGCAGGAACAATCTTTGTTAATCTTAGTTGATGGCTTCATCGTTGCAGATACAGTGGAAGTATGTTGCAATGTATGTTCTTCAGTCACCACTTGCGATGTGAGTACAACATGGCTAAGTCGCAACGTTCCCTCCAATTTTTTTCGTTATGTGCTGAAAAATTTTTGAAGTGTGCGCTCTTAAAAAAATCTAAATTTGTATCGAAAAAATATATAAATTTCATGTCCGCCAAAATTTTACTTGTGTGCGCGCGCACATAACACGTCTTAGAGGGAAAACTGCTAGGTCGTATAAATAAATTGAAAGTGTGTAGGTTTCAGTGACGACAATGACGTCAACGAAAGCAGTTGTCACGGGAAAGTTTTGTTGATCTTCCAGCCGGCGTCCCCCGGAATAGCTATTCATCAGTTACGTCAGGGAATAAAATATTGGTTTAGATCCAAGAAACATTGGTGAGAGCAACAACGAAAAGTAAGAATTTAGTGCAAAACCAATGTGATTCCGATTCTGTTTACTCTACTCTTGAACCAAGACTATGGTCTTTCTCCGATCAAATCAATCAATCAATTTTTTTTCAGTCGTAAACACAACCAGCAAAAAACCTATCCTTTCACAAAAATTTGCGTTTCTATAAAAACTGCGAGTAGCACAACGTAAAAGCTGGAGGAGGAGATCAAAATAGTGATCATGTTTTACAATTACAAAAATAAGCAATTGAGCGTTGGGCCTGTCTTACGACTTGCTGCAACCCTTTTCGTAAGTAAGCCTATGATTGTGACCTATGTGTCCTGTTTACGGCATTAGAGAAAAAGGGCTCGCCTACTCCGCATATCTTGTATCCAATCTGGATAGACCTATTAAGCTATTTTCAAGCAAAAATTCCTTCTACGGTGTAATAACACAGGAGTAAGCCTGTTTTTTCCTTGGATTTCCCTGCAAACTTTGAATTTCGTTGACTAAGCCCCTGATTACAACCCGATCTAATCTTAGTTAAATCAAGGCTGATGTTACTTTCAAAAAGCTTGTCATGTCATCATTTCTTTTAGTGAGAATAACTAGGGAAAGTAAAGTTGCGGGCCTGCACCAAAATAATGATTATTCATGAGATCACAGAAACACTCTGTAAGCAAGCCATTGGTACAATTATTTCACGGTTTACTGTGTTTTCTTTCGTAATATTTGTGATTTCAAGTCAAGGGCTGAGCTTATGTTCCTGTGTACTGTCATAAGCGAATTTATGGCCACCGAAATTTTTTGCGTCCGACACCAACACAAAGCATTTTTTCCGCCTACGACTTTTTCTGTCTACCTCTATTTTTTCCGTCCAGATCATAAACAAAACTATTGTTTTGATTTGCTTTTGAATTTCGGAATGCGTTAACTTTTACTTAATTGCAGGTATTGATAGAGCTGTGGCATTAACAGGTAACGGCAGACCTACATCTGTTGCAAGCATTAAATCAAACATTGTTCAAGGATACTCTTCGTGTTTTGAGCATAGGGGTATCTAAAGATCTCGAGGAAAAAAGGGCAAGCTGGGAAAAGAGATTTTCTGTTTTTCAGAGGGCACTTCTCTATAAGACTACGGCCACATGCCCGTTTGGCAGTATAAATTTTAATGACCGTATTTTAATGGCGCACGTCTCGGTAAGTGCGTTACCGAAACAAAAGATCTTCGCTAAAATCACGCAACAACTTTGAGCTTTGCTTCACCTGATCAATAAAAACTTTTTAAAACAAATTTCAATTTCTTGAAAAAGGGCACGTATGGGGCAAGGAGAGTGAATGCCAGGGTCAAGTGCTCCCTTATATCCACGACTGAGATTTGAAACATAAATAAAAGAACCATAGATTCCTTCCTGAGTTATCCTCCTTATAAATGGTGAATTTTAAGAGAAAAAAAGGACATGCCCAGCCAAACGGCACTACAAAAGCAAAAAATATAAAAAGGGTCTTTATATCTGTTTGGAAATCAAAATTGGATAAATTCTCCCTTTGAGAAAAGTAATTTTCGAAAAAATTCTTTATGATTACAAATGGCAAAAACATCTGTTTTAACAATTAAAAATTAATTTACAAAAAATTTTAGATGTTGATCACAAATATTGTATTGATAGCTTACTTTACAACAAAATTAAGCAACCTAATACTCAACCCCCTTCCCCACCACATTTTTTTGAAATAAGCTTGTGCTTCGTATTTATTGCATCAGCATTCTCGAATCCTTTGTCATAATTATTTTCGTGCCTCCAGCCATATATTTATGGTTCATATTCTGTTTTCTACTAATGGCCAAAGTCTATTGTAACAAATGACAATAACTTAATTTCGCACAGTTGACGTATCACAGCATAACAGATGAAGTAATAACTTGCATGAAAGTGAAAGGATAAATGTCAGTCACCATTGTTGTTATCGAGACGGGCAAAAAATGTGTTTTATGAAATCATTTGCTGTGTTTATAATGGAAAAGCAAACTGCAGAAAGTTTTTTATGGGAAGCAGTTTTTTAATATCTCCTTTCAAAATTTTCAAACGCATTTCTACGGTAAGCATTTTCTGAAAAAATGAAGAGAAGGTTTGAAGCATAAAGAAACGTTGCAATACATCATCTTTCACTCTGAAAAAGTCCATTTTTTGCCAGGTGAAGTTTCGGTTAAAGTTTTTGTTTGAGCTGTACGTCACTTTCCTATGTTAATAAAAGCAAATTTTATAAAATTTGTTTTCATTCAATTAAATCTGCAAAATTCGTTTTCGTTCTATTGAACGATCACGAACCAGACGCAGCCCAGAAAATTCGTTTTTTAATTGTGACGTTACTGCGAAGTCATCAGTTCTCACATGACACTCACCTCAGACTGGTGATTAATTGCACCAAGATTCGTGTTTTTACTCCCGGCAGTTTCTGAAGAGAACAAGGGAAAATAGATCATAAGCTTCGACACGAGTAAGCAAAATAAAGAATTGAGCAATTTACATAAAATTTCAAATCTATTTTAAGCAGCCAAACCTCGAAAATGCTGCATGCCTAAAGTAAAAATATAATTGTGTCATTAGAAAATTTAGAAAAAAAGGACTGTTGGAAGGGGAATTCCAGCTGTTTTATATTTAAAGAGCGGTGTGATTTTATCAGCTGATTAATTTTTCGGTTGCGCACAAATGCAGAACTGTTATTTGAGAAAATATTAAGAAAATCTATGGTTGAGCAATAGGCTTTATCTGCTTTTACGATTTATCCTTTAATTTAAACGATGGCAAGTCGATTTACCCCAGAACTTCAAGGTAAGTTGCTAAAAGTAGATAAAGAGAAAACACATAAATAAATGCAGTAAACACTTAATGGCAATTGACTCAATAAGTCTTGGCGCTAAAAAACTATTGCAGTTAAAATTGTCAAAAAAATCTTAAAATTTTATAAAATTAGTTTTGCAAGGTGACAGGCCTTTAAGTATCAAGTCACAAAAGACCAGGAATTTTATGACTTAGAGGAAAATATGCAAAAAAAGATTTTTAAAGTAAATAAAAATAAATTTCTAACTCGTTGATTTAATAACTTTCGTTCAAATACATCGTTGCAGCATTTTACTTTCCTTACTTTTGAGGGTTTAGCTTGACTTGGCTTTAAATCTTAAAAGACCTTTTGTTACGTTTAACCAGCGTTGGAAACGAGTAGCTTGAGTTCGAATCTCGAATTGAGGCACGAGTAATTGATGACGAGTCCAGTCACTTTGTCCAACGACTCGATTCTCTTCAACACTATATTGCCATTGCTTACTTTTCCGTGAAATTTTCAATATTTGCAATCGATTTGTTAAACAATTTTTAGTAATTAAAAATTTTAAGCTCCTTAGCTATGCTTACCTTAGCTTTGACCCCGACAGTTCAAAGCTCACTTTCCTACTTTACCGGAAGTAGTAGCAACAAGTCTACTGCTTAGCCAACTGCAGCTGGCCAGGAAGTCGAGCTTGCGGTTTTGTAGTTCAAAAAGAATTTTAATGGAAGTTAAGAACACACTTATGAGCCTAAAATACAACGTGCAAGATCTTATACATCAAAAACCTTACAAGCTTGCAGTACAAAATAATTAAAATAATTTGCAAGATTTTGACGCAATGCCAGAGTTATCAGCAAGGGCTTACGCAGAAAATTTTTGAGGGGTCGCGAAAAGGTGCCGAAGGCACGATTGTAGTAGAGATCCAGGGGCATGCCCTCCAAAAAAAACATTGCAAAATTACACTCAAAGATTCGCCATTTTAGTGTTTTCTGAAACCACTTTTAGGTAATTTTTGTTTGAAATTGGTCAGTCTTTCTCACTGTTGCACCTAAGAAATTATTATTAACTACTTGCGTTTTTTGCGCGTACAACGGATACACTGCAGCTGAGCAACAAGCTTTTGCAAGAGCTTATCAATTGAATTTTACAGCCTAAAAAGATCCTACTTG
Source organism: Trididemnum clinides (assembly GCA_963675345.1). Lineage (NCBI taxonomy): Eukaryota > Metazoa > Chordata > Ascidiacea > Aplousobranchia > Didemnidae > Trididemnum > Trididemnum clinides. The sequence goes on along the minus strand of OY776294.1, from coordinate 30,562,539 downwards.
TAATTCATATTGCTTCATCCTGTTTTGTGATCACATTACCTTGCATCTCATGTAACTTAGTACGCTAACAATCACTCAGGAAAAGTTAAATAGCGTTCTATTTATATCAGTAAACTCTGAATGATTTATTAAAAAGAATTACGAATAACACGAAACAAATAATGTTTCCCGCGTTAAGCTAATGCTGACACTGTAGAGCAAGTTATTTATATGCTACCTCTGCAGCCATGATGACTGAAATTAATATTTGGCGGTTTCCTGAGGGGGGTATACAAAGGAGACCCCTCCGTACGTCACTGGTTGCCGGCGTGTAGAACAATTCGGCTATTCTTAAATGCACAAGTTTTCAGGGTGCAATTTTTGAGAAATCAAACTTTCCAAGACAGAAATGTTTTTCATGCTAATAATTTCATTACCAGTAGATCCGTCGAGTCTTGACTCGATTCTCGAGTCATAGTGTTCGAATTCGAGTGGAATCTCGAGTTACTGGAGTCGAGTCGAACCATTTCGTGCAAATAATTTGCGTTAATTCCAGTTTTTTCTACACCGTCTCGAGTCTCCCCAATACTGCGTTCAACCTTCACTGATTAGGCCGGCATTTGTAAAATTGTTCACATTTTTTGCGATTCAACTTGGAAACAGCTGCTACTAACGTAAATTCAAAAACTTGCGAACGAACGAACATGTAATGCAATAATGTCGGCAACTTCTAGTGTTACGTTTGGAACTCAAACTACTATGAACAGATATCATGTTGAAAGCAATTAGTAGCGGTTTGGAAAACAGTCGAAGGCTTACTGGAGAGTTACTTTAATAAAGCTTCCAAGCAACTTAATTTGAGTCAATAGCTTTACTATGGAAATAACGCACTTTTAATTGTTTTTTCAGTGTTGGAGTTTTTGATTTTCGAGGCCATTTTTCGTATGGTGATGAACAAAGAATCTACACATTGTGGCCAGGCAGTGCTGAGCAAAGCCACTGATTGCTTCGTTCAAGTTATGGTTGAGCATATAGATGCCATTGATTTTCGGGCCATTGTACAAATGTTTAATCAAGAACTTATCAAATGCTGCAGAGTCCTCTATCAGGTTGTGACTGCTGGATCTCCATCACTCAACAATCAATGTTTCTTCATGGCTTCCGTCTATTATTGGTTAATCAACCAACACCAAGCTACATCTCAGTACCACCAGATTCAAGACCCTGTTACTATACAACGCATTCATTCAGCGCTAAACTCGACAGATGCTTCGGTTTTGACGTATTTCATCGACTCATACAATTCAGTCTGCGACTCTGCGCCACAATTTCTCTCTTCAAGAAAGAAACGCATTAATGGCGGTGCGATGTAGTGGTGAAAATCTTCTTTTCGCTGTCGTTAAACTATTGTCGAGTCACAATAAAACTTTAAAACATCATTCACAGAATTTCTGCTCGGAGATCAGCATTGGAAGCAACCTTAAGTGAATTACGAGCCTAATTTACTCGGTCGAAAACAAAAATTATCCTGGTGCTGATAAATAATTGCAGCGCAATAGAGCCGGGCGATTGAGATAAAGATTAAATCTTTGCGCTTTTGTTCTCGTAGGACAATTGCAAATAGAGCCAATACCGAAATATAATTTTCACGGGTTCTTTCGGCTATTATCCTGATGAGCCACCGACAGAAGGTTGATGGCACTGCATGTCGTGTCGGAGTCCTTTTCAACGTGCTAAACATGCTTTTTGAAGAAAAATCAATCAATTTTTGAAAAGTTCGTTTAGATTCTTTTTTAGTACAATTTTAGAGTAAATCTGACACTGAATAGGCGTTGGTGGTCGGAAGTGAAAAGAAAGAGAGTTTGCTTAATGTGATATCACTGCCATAAAACGAGGTTGTTAAAATGTGAAAGATCGGATACTATTGTAATATCAACATTACTTTCAAAAAAACTTTTGTTGCAGATGTAGCGATTTTGCCTCCAATCCGTAAATGGCCACATATAGTTTAATAAGTTGCGATTTGTTGTGATCTGACAACAGATACAAAAACACTTTTTAACCTATCAGGTTAATCGCTTAAAACAAGAGTTTTTTTGGAGGGGGTTAATCAAGTCAATTTTTTATAATTGACGCTGTTAGTCAAAATGTTTCTTTCGTATTGGGGAGAAAAACTGATATCTAGGATAAGTGTGATAACTTATTTAACTTTAGACAGTGACACTGTTTCGACCTATCAGGTCTCTTCAGTGCAGTTGGTGACCAATAAGAAGCTAGAGGCTTTTAATAAAGCATAGCTTAGACCGTCACATTTGTACGGCTTCGCAGAGGTTGACAGACCATCCACTACAGTGGACCTAGTATTTGGTCCCACAAGTGTGACGGTCTAAGCTATGCTTTATTAAAAGCCTCTAGCTTCTTATTGGTCACCAACTGCACTGAAGAGACCTGATAGGTCGAAACAGTGTCACTGTCTGCAGTTTGCTAAGTGCATCGCTGGCCTCTTGCATTATTTAACTTTATTGTTTCAACTTCAATAATTGACTTTTTTTTGTATCATAGTACAGATTGCTACTTCTTGTCACAATTAAAAGATTGTGGTGCAGTAATCAAAGTCACACGAAATTATATGCAACTCTGTTGCATTCAAATAGTTGCAACAATAAGGAGGCAAAAAGGTGTACATTTGTTGGTTAAAAACGTTTGCAGTATAGCGAATAGGTATCTACGATACTAGTTTAGAATATTTTTGCATTGTTTGAAGTGAATCAAGAAAGAGTAAATAGTTTGTTTATGCTGGTGCCGTGTGCAAGCCCACAAACAGATGGTATTGTACTTTTCTACAATAGAATCAACTGTCAAAAGGGTGACGTGACGTCTTTATTTAGATTTTACTTTAGTTTGTGTTTTAGGTTTTTCAATTATTACAAACGTTGAAAGCTACCAAAACGTCTAAAATTCTATACGAACTTCACTACTTTCCTGAGGAATTTATGAAAATCCCAACAACAAATTATATTGCAGTTTGTGCGGCTGTACGGTTTCTTTCAATAAACATTCTCTTGTTGAAAGTCATCGAAATACGTCCGAACACCAAAAAGTGTTTGGCAGCAGATCTGAACTACTGTTCCCAGGCACTTTGCAAACGTTTTTGTTATAGGAAACAAAAAATGCTGTGCATGACAAACAAATTTTTCTGTTGTTGATGAGAGCACTTTACCTGGCATAAAGTACTTAAATATTCAAGTCGGAAGCCTAGAAACATGTTACTCCAGTTATTTTTGCGACTGTTACCCTCTCTCATGTGGGTCAAATAGCAGCGCCATTGCTCAAACAGATGACTTTTTCGTCGTTTGAGCTATTTCTTCTGAGCGTTGTGCAGGAAGATATATATTTACGACGTTAGCGCTTACTCTCGGTTTGCGAGTCTTCAGTTAGACTGGGGCCACCGCGACGAGTACTGCTTGGCCCCACCACCTGTCTGCCACATGAAGATGGAGGCATCCCATTAAGTGTCTTGCCCAAGGACACAACAAGCAAGCTTGCCGGGTTGTTCTCCACACTATCCCTATTTTGCTGAGCACCAAGCGGGAATGCAGTAAATACCATTTTTTAAAGTCTTTTAGTACAGTATGACTCGACTTGGGTTTTACAGGCGCGATGGTGTAGTGTTTAGATATACTTCTTCTTGCATAATGCTCACAACAAATAGCTCAAACGACGAAACAGATGACGATGCTATTGGATCTCTTTAAATCAACAGAAACTATTACTGTCTTTCATTGCGTGATGCTGCAAAATAAATGGTGGCTGCCGGTGTAATACTAAATCTATGTATCCCGAGCTATTTGATGTGACATGTGTAACATATTTATAGCACAATTGTGCAATGAAAGTCAAATCTCACTTTGAAAATGTTGTTGAGCTAATCGCAATAGTACGTAAATTAGAAACAGTTAAAAACAAAACCAGACAACCTGAATTGGCTACTATTGATTGCCCGACGCAGACTGCTGTTTCAAGATAGGAAAGATAGGGAAGCTAGTGAAATGCTGCCTCATATTGTGCGAAGAATTTACGTGATGTGAAAGCGATTGCGGAAAGTTTTAAAGGATCTGGTTTTATGGTAACTAAAGCAAACGTTAGCTTGCAAACAACTGGTTTAGCTACTCCACATCTCAAAATCAAAGACCAATATGAATGTCTAGCTACTTTATAGAAACGATGGAAAGTGTCTAGTACACCATCAACAAAACAGTGCAAGCAATTCAACAACTTGAGTTAGGTGAAGGCACTTGCAGCATTAACCGTTTCATTTGAAAAACATGCAAAACAATGACATTCCTAAAATAATGAATATGGAAAGACCGGTCATTTCACCGGCTGTTTACAATTTACTTCAACATTCTCAGCCCACAACTGCTTCTGTGGAAAAAAGCTTTTCCATGCTGCGGAAACTGTTAGCCGAAGAAAGAATCTTCAAGTTCGTAAATGTAAAACGGTACATGATGTTACATTTCAATTCCTGCACCTGGTGATTGCAGAACCGGTTGCTGTTTTATGGCGTGCATATTGCAAGTTATGTTGAGGATTTGTATGATTTCGTTAATCTTTTACCATAAAAACTCAAAAAACATTAAATATTTAGCCAAAACTTTGTGAGGTCAATAAAGTCAATTTTTTGGTTGTTATTTCGATAAACACCTGCCCTAGTAATCATAAATAATGAATGATAATTTGGAAACAACGTTAAAAGTGTGACAGCAATTGACTTTGTCCGTTAATTTACCATTAATCACGGTTTTTTTTTTAATCCGTTAGAATGGGTGTGTTTATAAAAATGAATGAAAATGGTGGGAGTGTGTTAGTCTTCGAGTTTTTATTTCATTATGACGAGAAAATTACAGAATCGACAGCGCTTACAAAACACGGTGAAATTACACATCCAGATAATGTGTAGGTTGGTAGCTTTTATCTGGCACAACAGTGCCAGACGAAAGTCACCAACCAATTCATCAATGTGTTTTCAGGAAAAATGCATGTTTTAGGATGTTAGATAACCTCATATTTGCTTTTCTCATTTTCTTAAAAAGTACCGACCGTAGAAATGCAGTTGGAAGCTTTGACAGAAGATTTGAAAAGTCGTTTCAAGCTAATCAAAAATTGCGGCGATTTCCTTCACCTTGGCTCAGTGATTTCAAGTTTTTTTTCTACGACCCAAACTCGTTTGACAAAGTAATTTGCAGCCACACTGCAAGCCATGTATACGTATAAAATACAGTAATATAAATAAATCATAAGATTATCCTTTTACTCGATATTACCCCACCACATGCAGTGGTGGCACTAATGGCGCTAAAAATAGCGCCCGCTGCTAGCGCTGGTACTGTTGCGACAGTGTGCACTGTAGCGCCGTGATTGTCGTCATGAACGAGGAGCAACAGCAACAGATCTTACTTTTTTGTACAACAGCGCCCGCCAAAGTAGCGTTAAGTCAGCCCCTTCTTAAAATAACACTATGATCGCTTTAAAATTTCAGAACTTTACGTCCGTGTGATTTCGCATCCTTCAACATTCATAAGAGCAATGGAATCGTTTCCAATTTTTGTTTCTTTTAGATAATTTTTAGATAAAGATAGATAGATGGATAGATTTTAGATATTTTTTGTTTCTTTTAAATAATTTTTGTTTTATTCCGAAAGTTTGTAATCGTCGACGGTGGTTGGTTTACCTTGTTTGGCAGTCGACGTTGTATTCCATGGTGGGATTTTATTTTCTTCTAAATGGCTTTCAAAAAGTGATTCCAATCATTATTAGTTTGTTTACTGGGATGGGTTGCTAGTTTGCTGCAAAAATTTACTCTCATTTCAAGTTTTAGGCCTACACCTTAATGGAATGGGCCAGCTCAAAAATTTTAAGGTTTTGTTTAAAGTGATGATTGATATTTTAACCAAAAGCTTTCATAATTTTTTTTCTCAAGTTTATTTGTTTTTATGATTTACGTGCCATGTCAAGTCAGTTTCAGCTTACGTCAGCTTGAACGTGATATGAATATTTGAACAAAATTGGATTCCATCCAACTCAGCGCAACAAACCACGGGATGGCAAAACTCAAAATTTTATTTCCTCTATATTTAACTAGTCTACATGTCCAAAAAAAACCTGAAACTTTTTTGTGAGGGCCGGGCTCACAAGCGATGGGGCTTTGGCATTTGCGTTCACATGTCAAAAATAGCATTTAAGAGTTTTTTTTACTTTTGATGCGAAATTTTTTGTAATACTGAAAGTTTTTCAAAGCCGTGGCGTTTTTGATGCTTGGCTATATTAGAGTATATTTGCTAAACTATTATATTATACAGTATTACCTGCGTTCATTAGCGTATCGAGGGGGGAGGCCACTGCGCCATGGCCTCCCCATAGACCCTAAAAATGAAAAAAATGTAAAGCAAAACGAAGCAGTTTTAGCAAAAGCAAAGCTGGTTTTCCGCAAGAATTCGGGGTTCGCTCTGGATTTCGATTTTCCTGTCAAAAACCACTCGGACCATCCTAGAATGGTCGTGCCTTTGGCACTCCCCATAAAGTTGATATGTGACGTCTATTTGATATGTCACTATATGATATCAATTGAATTTTGGTAGTTTTGGTGGCAAGAGATAACTTGGTACCTTTTTTCATTACTCTACTCGTTTTTTTCGGCAACCTAATAACTTACTTATTACCATTACAACAAATAATTGTGATTTGCAACTCAATGATTAACACAATCATTTCAACTAAACTTCAAAAATGATTTCCGGGGACTTAACCCTGTTGTAACGGCGCTAATACAACAGCATACAACCCAGGCTAGAACGTAAGATTGATGAAAACAAGTCTACGGTACCTAAATTACCTGCCATCGAATAGCTGCCAGTAGCCTACTTTTCATAGACTTACCTTTCTAAATTAGAACATCTACCAACCAATTCATCAATGTATTTTTTGGAAAAATGCATTTTTTAGGATGTTAGATAACCTCATATTTGCTTTTCTCATTTTCTTAAAAAGTACCGACCGTAGAAACGCAGTTGGAAGCTTTGACAGAAGATTTGAAAAGTCGTTTCAAGCTAATCAAAAATTGCGGCGATTTCCTTCACCTTGGCTCAGTGATTTCAAGTTTTTTTTTCTACGACCCAAACTCGTTTGACAAAGTAATTTGCAGCCACACTGCAAGCCATGTATACGTATAAAATACAATAATGCAAATAAATTATAGGCTTACCCTTTCACTTGATATTACCCCACCACATGCAGTGGTGGCACTAAAGGCGCTAAAAATAGCGCATGTCATGTGTGTGTATCCTTAAATGAGACCCCCATGATATAGGTATTGCTGTATCATATTGTTTTGTATTGCATCTTTTTTTTTGCACCCAATGGCAAATTTGTTTTTTTCAGCATGTTTATTATTGAGTGTTTTTTACACCTGCCTGATGAGACCCAATAAGGTCGAAACCGGTCGCGGGTTATTGACATGATGTAATAGATTGCTGTATGGTAATGTATGATTTTGGTGATCATTTTTGAGCAAATGATTTCTATTTTACCTTAGTGTGATGCTGGAGGCGGATCCCTCTTAATAGGAGATCGGCTTGAAAATTGCTAATTAGCAACTAGCAGCTTCTATATTGTATTTTTCATGAACGAGGGGCAACAGCAACAGATCTTACTTTTTTGTACAACAGCGCCCGCCAAAGTAGCGTTAAGTCAGCCCCTTCTTAAAATAACATTATGATCGCTTTAAAATTTCAGAACTTTACGTCCGTGTGATTTCGCATCCTTCAACATTCATAAGAGCAATGGAATCGTTTCCAATTTTTGTTTCTTTTAGATAATTTTTAGATAAAGATAGATAGATGGATAGATTTTAGATATTTTTTGTTTCTTTTAAATAATTTTTGTTTTATTCCGAAAGTTTGTAATCGTCGACGGTGGTTGGTTTACCTTGTTTGGCAGTCGACGTTGTATTCCATGGTGGGATTTTATTTTCTTCTAAATGGCTTTCAAAAAGCGATTCCAATCATAATTAGTTTGTTTACTGGGATGGGTTGCTAGTTTGCTGCAAAAATTTACTCTCATTTCAAGTTTTAGGCCTACACCTTAATGGAATGGGCCAGCTCAAAAATTTTAAGGTTTCGTTCAAAGTGATGATTGATATTTTAATAAAAAGCTTTCACAATTTTTTTTCTCAAGTTTATTTGTTTTTATGATTTACCTGTCATGTAAGGTCAGTTTCGCCAGACTAAAAAAAGCAAAAATCTAACTTAACAATATATACGAAGCTTACGTGATATGAATATTTGAACAAAATTGGATTCCATCCAACTCAGTGCAACAAACCACGGGATGGCAAAACTCAAAATTTTACTTCCTCTATATTTAGCAAGTCTACATGTCCAAAAAAAGCCTGAAACTTTTTTGTGAAGGCCGGACTAACAAACGGTGGGGCTTTGACATTTGCGTCCACATGTCAAAAATAGCATTTAAGAGTTTTTTTTACTTTTGATGCGAAATTTTTTGTAATACTAAAACGTTTTTCAAAGCAGAAACGGTTTTGGTGCTTAGCTCTATTAGAGTATATTTGTGAACTATTACATTATATTACCTACGTTAGATCATCACGCAAAGCACTATGTGATATCAACTGAATTTTGGTTGCAATAGATAACTTGGTGCCTTTCGACAGTATTCTACTCGTTTTTTTCAGCAATCTAATAACTTACTTATTACCATATCACCAAATAATTGCGATTTGCTACTCAATGATTAAAATGTCAACCAAACTTCAAAATGATTTCCGGGGATTTATTCCTGTTGTAATGATACCGACACAACAGTATACAACCCAAGCTAAAAGGAAAGATTAATGCTATATTGACAGTTATTTTTTAGATTGTTTTCACAGTCGCCTGGAAACTACTATACAGCAAAACAAGTTTACGATACCTTCATTACCTGCCATTATGCAGCTGCCAATAGCCTACTTTTCATAGACTTACCTCTCTGAAGCAAAACATCCAATTTGGTTAGTACGACATTTTGTGCCCAAACCATGATTACTAAACATTTAATTAACTCCTATCAGTGTAATCATTACCATGGTACCTTGGATGGTTACCAATTTTTTTATTTGCGCACCACTTGAGAGTTCCTGTCTGTCACTGCGTGACACCTCGTTCCGTAAAACTCTTTGGAAAAAATATCTTTTTATTCACAAGAAGAATACAAAATGAAACATCAACAAACAACAAAAATGATATTCAGTTTATGCAATGGCAATGCATTTTGTTTGCAATAAAATCCTACTTTACAAACCTTGAATCATACTTTCACTTGAGCAAGGCATCACATCGAATAGAAGTTTTATTAATTAATACAAATTAATAAAGATTAGCCTGACTTATAGTGATATGATGAGACAAAATTGGCAACAAAAGTTCACGGACGAGTGGGAGTGCATCTTTCCGCAAAATCATTGACTGCAAAAAGCACATTGCATTCAATGTCAATATTTTACTTTCATTAACTATTAAACTTCAAAAAAAGTAAACAAATGTAGGCCTAGAGACTGATATTGCGGCGGACTCCGATTTTCTGACTGACTGACTTCCGTAATACTCGCAATGGCTGTTTGGATAACCTATAGATGTGTTCTGTGTAGGGGAATGAGTGGGGTTGCCAACCGTCCTTTATTTCAAAGGACAGTCCTTTATTTGAACCCCCCTGTCCTTGTCCTTTATTAAACTTAGAATTGTCCTTTATTTCTAGAGCTGAAAAAAATTTACTGCAAGAGATGAAAAAATTTGCAAAAGTACAGTCAAACCGCGGTTGTGTAGCACAACCCACGGAAAAGCGGGTGTTGACCTTTTTTTTGGAGGCCACCACGTCCACGAGCAGTATTTATACATGGTGGCTTCCAAAAAAAAAAAAAAAAGAAGGTCAACACCCGATCACGCACCCGGACAAGAACAGAGGGGTTCAAATAGAGGGCTGTTCTTTAAAACAAAGGACGGTTGGCAACCCTAGTCACAGTGTTCTTTATTGAAATTTGTCAAAGTTGGCAACCCTAGGAATGAGATAAAGAGCGATGGTGTCCTTCAAACGATATACAAGAAGCAAATTTCATAACATTGGTTTTCATGTCTGTTGGAGATTAAATAGGACGAAATTCTTGCTTTCAAAAAGTGTAAGTTTATAAAAGGCAAAATCATTTATTTCAGCATGCGTACTGCAAAGAACTTTTCCAAAGCTGGTTACAAATTCCCACTCGATAATACGATTGTGCTCGTCTAATGCTACGCCCCCTTCCCCAAAAAAAAAACAACTGCGCCAATGGCCCATGGTCACAGGATTCTGAAAAAGTAGGGATGCAATTCCGTCTTTTTGGTTTGGATGTCTATCAGTAAAAATAGCGGAATATCAACAGATTTGACTCACAACTATTCGTATCAAATTGTCTTTGTTCTAAAATAATGGTGATGGGTTTCAAGTTCATTATGACGTCGTAAAAATCTATTTCTTGACTGTGACACATGGCGCAGTGTAGTTGTTAATTGATTGGGCGGACAACGAATTTGCAGCTATCGTATTTTCCCAAGCGCACACCGCCTACAAGCTTGACCAACTACTATCAACAATCGATTTGCCAAAAGTTTTACGCAAAAATGCAAAAATTTACATACTGACCTGAAAGTTATAAATACAGTTTTTGTGAAAAAACAACAAAAAGTTTTCGAGCACCATCTAAAAATCCTTCGAGTAGGTTACAACTAGTGATGAGCCTACCACAGGTTGGAAGCCATAGCCATAGCACAAAAATAGCATAAATTTATAAAACGATAGCACAAAAACACCCACTTTTACAAACCCCAAAGCCACCTACTTGACTTGCGTAGAAAAATGGTGTCTTCAACTCTTACATAAAAATGCACTGATGATGTTGTGGTGATTGCGTGCGTATTTGGCTTCACTTTGATTTGGGTTGGCTTTAATATAATTTGCATTTGGCTTTAATTTGATTTTTTTTTGGCTTTGGTTTGACGTCGGTGTCAGTATTTCCTATACCGAGTGTCATATACAATGTTGACATTTGATATAGGAAATTGTCTTGCTTCAATATCAGCATTACCTTGCCTTATTTTGGAAACAGCTCAACGTGCAAGGCAAGGAGCAATTTCTTATCTGAGAACCGTTCAATCCTGCTGTCTAGTTGGAGCTCCATGGCGATAGTTTTTGCCTCGTTGCATTGCTCCTTACCTTGCCTTATCAATATTGCCTTGCTTTGTCGTGCTACGTGATTCGTGTGCATATACATGTTTGCGTTTTGTCGCATTATGATGATTATTGCCGATCATTCATACGCTTGGCTTATGCGTTAATTCGAATTATTGCCGCTTAGCTTGTTTTGGCCTCGTGGCCCATTTTCGTTAAAAATATATTTATTGATCGTGCAACTAAAAGAAGTAATTTTTGTACAAGCAAGGACTAGCATTGGTTCACTGCGGAATTGAAATAACGAATCACAACATTGGTGCACCGAGTGAGGATCAATAAATATATGCTAGTCCTTGCTCGTACAAAAATTATTTCTTTTGGTTGCACGATCATTAAATATATTTTTAACGGATATTTTAACTATCTTCAATTTCTTTCGGCCGCATCAAACGCCCTCCAAAAGCCTGGTGGTCTGCTGAAGTGGAAGAAGCAGTTAGTGAAAGATGCAAGGCTTTCGCTGCCGCCGCCTACCTGAGATCCCACTTTTCTGTTTCTCAGCCAAAAGGCCTTGCGTAGGAGAGTCAGAGGCTACCTTTCTGAGCTCCGCCGAGCCACGTGCTCTGTCAAGTCTCACTCGTCTTTTTGCTCTCCCTTCTCTCCCGCTAAATTTCTCGCGGCTGCCTCCAACCTCTTCTCCTCCACTTCCACTGGCCCAGACAAAGTTGCCCATCCCATGCTAAAGCATCTTCCTCGCTCTGGCATGGATTTTCTTCTTCACATCTTCAATCTTTCGTGGACTTTGCATTCCTCTCCTTCCATCTGGAAGATATCTTCTTTTATTCCCATCCACAAGATGGGAAAGCCTCTCGACTCTCCTGCTTCCTTCCGGCCTATCTCTCTCACCTCCTGCGTTCATAGCTTTTTGAACGCATCATACTATCCCGTCTACTTTTCTTTCTGGTATCTAATTCCATTCTCTCTCCCCGCCAAGCCGGTTTCCACCCTAGATAGTCTACTCTAAATCAAATTCCTTATCTTTTTCAGTCCATTTCGGATGGGTTTAACAAACCCAGGCCGGGCTCTCGGACGATTCTCGCTACTATCGATTTCTCTAAAGCTTTCAACTCTGTCTGGCATCCCGCTCTTTTCCGTAAACTCATTTCGGATGGCCTCCCTCCTTGCTTTGCTCGTTGGACTCAATCTTTCCTTTCTAATAGACGCGCTTGCGAGGTTTATCAAAATCACAAAAGTTGTTCACAAAAGTTATCCTCGGCCCCTTCTCACAAATGCCTCACTCGGATGGTTTCCTTCTTAAGCGTTACCAATATCACCAAATTGGAACGCCTCCACCGAGCGGCTAGTCGCGCCCTCACCGGCTACCTCTCGTTCTACTCTGTCCCACTTCTGCTCTCCGAGACTCCCTACCTCTCCTACGAGTTACTCTGACTCATTTCAGTCTTTCATCTTACGAGTAGGCTCTTTGTCTCCCAACCTCCTTTCCCATTTCAGGTTTGGCCAGATTTGAAGTGAAACCAAGACTCTTCAGATCCTCCTGGAAAGCTTTTGCGTCCACTTACCCGCTCATGCTTCCTTCTACTTCTTCTAGGGAGACTCTCCTGGCTTGCTCTCATCCTCCTCCGAGAAATCTGCCTTCCTTCACTGTGGAGTTCACTCTTTCCTCCTCATGCTCCCGCTCTGATCTCCTTCTCACTCGCCAAGGTGCGGCTCTCATTCACCTTGACTCTCTTCCCTCCTCATGATCTGTTCTCTTAACAGATAGCTCTGTTCCTTTTTGTTTTGGCAAAGGCGGCTCTGGCGCACTTGCCAACTGCTTTCTCTGTGGCACTAAGGCCACTCTCTTTTTCGCAGGCCCAGTATGTTCAAATTTTTCTGCTGAAGTCTGCGCGCTCTTTGCTGGACTCGGCAGCACCATCAAGTCTGCTATTTCTCTTCTCTTCTCTTCTACTCTTATCCGACTCTCGTTTTGTCCTCTCGTCCATTCTTTCTTGTTACCTCAAACTCTTTGGCAGGAACTGTCTTCTCTCTCGTCCTATTCTATCAGGCTATAATGGGTCCCCAAACACTAGTTTCTCCCGGGGAACGACGCGGCTGATGAGTTGGCCTGGTGGGGAGCGCCTTCTGCAATCCCTTTCGTCTTATCTCTGGTATTCCCTCTTCTCTTTTCTCGGACTAGAGGCGTACTGTCTCATCGAAATTCTTTGACACACAGGTTTCCTCGATTTCCACCAAGGAACTTGTGCTCCCTCGTCTACGTTAAAACGGACACGGACTTCTGCTAGTTCCTATCTTTCTAGGATTGGCATAATCGAGAATTCTTCCTGCGGACACTCGTCTCAGGACACCTCTCATTTCATTCTGCACTGTCCAGCTACGGACTTTTTGTCTCTCTACGACCTCTGGTCTAGGCCCTGGAGAGTTGCCCGGCTTCTGAGGCTCCATGGTCTTCCGCCATACCCCCATCCCTCGGAAGGGGCCGGGTAACAACAACAACAACAACTCGCAACAATGTTATTTAATTCACCAACTGCTCCACAATAAACTTACTAATTAACTGATAGGGCCCAAAATAACCGCAATATTGCAGGACTACGTGTTACGTACTTCTTTTGACTTACCTAAGCACTTTCGCATAGATTGTGAACTACACGAAAGTGATGTTACACAAATATAATTTGCAAGTCAGCGTGAACCTCGTTTCCTAAAAAATTTAGCAGAGGATAACTTTCTTACGTTGCAAATAGGTAAGGTGGTTCTGAGTGCAATATAATATATTTTTGGCTTTTTTAAAGTTAATGTACTGCCGTAGTATTTGATTTTGTTGGGGAAAGTCTAATAAAAAACTGGCAACACTGTTTCTGAGGAATTATGAGAAACACTCACCCATTTGCAACTGGATAAAATCCAGTAACTTTATAGTTTACCAAATCCTTGTCAAAGGGGACCCGGACTGTTCTCCCAGCGGCCCTGGCAATCAAACCCACGATTTTTACAAATTGCAACACCCTACAAATGTGAATCGAAGCTCTTGGTTATGGGATGTTTCAAACACCTTGCTTAGCCGTAGGAATTTGTATCGAAAGTTTTTGCGTTGGGTAAACGGTCAACAGTATTATTAGCTCCGCTAAGTGGTAATAAAACTTTAAATCATTAACCGCTCAAAGTTTAAAAGTACTGGTAATGCGTTTGGATTAGAGACAAAAAATGTTTGTCTTTAAACACGGCATCTTGTGTTTAGCCTCGCTTTGGACCCACCTGAACTACCAGCACGATGCATTTTTACAACAAACATCAGGACTCGGCAGGAGAAATCGTCGTAAGTTTATTTCCAAGACACAATATGGTCGATCCTTGGCTGTGTAGACTTCACAAACTTTTGATTATGATACTTTTGTTGACTATAGTTGCTGATATAGTTGTCAACAAAATTTTCACTATTTTGTATAAAAATTTTCACATAATTACATGATACTTTAATGAGCCACTACAATCAGTTCAACAATGTAAAAATCACCATAGGCTTTTTTATGAATTGTGGCCAATGAGGTTATGAAGTCGCACTGAAAGAATTTATGATGCTGATTACCAACGTAAAATATTACTTATTACCATTCATCATCGATAAAAATTCTTCCCTGTGAGGATCATTTAAACCGATCCATATCAATGATGCATCAGTCTTCAATATATCCAGGTAATAACATTTAATACAAAATGTAAATGGAACTTGCCCTAGAAAGAAATCTGTTGATTTTATAACGCGTGTGCATGAAAAACAAATACTTTGTCGTAATATCATTGACAACACAACACAGGTAATGAAAGTTGCAGCGCAACAATCATACATACATGACGTACACAATTATAGATGATAAAGCATCTAACAGTGATTAATCATCAGAAATGAGCATCTATTAGTATTACAGTCAATGTACAGTACCTTAATTTTTAAATACAATTTGGACGTGATGAACCATTAGTATTTCGTTTTTTTGGCCATTAAATATCTGATTAGGTGTTAATGATGGCTTGACTGAATAATTATCGTCTTTCTGTTTGTGATTACAGAACCCAAGCAAACATACCAACTTTCAAGCTAATTAATTTTACCTGTCAATAAACATACATCACTTAACACAGTAAGATCACAACATAACTTTATTGCTCTGCCGTATTTCCCCTAGGCTCATTAGGTACAACTATAAGCAAGGGCAATGCAAAAAGCACAAGTTCGAAGAGCTGAAGATAACTGGATTTGTATTTTGTAGTTGCAACTGGAAAATTGCAATTAGACACTGTAACTTACAGCAAGCCTGTGCTTGTAGCTTATATGCCGAATGTAGGCATCTAGTCTATTCAAGGCATCACCTCGATGGCCCATATCACGCATGTAGTCGATAGAGCAAGATGAAGTAATTAACGACACTTCAGAGCACACAGCCTGGTCAAGCTCCAAACTTTCCATTATCAATCCCCCCACCAAGCAACAATACGCCTGCTACGTATTTGGTTAAGCCCAAGAGATGGCGCGTGGTGAACATGCACAACTAGCAGACTCTTATTACACAAACACAGGGTCTATTTTCAGTGGGGGGCATGTTATCAAGTTTTTGACAATTTGCATTTTACTTGGTTGTATTAGCAATAACTGCCTGTAATAGTTTTATGACATGAAGTTTGTCCCCAGCAAAGTTTAGGTCAATGCATATATGTATTTAGATTGCAAGATTCCAACACAGAACTCCAACTCCAACCTACGCACTACTAAAAAGAAAAAGCTTTTTCGAAAAAATTAAAGATCGCCGAAAATGATTAACAATTAAGTGCGAAATACATCTTTTCTACGAGCACGTGATATGAGCCTACTGCTCTAACCAATTTGTCGAAGCTTGTTCGGTTTCTATTTAGTTTGTCGTGAATTCTGCGTAGCTTCAGGAAGCAGCCAGACTAGCACACCACGAGAACGATCTTCGTTGCTCGCTGGCGCATCAGGTGGATCGGTGGTGGGTGACGTTTCATTGCACATTCGCGTTTTATCGATACAAAAAGCGGTTGCTCGGCTTCATCAGAAGAAAATTTCCTTTTAAAAACTTACCATGAAGTAAGCTTTTAAACACAAATAGGCTAATTCACATTCGTTCGACAACTTACTGATTTCATCTCTGTCTCAGTTCACTCGCTTTTTGTTGTTGGGGCCTCGGGTAAGGCACTTCATGGCGGTGTTATTTGCTTGGTTGCAACAGCTGTGGTAAGAATCCACTGTGCCAGTGGTACTGGTAACGCAGCGGTAACAGTGAACAAAATATTGCAAAACTGCACTTGAAGGATGACAAAAATATTAACGAATATGAATAAGCGGGCGGAAAGTTAACAACGTTGATAAAATTTTAGTTGGTTTCGAATTTTGCCATCGAGGAAACGACCTTATAAAGGTTTAATAATGCAATGCAAATAAAGCATACACAACATTAACACCTACACCAAAAAAGTAATAAAGAGTTTAATAAAATGCGCTTAATAAAAAGACTTCAATTTTTAAAAAATCAATAAAAGATGACGGTCAACTAGCCACCAAGTATTCTCACATGCGACGTGAACTTATTACACTAGCTTCAACGGTAAAGATACTGCTTATCCAGCATCTAGTACCAGCATTCTCACATACGACGTGAACTTATTACACGAGCTTCAACGGTAAAGATACTGCTTATCCAGCATCTAGTACCAGCATTCTCACATACGACGTGAACTTATTACACGAGCTTCAACGGTTAAGATACTGCTTATCCAGCATCTAATACGAGGATTCTCACATGCAACGTGAACTTATTACACGAGCTTCAACGGTAAAGATACTGCTTATCCAGCATCTAGTACGAGGATTCTCACATACGACGTGAACTTATTACACGAGCTTCAACGGTAAAGATACTGCTTATCCAGCATCTAGTACCAGCATTCTCACATACGACGTGAACTTATTACACGAGCTTCAACGGTAAAGATACTGCTTATCCAGCATCTAGTACCAGCATTCTCACATACGACGTGAACTTATTACACGAGCTTCAACGGTAAAGATACTGCTTATCCAGCATCTAGTACGAGGATTCTCACATGCAACGTGAACTTATTACACGAGCTTCAACGGTAAAGATACTGCTTATCCAGCATCTAGTACGAGGATTCTCACATACGACGTAAACTTATTACACGAGCTTCAACGGTAAAGATACTGCTTATCCAGCATCTAGTACGAGGATTCTCACATGCAACGTGAACTTATTACACGAGCTTCAACGGTAAAGATACTGCTTATCCAGCATCTAGTACCAGCATTCTCACATACGACGTGAACTTATTACACGAGCTTCAACGGTAAAGATACTGCTTATCCAGCATCTAGTACCAGCATTCTCACATACGACGTGAACTTATTACACGAGCTTCAACGGTAAAGATACTGCTTATCCAGCATCTAGTACCAGCATTCTCACATACGACGTGAACTTATTACACGAGCTTCAACGGTTAAGATACTGCTTATCCAGCATCTAGTACGAGGATTCTCACATACGACATGAACTTATTAAACGAGCTTCAACGGTAAAGATACTGCTTATCCAGCATCTAGTACCAGCATTCTCACATACGACGTGAACTTATTACACGAGCTTCAACGGTTAAGATACTGCTTATCCAGCATCTAGTACCAGCATTCTCACATACGACGTGAACTTATTACACGAGCTTCAACGGTTAAGATACTGCTTATCCAGCATCTAGTACCAGCATTCTCACATACGACGTGAACTTATTACACGAGCTTCAACGGTTAAGATACTGCTTATCCAGCATCTAGTACCAGCATTCTCACATACGACGTGAACTTATTACACGAGCTTCAACGGTAAAGATACTGCTTATCCAGCATCTAGTACCAGCATTCTCACATGCAACGTGAACTTATTACACGAGCTTCAACGGTAAAGATACTGCTTATCCAGCATCTAGTACGAGGATTCTCACATACGACGTGAACTTATTACACGAGCTTCAACGGTAAAGATACTGCTTATCCAGCATCTAGTACCAGCATTCTCACATGCAACGTGAACTTATTACACGAGCTTCAACGGTAAAGATACTGCTTATCCAGCATCTAGTACCAGCATTCTCACATACGACGTGAACTTATTACACGAGCTTCAACGGTAAAGATACTGCTTATCCAGCATCTAGTACCAGCATTCTCACATACGACGTGAACTTATTACACGAGCTTCAACGGTAAAGATACTGCTTATCCAGCATCTAGTACCAGCATTCTCACATACGACGTGAACTTATTACACGAGCTTCAACGGTTAAGATACTGCTTATCCAGCATCTAGTACGAGGATTCTCACATACGACATGAACTTATTACACGAGCTTCAACGGTAAAGATACTGCTTATCCAGCATCTAGTACCAGCATTCTCACATACGACGTGAACTTATTACACGAGCTTCAACGGTTAAGATACTGCTTATCCAGCATCTAGTACCAGCATTCTCACATACGACGTGAACTTATTACACGAGCTTCAACGGTTAAGATACTGCTTATCCAGCATCTAGTACCAGCATTCTCACATACGACGTGAACTTATTACACGAGCTTCAACGGTTAAGATACTGCTTATCCAGCATGTAGTACCAGCATTCTCACATACGACGTGAACTTATTACACGAGCTTCAACGGTTAAGATACTGCTTATCCAGCATCTAGTACCAGCATTCTCACATACGACGTGAACTTATTACACGAGCTTCAACGGTAAAGATACTGCTTATCCAGCATCTAGTACCAGCATACTAGATGCTGGATATCCATTATTACACGAGCTTCAACGGTTAAGATACTGCTTATCCAGCATCTAGTACGAGGATTCTCACATACGACGTAAACTTATTACACGAGCTTCAACGGTAAAGATACTGCTTATCCAGCATGTAGTACGAGGCGACATTTGTGCACAGACCAATGGCAGCCCTATCTTGTGGTGGTGAGGCTACTAGCTTGCAGTTGGTCTTTATGTCTGCTTCAAAATAGGTTGCCACTTTCCCCCAATTTTTTTAGTTCCATGGTGCGTGTGTGAACCGAAAGATAATCGTTTTTTGATGGTCCTCCTTTTCCAGGATGAGTAGATAAACAAACAGACACAGGTGAAGTAAAATACACGTCTCAATTAACACGAATGCTTGGGCGTAATTACAAGTGTGATACGATTGCTTAAAAAATATTCTGCGCAAACATAAGCATACTTCTGGTTCGACAGTAACAACAAAGCGACTTTCGCTCCTCTGTTCACCATTGAAAACTGCAAGGCAATTTGTTTTCAGCGTATTCTGGGAAGAAAATAACTAATTATGTCACGGGTGGCCAAAGTTTCTACGGACCGGGTAACATTTCCCTCATGCGAAGTCTTGATGGGCCACAAATGAGCTATTTCAAAATCAGCGTCCCACAAAAGGCAAAATCATTGTTCTGAACTCGAATTTTGTTGCAGACCATTGTGAGGAGACTGGTCCCGGGCCGTACTTAGTGCATACCTGAATTAGGCGGTCGAAATGTTGCCAATTTATTGGCGTTGTTTAAAAGAAAGACCTATTTAAGACAAAATCTTTTCATATAAATCAATGTGTAAGAAAGTCTTCCCGCAATGAATCATCTTCCTCTCTGGTGAAAGTAGTGGTTTCAGTGTAATGAGCTTTCCTTGATACTTCAACAGTCACGTGATGAGCTATCAACAACGCGGGTTCCAAACCTAGGAAAAGATGAATAAAGTGATAAACCTTCTTAGGCATTCCATGGCTACAAAAATCTGTTTTGTATCAGATTTCAGATTTGAAAATACTCGAAAGTACTAAGAATATAGCACACTTTTCAATTCCTTTTTCATATGTTTGGTGGGAGTTATCATAAAATGCCACTGTATAAATTTATTAAGCTAATGCTGACTGCACCAGTTGATTTTTTAGCGGTAGGAAACTCTATGGGTGTGATTGATTGCTGGTGTGTGTGTGTGTGTGTGTGTGTGTGTGTGTGTGTGTGTGTGTGTGTGCGTGCGTGCGTGTGTGTGCGTGCGTGCGTGTTTTGTTTTTGTTTTAACGTTTTTTATGATATGAACTATTGGAGTCCGAGATAAATAAAGTGTAGCGTTAAACTGCAGCATTGAACAAATGCAGGAAACTACCGAAGGCCTAGCTACACCAATATAAAGAAAATCAAAGTACTAAATGCTGGGATATAACGAAACATACAGGTTGAGAGGCGAAACCCTGCATAAGCTGACAGAAGCGAAAAAGCTTGTTCCATCAAAAAGTTTCAACTGTTTAGGTTTTGAATTGCCCTCCACTTGAAATTTCGCCAGTTTGTTGCAGTCACTTTTATTAGTCAATCAAGATACTACTCAAACATTATTAATAGTTTTTTTGTGTTTTAGAGTTTATTTCACTAAAATTTTTTGATAATTGTCAAATTGTTATAGAGGTAAAATTGAAGAAAATGGGTAAAAATGTGCCACTTTCGGAAGTTGAGTGGGCTCAAATTGTGGCTCTGCATAAAGAAGGTCATTCAGAACGATTGATTAGTCAAAAAATGAAAAAAAGCAAGACTGCTGTCCACAACGCAATGGCAAAATTTCGGAATACAGGAACTTATACAACAGCTAAAAAATCTGGTGGACCTCGAAAAACCACCCCAAGAGATGACCATGCCATTCGGAGAATAGTAGTTCGTTCTCCAATGAGTTCTGCAAGCAAGATTCGATCATCACTGCTTGCAAAAAATACCGACATTAGTCGAAGAACCGTAAGTCGGCGTTTGGTTGATGATTTTGACCTAAAAGCTCATAAACCTGCGCATAAACCGAGGCTAACGCAGGCTATGAAAAGCAAGCGTTTGGTGTTTGCCAAGAAACATTTGAAATGGACGATTCAGCAGTGGCAACAAGTGCTGTTTTCCGACGAATCTACCGTGCAGCAGTTCACCAATCGAAAGCGCTACGTCCGGAGACCATCAGGAAAAAGATTCAGTGAAAGATATACCATTCAAACCATGAAACACCCCCCCAGTGTCATGATTTGGGAAGAATGTCAATAAATGGAACGGCTGGACTCTTTTT
Source organism: Trididemnum clinides (assembly GCA_963675345.1). Classification (NCBI taxonomy): domain Eukaryota; kingdom Metazoa; phylum Chordata; class Ascidiacea; order Aplousobranchia; family Didemnidae; genus Trididemnum; species Trididemnum clinides. The sequence continues at coordinate 30,541,117 of OY776294.1, read as the reverse complement.
TTTGCCACCTGAAACGACCATGAATGGTCAAAAATACCTAGATTTATTGAAAAACAAGTTGGAATTGCATATGGCCAGAGACGTAGCAGCCGCCCCCCAAACCCCCCAATTGGGGGGGGCCCAGGCCAACTTTGGGGGCCCAAGTTAGTCTGAAATTGCTTTTTGGCTACGTGACTATTTTCAGTTCAGCAGACTTGTTTACAACCGATTAAAACTGTAGGAAGAAATTGGCTTGTGACATCATAAGTGAATGCAACGTCATTTTATCTCGCAGAATCTAGAATATTTCGATTGATTTTCTGGTAGAATCTTGAATATTCGATTGACGTAACAATGCCGTTGTTTCGCAACAATCATAGAATGGTCTGGAATTCTGTTTGGCTATAAATACCGGGACAATATATATACACTGCAGAGTGCAGATAAAGTATTTTATTGACATTGTATAGAATGAAACGTTCAAAAAGTGGTGCTCAAAAGAGAAAAGAAGCAGCCACTGCTCGAGATGCTGTAGCGAAATTGCCCAAGATGACAGATTTTTTCAAGATTACTGAGCAGAGTAGACCTGGCACTAGTACCGAGAGGGATGAAGAAAGCTATAGTGTACAAGAAAAAGAAGACTATGACGATCAGCATCAAAGTGATTGTGAATTTCCAGAAAATGGAAGTTGTGATTTACCTGCCAATACGCAACCTTCAATATCAAAAATATCTGAATCTCAATTTACCCCTATCCCTGATGACCCATGTAAATGGCCTGAAAGTATTTCTGATGCTCAACGATGTGATATAGTAAAGCGTGGACCTCATCAACTAATAATGAATTTTCTATATAATAACACAACTCCAAGGCGACGTTTTTCCTCCAACCATTATAAACGTGTGTTACCTAATGGTGAAAGTGTTTCACGGTCGTGGCTAGTTTATTCTGGGAAATCAGATCAAGTTTTTTGCTTTTGTTGTAAGCTATTTGGAAAAACACTAAGCCCCTTTTGTAGTGGTATAAATACATGGGAGGGTTTTTCGAAAAAACTGAAAGACCATGAAAACGGCATTTCCCACCAAGAATGCTGCAGTCAATGGATGTTGCTAGCTGAAGGGATAAGAAATTCATCCACTATCGACAAACGCGAGATGAATATTTTTTTCAATGAAAGACGTTTTTGGAGAAATGTTTTAGAGAGACTTATCGACATTGCCTTGTTTCTATCGGAAAGGAATCTTGCTTTTAGAGGATCTGAAGAAGTCTTAGGATCTCCTCACAATGGAAATTTTCTGGGTATACTTGAGCTTTTGGCAAGAAGAGATTCGATCCTAAAAGAGCTTCAAGACAGAATCAAGAATAAAAACACTAAAGATCACTATTTGAGTCCTACCATACAAAATGAACTAATTGAATTGCTAGCGACAGAAGTTGAAAAAGAAAATTTACAGCAATTGAAATCGGCAAAATATTTTTCTATAATTTTGGACTGCACTCCAGATATGTCACATCATGAACAAATGTCTGTCATTCTCCGTTATGTACTATGTAATGAAGAAGCTGCTGTTGTTAAAGAAACATTTTTTGGCTACTTGAGAATAAGTGACAGTACTGGGAAAGGCTTGTTGGACGCTTTCTTAGAAAAAGCGACCGAACTGCAACTCGAATTGTCTGATTGTCGAGGTCAGTCATATGATAATGGTGCTAACATGAAAGGAAAACATTCTGGGGTCCAAGCAAGAATGCTAGACATCAATCCCAAAGCTCTTTACGTGCCCTGTGCAAACCATACCCTTAACTTAGTTGTTGTTGTTGACAGTGCTAATTCATCGACGGAAGCATTGACATTTTTTGGAGTACTTACAAGGTTGTATGTGCTGTTTTCTTCCTCTGCTCAGCGTTGGGAAATTTTGAAGAAACATGTGGAGCTGTCCATAAAGTCACAATCTGATACTCGTTGGGAAAGCAGAATTAAATGCATCAAACCTCTTCGATACAATTTAAAAGAGGTGTTGCTGGCACTGAAAGACTTGGAAGCCATTTCCATAGAAAGAAAAGATGGAAGAGCTGCCTCAGAAACAAAATCGTTGATAGCTCATTTATCAAAATGGAGTTTTCTTTTGTCGGTGTTTATTTGGTATGATATCCTATTCCAAGTCAATAAAGCAAGCAAGATTCTTCAATCGTATGGAGTCTCCCTTCATACAATGGAAACGGAAATCCAGGCAACTGAAAAGTTTTTGCAAAACTATCGCACAACGGGTTATGACAGTGCCGCAACATCTGCTGTTGAAATAGCACAAGAATTGGATATTGATCCTTCTTTTCCTCCGTCAAGAAGTGGAAAGAAAAGAAGATTGTTTGATTACCAAGGTGAAGAGGAACAACGAGCTACTCCTGAACTGAAATTTAAAAGCAACTTTTTCTATCCATTAGTAGACCAGGCTATTATGTCAATAAAGGAGCGCTTTAATTTGTTACGTGAGGTTTCTTCCGCCTTTTCGTTTTTGTACACACGAGACAAACTTTTGCTTGTGCAACAAGAAAATGCTCTTCTTACTTGCTGTAAAGAGTTCCAAAAAAAGTTCGGTGACATTGATTCTGATGAAATGAGCGCTGAGCTACAGCAGTTTGTTTTAATTTTACAAAAAAACGCAATCTCAAAACGGCTCAAGACTTTCTGAACTATCTTCTAAAGACTCATTTATTTGAATTGTATCCGAATGTGTACATCGCACTTCGAATCTTACTAACTTGCCCCGTGACTGTTGCCAGCGCTGAAAGAAGCTTCAGCAAATTGAAACTGATCAAAACTTTTAATAGAACGTCTATGACAGACAGTAGACTATCTTCATTAGCCATGTTGTCAATCGAAAATGACTGCGCCCGATCTCTTGATTATGACAATGTCATAACAGCATTTGCGAACAAAAAGGTTCGCTCCAGACTATTTAAATGATACTGTGTTTTTATAACTTTTTCATGTTTTTCAGTGTCATTGCTTTCGTTTCGCAGTGTCTGCATAAATGTCCTACTGAACTCTGGCATCGGTGCCGAATTTTTTATGACTTGCACCTTCGGTATCGGCATGCTTTATTCTGACATTAGCCTGTTTACTTATGTACAAATTGTGGTGTATTTTCTTAATGCAGCTCTTCAATTTTACACCTCTAAAGTGATATGACCTGTGCGCAGGGGCTCTTGCGCTTACTTTGGGGGGGGCCCGAAGTTGGAGTGCTACGGGACTGCATATGGCTGTTCATAAATGCAGTGTATTTATGCAGGATGGTGCTCCATGCCATCGTGCCAAAATCGTTACCCAATTCCTGAAGGCCCAAAAAATCAACATCTTGGACTGGCCTGGAAACAGCCCAGATCTGAATCCGATTGAGAATCTTTGGACCATTTTGAAAAACAAAGTTTCCGAAAGGCAACCAACTAATGCTAAGATGTTGGAACAAGCCATAAAAGAAGTGTGGGTGCGTGATATATCACCGGGATATTGCCGAAATCTGGTGGAGAGCATGCCAAGACGTTTGGAGGCTGTAATCAAAGTCAAGGGTGGTCCAACAAAATATTGACTTTTTTGAAAACTTTTAATTGAGCTATTGATTTGTGCGTCTAGGAATTGTTAATTTACCGTAACATGCCAATATCTTTCTTTATCAAGCCAATATCTTTCTTTATCAGCGAATGAATAAGTGTTATGGTGTTTTCATCAGAATTTAAAAGGGTGGTCCTACACTTTTGGCCACGACTGTTATACGGCAGTCATTGCTCAATAAAAAGTATTAACTAGTGATGTACAAAGAGAATCAATAAGTTCAATTTGAGACAAATAGGCTTGTGTGTGAGAATTAATATTTTGATACAGTAATCTAACACGTGAGTGGATCAAATGTGATCACTTTTATGTAATTAGATATCTTGCCACACGGGTTGCTTCTTACCTTACGCTATAGCTTTCTATAGCCTTCACCACAGGAATCGGTAGGTACAGCTAAAAACAATGTAAAGCAAAACAAATAAATACGCGAAGAGTAGAGACCTAGCACAATCAGGGGCAAACTTGGATGCGAAACGAACGTGTACCCCCTCTCCCGTTCAGTAGCTAATATTTTAAAAATACCTTAAAGAATATCTTTTAAAATCTGCTAAAGTTTTTTAATGATTTTGACATGGACTGGACTATCACTACTGGTAAACTGCTCGGTCTGTTTGCCACATTAAGATAAAAGATCCTGATAAGTGACTTTCCTAAGGGCACCAGAAGCAAAGTTGTAGACTTTTTCTTCACACTATCTATTTCTTGCTCACGGCCAAGCAGTGAATATTGCTTTTAAGTCTTTAGTACAACTCTACAAGGAGATGAACCCATGTCTACCGACCGAGAATCGGACCGCACTACCACTACACCAGATACGCTACGCTCCTGAGCATAGGCTAACAAACAGTGAAGTGTACCGATTTTCTTCCAACTCGGTTGTGGATGGGGCACCATTTGTTCACCGCTCATTACACGTGTTTTAGGGGCATTTGTGACTAAATCAAATCGATTTGTTTAAATGCACAAACTGATTTGATTTACTGGCAAATGCATATAAAATAAACGCATTTATCGTTAATGTATTGAAAAATAAATGCATTAGTTTAAAATACAAACGAGTTGATTTACTTGCAAATGCATATAATATAAATGCATTTGTTTAAACGCACAAATCGACTTGATTTAGTCGTAAATGCATATGTCACTCAACGTATCACTCTTTAAAGGTAATGTACTGCCAAAACCGCTTTTGGACATATTTGGTCATTGAACCATCACGTGACAAATTTCCAATATATTGGTTTGAAATGAGCGGCAGGCGCGATGTAGCTAAGAATTTTGAAACAGGTGGTCTGCTGCAAATTGAACTACCAACAACTCGCAGTACATTGTCTTTAAAGAGTGATACGGTTGAGTGAGATACGCATTTACGACTAAATCAAATCGATTTGTGCGTTTAAACAAATACTTTAATTTTTTAATACATTTATGACAAATGCAAATCGATTTGTGCATTCAAAACAAATCGATTTGATTTAGTCATCAGGGGTGTTGCCTTAAAACAGATGTAATGAGCGGTGAACAAATGGCGCCCCATACACAAGCAAGGTTGTGGTGGTAAAACGTAAAGCGTGGGAACGCTGCTGACAATAAATTTTTTAATTACGTGCTGAATTCGATCCTTAAATCCAGTCTATTGTTATTCTACAGATGTATAGATATTGACCTTCTTCCAGCCTTCAATTTACTTTCGTTAAGTGTATTGAAATGGCACAACAGTACAGTACTTTCTTGTAACCCACAAAAGCAAAAACTAAAAACTACAATTCTTGATAAAAGAAATAAAGCCAAAATGGTGGTAAGCATTTCTATTACAGCGTTTCGCTTTTACGCACAAACATTATCAGTTAAATAAATAGTCGCATAAGGCTAGACTGAATCGGATACCTTCAGATACTGTAAAAGCAAAAAGGAAATAAAAGCATTTACCAGGGTTTCGCTTTTATTAAGAAATGTGAATAAATCCTATTTTAGTGCTCCTACAACTACGTTAGATAGTTTTACGTTCTTTACGAAAAGCCAGATGTAAATGAGTCCTTGCAGGGATCCAGTTTGCAAAGAAACTTTGAACAGAAGACAAACTTTGCTTGCTACTGTTATTTTATAAAATTAAGTATTGGGGGGATCTCTTGGCCCTTGGCAAGCCCTGCTGATGAGTCCAAACGGACGAAACGCGTCCAGGCATGGCTTTGTAAATAACTCTCGATTGCATTGCTTCCTTCGAAAGCCTCGCGCCTTCAGCACTCGCTTTGTAGTTTCATTTCTCGCTTATAAGACGCTCTCTATCGATCGTAATCACTTGCAGCTAGCAATTGATATCGCTCGCTGTGTATGCATCCCCCAAGCTTAATTCTTAGACCCGGAGCATTGGGACCGTTCATGTTAACAAGTCCATCGTTCAATGAAACGCCCGTTCCGGTGTGCTCCTGTGGTGCGGGGGCCCTGTTAGTAGCTCGAGCACTGTGATCGCACAAACCCTACCGAAGAACTGTGGAGGGGAATCTCTGCATGTGATTGTTAAGTGGTATCTGGTGCTAGTTGCGTCGCTTATCGGGTCGCGCTATGTAATACACTAGTCATTATCCGTGCGGTGTGCTAGTTGTCGGAATCGATAGCTAATGCTCGGAGTGGAATAGGCGAAGTGGCTGACCTCTTGGCGGCCGTGCATTATACAAGCCGCGGCGCAGTCATTTGGGACCCACCGAAATTAGTTAGACATTCTTTTAACCATACGCGTAAAAACTAACTTTTGCCCGGAGGTGTGTTGCGTCCTGTGGGATTCAAACCTGCATTTCTAGAGCTGATCTTCTCGCGCGCCGACGTGCGGCCGGTACTGCCAATTATGCCTTAAAGCAAGGGTTTCACCCTCGCGGCCCTCGGAGCCTTTCAATGCGGCCCGAGAGACGATTCTGAAATTTTTAATGAATTTCGGCAGTATCGCAACGTTTTATCTTCGAAGAAACGTTTGAACCCCTTAACACAGGCCACACTTGAGAGGTACAGACTTTTTTATATTTGGAAATCAACTACACTTTGTGCCACAGAACTCGATTTCTGATTAACGATGCCTGAAGAAGGGCGATGGTGTGGAGATGCTGGAGAAGTAATGACCTGCTTTTCTTTTTTTTTGGAGATTGACCTCGCTGCTGGCTACATTAGAGATTGTTGCCCGGAGAAGTGGTGATCTTCAAATCGAAAACATCCTGCGGCCCTCGGCACGATTACCAACATGCAATGTTGCCCCCAGAAGCCCACAAGTTTGACATCCCTACCTTAAAGCACCGAGTTTAGTTTACAACCTTTTCAAGGTCTTTTTATGCCAAACTGCTTCTTGTGTGATCAGTTTTATGTAAGGATAGCAGTTTTAGTTAGCACTTGAACGATTAGCAGTAACGTCAAAATGAACCTGGTTCAAAAGTAAACGGTACGTAAGTCTTGTGCTTTGTGTTAGATGGTTTTTAAGTCAATGTTAATGCTATTGGGAGGATCTCTTGGCCCTTGCATGCCCTGCTGATGAGTCCAAAAGGACGAAACGCGTCCAGGAATGGCTTTGTAAATATCTCTCAATAGCATTGCTTCCTTCGGAAGCCTCGCGCCTTCAGCACTCGGTTTGTTGTTTCGCTTCTCGCTTATAAGACGCCCTCTATCGACCGTAACCACTTGGAGCTAGCAATTAATCTATTTATTTTCCGGCTTTTACGATTCTTCTTTTCCAAACGTTAAGCGGGACATGTCCTCTCCATCCGCACGAAATATTAAGTCCATAGGTCCTAGACGTAACCTCTGACCTAGATTGTTGCGCATGTGTGCTGCTATAAAAATTGTCAAAACCCTCCACGGAAATCAATCAAACTGATTTTGATTTTCAGAGTTTTATACAAAATGAAGAAATAAAGATAAATATGCAATAAAAACGTAGTAAAAATTGAACTTTGATAAAAAAAATTGCGTCACGCCCTTGAAATCCTTTGAACTGTGACTCTGCGCAGCTGCTTGCGGAAAGCTTTTAATCTCCAAGAATATAGGAAAAAATTGACCGCACTGTTTGTATGAGACAACAAAACTCCAACATCAAACAGCCAAATAGGGATGAAGATAGTGTGGTTGATGTCAAATCTAAAAAAATTAAATTCAAATGTTTGCTACAGTGTAAGAACAGGCTAATCCTGCATATCTGAGAAAAGAAATTTTAAAACAATTTTTTTCATTGAAATTGTTAATGCCTAGGCCGACATAACATCTAATGGAACTGGTAGCAGCAATGCGTCCTGAAACAAAACGACCATGACAAGAGCTCCTTTTAACCACAGATCCTAGAGCATCTGAGCATATCTTTAACGCACAAACGTATCTGGAGGATTGAGCATAGCGCTTTGCGAAACCCCCGTTTGGACTTGACAACAAAGCAAAAGAATAAGTTCAATTCGCTTTGGTAACAAATAGGCAATACAGGCTCACACCACATATTTAAACCTGCCTGTTGTGGGCAGGATTTTGAAAATGGCGATTTCGATCTTTAAAAAAAGGTCTTCACAGGTGTAAAAGTTTGTGGCTCTTCCCCTTTCTGCAATTCTCCCTAAGCTACCGCTTGTAGGTGAGTAGAGAACTTTAAAGAAGCTGCTATCGGGATCTGACAAGAAAAGAAAAATGGATATCCTTCAACCTTGTTGCACAGCGACAGTAGCGCTGCGCATATAACTGTATAGACCTGCTTCGAAATTTCTAGTGCCAAAATTTCGCTCGATTTGCTTGATACTGTAATACTTTCAATTAACTTACTGCATTTTAGAATCCGCCAAAAGGAAATCATCGCAGAGTTACGTTACAGAGGCACCAGGTAGTCATCGTGAAATTTGATCCCAGCCCCGAGTACAGCCCCCAGCCAAGGTTGCCAATAACAACTCTTACCTGTGTATCGTGTTGAGCACGTGAATCGGCATCCAGCATAACACAAAACACAATACAATCAAGCCTAGCACAGTAGCAGCATGGATTTCCTTCTTGGACTTCAGATGGTTGCTCTGTCGTTTCTTTTTGCGATATTCTTCCAAATCCAACCGCGAGCTGCTCATAGAGCGAATTAAAATTGGCGTTGACTGTTGAAAAAACAAAATCAAAGGCTGGTAATAGCGGCCATGGCAGCAAGAAGTACAAATTGTTGCATTTCTCAGCAAAAAAAGCAGAGACAGTATACTGCTCTATAGTCTATTAGGTCGTTTGGCTAAACGCTTTCAGCATTGTCAACTAAAGTAGCGCAACTGATTACTTCAAATTCACTATACCAAGGCCAAGTATAACATTTGTGACATGACTACTAAGTCATTAAAGGAAGCAATACATATTGCATTCTTTGAGGTCAATCTCAGTTCATGTTCAATTTGTTAAGCAATACTAAAAACAAAAATAAAACAAAATTTACATATCGAAAAGGTAAAATGGGTGGGAAGCTTCCCCTGTGTTCAATTGTGGCAGCAGCTTTTGAATATGTAACGTTTTTTTAATCCGTAGTTTTTGCCCATTGTTTTTGCCAATCATTGCTAGTATTAGTGGTGGTACTTCATTGTAGTATGAATTTTCTTTTGATGATCTCCTACATCACTCTTTCCATACTTTGGAAGGTCATGTTATTCCATCTTGTTTCTACATCTTCAAATCTTCCAATTGGAATAACACGACCGTGCTTTTGATGATCTGTTACATTTTGACCCTCCTGTTACAATTTTGACCCTCCTTTTGATGATCTGTTACATTACTTTTTCCAAATTTTGAAGAGTAATGTAAGAAATTATCAAAAGAAAATTCAGACAAGAGTGACTTTTACAATCTACAAATATTGGCTCAAGAAAACAATGGGTAAAAACTACGGATTAATCATTAAAAAACATTACATATTCAAAAGCTGTTGCCACAATTGAGCAAAGATGAAGCTTAGCACTCATTTCACTTTTTTGATATGTAAATTTTGTTTTGTTTTTGTTTCTAGTTATTGCTTTATAAATTTAACATTAACTAAGATTGATCTCAAATAATGTATTACCTATTGTTTTCTTCTTTAATAATTGATATCGTCACGTCACAAATGTTATACTTGGCCTTGGTTCATTAAATTTTGAAGCATTCAGTTGCACTATATTGGTTGAATGCTGATAGCGTTTAGCCAAACAACCTGACTAAATATGTACAGCAGTATACTGGTTCCGGTTTTTTTTGCTGAGAATCGTCAGAAGATCCCAATCGTTTGCTCCTAAGTTTGTTGCATTTTTTCTCTTCAAACTGTTATGACAGCGACACAATAACGCAAAACACAAATTTGTGTCGGAATTTAAACTTTTTCCGAGTTTAAACGTTTGGCTTGAAATTAGTTTTGAGATAAACAATTATTAAAATTGCAGCAATAAAACTTTCCCAGGGGCGTTACAACACAACTATTGTGAGTTTTGAACGCAGGACTCTTTGATGATTATCGCTCTAAAATCGGTGCCGAACCATCTCGACCACGTCATAAACCAAAGCCACAACGTAACCGGACAAGTAAAATTCGCCTATGTCCCAGCTAATCTGCTGGCTAAATGAAGTCCCCCCTGCCAAATGTGTGACTAGTGGTTTACTCGTGTTAATCCATCAGCGGATTGAACTTGCTTTGTTAGCAGATATAGCCAGAAATGGGGAGTTTATAAGGAACTTTTAGGGCTGCTTCCCCCTCAATTTTCCTAAAACTAAAAGCGGGTAAAGAAGTTCTATTCAGAACCACATCAAAAATTGGAAGTAAACTATGCAGTTCTAAGCATTGAGTTTTACGTTTCCATCGTGACTTAATGACTGAGGCTCTGCTAAATACTACAGTGATGTCATAGAATCACTGCATGTAATCACAACTAACAAATATGAAGTCACAATAATTTTAAATAACTCAATATAAAGGTTTTCCAAGCAAACAGTTCTCACGCAACATAAGTTTTCTACTTATTTTGTGAGGATTAAAATCGCCCACATAAATCTAACAACAAAGCCGCCACCGTAACTTACAGCGCAAGATGATCTGTTTGAATTGACAGAATCTTCAAGAAAGTGGTTGAATTTATGCCTGAAAAAATAAAAATTTAGCCGTTAATTTCAGTTACAAGATTACCATCACAGCTTAAAGTTTTATTGGAAAGGGTGAAAAGAATAAGCGATGGCTGTTCATACCCTTTCCTGTATTCAATTTCACTTACTTAAACACATCCTGTACAGAATGGCATCTTCGAATATGTTCCAAAGTCTTGATTCGATTTGAAATTATTTTCGTGTTCATATCTTTGGCTTCTGAAGAAAAAACACCCGAGAGTCAAAAGTTTACCTGGCAACATGTGGTACAGTTAAGTATAATACCGTTTAATGTCGACGATGATCAAATGGTCAAGAGTTCAAGCCTTGTAATGACTGCGTAGTTGTGACCTTGAGAAAGGCATTTCATAATGATTTGTTATGTTTGGCGGATTCCAACAAGTAGTAGATTCAATAAAAGTAACACAAAGCAACTCAAACGTAATATTGTCCCTTGAAACTCCGAAACAGGTTTGGGCAACTGCTCTATTTATAGCGCCCCTACCGCTTTCCTGAAAGTCTCGAAGGTGAATTTGCAAAACAAACAAATCAGTCAATGCTATCCGATTATCATCGACGAATTTTTTAAGTTCAGAAAGTAGTGACAATAATTTGTCCGAATTTCTTTGCTCGGTCTACTAACGAACAGTGGAATGTACTTTTGTCGCAAATACCGCGACGTAAAGATTCTGAAAATACCTTATAGGTCGAAACGGTGTAGTCAGCATTTATGACATATTTCATTTTTTTGCCATAGAGAGCGCGTATTTGCAAAAAAAAACAAAGCAAAATTTACTCCAATAGCAAACGGGTGCGGACTTACTTTTTGGGCTGCTTGCTGCGTGCAGAGGAATCCAGGAGTCATCACTGGAATTTTCGGCTGAAAAACATATTTAAATGTTGTAAATACAAATTTCCGATGCCGTCCTTCGTGTTCAGTAGACCTGGGTTTAATTCCCTTGTCGAGTCATCAAGCCTGGTCGGCACTGACGCCAAGCGAGCCCAACTATATTGGGTTAATGTCAAAATACTGAAGTCAGAGTCATATGCATACAGGCGTCGCGTCGCGGAAAGCTTTTTGATAAATCGAAAGGCTTGTTCATGTAATGTTATTAATGGTGATGATGGTGCAAATTTTCCTACTGTTTATATATACTACTAACTACAATTTATGGTGTGTTTATCGCCAAAAATAATGTTTTATGTATTTTACAACACCTTTTACTTGTGCCCACTCCTGGATATGTGATGTAACAATGTTTTCGTTATTACGTGATTGCCTGCCCTGCTGGTAAATAATTTTTAGTGTTTAGTAATACAGGTTGTCTTTATATTTTTATGTTGTACAGTTTGTATGTTACACTGGTAACATCTACCGTATTCTGAACAAGCTCCCCGGTAACCAAGGGGAGCGAAACGTCAAGTTTGAAAAATAAATTTGTCAAAAGAACAACTTGATCTGGTTGTATCATATTATATCCATGGTGCCGTGTGGAAAAAAATCTAGCAAGTTTGCTGTTGTGTCCTGGAGAGAGGCCCTCAAATTAAACCATCTTTGTCCGAGACGCGGGGCCAAGCAGTCTACCCGCAACGGTGGCTTGGCCTAACTAAACCCATGTAAACCAAGGACGTGCTCATACTCATAAAAAACCTTTCAATCATTCGTTCTTGCTAAAGGATTTAATTGCTATCATACATGGTGCTTTAAAATTCTTTAACGTTTAAAATCTTTATGAAACAATAAGTGGTTTAGTTAAAATTGACATTTCAAAGCATTTTGATTAGAAAAGAGTCCTGTGATTTTGGAATATTGAATCAACAGATACTCTCCGTAAAATTCCCGTCATGACAATTTTCATTGCGGGACACATTTCGGTTTGGGGGGGGCACTGATATGACTCCGTCAAATAGAGAGGCTCGGGCTCTGATCATATTTTCTGGAAATCTCACAGTAGTTAATGGAACAGCTTCCTTATTTTGTGCTATCAAGTATAGGGCCTCCACCAAAGTTTCTCACCCAGCGTATCGAATGAAACTTTTCTATGGAGCTTTACTAAAACGCACGAAAAATTCTGGAGCAAAACGTCGGCTAACCGGTTGTGAGACATTTCGATTCAAAAACATTTTTGAACTTTTGCTCTTCAGAATAAACTGTGACTAATTTATGGCAATGCAATTGCTAATACAACAAACCACAGGATGTTTAAAATGCAATTTAAAGCCGACAAGAAAAATGGCATCAGATTTCAGAAACTTTTTTTTTTTTTTTTTATTTGCCATATTTATCCTCCATTCACGAGAAAGCGAATTGTATCGCTATACTTTGGACGGGAAGTCCGCACTCGCTTGGGAGTTGCCTTTTTCGAGGTTTATGGGCCACCAGTCTTCCACATAAAGGTGGGGCGTCCCGTTAAGTGCCTTGCCCAAGGACACAACAAGCGAACTTGCCGGCTTGTTCTCCACAACCTCCCCTAAATGCCGAGCGCCAAGCAGGGAAGCTGCGGATGCCATTTTTTAAAGTCTTTTGGTATGACTCGACAAGGGGAATGAACCCCTGGTCTACCGACTGCGAAGCGGACGCTCTAACCACTACGCCATCGCGTCGGTCTAATGAATGGTCTAATTTAAAACCTAAATGAATGGCAAAACGCTCTATGTTTTCGATCTGACGGGAAATTTTTTAAAATCGGATGTATTACGAAGAAAATGACGAATTCCTTTTCTCTGTCATCATTTTTCAGGTAGTGACGGGTGGTTTGAAAGTGATAAATAAAAGAAAAAAAGAAAACTACAGGAAAAAGGAAAGCCTCTTTAGACGAAAAATAGAAATTGCAGAAACGCGCAAATGAAAATATAGCATGATTTTTAAAACCAATAAAATACCAAAAGTTTCATTCCACAGAGCAGTAAACATTTTGGTTAAGAGTTCTCTTCCAACTGTACGGGAACAACTTTCCAATCTCACTGCAATTCTGATTTTTAAGCATTTGAAAAAAGATCTTCGATGAAACAAACCTCAAAATTAGCCTTCACAAAACTAACTTCCTAAAGTTTTGAGCAATTGCAGTTTAGAGCTAATTTTTAGGTTAAAACCTCAAATTTCGCGAGTTTTTGTTAGCTTTTATTTAGTTGAGTGGTGCCAATAATTTTAAAAGTAGGCAAAAAAATGAGGTTTCCTGGAAACTTGGCGATACAAAATAAAAAATAAAACCTTACAATAAGATTGCTTAACCAAAAAAACCGCAAAAACCGTCAATTTTTGTGCAATAATGGCACAGAGAGTATTCAAGCAGATTTTCATTTGGGCCCTCCCTCCCACTAAATTTACTACTGCCTCGAGGTTAAAACTCTCACTTGAGCTATTTCCAACTTTTTTCATCGCATTCTGATTTTTCTTCTTTTTCTCATCATTTGTTGTTTCTGTGTCAATGGAATTTTTTTTTAGTTGAAAATCCAAAAGCATTTTTACCTAAAATAGAAACTTTGTATAAGTAATATCATTGCCCAAGAATATTGCCTGCCTACAGGTTAAAAGTCACTATTGATTTGTTACTAGCCGAAACAGAACAGGCAGTTCATTATTCGATGTATTTTCTCGTCTCAGTAAACTTTTACAGTTAAACACGAGACAAATTGTGCTCAGATTTGCTTTGATATTATCAGCTAGTCAGTATGGCGTGCTTTTATAACGACGAGCAGTGCAACTAAGCAAATTGTAAGTTTTGTTGCAAAAGCTCATTGCACATACCACAGAGAACTCAAATTTCATAAAATGCTTCTGCGTACATCTTGCGGTTTACAATTATGCAGCATTTCTATTTTACCAGGTGAGCAAAACAGCTGTTGGGCACAATTTTTGTTTGCCATGTCTCTTCGGCTTTGTAACGTCACATAACGAAACTACCACGTCATCTTTTCTCAATCGAGGGTAAACATGACGTCAACATTTGCACATAAAGTAAAATTTTGGCGCAATCAAGTATTCTGACTTTTGAGCTGAACCCAATCGACCTGTGGCATAGCAAAAAAGGCTTTACAGTTTACATCAATAGCAGTTTAATACCTTCCACAACCAACATCAACATCCGGTCACAAAAAGAATCAAAATTACAAAGCAAGTATTTCAATCAAAGCAAAATGCAAAAATGTCCCTGGCAGTGGATAGGTAGTAGGCGATGATCTAACCCAGTGACTCTCAAATTGAATTGTATAAAGCAGCACTTCTCAACCGATGGGCAGCGAAACGTTCTGCCATAAACTAAAGATTTTTTTGTATGAATTACGAAAGCTAAAAATGTACTATAAATTAAACTCTCTTTCGTTTTGTAGCAACTTCTTTCCTGAAATAAATGATTGTTCCGAAACAAATTTTTCATGAAGTGGGCCCCAAAACAAAGTCTCGGCGAAAAGTGGTCCATGACATCAAAAAGGTTGAGAAGCACTGGTGTAAAGCACTATTATAGGGACAGCAAACGAGAAACGTAGCATCAACCCCTTGTATTACAATTGCCACAAACAATGCTCCACATTGCCATATGATTAAAAATGGCTTTGTTTCTTCTTTTATAATCATGCGCCTGTTTTAGCTTTGCATAAAGACTTTGCAATGTCATTTGATAACAGTTTTGGTTGCGTTTATCGCTTTTAGTATCATACTGGAAGCGTATTGTTGAGAAAACTGCAAGATTGATACCCGATATTCGGGTACGATTGAGCAGTACAAGTATACGAGAACAACCAATTCTTGCTCAAGAATAAGCACTTCAACGCCCGACTATTTGTTTACCAGCAGTACCTGTTGGGTAGCACCGTTCGAATTATTCAAGTAGATGGCTCGAAGCTTCTTTTTCGTGCAAGCACTAGATTTTCTGGAAAACAAAAAAGATGGCAACACTGAAAAATATGGCCGGCATTTTTTGAAGAATCTGACTGGCAATTTTATTGGTTTTACTGTAAAATACCCTTGTACCCATAATACTTTTTGCTGTATAGTACGTGGTACGATAAGGTAACTTGAAAGGAGAAACAAAAAGACTCCCCTTCTTTTCCTCAAAACTGATAAATTAGCCCAAATATGTTTATAAAGATGCATCGGGGTATGTTCGCTTATCTACAATCCTTAAATTAATTCTGAATTGTTGAAAACACAGCTATTGAGAAAAGTTATTTGCTATTATATTACATCAGTTCCTTATTTACTTTAATTAAGAAAATATCTGGAGGACAGCTTACTTAAGGCTACCCCTCAAAAACTGCAAAAAGCTTTTCAGACATTTTGGAAATTTTAAAACGCTTGCATTTATTCATTGTTTTTTTCAACACTTGCAATGGTTCCTCTCCTTCTGAAACTAGTTTGCTTGTTTGTTTACCTCGGTAACATTGCTGGCATTGTCTGTTTTCAACGACCCTTTCTTCTCTGAGACTAGTTTGTTTGTTTACCTTGGCAACATTGCTGCTGTTTTATTCCCAACTTTCGGAGATGAGTATTTACTGAGTTCAATCAAATGGTCCGACGGCAGCTTGTTGTGGACTAGACTCATGAAGATGATGAAATAAAGCACGACGCAAGTCAACAATGGAGGTAGTACACAGACAGAGAAATTGAAAAACATATAGTTTTCATCCATGATCTGAAAACAATAACCTCAGCAATTAAAAAATGAGGTCATGTGTATAACATAACGTTTGGAGAATAAAATAAGCGCCGTAAACATTTAATCACAAAACAGCAAGTCGAATATTGTCTAAAGCATTGAATACAATGCTTAAGACGTTATTGGCTGTTTTTTTATGATATCGATCATGTTTATTTAAGCTCTTCCGGATAAATGAGACACGAGAAAGGTTTTGAAAAGCAAATCCAAAACTAAGTTCTAATACTTTCGTTACCCCATAGCATATAGCTTTTTTCAAGTTTATTATCTTCGAAAAATACACTTCACAGCATCTTTCCTGCTTAGTTGCACTCTTCGCGAAACAAATGCGCTGCGCCAGCATTATTGTCAACTGCGAAGCAATTCTAAACACAAGTTGTTTTATGTCTAATAATGTAGATAACTCCTGTAACTGTAGGATGACAATAGCCAGATTAAATTTGACCCTTATTATTTTATACCCTTTAGTACATCTCACCTGCATGAACTTGCAGTGTCGATGATTACTTGAATCATCTTCAAAAAATACGTCACGAAAATTTCCGATGTGCACAGGGGATGGAGTGGATTCAGTCGGCTCCTGTCTTTCGCCAATAGTTGCGTTAATTTGTTCGGTTGGAATCTGGGTTGACTCAAAATCTAACAAAAATATTTTTAAACATCCAGCAAGTCTCTATCACATGTGTAACTATGGAGTATGCGAATGCACGATTTACTAAAAGACGAGATGAAAGCAAAATATTTTCCAGTTTAGATTATTTTTAATTGCGACCTTTTCAGCGCAAGGATGGTTTTGATAATAACTGGGTGATTTTCACATGGTTCCATATTTCATTCACCACAATACTCTTTACTTTGTTCATATGACCTGAAAAAGGAGTTGAATCCACCAACCTATACAAGCGGCTCGTCACAGGTAGCTGCACCACATAAAAATTCAATATTCGCAGCTTTTCAGCAACAGGCCTCTAAACTACGCGTGTGGTCGAAGTCAAAAATACTTGCACACTTAGAATTATGTTTAAACTTGGTTTGCCTACAAAAAAGTTAAGAAATCAAGGGTGTAGTCAATAAGACGTGCCATGGCACACTGCATTGGCCTTTCGCTGGTACCAATCGAAAAGTAGTAACGATTAACTCAGGGTAATTTAATAAATGCAAGATTTCCATAAAGGCTTTGTATAAGTGGAAGAAAATTTTTCAAAAATATCTTCACATATGATGGCTTTGGAGAAAGGAGAGATGATTTTCAAAACGTAAAGTTTTTGACTTTGAAAGCGTCCATCCTGGTTTTTAACTAAAATCGCTGTGGCTACAAACGCGTTAATACACAATATTGGAATGCAAACAAACTTGAATGCATAATTAAACGGTTCAAGTATCAAGAATTGACATCAATTATTCAGCAAGCGACCCTTGAGAAGCTTGCGATGTTGCCGCAAAGCCTGCACGAGGCAATTGCAAACGCGTTAATACGAATGCTGTGTGGCAGACGCAGTGAATTGCCACCATAAGCACTGCAACCAAACAAACAAAATTGCCGTAAAGTGCCTTTACCAAACTTCCTGAAATGAGTTGACATTTATGATTTCGAGAACTCAAGGCTGTTTTAGAATAATTTAAATTTATGTTCAACACTGTGCAGTCTGACATTGTGTTTTGACAACAACACTCATTCAAACGGCACAGTTGGTAAATCAAACAATTTGTATCAGTAAATATTGGCTTATGAGTGCTAATATATACAGTACACAAAATTAGGAAAATATTTTTAAACTCGATATACGCAAAGGCTGTTTACTGATTCTCGTTTTGCTACTGCAAAACACTGATAACTCCGAAGCGAGGATGAACACAAGTTGTTTTATATATAGCTCCAAGAATTTTCCCAAAGAGACAGAACAAAAAACGCAACCACAAAGATTAAGCAACATCAATCAAATATAATTGCAGTGGACAGCGCCATCATGGATAAAAGCTTGTTTTATGGCAACACCGATCAAATGATCACGCGTTCCAATTTCATGACAGCTGTGTCGTTGCGCCCTTGAAAAAAGCACTTCGCGATAATATCCACTGCTTGGTGGATGCCAAAAAGCAGTGTATTTGTGTTAAAAGCGATATCAAGCAATGCAACCGGAATGTCGGGACTCCGAATCAATCGTACAACGTTTAGCGATTCGTCAAAATTGGGGGAGAAGCAGGCTAAAATAAAACAAACAAATTAATAACAGATTTGAAAATTATAGGCGAAGATATGGAAATTGTAAACCTGCCACCTAATTGGCAAAGCAGCATACGGGCGTAAGGGGCATTAACAATTTATTAAAATGAATATGCCAGGAAACAATAATTGGTTGGGTGGTATACTCATTATTGTTTCCTGGCATATTCATTTTAATAAATTGTTAATGCCCCTTACGCCTGTATGCTGCTTTGCCAATTAGGTGCAAGGTTTCAAATTAATTACACTTTAAGTTAAATTTATTTGTTAAACAGACAGTTAATGTTTTTATTAAAATAATCAACCAAAGATAGCTAGGTTACTAGATTAAAAATCGCAAAGCTTTCACCTGAAAGCTCATAAGATGGATATTTACCGGGTATACGTTGTTCTCCAAACATTCGTTACTGTCCTCCGAATACGTACCAAAAGTGTTTTTTACGTTATTGTCCAAAAAATGTATGTAGTTTTGGTACGCACTTTGCGGACAAAACCGGACGTTCGGAAAACAAGTTCTACTGTGAAGCACCACGTAAATGCACCAAGCGGATAAAAATTTCAGAGCACAGAACCAACCGAAAAGCGTACAAAAACGTATACAGTGTATATCCACCACTAGTTTGTTAAATTAGCACTCACTTTCGATTTTATTCCAGCCCAATAAAGGTAAGCAACCAACGAGAGAAGCTACACACCACGTGATTATTATGATATAGACTGATCTGGTTGGTGTAAACTTTGTATAGTGAATGCGTGGATGGCAAATTGCCAGATACCTTCATAAATAAAAGAGTTGGTAGTTTTGGCGCTATTCATTATGATCTTATAGCGCCAGGTTCCACTGCTGACTGGTGAAGCTTTAGTTGATTTGTGCTTCACCAGGTTTGAACAGTAAAGCTGCTCACCCTGCATGCTGTGATATTCCATCAATGACCACATCCCTTGTGGTAATAGTGGATCAATTTAAAACTGGTTTGAAACGCCTGCCACTTTCCGCAACTTAACTTGCAAGTCCCTACTTCGCTTTGTCGACCCTGGGTGCTACTTCTAGCGATGGATCAGTCCCAAAGAAGAAAAAATCATCATCATCAAGCCATATCAAGGGGTACCCTACATTCGGATATAGCTTTGGATTCTCAATCGGGACACTCTTTATTTCCTAACCTTTATCGCCATTTTTACGACTTGATTTTGTCCATTGATTCATGTGTATGGGTTCATGCTCTGTTCGTTAGTCTGTAGTCACACTTGGCAGCAAATTTTCATCCACATAAAAAGTAAAGAAATTTAAAAAATGTCTTTCTCAAGAGAGCAACAAGTCAACTCCGCAGCTTTTTTCCACATTATGCTTTTCGTGCTGAATGCCAAACAAGGAAGCTATGGATACCATTTTGACGACACCTTGGTATGGACCTTGCAAATAAAACCAGCTACCTACTGCACAAAATCCTTGTGCTCCGACCATAACCCAAAGGGTCGGCAACGTTCTAGCGACTGCGGGCCAAATTTCATTCAGCAAGATCTAGGAGGCCAGGATTACCGCACAATGTCATGCGCATATCGTGCGCATCGAATTCTCACTGCATGTGGTAAGACATTTCCAGCAATGCAACGCGATGGCCTCTTTTTTGAAAGTCTGTAGTTTCGGAGTAAAAATTCATGCCGCAGCCTCTTGGAAGACCTTTTTCTTTTCTTTTTTGGAGATCTAATTTTTCAAAGTGTAAGTTCATAACGTAGACAATAACAGCCTCCTTTTTTAATTCTGACGACACCACTCTTACAAACAAGCACATAACTTAAGTTATGCATAATTCAATGACAGTTCAACAAAGAATCAAGCAAGGGGCCACACAAGTTGCCTTAGGGCCCGGATGATTTTGCTTCGACTCTTGAATTACACAAAGCACATGGTTAAAACACAAGCTTTTAACTATGATGTCATAAACGTCATCTATTGTGCAATTAGTATGAGATCCGTCATCACAATTGTTTCAGGCAAAAGCAAAGCAACAGAAAAATAGCAATAGTGAAGGTGATCGCTTTTGGTAAAAAAAAACTTACACAAATGGTGCAAATTCATGTTTTTTACGTAATATAACTGTGAGAGCAAAATGCCTTCCACAGACTTCCTTGTTTTTGATAAATATCCTTTACAGTTTGCATCCCTAGACCTTCCTAGCAGCTCCTGTTAGCAAACTCTACAAACCCATGACCTTGGACTTCTACAAAGCACTAAAGTTCGGAGTTAAAACAACAACGCAAGAAAAGCTCTTAGTTAAAACAACTCGACAAGTTCATACAGAATTAGGAACATCAAAATAAACAAAGCCTGAGCAATTACTGTTCGTGGTTTAAATGTGAACTTCGCAGTCGTTAGGCTTCCAGTTGAACGCCAAGACGAGCCTGACCAAAAACTTACTAAATTTGGCATAGACATCTTTCTCGTCAAGTGCTTGAAGTGTTTTGTGTTAAATGTTATTTGTCGCATCAGTTTTCAGAAACTATTCTCGGCCTTGGAAAAACCTAGCCCGAGCAACGTATAGCGACTTCGTGGTTGTAGAATGTACACCAATCTTTCCATACTGGCTCACAAAACTCGAATCAGATGTTTGACTGGTAAAGCGCTTTACAAAATCTACTGCTTGCAGAATCACTAAAACCAAATCTGAGTTTTTTACCGGCAGGTATGGCTGATCACGAAAAAATTTCAATTTTCAACACATAAACATAGGCTTACAAGAAAAACCAGATTAAAAGTGCTGCATTTTAGCAAGACAATGAGCAAAAGCTTTGGCATATCTGGAAAAGTTAGGCAGCAACAGATTCGAGAAGGCCTAAATTCGAGACCCCTAAGGGCTGAGTTGTAGAGTCTTCAAGAACGGCACCTCGCAATGATTTTTCCTGCTTGGCAGTTTCCAAAAACTAGTGAATCTTTTGAAAATGATATCGTGCAATTCTAGCAAAATGTTAAAACTGGAAATTTCGAAGCAGGGCTGGGCAATGTCTATTCTTACCCCGTCTGTCGTTGTTTTTCCGCTTTGGAGGGTAAAAATAATACTACTAAGAACTAACAGCAGGGCAATTTCCGCTTTAGACTTGTAAACATGATCATTGTTTGCTACTTCAACATTGTTTCAAATATAGGCAAGGACAAATATTATTTTTGTTTACCGTTACACAAATGAGAAATATCTAGATCAAAAAAGAATGTGAAAATCTATAAATTGACAAATACATTTTCAAAAAACTCCATGTCATATCACAAATGGGCTTATAAAAAGAAAATCAATCGACCAGAAAACAGACATTGCTGGTGACTAACCAAAGCAAAACACGTAAGATTATTTTTTCGACACGGGTAAACGTTTAAGTTTGTATATGAAATAATTGTGTTCAGGCCTGCTTCAGAGTTATCAATACTGCAGAACATTTCTACCTTCAGTACAGCAGCGACGAAGAATGAATTAAGATAAAATGCCTTTCTTAATTACACGAAAGCCTACATCCGGGGCGTGCAACCTTTTTTTCACGCGGGCCAATTTAGCGGGCCAGTCAAAATCTGTAAACTAAGTTGTTTCTACGCGCAATTAAGCTTGGAAGCAGTAACGTGGTGTTAAAGACCTTATTTTTTGAAGGTTAATATTTTCAAAATGAGGTTAACATTTTCGGAGATCAGCACTTCAAATAATCCTTTCCGCTGATCAAAAAACTTCACGTCGCAGGCAGCAGGTTGCACACTCCTGTAAAGTCGCGCGGGGATTTGAGGTAAACCTCAAAGTGACGCTAATCAGCATCATCCGCACAAAAAAATCTTAATACTGTAGATTGTGTTAAGAATATGAGTAACGTCATTCCATGACATGGTCAGTCTACGTCGCCACTTACTTTGTTTATTGCTAAGTTTCAACTGCTTTTGAAGATGAGGCTATAAACTTAATCAAACCTTTAATGCGATAAATATTTAGATAATTTCAACCTTACAATCTATTAATACTTCCACGTATCAAGAGTCCGTGGCTATTTAGTCTGGCTTTCGTAGTACTACTGAGCTCATTCAAAAATATGAAGTACTTTTAGATTTTAGTACTACCGGTACCTGATTTTTTATCCACCAGACTTAAGTTAGGCTCAGTAGCGCTTAGATAGGGACATCTGTCCATATCTGCTTCGAAGCTTCGAAGATTAAACATTTCTTAATTGCTTCGCATCACGACACTTTTAAAAAAAATTACTGTTTGGTAGAATCTGCGAAGCTGAGAAAATCGTCGCAGTGTTTTCGCAAAAGCAAACAATGCAAGTCATTGTTAGGTTTGAAGACTTGACTAAGCATTTCCTCATTGTCACAAAAAAAGGAATGTAACCCACCCTACCAAGTATTTAGCATAAAAGGCGCGGATGTCTCTGAGCTAAAAACAGTTGTTTTCTATCATCCGCTTGTCACGTTGAAATCTTTAGTTATCTATGGAATAACTGATGTTCGAACTTGCTTCAGAGTTACCAGTATTGCTGGCCAGTGTGTTTCTATCACAAACAGTACAACTGAGCAAAAGAAAGTTTTATAGGGCACCTTGCGCCCACCACAAAAACAAAACAAGGTTGCCATTGGAATTAAAGATGTCATGATGTCGAATCAATCGCCTTTCACGTTAAGCCTATAGTATATGATAAACTAACATTTACCTTTCGATAGCAATCGCCATTATATTAAATATGGATATTTGCGTTGAAATGACGATGGACGACAGCATTGCGATGCACAGACGCGGGGAGTTAAGCGGAAGTCCCAACTTCGTGAGGATGCCGAATGGGACTGCGGTCAGCCCCACACAGATGTCGGCCATTGCTAGTGACGTCACAAATATGTACATGGCCTAAAAATATTTTTCCCTTCGTTGCGTGCGACTAGATGGATTTTGCTCGTTTTACAGAGGTCATATTGCTTTGTTGGTTTCAATATGTGACGGAGTTCATCGCTTAATTATGTGACGTAGCTCATTGTTTTATTGCATGAAGTAGTTCATGGTTTCTTTTACATATGACCTCATGTAATGAGCTGAGTAAGCGATTAAAGCTGCGATACGCCAGCAGTCTGATCGTAACATTTTCGTCCCAAATAATCAGGCAATCAACTGGTTTTAGGCCTCAGAGTTGCCTGTACCGCTGAATCAAACATTTCTACCAAAAACACTGCAACCAAATAGAGAAACTGCCATAAAATGCCTTTTTAAAGGGCACAACACGCAATCACGCAGGCATTAACATCACATCCTCACCGTAGCACGCGTGGTTGACTCTATCAACTGAGCAACGGCGACGAAATATTTATAAATATCTTTCTCGCCAAACACCAAGAATAAGATTGCACTGACCCGTTTGCTTGCAATACAGGGCATGTGACCCATGCTCAAGTGGCTAAGACCAAATTCCATCGTTTGACGAATCGGACGCGCGAAAAAACGTACAATGAGACATTGTGCTGCATCTCATCAAGTAAGATAATAGGTTTGTAGTTAACCAACTGTTTTACTAATTAAGCAGCGAAACATGCAGCTAAGTTATACAACTTGCATTCATACGCCGGCGGAGTTGTTCGCACCGTCGGCGCAGTGCTTTTTGTCACCACTGCACGCAAGGAGGAAAATTGTTATCAACGTCTTTCCCACGAGCACAACAGGCATTAAAAGCCAAGCCTCATAATTCTAAGCCTTATTGCGTTAGTTTACAATGCCGACTCATACTTGAAAAGGAAAAAAATAGCGGCCTAATGCACGTATGCATGGGCGTGAAACAAGGGGCTTGAAGATTGCAGGTTCCCCAGACTGTTGTCAGCCCCACGTAAATACCAAAAATTTATCTTCAAAGCAGAACAAACGCCTTAAAAATGTTGAATCACCCGAAATAGGTCTTCTTTACCCCAGCCCCCTTCCTACAATACAGGATGTTATGTCTATGCATGTATGAATAACAATATAACACTAAATAGCTTCTGAGAATTTAATAACTGATTTCGCACATGTACCACTTCTAATAACGTTTTGTTTACAATTGCTAACAGAAACAATTAATCTTATTTATGCTGTAGTGCACAGTACAAACTTACCTTTTTACGCAAATTGTTACTACAGATTACGACGTAACAGACTAGAAGATTACTACAGACAACAAACAGCCCCAAAATAATATCCAAAACAATATACACAATGGTTGGCGTATCCGCAATCATCTTAACTTTATTTTAACTATCATGATGTTAAACCATTTATGCTCTGCAACATTACAACTGGTTAGCTCTCACATACTGAAAATAACAGATTCGCAATCGCTGGCAAGAAAGGAAAACTGGTTTTACCAATCGATGAATGCCAGAGTGATTTCTACGACATTGTACTTCTAGCTGCTGCTATTTCTTACTAGAAATTTTCATTTTGAAGTCTTATCATTGAACATGTTGTAGCATCAACACTACTACTGTGTATCTTTCGAACTTTCAGCTTGCCATCACATTTTTTTCCTCAGCTATTTGATGACGCACGAGGATCGACACAAAGCCTGAGTAAATACAACGTATAAAACAAGTATTTCAACAAGTCAATCAAAAGAAATAAAGAAGTAAATAGTAAGTTTTGATAACTTCTTTTCAAAAAACTTCAGTCTCACTTAAAAAATCTTTTCGTGTTCTTTAACGTTCAAGTTAGTTTGAATTCCCGAAAGTTTTAATTTCAAATTTCTTTCAAGCGTAAAAATAACGACTTAAATGCATCGTCATTACATAGGTGAGTCATTCTAATAGAGATGTAGGCCGACTTGCATCCCTAAGGAACAAATATAATGAGTAATCAACGATTGTTTCCAAGGTCTTATTTAAGGAGATAGGCGGGTATATCAACGACTTTCCCCATCAACATGAGCGAAGCCAAACTTTCCGAACCGATCGACATGCAACCACTAAACAGGAAAACTATGGAGCGGTGGTACAGATGCTAGAGCAGTCGCTGCGCTATAAGTAAATTTTGGTTTCATTTTCTTGTCTAATCATACCAAAGACCATAGCAACGGTATTTACAAATCTTTCGCTTGGTGCTCAGCAATGGTTAGTGATGTCGAGAACCAAACAAGAAACCGAAAAAAACTCAACCATGGTCAAAACCTGTCCTGGCTCGAAAAACCGTTGCATTTTAACAGCTGACACTACATATTTTATTCTCGCAAACGCAATAACGCTTTTAGTCTGAGATTAAATTTTTTCAACTTTTTTTTGTTGGCTTTAATTCAGTTATTAGCTTATCTCAGTTAAAACTACATTAAAGATTTATGAAACAATAACAATAAAACTGAATTGAAATGGATGAAATTCAAAAGCAGAGGTCTTTTTTCAAAGCAAAATTAATTTTTCTTAACCAGATAGTTTCTGCCTGAGATAAGCCATGACCTACACGCATGGGGGCACATACCTCAATGAATTACACGCTTTGGAATTTCATATGCTACTGCAGTAATTTTCTGCAGATGTGGCGAGTTGTTGGTGGTACCACACTAAAAGTTCAGCGTCTTATTGGCCAAATGTAGTAGGAGAACTGATAATACCGGTAGGCTACTGTTAATTGATGCTTTAATTCGAATCCGCTTATATTCGAACTCAATTACGCAGCCAAGATTCTGCTATCAAGATTTAAACTCATCCAACATTTTGACGAGTTAGCATATAATTACAGTATGTGGCTTCATAACACCAGTCCTTTTAATACGATAAAATCTGTTCTGATAGATAAATCAAGTATTATCTAAACATTCAGTAAACAATTAGTGTCGCGTTATTGGCTACGTGAGAATATCACGTAAGTCATTGTAAAGATATGACAAAACAATTATTAATACATTGTCACCTGCTGATAAGAATTTCTCAGAACTTAAATATTTCTATTGATACAATGATAAAAATGGTAAGAGCAACGAGTAGGCCTATTTTGAAACAGTAGGTAGCTCAAGTTCCCAGTAAAATGCAAAACTTTACACATATACGCTACATGACCCTTCTTTCAGAATCTTTGAAAATATTTTTTTGGTTGAATATTACCTTTCATGGTTCCGCTCCTTTTATCTCATTTCATTACCATCGAAATCTAAACGTGGTTTTGTAAAGGATTTTCTCAATCTGTAGATAACGATTAAGATATTCCAAAACGTCTATATTAAGCTTATCAACATCAACATTGACAACCTACGTTTTCGTGAAGCTGAACCATGAAAGCAAATTCAGTAAATTGAAAAATTGGCAAAAAGCCAGCCACAAACCGCGAGCACAATTTCTATCAAAAATTAACCTTTTCTCGCCAAATCAATCAACATTATGGCATTTCAACTCATGTAAATCCGTACTTTTTACCGTAGACTTGATGTCAAACAACCTGGCAAAATCGCTTGTTGTGTCCTTGGAAGGGATTCTTCCATCTTTATGTGGTAGACATGCGGTGGGATTGAATAATCTACCTGACCGGATGGACTAGTGTGCGTAAGAACAAGGAAACAGAGCATGAACTTATTCTTACGCTTGATACAAAAGATTTTAAAAAGCTTTAACATATAACTGCTGTACAGTTTTTTTTAATACGTCATGGGTTGCCAATTTAATTACTAACATATAAATTACCTCGCAAACGGAAGCGAATTTCGTAAATACGACAACCAATCGGAATTTATCACAGTTTCATCACTGTTATGCCAAACGCTTTTCTTTGAAATTAGTGAGTTCTTTGCTGACAATACAGTAAAGTGGTTTCGCAATTGGAACACATTGGCTTCAATTCCTTTGTCGAATCCAGACTGAAGTCTTAGAAAATAGTTTACTAATTTTCTGCTTGGCCCTAAATTCAGGCTCAATAAAAATGCCCACGCACAAAAGCCCACTGACAAACAGCAAAATATGTTAAACCTTTATGATATCTACGAATATCAGGGTCCAACCATTTGCCAAGAACCATAATTTCTATTTGGATTTACAACTGTCGAAGAGCGGCAAGCTGTAATAGAGAAGTATTCTTCGCATTCCATTTTCGCGTCATCGCCACTAAGTCGTGTAATCTTGCCTAGATTGACGTCACCAAAACCATTTTTGCGGTTTTTTTGCAATTTCGGATAGCTACTTACACAACGTCTTTTGCAACGTTGAAAATCAGCATGCAACCAAAAAACTTTAAAGTTTTCCGTTCTTTTAGCCTATTGGCAATAGTTGATAACATAAATTGATTTATGTGTTCTTTGAATGGCCCAAGCTATTAAGTAAACTTCATTTAAGTTGCAAAAAATGCATGAAATGAATTGTTTTACGATGCAACAAACGACAACAATTACTAAAACTGAATTTAAAATTTTAACTTGGAAAAGTTAGTGGAGTAATTGCAATATAAATTTGAAAACTTTATCAAAATCTTTCGTACTAGATTGGTACCATTCAGTTTTTAAACCTACATACACTATCAGGTTTCGTATATTCCGACAGCAAATCCAAAAATGGTTTCTTCGTTAACTTAAAATCCAAGCATCATTATGCTAGCAGTTCAACATGGAAATTGGTTTTTAATTTGCTCATCGGTTAAATAGCAGGCCTATTCCTATGGGTATATTGCAAAATACTGGTCTAGATATAAATAACGTAAACGCGAAATTCAAGTTGATATGGAGACGAAGACAATGAGATCATACATGACATTATAACCTTGAAGATTGTCACAAAGCTATTTTGATTAGCGAATAATAATTTTTTAGCCACAAAAATGCGGTTTGGTTACAGTGCCGGTGTGGCGATGTAGGCCCAGATTGTAAATCTGAAACTCAACTTGACAGCAACTCCAGGTTTGCATTAATATGCAATCTCGGTGACAGTGCTATGTTCGCAATAACATAAAATGTCATCAACCGTAAGATAAGGAGATACCAGAGGTTCTGTCCAAATAAAATGTTATAGTTTAATAAAAAAAAGTAGCGTTTTTAATGAAAAATCAACCGAATATCTGCCCTTCCTGCTCAAAAAAAAACATGAGAAATCTGCAAAAAATACAACTTCCATGAAAGGTTTTGAAGCTGGCCTAACAGGTTTAAATTCCCAACACTTGAATTACAAGCATTGGTCTCATGCATGCTTGAAAAATTACACCCACAATGGCGTATTGAATTTTCGAGAGATACAATCCGGTTTTGCCTCCCTTAACGCAGGTGGCACGACTTACATTGCGCCTCGAAAGTTTGTACGCAGCATCGCGCCGCTTTGCTCTGTCGATGACATCTTCCTTTTAGAATCTAATCTGTTCTCCCATCAGCCATTTTCAGCTAGTACAAAATCCAGCGGCCATTTAAATGTCACCTTGGTTTCAAAGTAAATGCGAATCTCAGTCCACAATACTCGCGATTCACAGGTTTTTTTGAAATTAATCGCGAGACAATAGCTACTAAGAGTAGCGGCTCCTAAAGTTTTAGTTAAATACCCCTAATCCGAACTCGCGTAAAATGTAATTCCGCTTACTTTTTGATTGCTATGTAATCGAGTCCATCTCTTATTTTGTGATGATATACTCGATATCCATAAAAACCAATTTCAACACCCCTGGGGGGTATTGAGGCAAACTTTAAGAACCCCTGCAGTAAAGAGACATTTGCTATTTGCAAACTGATCACATTCAATGCTAACTGGCGATGTTCTTGACAGCTAGCTCACTTAGAGGTTTCTAAACTTAACCTCAATTGTCGCTTAAGTCTGACCTTTAGCTCCTATCTTGGGTACTCTAGCTTGATTGAAAAACTGCTGACTACATAATCTCAAAACTTTTTCAATAGAGTTGTGAAAAGCGTTGAATTCAACTGCACTCCGTTTAGGTTTTAACTTCATTGTCATTGTGAAGTCAAGAGTCATTTATGACGCAATAATAACACTTGTATGATCCCAAGCAATTTTTGCGGGAAAATGCTTGAACGCACCCCTTCGTATTCAGCTCAAAAATAGCTGACAATTCTACATTTTTTCATTTTAAAACATCAAGAGTTTTTATTTTAAACTGAAATAGTTTCGTCAATCTTCGAAAAAAAAAGTTTAGTTGATTCATATCGGCAAAACCACTTGTGCTAGCACACGGTTAATTGCTTAGACTTTAGTTAAACATATAGATCAAAATCTGAGATACTTTACTACGCTTTCTACTTGTGCCTTTGTCAACATAAAAGAAAGCTAACAATATGCGTATTCAAAGTGACGTCGACAATAGACAACACACCTTTGTTACCTGATATTCGTTGGAGCAATAAGCAAATAACTTTTAACCAATTATTTTTATTCGATTCGCAAGCGATAGACCTGAATTTTTTTCTTTTGTCAAGTCATATCTAAGACTTTAACATTTTATTTACAGATCTCCTGCTTGAATTTACTCAATTACAATACTTGCCAACTAACTAAAATAAAAATACCTTTGTATTGAAAAGTGCCTGAAATTGTACAATATCTTTGGCTCTTGTACAAAATTAACATCAGCGCAAAAGGATGTCAATTCAGTTTTTTTTTCTCTAAAGCAGAGACTTGTAACCTCTTTCTAATCGCGGCAACGGTAAATTTTGCAGAATCCCCGCGTGTCGAAATAATTTTCCCCAAGGATATTCGTTTCTTCACTATTTTTAATGGCGTTAAGCATTGCGGTTTGTTGACATTTCATGATGCGCTTATGTAATTTAAAAATCAGGAATTCACCTGTATCATCGCCTAACGACATGATTTAGCCACAGATTGGTCCTAATCAAAGTGGCAAGAGTTGATGAAAAAAATATAGAAAACAATTATTGACAACACAGCGTTGATGTGATACTTGGCTTCACATTTGAAAGTTTTTGAAGTTTAGGTGATAGGCTGCCTGAGGACAAGGAGCCATTATGGCAGCCAGAAACAAATTTCGAGAAATCCAAAAAATATTGGTAAGGCTTTCTGTTCCTCGATTTTGTTTGATGACTTTTTTGCGGAGGTCGACGTTTTGCTGACATAATCCAAAAAATACCTTCTTTCCTTGATTGGGTTCAAGAAATTCAGGGACATGAGCTTTCTGGCTTCCTAGCTACGCTTATACCAGCTGCACTACATTTTGCCAAAGGTCGTCAGTTACAAGTATTCTCAACTTGCTTCTGGAGTATTTCGCAGCTGAAAATAGTAGTGCACACGTGTAAATGTGCATTCTGCTTGCACATTAACAAGTTGGGTTATAATTCGCTTTTAGGATATCTTTCATAAAGTCAAGCAGTAAATCACCCTTGACATAAGTTTCTACTCAACAGTCCAGCCCACATACTAAAACCAAACCTGAAATTGGAAGACACCTCGATGCAATGCTTCTAAAATTATTGTAGCCATAGACTTGCTTTCATCGTTCGGCTTATACTGTAGAATGACACAGGGCCGTCGGCATCAGTCATCCTTCCACTTTTATATCTAAAATGGTGTTTTGTTCTTTTGTATCGGCATTTGTTTTGCAAAAACTCAGTTTGTAAGCTCTGTAAGGAGTGAATTCTCACTGCAAAGCAAGTTACCACCGTGGATTACTTGCCACTGACCTGAAAACTTTTCTCTACAGTGATTGTGTAAACTCGAATCACATTTCAAAGTTGCAGGCAAGAGGTGTAGGTGAAGTGCAGCTAAGTAAAGCATGTACACCATTCAGCAAGGAAACAGTTAGGCTTACTGATAAGAATAGCTATGTCCGAAAGACAAATAGGCACCTTGGCTTTATGACATTTCAAGGTTAACAGATGAAAAGAAATTCACGTGCCGCGTCTTTCGAGCTGATCTCCTCGCGCGCCGAGGCTCGTTGACATTTAACCACGTGCTGCCAACTATGCCTTTAAAGCACAACATTTCGTTTATAACCTTAGGAAGGTCTTTCTATGCCAAACCACTCGTTGTGGGATCAACTTTATGTAGGGATGTTAGTTTTAGTCCATACTTGAACGGTTAGCAGTAAGGTCAAAACGAACCTCGTTCAAAAATAAACGCTAGGAAAGTTTTGTGCTTTGTGTTAGATTGTTCGGGTTTGTTTCGTGTACAGTTCCATGTAGGAAATTGGGCAGGTCGAGAGCCACCTAAACTGTCTTGCACTCGACATGAGACCTAGTGACGTTGATGCGTTTCAATTACCCGTACCTTAGGGATGATCCTGCCTATTTTGCCATAGTAACGTTGTTCGGATCGTGACTCTTTGTAAAAACTAAATATATATTGCAAGTAACTGATGAGCCGCAGGCTGGACAATTTTGCTGAACAAGAAACATGCGGCCGGCTTGCAGTGGGTTGCCAACCCATGCTCTAAAGTGTTGAAATTGATTTTACAACAATGCAGTTAAAATTGGTGCCACAAGGGCGCACTGCTGTTCAGAAATATTTTCTTGTACTGGTTCGCATTTGCTTTCATAATTCTTGAAGATAGACAAAAAACCCGATAAACCATAAATTGCTGAAAGGGGCGAAAAATTTACTTTTTGAATATGACGTTCATTTTAAATTCGAGGAATACATGCTTATGAGTTACGACCCTATAAAGCGATAAAAACATTTGTAATTTGACAACGAAAGTGATAAAAACTCAATTGTCCTTCAAGATGTTTATTCCCAAATTGGTGAAGTAATAGAATAGACTTTTGTCAATAAAAGAGTGGAGGGATTTTCAAAAAAATTCTTCTAAACAGAAAATATTTTCTTTTTTTTTGCGTGCGAACTTTCAGTTTTCATATTTTATGCATACTTCTTGCTCTAAAAATTTTTACAGACTAAGTTTTGAGAAAATGCCTAGTTTAATTTATGGCATAGACCCTAAATATCATTTGTTCAAAACGTTAGCAAAATTGGATGAGCACGTGTGAAGCACTTACAATTTTAAAATTAAAAAAATTGATTTCGAGGAAAACAGCGAAAATGCCACAATACCTGATAACAGAAAATATACACACAAAACATGAAAACAACCCAACATCACTTTACATGTTCCTGCGTTTTCTTAGTAAAACTTGGTAAAACGAAACAACATATTTCAAGCGATTAATATTGTACAAAGCAATCTAATGTTCTCATTATTTATATCAGCGTTTCTCTGTTTTTGTCTGTTGACACCATACAAAAACTAAAAAATTTGGCGGCACGCCATAAAAACAACTGTTATGTTTCATCCCAAAATGAAAAATTATGTGACTTGTTTTTAAATATTATATTCAATGTGGAGGATGTGCCTGTTTTTGAGAGCAAATGTGATCTAATCGAGGCTTCCAAGTCGTCTAACCAGCTCGTATCTCAGCGTTGATTGTAAGAAGTTTCTCTCTCTTCTTAAACTTGATTTCTGTCAGGGGTGAAAGTCCAAACTCACAGAACCATGAAGATGCAAATGGAAGAATTATTTTGATTGCTTTTAAACTGATTGATATATATAACTTGTTGATTGAGATCCAAGACTCATCCACGCTTTTCTTAGCAAATCTTGATGAAAGAAATATATCGTTTTTAAATCAATGAGCTGCTCTTCTTCCTCAGTTGTAAGATTTGTAGCTTCGTAGTTTCGTAATAGATAGCTGACCCATCCATATTCATTACTTGCAACTGTTGGGAAGTAATGCTGCAGTATAGGTGTGTCAATGTGAACAGAATTTTGGGGATGATTTCTTTATTTGAAGCACATTTGTTGTAAGTAGGAAAGCAGTCGAAGACTCCTTTCGAGATCTTACTTTGCCACAGCAACAACTTTTCACCAAATGACTTCAGTTTTGAAAATACAGTAATGATGTTTTCCGATGGTCTTTAAAGATTTAAATTCAGTGAATTTGATTTGTCGAATAAATCACAGAGAAAATGCCATCTTATTCCATCAAATCTCGTCATGAATAGAAAATCCAAAGTTTTTTTCAGCCTCCAAGAAGAAAATCAGTTCATCCTTGAGTTTTACGACTCGTTGCTACAATATTCCTCTTGAGAGCCAACGAACGTTGGTGTAATACAGGAGGCATTTGTAGTCTGAATCCATCGCTTCACAAAACTGGGAAAAAAGTCTGGATACAAGCGGTTGAGATTTAAAGAAGTTTACAATTGTAATCATTTAATCTGGAACAAACGTCAAATCTTTTGGCAAAGATCTGAAGGTACGACCTTCTCCGTGGATCACGCAGTGAACAACTAACACATATAAATTTTCTTGAACTTCAAAAGTGACGAATTTCTTTCTACTTTCCTGCATGGAAGGGCAGCCATGGGTGCCAACACTGACTCACTTTTTCCATTGTAGTTTGAAAAGCAAAATGTTTTTGTTCACCACATTGAAAATATCTTTGCCTTTGGTTGTAGTTTGTAAGTCTTTGCAAAATAAGTAATCGCTGACACATTTTTCATCCTTTATGAACCGAATAAAAGGCAGCAGCTGGGCTTTGCGCTAATGTCAGTAGATTCATCAACTTGAAGAGACCACAACAGAGACATCGTCAGGCGCTTCAAAGTGTTCGCAGATTTAATCTTTTGAATCTGACAATAAGTCTTCAATTGTGCGCGAGATAGTATCATTTGACAAAGAAAGTCCCATAACGTTTTCGGCGATATGGGGTCTCAGCATAGTCTGAACAACTATTGCTAACCTGATGCAATGACTACTTCTGCCTCTGTATGAGCTTTTTTGCATTTTGCTAGCAAGTGAGCAATCTTATAACTTGCAATCAATCCCTTTTCTGGCAGCTTCAGGTAGTTTGTAATTTCTTTGGTTGTTTATTTTGTTGAGCCCTGGTGTTTTCGAAGTATTCCTTCAGTTACTCTTTCAGAGCTGGATGTTTTGTTTCTAAGTGTCTGTTGAATTTGCGTGGAACAAGTAGGCCTACCATACGTATAGTAACGATATTTTCACATGTTTGAGCAATTAAAAATCGGCAAAATAACTTTAAAATAAGCATTCACTGGGTTAACTGTGGTCTAATTTTAATCTAAAACTACAGTAATACATTGGATCTGTAATAAAGAAAAAATGAAGCTATGCCAATCAAATCATGATGCAGTTAAGTAGTGAAATTTGATCCGATGCTTTTGCGAATGATTGCACATGTACAGCAACCTATTTCTAAATGCATGCAATTTAATAAAGAAATATTGGAACAAGTGCAAAATTTTCCCCAAGACAACAACAAGTGCAAAATTTTCCCCAGTTAGTTATCAAGCTTGCGCTGGTCTTGAGATACCATGGTTGCGGGTTCGAATCTCAGCTGGCAGGGCATTAAAAGAAAGGCAGTGTACGCTGAAGGGGCAGGCCCGGTCTGTAAATGTACGGGGCAGTGTACACTGGAAGGGATAGTTCAGCCTGGCTCGATCGCCGGCGCTGGGATCAGGTGCATAAATTTCCCCACATGGGGAAATTTATGCACTTGATCCGAAATATTTAGTTTTAATTTTTACGCGTGATCTTGTGGTGATAGCAATTGTTTTGCATGTACAACAGTATGACATTATTTTATTTTGCTTGTTTCTTTTCATATTCATTTTTCACTCACCCGAAAATTGAGCCTGTGTTATGGATGAACTGCTTATGCTCACTCAATGCTTCCACAAATTATGTTCCGAATTCCTCTCCACTTCAAACTCAAATTTTTTCTCTGATTTTCTCTCACGCTTTTTCCCAAAAACTTAAGAAATATATTATTTTTAATCCTTTCTAAAAAAACTTGCATGGCATCCAAAATAGAACGATTTCCGTGTTAACTAAATCACATAGTTTTAACTAGTCCATGCCAATGAAAAATTGCCATCAGCAACAAGAAGAAAAATAACTCTGCACAGCTGTGTGGTGTGAATATTAGGACTAAAAATAAAATAAGTACAACTAAAAAAGTAAAAAGAACCCGAGTATACTCCATAGTATGCACATTTTAAAAATACAGGTGCCTAAGTGAGCTACTCATCTTGCATAGCTTACGCGGTTTTGGGTTGGCTTTTGCTTGCTTTACTCTTTTCTTAAACATACCGACAATTTCAAGCTATCAGAAATGACTAATCACACCAACGTTGTCTTGTTAGGTAGGCATGACAAAAATAGTATAAAATTTCTGGGAGGCAGTAGAGCTTTTTTACTGGAAGATTGTGAGAGCAGTGGAAAGTGAGAAGCTTTTGTTTTTGAGTTTATGCTTTTTAATCCAAGCAAAAATTGTTACTTTTAAACTTTTTTTGTATTTTTTGTTTTTCCTCATTTGATAGTTTCCTCCCAAACTTCCTCTTTCAATTAATTTTTGGATCAGTTTTTTCGCAGTAACAAAATTTCCTCTAAATTGGAGTCCCTGAGCTCACTCTTCAGAACTCCGAAAATCAACTTCTGACTCCAGTAAGACATATGCTGACAAACCTGTTTCGATCTATAAGATATCATCAGAAAACTTACTTTAAGAGAACCACATTAACTGCTAAAGCTAAGTTACACTACGATTACTCGTTATAGACTAATGCAAATATAAACTACTTATATTGTTGAAAACATTTTCTATTTTTGTGGTACCTCGCAAAGTAGCACAAAAAAACGTCTTCCAGTTTATCATGAATGCCTTGTGACGTATAGTGGGAGCACATAAAAACTGTGGTAGCACATAAAAACTGCTCGGATGTTATAATCACTGCTTCAGACTCTTGCTTCAACCTGCTGTTTGTTGAGACCGTCAAATAGAGGGAATCGTCGCTGTGAGTTTTTTCAAAGCCACACATCGAAGCCATTTATAGCTTTAAACGTTCAGCCATGCAATAGGCCTAATGGTTGCAACACTCGGCCTTGATCATGGCAGTAGTTTACTACGCTAGCTTTCATTATTGTAAGCAGATTTGAATAAATTGGCCACATTTTTACAATGCCATCTTGTTATTGTTACGGATTCTTGCGAATGAAGTACTGTCAAAAGTCTTTGAACCGGTCTTAATGACGTCGTTGTTTACGCTTTTGCGTGCGATAATGGAAGCAACGTAGTGGTCTGCGTAAACAGAGTTAAAAGTAGGTAATAAAATCGCCGTTGCGCTCAAATATATGAGAGCATCTGCTTGAAAGTGCATTCTTAGCGTGACTTAAACAAAATGAGCAAATGCCACCCAACAGTGCTTTTTATGCGGTAATCATGGTGCTGCATAACGGATGCCCTTACTACAAAATCAAAAAATTCACATTTTTTAAAATTTAGCAGACGCAACTTCAAAAAAAAATAGTGCGGTTCATCAATTGATTAAAATCAAAAACTTTCCAAATCTCTAGAACCTGAAAAAAATGTTCAATAACTGGGTTGTATGCTAAAATTTTCCAAGGAAAGCACAAACGCAATTTTCACCCCATCTTGCGAAATTTTACTAAATATTTAGTTCAATTGTGTTAAAATCAAAATGCCAAAAGGAACAAGCTGCTCTCCCCATGCGGAAGCCCATGTTTGATAAATGTCATTTTGGATGATCTTGAGTTTTAAAATAATTTCCTCTTTTATTTTCCTCTTCGCGGAAGGCATCAACTTTTGATCTTTTAATAGCTGACAGGTGGCCCAAAGAGCGACAACCACCACCTCTTTCTCGACCTTGCTCTGGCTCCATTAAGGCGGCGACCTCGTTTCTGAAAAAAAACATATGAATAGATATTCAACATTTAACACTTTCGGTGCCCTTAGGCATACATCAACGTTTTGCATTTGCAAGAGTTTCAATCATGCATAAAATTTGTATATATTTTCAATCTAGATTGCGACTTTCAATGTATTGGCAATGGACAAATGTACAAAGAAAGAAGTGTTTGATAAAAACAGAATGTTTCACCCGCAAAGAACACATCTATTTGCTTTCGCAGCTGCTTAAGCATTGAGAACTAATTTATTTGCTTTCACAGCTGGCAAAACCGGCTTGCCGGAATGTTTAGTAGATAATGAGAAATTAGCAAATAGCAAAAAAATCTAATGCGTAAAGATATTTCCGGAATAAACACAATTTTTCTGCAAAAACATCCGGTTGGAAATGAGCGAAGTAGGGCAATTTCGAAACTACTGAAGAAAGTTGACAAAAACAACAACTTTTTTAGCAAATGGATAAATTTTGCCACTATAAGTTCTTCTGCTAGCTTTGTAGCAGCTCTAGAGATAACCTGACATGGAAAGCCCTTTATATACGAAGAATAAACAAAAAAAATCGTATATCAACACTTCGAAACATTTCTTCTCGAACTTTTAAAATAAGAGTAAAAATCATATATTCGAAAAGCTGGTTATAAAAAGAAAGAGAGGGGAAATGGGGGGGGGGAGTATGCAAAGTTTCGTCTTAGTTTTGAAGGGATGCGTGTAAGCTTGTGGACTAAACAAACATCTTAACGAAAGAAAGAATTTCTATAATTTAGTTAATTCAACTACTAAAAAAACTGGTTAAGGGATGCATGTTTTATCGATGCTTAATTCACTTTGGTTTGATGCTAAAAGTAAAGCCCTTGATCTAAACTGCTACAAATTTATGATTACAGATTTTTAGGTAACCTAGTATGAAAGTATGACTTGGAATAGCTGGTGGGAAGAATGAGAGGCGTACGCAAGGGAATGGAAGTGGGTTTGGGGATCAACCCCTCTCCATAAATACTCCAGATATAAATCTTTTAACTTAATAAAAAAGTTCGTGGAACCATTTGCCTAAAACTTGGTTTTGAAAGCAAGAAAACACTTATTTTTTGGCGTAATTAAAAAAATTTTCTGAGGGATCATGTCCCCGGACTTCCTTAGAACAATCAGTCTTCTTTTAACTCCTGGCAACTTTCGGCAATATAATTGTAAACGCGTCTGTTGTTGACGGGAAAATCAGCACAGTCCCTTACTTAAAAATCCCTATTAAATTTGCTAGTGCCAGCAGCCAAACGAACCGCTAATTGTTTGCAGCAAGGCTATAGTTTTACGAAACCTTCACAATTTCAATTCTTTGAATGACGTAATTAACAATGACACTGAAAAGGATAATGAATTTACTCCTAAATTCAATGGAAAACAAATGTATTAGTATTAAATTCATTTTTAATGCCATCAGGTTACCATAAACATCGTTAAACTAGGCTTGTATATTTCATTAGCTTAATTGCGCGCCTGATCTTGTTACGATCAGCGAATTCAAGCTTATAAGTGACCAATCGACCATGAACTGTGAAATTCTTGTTTTTGTTTTATTTGTTTTGTTTTATTTGCCATATTTATCCTCCATTCACGAGAAAGCGAATTGTATCGCTATACTTTGGACGGTAAGTCCGCACTCGCTTGGGAGTTGCCTTTTTCGAGGTTTATGGGTCACCTGTCTTCCACATAAAGGTGGGGCGTCCCGTTAAGTGCCTTGCCCAAGGACACAACAAGCGAACTTGCCGGCTTGTTCTCCACAACCTCCCCTAAATGCCGAGCGCCAAGCAGGGAAGCTGTGAATACCATTTTTTAAAGTCTTTTGGTATGACTCGACAAGGGGAATGAACCCCAGGTCTACCGACAGCGAAGCGGACGCTCTAACCACTACGCCAATTCAAGGTTATGATTTAAACGTGAGGTACGTTGTCAAAAAACGAATATTACTGCCCGCATCGGGGAACTTGGTCGAGAGCTCTCATTTTGTACCGATAGGCGAGAAGTTTCCCTTTGCTGGGATAAGCTCGAAAACTTGGGCAAAAACGTGAGCAAATTTCATCAATTTTAAGTGATAATAGAGACATTGCTGCGTCGGCTGATGTGGGCCTCACCCTTGAAAGTTTTAGGCAAAATGTCGGGATAGGATAAACCAAGAGGTAGAGCAGCCCCATCCCGAAGTACATCATCCAGAGGATAGCATGTCCAATGTAGGCACGGCCTTTTCTAGAAGTTCTGCTAGCGCTTTGACCCAAATTGATTTGGAACTCCAGCGAGAGGAACTTCAAATCGGGGCCAAAAAAATCCAAGCCGAATTTGTACTGAAGGTGCTAAGCTGAGGGCGCAACAGCGCAGGCAAGAAATTTTGGTTAGATCAGTTTTTGGGAGCGCTCCCGGATCAGCTACAAAAGTAGACTTTCCAGCAGAAAGACCAACTTAGGCACGGGACCCGATGCGGCCGCCATTTTTGGACGGAGCAGAAAAGTGAACAATCAAGTTGCAGCCTCTTAAACTGGGGAAGCTCATGTGGGTCTCGGGACGCTGGTGGCGAGACGCACATATGGCACCAGGTTGTTTGAACCTTGGGGCTTGTAAAATAATTTTAAATGTTATTTCTAACCCAGCTGCTCAACCAGAAAATTGTTTACTGCCTTCTGGTATGACTAACCTTTTTACGCAAAAACACCCCCTGTTCTTGGGTGAAATGATTTGTCTGCTAGGGGAGCTGATTAAGGTTCAGAGCCGCCACGAGTGAAGGTACCCCAGGGTTCGAGTGTGGGTTCGCTTAGGAATCGAGGCCGAGCAAAGTATTACCGCAACCAAGGGTTGATTGTCATGTGTCTGGACGTGAGCGTGATGTGAATGACGTTATCTTGAGTCGGTACCCGCAGCGTGGTGACATCAGAGAGTGCATTTCAAGCCGATGTCCACCACCCGAGGAGAAGCACTAAACCTCGGGAGAGTTACAAGACGGATATCAAAACGAATTGGCTAGGGGTGCTTGCAGTGGCAAAAATATTGGTCACTCGCCTTTATCTGGTAATTCGAGCGCAGAGCAGAAAAACTGATTTTTTGAGTATCAGAATTGTAAAATCTTTATGGATAAAGCGGCGTTGATTGGCTATGATGGCGCTAACATACCCTTTTATGTTCTTTAAAAATCGTATTAATCCGTTAATGAATAATTGTCCATTTGAGGGCGCTCGCCTCACTCTGCTGCAAGCAGATTGTGCTAGAACAGCGGCACGAACAATCGCTAATTTCACTTTTGACACGCCTGGCATATCGGAAAAAGATAGTTTAGAAATGTTTTTAGAAAGGTTGTCGCTGCGACTTGGTGTCCGTGGCTGGTGCTCTCGGAGCCTGAAATTAGGAAGTATCGCTATGGTAATAAATTGGCCTCTGACTGCTGCTATTCCAGTCACACGGTTTTTTGGGAAAGGTCTTAGCGCACTGCGCGAACTCAATCGCGGTATCAAAGGGCACTCACGATGATTGAATCAAATGTAATTCCGAGACAACAAAATCGTATCAATCATACACGAATGGCATCGATACTGCGACAGTTTTTTGACTGTACGCGACTTTCCAAAACGATTCAACTTTATAGCAGAGATTTCAATTGATCCGTGTTTTGATTTTGAGAAAAATGGCAAATGACTAGAGTGCCGCGGTTTTATAGTGCTGCAAATTTACGAAATTCTCACGCGAGCACGTGGAAATAGACAAAGAAAACTTCATAGAGAATCGCTGTCCTAGATCTTTTGTCTTAGTATTGTTTACAGCACAAAAAACACTAATTATAATAGTAAGTCTCCAGCAGCTTATTCAAATAGATAGAGGCCCTGCAGTTTAATCAGGGCGAGAAACAGTTTTAATTAAAAATTTTTTGAAAGAATTTTGTCTGTAACAGTCTTTTCGTCTGCGAATATTATGAAAGAATTTAAAGATCAATTAGATCAATGTATTCTGTATGCTAGAGCGTTTAACCAGCGTGACAAATTAGAAGGTAGGTTTGTTTTGAATTTGGCTAAAAGGCTTCCTTTTGAAGCTAAGCAAAGATATTTGGAGTTTCTTCTGGATAGATATGGTAGCACAAGTGAGCCTACTTATCAAAGTTTGGCTGAATTTGTAAGACGTGAAGAACTGTGTAAATCGACTGATTTTGGAATAATGTTGTTGGGTGAGCCACAGAGCCATCAAGAGAATAAACAGTTTGACAAAAATAAAACCACGTGTAGAGTAAGGCAGACTACGGCGAAATGAAAAGGGTTGCACCCCTTTGGCAAAATCAAACGAGTTGCATCCTTTGACGAAATCATTGAATGGTGCTGCTGTTTACGGTGCAGGTGACAGCCAAAGCTCGAGAGGTGGTGATGCTGGAAACGCACCGTTGTGCATTTATTATTACCACTGGTTGTCAAACTGTAGAGACTTTTTGCAGTTAAACCCCAAAGAACGCAGGGATGTCGCGATGAGATTTGGAAAATGTTTGCGCGATCATTTCGTGAAAGATTACACGTTTGGTAATAACTGCCGCAGGTGCCAAAATGATTGGGACAAAAAGCACTTTTTTCTCTTACACGATTATAAACATAGGCCGCCTGAAACGAGTTCTGAACCCGCAGTAACTAGGCGTAGTGTCAAAACTGAGAGCAAGAAAGCGCTGTATAATCGCGTGACTGTCGCACGCGTGGTGAATTCCGCGACTCGCCGGTCAAAGTTGGTGTACTGCCAACATGACCCGGGACCCAGCTGACATTTATTGTCAGTAGCTCAGTAGAGGATCTAGGACTACGGCCGTTTGACATCGCATCCTTTGATTTGGATACTCCTGTTGGCTATAAAAATACTTCTGCTAATTTCGTACAGTTAAGTGTTCAGCCTTTGGAGACTAAAGAGTTTTTGTAACGAGACTGCGGTTGTTATTCCCCCTTGGATAGATGACGTTGAAACTTTGCCGCATAAGCAGGACTTGAGCAATTTGCAACATTTTGACTGTGTAAAACTTTTTACTCTCGTTAATTGTAATACTGTGAACATTATTACTGGCAATGATAATGCATTTTTAATGTGTGCAATGGAAGAGCGCGAGGGGGAAAGCCAAGATGAGCCTCATGCTATATTCACCCCTTGGGTTGGATGGCCTCTGTGGAAAGATCGTCCTTATATGCCGAGGCTACCAAGATTTTTAGAGTGCAAATTTGCGCTAGATGCACAATTAATTGCCAATAAGGGGATTGCTTTGTTTTATAGTCGCGGGTTCGAATTGGTAAAATAGAGTGCGAACAAACAATCTGTGAATGTGTTGATGCGAATGGATAGCAAATTACTGGCGCCATCCATTCGCGAAGTTGATTTGGAGACAAACAATGCCACTTTGCCGTCAGCTAAAACTTTAGGATGTGTATAGGTAACGGAGTCTGACGAACTGCGCATCCAGTGCTCGCTAAATCCTCTGACAAAGTATACTCGTAGAAGCATGCTTAGCCAACGTGGATAGAACTTTGATTCTTTAGGATTTGGCACTCCGTTTTTCTGAAAGCGCGTTTGATCTTGCAACAGTTAGCTATGGAAAAGTTTGACTGGGACGAAGCGGTTCCCGGAAGTGTCGTGAAAGAGTGGGAAGCGTGGCTTCACTCGTTAAAAATGTTAAAAGATTTTTTGCTGCCAAGATGGTGTTTTTTGAAAGAGGGTTTGAGCAGCCCTGGTGACTTTATGGGCTTAGTGACGTTGAATCTAGCATTTTTTTCTGTCATCTATATACGCAGATTAGCGAATGGTACACCAGCCGTGTAGTTTGTTTTTGGTAAATGTTACATTGTCTTGGCTAATCAGTCTTCGTGGCCCATTGCAAGGAAGGAGCTCGTCGCAGCTTTGAACACGGTGAAGCCATTAAAGCAAGTCTCTGACGCGTTGCAATTACCTAACTGCAGTAATTTTTTCTGGTGCGATTCCCGTACGGTGCTACAATGGCAAAAAAACCCCGACTTACGTTTGAATAAATTCATTACGCGAAGAGCTGACCACATGTTAATGTTGTTTAACTGCCTAGCGAGAATAAACGGCATTTTTGTCCAGTAAGTTGAATGTGGCTGACGTGGGTTTGCGACGGGATCTCATGCGCAAAGTAGAGGCACGTGATTTGTGGATAAATGGCCCGTCACTGTGGCAACAATATGCAGCTGTGACATTGGTAGAGAATCAAATCCCAGTTACAGTGCGTAGAATGAATTTGTTTGGGAGTAGTGGTATCGACGGCATTGATAAACTGATTGAGAGTGCACCTAATTTAAACACTCTGCAAAAAAAATAGCTTATTTGATTGTCTTTGTCGACTGGTTCCAATGCTGTAAAGTACGAAAAAATGTTTTTGTAAAGCCGGTGCTCAACGCTTCTTACTTAGAAAAGGCTCTACTAACCATTGTAAAGTTGGTTCAAAAGAAGGTGTATGGCAATGTGATTTGTTCAATGAAGGAAAATCCAC
Organism: Trididemnum clinides; assembly: GCA_963675345.1. Lineage (NCBI taxonomy): Eukaryota > Metazoa > Chordata > Ascidiacea > Aplousobranchia > Didemnidae > Trididemnum > Trididemnum clinides. The sequence continues at coordinate 30,497,446 of OY776294.1, read as the reverse complement.
TGATGCACTTGATGAATGATCAAACAATATATTGTTACCGCGTCGCCAACCCAGAAAGTTCCATTGCTGCCGACAGCATCTCATGAACAGTATAGGCTACTTGCAAATCAATCAAGATGTTGAACTTGGTAACAGGCCAGTTACCTCCTGTTCACTTACCCCCATGTCTTACGCTCTTCTAGACAGCATACCCTCTGTAACTAAAATAATCTTGGAAAGATAACAGACAAGTTATCCCCTGGTCAGTTACCACCAGTGTCGTTGCCTAATGCAATGGTTAGGGTTTGAGTTGGGGCTACGGTTAGACTTAGAGCTGGGGTGAGGGCTAGATTTAGAGTTAGGGTTAGGGTTATATTTAGAGTTAGAGTTAGGATGCCCGGTGGGTACGTGACCTGGGGTATGTGGCCAGTGGGTAACCAGGGGCCCGCAGTAGTTTTTTTTTGGTTCATATTGTATGGTTAATAAATGTGATTATGCTTAATAGTTTTTTTCATTATGTAATTGATGTGACTTCAATTCTTTTTTTTACTATATGATGGAGGTAACTGCCCTGGGAGGTATGTTGCCTAAGGAGATAAGTGCCCGGGGTTTTATGTGATCACAGAGTAAGTTCTCAGGGTGGGGGGTAAGTGCCCCAATACCGTTAACCTTTTAACTGAACGTCCTGAGGGTGTCTTGGGTAACTTCACAAGAAATAATTCGAGTAAGGCTTAATAAAATTTTGAGAATAATATTGTTTCGAAACTTATATACGCCAACTTCACAAATGTATAAAGAACTTCAAGTATTAAAAGTAGAAGACATATATCAACTTGAGTTAGCTAAATTTATGTATCAACTCCATCATAGTCAATTACCTAAAAACTTTTACCATTCTTTTCGTAAGTTAAATACTATTCAGCAACATGAAACGAGATTAATTAATTCGACTACTTACTACCGCCCCCGAATAAATAAATTATTTAGCCAAAAACTATTTTCTCACAGAGGTTCAAAGCTGTGGGGTAACCTTGAATCCGAATTAAAGAGCATGCACTGGGTTTCTTTTAAAAAAGCGTATAAACTAAAGTTAATAAATGAATATTAACGCTTGCAAAAGCTTTTGATTGTGTAAAGAATATTTATGGTTATTGTTTGTTCCGTTTCCTTTTTTTCTATTTTTATTTTTTTTTATCATTTGATAAAAACTTGAACTCAACTCTTTTTTTTACATAATGTACTCAAATTATAAGTGTCACTTAATACATCTCGCTTATATCTCAATCTGCTGAGATCAGGGAGTATCTCGACTCGATAACCGAAAGGTTCCTCGATGCTCTCTGGCTTTTGCTACTAGTGATTTTTTTTTGTGTGTATTATCAATCTGATTATTGTGTCGGTGCGCAAAGCAAATCAAATAAATTCTCTTTCTCTCTCTCTCTCTCTCTCTTGAAGTTAGTACAGAAGAAGTTAATTTCCCAGCAAGCTTGTTTTTTCTACCCTGACCTTTACAGATATGTAATACGCTACGCGTTTGCCGTGATTTCAATCCTCGCGCTTTAATTACTTCTTGAACTTAAAAAGTATCGAAAATGTATGTAAATTTTACTTGAAAATTACTAAATCATACCCTCAATTTTGCACATTAAAACTACCCAACAAAAGTTAAAGTACAGAGGTTCTGCAGTATGGAATAGCATCTCTGCTGAAACCAAATCATATAAAAAGTTTGTACATTGCTTTGTACAACGTACTGTACAAAGTAATAGCCTATTGCTCAAAGACAAATAAAATGTTGGTTAATTTATTGCCTCACCTGCCATACTTTTCAAAACAAGTAATTTGAAGAAGTTTATTTACAGGTTATAATGGTAGCTTATGTATTTTGCTTGCATTGAACGGATCGCCTGATTATTTGTTTTAATTTAATTTAATATCAATATCAGTATTTCCTATATCAAATATCGAGATCGATATTGCCTTGCTTTAATTTGGTGTCGATATCAATGTTTTGCAGAACCGTGCATATGTTGTATACGTGTCGCGTCACATGATTCAATTTCGTAATATCTTTTTTTAGTTTTTACGAAGACCCACGATTCAAACAATGTTAGTATGACAAAACAGGCTGGACCATCCCTCAAACAGTGTAATAACTACGCATTGTAATCAGTGGGGACTCATGCCAAGTGTAAGATACTTAACGTGGCACCTGACTGGACAAAAATCCTACATAGCTAGTTATTCATCCGCTTTGCTCAGATTGTTGCCGCTTTGCCTGCTCGCCCGCTGATATATCATTTTTAATTGTTTTCACTAATAACAAAAGCAATTTCTTTATCAAGTAAAGATTACTATTGGTATTGTTGAACAGAAATAAATGAACTTATAACGCTTTCACTGCACTCGCTTTCAAATATATACGCGCGTCTACCAATTTTGTCTCGAAAGAATCTCTAATAGGTGCCATTTAAAGCACTAAAATGATAGATAACTTTATGACGTAATAACGAACACTACAAAAACTCAACTGCTGATATACTACATAGTTAACTAGTCATCTACAGTTATCGGAAATGTCTTCAAATTTTCTACCATCATAAAAAAAAAGATTGTTGAAAGCACAAAGCTTTCTGTCTTCACAAAATATCCCAAATTACGGTGTCAGCCTCCCTCTCCACCAGTAGAAATTGTAATCAAGTTAGCAAAAAGCTCTTGTGCAGATGATTATTCCTAGGTGTGTAGCGGTTTCGAACCAGGTTTTTATGTTTACAGTGTTTTTGATCTAAGTTGTCTTGTATCACCTTATCTTTTCAGCGCTTTTAGTTAATTTCCTTGTTGCGCAGTTTAGTTAATTAGGGCACATTTTAAGTTTCTGATTTTGCTTTAAGCATGTTTTGGAATTTTTTAAATCATTTGACTTTGCTTTTACGTTGTTCAGTTCAATTCATTTCAATTCAATGCATCTCAGTTCAGTTCAGTTGGTTCCGTTTTGTTTAGTTTCATTTAGTTTGGTATGTTCTGTTCAATTCGTTAATAAATGGATCCATTCTTTTGTTAAACAATTTAGTCAATGGGAAGCTGCAGCAAAAATCTGCAGTTTTATGTACGATCGCCAGTTAACCAAGCTGGTGGTCGCTACAGGTGAACATTTATGATTGTTACTTCCTGCTTTTCTTACTTCTGTCAATAGCATGAGCTTTTTGTAATTGCTTTTTGTTATGCTTTAATGGCTTTGTTGTAAGGTGCGGTGACCATGTCTACTGCTTGCAATGTTTTTCAGATATCTTTTGATAAAATCAAACATGGATTAACGTATATCCGTTTGGTTGCCTGCACACTTCTTTGTTTACTGTTATACTTGGTCTTGTTGATGATACACTGTATGGCTTGAACAAAAATATATTGTTTTCCTGCCTACTTTTTCTTTTGAAAAATAAATAAAATTTTGTATATATTAGGGTATTTCCCAAAAGCAGTCCATGTGAGTTGATTGGGATCAAAATAATTACAGTAATTTTGGTTCAGGTTATCCTTATTAATGGGTTAATTTTTAAGATGTTGAGGTAATTCAGAAAAATGTTGCTCGTGGATGAAGATACTGTTCTAGTAACATTGTGGTTTGACCTCCGAATTGGTCTGATCTGATTTGAGTTTTAATCTATAGCCATGTACTGAATTAATTTTTTAAATTTAGACATGGATTCAGATCAGATTTTGATAGTAAATCTGATAGTTTCTGGATCATTCTGGCTTGAATTTTTTTGTGTGTTGTTGGTTATGGGGCTAGACTGCTGGCATCAATTTATTAACTTTCAACTTAACAAGCCAATCAAGGATTCTTATTGGTTTCATTTACTGGTATCTCGTGATAAAATTGTCACTAGATTGATTGTGTGTTATTGCATTGTATTTATGTGAGTTGTGCTTCATTGCATGTCTGGTCAAGTGAAACTAACTAGTTGGAGTTGCAAAAAGCTCTTCAGAATTACGCAGGGTTATAGTCAATGTATATGTTTAAATTATGTGAAGCCATGATTCAAGTTATATTAAGAAAAATTGATGTATATGTTTAAATTATGTGAAGCCATGATTCAAGTTATATTAAGAAAAATTGAGAGTTTGTTAAGGAAGTGGCTCTTTTGATGTCGACAGCATTTTTAACTCTAGGAGGCTATTTTGCGGTAGTCATTTTCCTATGTTTATATTGCCCTAATTGCTACAATTCTGCCAGTGATGCTGTGGCACATGAATAGTGCACTGGTCTTGAAATGCAATGGTTGTGGGTTGGAATCTTGGCTGGCAGAGCATTTAAAAAAAGACAGTGTACACTGGAGGGAGAGGCCCGGTATGTGGAATGTATGGGGTGGTGTACAGGATGGGGGAATGGACTGGGGAGTGTAAAATTCTTAGTTATTAAAATTGACCAATCAGAAATGACCAAAGGTCACATGTCCAATACGTGATTAAAGTTAACCAATCACAAATAACTCATGGTAGAATAGCATCCAATACGTGATTAAAGTTAACCAATCACAAATAACTCACGATAGAATACCCTCTAAAGGTAAAATGCTGTCAATGACAAAATAAGCACTGCCTTTTATTATATTCTTCTATGTCCCAAATTACCTCAGTTTACTTCTGAAGTGCACAAATTCTATGAACTAACCCTAATTCTAATTACAACTAGTGTTAATCATGATCTGCTATTTTGCCAAATTGCTATGTTTTAGTCTTATTCATTTCTGTGAAATGTTTTCATTGTTATAGACAATTGCTTGATCAAATCAAATGAGTGAAACCTCACTTTTTAAATTTTGTAGGTATTCTCAGTTAACATATTTGCAGGTTTTAAAACTGTTAGAAAACCATTGTTTCAATTTGCTTAGCATAACTTCACAATGTCTTCTTCATGGAAACATTTTCAAAATCGTTTGAGCAAAGGAGAAAAAGTAGAAGAAATTATGGAGTTTGAAAAGGAAGCTAAAAATCCATCTCAAATTGGAACTAAGGAAGAAATTGCTTATCAGACTGGTGTAGTAATTGGTGGACAGTCATACGAATTGAAACCAATGATACCTACAAAGGAACAACTTGTAATAAACCAAACAAATAAAGAATTAGTAGTGCCAAGTGCAAGCATTCCAGTTTCTCAGCTGTTACCATTGTAAGTTACTTATGTCCATAATTTTAAGGCAGTGGCTATTTTGCCGTTGACAGCAATTTGCCCTTGGAATCTATTTTGCCATAATCATTCACGTGTGTTTATGTAGCCAAATTTGCTAATATTACATCAGTGACACTGTGGTGTAGTGGATAGAGTGCTGGTCTTGAGATACCATGGTTGTGGGTTCTAATCTCAGCTGGCCAGGGCTTTAAAAGAAAGGCAGTGTACACTGAAGGGGCAGGACCGGTATGTAAATGTACAGGGCAGTGTACACTGGAAGGGAGTGTACACGATGGGGAATAGAGAGCTGGGGGTGCAAAATTTTTTTAATTGGTTTTTTAAATTGACCAATCAGAAACGACCAAAAGTCACATGTTTAGTACGTCATTAAGATTGACCAATCACAAATTACTCATGGCAAAATAGTCTCTGAGGGTAAAATGCCATCAACGGCAAAATAGCCACTGCCTAATTTTAAAATTTGCTTATTTAGTTTTTTAGAAGACTATCTGGTATTTTTTTCCTTGATTCAGTTAAATGTAAAAACATTATGTAGCAACTAATGTTCATGTAATTTTTAACTCAGGGGTTCCCAATCTGTGTGTCTCGGTTAGTGTATCACAAGATATCATTAGGTGTGTCACAGAAAAGTTTTTGATATTAAAATAAAATTGAACAAAAACTTTTATTTCAACAAAATTTTGTCCATTTGTGTGGGAGGAAGTATAATGTAGCAGTGAAATATTAAAACTAGTTAAACTGAATTCACTGCATGCTCTCAAACAAATCATTTTACAAATGCAATCCTTTGTCTAGTCACAAGTTCTGTCACGCATGCATGAGCACAACTAAAGTTAAGGTATAAAAGTTTTTCATCTGCATTGGTATAAAAGTTTTTTATCTGCATTGGTACAAAAGTTTTTCATCTGCATCTGCATTGGTCGCCACAAAGGAAACCAATTTTTATGTATTCCTAAAAAATAGAATAACATTGAGAAAAACTAATTGCTTTGGTTTTTGAGGCTTGTCAAGACAGTCCCACATGTGTCATGTCAGCTACTGAAATTATTGAAATATGTTTTAAATGTTTTGGCATGTCAGTGATCAATTTTTTACAACAATTGGAGTAACTTTAGTTTTACCAGCTATAAAAGATACAATAAAAGTTTGCTTTGGTGATGAGAGTGAAAAAGAAATTGAAAAAATTTCTTGTTCTGCTAACATGGTCACCCGTAGGATCAATGAACTGTCTCAATGGATAGAAAACCAACATATTCAAAGAGTTTATAGACGTACATTTTTTCTTTACAACTGGATGAATCTACTGATGTATAAGGTCTGTGTCAACTACTTGTATTTGCGCTTTATATATGGAACTCTGAACCTCATAAAGATATGCTGTTGTGTAAACCAGTCAGTTGAAGTACTAGTGATGAAATTTTTAAGACGGTTGATTCTTATGCCAAAACAAAAGGTCTTGATTGGGATAAATGTGTGGGAATATGTACAGACAACACTCAGGCTATGTGTGGTAGAAACAGTGGTGTGGTGACCAAAATACTTAGACTTAGTCCAAACTTATCATAGACTCATTGCAGCCTTCAGAGAAAATCATAAGTATTAAAATGTTTGTTTGGTGATTTAAAAAATGTTTAAACACTTCCATTAAGATAGTGAACTTCATAAAATCAAAACCAATGCAATTGCACTTATTTGAAAAATTCTGCAAAGAGATGGGAAGCAATCATAAATCACTTCTTCTGCGCACAGAGGTATGTTGGTTCTCCAGGGGTAAAGTGCTAACAAGACTTAACAGAACTCTGTGAAGAAGTTGCTATATTTCTGGAAAGTAACAGAGATCTTACGAGATATCTGCACAACAGAGAATTTGTTCCAAGGTTTACCTATTTGGCAGATATTTTTCAAAACTAAACAAACTGAACTTGTACTTGTAAGGAGCAGAAGGTATCAGTATATTTGCAGTTCATGATAAAATTCATGGTTTCATGAAAAAACTTGTTTTTATGGAAAAACTACATTGATTTTCAAAATTATAACCGTTTTGAAACTTTTCAAACCTTTATAACAGAGAATGAAGAACAAGTTGCTGTTGCTGTTGGTATTATCACTGAGATATCTGAACACTTAAATAATCTAAAAGGGAGCTTTGGTTTGTATCTCCATGAAGAAATAAAAAATGTCAAAGAGAAGAAATGGATTATGAACCCATTTCAACCTGGCATAAAGACTGGGACAGCCACAAAAGCTGAGGAACAACATTTTGATTTATATGAAGATGCTTTGTCAAAAATGGACTTCAACAACAAAAAATTGATACAGTTTTGAATGTCTGCAGAAAAATTATACCCAATCCTCTCCATAGAAGCTTTGAAGGTACTTCTTCCTTTCTCAACTTCATATCAATGCAAAGTTGGATTTTTAGCAATGGTAGGAATAAAAAACAAATTTCAAGATAAACTTTAATTGGCAAATTCCTTATGCCTGAAACTTATACACATTGATGTTGATGTCAATGCCATTTTTGTCAATAACAAGAAACAAGCACATCCTTCTCACATGCCTCATTATTAGCATTCATAAGTTTTGGTAATAAAATTGAAATAATTAACTTTTGTAAACCTTGCACCTCATTGGCAAAGCAGCATATGGGCGTAAGGAGCATTAACAATTTATAAAAATGAATATGCCAGGAAACAATGAGGATACCACTTAACCAATTTAGACGAGACCATCCCAGGACGTGTTTCGTCCTTTTGGACTCATCAGCAGGGCTTGTCCCATTGCAAGCAAAAGTAACCCACTCATTAACGTTAAGGATCATCCAGGGATGGTCTCATCTAAATTGGTTGGGTAGTATACTCATTAACGTTAATGAGTGGGTTACTTTTGCTTGCAACAGGACAGGTCTTGCTGATGAGTCCAAAAGGACAAAACACGTCCAGGGATGGTCTCGTCTAAATTGGTTGGGTGGTATACTCATTATTGTTTCCTAGCATATTCATTTTAATAAATTGTTAATGCCCCTTACACTCATATGCTGCTTTGCCAATTAGGTGGAAGGTTTACAGTTTCCATATCTTCGCCTATAATTTTCAAATCTATAATTAACTTTTGCTTCATTTTTCACTTATATTTTTGTTTAATAAAAATTTTTTCTTAGTGTGCCTCAAAATTTCAAAGAATTTTTAGGCATGCTGTGAAAACAAAAAGTTTGGGAACCCCTTGCTTTGATTTATTTGTGCTAAATTTATAGTTTAAAGTTTGTGAGTTTAGCTTATTCAGTTATTTGATAATTGTATAGTTATTGCTGTTTTCCTAGGCTGTACAAACTTGATTTTGAAACTTAGTAACAGCACTGGCTTCCCAGTCAGTAGACTTAGGTTTAATACTCTTGTCAAGTCCAGATGAAGACTTCAAAAACCGTATTTATTGCTTCCTTACTACGCACTCAGCACAAAAGGTAGAATGCTAAAAACAACCCAGCTGGTTCATTTATTGGGTCCTTGGGTTAAGCCCTTAAAGAATTACCTTTACCTTTACGTGTCAGACAGATAAGAGGGGCCAAGCACTTTATTCACGTGGTGGCCTAGTCTGAAGAAAGAAATGCAATCAGAGCATGAGCTCATATGGAGAGAAAGTGAGCTGCGTGGTAGAGATGTACTGATACTTTGGTATTGGTGGTATTGGCCTATTTTTATGATATTAGGTGGTAGTATTGGTATCGGTTAAATAAAGCCAATACCTACCGATAGTTTTAAGCGCAAAATAAATACAAACATTTTTTGTTATATGCTTTCATAGTATAAATATAAAAATTTTTTGTTCCTCCTGGAACTGGATTGGATTTGTGACATAATTAACAATTTGTAGTGTATCAGTAATGACCAAGGGAGGGGGTCTTCCAAACACGACCCAAACATTGTGTAGCACTTGATATTATGTTTATATAAATATACATATTGAAAGTATTTAATAAATTTCAGTTTCTTTTTTAGCTTCAGAGGCAGTGATTAATAAAATAGACTTCCAATAAAAACATTGTATGGAAGTTTTTCAGTTTTAAAGCTACTGATGCCAAAAAAGTTATCCGCAATTTATGTAGCAATAAATTTTTGAGAGGAGGGAGTGATGAGAAATTTTTAGTTTTGACCTTAATATGAGAGTAGTGTGTTTGATAAAAAGAGTGTGCAGTTTGTGAATAGTTTTGATTCTTTTCAGTATGGTATACACATTTTTCAGTTTTGCCTTGCCAAACTGTTTTTTTTTGCTAGAAAAGCTGCAGTTTAGTAGCATATATTTTTGGTCTTGACTTGCGAGTGCTGTTTGCTTGATAATGGGTGTAACTGGTTAATACTTTTTTATTAATACATCTATGGGAAATTTTCACTTGCCAAGATGTTTTCTTTGTGTTGTCAGGTTTATTTTTTTCTTTGGTTACGGCATTGTTCCTTTCTCATTTTATTTTTTTAAACTTTTGTGTTTGTAAGGTGAGCCTATTTTCTTTGAATAATGGTATTCAATCCATTGCTTTAGTTTTTTGCTATAAAAAAGTACTGCTTGATTTGTTCAACTTTTTTTTACAGATTCGCAATAATGTAATGAATAATGATAGATAAATATTTGGAAAAATTTCAAATTGCAATAAAAAGCTAGATTTACTAAATACATTTTTTGGTACTGCTTACAAAAGCTTTTTTTGTAGATGCTCAATAGATAAAAAAAGTACCGGTGGTATGGCAATATTGGTGTCAGTATTGGCTCTAAATGCTGGTATTGGTAGTAGTATCAGTATCAGCTTAAAGTGTGGTATTGGTACATCTCTAGTGCGTGGTTTAAGTTTAAAACTAAACTGCATATAGCTAATTTTCAACTATTGCATTAACATTGTGAAATCATTTAGAGCAATTGCGTCAGAACTCATTACAACGAAAAAGTAGCTTGTAGCTGACAGTTTGTTGCCAGATTTTGATGTGTAAGGACTTACAACATAGTGAAACATGGGCAAAAAATCATCACGTTCAACAGGCCCAAATTGTCACTTTGCATGGTGAAAGTAATATGAAAAGGAAAATTTGTGAGAAGTTAAATTGCTTGAAAACAGCTATGCATAATGCGGTTGGCAAATACCAAACAGATGTTAATTTCTTGTAACCAAAAACGATGTGGATGGCCCCGTAAAACTTCAGTCAGAGATGACCATACAATGCAACATGCAGTTGTGTGTTTGCCAATAAGCTCTTGCAAGAAAGTATGAGCTCTTTTGCATTTCAAAGAAACTGATGTGAACATGAGCACAGTTTCTCAGTGATTGAACAAGGAATTCGGCCTTCCTTTCCAAAAATCTGCACAGAAACTGCAGTTGACACCGGTCATGAAACAAAAAAGATTTGACTTTGCTAAACGCCATTGACACTGGTTTGTTTCTCAATGATGAAAAGTACTGTTTTCTGACTAGTCAACAATCCAGTAATTTGTTGTATGAAAGAGGCATGTGAGAAAACCTACTAGATGGAAGCATTATGATGAAAGGTATACTGTCTGACGATGAAACACCTTCAAGTCAAATGATTTGGAGTGTAGTGTTGAGTCATGGCCCTTCAGGACTCTAGTTTTTGCTACCAAACTCCGATATGAATGAAACCAGGTACGTTGAAATGCTAGAACAAAAACTAGATTTGCATATGCACATTTATGAATGCAATGTATTCATGCGTGATGGTGCTCTTTGCCACAGATCCATAGTTGCTTGCAAGTTACTCAGAAAACACAAAATTCAAGTACTTGAATGGCCTGGGAACACCCCTGACTTGAATCCCATCGAGAATCTGTGGGATACTCTGAAGAATGAAGTTGCAAGCAAGCAGCCCTCCAGCATTAAACATCTACAGCAAGTTATCAAAGAGCCATGGGTTAAAGATCTGACCCGTGAATATTGCTCTACATTAGTGGACAGTATACTGCCATGCATTCAAATCATCATAGACACCTGTGGAGGACACACCAAGTACTGAAATCTTCACACTATTAAGTATACACTAATCATAGCATTTCCATTTAAGATGTAGAAATAAATCAATCTTGGTCTTAAATGTTTGCAACCGATGTAATGCAATAGTTGAAATTTTGCCTAATTGTTTTTTGTCTTAAACTTTTGGAAATGGCTGTATTTAGTATTTTAGGGCATCGCAATCACAAATATTGATTAATGATTGCGAATACTAAACTAATTTGGCAGAAAACTAACCCAAGGCAAAGGTTTTTGATAACAAATCAACCCCTAGAGTCTTCAAAATTTTGGTGTTGCTTTATTCTCTTACAACATTTGCAAAAAGCACTTACCGTATATTTTGGCATATAAGGCGATCGTCAGATAAGACGAGGTACCAAATTAGAACAAGCAGTTTTTATTTACAACCAAAATGATAGATTTTTTCATGTAAAATGAAAAAATCTGCACGTAGAATTTAAGATCTGACTTTTATGTCGGTTCTATAAGATGACCCCCAATTTTTAAGGGTAGTTTTTTTACTTTAAGGGTCGTCTTATACACTGAAATATATGGATGCTTTTAAAGGAAATTTTTATTTTCGGCTTAGCATCTTGCAAAGTTGAACTTCTAAGCCAATATGATTCTAAGATATTTTATGTTAAGGACATTTTAAATACAGAGATCATACCAATATGTGCCGGTACAGCAGCAAGGCACAGTGGACTTCGTATCAGACTTCTAATGTGAATTGTGAAGACTGTGAGTTGAATGCTCATAGTGTTACATTGCATGGCACATGGCTGAACAAAGCTGTCAATTGCATCAAGCTTTTGTTTTTGGTTGAAACTATGACTAGTGGCCCCTGCAACAACACGATTGGAAATCTGTTGTCTCTAACACTGCCAGGTTGTTTTGCAGGCATCCAAACTTTTTGTTCATCGTATGTTCAAAGAGTTGAGTAAGTTCTCATCTTTTGTCATTATTGCATTGACATAAAAATGACAATGTAGTAAGCAGAGGTTTGAGTAGATTATTTTTACTTTTATTTATCTGTGGTATCATGCAAAAGCATGCTATATACGACAAATAGAAAAGCTTGTCGGTAGAACTTCTTTCACACATGATTTGATTAATCCTTTTTTTTTCAGACAACCTGTTTTTCAAAAAGAAATGAATGATGACGAATAAGATAGTCTGAAACTGGTGCGTACAAATAAAAAGAAGTTGAAACAAAGGCATTGGCTTCTACCGCCTACAGACAAGAAAAAGTGTTAAGAGTTAGTTATGAAAAATGTTAATCTTGTGGTGTATTTCGAATTCTAACTTTGTGGCTTGGCTTCTGCCAAAAATAACTGTGATGTTGCAGCAGCATTTTATGATAACTGTTATTAACAATAGCCAAGGCGTGAAGTCACAATGGCAATGCAGTATAAGCGCTTTGTTGAAAATATGATTGGGTTTGCATTTTGATGGATTACTGTTGCATTCAAAGTTTGGTTGGCACTGCAGAAAGTGAGCAAGCTGATTAACGATAGAGAAATCCACTTTTAAAAAATCTGATTTTTGTTTTGTTAACGGGTATACATTGATTATGTTGGGTGCTGTCGGTAAAATTGACAATTTAGCAGCTTTGCTGATTAATTTTGCTACATCAAGACAAGCTGTCTTGCAAGAAAAAATTTAGAGAAATTCCTGCACCGAGACCAAGTGTTTGGCAATTAGAGCAAACTTTGTGCCAAGACCAAAATCAAAGTAAAACAACCACTACGCCATTCATGCAAGTAAAACAATTGTTTGCAAACTGCAAAATGAACAGCTAGGTCAATTGTTTGGAGACTGCAAAATGCACAGCTATGCCAATTATTTATTTACTATGAACTACGCAGCTGTGCTTATCATTTGCGTACAGTAAAATTCACAGCTATGTCAACTGTTTGCTGTCTGAAATGCACAGCTACTCGAATGGTCTGTAGACTACAAAATAGCATGCCTAAAAAACTGTGACATGTTTTGATGGACTGTAAAATAACTTTTTTTGTGGAGGCAATTCAAAAGTTAATGCTAAGTAACTGCTGTGTTAGCGCCTAAGTTAAGTGTGGCAGAAAAAGTAGAATAGTGTTATTGTTGTATCACAAAATTTGTAGCTGGAACTTTGAGGTTTTTGGACTGCAGAACTACTGTAACGATTGTTACAAAAATCATTGGATACAGTGCTTTGTAGGATATGCAGTTAATTATCACTATCAAAACAAAACTTTCGAGTAAAATGAAATTTAAAGTTTGAATACTCACTGTGCAAACTTAGTAACTTTTGTTAATCGTAATATTGCATTTGACAGTGTTGATGTTTATAGAGAAAGCAGCTCACTCAGCGTGATAAATATTTTATTAACAAAATTATGCAAAACAAGCCTATGATTAGAAGTGTGATCATTTTTGCTTGTTTTTATAATTTAGTGCTAAACTGTCAGTTTAACCGCCTGGATTACATTTTACGACATACGAACTAAAGTGTAGATAAAAGAAATATTCAGCTGTTATTTGATCTTATTATTAAAGTTTCACAGTAATTTTCTCTATTTCACAAACATGCTTGACGCAGAATTTCACAAAAAACTTTGCAACAATATAAGTTACGTTAATAAATAATACATAAGTAGTAGTTACAGTGCGCTTCAATCAGCACAGCACTTTTTGAAATCAATACGAGAAACGTTGAAAAATCATGCTACTGTAGCGACCACCAGTTTGGTCAACTGGCGATCGTACATAAAACTGTAGATCTTTGCTGCAGCTTCTCCTAGGTCAAATTGTTAAACAAAAGAATGGATCCATTTATTTACGAATTGAACAGAACATACCAAACTAAATAAAACTAAACAAAACGGAACCAACTGAACTGGACTGAATTGCATTGAATTGAAATGAATTGAACAACATAAAAGCAAAGTCAAATGATTTAAAGCAGGGGTGTGCAACCTTTTTCACTGGGGGGCCACTTTCAAAAATTTTAACAACGTCGAGGGCCAGTCACCGCCAAATATGTATAAAATTATAAAATGCAAAACACAACCCGTGTATTATGTTATAAAATAAATTATTATATAGCATCACATACAGTTAATGTTGGTTTTATTAATGGGATTCTTGGTACTGTTTAAGCACATTTGATTCAACAACAACAAACACAATTAATGCTGGTTTTATTAATGAGACACTTGATATTGCCTGTTTTTGCACATTTCATCAATGTCTGCTCTGACTGATGTACTGGCAACTCGAAGCTGACTAGTCAGGTGCTCATTTGTGAGCTGACTTCTGTTTTTGCGTTTTGTTAATTTCATTCTAGAGAAAAACTGCTCACAAGAATATGTGCTGCCAAAAAGGGATATCATTTTCTTGGCATGTTTCTCTAAATTGGGATGCTTTCCACCCACATGTTTTTTGTAGAAAGTCACCACATCATTACTGTCATATGCTCTCTTCAAGTCCATGTCAGACTGCAAATCAATTACCTCCATTTGATAGCAGTCTGGAACATTATCAGGTGTCACATCAAATGGCTGAGAAAAGAGCTTGAACTCCATTTCATACTTCCTGAAATCATTGAATCTGTTTCCAAACTCATCACACAACTTGCTAATATTTTCAGCATATTTGGAACACTCTAAGTCTGGTATGTGTTCTTTTCTCCCAGCTAGACATGGAAAATGGGTGAGTGCTCTTCTACAAAGCTGACTGAGAAAAAGTTTTAGTTTTTTTTCAAAGGAACAAATATGTTCATACATCTTGTTCACCAGCTGACTTTTGCCTTGAAGTTTAACATTTAAATCTGACAGATGTTGTGTGATGTCTGTTAGAAAAGCAGTGTCATTTAGCCAATCATCATTTCTCAAAAATCCAACATCTAGTTGCTTGCTTGTCATGAATGACTGAATTTCTGTTCTTAGATTCCAAAATCTTTTCAAAGTAGCAGCTCTACTGAGCCAACGCACTGCTGAGAAGTACACAACATCAGGATAATCAGAGTCAAGTTCTTCTAAAAACGCCTTAAATTGCCGATGATTTAGGCCTCGAGAACGGATGTAATTCACACATGTGACCACATCTTTCATTACATCAGCAAACCCGAGTACTTTGGCACACAAGTTTTGTTGGTGAATAATACAGTGATTCACAACAACTCCCCGTGAGCCAATGCTGTCCAACAATTTCTTAGTAAACACATTTCTTTTGCCAATCATTGATGGGGCCCCATCAGTGGTTAAGCCACACAATTTACCAGGGTCAAGTTCAAACTTATTCATTAACTGTAACACTTGATCACTAATGTCTTGCCCAGTTGTTGTTGAAGGCATGCTGGCCATATCCAAAAATTCTTCAGTGATTTCAAAAGTGTCTGTGACTCCTCTTACAAACACAGCCAATTGTGCAGTGTCACTAATACCTGTGCTTTCATCAAGAGCCAAACTGTATGCTGCACAGTTATTAATCCTCTCTTTTAAAGTCTCTTGGATATTCTCTGCAAGTTGATCTATTCTGCGTGACACAGTAAAACGGGAAAGACTAGTTTGCTGTATTAAATGTTTCTTTTCAGGACATACAAAATCAGAAAATATGCCCAAGCAACTTTTTATAAATTCCCCATCACTGAAAGATTTCCCTTTTTCTGCAATTGCTTCTTAGATTTTAAAGCTCAGCTTTGTAACAAGTTCAGGGTCTTTCTTATGACTAGTAAAATGAGTGAATATTCCTTGTTGCTTCTTAAGTGCCTTTGTCATCTCTTCTAGTTTGTTCACACGATCTTGACCTTCCACTGCATCATATATGGTTGAATGTTTTGTTGTATAATGACGTTTAATGTTATATTCCTTCATTACAGCTATCGTAGTTTGGCAGATTACACATACAGTCCCTTGGTTGTGCTGAATAACGAAATATTTGCTGCTCCAATCCTTGTTGAATATTCTTCCCTCATCATCAATTTTCCGTTTTTTAGTTGCTGACATGATTACCAGCATACAACTGAAAAAATAAAATAAAACTGTTAAAAGATATTTAAGTTTGAAACAGCTTGTTCTTGCCACTGGATGGCTGAACAAAAACCACATGGTAGCTATTGTCCGACAAGCACTGGTATTATCGCCCAGAGTGCTATTAATTTTAAATGCATACAAGTACAGTTTGCAATTCAAATACAATTCAAAATATCCAGTGCCGTGAAATATTACAAATGAGCTACTGAGTGTTACTAAAAAACGTACCTGTAATCCTCAATAGATATAGTTAACACGTTCACTGCCGCCAAATATTTTGTTGTGTTGGCCAGTGCCATTGTAATTTTAGAGTATATTATTGACCAAAACAGGTTAATTTTTATAGAAAAATGCGTTAGAATGTAAAACTTGACTTCTTCCGGTATTTTATGAACGTGACGCACATGTGCGTCCATGGCACTACAATAAAAATTTTTACTCTTATGCCGTGTGACGCACATGTGCGTCCAAGATTTTTTACAAAAAATGAATGAAAATGAAATGAAAAATGGATACACATCACACAAACACAATGCAAATTAAATTGTCCACTGCAAGTAAAGTCAGTTTATTTGTCATGGTACTTTTTGAAGCAGTTGTCTACGCACAAAGCAGGCTTTTGCGGACAGCTTTCGCAATAATACTGTGTGTCCCTGCGTCTTCCTTCTTCATTACATACTCGGCAACATTTTCGCATTGTCTTTCCACTTGCATTGGTTTTTAGCTTGCAAGGAGCATGGACATCATTCTTCTTAGGAGGTGCTTCTCGAGGAGCAAGGCGTGAAGATAACGAAAGCAGCTTCCGAATGACAGAGAGGCGATAGTCATAATACGTCATTTTGGAAGTGCAGCATTTTTGATACAAGTAGAAGCTGTTCAGTGTCATCGTTTGGATCAAGTGAATGCCAAGTTTTATGTACCAGCGTAGCGTTTTTCTTTCACATGGGTAGTACGCTAGCATTTGATCTTTCCTATCTATCCCGCTCATAAACTGGTTATAGCGGGCTACAGCCAATGGTTTGCTCGAAATCTGCCTTCTGCGATTTGCAACATCCACCATTTCGTCTTTATGCTCATTTGAAATGACCAATACATCCCTCTTATCTTTCCATTTGGTCACTAGGACACCATCGGAAAACTGGCATTTTCGTTCACCTTTCTTCAGTTTGGCTTGAAGCACTTCCGGAGGGTTATTTTTTCTATTTTTCCGCAGTGTTCCTGTGCAGTAAGTATGGCGATCTAGGAGCAATGAAGCAAGATACTGGCTGTTGTAAAAATTGTCCATGTACAGTGCATGGCCTTTGTCCAGCTTCCCTTCCATGAGATGAAGAACCACGTTTTCAGAGTGACCCTTCCCACCAGTGGAATCCAAACTTCCGCAGTACACTAAAGTTTTCAAAACCAAACCAGAAGATTCCGTAAGTTGATACAGCTTGATGCCGTATTTGTGCCTTTTGTTCTTTATGTACTGACGAAAGACCAAACGACCTCGCCATAGAACCATAGATTCATCAATTGATAGTTCCCTGTTTGGATAATATATGGCTTCCATGGTTGAGTTGAAGTGATCCAGAAGAGGCTTTATTTTATATAACCTGTCTGGGAGAGCTTCTCCTGTATCAGGGTTTCTACTGAAATGCAAGCATCTCAGTATGAGAAGAAATCTGTTTCTACTCATGTGCTCAGAAAAACACTTCAGATTGAACAACTTATCCGTCTTCCAGTAATCTGCCAGACGAGGTAGTGGGATGTGTCCCATATGCAACAACAAACCTAAAAATCCCTTCAGCTCAGACACGGACAGATCCTTCCAACTAGTTATCCTGGATTTAGGAGTTTTGCGATTCTGCAAAAGGCATCTAGCTTGATGATTAGTCTCCCGAACAAGCAACTCATAGAAGGCGTCATTTACAAACAAACAAAAGAAATCATATGGAGTTTGCATATCCGGACTGACGAGATTCAAGCCTGTGTTGGCAGTGAAAGAGAAAGATTTCATGCTTCCACAGTCGTCACTCCATGCTGGCACAGAAGCGACGGTAGTGTCATCATTTCCATCGTCATCACTTTCTTCATCACTATCAGCACTTACAATGCCGACTGACATATCTGAGTCACTACTTTCTGACTCCGAAGGATAGTACTCAGTATCATCACTATCAATATCCATGGAATCGTTGTATGAAGATCCGTCATCATCACTTTCCATCGCCACAAGCATGCTACTATCATTTCCACTAGCACTTGTTGTGGAAGTGGAGCTTTCATCATCTCTTCTCTGTGACGTATGAGAGGATGAGGAGGAGCTTCCATCTCCACTGTAAAAAGATCTAGCATTCATTCCACTATCTGTAAACTATTAACCAGCCCGAAACCCTTCCTTCCTTCCAGTAACACACTTTGTATAATACTGTAACTTATCTGTCTTATCACAGAGGTTTCATGCTTGACTGAGCTTAGAACAACAAAACCTAACCGCAAACCAAAGTCCGTATTGTTAAAATCATTTCTTTTCCCCAGGGCCGCATGATTCAAACGGTTTCAAACGATGTGCTAAGTTGCTAGAAAACGCTTGAAAGTGAATGGTCTACTTGACGCACATGTGCGTCTACGGCATGTGGCAAAATACCACATGACGCACATGCGCGTCAGAGGCAGTGAACGTGTTAATATAACTTGAACAAGTAGATTTTTTGGCTTTGTTGCATGCAGGCCACTCGGAATTTAGTAGTCTGAATCATCCATCCAACTTTGGGCTTTGGTCGACACTGTGTGCATATGTGGCTGAGTGATAGAGGCTAGAAAGTTACAACACAACGTCCTTGACCTCTTGTGTGGTCAATTCGGCTATGAAAAAAATCAGATTTTTGCGTAAAGTCATAGACAGTACAAATAGCTAAATAAATTGATTTAAAAAAAAAAAAATTTTTTTGTCCTGCCATCATCGAGGGCCACATTGACTGGCCTGTAGGGCCGGATTGTGGCCCGCGCCCGTGGGTTGCACACCCCTGATTTAAAGAATTCCAAAACATGCTTAAAGCAAAATCAGAAACTTAAAATGTGCCCTAATTAACTAAACTGCGCAAACAAAGAAATCAACCAAAAACGCTGAAAAGATAAGGTGATACAAGACAACTTAGATCAAAAACACTGTAAACATAAAAACCTGGTTCGAAACCGCTACACTACGTTTGTTGGAGAGAGCATTCGAATTTAGGCATACGTTTGATATAAAGTGGAAAAGACTTCCAAGTATTCTATAAAGCAGTAATGTGGAAAGAAAAATAGCTACAAGCTTCTTATCAGTCGAAAGCTGGCAAAAATATCAAACTGGCATTATGCAGGAGAAAAGGGCTGAAAATTTTGTCAAAAATGAGTCATATTGAAAGTTTTTTCAAAAAATAAGCTTAAATATTTTGCTTCATTGCTAAACAAACGGCGACAGAATTTTAAAGATCTATAATCATTTTTCAGCAAGAACATAATTGCCACATCAAATAGTTTTTGTGTAGAACAAAGAGTGTCTGCAGTTGTGCATGCTGCTGGCTTTGGTTGTAAAAATTTTATAGTTTCGTTTTGCTTTTGATGTACCAAGTAAACCAGATCACTTTTGGGCTACTTAAAGCTTCATATCGTCAGCAAATTTGCTTGCGCCACTTGCATTCACTTACAAACGTCAAGGCAGATTCTGTAAACTTTTGGACCACTTCTTTTTCGCTCCTGTCTGCTGTTATCAACACTCCTCCAAACCGTAACTGCCGATCAGCAGGAGGTAAATCAAGCTGCCCGGCCTTGAGGTTTGACAGAGCTTTTCGAACGTTTGGTCCCCATGTGACTTGGTTGAGAGAGCAAAGATACAAGGTTGATAAGGCATCGCAAATCTAATCAATGATTGCAGCATTAAAAAGGTTCCTCAGCTCCATGTAAAAATCTGAAGGCATTTTTACTGAAAATTTTTCGTTACAAATTTTAATTGTGTACCTGATCGAATTTTTGTTTAATAACATTACTGTTTAGTTTTTATGCTGAAAAGCTAAATGAAGTTACGTTCACAATAACAGTCATGAAACACTTGGTTGTGGTTGCTGGAGATGAAATTGATTAATATATGTTATCACAAACTTTTTTCAGGAAACAAAATCAAAAACTTTTCCAAAATAACATATTTTTTGATAAATTTTGACCAATTAGCACTTTAAAAATTAAGCTTTTGAAATCAAAGATTGATAACCAAGTTCTGCGTAACAAAACTGTTTCAGTAAGAACTAGCCATATTCTCTTAATATCATACCGCTTCAATCCCAGCTTGAGCATTGTGGGGCTGATAAATTTGCCTTGGAGATACATATTCAGTCTGTCGACATCAGTGAATATGTCTCGCAGAAAGTGTAAGAGTACGAGTTTCTGCAAGTAAGAAATCGGGTGGTGAGCTACTCGTGATCACAATCAACGATACTAAGCAATATCTAATATTGATGACGTAAACATATTCAATCAAGAAAAGAAACCATCAAGCCCAACTCGAGTGATTTGTGTAAAAATCTGCAAAAAAATTATGCGGTACAAAAACTGATTCTATTAGTTTTTGTACTGCATAATTTTTATTTAAAATAAATCATATTTATAGTTGTGAAAACCTGACTGTTTGGTATGCCTTTGCTTCTTGGATTATTATTATTGGTTGAAAAAGTTAGCCGTCCAAAGCACTAAACCAATTGCCTTCACTCAAAGTACAAGAAAATTTGTCATAAATTACCCGCAATATCCTGGGTAACACAGCCACCTCAACCTCAATTATGAAACTGAAATGACTCTGATCCAGTTAAGCACGGGTAGAGTCTATGTTCTTGTGACAGTGACTGCATTCTTATTCGTGTCTCGAGTTTACAAGCGTGGGAATGGTAAATGCATTATATTTGATATCGTACATTGGACTGTCCGGAGAGGCGCTAATTAGTCCAGCGGTAGGAAAATCCCGACAAACATTTTCTTCGCTCAAATAAGCAACCAAGGTACAGTAACAGCTACGGATAGCTCTCATTGCTGTTCCTCTTGATAACCAGCGGGTTGAGGAAACAGTGATTTTTAAAAGTCTTTCCTCTGTCACAGCCAGCACCGCCTCCAGGCCTTGTCTTGTAATTGGTGACCTAAAAAGTGAAAAAATATAATGATGTATAATTAGCACTTTGTGACAAAAAGTAGATAGCACGTGAACTCAGGCTACATCCCATGCCATGTATGTTTTTATTGCTATCCTGAACTAATCTTAAAATAAAGGTTATTTGATTCTTTTGACTATTTGTGTTACCTCGATTGCATAAAGTCGTTTTACTCCTATTTTAATGCCACTTTATTGTTATGTTTTAGATTTAGCAATCCGAATCTGATAGTGATAGTGCTTTTTCTAGCATAACTAATTATAGCAAAAGTTACCTTGCCAAAAAATTATAGACCAAAGAAAATTGCAGAAAGTAGAGTATTCATTCTCGAGGCTTTTCGTCTGACACTTTTCAAGAGAATCCGTCAGAAATAGAGTGAAAAAGTGAAGTGAGTAACTTATATAGAGACACAGTTAACGAAAAAGAAAAACATTTTTTTTTTCTTTTTTCTTTTTTTCCTTTTTTCTTTTTTTTTGAGAATCCATCAGAAATAGAGTGAAAAGGTGTAGTGAGTCACTTACATAGAGACACAGTTAACGAAAAAGAAAAAAAATTTTTTTCTTTTTTTTCTTTTTTTCCTTTTTTTCTTTTTTTCTTTTTTGTCAATTGTGTCTCTATATAAGTGACTCACTTCACCTTTTCACTTCATTTCTGACGGATTCTCTTGAAAAGTGTCAGACAAAAAGCTTTGAGAATGAATACTCTACTTTCTGCAATTTTCAAATTCTGTACCACCAATCAACTCTTCAGACCAAAGAAAGATGGTCAAGTCTTTTAAACCTTTCATCTATTTCATAGGCGTCCTTAACAGCCAGAATTTGCTTGTGTGCAACGCAATGCTGGCCTATTAGAAAAGAAATTTCTTTCTAAACAATATAAAAAAATTCAGTGAGTTATTCGCAAATCAAAACTATATTAAGAGAAAGCTTTATGGCTGTACATGTACACCTTCAATAAAACTCGTGGTGCTAAAATAAAAATGCAATAGCAATAGCGATTTTATCACCTTGTGCTTAAAGTTGTTGATAAGATAAATCGTCATTTTATCTTATTTTATTTAAATCGTCATGACAACATCAATATATTACTGACCAAAGTTTTACTTCAAACAAACTCTGTGCATAATTAAAACTTTAGCATCGCTTTGTGAACGTGAAACTATTTGAATTGCATAGCCTGGCATGGGATAAAAAATAAAATGTTAGCAGAAACCACTTACGTGCAACCCACAAACCACTTCTTTGCTGCTGCCTACCGTCACTGATGCACCATCAGAAGTCAACATCACCAAATGATTAATAAGCAGGTCGTGTTTCTTGTAAAAGTTCAAAATTGTTTTTGAAATGTCGTGGGCAGCCAAATTCTCAAACTTAATGAGCTTGAGAAACCGCACTTTGGAGACATCCTGAAAAGAGAATGGACAATTAAATTTTTTTCTTTGTGTGCAAACAATACATCAAAACGAGGTTAATGCGTAAAATTTGTGAGAGGAAAATTATTCTACTTTTCTTTCATGAGATTTATCGTCTTTTGATAATGGTACAAGAACCAATGATTGCGAACGAACCTCAATAACATATCGGACAAGCATAATCAACTGCTTGATACACATCAAATTCGTTGATTCATCAATGATGAGTGTGTGGACTTTGATCTGCCTGAGCTCGTTAAACACCTCCTCCTCCAGCTCCTCTGAAAAAGTATATACAAACTCCCAAGCATAGTTCTTGCTTCGGGTGAGAATATCCAAGCAAAGCCTCAGGAATAAATGTCTGTAATTGCCTTTCGATTAAGCTATAAAAATAGATCTATCATTATGATTTGGAACTTATTGATTCACCAGTAACACGTAGTTTGGACTGACAGGTCTAACCGAAGTACTTAAAAAAAAGACCCTTAGGAAAACTTCTTGTTGAGGTTTTTGTGAGAAGCAAGGAATTATAAAAAGAAAAAGGAACGCGTAGGCCCATTTATGTAAGATTGCTCACCAATAAAAAACATTAGACTTTCACTTTACTGACTTCTTATTGTTGCCACAGTATAAGTTATACCAACTAAACCACTAACACAGAAATCATCCAAACCCACCTTACACCTTTTAGCATTTTTTAATTTAATGGCTAGTGGAAATTTAATTATTCTAATATTAAAATAAAGTTGATATAAGCATAACAATAAGACAAACTTTTGTTTTTATCTGCTTAGTCAGACGTTTTTTGTCACTGCTGCAGTATCTGCGAGACCGGCTTAATCACATTGCATTTGTTTCATCTATTAATAACAATGTGGGCCTATGATCATCTGATTTATTAAATTAACTAGCAGAGGTACCCGGCGTTGCCCGGGTATAGGATAAAAAAGCAACGTCAGTATATGCAATTGGTCAGATCATGTAAGTTATCCTGGTGATTACTATTCTGACAACACTTGCTTTTTAACCCCTAGAAACTGTTGTCACATAATATTTGCATTATCGGAGGCTAATCACCTTGAAGAGGAAACAGGTTACAATATCATACCTCAACAGTTACATTAGCATAACCATATTCTATGTAAAGGTGAAGATTATTTGCTTAAAGTTTTGTTTGTAAATCTTGTTATTCAATACAGATAATAAAAACACATTTTTGGATCACTTCATAATTTCTGTTAATTAGCTATTTTTTTTTCATCATGACATTGTGTTTCTACAGCTTAAGTCCTTCAGATGATATTTGTTATATTTCAGTAATGTATGGCTTAAAATGCCAAAACTAAATTAAAGATTTTACGTTTTCACTTTATGACTCTTAGCTTACATTTTTAGAATGCTTCAAGTTAATCAAACCAAGTACACACTGAAGAAATCACATAATTATCAAATGCTGCCATTAAAAATTATTTTTTAAATATATCAGTTTAAACTGATGCAGAAAGTTTCAAAACTATAAAGAAAGTTTGAGGAAATGAAAACACATAAACAAATGACACATTTAATGATAATCAATAAATCATCTTGCATTAAGATTGAAAATTTCTTTATAAACAATATTTTTTGTTTTATTTTGGGTTGCATACACATAAAGATTTGTTTTTGTTCCCACACGTGATGTTCCTACATAAAGTTGACCATGTGAAAAGCATGGCTCTTCAAGTTGCAATCCAGCAACTTTTAGTGTTTGCCCTTGACTTTTATTTATGGACATGGCAAAAGAAAGTCGTACAGGAAATTGCAACCGCTTAAACTGAAAGGGTATATTAGATGGTATTATTGGTATCCTAGGAATAAAAACAGTTTCACCTTTACCACACCCAGTGAGAATGGTTGCCTCAATACAGTTTGTCATAAGTTTTTGAACAATAAGTCTTGTACCATTACATAATTTTGGCTGAGATAAGTTACGTAATAACATTATAGGAGCTCCTTTTTTCAGCTTAAGACAATGAGGAGGTGTTCCTGGTGGGTCCAATGAGTTCAGAAACTCAATTGGATAATTAACCACCTCCTGTTCATCAACAACTCTGTCAGTTGATTTATAGGTGAATGCATTTCCAGGAATGGCATTCAAGAGTTTAGTGTTAAAGCTATTTACTGCAACATTTTTGGGTGCCATTATAGCACGTTCACGTATCCATTCTTTGTTCTGGTAGCTAGAGAGAAGATTAGGGAAAACTTTATCTACTAAATAATCTAAAGCAGTGCTTTTCAACGTTTTAAAGTACCATCTGCACTTGCTCATTTTGCAAAAATTTCATCCGCACAAACAAACATTGTGTTAACGGACGTTTCTGTTTTTCCACTTGTTTAATATCACGTGCTTTTGCTTTTTTCCTCGCTACGTGATTGTCATGTCATCATAACGTTATTCCTTAATTCTGAGTTCAGATTTAACGAGTTAACATGCACCTGTTCTATTCGCATAAAATTCTATGTAAGACTGACCTATATCAAAATAGATTGATAAATAATAATTGACTAAGCTGAGTGAAATCAAGCAAGAGGACATGAGGAAGACTTAACCGACGGTGCTAGTGTCCAGTGACAGACGTTCATTTTCGTCACGCGGAGATTAGACTATTTCTCAAGCACATCCACAAACAAGAATCAAATGAGCTCAACTACTAACATTAGCGGCTCGGATAATACTATACGGGTGCTAGTTAGCCCTAATTGAATTGTTGTTGACGTTCCACTAGCGACGTTCGCAACACTAGTTTACAGCTATTAGTTTTTATTCCATTTGCATAATAACAATGGAAGGGTCAGACATAGGAATAACAATAAATGAGTAATTTTGTTTAATTACCAACACATCAACATAAACGAAAATTATTTCACACAAAAAGAATTAACAGTTTTTTATTCAAATATAGAAGTATATTAATGACTCGTTTGCTGCTGAATATTTCGGGAAATTTCATACCAGTTTGGTTCAATGTCTTGCTCCAAAGCTCCCCGCATTAGGTCATTAAGTGTTTCATTAAGAACACAACTCCTTTTTGACGTTTTGATGTCAACTAGTGCACTAAACCCCTTTTCGGCCAAGTAGGTAGTAGGGTTTTGCACAAGAACTTTGAGCGCTTGAATCGCCAGGTCTTTGTATGCTCCATCAAGAGCTCCGACCCAAAATTCAGCATGTCTTCCGCGATTAAAAAATGCCTGTTGACAGAAATCGTTTTTAAGAATTTGACCCAAAGGTCCCGGAGGCTGTTGTTCACAAAGGATTCAAAATCCACAGCTTTGATTTTAATTCTGCTGCCTGATGACTTGGAAAGTAAGCTTCAAAACTATCACGCAAAATGTTCACATGAGAGCTTGCTACTTCAACGATACGCTGCTCCAGATCCTGTTCCGTTTCTTCCCACTTACATGCAGACATGAAAGACTGAAGCGTCTTCAAATTTTGTAAGTTGTTACTGCAGATTTCTTTTTCCAAACTTTCAAGTTTTTGTTTGAATGATGTAATTTTGGAAGTCGCTTCAAATATATCAATTCCACATCCTTGTAGGGTGATGTTGAGCACGTTAAGCATACCGAATATATCAACAAGATAAGCTAGCCTGGCAAGCCAAAACAAATTTTGAATCATATTAGCTCTGTGCTCTTCTCGCCCATTGAACCACACAACAAGTGTCTCTTGCAAATTCCACACTCTTTCTAGTACCCTTCCACGAGACAGCCACCTAACTTCAGAGTGATAAACAAGGCGCACATCATCTCCCATTTCTCTGACAAGTTCATGAAATCCCCGATTTGACTTTGGTTTCTTTAGTATTGTAGTCACAATTTTAGTGACATCACAAATCACATCGGCGAGTTGACAGTTCTTTTCTTCATTGGCAATTTTTTTGGCTACCAATGCTTTACGGTGTAGGATGCAATGAATGCTCACAACCTCTGGTGCGACTTGCTTTATAAGAGCAACAACTCCATTACGAACTCTGACCATAGCCCGGGCACCATCGGTGGACACAGACTTACATTTGGACCACATCACTTCGTGTTCTGAGAAGTAATTGTCCAATTTTGAAAACACACTTAAGGCAGTGGTTTCTATGCCAATAGGAAAACAAAACAGATAGTGATCCACAATTTTCATGCGTTCTATACTTGGAAAGCGAACGTAAACAATTAATTGAGCTTTGCTTGTAATAACAGTCGTTTCATCTAATTGAAGTCCAAAGCAGGGCGCAAGACAAAGCTTGGCTAGAACAATTTCTTTTAGTGAGGCAGCGATCATTGAACATCTCCTTTGCATGGTATTATCAGACAATGCCAGCTTTTGGACTTTGGTGACAGCGGTGGCTCCTCCATGAATCTCCTGCGCTACTATCTCCAGACAGGGTTTTATGACGCTTTCTTAATGCGTTACTTACTAGCCTACATTATGAAATTTATTCATTATGCAACAATTAGTTGCATTGTTATGTCACCATTAAATTTTCGTTTGGGTTATTTCCAAACAAACAGTAGTTATGAAAGATTG
Source organism: Trididemnum clinides (assembly GCA_963675345.1). Lineage (NCBI taxonomy): Eukaryota > Metazoa > Chordata > Ascidiacea > Aplousobranchia > Didemnidae > Trididemnum > Trididemnum clinides. Next base: position 30,470,126 of record OY776294.1, on the reverse strand, counting down.
AGATTTCCAAACAAAAAAGCGCATACGAGCAGATCATGTAATAGCTCCCCTTCGCTTATTCGTGACAGTAAGACTTGTGAAAACATCAGCAATTAACTAGCAGTTAGTTAATTGCTAATGTCATCCGCACTTATCCGCACTACTTTTGTCATCCGCACTACAATTTTTTTCATCCGCACAAGTGCGTACCGTCCCACGGGTTGAAAAGCACTGATCTAAAGAATCAGTCAAATTACAAATTGAATCAAGTTGAATAAATTCTTCTTCATCAGTTACAACCTTACCTTCACCGAGTTCTAACAGTTTATCAGCAAACTGTTTGGCAGATTGGTCTCTTGACAGCTGTGCTCTCATATTAGTAGAGAGTTTGAGTGTTTTTACATAGTGCCACAATACAGAAGACTTTATTGAAGCATTGAGCTCATCTACTTTTGTTCCTTTTGAAACAACAGGCAAGGTTTGTCGAAAATCTGCTGACATTAATACTGTGATATTTCCCATTAGGGCATTGCTATTTCTGATATCTCGTAATGTTCTGTCCAAAGCCTCCAAAGCTTTTTTATGGGCCATAGTACACTCATCCCAGACTATTAAATCACATCGTTTTAGTACTTCACCTATTCCTGAATTTGTTGATATGTTGCAAACTGGATCATCCTTGTTTGTTAAATCTAGAGGCAACTTAAATGTTGAATGGGCAGTCCGACCTCCGGGAAGTAATGTTGCAGCAATGCCAGAAGAAGCAGTAGCCAAAGCTATTTTATTTTGTTGACGGGCTTTAGCCAAAATAAGTATAGTGACAAATGTTTTGCCAGTACCACCTGGTGCATCTAGGAAATAAAGTCCACCTCTATTATTGTTAATGCTCTCTATGATAGTGGAATATACATGATGTTGATCTGGTAGAAGCTTGGGAAGATTTTCTTCTAAATACCTTGTCAGTTGCATCAAGTCATACGAAGTTTCCCTCATTACTTCAGTTTCCAAACTATTAAGGGGTCCTCTATTAGTCTGTGGAAGCCCTAAAATGTCTATAGGCTCACCTCCCATTGAAACAATTTGATCTTCTATTTCCATCAAAGCTGAATTGTATATGGCACTGGTGAAATCAATATCTTGTTCAGGATGTCTTAATTGAGCTTGGTATTTGAAATCTTCAGCAAGATCATTTCTGAATTTATTCCATAGTTCAACAGGATTGTTTACTTCACAAACTTTAAGAATAATTGCAAATAGACTTCTTAAACTCTTTGGTGTTCTTGAGATTGAAGCTTCTGCTAGTGTTGCTTCCCACTGCTGATCATTTTCAAGCAAACTCAACTTCAAACATGCTTCTCGGTATGTTCTACAAACATCACCATCAATTTCTTTCAAACTGTTAAATGAGGTTGGTCCTTTTCTCTCATGAAGAAGAATTCTAAGAAAAAAACATTCATTCTGGTTAGGATGCACAGTATATACTCTACCTATTGTGAAATCAAACTTGATCCCAGGATGGCCTTCGACGTCTACACCCATTTTGCGTCTTCTCCAGCAATTTTGATTCCATGTATAGTAGGAAGGTACCTCATGATATAGTAATGTTTTGGCAAAATCATCTTCCTGACAGAGCTTGAAAAAGGCTGTCAAAGTTGTTTCTCTTAGATTCAAAACTTGATTCGCTGCTGTCTTTGTAGTAAAGTATATCCTCTGACCATTTTCTAAATGCACAGAAAGTTGTTGAATGGCTGGGTGTCGTTCATGAATTGGAAATCCAAAAATCCGCCAGAAAGCCTTGTTACTACTAATACATCTTCCTACTTGGTATTGTGTAACTTCATCATTATTGATATTTTGAATGGCAAAAGAAGCAGCATCGCTACCTTTATTTATATATTTGCAGACATATTTTATACTTTTCACAGAATTATAAAACTCTACATTGATATGAGCATTAAATGTCTTTGGCAGTAGTGGACAGTAAGGAACTATCCATCGATTATCAACCTCATGAATTCCAACTTTGGCTTGCCTTCCTCCATCTTCTGGTTTCCTTCTTCTGTATGAGGGATATCCATCTTGTCCAAATTGGGTATGAAGAAAAAATGGTTTTGGATACTTTTTTGAGCACTTCCCTTCCTTCATGCATGGTGACTGAAGGTTTTGATAACCACATGGGCCATGAACCATATGCGTCTTCACAATATCATAGAGCGGGCGATCAGTTTCAGGATCAGGAATTTCGGTCAAAATAATGGAATCAAGTTGATTTGAGTTAATTTTTGTCACCAACCAAATTAAAAGATGGGCATGAGGTAGTCCTCTTTTCTGCCATTCCACAGTATACATTGAGCACCGAACTTCTCCAAAAATTTGTGACTTTGTTATCAAATGCATTAATTTAATCAGTTTCAAGTGGAAAACTCGTGCTAAGAGATCATGTCTATGATGTGGCTTTTGATTAAGTAGAAGTTCTTGCTGGATTTCAGACCATTTGGGGTTGCATGTAAAAGTTATAAACAAATCGGGTCTGCCGTAATTGCGTACATAAGTCATGGCATCCTGCGTCCTCTCATGCATATAGCATGGTCCTCCTGTGAAGCTGGATGGAAGAATGCACAATTTTCCTAAGTTATTCAGATTGCCATCATTTTGTATGCTATCCCGTAAATGAATGTAAGAATCAACCCGGAGCTCTTTTTGGTGTGTTCTAATATATAGTAGTCTTTGAGATTCTGTTTTGACCCACATGTCAACAACAAACTGTTGAAACAAATCACGACTTCGATGCAATAAATTAAAGTTGTTTGGCCGAAACATTAGATAAAAAGCATAAAAATCCATACATGATACAGTTTTCCTGGGATTTTCTCCTGCATGAGGAATACCAAAATGATAGCCATCTTGGCCAAATGGAAAGAGCAGTGGATATTGCAGAGCATCGTAAGAGCGATGTGTATCACTCAAACGTTGAACAATAGAATCTCTGCACTTTATAATTATGTCCCGCTTTCCTCATTGGTCACCTGCCAGAATCATAGCAACCTTGTTAATCTCTGGTGCATTGAAACGACGTGCATGCTCATTTGGGGGCCTTTTATCAGCATTGATCACTAACTGAAAATTCGTGTTTTGTAGATCTTCAAGGGCACATTTGAAACTTCTAACATAATTATTGCTGTCATGAAGCATTTGCTGAAGTTGTTGCACAATCTCAAAGTTAACCCCTTGATTATAGTTACACCTCGTTTCAGCTTGTTTTTTTCATATTGCTAATGAAATAAACTTGTAAAAATTTATGATTGTCATCATGGAGTGGTAAAATGCTGCCAATTCTATGATATATTTGCCCTTGGATTTTGAATGTTGGCATGAATCCTCCCTCATTCACATATTTTGCTCCAAATGAAGTCATTTGGAAAGCATGATTGTATAGCTGTATCCTTTCAAGAAAATGTTTTGATTGGGGGGATGTTCCATCAAGAAGTTTTTTCAGAGGTTCTGGAGGTTCAGCTAAGAAAGGCAGCCTAATTTTTCCTCCACCGCAACACAATCCAGGAGGTTCATTCTTCCATTTCAGAGCATGACAGTGATTACATTGTTTTTGTACTATCTCCTCTGTTTCATAACGGTGTCTTGGATTATAAGCAAAGGCTCCAAGACGCCATTGCTTGGCATTAAATGGACGTGCTCTAACTTCTGCATGCCTGACTCTATCAATGAATCGATGATTTTCAGCTTCTTCCTGGGTTTCTTGGTTTCGATGAGCAATCATTCTTTGTTGGTTAGCCCGAAGTCGAGTTATTCTTTGATATATTGATTTCTGATTTCTTATTTCTGCCATTCTGTGCTGATTATTTTCAAGGCGAGAATTTCTTTGATCTTCATCCTCTGCTTCACGCCTAGCTGTCATTCTGCTTGCATTAGTGCTCCTTCTTAAATTTCTCTGCTCTTCATCTTCTGCTTCATGGTTAGCTGCCATTCTGCTTGCATTCGTGCTCCTCCTTAAGTTCCTCCGCTCCTCGTCTTCTGCTTCACGGCTAGCTGCCATTCTGCTTGCATTCGTGCTCCTTCTAAAATTCCTCTGCTCCTCGTCTTCTGCTTCACGGATAACTGCCGTTCTTCTAGCATCATTTCTCCTGAAATTTCTCTGCTCTTCGTCTTCAGCTTCACGGCTAGCTGCCATTCTGCTTGCATTAATGCTCCTTGTTAAATTTGTTTGGTCTTTGTCTTCTGCTTCACGGCTAGCTGCCATTCTGCTTGCATTAATGCTCCTTTTTAAATTCGTTTGGTCTTTGTCTTCCACTTTGCGGCTAGCTGCCATTCTGCTTGCATTAATGCTCCTTCTAAAATTCCTCTGGTCTTTGTCTTCTGCTTCAGGGCTAGCTGCCATTCTGCTTGCATTATTTTCCCTCCTTAAATTTCTTTCTTCATCATTCTCTTCCTCACGGCTAGCTGCCATTCTTCTTGCATTGGTTTCCCTCCGTAAATTCTTCTGTTCTTCTGTTTCCTGCTGTCTTTTTCTTTTCAGTGACTTTGCTTTATCGAATTTCCCGGATAAGAGCCTCTTTTTGGGTGGCATATTTGTCGAATGTCTGAAAAGAAGTAATGAGGACATATTAGTACTTTGGATATACTAAGGAAAAATATTATATAGTAGTGATGCCTTGAATGTTCAAATGTATTGAGGTGACTATTCTTAATTATTGTTATAAAAAATTGGTGGTACTGAGTAATTTTTTCATCAGAAAGGATAAAAACAATACATTCAATTATGGGCAGGACATACGATTGGATAAGCAAGAAATTGTTTTCAGTAATATATCAGCAAAAGTGGCTTGGTGTCATAATATTAGCTTTTAAATCTTTGCCACTTTGGGTTGTTGGCACCGGTGGTGGGGAAGGGGACAATGATGAAAATTAAGTGAAATTTGGATACTTTCATCAGTGTGGTTGCCTACTTATATCCCAATTTTATTGTAATCAGAAGAAAAAAGAAATGACAAGGAGGAGGTCCCCACAGGGACCCTTATTGTAGAAAATGCATCCAAACTCATATAACCCACAATATTTTCCTGAGTGCATGCAGTGTATATGCCAAGTTGGACTCCATTTTTACAATTTGTTTCCAAATCATATAGCTCATGCAATAAGAGAGGTGGTCACATAACCTACTTGTTTTGGTGTGTATGTGCCTTGAACAACGAACTCTTTCAGACTTTAAAATGCTTAGTACCTTATACTTTGATTTTATCTTTTCTCTTCTGAGTTTTTCTCAACACTTGCTTTCACTTTAACATATAATCTCTACAATTCTACACCTATTTCTATTATATTCTTATATCTATAATTATTAATGCTCATCTCGAATATCTCTTCTCTCTCTTTAATACTTTAAGATTACTTGCACGACATCAAAAACCATTAAACTGCGACATACACTTCATTTTTAATTCCTTTATCATTACTACTCATAACAATTGGTATTTGAATTTTCAAGGGGGCTTTCTCCCCCCTTTTTGCCCCCTAATATAGTCGTAGGAGGCTGAAATTTTGGGAAACTTTTTAATTTAGTGTCTTATACATATAGTTTAAATTTCATCTAAATCAGGTATATTTGAATTTTCAAAGGGGGTTCTGCCCCCCATCGCTCCCTTAGGGGAGCACTTAAAGGTTCGAGACCACTTCCACAGTATTCCTTGGAAAATTTTACATGACAATACACTTTTACTTATTTTTTGAAGCTTCTTTAACTTTTCTCTCTATAGGTATTTGAATTTTCAAGGGGGCTTTCTGCCCCCTTTTTGCCCCCTAATATAGTCAAAAAAAGCTGAAATTTTGGAAAGCTTTCTAATTTAGTGTCTTATACATATGGTTTAAATTTCATCTTAATTGAATATATTTGAATTTTCAAAGGGGGGTTCTGCCCCCCATAGCTCCCTTAGGGGGGCACTTAGAGGTTCGAAACTACTTCCGTTGTCTTCCTCGAAGAATTTTACATAAGAATACACTTTTAGTTTTTATGTAAACTTTTTAACCTTTCTTCCTATAGGGAACACACACACACACACACACACAGACACACACACACACACACAGACATTGACTTTTATATATATAGATTATTTGATATCAAGGCATATGGGCTAGCTGCAATCAGTGTTATTTTATTCAACTGATTGCAGTTAGCCTATATGCCTTAATATCAATTAATTAATTTAATATCTTAACAGGCTAACACCAGCTCCTATAATTTGTATTTGATTTGTTAAAGTAGTTGACTATTTGTAAAACCATAGTAAATGTAGCGTTGAACGTACTTGTGCAATTCGGACGCTTTTAGCAACGCAGTCTTTTGCCGCAATAAAAACCAAATGTTTTGCAGCAAACAAATAGTTTTTGTCTGCTGCTTCTGGTCTACCACTGTCTTTCTAATTATGGTGTTCTTTCCTAAAAAGAATACGATTTAAAACATTACCATAATTCTTGCAAGCATCACATGATGTTTACCAGTGGCTGCAGCACTGTCTTTGTGAAGCTTGGACTGCAAGTGGCGATCCAAGTATTCTTTTTGCCACCCTTTGCTTGGGCACAGCTTGCTTGGAGCCCATTGCGAATCGCGAGCTTTCGTGATACAACTGTCTTGACAAATTTTGCAATTTACAAATACAGTAGAATTCGTCTAAGTCGTCACCTCTAGGGGAGAGTGAAAAGTGACAACTTAGGCGAAATGACGACTTAGGCGAACTGGTACAAATCATATAAGAAACACGGCAAAAACCATGAACACAACACACTGTACACATAGCAGTTTATTTTTGTCCAAAATAATCCAAAATTGTACTTTGCTTTTTGTTATCTAATAATTGTTTCATTAAGTAACTATTCATTTTGTGAAGTACGCCGGAAAAATCTTTGCCATTGGTTTCGTGGCACATTATGTAAAGCTGTGGTTGTTTGACCATATCCAGGGCTTCTTTTGTGGATGGGGGAGAGGGACTTCTTCTGAATCGTCATGGCCTTCTTCATTGGCTTTTTTGCAATGAGTCATCAAGTTTTTTCGGATTTCTTCCAAAATGCTTGTTTCTGAGACCGTCTCCCTGGTCACCACCTGTGCATCTGCTTGTGAGTACTCACCAAAACTAACTGTAGGAGAAACAAGACAAAGTTTGCAATCTTTTCCAGGTTTCTCCAGCTTCATCGTAGTCAATACCATCTACTTCACTTTCTTCGCCCTGCACCATAAATTTGACTTTCTTGAAACTGTTTTGAATGACTTTATCAGATACTGAATTCCAAGCATTTTCTAGGATTTGCAGAGCGTTCAGCAGGTTTACCTTAAACTCAGACTGTTCTTCAAAAGCCAACAAGCCCATCTCAGCCAGATTTTTTCTGTAGTAAAACTTGAGACAGCGAATAACCCCGCATCCATGGGCTGAGTCATCGCTGTGGTGTTGCAGGGAGAAAGACTAGTTTCACATGAGTAAGTCCTTTTATGTCCGGATGAGATGAGCAATTGTCTAAAACTAAAGCAATTTTCCTTCCTTCTTTTTGCATTCTGAAGTCCAAATTCCTTAGCCATTTCTCGAACAGAACTGAGGTCATCCATGCTTTGGTATTGGAATCATACGAAACTGGAAGCTTTTTAACCCCTTTAAAACATCTAGGATTAGCATATTTTCCTATCACAAACAAAGGCAGCTTCTCCCCTGTCATACTAGCAGTGACCAGCACAGTAACTCTTTCGACATCTTCCTCCAGCGCACTTTTGTGCTTTGAAAACATGGGTTTTTTCAGGAAGGCATTTGAAAAACAGCCCAGTCTCATCAGTATTGAAAATATTTTCTGCTTTGTATTCTTTCAGAAGCAAGGGTAATCTGTTTCTTTGCCAGTCGTCAGCTCCTTGCTGATCTACTGAAGCTGCTTCCCCATGAAGTCTCTTGCACACGATATCTTCTTTCACCTTCCATCTGCTGATCCAGTTCATGTCTAGGTTCTTGTAGTTTTCATAGCCAATCTCTTTTGCGAATTCTTGGCCTTTCAACAAGAGCATTTCCCCACTGATGGGAACTTTCTGATCCCTGGTACATTTGAACCACTACAGCAAATACCGTATTTGCCGGACTATAAACCGCACCAGATTATAAGCCGCACCTCACCAATTTTTCCCAGAAAAAAACGCACCGCGGTATAAGCCGCACCGGACTATAAGCCGCATTTTTAAAACACTAAATGTAAGGACTTTAGCCCCATTTTATCGTAAATAAATCATTTTAAAAAAGCTACTGACAACACCAAATAGTATATTCACCAAATTATTTTATTAGTTTTCTGAGAATTCATCATAATTTTCATCACATTCAGAATTAATATCAGTCAATTCATCTGAATATACTACCGGTACTTCATTTTCTTCTTCTACTTCACCTTGTACCCCAGAACTATTAATGATGCCTGCTTTAATAAAGCCATTAATTATTGTTGATGTTGGGATAGTGTTCCAAGCTTCAAGAATCCATTCAATTATTGTCACATAATCAACTCTTCGCTGTTTACCTGTTTTAGTAAAAGTATGATTTCCTGAGATCATCCACTCTTCCCAGGATTTTCTTAATTTGGCTTTAAATGATCTATTGACTGAGATATCAAGAGGTTGAAGAATTTTAGTCAAGCCACCAGGGATAACAGTTAAAACAGTATTGGCTCGTCTCACTAATGACTTTACAGTTTCGGTAAGATGGGCACGCATTGAATCGCAGATAAGCATTGAGGATGATGTATGAAAAAACCCACCTGGTCTTTTGATAAATACTTCATTAATCCATGCCCGCATTAAATTCTCGTCCATCCATCCTTTTTCATTAGCCTTCACCACAACTCCATCAGGAAAATTACCTTTAGGCAATGTTTTCCTTTTAAAAATTACCATTGGTGGCAACTTTAATCCACTTGAAGAACATGCCAAAACAACAGTACATGATGTTTTTTCGTTTCCCGTTGTTATAATTGGAACTGAATTAGCACCAACCTGTTCAATGGTCCGATTAGGTGGCATATCAAAAGGGACAGGTACTTCGTCCATATTGACGATGCAATTATGATCTATATTTTTCTCTTCGATTTTCATTAAACAAAATTGACGGAATGTACTGGCTTTTTCCTCAAAGTCAGAAGGAAGCCGTTGGGATAAAGTAGTTTTGCACCGAATGGAAAGATAATTTCGTTTCATAAATCTGGTGCACCAAGATTGAGCTCCTGAGAAGTTCGTAATGCCCATTTCTTTGGCTAATGCCTTGGCTTTGAGCCGTATAGAGACCGTTGAGATGCTTCTACCAACTGATCGCATTTCAAGAACCCAATGCTTAAGATTATCTTCAAGTTCTGGCCATCGTGGAGTGTTTCCACGTAAGCTTTTACAGGTCTTTTTGGTTTGCCTCAGCACATCTTCTTGCTTTCTCCATCTTCTAATCATTGACTCGTCGACATTGAGTTCCTTTGCAGCTTTCCGGTTTCCATTTGCTTTAGCTAATTCAATCGCTCTTAATTTCCACTCTGTGGTGTATGAAGATCTTTTCATGGCAAAAACTTTAAAAAATTTATTACAACGTGGATTTGCCTAAAAATATACCGGTACTGTAAAAATTTATTATATCTTTAAGTAAATGTCAAATATTATACCGGTAATTTATTACCGGTGCTATTTTGAAATCAGTTATAATAAACAACTAGGCTGACTACCTCCTAAACAAAGTTATAATAAACAACTAGGCCAACTACCTCTTAAACAGCTAGCTAACCACTCTTACGCTGCATTTTTAAAACTAGAGAAATATTCAAGCATTTTATAACTTGTTATGAAAATTATGACGAAACAAGACTATCTATTAGCAAATGGAAACTTACCGGTAAAACATAAATTGAATGGACTGGTGTTCCTAGCCATTACTAGATTCAGGTTTTTAAAAATTTTCTGGTTTTAAAAAATAGATTCAGGTTTTTAAAAATTTTCTGGTTTTAAAGTTAAGTTATAAGCCGCACCTGACTACAAGCCGCACCCCTTAAATTAAAACACATTTTAAGTTTTTAAGTGCGGCTTATAGTCCGGCAAATACGGTACTTATCTAATTCCTCAAAACCATGTTTTCTTGTTCTTTTCAAGTTGCTGTTACCTCCTGCTTCGTAATCACCAATGATCTTATCGGAATTTGCACAAATAGAGCTCAAAGTTGTCCTTTCAATCCCCACATCTTTAGCAAACTTCGTTTTATTCTTGATCTCACCATTTTGTACTTTCTTGATAATTTCATATTTTTCTTTTAAAGAGAGAGTCTTCAGTTTTCTGTTCGTTTTAGGCATTTTGAACAATTTTAATTTGAGAAAATAGCCTACTCGTTTCACAAACTGTGAATAAATATCGTTAATCTGACTGCATTGTTGCGTTCTAATTAGGGGTTGTTGCGTAATAAGCAGCTTTGAAATTACGTGTTTAGGGTAGTTGTGCGCTTCAACTAAACAATTGCAGTAGCCTACCGACTGAAACGTCCCTTTAAATTGGCTGATGATTGACGGAAGTAAACGAAATTTTCTTTCAAGGGGAAGCAAAATCGGTGACGAGACAAGCGAAATGACGAGTTAGCCGATGACTACTTACACGAATTGAGTTGTACACAAAACGCAGCAGTTTTGTTTGGGATTTTCAAAAAATGACGAGTTATGCGAAACGACGAGTTAGCCGATGACGACTTAAGCGAATTCTATTGTAGTGATCACTACATAACGCTATTTATGCTGTTTCCAAATGAGTCACTTTTGAATTTGTATCACTATTGAAAAAACTCTTAAAACAGTAACAGGTAAGAATTAACGCTGTGGTGCAGGTGCAACAATCCTTTCACGTGTGTTTGGGGCCATATATGAAATTGTACAATTCTGCCTATCCTTTACTAAACTGCAATTTTCCAAATCTATGTAACAACTATTGTACATGTTTGCCAATTGGGTTATGAATTAGAGCTCAAATATATTGCTCTCCGGTTATACATTGATAAAGTAAGTAATTCAGTATTAGGCTAACGCCTGATTTTTGTACATACTTGCTGAAAACCGTGTCCGTAGGCGTACAATGCACAAACATAGGGTGCATGATGTTCGAAGATGAACATTATGATGTCTGTGAGCATTTGCTCCGCCTTCACCTTGGGTAATATCGTCGTCTCTGCTTTCATCGAAACTATTGGAAGTAATTTCCTTTTAGAAATAAATTTATTGCATTATTAAAAAGGTCGGCAGGGAGAAATCGGGGACGTGGCTCTTTGTCAGAATTTAACAACCTAATTTACTGAAATTCCAACAGACATCAAAGAAAAAGTGTGCAAACTTTTTTTGCTGACCAACCAATTTCGGACTCAGGTATTGAACCGACGATCACATGAATTGCTTCATGCGGTTTATGCTACTCCGCCATCGGTCCTTTCAACTGATGCTGTTAATTTTAAGCTTATATAGGGTGCACGCTCACTACAGTGAGCTTGATGCGATATATGCTTTTAATTCCCAGCCAAGCCAGTGCCTTTATTACGTTATAATACGAATTTTAGGAGCTGGTGTTAGCCTGTTTAAGATATTACTTATAGGCTAACTGCAAGCAGTTGAATAAAACATACCACTTCCACGACCGGTTTCGTTCCTATTAGAACTCGTCGCATGAAGCAATGGCGGAGTGGCATAAATCGCATGAAGCAATTCATGTGATCGTCGGTTCAATACCTGAGTCCACCTGACGAGTTCTAATAGGGACGAAACCGGTCGTGGAAGTGGTATGTTTTATTCAACTGATTGCAGTTAGCCTATATGCCTTAATATCAATTAATTAAAAGTAATATCTTAAACCAGGGGTCGGCAACCTTTTTCGTACTGCGGACCGGTTTAAAAATCAAAATTTTTCGCGGACCGGCTTTCAATAAACCACAAATGCTCAACAATAAAAAGTTATAAAAGCTCAAAAGTATTTACATTTTTAATTCAATGAGAACCTTGAGCTTGTTTTGCCACCACGAGACGCTCCCACCTAGGAATCATGGTACTCAATGACACCTGTAATGTGTCCCTGACGTCCAGTCTGTTACGCGGTTTCGTCTTTGTTGCTGCCATCACTGAAAATCCAGACTCGCATAAGTAGGATGTTGGAAATGGCAGTAGAGCTTTTAATGCTTTTATGGCAAGATCAGGGTATTCTGTCAAGACCTTCAACCAAAATATTGGCAGAGTCGTTGTATGAAAAATACCTTTCAGACTACCGTCATTTGCAATGTCCAACAGCTGGTCTTCTTGTCGTACAGGTAAGGTCGAATCACCTGGTTTGAAACTAAACGGATTACGGATCCATTTCTTTGAAGTTCGAGGGTCTTTGGCGCTTGGAAAATAACGCTTAAACTCCTGTCTGAGAACACGCAAATGACTGCTCACAAGGTCCGAGAACTCTTAGTCAGGCTCGCTGTCTTTCAAAGTCTCTGCTAACGTTTGAAACATATCAAATACTCCTTTGCTTACGCGCTGCTCCCACAATTCAAGTTTGTCTTTAAAAGCAGCCACTTTATCTGCCAACTTGAATACAGTTGTCATTTTTCCCTGAAGTGAAAGATTTAGTTCGTTCAGCAGATTGGTTATGTCACACAAGTATGCAAGCTTTAGAAGCCACTTTTCATCACTAAATTTGTTTGCAAGATCAGAATTTTTTTCCAATAGAAACCTTTGCAATGGTTCACGTAATTCAAACACTGTTCAACGATTTTCCTCGGGAGAGCCATCGCACTTCTGTGTGCAAAAGAAGACATTTGTGCTCTGCATCCATGTCCTCACATATCTGCTCAAACAGCCGGGTGTTAAGTGCATGAGCTTTAATGAGGTTAATCATTAGAACTGCATCAGTGAATACACTGTGAAGCTCAGGTGATATTTTTCGGCTAGCCAGCATTTCCCTGTGAATGACGCAATGAGTGGCCTCGCACTCTGGTGCGACCTCTTTAATGCGAACAGTCAAACCAGACAGACGGCCAATCATGGCTGCAGCTCCATCCGTGCACATCCCAACACAAAACAACCAATTGATCTGTTTTTCTATGAAATAATTATTTACAGCCTTAAACAGTTCGGAGGCTGTGGTGTTTTTTGGCAACAGCAAAGCACATAAGATATCTTCATGAATATCCTCTTCATAAAGATATCGAACAAACACTAGCAACACAGCTTTGTTTTCAATATCTGTAGACTCATCACACTGAATCGTAAACGATGGTGACTTTACAATTGCTCTATTAACTGAGCTTCAATGTCTTCCGCCATATCCTCAATTCGTCTCGCAACAGTGCGAGCCGAAAGAGGAACCTGCGCTATCTTTTTAGCTGCCGGTTCTCCTAAAATTTCACGGCAAATATCAGTACACGCAGGTCGAATCAATTCTTCTCAAATAGTAAATGGTTTATTGGTCTTAGCAATGCGATGAGATACCAAATACGATGCTCTGAGTGCATTTGAATTTGTTGATAAAACAGTCTTCAATAATCGTTTTTCACCTTCGTGATCACGTTTCCTTCTTTCAAAAAACTCCAGAGGTTTATCTTTTATTTCTGGGTGCTTGGTCTTCATGTGCCGAAGTAGTTTTGATGGCTTCATTGCCTCGTTTGATAACTTGCTCTTGCAAATTAAACAGAGTGGACAAGGTGCTTCGGAATCGCCAATTGAAATAAATCCGTACTTTAGGTACGACTCATTATATTGTCGGTTGAAAGAAGCTTTCCTTTTTTTGTGATTGTAGGACCCTCGGTCTCGACGTCAGATTCTTCAGATGATATTGGTCCATTCCCAAAAAAACTCAGCATGGATGTTTGTTTTGTAGGCCTACCGGTACTCATTTTTCTCGGACTAAAAATTTAAATGCTAAAACTTTTTAAATCTGTAATACAATTGCCCATTAAAGCAATTGTATTACAGATTTGCTAGTCTGTAATACAATTTAAGCTTCAGTAATAATTTCTATTCAAGTGTCCCAATTTAACTGCTATTGTATCTTTACTCTAATACCTTATCAAAAATCTAATTCCTAACGCAATATGATCTTACTACACTTGCTAATCTAACCTAACCTAACTAAAGTTGGAATGCGTCAAAATCTTTTGCTTCGTCGAACAAAAATTCGCCCCTGCAGTGCCAAAGCAACCACATCACAGCAACTTTCATCGCTATAGTTGGCAACGCTAGCTAGACGTTTCAAGCCGCAAGCGCAAGCCACTGCAGCGAGGGACTCTACTGGCAAGCAGTTAGCCTACGATCACAGAACGGTAGCAAATTCAGATATTATCTCTGATAAGTGACGATGAATTTGCATTATTTCATCACAAGATGCTAACAATCGAATAATTCGAGCAATCAAGGCTTTAAACAAAGCTCCTAAAACAATATCATTTTGCGTCAAGCTTTAAAAAAATGTTTCAAAGCTTTAGTCTGAAATGCTAAAAAACTATACGGCCCGGTAGCAGACTCCTTGCGGACCGGCACCGGGCCGCGGCCCGGTGGTTGCCGACCACTGTCTTAAACAGGCTAACACCAGCTCCTAAAATTTGTATTATAACGTAATAAAGGCACTAGTTTTTATAGTGTTTATATCTTACATTGACGTAGGAATTCGTTGTATTGTACATGGACTGACCAACGTCTGTCACTAAGCACTTGAAGATGTTTTTTTGTTTGTTTTTGAGATTAACTTAAGAGATTGGCTTCAAAAAAAGGTTGAATTAAAAATTCAATTTGTGAAAGCTAGTCAAAACTCTTTGTTTTTCGTGCTTGTGCGAAACATTTGGTTTCGCATAAATGTGATTTCAATGGCCGCGGGTTGCACACCATTGCAGTATATAACAAAAAACTTGATCAATAAAATGAAAACTGGTGTTCACCGGATCAAAGTTTTTCAAACGAACTTCTTCCTTCGCTTCAAAACTTTCATCTATAAGATTATCTTCACACCTTTTAGGTTTTTCTAAATAATTCTCCACTTCACCTGTGCTTTCCTCCCCTTTGTCTGGGAGATTTCCCACCGCAACTTTTACTACACCATTGCCACTCTCCAGCTCACCAGCTCCTCTGCGTTCCATAATTGTTTTTTTGCATGACGAAAAATGATCTTTTGAACTTTCTATGTTCATATACAATATATGTTAACAGTTTATTACCACATTAGGCCTACATTCTTATCGTATTAGAGTATGCGCTATGTTATTTTTCAACTCACTTAACCATCGTTTCAGTTCAGATACACCTTCATCTTCATTTTCTGCGGCCTGATTTTTATGCCCTGCTTTTTCTGCCCAGACCCCACCTTTCAATTGGAACCGACTCCATATGTTTTCTGTAGCATACAGATGAACAATTTAAATTGGACTTTTTTAAAAACGAATGCATGCATATATTTTTTGTACCAAGCTTTTTCTGCTCTTTTGCCTTGTTTTTTCACTTGTTATTCGCATTAATTTGACCTAATACGTCAACCTTCCTTCATTAGCCGTTTTCCGGGCGTTCTCCCCTTCGCCCACACGGATTCCCTCACCTCCTTCAAGATGATGCTTTTGCAAGTACTGTAGCAGTACATTGTGTAATTAAGTTAGTTATTTGTTTGTAAATATTTTTTTCGCATAAATAAGCAATAAGAAAACAACCAAGCATAAGAAGCGGTCACGATTTTCTGCTTACTTTAGTCTGGTAACAAAACCTGTGTAAACGTAGGGAAAAAAATGAATAAAGCAACCAAGCGAATACTTGACTGTAGTTCTATCGTAATGTCGACAACATACTTTTCTCAGAACATAAATCCATTAAATGATTAAGGTGTGTTGTGGTGGTTTTGAAACCATCATTGGTCGCGTACATAATATCACAGTAAACAGTTGCCTCGGTAACTGATTTCATGTAACAGGTTTTGATTAATCGAGCTAATTTAGTTGTTAATGTAGGGAGCATTTTGTTAGCTCGTGTTATTAATTCATTTGATTGGACCTCTATAAAATTCTGTCATTTTATGATAAAAAATTTAAAAATTTTTGCGTAGTTTTGGTAAAAGCTATGATTATAAACACACATAAGACAACAAGATCTGCGGTTTGTAATTGATGTACTTTATCCCTGCTGTGGTACCATGAAAAAAGTTACGTTAACAGTACCTTGGGGTCAATATGACCCCATTACTAAAAATGTCAAAATTATGTCAAATAAACATCAAAAACAAAATTAAGTTGTTATCAAACACTTTTTATTGTTTCAACAATCAAATTGAGTGCACAATACATGAATGTTTTACTCCTGGCATTGATTACAGATCATCTTGCTGTGTTCTTCGCAGATGTTGTTGTGACATCTACTGCATGCGAATCTGTACTTTTTGTCCTTTGATCTTGGACAAAGGAAGCATCTCTTGCGTCCTGATCTACGACACTGGTTGATGTTTTGGACAGATGTACGTTCTTCTGGTAAAATCCCGCAACTGTAAATGATTTGTTTTACAGCTTGAGGTGTTATCAATCTTCTCTTTGCTTGAGGAATTATCAATGATTTGGATAATTCTTTTAAAAATTTCTGTCGTTTATTTGTCTTATTTCCCCCAAAGCCAGGTGTATTATGAGTGAAAATAACATACGCATTTAGAGCAGAGCTATCAACAATCCCATAGAAAACCCTCATTGGCCAACGATTTGTCTTTCTTGCTGTTGTATACTGAGCGCACATCTGATCATAACTGTCAACACCGCCTTTTTCATGGTTGTAAAAGACATTAATTTCTTCTTTCCCGGAAACAGAGTCATGGCTTCTAGCTGCGTGCATAGTGGACAAAAACACTACTCTTTTGTTTTTCTTTGGAGCAATTGACAACAAAGTAAAATTGTTGGCATGGCCAAATGCATACTGACATGTGCCTACATCTGCTTTGGTCAAAAAACTGGGAGGAATGCATCGTTTGTTCTTTTTCATTGTTCCTACTAGAGTAAGTTGCCTAGATTTTAGTTCATTGGCCAGAGGAATAGAGGTATAGTAATTGTCAGTCGCAATATTTCTGTTTGTTCCTGAGATTATAGTAATCAAGTCCAAGACAGCTTGCGTAGGTACAGGTAATTCTGATCTTGGTGTATGGGTGCCGGCTCCTACGTATATCTTGGAACTAACCGAGTAAAAGGATTCACTGTCAGCCAAAACCTACACTTTGATCCCGTATTTACTTGGTTTGTTGAGTATATATTGCTTGAAAGCACACCTTCCTCGAAATCCAAGCTGACTCTCATCAACTGTGCAACCAATTCCTGGTGTATAGTTGTCTTCACAGGCTGTAACAAATATGTCATAGACACTGCGAATTGGTGCTAGTTTGTCAATGTCTCTTCGCTGGTCTCTCGTGGTGGAATTGTCAAAGCGTAGACAATATAAAAGAAACAAAAAACGCTTTTGGCCATGGCTGCAATGCATATTGGTTTTCCAGTACCATCAGTTGACCAAATGCTTGCAGTACTTTCTTTGGAACTCTTTGTAACACCCAAGAATAGCAAAATTCCTATGAGACCTCGGACTTCTGTTGCATCTGTGTCGTATATAAATCCAGATCTGATTGTGTAAGCCTCTCTTGCCTTTTCAATTTTTTGATTTGTCCAGGTTACAATCTCTGATAACATAGAATCATCAAAAAACAGTTCGAATGATTTCAAGGGCGTGTCTGCCTCAAGTCCTATACATTTTGGACCTGGTGTGCTTCTTACGATATTTCGCCTTGGTGTTCTTCTTGCATTCTTTGGTTCCGTCTTCCATAGATATCGATCTTTTCCTCGAACTTCTTGACCAACTGAGTCATCTTCGTCTTCATATTCGGTATCACTTCCATCTATCTCGCTGTTCGAGTCTGATAGAGCTTCCATCTCAGGCTCACTTTCATACCAGCTCAATTCATCATCAAAATCATCTTCATCTTCGCTGCTGATCCCATCTTCTGTCTCAAATAAAGTGTTCATCACTTGCTGGGTTGACAGTCTTTGTCTTTTATACATAATTTCTTTTTTTACACTTAAAATAACTTAAACAATAACTAGTTTTCTGTAAAACAAAAACAAATATATTTTAATCTAAGTGGTACCATGGGGTCAATATTACCCCACTCAAATTAAATCTAAAATTTACTATAGAAAAAAAGGTCAAATTAAAAGTTGCACAAATGGAAATAGTTAACAAGAACCTGTGAAAAAATACGATAACAGAGTAATGCTTATAATCTTACCGTTTGGAATAATTAGTCTATCAAATAAGCCTGGGGTCATATTGACCCCATGGTACCACAGCAGGGTTAAATTGGCCTAAGTCCCTTGCCCATTTTTTAACTGTTTAGGTTTTTCCAATCCAATTGTCCTAATTAAAGATTTTGTATATATAACAAAGATTAAATCAATCTGTAATTCGTTATTATGATACCGGTATATAGGCGTATAAAGTTTGCGTTTGCAATTAATGAAAGAAACAAAGTGGCTGCCGAAAGCTCTGATCCAATATTTTCCAATAGATAGTGTCAATCGCCAATCTTATTAGTTTCTCAGTTGGTTAAAAAATTGTGATTATCTTTTTTTTTATTTGTTGGATCTAATAATGATTTTTTCACGGCATGTTCAAAAATTATTTACTTTTGTCAAGCATTTTGAATAGTTGAAAAAAATGTCAAACGTTTGCTAGTCCGCCAGCTTGGTAACATTCCACGAACCACGACTAATAAATATTGGCCTCGACAAACGCTTAGCGGACGGTGATTCAGGCAATAGTATATTCAGTAACGCACAAAAGGTTGCATGTATCAGCTTGCAGATCGGCATTTTGCAACTTACCCACAAGTAGCTTCATCTTTCGAGGGATTGAAAGTGATGTCTGGAAACTCTTGCTTCCATGCCACTGGCCAGCGATCATGATCAGATTTCGATTGGCGTTTACGAACTCTTTTATTGAACATATTTAAAACGTAGTAACTGCATGGGATTATAAATTAACGTTTTATATTGGGATAATACTAAAATGCGGAAATCCACTGAATTCTATGAACTATCCCTAAGAATAGCTGTCAATCTAACTCCTATCTTAAATCTATTTTAGCCCTAACCTTTATCGCTAGCATCGCATTTTATTTTAGTAATGTCACCGCCCTGTTTTTCAGACTGCGACCATATTTGGTGTTTAAAAAAATACAAGCTTCTCACTTTGGGCGATCGTTTTGTAATGGAACGTTTTGTTGTTGTTGTTGTTGTTGATTACCCGACCCCTTCCGAGGGATGGGGGCATGGCGGAAGACCATGGAGCCCCAGAAGCCGGGCAACTCTCCAGGGTCTGGACCAGAGGTCATAGAGAGACAGAGAGTCGCCAAAGAGTGAGCGGCGCAAAGAGTCCGTATCTGGACAGTGCAGAATGAGATGAGAGATGTCCTGGGACGGGTGTCCACAGGCGCTGCAAGAAGAATTCTCGATTCTGCCAATCCTGGAGAGATAGGAACCTAAAAGAAGGCTGTGTCCATTGCAGCGAAGACGAGAGAGGACACAGCGAGCATGACGAGGGAGCACAAGTTCCTCAGTGGAAATTGAGGGAACCCGTGTGTCAAAATACTTTGAAGAGACAGTACGCCTCCAGTCCGAGAAAAGACGAGAGTGGATACAAGAGATAAGAGGAGAGAGACTACAAGGGATTGCGGAGGACGCAAGCAGCGCTCCCCGTCTGGCAAGCTCATCAGCTGTGTTGTTCCCTGGGAGAAACGAGTGTCCGGGGACCCATTGTAGCCTGATAGAACAGGAGGAGAAAAAGGACAGTTCCTGCCAGATCTGCCACAGAGTTTGAGATAACAGGAAAGATGGAGGAGAGGACAGGGTGGCGAGGACAGAACGAGAGTTTTCGTTTTCGATGGATCGATGGAACGTTTTTGATTCGATGGAATGGAACGTTTTCACTTTTGCAGCTGAAATCAGTTTTCGAAAAACGTTTTTTTTTCGTTTTTATCACATCTCGCCGGAGCACTATTGCTTGAGATAAACAAAGAAACAAACAAACACACTTTGTGCTTTTATCACACGTTGCTAGAGCGTAATTGGTTCAACAGACACATGGAGACATTTTCCAAAGAGAAAAGTGATTAAACGTTAAATTGACGACTGCAAACAATCTTATTTGTCTTCCAGTATGAAATTATACTAGCCTAATAAACAAAACCTGGTAAGAAATTACTGTGAATCTCTATATAACTCAGTTGTTTCATGTGGTTGCAATTTCATTGACAACTCAATTTTATTACTGGGCGACCTAGAAGTCTATTTCTGGTAAGAGCTAGAAAAAAAGATGGTTTACGATGACTCGACAATAGAGAGATTTACAATGTGCCTTGTCAGCAAAGATCAGCAGATATCAAATGCAAAACCTGTTTGTCTTGCTGCGAAATACCTCAGAAACAGTAAACTCCCATTTCATTAGATCGCCTCAAAAGCGCAAACGAAAAATATGACCAACAGACTTTCGACAAGAAAGAAAAAACTTAATCAGATAACTTAAAATTTCATGTATAGAGACAAGAATAGCAGATTTACAATTGGAAAAACTTTTTCTCAATTTACTATCTTGTCTTTAAAGGTTTATAAAATTTTGCCTGCTCGCAGAAGTCCACCAGTTTTTGCAGCACCATTGCCATGCGTCTCTGCTTCACCATCCGTCAGTGTCTTTCCACTAATGTCATTACGTGTTTATCAATTTTATTCACATCTTCGATCTACCAATTTTTTGCCATGAACTAAATCAATGTTTCCCAAATTTTTTCTTGTACCGGCCCCTTAACAGTTTCCTAAATAGCAATTGCCCCTCTTGCTCAAAGTTTTAGCAAGCATATGGTTTTTATGGCTTAATAATAACGCTACTGAGGTGGATTAGACTGGTGCAATAAAGCCAAGTAATTAACATGAAATTACTTATTAGCCCAAAAATGTTAAGTCTCCTCGTCCCACATGGAGAGACCAATGGTTTCCAGAGTGAGGTCAGCAAAGTCCTTGAGTCTAAAGCAGTATGAAGATTTTACTACAAACGTTTTATCTATGTCAATCAGTCAATCAATCCAAATCTATTTACGATTATTTCAGCAGGCCGTTCGTCTCTATCTGCTGGCCGGGGTGTTGCAGGTGGGCAAGGGGAAATAATGGCAGATATCACATCGCATTCTTTGTTGGCATCAGGCTGGGGTTGGATCGGATGCGGGTTGTATTAGGTGTGCAGCCTTAATTCAGTCGATGCTGACGTTGTCAATGCGAGAAACCAAGTCCACTGTGAAATACTTGGTGTGTTTACATAGTACACGAAAAGGGCTGTTATAAGTGGGGGCAAGAGGAGGTTTGTTGGGGGTGTTCTGTATGAAAACGTGGGTACAGCCTTCCAGGGCTTTCTTCATAGAGGTTTTCTGGGATGAAGGGTGACGGGGCTCTGTTGGTCTAAGTGAGTTCAAATATTGAGTGAGCTATTGTCTGTAGTTGCTCTGTTAGTGTGTGTTGTCATGTTTGGCTGACAAGAGTTGACCAGGGACCCTTAGTGGTTTGCCTATGGTGATCTCACTAGTCGAAAAACCCAGATCCTCTTTGACAGCGACTCTCAATCCCAACAACACAAAACCAAGGTTGCTGAACCAATTGGTGGGATTCTCTTGGGTTTTTAGGGCGGTTTTAAAGGTTCTGTGCATTCTTTCTACAAGGCCATTCGAAGCGGGATGGTAACTCGTGGTGTGGGTCAATTTTGCTCCTAAAAATTTGGCAAGCTCTTGCCAGAGAGTACTAGTGAATTGACGACTTCGATCGGTAGTAATAATGCTGGGGGTGCCAAAGCGGGCAACCCAATGAAGCATGAAGTTGTCCGCACAGGATTTGGCAGTGATGTCTCTGAGTGGTATTGCTTCAAAGTGGCATGTAACCCTACAGATTGCTGTAAGCAAATATGTGTGCCCTTCGCTTGCCGGTAGGGGGCCTACGAGGTCTAGGTCAACGTGGGAGAAGCGTTCATCAGGAGTGGTATACTTTTGTAGGGGGGTAACGTTGTGTCGGTGAACTTTTGTCCTTTGGCATGGAACTCAAGCTTTTGCCCAGTCTCTGACATCAATGTGAATTTTTGGCCAAACAAAGCGTTACAAAATGAGTTTTTGAGAGGACTTAATACTTGGGTGTGCCAAACCGTGCAGTAGGTCAAACACTTTTCTGCGAAAAGCAATTGGCACCAGGGGTCGTGCAATACCGGTGAAGGTATCGACCAGGATGGCTTGGTTGGATTTTGTTAACTTCTGGGTGGAAATTTGCAGTGAGTTATCAACTTCTGGGTGGAAATTTGTAGTGAGTTATCAGATTGCTGAAGAAGGGATATGGAAGGGTCCAAATCCTGAGCTTCTGCAAGTTTCTTGTAGTTTAGGGGAGATTGTTCTTCGAATATCACGTTTATCTGATCCTCGGTAGGACGGCTAAGACAGTCAGCAGTCACATTTTGTTCCCCTTGGATGTACTGGATATTTGATGTAAAGTTCAATATATAGTTCATGTGTCGGGATTGGCGGGCAGTGGCATTGCTCATGTTAGAGGTAAACATGAAGGTAAGGGGCTTGTGGTCTGTGCAGATAGTAAAGGGGCGTCCATCTAAAAAATACTTAAAATGCTTCACAGCACGAAAGATGGCCAGTAACTCCCGATTGAAGGTACACCATTTCTTTTGAACCGAAGTGAGGCTTTTAGAAAAGAAAGCAACAGGTTTGGTGACGCCAGCCACCATTTGTTGAACGACCGCACCCACTGCAGTATCGGAAGCGTCTGTCACGAGTTGGGTTGGAGCATTTAAAACAGGAAATGCCAGCATGGTGGTGTCTGCCACCTGCTGCTTTACCGCAATAAAGGATGCCTCGGCCACTTCATTCCACTCTACATTTTTGCGGCTGTGCTTGTGAGGCAAAAGTAAAGAGTGTAAGGATGCCAAGGTTTTTGCTACCCCAGGGATGAATCGACGATAGAAGTTTAACATTCCCAAAAACCAGCGGAGCCCTTTCATGGTGCATGGACGTGAAAACTCCCGAATAGCTGTTACTTTATCCAGTCCCGTAGCACTCCAACCTCGGGCCCCCCCCCCAAAGTAAGCGCAAGAGCCCCTGCGCACAGGTCATATCACTTTAGAGGTGTAAAATTGAAAAGCTGCATTAAGAAAATATACCACAATTTGTACATAAGTAAACAGGCTAATGTCAGAATAAAGCATGCCGATACCGAAGGTGCAAGTCATAAAAAATTCGGCACCAATGCCAGAGTTCAGTAGGACATTTATGCAGACACTGCGAAACGAAAGCAATGACACTGAAAAACATGAAAAAGTTATAAAAACACAGTATCATTTAAATAGTCTGGAGCGAACCTTTTTGTTTGCAAATGCTGTTATGACATTGTCATAATCAAGAGATCGGGCGCAGTCATTTTCGATTGACAACATGGCTAATGAAGATAGTCTACTGTCTGTCATAGACGTTCTATTAAAAGTTTTGATCAGTTTCAATTTGCTGAAGCTTCTTTCAGCGCTGGCAACAGTCACGGGGCAAGTTAGTAAGATTCGAAGTGCGATGTACACATTTGGATACAATTCAAATAAATGAGTCTTTAGAAGATAGTTCAGAAAGTCTTGAGCCGTATTGAGATTGCGTTTTTTTTGTAAAATTAAAACAAACCGCTGTAGCTCAGCGCTCATTTCATCAGAATCAATGTCACCGAACTTTTTTTGGAACTCTTTACAGCAAGTAAGAAGAGCATTTTCTTGTTGCACAAGCAAAAGTTTGTCTCGTGTGTACAAAAACGAAAAGGCGGAAGAAACCTCACGTAACAAATTAAAGCGCTCCTTTATTGACATAATAGCCTGGTCTACTAATGGATAGAAAAAGTTGCTTTTAAATTTCAGTTCAGGAGTAGCTCGTTGTTCCTCTTCATCTTGGTAATCAAACAATCTTCTTTTCTTTCCACTTCTTGACGGAGGAAAAGAAGGATCAATATCCAATTCCTGTGCTATTTCAACAGCAGATGTTGCGGCACTGTCATAACCCGTTGTGCGATAGTTTTGCAAAAACTTTTCAGTTGCCTGGATTTCCGTTTCCATTGTATGAAGGGAGACTCCATACGATTGAAGAATCTTGCTTGCTTTATTGACTTGGAATAGGATATCATACCAAATAAACACCGACAAAAGAAAACTCCATTTTGATAAATGAGCTATCAACGATTTTGTTTCTGAGGCAGCTCTTCCATCTTTTCTTCCTATGAAAATGGCTTCCAAGTCTTTCAGTGCCAGCAAGACCTCTTTTAAATTGTATCGAAGAGGTTTGATGCATTTAATTCTGCTTTCCCAACGAGTATCAGATTGTGACTTTATGGACAGCTCCACATGTTTCTTCAAAATTTCCCAACGCTGAGCAGAGGAAGAAAACAGCACATACAACCTTGTAAGTACTCCAAAAAATGTCAATGCTTCCGTCGATCAATTAGCACTGTCAACAACAACTAAGTTAAGGGTATGGTTTGCACAGGGCACGTAAAGAGCTTTGGGATTGATGTCTAGCATTCTTGCTTGGACCCCAGAATGTTTTCCTTTCATGTTAGCATCATTATCATATGACTGACCTCGACAATCAGACAATTCGAGTTGCAGTTCGGACGCTTTTTCTAAGAAAGCGTCCAACAAGCCTTTCCCAGTACTGTCACTTATTCTCAAGTAGCCAAAAAATGTTTCTTTGACAACAGCAGCTTCTTCATTACATAGTACATAACGGAGAATGACAGACATTTGTTCATGATGTGACATATCTGGAGTGCAGTCCAAAATTATAGAAAAATATTTTGCCAATTTCAATTGCTTAAATTTTCTTTTTCAACTTCTGTCGCTAGCAATTCAATTAGTTCATTTTGTATGGTAGGACTCAAATAGTGATCTTTAGTGTTTTTATTCTTGATTCTGTCTTGAAGCTCTTTTAGGATCGGATCTCTTCTTGCCAAAAGCTCAAATATACCCAGAAAATTTCCATTGTGAGGAGATCATAAGACTTCTTCAGATCCTCTAAAAGCAAGATTCCTTTCCGATAGAAACAAGGCAATGTCGATAAGTCTCTCTAAAACATTTCTCCAAAAACGTCTTTCATTGAAAAAAATATTCATCTCGCGTTTGTCGATAGTGGATGAATTTTCTTATCCCTTCAGCTAGCAACATCCATTGACTGCAGCATTCTTGGTGGGAAATGCCGTTTTCATGGTCTTTCAGTTTTTTCGAAAAACCCTCCCATGTATTTATACCACTACAAAAGGGGCTTAGTGTTTTTTCCAAATAGCTTACAACAAAAGCAAAAAACTTGATCTGATTCCCCAGAATAAACTAGCCACGACCGTGAAACACTTTCACCATTAGGTAACACACGTTTATAATGGTTGGAGGAAAAACGTCGCCTTGGAGTTGTGTTATTATATGGAAAATTCATTATTAGTTGATGTGGTCCACGCTTTACTATATCACATCGTTGAGCATCAGAAATACTTTCAGGCCATTTACATGGGTCATCAGGGATAGGGGTAAATTGAGATTCAGTTATTTTTGATATTGAAGGTTGCGTATTGGCAGGTAAATCACAACTTAGATTTTCTGGAAATTCACAATCACTTTGATGCTGATCGTCATAGTCTTCTTTTTCTTGTACACTATAGTTTTCTTCATCCCTCTCGGTACTAGTGCCAGGTCTACTCTGCTCAGTAATCTTGAAAAAAATCTGTCATCTTGGGCAATTTCGCTACAGCATCTCGAGCAGTGGCTGCTTCTTTTCTCTTTTGAGCAGCACTTTTTGAACGTTTCATTCTATACAATGTCAATAAAATACTTTATCTGCACTCTGCAGTGTATATATATTGTCCCGGTATTTATAGCCAAACAGAATTCCAGATCATTCTATGATTGTTGCGTAACAACGGCATTGTTACGTCAATCGAATATTCAAGATTCTACCAGAAAATCAATCGAAATATTCTAGATTCTGCGAGATAAAATGACGTAGCATTCACTTATGATGTCACAAGCCAATTTCTTCCTACAGTTTAAATCGGTTGTAAACAAGTCTGCTGAACTGAAAATAGTCACGTAGCCAAAAAGCAATTTCAGACTAACTTGGGCCCCCAAAGTTGGCCTGGGCCCCCCCAATTGGGGGGTTTGGGGGGCGGCTGTTACGTCTCTTACTTTATCTTTTAGCAGAGCTACTTTTTTTTTGCTGACTCGATGGCCTAAAAAGGTGATTTCGGACACTGCAAAAATGCATTTTTTTTTTATTGAGAATGAGGCCATAGTACTTGAGACGTTCAAAGACTAAGGTCAAATGCCGAAAATGTTCCTCCATGTTTTGGGAAAAAATCAGGATATCATCAATGTAACAAAACACCTAGTCTAATCTGCGCAAAACTTCATAAATTTTGACATGGAAGCTTGAGAGTTTTTCATGCCCATAGCAAGGCGTTTGTATGCAAAAAGACCAATAGGGGTGCACATGGCAGTTTTATGGACACTAGAAGGAGCAAGTTCTAGTTGATAATAGGATTTGTATAAGTCCAGGCTAGAAAATACAGTACTCCTGGCCATGGCGTCGACGAAGTCAGCCAGAAAAAGGATCAGGTATCTGTCAACTTTAGTCTGCTTGTTAAGAAGACGGAAATCTCTGGTGATACGGTACTCACTGTCCTTTTTTGGTACCAGATAAACTGGGCTAGAATACTCGCTGTCAAGAGGGTACAAGCACCCCGAGCTCCAACAGTTTGTTTATCTCCCGCTTCAAGATTGCCATCTTCTCAGGTGACAATCTTTGTACGCAAGAAAACATGGGTGGACCTGTAGTTTCAATATAGTGCTGGGTTTTGTGTCGGTGTGGTCGGGAATAATTAGACAAATCAAACAAGCATGGGTAAGAGTGCAAAAGCTCTTCAACGGAGGAGGGGATAGGCAAGGTTTTGAGAGTCTCATTGTTAGGGACTGGTTCAACGTCAGGGTTAAGATCTTGCTCAGCAGAGCCACTGCGTTTGGGTTCTGAGGTTTTTTTTCTTTTCCTCACCCCCAGTTGTGGTGGCGTTGCACAAACATTGTTTTACAGTATCAACAATTAAGCTATAATGCCGGAGAAAGTCCATTCCTATGACAGGAAATCGAACATTAGCTCTTGTAAACTGCCAGGGGAGGTGGCGTCCCACTCTTAGGGATATGATTAAGTGGACAGTTTTGAAAAGTGTGACTTCGGATCCGTTGGCGGCAAACATTTTTCCTTTGGCTTTGGTTTGGTCGGGGGATAAATCGCAGGGCAACAAGCTCCTAGAACTACCAGTGTCAATCATGAAGTTGAGGTCATTTAGTGGGTCCTTTATAAAAAGCAGGTCAAAAGGGAAGGGTCCATCATCATCAGAAAGTGGATTGACAGTATTCCTGCTTTGTGGCGAATGAAAGTCTCGAGAACAGCTGGCGGTCTGATTCCATGAACAAGGTGTTTGACAACTTCTAGCGGTGGGGCCGAACTTGGCATGGTAGTAGCAGTAACCCGGTTCTCGTGTGGTAGATCTGGGAGTAAGGCAAGAGGTGGATAGGTTGCGAGGCTGGTGATAGTTGTTGGGCCCTAACGATCTGTTTGCGGGTGGCAAGCAAGGTGTAGAACTGAATAAGATGCGAGTACTATAGTGGGTGTTGCCATTAGGCTGTGTGTGGCATGAATTGGGAGTCCAGAAAATACTCTCTTGGGCCAGTGCCATCTGGTTGAAAGACTGTTAAGGAGTCTACCTTCTTGTGTAGTGTCAAGTCAGGAGACTCTGACTGAGTTCGATTCCTAGAATTGACGGTACGAATTGTGCTTGTGTCCTCTGCCAAGACTCGGTCTGCTCTCTCGGCGATATCGTCAAGATTTTCTGCGTGACTCATGACGAGCATACGTCGAACATCTGAAGGCAATTTATCCATGAAAAGCTTTTTGAGTAACTCTGGTGAATCCCGAGTCCCTAACAACTCCCTCATGTGCGCTAAAGGTTCTGTGGGGCATCGATCTCCTAAGGAAGTGTGGTATAAAAGTTCATTCAATTGTTCTCACTTAGAAACAGAATAGGCCTTGGTCAACGCTTGTTTGACTTGTGAATAAGGACAATCGGGGTGCAAATCTTGAATCACGAAGCGAATTTTCTGCAA
The DNA here is from genome assembly GCA_963675345.1 of Trididemnum clinides. Lineage (NCBI taxonomy): Eukaryota > Metazoa > Chordata > Ascidiacea > Aplousobranchia > Didemnidae > Trididemnum > Trididemnum clinides. Next base: position 30,441,866 of record OY776294.1, on the reverse strand, counting down.
ATGTCGAAGGTCAAGGGCACCTATTGTTAGCTCAAAGCGATCTCGCTCAGAAGTTACGCAGTGCAGCTGAAAAATGTTCTCAATCGTGGTGAATCACAAATCTTGGTCGGTATCCCAGAAAGTGGACAGCTTCACTTGGTTATGTTGGCCATTATAGTGAAGGGATTCTCCACCTGCAACACTGCTTTCCCTGTTGGGAAAACTATTTTGGTATGGCCTCCCCAATGTGTAATTTTTGAAATGGCTCTGCTGTAGCTCTGCCTGCAGGTGACCAAAATGCTGATTTATGCAATTTTTCTGGGCTCCCTCAACGTGACCGCTGCTTATATGGCCTGGGCTTGTTGTGTTCTCAACTAAACTACAATGCCTGGGTCTACTACAGGCTCTGGAAATCCTAGGCGTAAAAAAACGCGGGCTAGACAAAATTGGCACACCAACACTAGGGTTAACTGCTGACGATGCATAAACAAATCGGTTCATAATCACTGATAGATATAAAAAGTTCCTACTTTTGATTTGGCGAAGATACTTGCTGTCTTTTTCTTGTCTTTGTAATCTTGCTGGATGATGTTCCTCACTCGTCACAGGATGATGTTCCTCACTCGAGGCACCAGAAAATGTAGTGGCAGAGGCCTGGCATGCTGTACCATGAGCCTACTGATCTACACTTAATTACTTTAATTCACGGGAGTTCTTTGACATCGAATTATCCTTAAGTTTTCAATTGACACGAAATTTTCTCTGTTTTGTTTATTAAATCTTTTACCAAAAATTATTCTACAATTTCAAAATTTAGCAGCATCTTCAGTCCAAAAGTTAATTCTGTTTTCCGTTTTATGATTTCTGATCTGTTGATCTGTTGTTTTATCCAAAGACCAAGAGATATTTATATCTCAAAAAAAAAGGCACGAGGAATAATTTTTGTGGGGTGAAGACGAGGCAGTGTATGAGTCACGTTTCTACGAAAAATAAAATGACGCACGAGGATTAATGTTCCGAAACACGAAGGGATGCATGACTCACATTTCTAAGCAAACATAACTAAACGCAAAACAACAATATTTGAAACAGAAGCGCATAGGTGAGGTGAGGGCAAAGGTTACATAATCACTTTAGAAAGACAAAGGAATGCATGGCTCACGTTTCTACGAAAATGAAAATAAACACGAGGCAGCAATACACGAAAACAAACATGCGCGGGGTAGGCCTAAGGGCAAAGGTCACATGATCGCTACAACATCATACCTTCGTGTTTCAAAATTGTATTGACCAATCCTTTAACAAAATGCATATTGTATGAGATATGGTTGCTTGAAAAACCACGTTATATCACATTTGTTGGTAGCATGACCTGTTATCTGATGCAAGTTTGGCTCTTGGTTTAGATTTCAAACACATTGCCATTTCATAAACATAACATTAAAACTTTTGTGTTTTAAAATTGTAGGGACCAATCATTTCACACAATCCATTTTGTATGAAATATGGTTGTTTGAAAAACCATTTTATGTCACATTTGTTGGTGACATGACCTGCTATGTGACGCAAATTAGGCACTTGTTTTAGATTTCAAACAGATTGCATATACAGTCATACCTCATTTTACCAACTCCCGCTTTACGAAACCTCGGAATTACGAAATAGATTTTTAGAAGTAACAGCTTCAACAAAGAACCAACAAATTTTGTAATTTATCAAACAACTGAAGTATTATATTAATTACAATCGTTGTGCAATTTTTTCTGCGGTCTTGTCTCACTGTCGTAAAGTTCGTAAAGGTGAGGTATGACCGAATTAGTTCGTAAAGGTGAGGTATGACTGTACTAAACTTTGTGGTTTCTCTAAATAAAATCAAAAACTTTTGTGTTTCAAAATTGTTTTGACACACCATTGACGGGTGGTAGTTTGGGCGAGCACTTAATGCCATTTTTTTCTGTGGGCATTGCCGAATGTTGTAGAATGAAATGCCTGGCGTTTTCATTTCGCCTGAAACTTGACAGGGTTGAAAAGTAGCTATGCAAAATGACGTTAATATCAACTGGAATGTGTTTAGTTGTCTGGTGATTTCTGATAAGTTTCAAATGCTGTTTTTAGTCTGAAACTTTACAGGAGTAAAAAACTTGATATCAAATACAACGTTAACAAATCGAGTATGTTTAATTGTTCGGCAGGGGGAAGTATTGGAGGCATTAAAAACTTTTAAGATTTACATGTCTGGCGGTGTTTTTCTGAATATTTGACTGTGGTTGAAAACAGGCTTTGCAATACGACGTTAATATAGCATCAACTATATGTAGATGTCTGGTGGATTCTGGCAAGTATATAGATTGTAGATATACTTGTCTGGCGTTTTTTTGAATATTTGCCACAATCAAAAATCTTTCAAAGATCGTGAATAGTTTTTGAGATATTTAGAAAAGCAGATTTACTTGTCCTGCAATTTTTGCTTGAATATTTACAACGGTTGAAGACTTGTTATGCAACATGAGTTTGGCATCAAATCAAATATGTTTAGATTTCCGGAAGATGTGGGGAAATTTTGATGGGGTTAAATCTTGTAGATTTACATATCTAGCAATTGTTTCTCACATTTCATTGGGTTAAGTGCTTTAGGGTGCTAATGAAAGTAGATATCACGTCAATGTATGTGGCCGTTGTCTTTTATGGATCTCTGGCAAGTGAGAACTTTACTAATATGTTCAACTATGTTTAAAATTATATTACATCGAATCACATGCCTGGCAAATTTTTCGAAAACTTTTAATTTTGAAAAATATGGGGTATGATTAAATAGATCACTAGCAAACATTTAATATCATTTCTTGATCTTTTTAAATACCTAGCCGATTGAAATTGTTTTGGTTGTCACCCAATTACTGTGTACTGAGTCTTTGCAAACTTGAAGTAGTTGTAACTTCTTTGTTTTTATATCTGACGCAGAAGATTGAGCAAAATTTCAAGCTTGCTAGCGCCATATAGAGGAGATTGCTGTAAAGTATTTGGTTGTAGTTAATGTCAAATTCATTTACAAGAATAATGCTGGCCTTTTTTTTTGGATTTTACTAGATAAGCGAGGCAAAATATGTCGTTTATTGATATTTTTTGAAGTTTTTACTTTTCCTGCAGTTTTTATCCTAAATTATTTAATTGGGTTTAGGGGCTACTACTTCATTGCCTATATTCACTATAATTCAATCGATAAGAGAAGCCACTAGATTCTAAAAGGCCAATCGAAATCACGAGTTATGAGTTGTGCAATAAAAATTTATTAAAATTTATTTTCTCATTTCGTCAATCTGTCCATATTTTATTTCATTTCTGTCCACTCCATTCCACCATTTAGTCTGGTTCACCAAGTACAATGAAATATGTTCCTACTTTGCCTCGAAACTTATTTATCATTTCCTGCAAAACACTTGTGATTAAAACGTTTTTATTATTACTGAATTAAGTTACCAAAGGTAAAGCTTAAGGTAAATGGTTGAATTAATTTACAACATTCAAAGCATTAGAATAATATTAATCATGTAGCCCACTGGAAACCAACTAGGTTGACTTTCCTAGCAATACAACACAACTTTTTTTCAAACATTGTTTTTTCAGCGTCATCTTTAGATCTGACTTGCTACAATGCTGCCATTGGCAGAAGCAAAAGAGAAAAGTTTTTATCACTCAAAGAAGGATTGATAATTGGAAATTTTTTCACATTTCCTTTGCATTAGAAACAAAACAGTTAAATAAAAATTTGCTGAAAAATTATAAAAGTTTCTACTGAAAAAAGTTGCAAAAACCACTGGAAGTTTTTCGCATTGGTAAATTTTCACTGCGAATCTGCTGGATATGTTTTTGCAAATTTGCACTTTTTTTGCGTTTAAAAGGAACACTTGGTTTCCATCCATTTATACCATTTTTGAAAAATTTTGCAGACTGATTTCTAAGTCATGTTTTTGCTCCTTGTTTTGCTTCATCAGTGCTATTAAAACCGACTTTTTTCAGATGTTCTTTGAGTTTTGGGCATAGAAAATAATCAGATGAGGCTAGATCTGGGCTATAAGGTGGATGTGGCAGCAATTCCCATCGAAATTCTTTCAAAATTTTTTTTGTCACTCTTGCAGAATGTGCTGGAGCGTTGTCATGATGGAGGAGGATTCCTTGGTGAAGCTTTCCTGGGTGCTTTTTAGCTAATTCTGTTCTTTCCTGGGTGCAAGCGACCAGTATATGGTCTAGCTCAAACTCTTTCTGTCTGACATGGTCTAACAGGTTTAAACTTGTTGATTTTCATGTATTTTAGGAATTTTATGTATTTTTTGAAGGCCACTCGAATGTGGTAACTACTGCCTTGCACTTGATTGACTAAATGCAAGACGATTCTTGTTGTAAATGGTTGGTCTGGCCATGGCAATGAATTTTTGGTAGGTTTTCCAAAATGTGGCTCAAAACTGCATGTGCATCCAGTGTCACATTCGGACAAAACAGAAATACATGGCCCCAATTTTGTTGGTTTTTGAGGCTTATAGGTTTTGAAAAGGATTTTGTCTTATATCCTACCGTGCTCTCATTTACAGCAATATTTTGCTGTAGTGTAAATAAAATGAAATTTATTCCAGTTAAAAACACCTCAACAGTCTTGTTTCGCCTAAGGCGGCTCGTCAGGAGGTACTTCTAAAATACAACACTGGCATAAGATGAAATCCAACATTAATAAATAAATAGAAATTAAAATTAAATTAAATTATATATAGAGAAGGCTCGAAACTCAAGGGAAGGTAAGCTCTACAGATCTGCCTTACTCAAGCGCTGCTTGCTACGACTGGCAGGTAGATGATGTTGTTGTTTTGCACGTTGGCATTAGAAAGGCGGGAAGTTATTGAAGCGTGAAAAAGTTAAAGGTAAACAAAACGATGGCAAGAATTAAAAAATAGAATAAAGGTAAAAACAGTGCACAAATGAAAAACCACAAATAAAAAGTTAGTATTAATTAATGTTTTTCAACTTGAATTTGGTCCGTTGTCTACATTTGGAGATGAACTCAGATTGTTTGTTTAGGAGCGTACGTTGGTCAGTTTGTAAGATGGCCAGTTTTTCGGCTAGGCAGAGGTACAGCACTTGGCGCCACTTTTGAATGCAGTCGCTTTGCATATGATGGACCAAGATATGAGCGGCTCGATTCCTCTGTTCTTGTAATCCCACACAGCTTTGGAGAGTTCTGTGGCGTTCATCTTTCGTTGGTCTTGAATGATGAGCGGTGGTTGTAAAACCGGGCTTTAAGCTTGGTCTCACAAAGTCCAAAATAGTGCGGTGTTGGGAAGTTTGGAGCTGTGATGGAGGCTTTGTACACGATTGATTTGATACGGCATTTGTCTATGTGGATGATGTTGGACAGTTTGCTTAAAAGGAACAACCCAACAAGCTCGCAGATTTCCACACCATCATAAGAACCCATTGTTACGTCAAACAGGGAACCGCTGTGCTTTATCCAGACGCAGTTGAAAAACATTAATTAATACTAACTTTTTATTCGTGGTTTTTCATTTGTGCACTGTTTTTACCTTTATTCTATTTTTTAATTCTTGCCATCGTTTTGTTTACCTTTAACTTTTTCACGCTTCAATAACTTCCCGCCTTTCTAATGCCAACGTGCAAAACAACAACATCATCTACCTGCCAGTCGTAGCAAGCAGCGCTTGAGTAAGGCAGATCTGTAGAGCTTACCTTCCCTTGAGTTTCGAGCCTTCTCTATATATAATTTAATTTAATTTTAATTTCTATTTATTTATTAATGTTGGATTTCATCTTATGCCAGTGTTGTATTTTAGAAGTACCTCCTGACGAGCCGCCTTAGGCGAAACAGACTGTTGAGGTGTTTTTAACTGGAATAAATTTCATTTTATTTTATTGCTCTGATTCTATCATTGAGCTCTCTACTGTCAAATCGACCAACTGCGTTTTGCTGTAGTGTATATAGATCAAGACATTTTTCTTGGCAAGTACATTATGAAGTTGCAAACTTTGCTTTCCCTGGTGACCGCCACAGTGCTAGGTTGTTGAGCTTTCAATTGCAGCATCCAGTAATTTTGTAAAAACCTTTGTCGTGAAAAAATAACTGAAAAAAATGAACAGAATTCAATCCAACTTCAGCTGAAGTAAGTTTTGACATCTGATTTCTCACTGATTGCCATGTTCAGGATGACACCCAAATATGCTTTCATCTCGGTTAAGGTAACATCTTGCCATAATACCAAATAGAGTGATTGGTAAATGTCTTGCAATAGAGCTTTATAGTGGCAAAAGCAATGGTTGCCGTGACAAATTCATGCAATAGGTCGTCAATAAGGAAACTTTAAAAAGCATCTATCGTGATCTGGGTGCTCTGAGAAATGAATATCTGGATTCTAAACAGTAAAATGATGTTTCAGAACAATGCTATCATCATTCCTCCAGGATCTCCGAGTATTATTATCACCATCATCATCAGACTTGTCACTACTATTCTAAAGTGCCTCCAAATCTTGTACACTTTTATATGACATTGACACACAGCTGCCAACTTTGTCTTCACATTACCATACTTATATATTTCTGATCGCACTTATCAGTGTTGCTATAGTAAAACCAGTTGGTTGACATGTTTGCAGATATGACATTGAGCATATGTGGCTTAAGTATGCAAAGAACATAAGAGTTATAGGACAGTGAATTTAAGAGAGTTACATATATTCCAGAATAACTAATTTTCACCTTGTTCACTATAACTTTCAATCTGGGATATATATATAATATATATATTACGACTCCAGCAAGCTTGCCATCGAGCACTGTAAAGCTAAGTGACCATTTATGTGTATATATGTATAGAACTTCGGGATAAACAACTTGATTTTGCAGCTGCCATTAGTTGGGTCAACATTATTTTTTCAAGACTGCAGATCTAGCTTTTAAGCAAGTCTATTTCATTTTGGCATAAATCAAGCATTTAGAAAATAACGTGACAACCTTTAAAAATATGTAAAGTCTAAAATACACAAACATGCAAAGAAGAATACGTAATACACTTTTTTACACAAAGTATTAGCATACATTACGGAAAATTAGAAAAATTTATTTGGTTAACCCAGTGTTGCCAAAGTAGTTTAGTGTGCTCTAAGACTAAAAGATTGTGAGTTCAAGGTTTCAAAAAATTATTGAATATATTTCTGAGCTTGAGGGTAAAATCAAAAAACAGAAATAAACGTTTTCCATGATAAATGGGGTGTGGAATTGAAGGTGTTCAAGTCCTGTTGCACAAATCCAAAAACAATTTTCTACAAAAATAATATTAGATACAGGGTTACACACATTTGACATAATTTAAAATTTTAAGTTCATTTTGTGTATTCAGCCTGCTAATACTTTTACTAACGTAAGCACCAACAAAGAATAAAATTGTAGTTACAGTAAGACTACTTTGGCAATACAGTCGAATCCGGTTAATTGCATAGTCAACTTGCCAAACTATTTTATGCGATTAAGCAGATTATGCGTTTATCCAAAATTGATATAAATAAACAAATAGGTGTGGGAATTACAACTCTTATGCAATTATCCGATATGCAATTAACCGGATTCGTCTGTAGTTGTTTTAAGATTACACAGTTTCATTGGCAAGGCTGTAGTCAAGAGACGACTTTATGTGTTACATCAATTAAGTAGTAACATGCATGTGGCATTCCTGTTGCAAACATGATTGTCAGCCGACACCGCAACCACAAAAAATATATCATTAAGAGCAACCAGTAACTTTATCAAACCATTTTTTTTTATAAATTCTATATCTAAGTTGATTTACAGGCAAAAGACATACCACGTTCTTTATTTGTGAGATACTGACTGGATCATAAAAGTCAAAACAGTTTTTACTCATTTGCCTTCTTCAGTTAGGCCAACAAAATTTCCATTGCTGTATTCAATCCTTTGTGCAGTATAAACTTGGTCAATCATTAACACCACAATGCGACACTCTTCCAGCAAATCTTTTGTTCTTGCAGTCAAACATGACAAGTCCAAAAAACTTGTCTCTACTGACATCCCAGTGGAATATTGACGTAATCTTGAAATCAAAGGCAAAATTAGTGTATCACTCAGCGTGTTATATAAAGCAGAACTCGTTAGCTGTCAAAGAAAAGATAAAGTAATCAAATTAGTACGTGATTGACGTCCATGTTTTGGCACTTGCAACAATTGCAATTGCTCTTCACAAATGAAATGCAGCAAGCACTGTCTTCATCTGCAGCCTCCAAAAGTAATAAATACTGAGTTAAAGCACTTAATGCCACATCAATCAAACAAGAAGCAAGAATATTTTCTGCAATACTCTTGCAAAGAACTAGGATGTTGCTCAGACCTGACAAACTTACAACTGATCCATCAGTCAACAAATGACTATAGATGTGCATACGTAAAGCAGCTTGTGAAGCAGATGCACTTATTTTGAGCTCATCATGTACCACTACAGATGCAAGCAGTTTTGGTGCAACACAAATATTGATACAATCATTGTGCAACAAAAGATGAAAAATTAAGCAATTGTTTTTAATCTCGTATATATAACCGTCAGGCAAGTAGATCTTACCCAATTTGTTCATTACATTAAAATAAATTTAAAATGTTATCTTTTAATAAAAACTGTTTATTGAGCTTGTCAAGTGCAAGTTGTTGTTGTACTTGCCAAGCAGTTGAAGTTGATGCTCCACTTCTAGGCTTTGTTTTGGTGGTTGATAAATATTTTTGTAATCCAGGAAATATTGAAGGAATAGCATTTGACTATAATTGAAATCTTTTTGATGTCTGGTTATCTCGGTTGCAACGTAGCTTGTCATGATTGTCAGAGGATGCTATTAAAATGTCATCTGAAAGGAAATGCTCTGAACACACTTTGTGACTTTTACTAATCTGCCATTCTTTTCGAGGTGTAGCTGCAACCCATTTCTTCCGAAGATTTTCATCAGAGGGAAATTCAAATAATGTAATTTTTTTAATAGTTTTTAGTAGATTTATAACAAAAATCTTGTTAGTGGTACAGAATTTTAATATAGCTGTGAAAAAAGCTGTTTGAGCCATAAGCTTTTCATGATGCTCTCATCAGTGGCAGTATTGCATCAAAAGGGAAGATCTAGAGTGAATAGGTGTTTTATGTGATTAATTTGGTTGTTAAGTAATCGAGACAAGCCAATGATAGCGCTAGTATTGTAAAGTGCGCCAAAGAAAGATTTTGCAATAGCAAAATGCTAAAGAAACCGCTGTTTTGATAATCATGGCATGGAAATGCTAAAGAAAGCGCAGCAGGAGGCCAAATAAGAATGCCATGATTATCAAAACAGCGCTTTCTTTAGCATTTTGCTATTGCAAAATCTTTCTTTGGCACGCTTTACAATACTAGCACTATCATTGGCTTGTCTCGATTGCTTAACACGTTGACTGCCAACTACGAGTATACTCGTTTTTTTCTAAAAGCCACTGCAAGAATAACTACGAGTATATGCGTGATTTTAATGCATGAAATCAACCCTTCGGCATCTGTAGCAACACACAAAAATTACTTCAGCACTTTAAACGCCAACAATAGCTGCCAAAAATCGCAAAACTTGTAAAGGGATGCAAAACCAAATTTGATCAAACAAACGTTTTATTTGCAATACATTCTATACTTATGACGCTTATGAAGCATTGTTGTCTCCTTGAGTAAAATACGTGAAATTGCTGAGCAGTTCACCTGTAACAATTTTTCAGTCTCACTATAGACTTTTGACCTAAGATACATTTGGGATGTACTTTTTTTTTATAACAAAAAAGTTGCGAATTTTACCAATTGTTTCTATTGCATTATCAGTATGCTAATTTAGAATTTTTCACATATAAAATTTAACACGGTATACAGTAAATAAAGTGTCGAGTAGCTGGAATAAGGGCAGTGTAATAAACGAACGAATGAATAAGCATAAATTGTTATCAAGTGTATGCAACAAATGTCTTGCCAACTTAGAGCTTTGTATAGTCTAAAGATTATTGAACTAAGGTTCGGCATTCGAATGGTAGTTTTTGAAGCACTCGACCACACAAAGAGGTGGATGGTCTTTTGTTTCTGGTGCATACCCGGCACGGCTTGGTTGGTCGTTGCTTTTTCTCTATTGCTGGGAGATATTCCAAGTAATGCTGGGTTACATATCCAACATCTCTTCTTCGGCGTTTTGCATCAGGAAGTTTATCATGCAAAAGATGCAATACCAACTGCTCCCTAAAAGACAGGCTTTTCATTTTGGAACCACTTTGTTGACAATAAAGCAAGTGTGCATTACGTATCATCATTTCAAAAATATGCAAGCAAACCTTTTTTGGCCAACGGATAGTTTTGCGTAACGCAGAATAATAAGAAAGCATCTGGTCAGATCGGTCTATTCCAGACATGCCATCATTATAATCTCTCACAATATTGGGCTTCATCATGACTTTTCCGTTGCGGTTACTCACTTCTACCATCTCCACTTGATGCTTGTTTGAAATAATAAGAACATCCCGTTTATCCTTCCACTTGCACACGATGACATCCATATTTCTTCTCCAAACCATCTCTCCCTTTTTCAATTTCTCTGATATCACATCTTTAGGATTTCCTTTTCTATTGCTTTGCAAAGTGCCGCAAACGTACGTGGTCTTGGAAGTTAGGGCCTTAGTAAGAGATCCTGAGTTGTAAAAGTTATCCATAAACAGTACATATCCTTTGTCAAGAAAATCTTCTGCCAAATGTAGTACTACATCTGACGCATGTCCCATCTCACTTTGTGCACCTTCTTCTTTTCCACAGTATATTTTAATTTTGATGATTAATCCATTCGATTCACACAATTTGTATAGCTTAATGCCATATTTGTGTTTTTTGTTTTTGATGTACTGTCTGAACATTAGCCTACCTCTCCACAACATCATTGACTCATCAATGCAAAGGCTTTTGTCTGGAACATAATGTTTCTTCATAATATTGTTAAAATAATCCATAATTGGTCGAATTCTGTACAGTCTATCTTCACTCTCTTTAGAGGTATCCACAAAATGAAAAAACCTCAGTAATATTTGAAATCTGTTTCTGCTCATTAGTGATGACCATAAACTGAAGTCATATAGCACACTTGTACTCCAGTAAGTATCCAAGGAAGGTGAAGAACATGGTCCCATCTGCAGCATAAGACCTAAAAATACTTTCATTTCTGCCACATCAGTTTCCTTCCAGTGTTTCATCCTAGAGCTTCTGCGAAGTGGACCCATTTTAGCAATTGTCTGGGAAGCATAAAGGTTAGTTTGCTTCAGTAGCATTTTAAGCAATTCTTTTGAAAAGAAAAGGTCAACAAAATCTGCAAGATTGCTCAAATTGGTTTTCAAACCCACATTTTCATTGAATGGAAAGTTTGGTGGGTCACGTGCAATTTCAACCCAGCCATCACTGCTACTACCGGTACTACTAATAGGATTACTGGAAGTAGAACTACTAGTAGCAATTGCTGAAGCCACTGTTGTCGGATCAGCAGATAGGCTAGATACTGGTACATGTGGATGCAAAGTTGCCTCTTCTTCATCTGAACTTGATTTTTCAGAATCATCAAAACTTGATTCTTTTGTATCTGATGGAACATATAGTGCATGTACATCATCTTCCGAGTGAGATAAGTCAGAAAACTCTTCTGAATAAGAGTCATTCAAATCTAATAAATCATCCAAATCATCCTGAGTTATCCTTCTTTTTCTAGCCATATGGCGGCACGTTGGTTAAAAAATAAACTCAAATCTATTTTTGACTTGACATCTTATGAACTCTTCAACTCAACCACAAAGAAATGAGAGACCAACTGACCACGCTATAACCAGGGAGAAAAATTATGTGGTAATCGGACAATTATTTTTTCAATAAATAAAGAGAAGGTATATTATTACGGTACGTTCTATACTAGCAGTCTAAAAAACAATGGTTATTTTCAACTACGAGTTATCTCGTAGTGTGACATTTTTTGACAAATTTAGTGCTTCAGGTGCCAACTACGAGAATGTTCGTAGGTAATAATTTTGCGTGAAACTTGACAAATAAGCATAACTGTTACCAAAAATCGACTTTATAGTTTCTTAGCAGTCTTACATTAGCAGTAGTAGGTTTGGCATTTTTGAGCAGTTTTGGAAAAAACCGGTCGGCAGTCAACGTGTTAACATCCAAATTAATCACATAAAACACCTATTCACTCTAGATCTTCCCTTTTGATGCGATACTACCACTAATGAGAGCGTCATGAAAAGCTTATGGCTCAAGCAGCTTTTTTCAAAGCTATATTAGATTTATAACCTGTAGTACATCCAAGCACACAACATGTGTAGACCATAGACAGACAAGAGATTAGTTGAAGGAAATCAACACAAAAACTTAAACTTTTCAAAGATCTAGAAAGTAGTTCAGCACATTTAAAACAACTGAACATTACGGTAAGCAGCTAAAAGTAAAACATGTAAAATGTTTTTTAAAGCCTACTACGTCTGTAATAACAAGCTCAAAAGGCCGAGTTGGCAGCCAAGCTACATTCACTTTTTAAGCAACAGTCTGAATTTTTGCAAGTCTTTTTGTTTGGTTAAGTATCTCTGCACGATCTGTGAAAGCATCTATTGCCAGTAGCTTGGTATAAGCTAGTAAAAAAACATGCAAAAACCTGAATAATTTACCGATTTAAAAAAAGAGAACAAAAGCAACCAGATAACAACAAGACTATTTTAAATTAATTAGCTAAAATCTTAATTGTACTGATCAATTTTACATTACTGGTAAATAACAATAAACTATATTGTAACAAAACGTACAAATGCATACTTGCCAACGTTATGAACTTGTTACAGACCATTAGTAGGTCACCCTACTGTTGGGCAGATAAACAAAGCAGATTTCAGGAGTTAGCCATCCCGATGTTCTATATATTCCTGCATTTAATATACGGTCCATCATCTGGAAAGACAATTAAATGGAAAACTTTTTATCACTGGTATTTATGATGCATCTTTCATTACTCTTACCATATCGTTGAGCCATCCACTCTCCAAGTCATGTAATTCTTTAGTCATGAATGAATGACCGTCTACCACAGCTTCCACTCGCTTAAGATTCACACTTTTTCAAACAAGCAAAATATCTCAAAAATAAAAAATGAGGTATCTCAAGCAGATTATTTAACAAAACGTCGTAACAGCAAGAATAGCAAATACCAAGCAGCACAGCCCACCGCTGAAAATGGGTGGCACCATTTCATCAGAATATTCTTTGGCCTAAGTTACTTCACTAAAACGGCTATTGGTCACTTGTGTGGCATAAAATTTCTTGTTGATTTTGCCTTTGTTGAGCTTCTTGGCATCTGCAACCCAGTTCAATGAGCATATAATTTCCACATTACCACATTATGATAATGATTAGCTGCCAAGGTGATATTCAGATTGATAAACGATGATATTCCCTCTGCTAGGAAACTTTTGGTTGAAAAAACTCAGTTTGGTGCAATCTACAACAATATTACCTTCCAATACATATTAGTTAAGCATATCTTTAAGAGCTATCAAAATTTGCTAATTGTAATCATAGTCGTTTCAATCAAAAGCACAATCTCGAGACACATTTCTATGCTAATAATCGTTTGTGAAGATGAAACTGGGCCTCACTTTTTTCACTCGTGAATAAATCATAAATGATTTTCGCATAAATCAAACTCGCTTCATCATGGAAGAATAGATCAATTTTTTTTCCTTTAATTTTTATTTATTGTCTCATTCTGCAAGTCCATGCTTTGTCGTGTCATGAACAAAACGTTGACCAAGTCCATCGAACTAAATGAGGATCTAGAAATGGGAATGTTTTGTCATCATCTGTAGCTAAAATTTATCCATATTATAATGCAAACAACCTTTGGCAGGAAAATACTTACAACAGATGCAAGCTATAAGCTCCAGCAAAATCAACAAACTATGTGCTAATTACAGCCACAACGAGGGCAACTAGAAAATCTGTCAACCGCTGGAAATACACAAAAACTGAGAAGATAGTTGACTAAAAGTCCCCATTATGCACTGTTTCAAAAGTAGTAGAGCATAGCGGTGTAAAGTCAATTTCATTATGGTTATGCAACAGTCAAAAAATCCTTTCTTGTTGTGTTACCAGCAATTTATTAAACAATCAGTAAAAATGGAAGAGTTAACAACTTTGTAGTAGTGGAAACACCAGTAGCAAATTACCGACCTGTCATTCTTATAAGGGAGTTGCATTGTTTTGCAATGCTTGAATTGACAGAGAGATCGCATTGTCGAATAACCCAAAATAGTCGTTCATTGGATTTTTTGGCTAAGAAAAAACGAAACCTGTTGTAAAGGCTGTAGTAGTCAGTAAAATCTTTATCCAAATTTATTTTGACTGGTTGAACCCTCTTCTCCTCAGCCCTTTAAAGGTTTTCTTCTGTCGAAGAATACAGCATATCTTTATGCGATTTAAACAAGTCTTCCATGATGAGCCATCTCAAGCAAAAGCAAGAAAATGTTAGTACAGTAACTCGATAACATCGCGGTTTAGTTTTATTGGGCAACAGTCTGCGTTTTGTTTTATGGAGCATAATGCTGGGCGATGAAGAAAGTTGACGTGGTCAAAAGCGGGCAGCAGATATAAAGATTACGATGATGTTTGGCAAGACAGAAAAGTAAGTGCTTTGTCAAGAGCGAGGACACATGCGGAAAAAAGAGAAAAATGCTTGGAGGATCACCGAATGAATGGGCTCCACCATATTGAGGGAATGGGTGTACAAACAGTGACAAGAAAAGTGAGCGATGAAAAAGTTTGGGAAAGTTAAAAAGAGGTCAGCCAAAGAAGACTTTGGTAGAGTTAGTTGAAGAAAATCTGGGAACAAGAGATCTTAACACTGAAGAGGCTTAAGTGAAGGAGAGATAAAGGTATTCTTGCGAGAAACTGGTGTCGATCATGGCTGATTGGAACAAAGGTTATGCCTTCAAAGGCAAATCAATGATGAAGAGAATGCCTGTGTTGTGATATAGAGAGGTTTTTAGTAAAAACTCGACAACCAAGAATTAAATTGTGTTCAGTACAATACAAAGCCATTTGTTTCAAATTGCAAAAATTCCCCATGATGGAGGGGTATCTACAGTGCATACTTCATCTCCATCTTGCGAGCGGTAGGAAGTGATATTGTATAAAGCAGTTACTGTAAAAAGAAAAGCGATATTAATTTCTATGCAAAGTACCTGTGAAGCAGTGTCTGAAATACCATATTTACTCGCTTATAAGACGGGTCCCAGAAACTGTGAAATATCTGCACAGTCTGAGTGAACTATTTTCTATCTTTTTAGACCTCGCCTATAAGACGGGCCCCCAATTTAAGCCCAAAATCCCGAGGAAAAATCTCTGTCTTATAAGCGAGTAAATACGATAATGACATTTGGCTGTTTACAAAGTGAAAGCACGGCATTGATATAGTCCCTAGAACTCTCTTGTCTGAGCACATACTTTGAATATGTGGCAACTTGATGGGAACATCTGAAATGAACCATTCCGCCTACAAATATGAAAAACATTACAACATTGCTTCCA
The DNA here is from genome assembly GCA_963675345.1 of Trididemnum clinides. Classification (NCBI taxonomy): domain Eukaryota; kingdom Metazoa; phylum Chordata; class Ascidiacea; order Aplousobranchia; family Didemnidae; genus Trididemnum; species Trididemnum clinides. Next base: position 30,426,226 of record OY776294.1, on the reverse strand, counting down.
CACAAAATGGAGGAAACATAGTTTCATTACAGCACATTAGCTAAATCAGCCACAAAAGAATCAGCTACCATCATGCCACCACATTTTTCGATCTTTTTGTAAATTTTGGGACAAATGTCTTTAAACAAGATTAATTCATGCAGCTTGTTTATGATGTCGTCGTTAGTGCCTTTGGAATCAATTCCAATTTTACAAAAAAAGGTCTCTTAGTTTCTGAAGTGAGTTATGAAAACATACAACTATTGATGTAAAAAAAAACTGTTGACTACAAAGAAAGATGACAGCAGTGCAATTCAGTGTCAAAACACACTGTAGGAAATAGGTTCCTTGAGCAAGAGCGTATTGACTAAACCCCAATGTTGTTGTTGTTGTTGTTTACCCGACCCCTTCCGAGGGATGGGGGCATGGTGGAAGACCATGGAGCCCCAGAAGCCGGGCAACTCCCCAGGGTCTGGACCAGAGGTCGTAAAGAGATAGAGAGTCGCCAAAGAGTGAGCAGCACAAAGAGTTCGTAGCTGGACAGTGCAGAATGAGATGAGAGGTGTCCTGGGACGGGTGTCCACAGGCGCTGCAGGAAGGATTCTCAGTTCTGCCAATCCTAGAGCGATATGAACTTAAAAGAAGGCTGTGTCCGTTGCAGCGAAGACAGGAGAGGACACAGCGAGCATGACAAGGGACCACAAGCTCCTTGATGGAAATCGAGGGAACCTGTGTGTCAAAATATTTGGATAAGACAGTACGCCTCCAGTCCGAGATAAGACGAGAGTGGATACGAGAGATAAGAGGAGGGAGACTACAAGGGATTGCGGAGGGCGCAAGCAGCGCTCTCCGTCTGGCAAGCTCATCAGCCGCGTCGTTCTCCGGTAGAAATGAGTGTCCGGTAGAAATGAGTGATAGAACAGAAGGAGAGAGAAGACAGTTCCTGCCAGATTTGCCACAGAGTTTGAGATGAGAGGAAAGATGGAGGAGAGGACAGGGTGGCGAGGACAGAACGAGAGTCAGATAATAGGAGAATTGAAATGGCAGACTTGTTGGTGCTGCCGAGACCAGCAAAGAGCGTGCAGAATGGCGCAGGCTTCAGCGGAAAAACTGGAACATATTGGGCCTGCCGAAAAGGAAAGAGTAGCCTCAGTGCCACTGAGAGAGCAGTTGGCAAGAACGCCGGAGCTGCTCTTGCCAAAAGGAAAAGGAACAGAGCCATCTGTCCAAAGCACCAGATTATGAGGAGGGAGAGGGTCAAGATGGGCGAGAGCTGCGCCTTGACGAGAAAGGAGGATCAGAGCGAGAGCATGGAGAGGAAAGGGTGGACTCCACTGTGAAGGAAGGCAGATTCCAAAGAGGACAGGGAGGGCAAGCAAGAACAGCCTCCCTGGAAGAGGTAGAAGGAAGCATGAGCGGGTGAGTGGATGCAAAAGCTCTCCAGGACGATCTGCAGAGTCTTGGTTTCACTCGAAGTCTGGCCAAACCTGAAATAGGAAAAGAGGTTGGGAGACGAAGAGCCCGCTCATAAGAAAAAAGAGTGAAATAAGTCAGGGTGACACGTAGAGGAGGTAAAGAATCCTCGGAGAGAAGAAGTGGGATAGGGGAGGACGAGAGGCAGCCGGTGATGGCGCGACTGGCCGCTTGGTGGAGGCGTTCCAATTTGGTAAGATTAGTAGTGCTTAGGAAAGGAAACCAGCGTAAGTGAGAAGGGGCCAAAGAAAAGATTTATACAGAAGAGAGAGACACTCCTTAGAGGGGCCCCATGAGGAAGCAAAGATACAGCGTAAGGCCTTGAGACGTGGGAAAAACTTGGCCTTCAGCGAAGATACATGCTTAGAAAAGGAAAGAGTGCGGTGGAACTCCAATTGCTGGGAACTATGGCAGTCACAATGAGGAAGGCACACAGTTAAAAATGCTGCCTTTAAATAGGAGTACGGGAACACAGGGTCCAAGTCCAGTAGCCTGTGCTCGACACGCTGTAAATGTTGCAGATCTAAAGAACTTAATAAAAGCTCGTGCCTCTGACACTCTGAATCAATCTTCCTCATGGAAAAAATGTTCTCTACCATAAGGAACTACAAACTGATGTCATTTTCCCAAAACTTGGGGAGGTTAATGGTAATATGACCCATAGCAACAGTGGGATGAGGCTCAGAAAAATCGGGCGCTCCAACACGGATGGGTGGCCCTGTTGACTGTGGCAGAAGAACTTCAGGGACCTTTAATGAACAAAATGCCTGGCCGCCTTCAGCAACATCATCGCAGGACGCACCAACAGGGTTCTCTGCCAGTAAATTCGGCAACACCGAAGGCTGCGCACTTGAGCCTCTGGTCACTTGCTGCCGCCTTATGGCGCCTAGGTGTCTTAGGGCGTGCGGTAGGCCGACTTCTGGCTTATCATACTTGAAGCAAACAAAAAATAAACACTTAACTTTTAAATTCACGAATCGATCAGTCAATTTTCTTCTGGAAAATCGGTGAATGATTTAGCTCCTTCTTTCTTCTTGCAGTCACGTCAGGGTCACCAATGTAGGAAATAGGTTGCTTGAGCGAGAGTGTGTTGACTGAACCCCAATCGCTGGGAACTATGGCAGTCACAATGAGGAAAGCACGACTGTAAAATTTTATTGCATCAATTTACTCAGTTGTGGCAACAATCGAATTAAGTCCGTTCGTCACAAAATCCAACGATGAAAGAGAGTCGAAAATCTCCAACCACATGGTCGGTGACAAAATACTGCACTCCTCACCACGAATTAGATCGCTGCACACGTCTAAGTAAATCAGAACACTGCACACATCACATGGACGAAAACAACGGACTAACAACGTGATGGCGGGAAAGGCAAGCCGATCAACGAGCTACCATGAGAAGACAAAAATAAACATTATCTAGCCCTAACAAAAAAAAATATGTGTGTGTGATTTTAGACACATACAATAATAATACACGAATACACATACTAAAAACTAGATCACACACAACGGCGGGAGTGAAGTGTTGAGCCGCCTAAAGCAAACTAACAAAAAATAAAAAAAACGACAAAAAGATGTTTGGCATGGCAGCTCGATGAAGTGCGAGGCGCGACACGCTACCCAATTCCCCCCTCAAGCACGCGCAGCCAGAGGAGACGTGCGAAAGGACGGAAGAAGATATCGTTGTCGATCTCGGGCTTGTCTTCCAGGCGTCCAAAAGGTGAAAAGCAGCAGCACAGGATCAGTGTATGATAAGCTGGAAAAAAAATACAAACACTCATCAACACAGCACATAGACATTACATACAGATACTTAGCAGTTAGCGAGACGTGGCAGTGATCAGGCATATTTTAAAATCATAACTAAGGCTAATAATAAAAACAATAAGATCCCCCCAAGAAATGAAGCATAGAACATAACTGCAAGGCTAAACCAAAAAAAAATAGAGGGGAAAGGACAAACTTGATCATCTAGTGATCTTCTGTAACGAACCGGGAGCCTTATGGTTCTGTCTCGGTGCGAACGAAATTCGGGCGCCGGCTCTTCTTCAGGGTGTGCAGAAAAGCCGACGTTAGTGGCGATGGAAGCCGACTCGTCGTGGTCTTTGTAGTTTCTTCCTGACAGTTTGGGTGTTGGGGCATACACATGTGTGCAGCCTTAAGTGTATCGATTGAGACCGAATCAGTGCGGTATCCAAGATCTAAAATAAAGTATTTGTCTTCCTTATCAAGAACGGGGAAAGGTTTTGTGTACCCCAGTTGCAATGACGTCGGAGAACCATCGTCTCGCACAAAGACATGCGTGCAAGTGCGTAAAGCCTTCTCCAAAGAGGAACTGCGACGACGTGGCTCTCGAGGCAGAGAAGGTTTGAGTGATTTCATCAAAGTTAAAAGTCTTCCACGATATTCTGTGTGCGAAACCGTTTCGTCATTGTCTGAAAAAAATTGTCCTGGCAAGCGCAGCGTGGTGCCAAGGATAAGCTCAGAAGAGCTGCAGCCAATATCCTCCTTGACCGTAGAGTGGATACCAAGTAAAACGAGGCCCAGATTTTCGTACCAGGCGGTGGGGTTATCGTTGCACTTAAGAGCTGTTTTAACCGTACGGTGGACGCGTTCAACCATTCCATTGGCTGCGGGGTGGTATGCTGTGGTGTGTGACAGCTTCGTCCCCAGGAACTCACACATTTCCTTCCGTAGGTAAGAAGTAAATTGCCGACCTCTATCGGTAATCATCTGAATGGGACAGCGAAAACGTCCAACCCAGTGTAAAAGGAACGCGTTAGCACACTCTGTCGTAGTTACGTCATGCAAAGGAACTAACTCTACGTGTCTGGTGAAACGGCAGATCATGGACAAAAGATAAGAGTAACCATGGGAAACCGGGACGGGGCCAACGATGTCAACATGAATGTGTGAAAACCTTTTATTAGGAGCCTTAAACGAATTCAATGGTGCTGGATTGTGTCTTATGATCTTCGCTTGTTGGCATTTAATACACGTCTTAACAAAAGTTCTGATGTTAGACCTCATTCCGAACCAAACAAACCTCTGGTCATTAAGTTTCTGGCTAGTCCAGACTGCGGTATGTGACAAAGCATGCAACAAATCAAAGATCTTTTTTCGAAAGCCAACTGGGACTAGCGGTCTAAAAACTCCTAGAGAAATGTCCCCAAGCAGAGGCTGCTAACAGCCAGGCACAGACTCCCTCACAATCTTTAAAGAATGATCGGTTCTTAATAGGGTGATAATTGAATCATCGGTCTGCTGCGCGCGACTCATAGCGGTGAAATCCACAGCTTGAACTTCGTTGCACAAAGCATTTAAATCCGGTGGTCGGCTCAAACAATCGGCGACAACATTATTTTTGCCGGAAATAGGACAAAGTAGTGTAATTTGGACCCCTTAAGCAAGAAATGCAATAAAATTAACAGTTTAGCCCCAGTCCCTTTCCCGCTTTGTGCATCAATAAAGGTGGATAAAAGGTATACTGTGCTGCAGTATCAAGCTTCTATGTTTAGTCGTACAGATGCAAAACTGATATTTATTTTTTTATCAAAAGGGTCCAATTTATACGGCATAAGTGTAAAATGGACCTTTTGAAAAACAGTCAAAATGCAAAAATTGTAGTCAAAATTACACGTCGTTTTACATGCTTTAATGTTATGTAGGGTTAGGTTTACTTTTTAGTAATAAAATACTGCATATGCAAGGTAGGAGTTCCTGGTCGCACAGTGACCATAGCTGTATAAAATGTCTAAAAACTGGTGATGCAAAAAAATAACTGGGATTTATTTACAACAGTAGCAAAAGACATGCACAAACACTACACTAATTGTCAGCACAATTGTCACAATAATAATACTTGTCATCTCGAACATCGGCACATTGTTCGTGAGCCCATTGTTTGCATGCAGCACACTGGATCCAGTCCTCGTCAGCAGAATCACCGCATACTAAGCACTCCCAAACAAAAGTCTTGTTCACGCTCTTTTCAAGCTTCTTTCTTTTTTGTTTTGTAAAAGTAACAACCGTTTTGGGGGTACTAACACTGCTGAGTTGTTTACGCCTTTAAGGCTCTTTTTGTGTGGAGATCCAGTTAGAATTATTGCCCCTGATGTTTTTCGACGTCTACCACCAGCATTGCCAGAACTCATTTTCTTTGGAAGCGGGCTGATGTCTTGCACGGTCACCCGATTTTTTGAAAATTGATTACTGAATGAAGTGTTACGAACTTGTCTTGTGTTTGTGCTGCTGCAAGCAATATTTTCGTGACTTTGGTTAATTTCATGAAGTAAAGTAGGCGTTTCTGCAGGGAGTTTCGCAAAGGTGTCTGAAGTCACAGAGGAGCCTGAGTTTGAACTTAATGGCAAGTTGGTGAGGGTATCAATAGTGAAGGTGGAAGGCGAGTTTAAACTAGAAGACAAATTGGTGGAGGTATCTACAGACAAGCTGGTGGCAGTAGCTACACCAACCGGAGAAACATTTTCTTCTAAATTTAGTTGATCTGGGACTTCAGCAGCAGCAAAATCAGCATCGTCAAAAACAAGCATGTTGACTGGAAATATTCCACACTTTTGAAACCCATCAACTGCACAACTCACACTTGCAGCTTTTCCATACGCCAATCCAAATAATCAACACATTTGGGTCATTCGCACTGGCATCCCAAAGTTTGCTCGCATCCATTGATTAATTTGTTGATAGTAATAGGTTTTTAAGGGCTTGAAGAATGCAACGTCTAGTGGCTAAAGCCGATGGCTTGTGTTCGGTGGTAGTGAAAGCATAATAACACCACTTTTTGCAGCTAACTCTAAAGTCTGGATACTTTGGGTGTGGCTTTTATGGTCGTCCAAAATCAGTAATACCTTTTTGTCTTTGGTAGGTTTGGAATGCTGGATAAAATGTTTCATCCACTCGAAAAAAGTGTCATTGTTTGCGTGTCTCCAAAAACGTAAGGCGGCTTAACAGGGTTCTTGCCTGGTAGCACTAACCTGCCTCAGCAGGCGTCGACCAAGAGACCAAAATGGGTCAGAAAATCCAGCCCCAATGTACCGAACAAGACGTCGGCCTTGACAAAAGTCCAAGTAAATGAACGACCTAAGTTTAATGCTAACTCCAATTCTACGCTCTCAAAAATGGGTACTTCAGACCCATTTAGGCAAGACATAAATCCAGTTACACTCTAGTGTGTGGCAGGTCTATGGCATGGGATCATGGAACGGCAGCTACCACTATCCAGCATAAATTTAATGTGGGTTTTAGGTTCGCGTACAATTAACATTCCAGTCTTTAGCACTTTGCAATCTATAGCATCCAGACCCCCCACTACAAAGCCTGGATGCGCTACTCGTTTTTTCGGCAAAGTAGCATCAGTGTTTTCTGGGCGGCGAGCAACAGGGCCCCTCCAAGCACAAGGTGATATGCAATGAAAAGCATCGCCACCAAACCTTGAGTGGTAAAAACATAAATCTCCCAATGGTGGGTGAGGAGCCAGCAAAAAACGACCCCTACGAGGCCCTTGGTAAGGAGTACTGCAAAATCTAGGACATAAAAATGAAGGGCGATGAAAATTACTATCTTGATTGGTTGATACCATGGGTGTAGGAGCAAAAGAATTAGTTTGTTAGGTGACTGTTTGTGGGGCTGAGCATTGCTGCAAAAATGAGTTGAACAACTCTGCTAGTCGATCAACCTTCTCCACAAGAAGTTTATCTGGAGCAGCCACAAAATAGGGGTCAGAGGTCGGCGATCGGTCCTCGACAAGTACACGATCGCCACGACGTGTTATGCCATCCATGTCGTCCATGGGGCCAGCTACGAGAACTCGTTTGACATTTGCAGGCAATCTATCCATAAACAATTTTTTTAGCAGAACAGGGGAGCCCTTAACCCCTAACAGCTTGCGCTTCTTGGCAAGCAACTCAGTAGGCTTGCAGTTGCCTGACTCACAAGCATGCAGCAACTGGTGTAACTGGTGCTCCTCAGTTTGGCCAAAAATCTTAACAAGTGCTGCCTTTAAATAGGAGTACAGGAACACAGGGTCCAAGTCCAGTAGCCTGTGCTCGACACGCTGTAAATGTTGCAGATCTAAAGAACTTAATAAAAGCTCGTGCCTCTGACACTCTGAATCAATCTTCCTCATGGAAAAAATGTTCTCTACCATAAGGAACTACAAACTGATGTCATTTTCCCAAAACTTGGGGAGGTTAATGGTAATATGACCCATAGCAACAGTGGGATGAGGCTCAGAAAAATCGGGCGCTCCAACACGGATGGGTGGCCCTGTTGACTGTGGCAGAAGAACTTCAGGGACCTTTAATGAACAAAATGCCTGGCCGCCTTCAGCAACATCATCGCAGGACGCACCAACAGGGTTCTCTGCCAGTAAATTCGGCAACACCGAAGGCTGCGCACTTGAGCCTCTGGTCACTTGCTGCCGCCTTATGGCGCCTAGGTGTCTTAGGGCGTGCGGTAGGCCGACTTCTGGCTTATCATACTTGAAGCAAACAAAAAATAAACACTTAACTTTTAAATTCACGAATCGATCAGTCAATTTTCTTCTGGAAAATCGGTGAATGATTTAGCTCCTTCTTTCTTCTTGCAGTCACGTCAGGGTCACCAATGTAGGAAATAGGTTGCTTGAGCGAGAGTGTGTTGACTGAACCCCAATCGCTGGGAACTATGGCAGTCACAATGAGGAAAGCACGACTGTAAAATTTTATTGCATCAATTTACTCAGTTGTGGCAACAATCGAATTAAGTCCGTTCGTCACAAAATCCAACGATGAAAGAGAGTCGAAAATCTCCAACCACATGGTCGGTGACAAAATACTGCACTCCTCACCACGAATTAGATCGCTGCACACGTCTAAGTAAATCAGAACACTGCACACATCACATGGACGAAAACAACGGACTAACAACGTGATGGCGGGAAAGGCAAGCCGATCAACGAGCTACCATGAGAAGACAAAAATAAACATTATCTAGCCCTAACAAAAAAAAATATGTGTGTGTGATTTTAGACACATACAATAATAATACACGAATACACATACTAAAAACTAGATCACACACAACGGTGGGAGTGAAGTGTTGAGCCGCCTAAAGCAAACTAACAAAAAATAAAAAAACGAGAAAAAGATGTTTGGCATGGCTGCTCAATGAAGTGCGAGGCGCGACACGCTACAACACCTTCTTCGAGCAGTGCAGAGCATCCAAAACATCTTATGTGAAATTTTGCTACAAGGTTTGGTACTTGTATCACCAGACTTGCAAAAGGCTCTTACTTTTTTGTGTTCTGTATTTAGTACATGATCACTTTTTCTAGTCGCCTACCAACCCATGGAGCAATATTGTCATATGAAATTTTAACTTTCCTGGGATTGTGTACTGTGCCTATAATAAAAAAAACACGAAAGTCCCCAGCACATGTTAAAGAGTTATATTTATTAAAAAATAACAGGTTGAATTTTTGGTGTTGGAAAAATAATTAAGTATGGCTAGCCCTGATGAAGCTCAACCGAATTAGGTAGGCAAAACATTGGCATAGTAAAAATGCGATTTCAACCCCACTTGTGCTTTTTAAAATTGATAAAAATACAAAACGTAAAAAGTTGTATAATGATTGCGTTGTAATGCTTTACAGAGATGCAATCAACACAAGCACTCCTGCTTGATGAAAACAAAATAAATCTTGTGTGCAGCTGTCAGCTGTGTCGCATTATGAGCGCAGGCACTTAGTTGTTTAAAACCTCTAACCGACTTCTACAAAGTGTTACTAACCAGTCAATTACAGCATTCCCTAATAGAAATTAAACAACAAATCAGCAAAAGCACCATGGAATTCACGACCAATTAGCTCCATTGTGTATTTATCCCATTTTTCTTCAACATTGACTTCATCAATGCAGGCACTGGAATCTTCTATGCTCGCACTTTCAACTACAAATGAAATAAGGCAACAGAATTTATAACGCAAATATCGTTCAAGACAAGTCACACAACAAAATTCATGAAGCGATCACTAAATGTCGTTTCCTTTTGTTTACGAAATATGTAAAAGCAAAGTGGGTTCATTGACAGTGTGTATCACCTGGATTTTGCATGTGTTGGCCCAGTTGTCATCTGCTATCAAAATCTTTGGCAGGGGTCCACATTTCATGCATGTGAATACATATATATTTTCGTTCAAGCAATGCACAATAGTGGTAAAATGCATTTCTTTTGTCAGTGTACGGGAGTGAAGTCAAACTGCCTTGACTTGTTGCACCGTATAACATTTTCAGAGCAGTCCCCTCCACAACATGCTTCTAAAAAATAATGTTGATTGACCATATCTTTTCAAATTTGATAAAAAAAACCCTCTATTCCTGAAAGAAGATATTTGCAAAGCTGCAAAGACAGCAAAATATTGTTATTGTAATTGCGACAGCCACTTTTCCATTCCTGAAATCATGTGGGAAAATGACATCTGCAGCATACCTTTGTTACCACTTGTATATCTGCATGCATAACAAGTGATAAATAATGCGTTTATCAGCACTATGGAAAAAGAAACTTGAAATCTGTTTTTGCAATGAACTCATCATGGTTTCACTGTCTTTTTAAGCAACCACAACATTGTGCCATGGTTTGTACATGCATTGCAGTTGTTGCAAGAAAGTTCAAGCAGCTATTGTATGTTCCATCACAACAAATTTGAAGAAGAAAAGATGGACATGCCAGGTTTGAAGGAAACTATAGATCAGATAGCCATAGCGAATGGAATTGGATGGTATGGACATGTGCTGAGGAGGGATGATGATTATGTTTTGAGGGTTGCTCTCCATCTTAAACTGAATGGCAAGAGAAAGCAATGATGACCAAAGAAGACCTTGAAGAATGAAGTGGAGGAGGAGGTACCAAAGATTGCTTGGAAGAAGGAGGATGCCCTGAACCGAACAAAGTATAGAGACGGAGTGTGAGCAACTGCAGAAAGAATGGGGTGAATCCGGCCATCTCTCCTAAGGGGACAATATCGGAAAAACTGAATATCTACTACTAGCACAAGAAGTATCAAGTTTTTTAAATTCCACGCTAACCTACTGTGAATGTTAGGAGAAAGCGGAGCATGCACAAGTGCACACACAGAACAGGTCTACCTTTCCAAATTTGCTCAAATTTGTACATTGTTGCCTATCAAGTTTTTAAGTCCATGAGATCCTCGTTTTTACACTGAGGGCACCGATTTTGCATTGGCTTCATGATTACATGTGCAATTTTCCTTTGAAATTGGACACTTTCAGGACCAAACTCCTGTCAAATGATACCCTTACCTTTTCAAATGGGGAAAAAGTAATCTTTAACACCAGTATGCACAGAGAAGTAATACAATCTGGTTTTGAATCCAAATGAACTAAAATCAGCATGCACCACATAAGGCACATTTAGCTGCAAGCACTTTTCATTTTTTTCAACACACCATTGCTTTTTATTACAACTTATAATGTGTTTATCCATCAAATCTTTCAAGACCGTTGAATCCATTTTGTAGTGGGGTGCCACAACAGATTTTAGATGAACGCAATCAATTGGTGGTAAGTTTATGGTATCTAACATCATGATTGATGTGCACTCTTCATTGCTGCATAGGTGAATTTGCTTTCGTCTATTACCCTGTTCTATCATGTCACTGACAAACTTTTTGTAGTCACTATGAAACTCGCCGTTCTTCTGGAGCTTCTTCTTCAGGTAACTTGCTCTCTGAAGAGCTTGAACTCTGTTGTTAGGAAGTATGAGGTTGGGATTCTTGATAAGAAGCCCAGTCTCGTAATGTTGATCTTCCAAAGATCTGGTTGAATTGGTGATTGCAGTCATAAATCTTCGTTGATCTACTGATAACTCTTCCTTGACATTAATTAGAGAATCTGACTCTCACTCGCCTGTACACTTTTCCTTTCTGGATGGAGAGTTCTCTTGACTGGTTTGTGCTCCTGGCCTTTGACTATGAATGCTTCTGTCAATTCACACAAAAATCCAAAAATGGTTTGTTTGGATGGCGTTGAAGTTGTTTATACACAACCCAAGAATTGACAATGCTGAACATATAACATCGATAGAAAACCTCCTTCCACCATTTCAGCGACTTTCTCTTGGAGTAGTATGGCTGTGGGTTATATTTTTGTGCCAGATGTTCAATGACGTTGATCTTCACCTGTGTGAGGCCTTCTACATTGAGCTGTAACAACGTGGCTCATTCCTCTACAACAGAGATTTCTGTCCGCTCTAATAAGGGCACTTGCTCAAGGTTGGAGTCAGATGGAGACAGCTGGGTCGTCATGTGGATGGTATCAGATGATAGCTTTGCACGATTCACTTACACAGGTTGTCAATATTTGCCCAGGGATAAATTCGCTGGTTACCAGGATACACCACGTGGAGGTTATTGACATGTACCCCAGTATGGAGAGTATGCCACTCCAGTATGGAGCCAAAGCTCCCATACCAAAAAGCTGGACGTATCCCTGAATGATACCATGGGAATTATAAGCGGCTGTGTGAAACCCACTCCCATATCTCCTTCCTGTACTCTCAGGAATTCCCCCAGCCAAGCTGAGAAGAAACTATGTTACCAACAAAATATCTCACCATGCATGGGTCAACAAAGAACACCCACTGCACAGTCTGGTACCTAATCCACAGGGCCTATGCCCACAACGTCTGAAGTCACGCCACCCCTTCTACTGTCATGCAGCAGAACACCATAACTGCGACCACGATATCATTGAGGCCTAAACCGAAGCGTGGACTAAACACCAATGCCCTAAGCAGCTGACAATAACCCCAGATACTACTGCACCACCTGGATCTGACTTAACTTGGAAATTGTGGGTTATCCTAAATCGCCTTAGAGCTGGAGTGGTGCAGTTTGGTGCAGAAATGCACAAATAGGGGCTCAGAACATCAGCCTCATGTGCGTGTGGAGCTGCTACCCAAAATGTGGAGCACATCTTGTTCTATTGCAATCTCCTTTGTCCACCTAACACTGTCAAGAACCTCACTAACGTGACTGATGATACAAAGAACTGGCTTCAACATCTAGTCAAAAACCTGTGATGAGCCCTCAAACAAAAGAAGAAGAAGCAACTTTCTGTCCGGGCCATAGAGTCCTGCAATTTGATCGGCAAGGTCAACACCACCCATAATCTTCCTATAGAACCGTATTGCTTCTGGGCATGATACCCACCTCCTCCTGCCATCTTACTTCTTTTTCTGTATTGGACTGGAACTTTCATTGTAACAATTGCTCAACAAAATTACTTCTTTCGTGTCATGCCAACATGCAAGCAGAGTTCCTTTGTTGTTACATTTGAACTTTGATTCTCCTTTTTCAAGGTGTTATGCTGCTTTGGGCAGATTTTTCTTGTGGCGTTACAGGTACCAACAGCGCCAAACTGCAGGGTGTCCATAAGGTTTACAGATGTGAAAAATCTGTCAAAGGCAAGAGTCACATCCGTTTCTTTGATGGTAGAGACAAGTGCTCTAACAACTCTTTCACCAAGGGTTTCAACTGGATTGGGTGAACCTTTTTTCCAGCATAAACATTCATGTCGTACGTGTATCCTGTCATGTCGTTTGTGTTCAAGTTGTTGCTGGAAGTGTAGCTCCTGTTTCTTTCTCACTTGCATGAAACGGCACTCTTCTTCCTTGGCATCACGTTTCTTGCATAGCTCTTCTTCAGTTGGACGCTTTTTTCACTCTCTTTCTTACATGAGATGGAACTCTTCTTCAGCTTCACGTTTTATGCGTTGCTGTTCTTCTTCAGCTTCACTCTTTTTGTGTAGCTGTTCTTCTTCAGGCAGAAAGCGATGGTGCATTTGTTGCTGCTTGATCACGTCAGTGTCTTTCTGAGACAATATCCTAGCCTCAATGATTGCTTTGCGAGCTTTGGCCCTGCTGATGGAAGAACCTGACCGACCACTTGTTTTTGTGCACCCTGAAGATGTTTGCCAGGGACTGCTACGATGTGATGGAGTGACTGATGGGGATCTTGCTGAACTGGCCATTTCCCTTGTTTTGGACTGAGCGACAATTGAGCTCTTGGACAGCTTTGACTTTTGGTCAGCTGAAGTTCTTGCGTGCTCTATTTGATTTTCGTCATAAAATGGGCTTCCTCGATTCTTAGGTGAAGGAAATGCGTCTGTCTCAGGCACTTGATCCACCATTACTTCATCTAACGTGATTAATTGGGATTAAACATCTCGCACAAGATCTTCCTTTGGTTCAGCAGAGGCCATCATTCGGAATTGGAGATTTTTAAGGACACGTGAAGATTGTGCAGTAAGCCAAACCCACAGTCAAAAACTTTAGTGTGACTGCTGCTATCCCACTCACATGGTTTGGAGAAAGTCTTAGCCCACAGCTCAAACTCAATTGCAGTATCAAAAGGCACTCTTGATGATTGAATCAAATGTAATTCAGAGATGAAAAAATTCGATCTATCATGTACGAATGGCGTCAATACTGAGACAGATTTTTGACTGTATGTGACTTCCCAAAACAATAGAAACTTTATAGCAGAGATTACACTTCGTCCATATTTGATTTTGAGAAAAATGCCAAAATGACTGAGGGGCTGCGGTTTTATAGTGCTGCAAATCTATTATGAAATTCTCATGCGACCACGTGGAAATAGACAATGAAAACTTCTTAGAGATGGCTGTTTTAGATAATATTTCATAGTATTGCTTACAGCACAAAAGACACCAATTATAAATGTAAATCTCCAGCAGCTAAAAGTGGTTGATATATAAAGAGGCCCTGCAGTTTTAATTAAAAATTTTGTGAAAGGATTTTGTCTGTAACACAAGCATTGCACAGTCACCAAGATTTTACCAGCCTCTGCATAGGTGTAGTCGTGAATTGAAATTCTTTTGTATTTGGCAAATAGCAAGAAACATTTCAATGAAAGATAATCTGGTATTCTATTTGGTCACGTTGTACAAAAGGATAAGTTTTTTGCCAGCTTGCTGGCTGACAGTAAGCATTCTAAGTGAATTGGTGACCATTGTGATTACGGGAGAATAAGTCGTACCAACTTACAATCTGCTGCACAAAGACAACAAATTATCTTCAACCAGTTACACCTTGTTTTACTTGAACAAACTGAACTCGTTTAATAAAATGTACAAAAAGAACCTACTGACTCAGCAGTTCCACTGAATATCACGGAAACATTCATGCAACCTGTCAACATATAATGTATAAAGTAGGTTATGTCATACTAGGTGGACAAAAAAGTGTAGGAAATCAATTTGTTAAATACACCGAAATACAACATGCAATTAGAATGGTAGGCAAGATCATTTTATTTGATGCAAGAATGTTTTCAAATTGAACAGAAATCATGTTACTTTTTAACATCTTAAAACAAAAAACTGAATATCCTTGTAAGAAATAATTTTGACTGTTTTTGCTAAAAATGTTTGATATTCAAATGTTCTGTGTACCAAAATATACAAAAAATAGTTACCAGTTATGTGTCATTTGAACGCGAATTCATTAATCAAAATTTTTTGGCAACTTGGACAGTGGTAATGTCCAGAGTTTCTCTCAGCTTTTTAATAAACAGTGTTTATTTTTTGCATGGAACAATGTAACCTGTGAATAATAATCATTGGTTTATACGAATAAAAATCAGTTTTAAATAAATTATTTGGCTATTTGGATAAGACTCTTATTTAAATAGGATTACTGTTGTCCAAATTCAAGGGTAATTCTGTCATGTTCACCTAATGCTTGATAAACGAATTGAAGGATGCTTTCAGAAAACCGCAATTTCTTAAATTGATTTCATTAGGCTCTTGTGCTGTTTTCTGTTGGAGGGAAATACCTTACAATAATGCTAACTAAAAACCAACATTATTCACTGCGTGACAGGTAATGCTAAGTCCTATTAGATTAACCTATGTACCAAACTTAAAAAATTTGTTAAAACTTAATGTGCCAAAAATAAATGTGGTAGAAGTTTTGACACAATTACTTTGACACATTTATTTTTTAGCACAATGTGCTAAATAAATCTGCCACCCTGCCTCCATAAGTTGGTTTACATCCTCAGCTAGGTTTAGTGGGCTCATTTTAGCATGGATTATATGCTCCATAGTTTGGGGGCAACAGAGTCCAGGATTTGGCAAGGGGGCAAACCATCCAGCACAGCTTTCCAAAGGGTGCATTTCAATCAAATAAATATGATGAATGGCTAGGTGTGGGTGCAATGAGAGTGGAGTTTTTTAAACCAATGCGTAAACTTGTGAAAACCAGGCTATTTGTGAAAAGGCTAAACATTTGGTCTGAAAGTTACATATCAGTTTTGGGGTTGGCTTGTTCAGGGCTGGAGGCTATAAAATCACTACACAAACATTTAACCTCTCTTCAAACTAGATTACACAACTAAACCTTAGCGTATTTCTTTCTGAGCTCAATTTGTTGGCTGGCTACATTTGAGTACCTTTTTTTTGTTCACAAATCTTACACCAAAAATACAACCAAATACGATTGATTTGTGTTGCAGTGGAAAACAACAAGAGCAGCAATAAATACTTGGGTTGTTTTGAAGCAATCAAAGAGTTATTCTGAGAAAATAGTAGAGTAATTCACAAAAAGAAAACAACTAAAATGCCTGTTTACCAAAAATAGCAAAATGATTATTTTGGTACAGTACAGCAGGTCATCATTAACAAATTTTAGCTTTTACTTATAAATTACTAATCTGCATTGCCTGGCATGCCCCCCGTCAGTAATGTCAAGGTTAACTATATCGGTGCAGCCAGCCAAGCCGGCTGTACTTCATGAATAGTTTTGTAAACAGTTATAAAAAGTTTGTTTTCTTGCAGTCAAAGTCTCGTTTCGAAACAGAACTATAGTTTTTGAAATACAATTGATATGCCATATCGCTTTTGGGCTAAGTACTTATTTGCAACTGTGTCCTCTTTCCAATTCGGGTATCTGACGTAAGCGTATTGGGAATCATCTTCAGTCAATTCGACTTTCTGTACAAGCACCTCGTATTTGTTACTTATGTTGTGCCTTTTCAGCAAAACGGGTCCAGGTGTAAGAAGCCATGTCAGTATGGCAGTTCCATTTGTAGAAAGTCGTTGATAGTTGAAAAGTCTTTCATGAGGTGTACAATTGGTGGCCATGCATAACAAAGCGAATTAAGTGCAGAGCATCATCTAAAACAAACTTCCAATAAGTAGTAGAAGTTTTCTCGATCGTAAGATCACGGTAATCGTTTTCCGTAGTGTACTGTTGAGCCGCTCAACCTGCCCATGGCTAGCAGGGTTGTAAATAATTGTGCAATTTGTTGCAACTTCCTTCTGATGCAATAAATTTTTAGTGCAGAGCCCATAAATGAAGAGTTGCGGTCGGAGTGAATGTAGGAAGGCATTTCAAAAACTGAAAAAAGAGCACACAGATTTAAAATTACAGACTGAGTATCAATGTTCTTGCAAGGGAACGCAAATGGAAACCTTGAATATTTATTGCTAACTACAAGCAAATATTTTAACTGATTGGTGCTTGGTAAAGGACTTTTAAAATCTAGATTCAGTGTTTCAAATGGCTGAGTAGCTTTGATTATGTTAAAGAGCTCAGTTTGAGCATACTGTGGCTTTTTAATTTGTTGTGAGTTCGTTAGTTTACTATACAGTATTATTCCTCACTCGATATAGAGTTGTTCCTTTTTATATCTGGTAACAATCAATAGCTGTATTTAACAAAACAGAATTATAGTGCAATTGTTAAATCGGGCGATACGAACATATATATGCACACGAATCACGTGACACGATAAAGCAATGGAGTTTTGATAAGGTTGGTGTGAAAGCAATGCAATTTCCCATACCAAATGCTAACGTTGATGTTTAACACCAGTATGGGAAATACTGACTGTGATATTAAAAACAAAGCCAAATACAAAATAATTTACAGTCAACACAAAGCAAAGCAAAATCAAACAAGCACGTAATCACCACAAATTCACTACACACTTTACCGCTCGAACCATCAACTTAAATTCATCAACAGAAAAGGATAGATTTTTTGATTTAACATAATAAAGCATATGAGTTACACCCGGATAGTCCAAAGCTACATGAACTTTATAACGCTTGTCCATGATTTAACGCGTGCAGCTAATTCTTGAAAGGGTGTCAGCTGGAATATTTTCAGTTCCACATCTGTAAAATATATCAAAATTGTATGTTGATGATTTGATTCTCCATCGCATGATTTTGTCATTCTTTATTTTTCCTTCGTATTTTGAATCAAACATGTAGGATACTGAGCATTGGTATGTAATCAAAGTACAGTCGTGGCCAAAAGTGTAGGACCACCCTTTCAAATTCTGATGAAAACACCATAACACTTATTCATTCGCTGATAAAGAAAGATATTGGCTTGATAAAAAAAGATATTGGCATGTTACGGTAAATTAACAATTCCTAGACGCACAAATCAATAGTTCAATTAAAAGTTTTCAAAAAAGTCAATATTTTGTTGGACCACCCTTGGCTTTGATTACAGCCTCCAAACGTCTTGGCATGCTCTCCACCAGATTTCGGCAATATGCCGGTGATATGTCACGCACCCACACTTCTTTTATGGCTTGTTCCAACATCTTAGCATTAGTTGGTTGCCTTTCGGAAACTTTGTTTTTCAAAATGGTCCAAAGATTCTCAATCGGATTCAGATCTGGGCTGTTTCCAGGCCAGTCCAAGATGTTGATTTTTTGGGCCTTCAGGAATTGGGTGACGATTTTGGCACGATGGCATGGAGCACCATCCTGCATAAATACACTGCATTTATAAACAGCCATATGCAATTCCAACTTGTTTTTCAATAAATCTAGGTATTTTTGACCATTCATGGTCGTTCCAGGTGGCAAAAGAAGAGTCCAGTCGTTCCATTTATTGACATTCCCCCGCAAATCATGACACTGGGGGGGTGTTTCATGGTTTGAATGGTATATCTTTCACTGAATCTTTTTCCTGATGGTCTCTGAACGTAGCGCTTTCGATTGGTGAACTGCTGCACGGTAGATTCGTGGGAAAACAGCACTTGTTGCCACTGCTGAATCGTCCATTTTACGTGTTTCTTGGCAAACGCTTGCTTTTCATAGCCTGCGTTAGCCTCGGTTTATGCGCAGGTTTATGAGCTTTTAGGTCAAAATCATCAACCAAACGCCGACTTACGGTTCTTCGACTAATGTCGGTACCTTTTGCAAGCAGTGATGATCGAATCTTGCTTGCAGAACTCATTGGAGAACGAACTGCTATTCTCCGAATGGCATGGTCATCTCTTGGGGTGGTTTTTCGAGGTCTACCAGATTTTTTAGCTGTTGTATAAGTTCCTGTATTCCGAAATTTTGCCATTGCGTTGTGGACAGCAGTCTTGCTTTTTTTCATTTTTTGACTAATCAATCGTTCTGAATGACCTTCTTTATGCAGAGCCACAATTTGAGCCCGCTCAACTTCCGAAAGTGGCACATTTTTACCCATTTTCTTCAATTTTACCTCTATAACAATTTGACAATTATCAAAAAATTTTAGTGAAACAAACTCTAAAACACAAAAAAACTATTAATAATGTTTGAGTAATATCTTGATTGACAAATAAAAGTGACTGCAACAAACTGGCAAATGAATATATCAAGCCATAATTAAAAAATTAAAAAAATCCACTTTTTACTAGGTGGTCCTACACTTTTGGCCACGACTGTAAAATGTTTGCCTGCAAGGTAATGCTTTCACTTATGCACTGCCTCAATAATAGCAGCAGTCTCTTTTTCTAAGACAGAATGATTTTGTTTGGTTTTACTAAATGTTCATAAGAAAAAAGTAACTGGTCAAAATTTTTGACTTAAAGTAGTGGCGAAAGCTAACTCAGACGCATTTGTTTTGACTTGAAGTGGAGCTGTTTCATCAACTGCTCAAATAACAGACAATTTAATTTAAAGTTGAATCTTGACAAAACTAATACAATTCCAACTTCTGTTAAGATTTTGGATGCATAAAACAAAATAATTTGTAACCTGCGAAGAGCACTGAAGGATCGCTCTGCTTTGCAAGAACTTGCAGGTGATATCAAAAGTGGCCTCAGCAGTTTTTCAATTGCAGGAAACATGTGCCTTACATTTGGTTCCATTTCACAGAATACCTTTAAGTGTTCAGTTGAGCAAGGTCTTTTATATTGACACACATACATTTGTAGTTTTATGTCAAGTGCAGAGTCACATAGTTCTGTATAGTCTTTGATAGCATCTCTATCAAGACTACCACTAATCAGCATTTTGGATAGCTTGTTGTATTCATTCAAATCTGAAGAGTCAAAGTAGTCATGCAGACGGGCCAAAGCAACATCAACCGCTGAATAAATTGGCCCCTGTAGTAGTCTTCAGCATTGCTGTACGACTGTTCTGCAAGTTCACTACCTTGACATCGTATTGGAGTCTTTCTTTTCCTAGAAAAGTTGATATCCTCCAATCCGAGGTCGTCACTCATTTTCTGTGCTTCCTTGAAAATGTCAGTAAATTTCTTTGTAATGTGAAGATTAATAAGTTTACTTTTGGAAAGTCTAACACTGTTCATCATTCCATCAACATGTACAAATGAGCTTTGCAATGAATTGTTCAGTGATTCTAAAATCTCAAGGATAAGTGAAGCAGCATGTAGGCTTGGGACACATTTACTATTTGCAAGACAAATGTAAATGCCATTGGCTTTAGCTGCTGTATTTGTTCCAAAGTTAGCTGCTGTGGCTTTAGGGCATCCAGTACGTATGAATAGTTTTGTGAAACAGATTTCACTGCAAATAATCTTATCAACCACCTAGTGGGAGAGATTGGTTTCAATGAACCAGGCTGTGGGGTTTCCACATCATCACCATGTTGCGCTGGATACAGATTTTTAAACTTTTCCAGATTGAGCGGTCTGCAATCTTTTTTGTGCCACGGGTCGGTGTTTGTAAAACAATGTTATTGACCGACCAGCATAGATAGAAATGACATGAGAAATAAATAAAATCTCATACATTGTGTATTAACCATTTTTATTCAATGTTATATTGCTTTTACATTCTTTAAACTTAATGAGAAAAAAATGCATTTCAAATTTTATAATGGCTAAATTACTGTTTGTGTAATTTGTAGTATGAATTGGTAAAAGTAACTTTCAGTACCATGAAAATTAAACATTACATTCTATTAAAAATTGGCAACGTACCATGACATTAAGGTGCATTAGTGGAAACCTTGAGCCTGCATGATTTCAACCAGCTGATGCCAGCCATCTGAGTGTGATTGTTGACAATGCAATGCGCAGTGTACTTGCCTATGAGCAATCTATTTCTTGCTTTTGTTTTACACATTGCCATTGCCGAAAATCCTGCTTCTCAAAGGAACGACGCTGGTAATGGAAGCAAGGTAACTAATGCTTTTTGTGCAATCCCCAGGATATTCTTCCTTGATCTTGACCCTAAAACCCAGCAGAGTTGTTGCGTGATACAAACTCTTGCGACCACTATCATTTACAATCTGCAGCAACTGCTCTTCTTGTAAGGAAGGGATAGATGTACTTGGTTTGTTTGCAAGTTGGTTTGCCAAATAATTGCGATTCAATATCTTCTGCTACAGCAACTAATTGCATTCTCTCTTTGTTTTATGTTTTTTAAATTGCAATTTAATTTTCAAGATCTTCATTTTCTTATCATGCTCTTTTTTCATGAGTTTTAATAATTGTTTTTCTCTTACTTTTATTTTCATTTTGTTTACCACATCTTGTGTAATATTTTTCGTTTAGGTGTGTTTAATGACAGTTTTCATTGCTTTAGCCATGTAAGATTTGTTGATGATCATTTAGTGCTGCACTGACGCTCTCATCTACAGGGTGGTCGAAAAGTCCCTGGACACTATACATGTATTTTGGGTGGCCGAAAAGTCCCAGGACACTATACATGTATTTTTAATAAAACACAGTATTTTTTAATGAAACACACAGAAACGTATATATTCAACAAAAAAGAGAACTTTATTAGAAACAAAGCAGAAAACAACTAGAGTAATTTAGTGGTCTAGGGGATCAGTATGTTGGCCCTCATTGTTCTTGCACAATTCCATTCGCCTCCATGTTCTTTGTGCCAATTTTTGGAGAGAATTCCTTGATATGCTAGCAAAAGCTGCAATAATCGCATGCTTTAGCTGATCAATGGTTTCGTATCTAATACCAGAAACTTGACCTTTAATAAAACCCCATAATGAGTTGTCTGGAGTGGTCAAGTCGGGGCTTCATGGTGGCCAAGCAAAAGAATTTGATCCGCGGCCAATCCATCGATCAGGAAACTCTGCATTTAGCAGCGCTCTCACAGGAAGTGCAAAATGTGCAGGTGCACCATCTTGCTGTAGCCATACACGATCCTTAATACCAAGTTCTATTAACTTGGAAATGAACCACTTTCTAATCATATTGGCATATGATTCCTGGTTGACATTGCCAACAAAGAAATAAGGACCAATCAAATGTTCAGATGTCAATGCAGCCCAAATCATGACATGTGGAGGATTATTTTCAAGTTCTTCTTTGTAAAAGGGGTTTTCTTTAGCCCAGAAATATATGTTTCGACTTTTAGAACTTTTATAAATGGCACATTCATCGCTGAATATTATCTTTCTGTGATTTGTTTAACCATCAGGAAAGCGATTTAAAAATTTCTCACAGAATTCTTTTCTTCGAGCCATATCTTCATCTGACAACTGATTTACCGACATGGGCTTATAAGCTTTGACATCCAAGTCCTTTTTCATATGATCCATCATGGTAGCCCTTGGTATTCCAAGTTCAGCAGAACGTTTTCTGGTGGATTTCTTGGGGGACTGTTGCAGTGATTTTTGACCACCAGCACACGTTTCCTTTCGTGTTTCAGGCCTGCCACTTCTTGCCTGATCCAGAACGCTACCTGTTTCAAAAACTTTCTTCTCCCACAGATACAGATTACTTCTTGATGGCGCGGGCTTTCCAAATCTTTCTGTGAAAGCACTTCGAATATCTTCCATAGTCATGTCATTCCTGATGCGGTCGTGAACCCAAACAGCAGCAATTAAGCGCTCCTCAACAGTAAATACACTGATGTCAGTCATGACCTGAAATAACCTAAATAACCTGAAAAAATAAATCAAATAAATTGTTTTAACAACATTAGAATATTAAAACAATCATATTTAACAGCATTAAAATATTAAAAATAGAGTGTCCTGGGACTTTTCGGCCACCCTGTACAAGGTGACCCAAAAACATTGCAAATTTTTAGATGAATGTAACTTGAATCAGATTAAATATTTTTTATTCAAAATATATTTAAAGTTTAGCTTATAAATGAGCAATTAATAGCCGATTGATTTATTCAATATGGCCCTCATTTTTTTCAATTGTAGCCTTCAATCTTCATTTAACATCTTCTACGCTGGCACGAAGAACTTTCTGGGGGATTCTTTCCCATACTTTTTTTAGAAAAGATTTTTTCAAATCTTCAATTTTTTATGGCATTTCTTGCATGCCATTTTTTCGAGATAGCCCAAACTGTAAAATCCATTGGATTTACATCAGGAGAGCATGGTGGCCATTCATTTTTAGTTACAAAAGAAGGTAAATTTTTTTCACAAAATTTCTGAGTGATTTTTGCAGTGTGAGACGGGGCACCATCCTGCTGAAAAGTCTATTTTTTTTTTGAAAATGTGAAGATGCACTTTCTCCCATTACTGCATAAAGTTAAAAAAATTTAGATTTAACGGTAATTTTTCATATTTTTGCACTTAAACGTACATTGTATACAACTGAGGTTTCAAATTTTATGCACTGCCTTCCATATTTGAAATATGGCCCATCGAAAATATGTGACGCCATGCAGTTAACAGTATTGTAAGAAAGAAATTTTTGGAAAACTTCTGTAGCGTCAATTTCTTTGAGCATAAACACATTAGCAAAACTAATAGAAACATTGAAGTTAAACAAAAAGGATGAATTTATTTACACATCAAACTAATGCAGCACTTCAGAAAATGAAATACAAACCAGCACTTGGTTTTCCGAGTGTGACAATCTTTATGGCACTTTGGGTGAAGGCCAACATCGCATTTGAAACAAGAAAAGAAAGCTTTTCCAGGACAAAAAGTGCACCTTCTCAAGTTAGACGACACTAACCAGTGATTGGCACCATCATAGCTAACTCCTTTTAGGACAGGCATGGCCCTCATTCCTTAAACTGAAGCCGATCTATAGGATTTCAAGGTGGTGACAGCCAAGGTTCTACGAAATTCCATTAAAGGAATGTTGCCCTTGGTTTTTCTCCATAAAAGCCAGGCATTTACTACTGTTGTATCAAAATAGTACAAAAAGATTTGCCAGCACCACTTTTTCTGACGCATGTGAGACCTGTAATTTGCCACCCACTGATCTAGTTTATCTACTCCCCCCATATACGAATTGCAATTCTTCACTCCCACTGGTTGGGGATGAGAAGCATAACCCTTTTTATCTCTTGAATATATCTTGGTTTATCCCATTTCAGGACTTTCAAAGTTGGATGCAATGGTCACCACATTGTTGCCCCTGTATTTGATAACCAAGACTTTTGTCTGTTGTACCATGGTTTGCAGTTCCTTTTTTTTCTTTACTGAAAGCCGCTTTTGCTGGAAATGGGTAATTTGGAATCCAGTTTTCTTGGACTGTTCCTGTGGCACATATGCCTGAATCTGCCTGTGTGGTCAGCAAGTGGTAAGAGGTAAAATATTTATCGAAATATATCTTATATCCTGTATTTGCAGAGACACTAGCTTGTGCAACCAACTCTTGAACAACAGTGCCTCCCACCCCCAAATGTGTTTGTTCACTGTTTTTTTGCTTTTCAACGTATTTGTTTCCTCGCCTGTGCTGTCAGAGTCTACATCAGTGAGCTTATTGGATCCTTTGGGGGGCTGCAAAATTATATTGCCTCCATGTGTCTCCTGGTTGTCCTCCTCGAGCATTGCCAACATCTCATCCGCCATTAGGGTACGATGATTATAAAAAATAAACAAAAATCAGTAATAAACTAAACTTGGTATTACTTAAAATACTCACACTGAGAATCAGCAATGAAAAATACAGTTCAAAGAAATTGCATAGTTCTATAATTCTGTGTTTGGTGCATAGCGTCCAAATTTTTGGACAGCTCCAAATTTATTGTGCTAGTACATAATACAAATTAAATTTCAAGTAAGTTGTTATACAGACGAATCCGGTTAATTGCATATCGGATAATTGCATAAGAGTTGTAATTCCCAAACCTATTTGTTTGTTTATACTAATTTCAGATTAACGCATAATCTGCTTAATCGCATAAAATAGTTTGGCAAGTTCACTATGCAATTAACCAGATTCAACTGTATATGAATGACTATTGAGCATCTTTGAATTGAACTGCACATAGAAGTTAGGCAAAAAATTATTTTATCTTTACAAATACTCCTTATCACTTACCGATGTTTTGGAAACTCCCGAGAGGACGACGCCATGTTCATAACCTTGTCAAATACACTGATAAGAATCATAAACTTTGAAAAATAGTCAGAAAAATAAAAAATTGTACATGTTAGCATACAGAATGACAGGTAAACCAGGTATTACAACAAAGTTAATTAGCTGTAATTTATTATATATTTATGTCTAAATTTTTGAATGGTATGCAGTAAAGCAGGGGTTCTTAACCAGGGGTAAATTTATCCCTTGGGAGTAAATTTGACCTGCTGTGGGAGTAAATTTTGTTAGCAAAAATTCACTCTTTTACCTACTACAATAGGCATTTGTAAAAGAGAAAGTAAAAAATATTTGTGGGAGTAAATTTTACTTTTAAAAATTTCCAAGGGGTAAATGGGGAATAAAGGTTGAGAACCCCTGAAGTAAAGGATTAACCCTTTTTGGTCGGATTATATTTTCCCTAGTTACCATTGCTGGTGGTATTTATTAATTTTATTGTTTTAGTTTGTTTACATAATTAGTCCCGTTTGTTTTATGTTTTTCTCTGTAGGCTATCAAACAAAGTAATTCAAACAAAATATACCGGTAGATGAAATAATTTATTACATCATTATGACGTCATTGACACAGGAAATTCCCCAACTAGCAACAATTACACTGTTCAACAAAAAAAAAATTTTCCTGGTATCTGAAAGTTTTTCATCTGTTCCTGGGTATATTTGAGCTGCTGAGTTCGAATCTGTCGTCCGTTTTTTCCCATCACGTCAGACTTTTAAGATCTATGTTGTGGTCTATGCTATTAACAAAAATACATGCATTACGGCAAATGGTAAAAATTTTTATATGCGTATATTTTAGCGGATTTTTGTCAAACAGTGGTAACAAGACACTGAAAACACTTAGTTTACTGCATTGGCAAGAGTAGCCAACTGTACTACTATCGTTTAAAAATGTTTTTGTCTTCCTGCTTTGCGTTTATGTGAGGGGTCACTTTCCCTCTGCAGGTACCAGCAATAGTCACCCATCATCCTATCATTTAGTTTTCCCTGGTAACGAGTTTCAATGACTGAAATGTCTTGATGAAACCTTTCACCTTGTTCGTCACTCACATCTCCTAAATTGTCAGGAAAAAAGTCCAGGTGTGAGTGCAAGAAATGTATCTTCAATGACATACGACACCCTAACTTCTGATATGCGATCAACATCTCTTGCACGATATGGGCATAGTTCTCACTTTTTTTGCATCCGAGAAAGTTGTGTACTACTTGCTTGAATGATTTCCAAGCGCAGAGCTCCAGGCTGTTCAGACGTTGGTTGAAATTGTTATCCTTCATGAGATTTCTAATGTCTGGTCCAACAAAAACACCTGCTTTTAAGTTGGCATCACTTTTCCTAGAGCCAAATTTTTCCAGCAAGTACTGGAAGCCTTTTCATTCTGATCCATTGCTTTGACAAAATTTTTCATGAGTCTGAGCTTTGTATGAAATGGTGGTAGGTATACCTTTTGCTGATCAATGAGGGGTGTATGCTTCACGTTATATCTACCAACTGCAAGCTCTTTCCGTGGAGGCCAAATAGTCCTGCTGTAGTGGTTACTGTCATCGCGACTGTCCCAAAGGCATAAAAAACACATATGTTTGGTGTAGCCAAGCTGCAAGCCGAGCAGTAAGGAAATCACCTTCAAATCTCCACAAACTTTCCAAGAATACTTGGAGTATTCAATTGCTTCTAAAAGAATCTTCATTGATTCATAACTCTCTTTCATATTGACAGCATATGCCAGGTATGTGTTATCGTTGTAAAGAAGAACAGCTTTAAGACTAGTTTTACTAGCATCAATAAAAAGCCTCCACTGATCAGAAACATGTTGTGGTAACCCAGTGACTCCATCAGGGCAGAGACGTTGTTGCAAAAGCACAGCGTGTTTTTGTTGGTAAAAAATGACGACAGCTCATCTTGTCGTTGGCGAGGAAAGGTGATCGATCTTTGTGCCGATTTCAAGAAGATTCCATTGTTTTAACCATGAGCTTAAAAGCTCTGCTTTGTTTTTTGGCAAAACCAAATCCCTCACCAGATCATTCAACATATGCTGGTTAATCAAAATTGGGTCATGTGGCTCAATCTCGGCTATACACATTTCACTTTCAGAAGCTTCACTTGAACTTTGAGATTGAGAAGACGAAGCATCTTCATCCAAGGCACCAGTTGGAGGTGGTGATGGAATGGGAACCTCACTGCTGTGTGGAACTGGCTTCATTGCCGATCTGCAGTCGGGATATTTAATTTTTGACTTGTTCTTTCTGGAAAATCCCTTTATATCCGTTAGGCAGAAGTAACAATCGGTGGTGTGATCAGCTTGTTCTCGCCCAACCATCGGAATACCAAATGGCATTTTCTTCTTCTTTCCAGCTAGCCACCACAGTAATTGTGTGTTGCAAGCATTGCAGCTTATATGAGGGGACCAGCTCTTGTCTTGGTCTCCGACTTCGCACCCAAAGTAAAACTTGTAAGCAGTCTTCACTTTTGGGATGAGCTTTCTGCGGTGCACAGGAGGAGTGTACTGTCCACAGATGTAACAGAAGTTATCTGGATTATTTTTGTATTTTCTTCTGCAACTTGACATATTTTGTGTGGTAGCAACTAGTATAGTAAAATGCAATTTAGGCCTTGTAACTAAAATAACCTTTGAACTTAGCACCTACAATAGAGTACATTTTAATAAATAGCATTCCAAAAAATGACCGGTGGATAAAAGGAAGATGATACAAAAGTTAGCCTAGGAAGAGCGATATGAAAGGTAGCATGAAGTACCCCACCAGTCAATGGTATCTTAAAATCCTGACGTGATAGAGTAAATTTGACAGCAGATTTGAAATCAGCGACCCCAAATTACCCTAAATCAATGTTTACCTGAACTGATACCAAAATTTTGTTGAACAGTGTTATCTGTGCTGTTGTTCAGTGTGGTACTTTTTGAAGCATTTATCTGGATGCATTCCCGGTTACCTTGCACACGTTTCCCAGTGATATACAGTTTGAATGCGTTTTACTTTCCTGTCGCTGCACATGGCACAATCTTTTGCTTTACCATTTGGGATTTTTTCTATAAAATGCCTTCCATGCAGACACTCACTTCCTTCTGTAATGAAATTTCTCCCACGCTTTTTGGCGTTTTTGTTCCAAATCCTTCCTACCAACTGTCGGACAAGATTTTTTGAAACGCTATGTGTGTGACATTTTTCATTTCTTGTTCCCTCCTCCTGATGTTGTATAAAATAAAGCTGTTGACGATAGCCACTTCAAATATCCAAAAGAACATCTTTCTCCACCATTTTGCAGTTTTTCTCGAAAAAGCATAGCTTCCACAATAGTAATCGGCCTTGTTGACTCCACCTATGTACTTTGTGTGCTGTGATATTACAACAGGTTTTGGTATGGCTGTTGAATCGCCATTGCCCAGGATACGTTCATCATCTTCACACTTTGCATTCAATACAAATGATAACATTGTTACCATTAAGCATGATAAACATCGTTTGAAAAACAAAATTTATTTGTTGCAACATCACAAATTCATTACCACAAAGCGGATTGTGGACTCTCAGTAATTGATGGCCCAACAATAGGCCTAAGCAAGCAATTAATTTATTTATCACAGAACCAGAATATAGTACTGTACTCATTCAATGGACCTTTCCTTCCTTTTTCATTCTTCTAAGAAAGTAGAAAACACTATTAGAAATTATAGCGGATATAAATTATTCAGCTTCTCAATGAAACCGCTCTTAAAATGCCACCTTCTTTGTTGCTATGGTATCCTTGACCTCTTCATTCCATCACACATGTCTCCTCGATCTCTCCTAGACGTCTTCTTTCCACATGCCTTTGGTACCATCCTTGAAAGTTTTCCACGAATCAGGTGTGTCTGTTCTTACTAGTGTACTCCTTTTTCAAATCTTACTCTTGTTCGGTTTTCATTTCTTGTAAGTTCGTTAATTCTCATTATAACACTAGTCTATATTTGACATTGAAATTGTTTCTTGTATTGGTGACAAAATGACCAATAATGATGTAAGAAGGTAAAACAGCAGGGATTTGAATTAAAGCTTGAGCAAAGTGGATAATTGACCATCAATAATCGTCTAAGCCAGTGGTTCTCAAACTTTTTCGTGTTGCGGTGCACTAAAAAATTTAAAAAAAATTCATGGCACACTAACTGAAAAAAACAAATTTGCTTGAAAAACTTTATTCTGCAAACTTTAATGCGATGGATTTGCCTGTTTTTGAGAACAAATGAGATCGAAACGAAGTTTTGTCATTGTCAAACACACCCACATTTCATCGTCAATTCCAAGAAGCCTTTCTCGTTTTTGCTTTAAATTTCTGTCAAAGCAGAAAATCCATATTCACAGAGCCATGAAGATGCAAATGGCAGCATTATTTTGATGGCTTTGACACAGATCATTGTATAAGATTTGTAAACAGATAGCCAAAACTCGTTCCAGCTTTTGTGGGAAAGCATTCTTGAAAAAACAGGTCATTTCGTAAATCTGTAAGCTGCTCTTCTTCTTTGGTAGAAAGGTTGTTTGTTTTGTTGATTTCAAATGAATTTACTGCCCATCCAAAGTTGTTTACAGCAAACTCGTGGAAATAGTTTCGAAGTGACTGCTGTAATCCAAACAATCTGCACATAATTTCAGGAACAATCTCTTTTTTAGAGGGGATTCATTTAGTGCGAGGAACGAATCAAAGATTTCCTTTGAGACTTTAGTTTTCCACATTGTCTACTTTTCGTCTAATGATCGTAGCTTTGATGTTGCTGTGATTATATTTTTTGATGGACCTTGGAGACTGAAATTCAAATTGTTCAATTTGTCAAACAAGTCAAAAAGAAACAGAAACTTTCGTCATGAAAAGAAAATCCAAAATCTTTGTTCTGCGTTTCTCTGAATGGAAGAACTTGAATTTTCAGTTGGACCAAGCGTTCTAACATCTTTCCTTTCAAAAGCCAACGTACTTCAGTATGATACATCAAACACTCGTATTCAGAATCCATAGCTTTACAAAGTCGAGAAAAAAGTCGATTTCGTAGCGGCTGAGATTTAATCAAATTTATGACCTGGCTAACTTGAATCATAACAGCTTGTAAATCTTTGAGCAAAAACTTGGCCACGAGTTCTTCTCTGTGGATCATGCAATGCACAATTACCACATTTGGATTCTTTTGGCACACGTTTGCAACCAATCCTTTGTTTTTTCTTGCATCAAAGGACAACCGCCGGTACAAACCCTCACAGAGTTACTGCACTTCAACTAAGAAAGCAAAACATTTTCATTAATCAATTCAAATATACTCGTATTCTCACCTGCAGTTGTGCCGTCCAATTTTTTGCAAAGCAATGACTCATTTACCAATTTTCGACCCTTTATGAACCAAATAAAAGCAAGCAGATGAGCATTCCCAGTCCGGTCCATAGATTCATCACCTTGTAAAGCCCATAATCCAGACAGTTCATTTTCTGTCACAAAGTGTTTGCGAATTTGATCTTTTAAATCGGTGCTCAAGTCTTCTATTCTTCGTGAAATCGTATCATTTGACAATCGAACTCGGCAAACTTTTTTGGCAGCAGCTGTTCCAAGAATTTCTTCTACAACAATGGCTGATGCTGGTGCAATGACTGATTCTGCACCCGTATGTGCTTTTTTACGTTTAGTTAACAGGTGAGCCACTTTATAGCTGGCAATTAATCCTTTTTCCGGCAGCTTGAGGTAGCTATCCATTTTCTTTGCCCGTTTGTTTGTTTGTGACATCAGGTTCTGAAAGAATTCTGTAGGTTTATCCTTCAATGTGGGATGTTTCATGTTCAAGTGTCTGATGAGCTTGCTTGGAAAAAGCGATTCGTTTGTTAGGGCCGTATTGCAGATAATGCATAAAGGTTATTGGTGATCTTCAGGTCCCGAAGCAATAAATCCATATTGAATGTAATCTTTTTTGTATTTGCACTTACAGTTTTGTCGGACTGTCTCTTTTTGTTTGAATGAACTAGCTTTCCTTAAATACTTTTCCATGTTTGGTTATCAAATTCTAAGGAAGTCCTGAATAAAAAAAAGATTATAAAACACTTCAATAAACTAAATTTTCTCACTGTGTGTTAAGCACCGCGAAAGTTTATAGAGCATTTTTGTTGGAGCTGATGACAAACATTACACTGGTCAACAAAAAAATAGTTTTTCTTTTAAACGAGAACAAGAACACTCATTTCTGGGTAATGTTGAGGCGCTGATTCTGAATCTGGTATTAGTTTTCTTCTAGCACATCAGGATTTTGAGATATGAGGGGCATGGTGTGTGAGATTGCGTGCATATCTCTGCCATTATCATTGCTGTTGTTCAGGTTTTGACATAGGCTACCAACTAAATTAGCATGCTGTTACACCTAATTAAACAAATTTGAAAAAAAAGATCGAACAAACACGATTAAACAAAAAAGATTAAACAAGTTTAATGTAGTGGTGTGGTTGTTTACCATTAGACTGAAGATTAGGCAATGGGCAAACTCTTTTTTTTAATTGTAGTTTTGAAAAGGACTGTTTATTGGCAGCCTTTAAACAGCTTGTAGTTGGGTGATTTTGAAAAAGTCTTATCGGGGTAGCTTCAACAAAAGCGTTTTTCAGAATAACACATGTGGAAAATGTTTGCTCTCAATCTGAGTACCACTTAATACTGCAATCAATACCAGTTCAAATGAGGAAAACTTGAAAATGTTTGAAATATGATTTGCGTTTTTATGGATAGTTTGCATTATCACGGTACAGCATCCAGCAATAATCACCCATCATACCTTCATTCCAAACTCCTTTATACCTTTCTTTCATAGCTTGGATATCTTGGTGAAACCTTTCACTCTGCTCATCACTAACTGCTCCAAGATTTTCAGGGAAAAACTAAAGGTGTGAATGAAGAAAATGCATCTTTAAGGACATGCGACACCCCATCTCTTTGTATGCTGCAAGCAACTCTGCAACACCTTCTTGATACGAATTTGATTTGAAATTTCCCAAAAAATTGGAATAAATCTATTTACGAGTAAATGCATGCCAAGCTCG
Organism: Trididemnum clinides; assembly: GCA_963675345.1. Lineage (NCBI taxonomy): Eukaryota > Metazoa > Chordata > Ascidiacea > Aplousobranchia > Didemnidae > Trididemnum > Trididemnum clinides. The sequence continues at coordinate 30,394,116 of OY776294.1, read as the reverse complement.
TAATTCCAATGTATTTAATGTTTTTTCAAACTCTGGATCTTCAAAAACTTCCCGAATCTGTGGACCAACAAAAATTCCTTCTTTCAACTTGGCTTGGCTTAGCTTAAGAAACTTTTTACAGAAAAGTTCAAAACCATTTGAATTCTGTTTTGCCATAGCTTTCACAAAGTTCTTCATTAATCCTAGCTTGATATGCAATGGAGGTATTAAAACTTTATTGGGATTTACTAAAGGGGTGTGTTGGATATTTTTCACTCCAGGTGCATATGAATTCCTTGTCGGCCATTCTTTTGTTTCATATTGATGTACAGTGGCGCGACTATCCCACAAACATGAAAAACAACAGTGTTTTGTAAAACCCCCTTACAATCCCAACAGAATTCCAATTACCTTAAGGTCCCCACATAAGCTCCACAGGTAGTCAGAATAGTGTATCGCATTCAACAAAATTTCAATGCTGTCATAAGATTCTTCTAACTGGGCAGAGTGTGCAATAGGGATGCAGGGTTTTTTATTTCCAATATGTAGAAGAACTGCCTTTAAGCTTTTCTTTGAGTAATCTATTAAAAGCCTTCATTCGTTCACAATGTGAACTGTACCCAGAGTTTTAAATAGCTTTTCAATACCGAGGCAGTAACAAAGAGGCCCCTCAACTTTGAAGGCCGAAGATAAGCCCCTAATGCACTTTCTGTAGTAACTTACTTTGACATCTTTTTCAACCATATTTCGTTATTTTGACTTTGATGCAAGGAGCTCCGCCTTTTTCTTAGAAAGACATAAATCTCTAATTAAGTCATTTAGATGTTTTTGTGAAAATAAGATGGGATCTTCTGTGGTATCAGAATCTGTGTAGTTGGAAGAAGTTAATCCATCGGAGTTGTTTTTATCAGCACTGTTATCAGTAGCATCAAATCCATGTTGAGGAAGTACTGGTGGTGGCATTGAATCATCATGAGGAGCTGTGGTCCTTGCTGAATCCAAATTGGGATATGTTATTTTGTCTCTCTGCTTAAAGAAAAAACCCTTTGTTTTGGTGAGACAAAAATAGCAATCCTGACAGGTTCACGCCAAATCATTGGGACGGAAAATGGCATAGAAGGAGACCGTTTATTTAGCCAGTTGTGCAAGCCTAAGCAACATATCTTGCGTATTTTATGGAGTGCCCAGGTCTTATCTTGGTCGCCTAATGGGCAACCGAAATATGCAGCATACATCTTCTTGATATCATGAGTGATATTTCTTTGTTATTTTTTGCTTGTAAACTTTCCACAGACAAAGCAAAATCGATCTGGATGGTTTAAGCATTTTCTATGCATTATGAATATATTTAAAAATTACTTTTAGAAATACTGTTAATGTATATACCTATTTTACACTTGTAAAAATAAATAATTTATTTAACAAAACATATTGTCATATACTGTTAATATTATTCCCTCAGTTCTGCCTGCGTATGTTCCTACATTTTTCACTCTCTACACTTACTGTAGACTACTTAAATAACTTGCAAAACCGCCTGCTTCCATCCTTTCTTTGTCACTCAGAGCTTGCACTTAGGTTATTTCACCACTTAAGAATGTTATTCTGCGACGTCATAATGCAATGTTCTATTGCATTTGGACTGTAAAATGCTAAACAACAAAAGTTGATTTAAAATTATATAAACCGAAATATCTCAAAAACCAGATGTACTAGAGAAAAAGTAAAATCATTTTTAGAATCCGCATCAAAAATATATGAAGATGTGCTCACCAGAATCTTTGTTTAAAATTTGCTGTTGACCAGTGCATCAGAAATCTTGAAGAGCTGCTGGCTAGCCTACCAATAACAACACTGCGATCATCTTACCATAAAATTTTAGAAACGAGATGAAAAATCTTATCTATTACATCACAACGCTTACACAAACAATAATTATAGGTAATAATGATTTTGTCTTGAAACTACAAACTGGGCTAACACTAACTACAGTGTAATTTTAACAAAAATTTTGAAACATGATGAAAAATAATATAGAGTACGTTACAACGTTTATACAAACAATAATTAAGACTAAGAGCATTACTAGCCTGTCACATGGTGTTAAGCCTAATTGAAATACTAGCATATTTTCCAAAATTGCAAAAAGCTACACACCACACCTGGAAATCTTTTGCAGCACACAGTTTAAGAACCACTGGTCTAAGCAATGCAAACATATACAGTATACTGGGTGGCCAGAAAGTCACTGACTGTTTTAAAAGTTAAATAATTTTTTTAATTTTGAAGGTATTCTCACCAAATTTTAGAACTAGGTGAATTGGACCTTCCAAAATTTTTGGTAATATTTTTAATTTTACACTAAATTAAACTTATAAAACTAAGGTGCGTATACACTGGGTTTAATTTTGAAAAATAATGTTTTTTAAGTGTCGACCATTTTTGATTTTGCTCTGCCTAGCCCTTTCTAACACATTTTCCATTACGGAATTAAGCGTTTCTGGGTTTTTTATGTCCCTTATTTCGGCTTGAATGTTCTGTTTTACCTCCTCAATAGTGGCAGGTTTGTTTTTCTACATTTTTACTTTGAGGTAGGCCCAAGAAAAAAATCAGGACTTGTAAAATCTCGTTAACGAGGAGGCCAATTTATCTCACAACCACAGGAGATTATTTGGTTTTCAAAAATATTATGAAGGAGTGTTATGGTTTCTCTTGCAGTATAGGCTGTAGCCCTATCTTGCTGAAACCACATCTACTCTGGTTGAGCTTGTACCCATGGTTGCAACAAGTTTTCAATCATTTTGCGGTATCTCGCTCCTGTCACCGTTATGGAGTTACCTTCTTCGTCTTCAAAAAAATATGGCCCAATAACTTTTGTGGCTTTACTCCACACCATACCGTTCATTTAAGAATGTGTAGTTGTTCCTCTTGAAGTGCATGAGGATTTTCTGTTCCCCAAATTCTGTAATTTTGTTTGTTGATAAACCCATTTAAGTGAAAATGAGCCTCTTCCAATATAATCAATTTTTGGAGAAAATTAGAGTCACCACCAGCTAAATCTTGAAACCTCATGGAATATTTTAATCGCTTTTTAAGATCATTAGGTTGCAGTTTGTTGGACTAGATGGACTTTATATGGAAACATATCCATTTTATGCAACATTCTTTGGAGTGCAGTCCGAGAAATTCCCAGTTGGCTTAATCTTCTCCTGGTTGATGTGCTTGAATCTTCCTACACACTCCTCAACAACTCATTTCGATTTTCCTCCACTCTTACTGTACGAGGCCTGCCACTTCTTGGAAGATCACATACAGCACCTTGTTCCCTGAATCTGTTGATTATGCCTTTTATGGTGTTTGCTGATGGGGAATCTTTTGTGTTAAAATGCCGCTGGCAACTTATCTGAGTTTCCCCAACTGACCCCTGTGATTTGAAGTACCATTCTACAGGGTGGCCGAAAAGTCCCTGGACACTATACATGTATTTTGGGTGGCCGAAAAGTCCCAGGACACTATACATGTATTTTTAATAAAACACAGTATTTTTTAATGAAACACACAGAAACGTATATATTCAACAAAAAAGAGAACTTTATTAGAAACAAAGCAGAAAACAACTAGAGTAATTTAGTGGTCTAGGGGATCAGTATGTTGGCCCTCATTGTTCTTGCACAATTCCATTCGCCTCCATATTCTTTGTGCCATTTTTTGGAGAGAATTCCTTGATACGCTAGCAAAAGCTGCAATAATCGCATGCTTTAGCTGATCAATGGTTTCGTATCTAATACCAGAAACTTGACCTTTAACCCATTTGTGCCGAAGGTTGAAATACTTAAGATATTTTTATAAAAACTTGAAGATTGCTTAGTGAACATGTATAAAATTTTTTCCGATTGATTTTTTTAAAACTTTTTGCGTACTTTTTGAGATAAAAGCCGTCCTGCATGTAGGACGCTAGGCAAATCCGTTAGCAAAGTGGAAGATGCGTGAGCGACTGAGCGTAACGCGTACGTGTTGTGTAATCAGGTTTTATTGCTTACTTTGTCTGTTTCGCTCGAAGCTATAATGTTACAACCATCAGCGTATTTTATTGAAGTCTTGATTTCGACGAGTAACCAAATAAGCACAACAAAGTTTTTACTAAACATGAAATTGGTAAGAGCATTTTAGAGTTCTCAAAACAGTTCTCTATGTACGAAAATCACAGAAAAGACATTACAGACTATGATAATCTTTGAAGCATTTTACGTGCAGGCCAACATCGCATTTTTCACATCTAGTTGTAGTTTTCATGTGACAGTGGCGGCATTTTGTTTGTCCATTTTGCGGTATTATCCAATGCTTATATCCATCATAACGAATATCCGATAAAACATCTTGAGGTTTTCCCCGCATTCCTTTTTCAGGCGGCTTGCCATATTGAGACAAATACGTTCTAACAATATATCGTCGAAATTGAAGCATATCCATTGGATTTTCATTGTTGCAAATTTTCTGTAGTTGCCAGGCGTTGTTGATGGAAACATCGAGCATATATGAAATCAGACACCAGTACCACTTTTTACCTCTCAAACCAATTCGATACTTTGAAACATTTTGATCCATTCTATCGACACCCCCCATATGTTCGTTGTAGAGCTTGATCAAAAAAGGTTGGTCAATTTGCACCCGCTTCTTTTCAGAAGAAGGATATCGAGAGGCTTTAGATATGGGATGGACCCCAGCAGCATTTGAGCATAAATTTACCACACTATTGTCATTCCATTTGCAAACGAGGACGTCGTTTTTGGTGTCAGTTTTGAAATCAAACTTTCCACGTCCTTGCTTTTTCAAAGCATCGTTTGAGGTCAGTGGACATTTTTCAGTCCTGTTTTCACGAATTGTACCAGTTGCTTTTACTAATTTGTCATTTAGCATGGTAACGAGTTTCACACTATTGAAAAAGTTATCATAGCATAGGTGGAAAAACTTTCTACCACATCCGGTTAGAACAGTGTTTCCCAACCTTTTTTGTTGGCGGACTAATTCCAAACCTGCCAAAGTATTTGCGGACTCAAAACGCAACAATGAAGGCCACTTCACACAGAGTATGATTAGTTTACAACGTTACGTCCCTTAATCACAATTTGAGTGAAGAGGCCAGAAACAAACACAATGAAACTTTACAGAACTTAAACACAGTCAGTTTAATGCCACAAACAGAAGCTGCATTTACTACTTTCAATGGGAACCTTGTCCCTGGACTTTCGCTACTAGCTTGTCGAAATTAGGGTCTATGGTTGTCAACGCGCATCTAATGTCATCTTCTGGTTGAAGTTGGTTGCGGTACTTGGTTTTTATCATAGCTAAAGCTGAAAATCCAGCTTCGCAGAGATATGTAGTTGGAAAAGGTAGGAGAGCTTTTGTTGCCTGCCAACAGAGATCAGATAGATTTGGTTCCTTTGATTGCACTTCTGCCCAAAATTGAGTCAGAGATACATTTTCGAACTTGTTCCTCCACAGTTGTCGATTCTGCAACTCAATCAGCTGTTCAGCTATGCAGTCCATATCAGGGTGAACATGCAAAGCTGATACCTCGAAAGGACATCGTACCCAGTTAAACTTTTTGCTGTAATCATTAGGAGGGATATATCTATCCAACTCGGAAAGAAATGAAGAAAGGTGATCAAGAAATATCTCACGAACGCTGTCCAAATTAAATTCTTCGTCTTCTACAAATGAGTTTAATGCTGGAAACGCAGCTATCTTCCCTTGTTCCATTCGATGCATCCACAACTCCATTTTAGCTTTGAAAGTGATAATATCTTCAGACACATCCAAAAATATTTTGTCTTTCCCCTGCATAGAGGTATTTAGTTGATTTAAATGACTGAAAAAATCAGCTAAAAATAACAACTTTGCAATCCACTCGTTGTCTTTGAATCGCTCTGAAAGCTCATGTTTTCGTTCTTTTAAAAAAAGCACCTACTTCGTTGCGTAAGCTAACTATTCTCTGCAACACTTTTCCTCTTGATAGCCAACGGATGTTTGAATGATACAAAAGTCCACTGTGTTCAGCTCCCATTTCGTCACAAAACACGCGAAATAAACGAGTGCATAAGGAGTGGGATTTTATATAATTGACAACACATACAACCTCCTTGAACACTGAAGCCAAGTTTGCTTGAATGTCTTTAGCGGCAAGATTTTCTCTGTGAAGGTAACAGTGGACAATTAAAATGTCATTGTTTTGCTTTTTCGCAAAACTCATAAATCCTTTTTTGATTCCCAACATAGCTGGAGCACCATCGGCGCAAGCAGACACGCAGTCAGTCCACAAAAGCTGATGTTCTTCAAAAAAAGAATCTACCTTTTTATATATTTCTTCCCCTGTGGTGTATTTAGTCAGCGGTCGACAAAAGAGAAATTGTTCTACATAGTCATCGGCAGTGCGATAACGTACAAACACCATCAGCTGGGCGTCGCTTCCTATATCTGTTGTTTCATCTAACTGCAGACTAAAATTTTTACTTCGCTTCACAGCAGCAATCGTCTGCTGTAGAATATCAGCTGAAAGTTCTTCGATTCGTCGTTTGATTGTGTTGTCTGACAACGGAACCATAGCCAGTTTATTAGCAACAACCTCTCCGCACATTATCCGGGCCATTTCAATGGCTGCAGGCTTAATCAACCGTTCTCCTGTTGTATGAGCAGCTTTAGCTCTAGCAATTTTCCACGCAACAGGATAGGAAGCTAGCACTGCATCTTTATGAGAGTAGGTTACTCCTCCCCAAATACTCGGACGATCAATGCGGCTTCTCTTGACATGCAGTTCCTTGCTCTTAAAGAATTCGTAATCTTTGCCAAGGTACTTTTCGTGTTTAGATCTAAGGTGCCGTTGAAGTTTAGCTTCTTTTAAAGAGCTGTGAGCTAAAACTTCTAAACACAACACACACTGTGGCCTGACCTCGCCATTTACTTCCACTGACGTGAATCCAAATTTAAAAAAGTCTTCGTTATATGAAAATACTTGTTTTCGTTTTGCCATTGAAAATCGTCTGTTGCACTACGTTAAAATTTACTGCAGTTTAAATTTCAGACTCGTCCTCGTGGTTAGGACTATGCGGGAGCAAGATAAAAAAGAGAAAAGGAATGCGAGCGCAAAGGCATGCATGACAGATTCGTTGTGATGTAATAAAACAAAATTTATTACATTTCACTCCCTAGGGAAGTTTCAACATTACAAAAAAGTCAAAGCGTGCGCATTGCGCAATGAATAAAAAAGTTCCAAAATCGTTAAAACTGGTTACCTATATGCGGTTATAAGGTTTTATCGTTAAAACTAGTTGATGTTATTTTGAAACTTGTTGTTGTGCTCGCGGACTCATCAAATCCTTCCACGGACTCAAATGAGTCCGCGGACTCGGGTTGGGAAACACGCGGTTAGAACATCTGCAAAATGGCTGACAAGATTTCCTCCAAGCCCTAATCCGTTATCTTGCGGTCGAGATGATGCTGATTTTCCTTGATACGGATCAAACCAAATCAAGTATCCCAGCGGCGTAGTTCCACACCAAATTTTAAAACCAAAACGTATCGGTTTACCTCTCAAAAACTGCTTACATCCATGGCGCCCGTAATATTCACACATTGATTCGTCAAAACTGTAAAATTCTTCGTTTGGTGAGTGACGTTGGAACTTTTGATTCAAAAGTTTTATTATTGGTCTGAGTTTTGCAAATTTATCCTCTTCATCTAAGCCAGGGGTGCCCAAAGTTTTTGCATGGTGGGCCGTACTGCACTTTTCATGAGCTTTCGCGGGCCACACAATTACTCGTAAAATGTCTGGAATATTTTTATTCTGAAACTTACACATTAAGCTTTGTATTGTCTTACAAAATCAAAGAATTTTGAAGCCGGTGCTACCCCGAATAAATTAAAATTCGTTTTGTTAACACACTAAAAATTGAAGTCCGCGTTATTTACACACCAACAATCCAACATTTGAGGAAGTACAGTACAGGATTTATTACACAACAAAAGTTAAATTATTTATTACACACCAGCACATTATTAATGTGAAGTATGCAGCTATGACTTTTCGCCAATAAGTTTTTTGTATCTTGGCGTATATTTTGTAGTGGAAATTTGGAGGACTGCTTGAAGATGTTCATCCGTAAGTGCAGTCCTCCATTTCGATTTATTGAAGTTTTAGGTTGAAAATGTCTTTTCACAAATGTAAGTACTTCCAAAAAGAGAAGCCATTTTGGAGGCATGCGTGAGCAAAGCTGGATAAGTTGATGCTGGGACTGACGAATAAAACTTGTCCAAAGTAAGATCTTGGAAAGATGATTTCAAATCAGAACTTTCTTGCAGTTCGATTAGCTCCAGTTGCATGTTAGTAGGTGCACTTTCTGGATTGCAATGAAAAGGATTGGAAAACAACCTAAACTCTGCCTCGTGTGACTGGAAGTCGCAAAATCGTCGCTGAAATTCTTGTTTCACATTCTCAATTAAGTTGGTATATTTCTCAGAACGAAGTAACTTCATTGCCTCATTACCGTTACGATTTTCTTCAGTTAGCTTTTTGCATGCCATGAAGTGAGCGAGATCTCCTTCTTTTAGTTGTTTTTGCAATAATTCCAGTTTTCTATGAAACGCTTTCACGTGGTCATAGAGACTTGAAACAAATTTGCCAACTCCTTGAAGATGTAAATTCAAATTATTCAGATGGCTCATACTATCAGTTAAAAAGGATAAATTACATAGCCATTGATAGCATTTCAGTTCAGGTACATCTTGCTTTTTGGCATTCATGAACTCAGCAATTTCATTTCGAAGTAAAAAGAATCGCATTAGTGTTGCTCCTTTACTTAACCATCGGACTGCAGCAAAATACACAACGTCTTCATGTTCTGCGTTACACTCTTCGAGAAAGGTCTTAAACTGGCGATGGTTCAATCCTGTTTTTTTAATAAAATTCACACATTTTACCACGATTTTCATAACATCATTCATGTTGAGAACACGTGCAACCAGTGCTTCCTGGTGAATAATACAATGGTAGTGTATCAAATCTGATCCTGAATTATCCATTGCTTTTTTTCTCAGCAGAGTAACAAAACCGGATTCTTTTCCTGTCATGGAAGGAGCGCCATCCGTTGTTAAACCGACTAACTGAGACCACTGCAAGTTACTTTTGTCGATAGCATCAAACACTGCATCGCATAGATCCGAGCCTCGCGTGCGATCTTTCAAACTTACCATAGCGAAAAGTTCTTCAGATATTTGAAAGTCTTCTGTTACTCCCCGGATAAAAACAAGAAGTTGAGCAGTAGAGCCAATATCTGTGGACTCATCTAAAGCCAACGATACAGATACATATTTTTCTATATCACTGTTAAGTTGTTCTTTAATGTCAGTGCCAATTTCTTCCACTCTACGCGTTATGGTCATTCGTGATAAACTTACATTTTGGAAAGCAGGTTGTTTATCAGCGCACACTATTTCTGCCACTTTTAGCATACAGTCTTTTACGAATTCTCCTTCTACGAATGGTTTTCCTCGTTTTGCAATTTCATAAGCTACTACGTAGCTAGCATGAGTAGACGCCTGTGCTTCTTGATTTGACTTTTTGAACATGAACTGTTGTGCAGCCATTTCCTTTTTCAATTTTTCTATTTTTTGCGTTCTCTTTTCTCCTATAAGTAGTTGGTAAGCTTCGTGATTTTTTTCAAAATGCCTCCTCAAGTTGTAATCCTTCATCACAGGTATGCTCTTCTTACAGACCAAACATAAAGCTTTTTCTGCATGAGCAACAAAAAAATACTTGTTTGTCCATTGTTCCTGAAATGTACGCCCCTCATCTTCAACCCGTCTTTTCTTAGTGGCACTCATTTCTGATTTCTTAATAATTGAAATAAAATTCTTATAATAAAACACTGCGGCAGTTTATAAAGCTCAACATTCTTGAATACTAACTATTCGTTGATAAAAGCAAAATAAACGATGAAAGGGAAAAAGTTACTAGCCAGCTCATCTCGTAATTAACGAAGCGTAAATTTATTGCTGTTTGATGATTGTTTATTGCTCTTTGATGATTTCTGATTGAATGCGAAGCAAACGATGAAACGGTAAACGTTGCTACTTAGCTTATCTCGTAGCTAACAAAGCGTGAATTTTTTGCTTTCTGATGATGAAAGCAAAATGAATTGTGCAGTGTGATAAAATGGAAAACGTTAGTACATAGGCCTATTACACAACTTACCTCGTAGCGTTGAAAAAGCTTGCGCCAACAGATTTTTAGAATCAATTTGGTGACAAAAAAATTGCCATGCATTAATTGAAAGAACTTTAAATTACAAGGTCAGTCGCGGGCCGCACTTTGGGCAGCCCTGATCTAAGCAGTTGTTATCAGCTAAATGAAAGTTGGTAAAAATTGCCTCAAATTTGTCTTTTCTCATAGCATTGGTAACAAGGTCGTGGTGCGTGTCGCTAGCATTTTCCCAGTAAAGTCTTCGTCTTGCTGGAGCAAGGTATCCAGATAAAAATAACGTGCCAATAAAACATTTTATTTCATGCTTATCAACAGTCAAGTTTCGATTTTTTTGGGAAGCATACCGATTGGTCTCATCTACGATTAAATTCAAAACTTCATCATCAAAAAATAGTTCAAAATATCCTTTGGGGGTCAAGTTTTTGTTTCGTAATTCTTCAATTTTGGCATCATCTGACGTCCACTCTGGCAACTCACTTTTCAGATCTGTTTTGACCCAGTCTCGTTTTGGCTTGTCAGTTTGCTTCTTTCGTTTGTTTGGTGGCCCCTCTGGCTCATCAATATTTTCGACATTTTTACAACTGCTATCATCAATTAGAGCTGGAGCTAAAAGCATGCTTCCTGGTAAATTGTTAATCGTTCCTGCTCCATCTTCATCTCCTGAGTCTTCGTCTGTAATATAACCTGTGGCATTTGTTGGTGGAAGTACAGTTACCGAAAATTGGTCATCTTCATTGCGGTAGGGCAAAGCATTTTCCTCTGCTAAATCTAATGTTCTACTCAATGATGTAGGGGTTTTATTTCTACAATTACCATAAAAACGTGAAGATTTCATCTAGAAAAAATATGTACAGTGTTACCTTTTGGTCACCTACATTTGTACTCGAAATATCGAAAACAATCACGCACCATAACTTATTTTTTATAAACAAAATTCTGCCTTTGTCTACGGCTTTTCTGACTAAAGTTTTTCTGATCAAACAAGTTTTGTCACAAATTTCTAACACTCATTGCGAAAAACGTAAACTATAAATGAAAACAAGAAGACCGGATTTGATATAAAGAGATTTATATTATATAGAAGAGCTGATTAGCGAGTAGGCGTTAATGATCAGGGTTAGATTGATGGCTTCTATGGCGGAAAGATGAAAAGCGGTGTTATCTTTGGCAATACTGATAAACTTTTTGATGCTGAGCGCAGGTGGGATTTAAAAGAAAAAGGAGTTCAATAGCAGAATCAGATGAAAGGATTTGATTAGAAGACTTGAACCTGTTAACTGCGGAATTTTTTTTTTGTTATTCGCATCCTATTGCGGAATTAATTTCAAGAAAAAATGCCTTTTTTGGAAAAGTAACTTTAGACCATTTCAAATCCTGTTATACTGTTCCTATGCTGATTTATATGCAAATACACTGTGTTATATCTTTGAAAAACAGTAACAAAGACGTAAATTACTCAATTTAATATCTTTTATTCACATTTTCAACATTTCAGAATTTTTTGAAAATGTTACTTCGTTTGATAGTTCAGAACCGTGTGGTAGATCTGGAAGCAAGGTACAATACACAAAGCTTTGTCACATTCAACGCAGTGATGGCTTGTTTCTTTTCTAACACCTCTAGCTGTACAAACATGGCATTTTCTCTTTGGATACTCCTTCTTTGGAGTGGGAGGGATGCGAGTCATGAAATGGCGGGCAGTAAGACGAAGTGGAGTGTCACCCAATGAAGGACGACCCTTTCTCTTTTGAACCTTTTCCTTGTTGTATTTCTCTATCAATTTCTCAACTAGATTCAAGATGAAGGGTAGTCTTGCATTTACACCCCCACTCTTCTGATACAAGATATGAGCATTTAGCACAACCATATCAAGGATATACCTGAATTGCTTTTGGTCATATTTTTTCAGTCGCTTTCTAGAACTTGGGTATGCTGACAAGAAGGCATCACTGAGATCCACCCCGCCCATGGTGTCATTGTAATCGCAGCACACCTTAGGCTTCACCTTTGGTGCATTGGTTGATCCAACCTCTTTGGTGCTGGCGTCATGGATGGTGCTCAGCATGTGGACGTCCTTCTTGTCTTTCCATTTGAGCACCATCAGCCTTCCGCTGTACAAAGCTTTGATCTCACCCTTACGGAGCTTTTGGGTGGTGAGTGCCCTGGGAACCCCTTTTCTATTAGCTCTCAAAGTACCAACTGCATCGGTATTATTTTCACAAAGTATATCATACAGTTTTGGACTGCTAAAAAAATTGTCCATATTGATACAATATCCCTTGCCATAAAGGGGCTTGACAAGGGTGAGGACAACCTTGGTTCCCATGGATTCACTCTCAGGAATGTCTGGATCATAGGCAGTGTCCTTGCCAGTATAGATAAAAAAGTTCCAAATAATCCAGAACTTGATTCACAGATTTCAAATGACTTGATTCCAAACCTTGCCCTCTTGGATGGGATGTACTGTTTCCAAGAAAGGCGTCCTTTCCAGAGCAAAAGCGATTCATCCACGGCCATGTCCCTCTCAGGTTCGTATGTCTCCGAAAACTTTGTCTTCATGTGCTGAAGGATAGGCCACAGTTTGTACAGTTTTCTGAGAATGGGCCCATCCGGATCAAATGCATCGTTATCAGTGAAATGTAAAAATTTACTGAGCAGGATAAAGCGATCTTTGTCCATGACATCACGAAAAAAGGGGGTAGATAGCGTAGCCCTTTTTGAAAAATACTGTTCAAGTTCTGGTTTGTACACTACCCCCTGGAGGAGAAGTAGGGCAAAAAATATCCTAAGTTTATTCGCATCTGTCTCAGTCCACTCATGAGCCCTTGATCGACGTTTCAAATTGCCTCCCTTTTCACGCATAAACTGGGTTGCAAAACGATTGGTCTCTATCACAATCAAATCAATAATTTTGTCATCAAAGAATAGTTCGAAAAATTCAAAAGGGTTGGCAACATCATGAATGTTAGCTTTTAGTTGCGGATTACCAGTAAAGGGAAATCTATCCCTTGCCCAGCCTGTTACACTCCAGGATCTATCATCATCTTGATCGCTATTGTATCTTCTCCGAGCATGCAGTCGTCCCCTTATCAAGGGAATATCGTCACTACCACTTTCATCATCACTCGTACCATCACAACTCATTGGCATGGGAGCATCGTTGCTACCACTTCCATGACCACTCATATCATTATCGAAATCTGACTTACTGACATTGGTACGTACTTCACTTTCACTGTCAATTATTTCAGCATCACGCAAATACCCCTCCTCTTCAGAATCTGAGTCATCGTCGACTGAGAACAAATCATCATCTGAATCTAAAATCTGGTCAAAAACTTCCTTTTCAGTCAAGCGTTTTCTCTTAGCTGCAGCCATGTTTGACCATTCACTGTCAGCGCAGTCTATCGGTAAATGACCAAATTAAGAACGGCATTGTGATGTTACATTTACAGAACAATCTCATCTTATTGTGGACCGACTTCAATCAATCATCGATATGACCGAAGGTGACGTCTTGCAACTACAGGTCAAGGTAAATGCGGCAGACGATAAATAGGAATTCCCAGGGGGTTTCCCCGTACTTTTGTGCGTGTTATCAATGATAAATCTGAGGACGTCATATGGCGTTCTACGCAATAGAAGCCAGATAGGTTAGGACGCCATATGGCGTTCTACGCAGTTAACAGGTGAAAGCACGTATTTGCAAGTCTTATTTATCTATTTAAAAATTTAATTATCTATTTGATTGTTTTAGTAGATACAATAGCGTGGGATCGCTGCTGGAGATTATGGTTTCTAGTGCGTGAGAATAGCGACTTGCAAACTCTACTTGAACATACTCGCAGCGGCGCACATTTTGCTATCACGTGTGCCTAGCGACCTATATGTAGGACGCCAATGTTTCAAATAAAATTTCTCGGAAACTATAAGTTCAGAAAAATTTTAAGATTCACCATAAAACAGAAGAGTTACTAATAAATAAATACACTTGACAATTTTTTCAGTACTTCTTTGGAAATGCGTAGTTATTGGCTCAACTCTATATGCACTCCCAACATTTTCAAAAAAGCGAAATCAGACAATTTCAAAATGGCGTCACGTCTCACCTGATAAAGCAATTTTTAAAAATACTACTGTCATATGTGTCAAATTTGCTCATAAATGTAGTCCAACTTCAGCTATATTCAAAAATATAATATACGAAGAGCAATCCTAAATTAAGTAGGCGTCCTACATATAGGACGCCAGGCACAAATGGGTTAAAAATGATAAAGTCTTAACAAGGATTCTACGCCCCTATTAGGGCTTGCCGATGTGACTTGTTGTCAATATCGTGTGTGCGTGTCCTTAAATGAGACCCCCATGATGTAGGTATTGCTGTATCATATTGTATTGTGTTGCTTTTTTTTGCACCCAAAGGTAAACCTTTTTATTTAAGCAATTTTTGAGCAAAATTTTCTGTTTTACCTTATTGTGATGCTGGCGGCAGATCTCTCTTAAGAGATTGCTTTGAAAATTGCTACGTAGCAACTAGAAACCTCTATAATTTAAAATGATAAAGTTTTAGCAATGATCCTACACCCCTATTAGGGCTACCGATGGGACTTGTTGTCCGTGTCATGTGTGTCTCTTAACCCGTTAGAGTCCAATTTTTTTTTTTTTAGTTTTATATGATAAAAATGATCTTTTTAAATCAATATACAATACAAAATGTATAATAGAACTTTTATTGCAGTATTTTACAAAATATATGTATTTTAATTTTGGTCCTTTTTTTAGGACCATGGGCACTTGCACGACTCATATTCAATAAAATGTCAATTTTTTAATGAGAGTATATACTTCTAAAGGGTAATGAAAGAATGGCTAAATTTAAACTATTTCTTAATCCAAAAGAATTACAGAGCTATTACAAAAGTTTGAGGTGGAAAAATGCATAATTTTATTGATAAAATGCAACATAATATCACTTTGTATGCCACCTTCTAAAACACTCCCCAATATGAAGGCCAACATTACATTTCGCACATTGTTTTGAAACTTTTTTCTTGCAAAATGCACATTTTCGTTGTTTTCCTCCCTCTGTCCTATCTAGAATATGTCCATCTGTAGAAAATTTGATGTCTGGTAATACTTTAGAAGAAAATACCTTTGGTCGTCCACAGGTTTTTGGATCAGAATCTGAGGATAGCTGCAGATAAGCTCTTGTCACTGACCTCCTAAAATCAAGTAATTTCATATTGTTTCCATTTACAATACAATATATTATCCATGAATTAACCATAACGGTATCAAGAAAACTTGTAAATAAACTAAAATACCATTTCTTGGATCTGATGGAAATACGATACTTTTGTATAAGCCAATCTAAATGATCAACTCCTCCCATATATTTGTTATATTGGGATATCAGAAATGGCTGAGAAACAAATATTTCCTTGCCACTCTTGCTTGACCATCTTCTTGCATTTCCGACTGGATCGACAGATTGGTGGTTACTTCCAATAGTGAAAATACTGTTATCATGCCATTTCAGGAAAAAAAGTTCCTCATTTTCTTCATATCTGTAGTCATATGATCCACGATCTTTCTTTTGAAGAGATTTGTCAGTCTCCAGGGGGCATTTGGATGTTCTATTTGACCGAATTGTTCCTGTGATTCTGATTTTTAGGGATTTCATCTGAACAAAAAGACCAAAGCTTGAGAAAAAATTATCCACATAAACTTCATGATCTTGTGGATCCTCAAGGTGACTGACCATTGATAATACCACTCTTGACCCTAGACTGTCATTTTTCTTAGCAGAGGTTGTAGAATTCTTCTGCTTTCCTTGATATAGATCCATTTGATAACAATATCCACTAGTTCCACAACATAGCATCCACTGTTTGAACCCAAATCGTATAGGTTTACCTCTTATAAATTGCTTCAAGGAGCTTCTCCCATAATATCTTACAATCTGTTCATCAATAGAGAGTTCCTTAGAAAATATACCAAACTGCTTGAACTTCTGATTTAAAGCATCTGCTAAAGACCTAATTTTAAAACCTTTATCATCTTTGCTATTTTCTGCGTTTTCATTGTTTACAAAATGTAGATACCTTTTGATGCTTAGAAATCTGTTTCTTGGCATTGTTTTACGAATAATTTGAGTATCAAAATCCTCATCCAAACTCCAGTAATTTCGTTCACTAGGAAGTCTGTGGTACCCTGAGAAAAATAAAATGCCAAAAAAATTCCTCAAACAGTTTGTTGACAAACTAAAATCATGTACATTTTTTTGTGCAGAATACGTAACTGATTCTTTACATATTTCCTTTAGTAATTCATCATCAAGGAAGAGCTCAAACATATCAACTGGGGACTTTCCTAATAATTCATCTTTCATTGACTTCATTCTATCATTAGCCCCATTAGTAGTAGGTGAAACAAATTTAGAAAAACTGGGCTCTATTTTCTCCCAAGATAAATCAGGACTCTTCTTTCTTTTGCATTGTGGTTGAGTTGGCTCTTCATTATCATACCTATGAAGTTCAACAGATCCTGGCACATCTTGCAAGATGAAACTTTCATCTCTTTCTTCATCATCAAGAATTTCATCATCAAAGTCTTCTTCGTCAGTTAGTTCATTTACTGGTGGAGGGATTTCAACCATATCAATGAAGTTTTCATCATCATCAGGCTCATGTTCTTCTGCATAATTGATTGCATCACGAACTGAATAGAAGGATTTTACTGGATGATTGAAGGACATGGTGGAGCATCTGAAATTAGAAATGAAAAGAATTAGTCAATAAGGAATATGCAGTATAATTTATAGTACTTACATCATTCTCTATGAATATATATTTCATAATAAACAAGCTTCCCTAAGCAAGTAAGTTTTCTCTAATACAGTTATCATAGAAAACGGAAAAAATGTAGTCCATGTGCCCATGGTCCTATTTTAAGGACCAGACTTTAGAGTTTGCTATTTCTAAACTGATATGACTTTTGAAGATATATCTTACTTCTTGGAAAACTTACAACATTTATCTATCACATATGTAAATATAACTTTGATACAATAGACACATACCTGAAAAATGATGATTGGAAGATTGCTGAAATTGAGTTTATCCTTCACACTAAGTTATTATCACTTTACTGAAAATGGTGAAAGCAGTGTTGCCAACATCCAACAACAAGTAGTAGTAGTAGTTGAAAGACACTTCAATCTCTGTAATCAATTCAAAAAATAGCAGGAAAATACAGTGGTGTGTTAAATATTGCTCAATATGTTTGTGGTCCTAAAAAAAGGACCATGGGCTATAATGGGTTAAACAGGAGATCTTCTTGATAACTGCTACTTAGCAACTAGCAACCTCTATAATTTAAAATGGTATAAGTTGTATTATTATTTTATATTTTACAGTTTATACGCTGATTATAAAATCTACGATATTTTGAGGAAGCTCCCCGGTTACTAAAGCGAGCTAAAAGTTAAGTTTACAAGCCACATTGTCGAAAGAACAGTAATATCTGTTTATGATATCAATATACTCGACAAATGAAAAATGCCCGCTATATTCTATTGCTAGCTCCAAGTGGTTACGATCGATAGAGAGCGTCTTATAAGCGAGAAACAAAACAACAAAGCGAGTCCTGAAGGCGCCAAGCTTCCGTTGGAAGCAATGCTATTGAGAGATATATTCAAATTTACAAAGCGTTTCGTCCTTTTGGACTCATCAGAAGGGCTTGCCAAGGGCCAAGAGGTCCCCCCGATAGCATTAACGTTGACTTTTACAAAACAAACTAACTCAAAGCATGCTGTTTACTTTTGAACAAGGTTCGTTTTGACCTACTTCTGGCCGCTCAACTATGGACTAAAATTGATATCCCTACATAAAGTTGATCACACAAGCAGTAATTAGGCATAAAAGATCCTACAAAGATTACAAACTAAATGCGGTGCTTTAACTTTTTCAATACTGATTTTAAACAAAATTGTTAGAGACATATTTTTTCGTGTAAATATCACTTTATTATGATTAAATTCATGTTCAGCTTTTATTTTCTGTTTATTCTTTATAATTTTTGCTCACCGGAAGTGGGACATATTTATCCCAACAGTATTTACGGTTGGGATAAATATGTCCCAACAGTATCCCAAGTGTAAATCTGAAGAGTGACCCCAAATACAAGTTTTGCAGAAAAAATGTCATTTATTGTTGCAGGAAGTACAGAAAGTGTTGTTTGATTCACACAATTAGGTATGATATGACGTAAAGCAGTCCATGCACAAAGGGACGTTGCACTTTTGGCACATTATCTTGGTTCTTCTCTCCTTCTTCCTGGCTGCACATCGCACACAACGTCTTCTTTGTTGTTCCTTCACAGGAAAGTAGTCTCCTATATTGGGTTTTAGCTTTGCTGCATCCGAACGCCTTCCCACCTTTCTGGTTCTTTTCCGTGGCATCCCTGATCTTACGTAATCAATCAGACCTTCAGCTAATGATACAAGGTAGTTCAGGAAAGGAATTTTTTTACGCTGGGTTTCACAAAACACAACGAATGAGTTGTGTACTGCGACCATAAGCATCCTAAAGAATACTTTCCACCACCACTTTCGGCTTTTTCTATCAAGCTCGTACAGTGTAACCATTTGGTCATGAAGGTCTACCCCACCCATATACTTGTTGTAGTCCGCTATGGCTGCTGGACAGGGGACCTGGCGCACTACTCCAGTTTTGTCCTTCCTATTTACCAAGACTTCAGCAGGCTCGTGACAATTAGACATCGCAAGTACATCCTTTGTGTCTTTCCAGTGGCAGGCAAGCACTCCTTGACATGTCACCATTTCACTCTCTCCTCTCTCAAGCTTAGCTTCCAGACTCGGAGTGTGTTTTCTAGATTTCATGTAGGTACCGATTGCTGGATATGGCAAAGTGCTCATGAGCTTCACAGAGGTGAAAAATCGGTCAAAAACCAAAAGTACTTGTGGACTGGTGATCGTGCTGCACAGCTTTGTCACAACTCTTTCACCAAGCGTGCCCTGTTGAGTTGTGTCTTCCTTTCCACAATACACTCTTATGTCATATACATACCCTGTTTTCACGTCACATCTTGCCCAAAGCTTTATCCCACGTTTTACTGGCTTCATGGGCATATATTGCTTCAGACAAGATCGCCCCTTGAACTTTGTCATAGATTCATCTATAGACTGGTATGGAGAATCAGATCTTGCAGCAATACAAGTTTTTCGAATGCAATCCATCACCTTTTCAGCATAATATATTTTGGATGCATCCGCTGGTTGTTGTGGTTCATTGAAGTACAATTTTGAATACAGTACTTGAAAACGATCACGAGCAATAGCACTCTTTATTAGTGAATTTCCTAGCGATTTTGATGTTGACCAGTACAGGTTTATTGCAGGTAATCGGTTGTAGCTCATTACCAGATTACAGCCCAAAACAACCATTATTTCTGCAGGAGTGGTAGACTCAAGGCTTCTGAACCTTGGATTCTCCTGCCTCAAAATTTCCAATCTCATATTGGTATATTTAGCAATTTCTTCAAACAGGACCTTCGGAAATAATTCAAAAAACACATCTAAATCAGTAGATGATCGGTCAACATCAGCTAGAATAATAGGATCCGAAGGAGCAGGTACATTCATCCTAGGGCTGAAGTTGCTCAAGTTAGCAGACCACACAAAAATGTCTTGGTGATCGGTACTACTTGTAGACTCGCTTGTGCTTTCACCAGTCACGTTATCTATTCCATCTGCATTATCTCTACTAACACCAATATCCTCGTCCATTATCACAACATCCTCATCATTATTATCCTCTGAAGCAAATTCTAAGTCATCATTTTGGTCACGTGTTTGCATTACACTGTCATCACTGTCACTCTCGGATCCTGGAGGAAAATATTCATCATTTTCATCCGAGCAGCTTCCGTCTGAATCAGTCAAAATAGCAGGCACAGCATCATCAAGCAAAAGCTTTTTGTAAACACCACGTTGTCTATTGTTAGCCATAACTGAGTACTGTTGGGATAAAAAGAGCCCATTGTTAAATACTGTTGGGACTAATATGTCCCAAAACTATAGAAAAGAAAAACAAACGTCTATATTCATAGTTAATTCTAGAAAAAAAATATGCTAGCTAACTTTCACTAGTAGCAAAACAAAAATACACAATTTCAAGTGAAATTCTTCGTCGCATAAACATGAAAAGTTCACAAAAACACCTCAAAACTGACGGAAGGTTCCAACACGTGCTTCTAAATTCTGCTAATAGACTGTGCTCAGTGAAGCGTAACAGCGTGTGGCGGATGAATACATACTAAGCTACCATCAGCTGCCTTCTAAATACTGAATTGTCCCATCCCAACTTGATTTGAACGCAACACAGATACAGCAGTATTGTGAAGCTGGTTTCTTGGGATCAAAATTACCCAACAGTAGCGAAAGGGTTAAGGCATGGCTGGCAGCACGTGGTGCATGGCAGCAAAACTCGGCGCGCGAGTAGGCCAATTCCACAGACGGG
The DNA here is from genome assembly GCA_963675345.1 of Trididemnum clinides. Classification (NCBI taxonomy): domain Eukaryota; kingdom Metazoa; phylum Chordata; class Ascidiacea; order Aplousobranchia; family Didemnidae; genus Trididemnum; species Trididemnum clinides. Next base: position 30,373,341 of record OY776294.1, on the reverse strand, counting down.
AGTTCAAATCAAATGAACACAAAGCACACGACTTACGTGCTGTTTACTTTTGAACGATGTTCGTTTTGACGTACTTCTATCCGTTCAACTATGGACTAAAACTGATATCTTTATGTAAAGCTGATCACACAAGAAGTGATTAAGCATAAAAAGTTTTTCCAAAGGTTACAAACTAAATGCGGTGCTTTAAGGCATGGCTGGCAGCTCCTAGTGCATGGCAGCAAAACTCGGCGCGCAAGGAGGCCAGTTCCACAGACGCGAGTTCGAATCCCAGAGACGCGTTGCATTGACGCTGACGTTTAAGAATACAATGTACGAGTAACGTTAAAGGGCGCTTAGCTGATTTTGGCGGGTCCCAAATGACTGCACTGCGGCTTATATAATGCATGGCCGACAAGAGGTCAACCACTTTGCTTATTCCACTTCGAGCATAGCTGCCCATTCTGACAACTAACCCACCGCACAGGTAACAACTAGTGTGTTACATAGCGCGACCCGATCAGCGACGTAACTAGCGCCGGATAACACTTAACAATCACACGCAGAGATTCCCCCACACAGTTCTGTCATGTACATTTATGACTAACACTATATATATAACCTTTATTTTACTCAATCTCCAAACGGCTGCCGTTTCTGCCTTTGTGGCGTCATTAGCGGAGCACAGAGCGTTCTGGCATGTACTACCAACCGAGAGGTCAATATGTGCCAGAAAAATCGTTTCGTTTGTGGTACGTAACGACTTCTCCACACCGCATCGCAAAGAGCTCAAACTGCGCAAGCAGTGAGCAACGCATAGTTGCAGCGCGATACGATGCTGCCAGATAGAGAGCTCAATCTGCACTGCACCGAGGCCCAATACAGAGAGCATAATACTCAATCTTCGAACGGCTGCCGTTTCTGCCTTTGTGTTAACCTTTATTTTAGTAAGGCTCTAGTAAACTAAAACACAGCACATCTAAATCGAAATGAAATAAAGTAAATTGTTAATAATCCTTGACTTATTTGACCGACTTTCGAACAGAATGCTTCTACCCCTTCAACTCCATTACTTTACAATAGACAGTTAAAATTACGCAACATGCAAGCACTTAATTACACAAAACACCTCTAAGCAATTTACATGAACGATCTGGTACAGCAAAATTACGCAATTGAATTGGAGTGATTCTGAGTTCAAGTCCTGGGTTCAATTCTTAGAAGCGTTAAACATATAATATATAACAAGTTCTTCGACAGGGTTTGCGCGATCACAGTGCTCGAGCTACTAACAGAGTCCCCGCACTACAGGAGCACCACCGGAACGGGCATTTTACCAAACAATGAATTTGTTAACATGAATGGTTCCAATGCTCTGGGCCTGAGTATTAACCCTTTCGCTGTCCCGTGCATCACATATGATACACAGGGCATACTGCTTTGACGTCCGTGCATCACATGTGATGCACAAAAGCTATGTATTTTAACTACACAGAAACATCTTCGAACTTGTCGTAGAGGTGAATTTTATTGCTCAGAACGTCTCAAGTATGTGCACTTTACCATATTTACATACACTGCACAAAACTCATGCTCCACATTGGCACACACAATCATAAGAAAAAGAACATACAAACGAATTTTTTATATTAAAAATATCAGACCAACATCAAATTTATGAAATAATGCATGCCCACAAAAGGGTCCACATCAATGCTTTTCATGTAAATCATTGCAAGCAGAAGGGCTTCTTGCACTCCATGCATTTCGGAAGATCATTAACATATATCAAAAACAATAATGGACCAAGAATTGACCCTTGTGGGACGCCTAAGTTAATCAATGCAGGAGCTGATAATTTCCCATTGATTTTAGTTTGTAAAGATCGATTACTTAAATAACTTTTAAGCCATTCATAGGGTAGTCCTCTAAATCCATAGTGATGTAATTTGTGAAGTAAGATGTTATGATCAATCGTGTCAAAAGCCTTTGACAGATCCAAGAAAACACCCAGTGTATATTTTTTTTCTTCAAATGCTTTTACAACATGTTCTACCATAACTGTGAGAGCATTGCTTGTGGAATGTTTTTTTCTAAAGCCGAATTGATATTGATGGAAAAAATGTACTTGGCTCAAAAATGAACAAAGCCTTTTGTAGAAAATTCTTCCCAAAATTTTAGCCATAACAGGTAGTAAACTGACTGATTGGTCGATAATTGTTTACATCAGATTTGGATCCTTTTTTGTGCACTGGGATTATTTTGGCCTTTTTGAACTCATTAATAAATTTACCTTGTCCCAATGAAAGATTAAAAATGTGACATAGTATTAACAATATATTATCTGGTAATAATTTAAGAATTGATATTTGAATTTCATCTAAACCACAACTGTTTTTTGATTAGATGCCAGATAAAATATTCTTATTCTTAATTTTCGAGACACAAGTGGGGTTTACACACATACAGTGCAGGTATGACGAACCAAGATAATCATCAAATTTAGCACCAGCGTGGTTCATGTCTTTTTTTAGGTTACCACCAATCATTGTAAAGTATTTCGAGGGTCAAGTCACAGAATGAGCCAAGTCAGTCTATAGTAGTTTTGAGAAAATCGACTTTTTAACTTAAAAATGAAATGTAAATTTCAATGAACAGAGTAGAAATCTGTTCATCCTATGAAGAATGAATGTCAATAAGACTCATCTTTTTGTATAGGTGTATATGGTGGAATGGTTAGAATAATGAAGTAATACGGTAGAAAGTGACTTGGCTCATTCTCTCAAAAACTTATTTTGCTTTTCGATTACATGATTTTATCATAAAAAATTGAAACAGGCTGAAAGTTTCACATTTATTAACAGAAAACACCGCCGCACACAAAATCGAAATTAATAGCCTTTTGCTTTCTGCAAGAATCTGTCACAGCAAACCAGAATGGTTATGTCAAATGAGAGCAAAATAATGCCGTGATTTACATTTTTAGAATACAGTAATAGTCTTGTATCGTTTCCGGATTTAAACAAAAAGTCACAAAAAATGAACAGGCTGATGTTTTATTGCAGTTTCTATTCAACAGGTAAGTTGTTGTGTCATTCATGGATGTCATCAGGTATGACTCCAGTTTGGCAAAGCTGCACAAGGTCCTTTTTTTGGCTGCTGTGATTCCTAGCTGCTTTTTGTACAACTGGACAAGAGCTGCTGGTTTGGATATGCGTCCTTGCTGCACTTTTGTAACAACTTTGCGATATTCCCCCATAGGTTCGTACGAATACAGAAACGAAAATGGCGAGTCTTTTTCGAATCTTATGCTGTGGATTTCCATCCAGTTGACAGTTGCACCATCTGTATCTTTGTTTCTGTTAACAATCAGATCATTCTTTACTTTTTCCAGATTGAAAAAACTAGAAAAATCTAGCTGGTATACAACGTATGGCTTATGACGACGAGCCAAATGTATAATGTTATACCATTTTCTTTGAGAGTACACGCGGACATTCTTTTTGGCAAGCTCTATGGCTGCATGCATGGAGTCACACTCCATTTGAGTGTGTCCTGTTTCGAGAAGGTTCAAAGATATTTCTTCAAGAGGCAGTGACTGCACACTGTGCATGAGTACACTGGCAACATATTGGTTCCTATTTTGCCCACCACAAGAATCTGAGTGGAAGGACACTCTTTTGACACTATCCGGCAAAGAGGAGAGGTAGTTTTAATCTTTAGTTTAAAATAGATGTTACTACAACTTTTGGATAACTGCAATAAGCAAATTTCTACACCACACTCACCCGAACAATACCAGTTTTTCAGTTTTCTCTGTATCCTTTCAGTATTTGCGATGTCTTTTCAGTTCTTCTCTATGTCTTTTAACCTTTAACAAGTCGAAATATTTTTCTCACACTAAAAGTTGAAATGGATCATTTTGACCCATAGCTTTCTATCTTAACCCTGCATCAAATAGCATTCGTTAAAACAGCAATATTGTATTGAAGAGAAAGTTTTTATGAAATACACAAGAAAAAAAAATACTTATCATGACAATTTTCATGATAGTTTATGGTATGACGTACTTTACTCAATGCAGTTCTTGCAAGTTGGTGGTCCCATGTGTTGCTTGCAGACTGGCTTTGAACATTGGGAGCAGTAGGTGTTTGTCTTTCTGTCTTTGCAGAATGCACATCGAACCCTTCGTGCACGTTTAGGAGCACTTTCCTCAGAACAATCAGGCTCAGTGATCATCGCAACATTGATTCCCAAGCTCACTGCACAGGTCGCAATAGTGTTTTGCAAACCCCTCTATATTCCAGTTCTGTTTTGAAAGCGTATTTCAAGTTGTTTTCGCAAAAGCTCTTTTCCAAGGGATCTCAAAAATTCTCGCCGTAATCGTAGGCCATTTGTTTCGTTATTCCAAACGTATATCACCAACGAATTCAAGCAAACTTTGTTGATGAGAGAATAGAATAAAGACATCAGCGAGCGGTTTGTGCGTCTGGAGCAAGATGTAGCTGCGCATTTTTTGTCTGCGGTGTCCACACCACCTTTAGTGGAATTGTAAAATGTCACAACTGAAGGCTTTTGCTTGTCTCCAGTCGTTTCGTCGATGCTTGCATCCGAATGCATTGTGGATAGCATAATAACTGCCCTTTTTGTTTCAGTACATAGGAAGCTATCATCATATCTTTTCGGAATCCAAATTTCGAGGTGAAGACTTCCCGATCTTTCTGCGGTCTCATTTCTGGTGGAATATCCGGTTTGTTTTTCTTCATTGTTCCAACTAGAGTTATTTTATTTTTCAAGAGATCTTCAGCCAGTGGGACACTTGTGTACCAATTGTCTGTTGTCAAGTTGCAGCCGGTACCAAAGATGGGTGCAGTCAGACGCGTTGTGATGTCATGCGGTTTATTTGAAAGCTGGAAGGGACCATCTGGTTGTTTTCCAGCATACACTTCCATGTTGCATGTGTAATTCGTATTGGCGTCACATAAACACTGTAGCTTTAAACCATATTTAGCTGGTTTCTTTGGCATGTATTGAACAAATCCACATCTGCCTCTAAAGCAGGGGTGTCAAACTCATTTCTGTTTGGGGGCCGTATGACATAAAAATTTATACAAGGTGGGCCGCTGACATAAAAACATAAAACACTGGTACATTTACTGGTATTATTAAGACAGAATTGCTATATGCTTCCATTGTGATAAAACTATACAAAAACTACAAAACATTTAAAGTTAAAGTTACCAGATTAGCTTTTGCAACAAGTACAATTAGGAGGTTTTCTTTTGAAAAATTACAATAAAAATTGACAGTCACTACTATGGAAAGTTCTAAGTTTAACTTGTGTAAAAGGAGTAACACGATCTTAGTTTGACCCAGACACTTGGCACCTTTTTTCTTTGACAAGTGTATCAATGTTAGGTGATAGTTCTTGTGAAGCAGCCACTTTAAGAATGTCATTTAGATTCTTGTTTGTCAGCCTTGAACGAAGCTTATTTTTGTTGATGGCCATCACTGAAAACAATTGCTCACACAGGTAAGTAGTTCCAAACATGCACAAAATTTTGGCAGCTAGGTCTCTCAGTTTAGGGTACCCAGGAAAAAGGTACTTATAGATATCCAGGCCAACAATGGTAAACTTTTCTTTTAAATTTGAGTCACACTGCAAATCAATTATTTCCATTTGCAATTCTGTTGGTACATCAGAAGATGACACAGTAAATGGGCTGCAAAAAATTTTGAACTCTTGCTCCAGTTCAGAAAACACTTGAAAGCGACGCTCAAATTCCTGAAGCAAACTGGAAATGCTTTCTTTGTACCGGCCCAATTCAGTAACCGTTCCTCTGTTGTACAACTCTTTCAGAAATGGGAAATGAACAGGACTATTCTTTGAAAACTGCATTTCCCACAACACAAGTTTAGACTTGAATGCCCTTATGTTGTCATAGTACTGTGTGACAACCTTATTACGACCTTGCAACATTTTATTGAGGCAATTTAAGTGGTCAGTTATGTCCACCATAAATGCAAGGTCTTGCAGCCATTCCGGGGACTGTAGCTGTTCCACAGGCTTCCCTTTCATGTCCATGAAGTCAGCAATCTCCTTTCTTAGTTCAAAAAAACGTTTCAGCACAACTCCACGACTTAGCCATCTTACCTCAGTGTGGTATGGTAAACCATGACTGATATCACTATCATTAAGAAGTTGATCGAACTGACGATGGTTAAGACCTCTTTCTCGAATAAAGTTAACCGTGTTAAAAACAACTTCCATAACATGCTTCATTTTTAGTGTCTTGCAGCATAATGCCTCTTGGTGGATGATGCAATGAAAAGTATGAAAGTCATGACCTCCATTTGCAGCATTTACCTTTTCTTTTAACTTAGCAACCACACCAGCCCTTTTCCCAGTCATGGAAGGAGCACCATCTGTGGCAATGCTGACAGCACGAGCCCAGTCAACTCCAATGTTGTCCAGTGCACCAACCAAAGAACTGAAGATGTTTTCACCCGTTGTTGTGCCAGTCATTGGTACTAATTTAATAAATTCTTCAGTAACTGTTAAACTAGCATCAACACCACAGATGAAAACAGCAAGCTGGGCAATATCAGTCACGTCGGTACTCTCATCAATAGCAATTGAAAATGCCACAAATGAAGCAACTTTTTCTTTCAATTGGTTATCTACATTGGCAGATAGATCTGAAATACGGTCAGCAATAGTGTTCCTTGTCAAGCTAATGTTGGCAAAAGCCTGACGTTTTTCTGGGCACACAACTTGTGCAGCTTTTAACATACAGTTTTTCACAAATTCTCCGTCAGAAAACGGCTTGGATGCCACTGCAATTTCTTTAGCAATAAGATAGCTGGCTTTCACTGCAGCGTCACTAACTTCCTTGGTATGAGTGAAGACTGACTGTTGTTTTTTTAGTCCAGACAACAGTTCCTTCACTTTATCTGTCCTAGATTTACCTTGAATGCTTTTGAATTTCCCGCTGTGTTGAGTTTCATAGTGCCGGCAAACATTGTATTCTTTCAACACAGAAACTTGTTGCTGGCATACTAAGCCAGAAGTTGATGGCCAGAATTACCAGGCTGCAAACGTGAAAAGTAAGAGCAAGTAAATAAACGAGATAACAGAGAATTTAATCAGCAGCTTCTCATCAAAGTAAAAAACACTAAAATATTGTCGATTTTAGGAATTTTGATTGATAATTCGTACACTTGGGTTCTATTCCCGAGAGGTTACACTAAAAGAATAGCGGCCACATTAAAAAAAAGAAGTAGCCGTGAAACTTGTCTGCACAACTGTTTCCACAGGTTACATGCGATCTTAAAAAAATACAATTTTCATAAACATTGAACAAGCAAGCAAGGGTATTCATATGTCAATATGTTAACAATCACTAGTACATCAAAGCAATAAAGAAATTAAAAATTTGAAAACACTGCATTAGCATTTTGACTCTGTTTTACAATTAGCATTTGCAAAGCACAAAAACTATTTAGACCTTTGCCTTTTTTTGAAGCCAGTAATGACATTCTTTTCAATGGAATCATTTATACGTTTTTGTTAGTTGTTATAATAAATGTTTTAGTCATTCTAATAGCCAGTTTTAAGGCTACTTCCTCATGAATCTCTCAGGAAAAATTGTGCTGAGGAAGGCATTTTAACAATGCGCTGGAACCAGCATTGTGTATGTTAACATTGTCCTGTCGAGTCATAAAGTCATCAAAATGATCCAACAAAGCAAAAGCAGAACATCCAAAATCAGCCAAGGAGGATGGAACAGTCAGATTTCCTCTAGAAAGGTGGTTATAATATGAAATGGTAGAGGAATTTTTCACCATAAATGATATTCATAATGCACACTTTAGTCTATTTAACAGTTTTTTTGCTATGTAACCAGAAATTGTTACTGCAACTTTTTCACTATCTTTACATAAAGCAATGTTGTCCGTGACAACCTCATCAAATATCTTTAAAAAAGATTCATGAAATTTCTTCATTTTAGAGGAATTGTGAGCATCTTCCAAAATCTTTTCTAATACGCCATCCCCTCCTTTTAACAGTGATTTGCATAAAAGAGTTTTTTTGCTGTTTAATACCTCTCTTTGGTTTACCAGAAAATTTCCGTCGCTCATTTGGCGATATTGCAAAAATCTTTTCTCAAGTGGGTCACTTAACGAAATCGTGACCTTCTTGAAGCAGGTCTGTCACTAAGCGTGCTTGTGCTTGCAGGGTCAGCACCGTAGTTTGAAACGTTTGCTGTGATAAGTACAGTCCACTTCTGGCTTTACTCCAGCTGGAAAACCGGTCAGCAAGTGATTGTAAAAACTCCACTTTTCCATCATCTTTTACAATTGCACTGGCCAGCGGATTAGCAGAAAATCTTGGTCGGTAGGCAAGTTTCCCAAGGCAAATTTCGTCAGCTACTAATGAAGCTAAGTCTGCATTGTGTTCTATGAGGAAAATTAAAAGCTCCTCTTGCAGTTCAAACACACGTTCTACAATTTTTTCTCGCGACAGCCATTGAACTAATGTGTGTAGCAAAAGACTATAATGTTCCGAACCTAGTTCATAAAGTTTCAAAAACATTCGAGACTGGAGTGGGCGAGCTTTGATGGAGTTTACAATTTTGACACATCAAGACAAGACGTCACACAATGATTGTCTCAAATGTTTCGCAGCAAGCACTTCATGATGAATCATGCAGTGCGTTTGTATAATGTTTGGTACTTTTTCTCTTATACGAGCTACAGCTTCCGACTTCTTGCCAGTCATTGAAGCTGCACCGTCCATACATATATCCACACATTGATCCCATGACAGTTCTGATTGTGAAAAAAATCACAAAGGACGTTGAAAACATCTAAACCGGTTGTTCTGCATTGCATTTCATAACAAAACATGAAATCTTCTATCATTTCTCCACCCCAGCAATACTGTACATAAACCAACAGTTGTGCTTGGCCGGCAATGTCCGTACTTTCATCCAGTTGGATTGCAAAATAAGGTTGCTTCAGTCTTTCAAGCAACTGTGCTTTTATGTCATTTGAAATCTCATCTATCCTTCTAAAAACTGTGTTGTTCGACAAAGGAATTTCTTTAAGCTTGGTTGCGCTTTTGCCATCTAAAACTACTTTGCACATGTCAATTGCTGCTGGAACAATTAAATTCTCGGCAATTGTGTGAGGTTTCTTGGCTCTAGCCACTCTTAACGCCACTAAATAAGATGCTTTCATCAATTTTTCATTTGACACCAAAGATTTTGAAAACGCTTTTTTCTGCTTCAAATATTCTTTCTTTTTTCCTTCAAAAAAACTCGAGGGCTTTTCAGTTAACTCAGGGTGTTGAGTCATCAAATGCCTCTTTAACTTAGCTGGTTTCATACTTTCATTTGACAATGTTTTGTTACATAATATACATTGAGGCTTAGTAATATCAGTGGGACAGTCAATAAAGCCTAGCTTGATGTACTCCTCATCATATGTTCGTACTTTTTGTCTTTTAACCTTTTGAGAAAAACATGCTGAGCTTTACATTCTGAATCCTTCGCCTTTTTCTTTTGTACCAAAAATTTATCCATAGGTTTTAAGCGAGGCCAACCTCTACAACACTAAAATTTAAAGTTAAGCTACCAGTACTGGTACCTCAGAACTAATTCAACTAATATTATTAAATTATTTAAATTTTAAACAAGCCTTCAACATAATCAGGTAAATTCTCTGAAAACTTCACTTTGTTTCACGCCTCTTCCTCATAACAAACTCTACATTTATTTATTGTTGCTTCGCTAACTTTTGCACGGGTAAAACTGCTGGAATAATCTTTAAAGCTAACATTTCCGACTGGAAATAAGTTATTCAACAATTAATGTTATGTCACAAACGCTAAATGCGATGCAATTGTTAAAGTGACACAACAATTTACTATTGCAAAAACATACAAATTTATTTTGGTTAAAGCACTGCGGCAATTATCTGTGACAATAATAGATAGACGTACTAATGTTTGATCCTTTCTGTTATAATGTCCCATACCCCTGGGGGTCTGCAGAGCCCAGTTTGGGAAACCCTGACTTAGGGCATCCATACTCCCCATTAAACTGATGGCAGTTTCAAATCGCTGCTTGAGCAACAGCATCACAGGTGCACATTAGAAGTAAAACATGGCTTTTTCTTATTTTCCTATCAACATCAGACCATTGAAAATAGTCAGATGCGTGGTTCTTAACTTCATCCAAGACTGCTTTTAAATAAGTTTTCCTGCATGGTTTGTTTTTACCAAACCATAAACCTAACAACATCATGTTGCTGTTTCTACTTTTATATTGAAGCGTATTTATCGTTACAAAAAACGGCCAATAAGAGTGGGAAGAGCTCTTAACACGTTCAGGGCTAACCTAGTCACGCATAAAGCGATCGTCAGGGCGGCGCGTTTTTTCTTTTTTCGTCATTTGTACTGTCTGCGCAAATACTATCAGCAAATAACTTTTTTAAAACATGTGTAGAGAGAAGAGTAGACTATGTTTGAAAAGAAACAATAAAACAAACTTTTTTATGATAAAATTTTATTCTCAAAGAAAGCACAATCGCAATGTTTTCTTAAAATGGTATTCAGCATAGCATGGCACTCAGCATAATGCTACTTTGCATTTTTTGCAAAAACGAATATCTCTACGTCTGCCTTTTTTAGAGCACAACTTGCACTTCCTCTGTGGCTTTTGCTTTTTTGCTGTTGGAGGCAATTCTTCCAAAATATGAGATTTGAAGCCACCACAAAGTCGGTTTGAAGCATCGACTCTTGCTGATGAGCGTGGTGGCGGTGCATCATCATTTTCATCATCACTAACATCTTGGAATGTTTGGCATAATCGTAAAATAAGTGCCAATTGAAAATCATGCAAAGTCATACTGTGACTTCCAGTCTTTGCTTTGTACAACATGAGAGCATTTGTTACACAGAGCTCCATTACGTAAAAAAAACTTTTTTGGTCCATTTCTGAGTTTCTAGTACAAGGATAGTACGATATCATTTGGTCTACATCAGTGGTTCCCAACTCACCTAAACCCACGACGCACTTATCTCGCAAAAAAAAAAATCAAACGACGCACAGCTTCACAAAAGTTTTGCACATTTTTATTTAGTTGAATTTAATGCGACACATTAGCTCTTTTGTTTCGGCAAAGCGCCTCAAATCGTGGTGCAATGTTTGAAACTGCAACACGCATTTTCCATTCAACATCCAATTTTGAGCAATATTTTGTTTTTAAAACTGCCACAGCAGAAAAACCAGCCTTGCACATGTAAGAAGTAGCAAAAGGAATCAAAACACGGAGAGCTGCTTTCGAAATAACGGGGGACACTTATGATTGCTACATGTATTGAAAAATAGCACTAAATTAAAAAGCATAAAAAAATCTAATCAATTATAATCCATTGCCGTTGGTATGATAGGCATGAAAGCAGTCTCTTCCCTTCACAAAACACAAGTACACATTGCACACACTGCATTTAGTGTTTGTTCTGTTGTAACGTTTTTTACTGGTGCAAAGTTTGCACCTTTTCCTCTCATCAGTCTTTTCTATAGCGTGATTTCCAAGAGTATTCCCACTTGCTAGCAATCTTTTTTGTTGCGTCATTATCAAACTTGATGGAATTGCTCTTTTTCTGCAGTTGAAATTGCCAATCAAAGACCGAGCAACAGTTCTTCGAAATGTTTTGGAGTCAATTGCTTGTGTGTCATCTGATGAGGATGCCAGTTTTGAGTAAATGATATGAGAGTTGACAATAGCAATATCAAACATGTCAAAAACAACTCTCAAGTAATATTTAAACTTAGAACGATGTTTGAATTGATATGTGACTTTTTTTTGATCCATGAGATCAACACCACCCATATAAGGATTATATTGTTTCACAACGTTTGGACAACAAACCTTTTCGTGTTCCTTGTATCCTTTTTTCCTTTGCTTGACTTCATGAAGAGGAGAAGCAGACAAAAAATTTGACAGCATATGTACAGGTTTGTTGTCCATCCATTTAACATAGGTGATGCCACTTGCCTCATAACTTGCAACTTCTTCTCTTTTCATGTCTTTGTCAGCTGTAACATCCTTTTTGCAGCAAGATCATTTGCAATGATGGTGAATTGAAAAAGTTGTCCACATAAACTTGACAACCAATGTGCTCAATTTTTCGGTCAACTTTAACACCACTGCTTCTCCAAGACCATGTTCAACCATGCCAGTTTTTTTTCCTAAATAAAGATCACACTCATGAAGATATCCAGGTTTGGAGTCACACCTACACCACAGTTGGAAGCCCCACTGAATGGGTTTTCCTTTCACTTATTGATGCAGAATACTGTGGCCCTTAAATTTGATCATATGTTTGTCGATTGCTTGATGTTCCATAGTTGATTGAGTTGCCAGGAAACTTTTATTACAATGGTCAAGAACAGGTCGAACTTTAAATGCTCTATCATGATCTGGATCATTATGTGGTTTCATGAAATCATTGTTGTTAAAATGGACAAAGGATCTTAGTTCTTCAAATCGTTTGCGTGGCATTATATTGGCGATGTATGAAATGGCAAGGTCAGGATCGCTTGACCAATAGTCTCGTAAACTTGGAAGATAGTGATAGCCCATCACTAAATGCATCCCAAACAAAGCTTTCATTTTGTCAGCAGTTGTAGTAAAGCAATGACCTTTTTGTTGACTGTATAATAAAGTTTGTGGGATTACTATTTCTTCCAAGAATTCTTCAAATCTTGAGACATTGTTGGAGATTTCATATGGCGTTGGGTTATCACTAACTTCTATCAGCATCTTACCAAATTCAAATTCATGAGTAGCTTCAGTATTGGGTAATAAAGGCTGAGCAGGATTTTGTGCACTAGGGCATTTTTTCCACTTCAAAGTTACTGGACTAAAATTGCTTTGAAGTTGAGGATGATTGATTGTGCTGGCTGGTTGACCTTCTGCACTGGTGAGCTTTGATGCCTGCTGGTGAGATGTACCAGGATGTTCAATAATGACTTCAACTGGACTATCAGCAGGACTACCTTTGTTTTTTTCAAGTTGTTCTATATCACTTTCTAAAAGTGTAATGTCTTCACCATCTGCTATCAATGCATCTTCAGTATCACTATTGTCACAAAAACAATACTTGATGAATTTCAATATCATTTAGTTGAAAAACTCTATTTTTAGCACTGGGTAACATTTTGTCTAAAACAATTTGAGGTGATTCAAATAAATTTTTTTCACTAAGTCAATGATATTTTGAGTCTTAACTTTATACCAGTATAAATAACTAAAAACCACGTTTTAGTTTATACTTTATGTTTAAGGTGACCATCTGTGAGTTATATAATGGCTATTTACTTATAATAGACAGACTTGAGATACAAAAGGATTTTTTACCTTGAGAGCCAATGGCACACATGCGTGCCATCAAAAAAAACAAAATTATCGATAACTCTTTATCATCAAATTGAACTAAATATGATGTAGTAATATCAATAGAGTATTAAAGAATCAAATATTATCAAAAAATAATTTTTTAAATCTTTTTCTAAACCACTTTGCAACGGGTTAAAAATCTTCCTTAAAAGTCACAACTTCACCTAAATGTTAACAAGAAAAAGTTTACAAATAAAGTTAACACATTGACTGCGGCCGCTTTTTCTCGCTGTGCGCTAAAGCGCTTGTTTTTGTCTCGCTCTACTAGACCGAGTAACAGAAATGCGATTGATTTATTATGTGGTAAAAGTAAGCGTAGTTCAAACAATTTATAGCGCATATCATGTTAAAAATGACTTTATTGAATAGAAAAGATTATCACTCAGTAATAATTATAAGAATTATTTTAACAATATTTATTTAGTTACATTTACATTGCGGCAATTTTTTGCTTTACATTTCTAGCGTAGGCCTATTATAATTATTATCGAATGACGCTCTCTGAGCAAAGTGAAAATTTGTATAAATTTAAATAATTAAATTCATTTGCTTGTCATTTGTTCAAATTTACACGTGACTGTGAAAAATTTCAAAGCAAGGTACTGCACAAAGTGCAGGTTTTGAACTGCAGGTTTTACACAAGTAGCGTGTTTCCTTGCGTTGACCCTTTCGATTACATACCACGCATTTTCTTGTGGGGTTTTGCTTTGAAGCTGTTGGGGAAATGTAGTCTAAATAGTGTTGACCAGACAATCGAGCAAGATCAGAGGTTTTGTGGTGAAAAAAAGCTTTAGACGTTTGTAAAACTGGGAGTTTTTCTTCTCGCGTTGTGTCTGAGCTTATCAATGACGCGATGACAGATTTTCGAAATTCCAATTGTTTTTTCGAGCCACCAAGTTTTTTGTACAAAATATAAGCATTCACCATTGCCATGTCAAGATGCTGTAAAACGACTTTTCGATACCACTTCAGGGTTTTGCGTAGTGGACTATAATATGACATCAGTTGGTCCATACGATCCACGCCACACATGTACTTGTTATAAGCAATAACTGCATCGAGTTTTTTCTTTATTTCCCCTTGCCTTGTTGGCTTGTTGATTGCAACCATTCTTCCTGAGTGACACGTTGTCAGCATTAGTACATCTCTCTTGTCATTGCACTTTTCAACGACAATGCGGCCCTTCTGTTTAGCAATATATTGTCCTTTCTTCAACTTTTTGGTAACAACTGTTTTAGGCAAGTGTTTCCTGTTCTTTCTCAAAGTTCCACACAGCAATGTTTTTTGTGAAAGCAGCTGTTCAGATAAAGAAACGCTGGTATAAAAATTGTCTACATAAAGAACATGACCACGGCCAAGCAGCTTTTCCATTAATTTCAGTACGACTGTTTCAGCATGTCCAAATCCTGACATTGGGTCCATTTTTCCACAATACACTAACACATTCCAAACATATCCACTAGGTTCACATAGCATATATAACTTCACTCCATACTTGTGTCGTTTTCCTGGAATATATTGCCGAAAAATTAATCTTCCTCTCCATAATACCATTGATTCATCAATCGATATTTCTCGGTCAGGGGTGTACAAGGTTTGAAAGCGTTCAAGTAGAGCATTACAAATATCTCTCAGTTTGAAAAGTTGATCTCCTTCTGTTGCCGAATCATTGTTGCAAAAATGCCAACAACGCAAAAGCAATTCAAACCTATCTCTTGGCATCGTCTTATTGAAGAATGGAGTCGCCATTACTGGATTAGTGGACCAGTATTCTGCCAAGTGTGATTTTTTTATTAACCCCATTGCAAATAAAAGTCCGATAAATTTACTAATTTCTGTTGCAGTAGTGGCAACCCAACGCTTTAGCCTACTCTTTTCTTTTACCTCCGACTGTGCCAGCAACTGTTCAGCACATCTATTTGTTTCAATAACCATCATTTTCAAAGTACTTTTGGTGACAAACAATTTAAAAAATTCTAGGAATCTTTAGTGAGGAATCTTTAGTGAGAGTAACATCCTGACTTATGCCACTTCGTCCAGTAAACTGTACATTTGAGGAAGGTGAATACGTCTCCTCAATAGAAATCCATTCTGCTTCATCATCATCACTTTCCAGAGGGTTTTCCTCTACTGGAGATGGAGAATTAGCAACGTTGCATACTCCAGAAGTTGATGGTTCATCAATTAGCATATAATCCATTTCTGAACCGGTTTCATCTTGAGATGAATCTATGTCACTCAAATGAAAATTGCTTTCTCTATCTGTATCATCATCATCTATAAGTTCTTCCTCGGAAAGGTCTAAAAGACCTATATCATCTACTAAATCGACCAAAGCATATTTTCTCTTAGAAGACATTACCTTATAAAAAGCTCAATAAATAAAAAATTCAACCACTAGAAACAAATATCGTTATGTGCACGTAGAAACTTTTATTCAAAATTACAACTTAGTATACTAAAATTTCACTTCTAAAAGTTACAAAGAATGAAAAACTGACTCAAGATATGCTGAGTAATACTATAGATATGATGAAAAATAGCTTTCTCAGTATACGCAATTCTCCTTACTTCCTTTTTTTCCATGATTGATCAAAATAAGACAATTTACACAGCGCTGAAATCCTCGCGTTTAACCTGTTAAGCGTCACCCCCCGTGACTGTTGGTGCTTTGGGAGCGTCACCCCCTTTCAACCTCAGGATGCTTTTTTCTTTTTTTTGCTATTACTCATTTCTTAAGAACTTATTTGCTTTTGTTTTATCATTTTCATGTTTTTAAATCATTTATTTGTATAATTTGACACAAACATACATATTTAGTCAATAATGGAAGGATGAACAAATTAGGGAAAAGAAAAAAAAATACTTGATTTCTTTTTATTTCAGAAAAATATCAAATTCAATGACAGAAAATGGAGAAAAAGACACACACACACACACACACACACAAGCACTCACATACACACACACACACAAGCACTCACATACACACACACAAGCACACACACACACACACACCAAGCAAACACACACACACACACGAAAAATTCATAAGAACAAAATTGTCCCTTTTTGTAAATGGCTCAAAGACATATAAAAATGCAATGTAAATGTAAACAAAATAATTGTTCCTTTCCTGTAAATATCTGAAAGAAATATATATATAAAGAAAAAAAATAACTTTTATTTTTCCTCAAAAAATTACTTATCCATACATGAGAGAAACATATTTATTCTTTTGTATGCCAATCTTCGAAACATGGTGCTGCACACAAACCAACTCCACATTCTTTACACCAGTATGAAGTTTCCTTCCTTTTGTCATTCTTTCGGCACTGAGCGCATTTCCTGAGTGGCCTTTCCTTTTTTTCTGTAGCAGGACAATATTCAGGGAAGTGTCTTTCAATTAGCCGTGAAGGCTTTGCAACAAGTCTTGTTGATCTTCGCATTGCATCATTATTTTCTCTTCCATATGTAGCTAAGATTTTTTCACTTAGTCTCAAAATAAACTCACGTCTTGAAACCTTTCCTCCAAAGGCTTTGTATGTAATGTAAGAATTGAGAAGACTCATGTCTAGCATGTGCCGAAATACTTTCTTGTAATACTTTTTCAGTCTGTTTCTTGCTGTTGAAAAATGTACCATGAGATTATCTGCTAAGTCAACACCACCCATGTGGCTATTATAATTTGCAACAGCTTTTGGCTTACATTTTTCATGTCCTCTCTTAGATTTTACATTTTCCATAGAATCATCATGCAGTGTACTCAAAACACATACATCTCTCTTGTCTTTCCATTTCAGTACCACTGATTTGTTTCGGAATGCTGCTACTCTTTCACCTCCTTTTATTTTAGCTTGCTTTATAAATGCTGGCACATCTTTTCTATTGAGCCTCACAGTGCCAACAGTGTCAGTTTCATTATCAACAAGCATATCTGCTAGTGTAGGACTTGTATAGAAATTATCTGTATAAAGACAATATCCCTTTCCTAAAAGAGGATCCATAAGAGACATAACAATTCTAGATGACACTGGGAGATCCTTATACTTTTCCATAAATAGTGTGTCTTTACCTGTGTAAATACAAAAATTCCATATATACCCAGTGTCACTTTCACAAAGCTCAAAAAACTTGATACCAAACCTTTTACGCTTAGCTGGTATATATTGAACCCATGATAAGTTCCCCTTCCATCCCATCAGAGACTCATCAATAGAAATATTCTTACCTGGAATATAGTTTGCAAGAAACTTCAAAAGAATATCAGTGAAAGGTTTTATTTTAGCTAACTTTCTTCCCAGTCCTGGTCCATCTGTTATGGTATCATTGTTCACTAAATGCAAGAATTTATGCAATAAATCAAATCTGCGTCCACTCATGAATTTACGAAAAAAAGGAGAAGCAACACTTCCACGTGATGTAAAATACATTGCATTTTCTAATTTAGAATCAATGCCCTGTAAAATAAGTAGGCCTATGAACACCTTCATCTCACTTGCATCGGTATCATACCATTTATTTACTCGTGATTTTGGGGATAATGTTTCTGCATTTTCATCTAGAAACTGGCTTGCAAATCTGTTAGTTTCTGTCACGAGATGATCAATAACTTCTTCATCAAAATATTTATCAAAATATTCCATTGGGTTTTCTTTATCTTCAATGGTAAATTTCACACCACTATCACCACGAAAAGTGAAGGGAGCTCTTCTTTTCCCTTTCTTAGTCCAGTCAGCTGGCAATGCATTTTCATCATCACTTGATGAAAATTCTTCTTCCTCGCTTTCACTCGAGGATTCTGATGTATCACTGCCTCCATCATAAAGGTCATCTTCACTGTCAGTGCTGTCAGACATTGACACTTGTGCACTGTCATCAGTAAGGCGCCTTCTCTTTGATACGCTCATAGTGAAGGGTGGCGTGGGAAGAGAAAAAAACAAACCTCCTTATATGACGAATGCTGAGCGCGTACTGAAAACGTTTTTCTTCCAACGCTCTAGCCAGCGAGTGAGAGTTGCCACAAACTTCGAGATGGACTCAGAATGTTGCCAGATGATGTTCCTATAGTTTCCTGTTAGTGTAGACGTGATATGAAGTCGGAGACAGCTTGAAAGGAGCTTTTAAAGTTGAGAGCGGTATATGCCGTCGAGTGCAATTGTGGAAAAAAAGTGGAAAGCTGCATAAGCCGTCGGAGACGGTTAACAGGTTAAACTTACCTGAAGGACGAGTTATCTCGTCTTTAGCGTATGAAGTGTAAAATAAAGAACGAGATAACTCGTCCTTAGCGCTCAAAGTGTTAATGTTGCCAAATCAAACTGCCAAGAATGAAATAAAACATCAAACCATTGATAAGGAAAAAAATTTTTGTTAAAAATATTACACATGTATACCTTGAAAGACGCATTAAATTTAAGGCACTTATAGGTGCCACTGGTCTTCAAAGGGTTAAATGTGGAATAAAACCTTTGGTACTTATGGGTTATCTGTCACCACTTTTTTTTAAATTTAATAAACCTAACCTAACCTAATAAACCTAAAGTAAACAACAGCAGTGTATTTATTGTGGAGGCATGAACTTGGAGATGTCCTCTAGGATGATGTCGAATGGATCGCATCCGAACAGTAACTTACTCCTCCACATGAACTCTGCTAGGTAGCTCTCCAGATGTTGTCGTGCTGTCCCTCTATGACGCTTGTTCCTCCATTTTGCTGATCCCCACAAGCGTTCGATATGCTGGGTGTGGACTGCGGTATGTGGATCAACAAAATTGTATTTATGATTAACCTTCAAATGTTGGAAACCAGCATCCTCAAGCTTGGTAGAGTGATATCCTCGCCAGCTATCAGAGTAAATGATTGAACCTTCAATTATGTTGTCTACAATGGCGGCACAAATCGTTTCAGCAGAGCGGTTGGGAACTTTAACCAGGAAGCACTCATTTCTTTCACGACAGATTCCTCCAAAGACCCATTGTTGTGATAAAATACGTCCGGCATTGTTCTTACGTTTTGTGAACAGACTCTCATCGATCTCAACCACTTTTCCTTTGCCACCGATCTTTGTTTTCTCGAGATTGGCTAAGCTGTTGACGCAAACTTCTCGCATATAATTGTTCCAGTCGATGACACTGTTGTTCCCAATTCCCAGTTCTCGCTGGCACCATTTGACAGAGGATGTTTCCCAGCACCAGGCATATATAAAGCGAAGCGCAGTAACCAAGGAAAGACGTGAGTTGGTCAGCCAGTTTCCAGTGCGGAGTCCAATTTGATTTTTACAGTTCTTTCTATTACACTTCCAAAAGATCCTGGAACCGAAGTATAGCTTCATTGGGTGGCCATTCTTGCAATACTTCTCAGTCGGTATGATTCCTTTGCTTTGGAACAGGCGAACAGCTTCCTCTTCAGTTTTTGGAAGGTCCCACAAACTCATTTTAGGCTTAAACATTATGTATACAGTTAAATAATAGTAATTTAATACCAGGTGAAAAAAAGTGGTGACAGATAACCCACAAGTACCAAACCTTTATATCTGCCTGTCATAGACGGTGCACCATCAGTAGCACAAGCAATTATATTTTTGAGTAGGATATTGTTTTCCTGGAAATAAGTAGCAACTTTATTAATAATTGTTTCACCTTTTGTGTCTGTCGTATGACTTCTAGCAAAAAGCATTTCCTCTTTGGGTCCTTCATTGTTAAATCTGACATATGCTAATAAAATGGCCTCATTATCTCTTAAAGTGGATTCATCAAGTTGAAGGGCAAACTGTTTCACTTGCAAATGAGCTATCAATTGTTTTTCTACATCCTCTGCCATTTCATCAATGCATCGTGACACAGAAGAGTTGCTTAAAGAGATGGAATTAGTAATTTCAATTGCATTTTGTTTCATAACTGACAAAATTCTAGCAGAAACTGCGGTTTTCCAGCCTTTGCAATTATTTGCTTATTTCATATGATGCCAGGAAACCATCACTCATTTTACTCACTTTGTTATCAAACACTTGAGACACCGTTTTTCTTTTTTGGAAATCATCACGAAGTTTTTTAAAGTATTCTACTGGTTTATCTTTCTTTCCTTTGTGCTTCTTTTCTAGATGGATTTTTAGTTTACTTGGTTTCATGCTATCATTTGACAGTACATTCATACATATGAGGCACATTGGTTTCGTTTCATTTTGTGGTGCTGGAATAAATTCGTAAGACAAATATTCAGTGGAGTACTGTCGGCACTTCTTACTTGGAGCAGCCATGGGATATCTGCAAAAAATAAAAATGTATATATATAGTTGGTAATACAATTATTGCAGTTCATAATATCTAGTTCTAACTATATAAATTGCTATTCATTTTTAGAGATTTTTTTGGAAAAAAAACATTTAGAAACACAGCGTATGGTAAATGTTTGAGGTAAAACTGGTAAATAGAAATTTTTAGTTAATATAACATGAATGATAAGAAAAAAACTATAGAAATCATTCATTGTTATCATTAGGGTCACCATTGACATTTTAACTTTATCAGCTGATAATTATATCAGATACTGCCAAGATATAAGTTAATATTTGAAATTTATATCAAAACAGGAAAAATTAGCCATTTTTCTCTTCAGTCTTTTATACTGGAAAATAAGTTTTTATTACTGAAACATAATAAAACCAAAAAATACGAAAGAATGTATGTATTAGAAACTTTTGATATTCCTTACTCTGTCAGGATGGAGTTGAACGTAAAACTGAAGTGAATTGCTTGGCTCACGTCGACATCTTATAAACATCGAAAGTTAATAATTGTACTGGAAATCATCTTTTCTACTGAAGATGTTAATGCCAATAATCCTTCCTCTACCTTCCCCTGACCTTTTATGTTGCTGATCAAAGGTCAGCTACTGCACAGAGGAAGGCAGATATTTGCCTTAAAATTACCATCAAAGCTCGCCGCATGGTTCCTAAGATAGGATGAAAGATTATGACCTTTGTTCTTGCCACTGACCGATGGGTAAATAGATAATTCGTTGCGGATCTATGGTTAGGTACTGTGCATTGGGAGGGAGATATCTGCTTAAAATTAAGCATCAAAGCTCACCGCCTAGTTCATGAGAAAAGTTAAAAGATTTTCACCTTTGCTTGTTCTTGCCACTGACTGATGGGTGAATATATAAGTCAAAAGAAAGTATAAAAAAAGATAATGAAAGAATTATTAATATATATTTTTCAAAATAATGTAAATTACAGTAGAAATTAAATTTTTAAAAATAAAGAGCATTCTGAGTTGGTTTTCTTCATGGACCCCCAAAATATCATTGTGGACCCCCAATTTGTTGTGTTTTGCCTGTGGACCCCCGGAAATATTACATGGACCCTAGGTCCATGTGGACCCCGGTTGAAAACCACTACTGTACACACTGAATTACAAAATTGTTTTCAATCTAATTTCACTTCGTATCTTTTCACAAATGGTTGGTAGCAGAAAAACAATAAATAGACTGTTTTTGAAGCATACTATCTTAACGTAAGTTTTTATTAGTCAATTTAGCGTACTTTTTACCATGTCTTGCAAGCTCAGATGTAATAATAATAATAATAATAATAATAATAATAATAGCACATTTGTATAGCGCTCTTTCCTGACGGAAGGTCAGATCAAAAGCGCTTAACAAAAACAAAAAATCCAGAACAGTAAAATCAAC
Organism: Trididemnum clinides; assembly: GCA_963675345.1. Taxonomy (NCBI): domain Eukaryota; kingdom Metazoa; phylum Chordata; class Ascidiacea; order Aplousobranchia; family Didemnidae; genus Trididemnum; species Trididemnum clinides. Next base: position 30,351,201 of record OY776294.1, on the reverse strand, counting down.
AATATCAAAAATTTGGTTAAGCTAAAAAGTTACACAAGCAGACTTCTAATCTTGCAAATTATCAGAACTAAAAGAAATGGCAGAGGCAATAAAAATCACAAAACATTGTGACACATTACATCCGGTAAACCATTTGTAACCAATAATAAAATAATTAATTTGCAATATTTTGGAATATAACAATAATCTTAGAACAAATAGGTTAGTAGCCAGTACTCGTTTCAATCATTTACATGGAGTACAGTACCGGTAACATTGAATACAGATTACACCCAAAATTCAAAATCAGAAAAATGTAAAATGCTTTGGCAAGATTTGCATCAAGCAATTAACACTATAAAAATCATAATTTATCATACTTAAGTTAAACATGAAAACATTTTGAAAACAAATAGCTACTTTATAGTCTAATGGCAAATAACACGGTCAGCGACATGGAAATAAAATCTAACTACAGATCATGACAAAAATAATTAGGTATCGAAGGCTTCTGTGTAAAAAAACGTTTTTAGCAGGGATTTAAACTGATTTAAAGTTTCAGCACATTTTATATCAGTTGGCAAATTATTCCAGAGTAAAGGTCCACAAACACTTCTAAATCTACGATCACCAAATTTGGAAAAGGTTCGAGGCACAACAAAAAGATTTGCATCACTAGACCGCAAATAACGGGAAGGAACATGCTTTGAAACTAAATTAGCTAAGTAAGAAGGAGAACTACCATTTACCACTTTATACATTTGCAAGAGAATTTTAAACTTCAGCCGATAATGAACAGGTAACCAGTGTAGCTTCATCAAAATTGGAGTAATATGGGCAGATTTACGAATACAAGAAACCAGTCTAGCAGCTGTGTTTTGAACTCTTTGCAAACGATACAAAAGACGATCAGGCAAACCAAAATATAAGGCATTACAATAATCAATGTGAGAGATAATGAGACTGTTTACTAATATTTTACAATTGCTTTCATTGACATATTTTCTAATTTTGCCAACATTTCGAATTTGAAAATTACATTTTTTGACAGTAGATTTAATTTGTTCTTCCATAGACATATTACAGTCAAGATAAACACCTAAGTTCTTAACACATTTCAGAATACTGTGATCAGAAAAATTATTGCCAAATGCATCTGCAGAAGTTGTTAACACCTGTCGACCAAATACAATGCACTGAGTTTTATTATTGTTAAGTTTCAATTTGTTCAGGCTTAGCCAGTCTTCAACTGCTCTTAGACAACTTGCAAATACATTAGAAGTATCTCTATCAGCATTAAAAGTAAAATAAATTTGAAGATCATCAGCATAAAAGTGATAACTAAAGCCAAATTTATTAATTATATGACCAAGTGGTTTCATGTACAAAGTAAATAAAATTGGAGCAAGCACTGAGCCTTGAGGCACACCAGAAGATAACTGAAAAGAATCAGATTCAATATTATTCACAATAACACTTTGACTACGATTGTACAAATAAGATTGAAACCAAGCAAGTACAGAATTTTTAATACCAAAACAAGTTGAAAGCCTGTGCAGCAAAATATTATGATCCACAGTGTCAAAAGCAGAGGACATATCAATCATTACCAATGCAGTGGAAGTTTTACAGTCAAGAGCTTGAAGTATGTGATCAGTAATTTTGATTAATGCAGTTTCTGTAGAAAAACCAGTTCTGTAAGCAGATTGAAATTTATCTTGTAAATCATTCAGCAATAAGTGCTCATTTAGCTGAACAGCTACAACTTTTTCCAAGACTTTAGACAAAAATGATAGATGGAATATTGGTCTGTAATTTGCAAGAACATTTGAATCAAGATTACAATTTTTTAGCAGAGGAATTACAATTGCTTTTTTAAATTCAGATGGGACTTGTGAGGAAGTGAGAGAATTGTTGATGATGTCAGTAATAATTGAAATAGTGCTAGGACATTTTTTCAGAAGAGCACTGGGAATGGGGTCCAGTTTACAGTTTGTGGAATTTAGACAATGCAAAACACTTTTTACTTCATCATTTGTTACTGGGGAAAAATTATCAAAAGTAGAGCCAATCAAATATTCGGTTTCTTCATCAAAATTATTTTCAGTTTGAGGAATGCTTGCCATAGAGTTGTGAATTTTTAGAATCTTATCTTGAAAAAATTTGGCAAACGCATTTGGAAGTTCAGAAGGAGAAAAAATATTTGGAAATTGTTTCAAAGAATTTGGTTTTAAGAATTTACCAACCATCTGATATAACTTTTTGGCATCTTTACACTTGTCCAAACTGGAAAGAATGAAATCTCTTTTCGATTTGAGTAGTAGTTTGTTAAAATTTGTGCACTGTTCTTTAAAAGCTAATTTATGGACTAATAATTTAGAAGTTTTCCATTTTCTTTCAAGTTTTCGACAAAGTTTTTTTGACTTTTTTAATTCAGTGCTATACCAGGGAAAAGATGGGCGGAGTTGAATTTGCTTTTCAGTCAGCGGTGCTACCATATCCAGACTACCCAACAGTACATTGCTGCAAAAACTAACTTGTGAATCGATATCACAGAATATTGGAGGTACTTGGAATTTTTCATATAAAAGATGATTTAGCTCATCCAGATTGATGCTTTTAATGTTTCTGTATGTGACATTGCAGAATTTTTGAGCTTGAAAAGATATGCTAAGGTTACAAAGTATTGCAAAGTGGTCCAACGATTTGCCAGAAACTGAATCAGTTATAAAAGTGTCACGTACAGTTGGCTTGTTACAGAGCAAAGAAGAATTTTCCAGAGTTGCAATAAAATCTAAGGTGTGGCCACCAACATGGGTGGCAGTATCAACATGCTGGATAAAATTCAAAGAATCCAAAGTAGAATTAAAATGCTTGGTTTCTGGTGATGTCTTGCAATCCAAATGAAAATTTATGTCGCCAGTCAATAAAACATCTTGCTTTAAGAGCATTAGGTAATTTAGGTAGTCTTCCCATTCTTGAAAAAAAGAAGAAGTAGAAAAACCATTAGCTATGGAAGGAGGAGGACGATATACAACTCCAAGAAAAAATGTTTTGTTCTTGAAAGCAATGGTGCAATTTAAATATTCAAAATTTTTAAACTTGAGCTCTTTAGAATCAAATAATTTGACATCCAAATTTCTTCTGTAGATGATGCCTAGTCCACCACCCTTTTTTCCAATTCGTGGATGATTTAGGAATTTAAAACCATTTGGAGTTAACTCATTTAGCATTGCTGGTGAAATTTGATTTGAAAGCCATGTTTCTGGAATTGCACATACATCAATGTTGCTGGAAATAATAAAATCAGAGATAGCCAGAGTTTTATTGTTTGCAGATCTACAATTTAGACAACAAAATACTAAGGATGAACTTGCAGCTTTGGAATTGACTAAATTGCTTCTTAAGTTGGAAAAGTTAGCACGTTTGACTGCTTGATTTTTCTCAAATTCTGTAACTCTATTTGAAATTATTGTAGAAATAGGATTTTGGTTCTTTGTTCTGATTTTACCTCCTTTTTTTCCTCTTTTGGTTGCTTTTTTTCTATTAATTTTCAGTTCTTTTATAACTTTCCAAGTAGTGGAAGATAAATATTCTGATACGGAAGTTGTTAAATCCAGCAAAGCTTTTTTGGAGAAAGTTGTCATCTTGAAAAGAAAAATGGAATGTTAATTTATGGATGAAATTTAAAATTCTGAGATTTTCACCAATTGAGATTCTAGTGCTGCCAGAAAAGAACAATGGGCGCAACCAGTAGTCTTCAATCTTGACCCAAAGTATTACTCAAACTCTTACCAATTCAAGTTCTCAGAAACTGCAAACTTATTCAAATAGAATTTGTATTTGTATACCATAGAATTTGTATATATATAATTCAAATAGAAAATGTATATGTATACCACTAAACACTCGCTTTAAAACCATACTTTTTGCTGGAGCAACATAGCACATCAAACTTCTGATGGGTTTGCTGACAAATACCAATAATGCTTTTTTACAATTTTGAACATGAAACCTATTATTTAGAGGCATGAAACAATTATTACATCACAGAGGTAAAAATTGCTTAGAATGTCTTCGGACTGGGCTACGGTTTTCAAAATAATGATGAGGGTAGTAAGTACAACACAATTCAAAGCACAACGTATGAATAAAAAATAAATATATACCTGAACTATTTGAAATTTTCTGATCTCGTCATTTTCAATCGAAGCGAACAGTTGCTTACTTCGTTCTTTTTGAAGGTTAATTATCTACAAGCAACAGATTTGAAAGAGCTAACTCTAGCAAGTTTGTCTTTACCTACTACATGATCAATGTTACTTTTTATTTCACCAGAATTGAAATGCTCATTTAGCATTCTGTCATTTAATAGTAAGTTTTGTGAAACATGTAAACATAAATTCATTTTATTTAGCTCTTCTGGTAATGTAACGTTTATTTAAGTTGATACAAGTTCTTATCGAGCATGCAAAAAACTTTAATATCCGTCAACGTTTCGAACAGCTATACAGCTGTTCTTCATCAGGACTAATAATAAAAAAACGGCATTGGTCAAGCATGTCATCACCAAAGATCACCGAGTTGACTGGGATCATAGCAAAATTTTAACCTTTGAAACAGATTTTACCAAACGCCGATTTCTTGAATCTTTTTTTATTCATAATTCTGAAAATTCAATCAATGATAAAGAAAATTGTTTTTATTCTGAAATTTATGATAATTTGTCGTAATCTACAGTTGTTTATTATTCGCCTTCAAACCTTTTGTTTTGCCTTTTTCTTTCGATTGCGTAGCAAACTATTTATATTGCCTCACTCATGCTTTCGCTTATTATTAGTCCTGATGAAGAACAGCTGTATAGCTGTTCGAAACGTTGACGGATATTAAAGTTTTTTGCATGCTCGATAAGAACTTGTATCAACTTAAATAAACGTTACATTACCAGAAGAGCTAAATAAAATGAATTTATCAAAAATACCTGGTAGCCAGAATAACAGTATATTCAGCTTCATGTAAACATACTTACAGCACAATTTGCAGCAAGCTCAATTTAAAAAACAGACAAAAAAAGCATTTACTGCAATAATAAATTTATCTTTGACTTCTTTTTTGACATTGCAGCTTTTTCTACAACTTTAACTTTATTTCCTGTTTTTTCCTTTCTTCTGCGCTTTGTAGGCAATTTATTATTATTATTTTCTCACTGTCAGACTCCACATCACAGGCTTCATAAAAATCTTTTCTGGCAGCTGTTAAGTCTTTTGTAAACTCTGAAAATAAATATTGAGGTAAAACTGAAAAATAAAAAATAAAATAAGCTCTTCTAGCTTGAGATCCATTTAGTGACATTTACTTAACAGGGACATCTTTCAACCACAACCTAATTTCACTGTCTAGATGTGTTATTGCTATTTATTTCATTGTGAGGCAAGTCTTGTGGAATGATGTGGTTCATCCCACACTTGAACAACAGTACTAAGCATTATTCCCAATGATTTCAAACTATTGGAGCAAATCTATCTACACTTGTGCACAGTAACTTAAAGGCAGCAATCCTCAACTAGACCAATTTCTTTTACCCTATTCATGATTGGCAATAACTGAAAGCCTTTCTGAAAATTGCGTCCTAAAATCGTGTGTTTACCTCTTGTCAACTGCAAAACTTTTTGTTTTTGAGATCAACTTTTAAGATATTTTTTTAAAAAATATGAAGACCTTGTTTTGGAAATCAACTTTTGGATAGCATTTGCTTGGCCTATATTGTTCTTTAAAATATTTTTAAGGTATAGTGCTTTGCAAAAACTGTTCAAGTTATATCCAGTATATTGAGTTTGAAAAAAGGGCTAAGTGGAAAAAGGCTGAGAAGCACTAGTTTAAGGCAATTAAGAGTTGAGAAGATATGTCACCACGCATTTGCATTAAGCTATATACTGCTAAACTGGCAGGTATTTATTTCATATACCAATGCTTTGCAAACTAACCAGTTTATGAAGGAGCCATCAAGTTTGCTGGAAAATACTGGTTATTCGCTTTTGGTAAAGCAGCTGCAGTGATGTAGTGGTAATTGCTCTTGACTGAAATTCCTCAAGAGCATCAAAGGTATTCAGCAGGAAGGAGATCTAGAGTTTAAAGTGCTGGGTTGCTCCAGCTAAAAGTGTGGTTTGAAAGAGTGTGGAATGGTAGAAATACACTAAATGATTATGTCTCAGCCAGTAAAATAAAGGAAAAAAGGCGTAAAATCAAGCAACAGCAAAAAAGATAACTTTTCTTCACACCCTCTAATTTCTGTGATTTTTTGGTTTTTGCCGATTTTCTAGTAACAGTTAATTTTAAAGAATCAAGGCTGGTGTCAAACGTTTTGTACAGAAAGAAGAGAGAGAGAATTTTTTTAGTATTGCTTTACGCATCAACACAACAGCCACATTTAGCAATACACAAAAAAAAACACTTGTAGCAAAAGCCAGGAAGCATCGAGGAACCTTTGGGTTATTGAGTCAAGATGCTCCCTGATCTCAGCAGATTGAGATATAAGCAAAATCCATTAAGTGACACAGTTATAATTTGAGTACATTATTTAAGAAAGAATTGAGTAAAGTTTTTATCAAATAATAAAGAGCAAAAAAGGAAACGGAACAAACAATAACAATAGATGTTTTTTTACACAATCAAATATTTTTGAAAGAGTTAATATTCATTTAATAATTTTACTTTGTATGCTTTTCTAAAAGAAACCCAGTACATGCTCTTTAATTCTGATTCGAGGTTACCCCACAGCTTTGAACCTCTGAGAAAATAGCTCTTGGCAATATAATTTATTTATTCGGGGGCGATAGCAAGCAGTCGAATTTTTCAATCTTGTTTCATTATGAATAGTATTTAACTTACAAAAAGAATGATAAAGTTTTTAGGCAATTGATTGTGATGCAGTCGATACATTAGTTAATGTTTTTCATAACTAACTTGAAAATCTAAGTAGAATCTGTGAGCATCAATCAATCAATCAATTTTATTTTATTTTTGTCCAAATCAGCATACATAGAAATAAATTACACAGCAGTGGACAAAAAAAGGAGACGATGGCAAAACGATATACGTTAATACATGCACATGAATAGAATTTAGATTAAATGTGAAGATAATGGCATGGCCATCGCACCTGTAAGATACTAGGTAAAATAAAAAACACACACGAGGAAAAGCATATACAGTATGTACAAAGTGTCGCTAGAGACAGTAAAAATAAAAAACTGTCAAGTTGTAACCCTAACAGGGGAAGCTATCAGGTGCTACACCTTGCCCAAGGGTGACCTGGGAGCAACGACAGCTAAGAGACAGCTCCTTTACGTCTCAAGGCACATAAACCCTGTTGCCGATTGTAGTTTTAAGTCATACACCTAGGACTAGATTAAACACATAGCTATTATAAAAAAGAAGTTACTGTGAGTTAGTAGTACCGTTATGGTATTCCCAGCTGCATTGTTTGCGTAAAATTTAATCAACTAAATTAATAATCAATTTGATGCAGAGACCTTAAAAGGACGAAAATAACTTATCATTCTAATCTGATATGCAATGATGAAGTTTCAGTAGTTCTATGGTCTTTATGAATTGATTGTTCATGGTTGACTGTTCTCACTTCACTGTCACTACTTTCAGAGGTTCCATCTGAAAACAGAAAAAAGAACACAGAAACCATTGCACTGTAAAAGACTATATCATAAGCAGTCACATTTCCTAGATGTAAATTTTAAGTGGATTAAATGTTTATGAAGTGATCAAGAACTGCCTTGATTGGTTGATAAAAGATTTCAAAGATTTTATTTCTCTTAATGCTGGAGGAAGTTTATTCCATTGCACAGGACCTTTGTATTTGAATAACTGCTGGGTTAGTTTAATTCTGCAAAATTTAGGAAATACCTTAGCTTTCAACCGTGACCTATCAGCATTGCAGTTTCGATAGTTGTGCTGAAAGAAGTTATTAAATGCATGCGGTAGCATGTTATTAAAATATTTGTGCATAAATTTAACTATCTCCAATTGAGCAGTTTGTTCTATTGTCATAATGTTATTCTTTTTCATAACTGCTGTTATGTCATCTTCTTTTTTGGCATTAAATGCTAATCGAATGACTTTATTTGTTGTGTTTTGGAGTCTGTGAATCAGTGTTTTGTTGTTGAAACACCAGGAAGAAATACAGTATTGAAAGTGACTTTGAATCATGCTAAGGGTAAATCAAAAAGTTCTAAGACAAATAACATAAATTCAATATTTATTGAAGTTGCACGATTATTTTTCTACATAAGATCCACCTAACTCAATACACTTTTGCAAGCGATGTTTCCATCGAGAAATTCCTTCTTGATAGAATTCTGGAGTTTGTCTAGTCAACCAGGTCACAGCCTCCCTCTTTGCTTCATTTATGGATTGAAATCTTGTTCCTTTCAAATGCTCCTTCAGTTTTGGAAATAGGAAGAAGTCACAAGGAGCTAAATCAGGACTGTAGGGAGGGTGTGAAAGGATTTCCCAGCGAAACTCTCGTAAAGTTGTCGTTACAGTCTTGGCCGTGTGTGCTGGAGCATTGTCATGATGGAACGAAATTTGACGATGAAGCTTTCCTCGTCGCTTCTTGCCCAATGCAGTCTTTAGCTTTCTCAAAACTTTTTCGTAATAACTTGCAGTGATAGTTTTCTGTCCTTCAAGAAAATCTAACAAAATGATTCCATCTTTATCCCAAAAAACAGTTGCCATGATTTTTTGAGATTTTGCGGTATTTTTACTGAGATTGAATTTATGTTATTTGTCTTAGAACTTTTTGATTTACCCTCGTATAATAGAGCAATTGAAGTGATTTTTGGTTAAGATAGGGTTTTATTTTTTGCATGATGCCACGGCCCATTCTAATTTTTTTCAGCAGCAATTCCATGTGAGATTTCCACGTTACATGCTCGTGAATGGTTACACCTAAAAATCTAATAGATGATACCTTGTCTAATGCATTGCCATTTAGCTTGATTTCAAGATTAGGTGGGACTGGAGGGCTATTAGGAGTTTTAAAAGTTATGACTTTAGTTTTTTCAATGTTTAAAGTAAGCTTGTTTGCAGTAAGCCAGGAATCAACTTGGTGCAATTCTTCATTTGCCTTTTCAAATAGTTCAGTATATGAAACATGATTGAAAAATAAGTTTGTATCATCAGCAAACATGATAGCTTGACCAGAAGGAAGACATTTCGGAAGATCATTAACATGTATCAAAAACAATAATGGACCAAGAATTGACCCTTGTGGGACGCCTAAGTTAATCAATGCAGGAGCTGATAATTTCCCATTGATTTTAGTTTGTAAAGATCGATTACTTAAATAACTTTTAAGCCATTCATAGGGTAGTCCCCTAACTCCATAGTGATGTAATTTGTAAAGTAAGATGTTATGATCAATCGTGTCAAAAGCCTTTGACAGATCCAAGAAAACACCTAGTGTATATTTTTTTTCTTCAAATGCTTTTGTAACATTTTCTACCATAACTGTGAGAGCATTGCTTGTGGAATGTTTTTTTCTAAAGCCAAATTGATATTGATGGAAAAAATGTACTTGGCTCAAAAATGAACAAAGCCTTTTGTAGAAAATTCTTCCCAAAATTTTGGACATAACAGGTAGTAAACTGACTGATTGGTCGATAATTGTTTACATCAGATTTGGATCCTTTTTTGTGCACTGGGATTATTTTGGCCTTTTTGAACTCATTAATAAATTTACCTTGTCCCAATGAAAGATTAAAAATGTGACATAGTATTAACAATACATTATCTGGTAATAATTTAAGAATTGACATTGGGATTTCATCTAAACCACAACTGTTTTTTTATTAGATGCCAGATAAAATATTCTTAATTTCCGAGACACAAGTGGGGTTTACATACATACAGTGCGGGTATGACGAACCAAGATAATCATCAAATTTAGCACCGGTGTGGTTCATGTCTTTCTTTAGGTTACCACCAATCGTTGTGAAGTGTTTATTGAAGTGGTCAGCTATTTTTGCATCATCGGTAGATAATTCTCCATGAATACTTAAGGAAGTGCAGCTATGGTTTTTAGTTTCCCTAAAAGAATGTTAATGGTCTGCCATGTCTTTTTAATATTGTGTTTTTGTTTTTCAAGAATTGATGCAAAGAAAGCTTCCTTTTTTTCTTGAATCCTATGAAAATGTTTATTTCTAGCTTCTTTGTATTTTGCTTTGGCTAGGATACTCTTTTTGGCAATATATTTTTTAAATAACTTATCTTTTTCTTTCATTAGTTTTAGCAAATCTTCATCAAACTAGTTCTTGCTTTTTCTAACAAATCTTTTTTTTACCAGGGGGAAACACTGATTAAAAATAGCAGTGTATTTATTAATAAACATACAGAAGGCTGTATTGGGATTAGTTTCTTGTAATATCAAATTTATATTTATTTCTTCTAATTGTTTTTGAAATTTTTCAATGTTTACTTGGTCAAAAATTCTGATTTTGTCTTCTAGCTTATGCTTTATTTGATTGGTATAGTAACAAGTAATTATAGGTAAGTGGTCGGAAATAGGATGAAGAAGCACTCCTGTTTTGATGTTTTCAGAATACAAATTTGTCCACACATGATCTAAAATAGTTGCACTAGTGTCTGTAATGCGAGTAGGTTTGTTTATCAATGAATAAAATGAATTATCTGACATAATGTCCAGTAAATCACTAACCATATTATTATCATGTTGAAGAAGATTATAATTAAGATCACCAAATATAAAGTATTTGTGGTTGCTCTTTATAGACTCAAGAGTTTCTTTTAAGTTGTCAAAAAATATTTGATTTGATCCAGTGTCATGTGAAGGAAATCTATAGATTGTTCCACAGATAATACTTTGATTTTGCAATTCTAATTTGACAAAGATAGATTCAAATAGCTTTTCATGCATAGTGGTGAGTTCAGTCAAAACATGAAACCTAATTGTGTCTTTGACATAAAGTGCTACTCCTCCCCCTTTGAAATGAAGCCTAGAGTTGTGAACAAACTTGTAACCTGGTAGATTTAAGAAAGCACCCGAGCTTAGAGGAGTTATCCAAGTTCCTGAAATAGATATAATGTCTGGTTTGTACGTCATAAATGATAGCAGTGCCTCTAACTTGGTAAAATTAGCATTATTTACTAATGATCTCATGTTTAGTTCCAAAGCTAATAATTTACCTTCAGGTATCTCATCAGTTACAAAGTCATCCAATTTAGATATGTCAATGTATTGGCTGGTACTAATTAAAGCCTCAAAGTCCAAGTCTGCATTGCTGTTTTTACTGCTCTGATCACTGTCACTAAACATCAAATTAAGGCTCTCAGCACAATGGGTTAAATTTTCCTTATTTAGGTTTGTAAGTACTGGTAATGTAAAGTTGTTGCTTCTGTTTTCAAAATTAGATTTTTGATTGTTTTCATTAAAAAATACATTTTGCGACATTACAAGAAATACAAGAAATATAAAGTTGAAAAGAAAATTAATACAAAAAAAAAGAATTATCTAAAGCTTCAAAAAAACGGTTTTTGGTATGTCATGAGGTGTGGTTAACAATAAAAAGCAAGCAAGTTGTGGGACTCAGCATGGAAATCTAATCTTTGAGATATCTCCGAAATCATCAATATAATGCCTCTTGCCTTCAAAATAGCAATATATATTCCCCTTCAGTGTCCAGACGTTTTGGAATCCAAATGCTTCCTGTGATTTAGCAAGCAGTTGAAATCGTCGTTTTGTAAGTGATTCTGTTAACGATAATTTTGGGTCGGAATTCTTTGCTGCTTTGAGCTGGGATTTGTTGGCAAACACCAGGTTCCTAACTGTACGGCGCACAAATTTAATGATGATTGGATTTTTAGCTTTTCGAGAAGGCAGAACATGGCAGATGTCGATGTCTGTATTAGTAGTTGGCTGAGACAATTTGATTCTGGAATTTAGAGTTTTTAAGACAAAATTTTCAAAGTCTAAATTCTTTGCCTTTTTTTCTGGAAGATTAGTACACCCATGTAGGATGAGGCAGTTACTTCTGCTGTATTGCTCCAGATCATCCAAGTGTCTTTGATTCTGGTACATCTGATTAGCCAGTTGCTCAACCGAAATTTTAAGAGTTGCAACCATTTTATTTAGATCATCCAGTAGCAAACCCTGGGCACTGGTGGCATCTGAAAAAGAAGCAGGAACAGAACTATCTGTAGGCTTAGTATTATATGAGTTAGACAAGTATTGGTTATTATACTCATCTTGGCGTTTTGATACTTCATCCAGCTTCTTCATTACTTCTGCCAACTGTGCTGAGGTCATTGTTCAAATTGTTAGAATCTTCCAGATATCCAAATGTTTCAGATATTATTTAATAACAATCGTTAACCACCACTTACAAAATCCTTACACATGCATTCCACCTTATTCAAATAGAGTACTGCTACTTACTAGAATAATACTCAAGTAAAAGTAAAAAGCTTATTCAAATAGAATATAAAATCTAAGTAGAAAATCTAAGTAAATAGAAATCTAAGTAAACTTAATCAAATAGAAAATCTAAGTAGAATCTGTGAGCATGTTAAGTAATATATGCAAAACATTTCATTAAACAACATAAATCAAAAAATTCTCACCAGATTTTCCAACCATCAAAATATTTAATGCTGCTTTAGATTTACCCCACTTAATAAAAAACACTTCGCTTTGCTTTTTATTACTCAGTAGATTTGTGTGAAAAATGTCTTTTTCAAAACTTTTCAGACTAAAAGAAAAGTTTTCAATTTCTGATAAAGATAACACTTCAAAAGTGGAATATTCAATAAATTTAACTAATGTCTTCATTATCATTAACTAGTCAACAGGTTGAAAAAATAATATCTATCAATAATACCTGAACACATGAATTAAAGTATCTACACACTGCTGTTTAACACTAGGTTTACCGCGATTTTTTTACCCCTTCGCTTACCATTGAGTCGATTTCGACTCAACATTATAATTGATCTGTTAAGTGAGTTTCTATATGTTTTTTTGACCAACAACAATCACTGAAAATGCAAATAATATGCAAAAATTGTATTTATTCTAAAATGATGTCAATAAAATACCGGATGATAATGCAACCGTAATGTTTTACTGGGATGAAGCACACTGTTTGCATTTTACATACACAACTCTTGTGTTATTTTGTGAGCAGCTTCCGCAGGATGGACGATTGCAAGTCATGCACAATGCAGTGCCGGCGCTAGGCCAGCTGAGGCCCCCCCCGAAAACTATACGTGGGCCCCTTTATCCGCAAACAAAGTGAACCGTAAAAATTATACAAAATGCGATTGCGTCCAATTTTGCGTCTACGTACCCTAGTTTGAAATCTACGTACGTAATTTGATACGACATTTTCGTACGTAAATCGCATCGTATTCTGTGTAAAGCCTCCTTAAGCCAATCGCTGGTCGATGAAGAAACTGACTCTGACTCGTCTAATGAAAATAAATTTAATACAAAGAAGATAACGTATATTTAATACAGGTTTCAAAATGTTTTTCGGCGAGCCTTTTCAGCAGCAAACACATCAATTATGCGGTCGAGATCTAAATCTCGTACGCAAGAGCTTTCTATCGAAATTGTAGCCTGAGATGTTAGCCTTTCGTCCATCATGGTGGATCGATGGAAGGTTTTGATTAGCCTCAGTTTGCTGAAGCTTCTCTCAGCGCCAGCTACTGAGACCGGGCAGGTCAACAAAACTCGAAGAGCTATGGACAAATTTGGATATACTTCCAGCATATGCTTTCGATAGATATAGCTCAGAAAATCGTTGGCTGTTTTGAGATCTTCTTTATTTTCTTTCACGATGACCACGAACCGTTCCAACTCCTCATTCATTTCCACAGGGTCAATATCGTCCATTGTTTCATAAAATTTTTGGCATGCATTAAGTAAACGATTGTGCCCGTATACTTGCAATAAACTTTCTTGATTATAAAGAAAATTAAAAATTGCACCCACAGTGTGCATTTGCTCGAAGCGTTCTTTTAAAGAAGATAGAGCATGATCCATTAGTGGCAAAAAAAAATTTGCTTTGAATTTTTCTTCTGGCGACATCTCGCTACCTTCATCTTCTGCTTCGTATTCGAACAGCCTTCTTCTTCTTCTGGTTCTACTCTCAGCGAAACTCCTCTCAATTTGCAAACCTTCAGCAATTTCACGTGCCGTGGCTACCGCGCCGCTGTACCCGTCTTCGCGATATTTCTTTAAAACTTCCTCAGTTGCTTTGATTTCTTTTTCAACTACTTCCATAGAAACACCAGTGGTTTGCATAACTTTGCTCGTCTTGTTGATGTGAAAAAGAATATCATGCCAAACTACAATTGACAAAATGAAGCTCCATGTTTCAATTCGAAGTATCAATGAACGAACATCATTGATTGTTTGACCATCTTTTTTTTCGAAGCAGTAGTTTTCCAATTCCTTCAATGCTTTTATCACTTCAGCCAAATGGTATCGTAAAGGTGAGATGCAATTGATGCGACTCTCCCAGCGAGTAGCTGATTGGGATTTGAGTGAGAGCGGAACATTCTTTTTTAGTATCGTCCATCGTTGCGTTGAAGAGGAAAACAGTGAATACAATTGCGTTAACACACCAAAAAATACCAATGCTTCAGTAGAAGATTTCACACTGTCGACTACAACTAAATTAAGCGAATGATTAGCACACGGAACATACAGCGCTTTTGGAGTGATTTTCAGTAATCTCGCTTGAAAACCAGCTTCTTTTCCTTTCATGTTCGCCCCATTATCGTAGCACTGGCCTCGACAGTCAGCAAGATCTAGTCTTAATTTTTCGGAGCGCTTTAAAAAGACATTGAACAAACCTTCGCCAGTGCTGTTATTGACACTCAAATAGCCAAAAAATGCCTCTTTTACTCTTGCACCGTGTTCATCATCACATTGAACAAAACGAAAAATGACGGTCATTTGTTCTTGATGTGATATATCCGGAGTACAATCAAGAATTATAGAGTAATATTTGGCTTGTTTCAGCTGCGTGAGAAGTGCGTTTTCAGTTTTTTTTGCAACTAAATTTATCAGCTCGTTCTGAATACTTTTGCTCAAATAGTGTTGCTTAGTTTTGTGCCTGATAATCCTATTTTGCAACTTATTCAAGACGGGATCTCTCTTCGCCAGTAGTTCAAATAAACCCAAAAAATTTCCATTTTGCGATGATCCCAGTGTTTCGTCGGATCCTCTAAAAGCCAAATTTCTTTCACCCAAAAATATTACGATGTCTATTAGACGCTCCAAAACATTCCTCCAAAATGTTCTTTCTGCAAGAAAAATCTTCATTGCTTGTTTATCCACCGTAGATTGAGTGTTAATACCCTCCTTAAGCAAAAGCCATTGGTTAAAACTCTTTTTATGAGAAGCACCGTTTTCATGATCCTTTAACTTCTTGGAAAACCCTTCCCATGTATTGATGCCCCTACTAAACGGACTAGCTAAGTTGCCAAAAAGTTTGCAGCTGAAGCAGAATGCTTTGTCAGAATCTTCAGAGTACATCAGCCATGACCGAGGAACAGCCTCGCCATTACTCAAAATGCGTTTGTAATGAATAGAAGAAAATCGTCTTCTAGCTGCGTTGTATGGAAAATTTGTTACAACTTGCCGAGGTCCTCTTCTGATGATGTCAACCCGTTGCGGATCTGATATGACGTCAGGCCACTTCGCTGGGTCCCTATGGAGAGGGTCAAACGAACTGTGGGGAAGTGACGATGAAGTATCGATGGCCGCATTTTTTGCCCCCATAGACGTACATGGCACTGATGGTAGATTTAGTTCAACCGATTCACACAAGACATTTTCTGATTCTGCAGTTGACGCTGCTGTTGCTGAAACTAAGCTCAAAGTATCGCTGATAGGGACGGCTGGCAAAGTAGCACTATCTGTTTCAGTTTCTGCTCTGCTAACGGAAAAAAACTGTGTTAATTTGGTAAGCTTTTTAACTGATTCCTGAGCAGCAGCTGCTTCTTTTCTTTTCTGTGCTCCACTTTTATGGCGTTTCATGTTTCCGATAGACTATTTTTAAAAAATAGCTTCTAAATTATATATGCACGTAATTGGCTATTTTCAACTTCGAATTAACTCTAAAATCGATTAATATATTTTAATATATTTTCAACTTCGAATTAACTCTAAGCATTGTCACAATTAAACTATAAATATTGAAAAACTAACTTCATGTCTTTCTTAATCTAAAAATGCAGTAATCTATTTACTGTACTCTGTTTCCTTCACAGTAGCTGCAACCAACGAACTGGTCAGCTTTTTGGCAATTAGCTTCAAAAATTCATCATCTGACTATGACGTAACTATACGGCTTCTGACTGACTAAATGGTTGTAAAGTTACTTTTAAAGGCAAAAGCACTCGTTAAGAAAATTTGACTTATCTTATACGATACAAATGAGTCAAAGCGTCGAAAGCAATCAGAATCGAAACATGAAACAGTAGATCAAAATACTCAACGTCGAAACTTGAATATTGGTCTTTGGTTGGTATTCAATGGGCGGGGCCCCTGACCAGGCCTGGGCCCCCCTCCCCCCCCCTTCCCCGACCGGGGGGTTCGGGGGGCGGTTCCGCCGGCCCTGGCACAATGTTACAGTCATATTCTTACAATTTGCTCCATGACAATGCCGACGCTTCCGAGTTGCAGTGCTGTTTGGTCTACATTGAGTGAGGTCACTGTCTGCGCTATTGTTTGCCATTCTGTTGATGAGTGTTTCCACAAGACAAAAAATAAATTTTCGTCGGCTAATCTGTTTTCGTGTTGATTTTTTATAGAGTATCCAAGCGTTGATTGCAGCAATATCCAGCATATTTCCCCAAACACTCATAGGCCATCTTCGAGTTGCAGATCGTGTGGTGTACAGACGCGCCATTTGGTCAAAGCAATCGACTCCAACTTTGGTTTTATTGTAGAACAGTACGATCTCTGGCTTTTTCTTCACCGTAGTTTGGTCCAAATCTGGTGATCGATGCATACTTGATAGCAAGCATACTGTTTTCTTTCATTTTGGCTGATACTTTACAAAGAGGCCTCCACTGTCGCTATTCCAAAAGAACTGACTTGGATGTAGACCTCCATTTTCTGCCTCTGTCATTTCTTTTGACAATTCTCTTCGATTTTTCCTCGTTCCTACAATGGAAATCTTTTCATTTGCAAGCCTTTTTGCTAACTGCAAGGAGGTGAAGAAGTTATCGCAAGTGATGTTGTATCCTTTTCCAGTTACATGTTGCGCTAACTTCATAACAACCGACTCAGCAAGAGGCACACCACCACGTTCATCTTTTTCTTGCGCTCCGAGATAAGGTATAATATTGGAGACATACTTTGAATTTACGTCAACAATTACCCAAAACTTTATTCCATATTTGTCGGGTTTGTTGGGCATAAATGTAATAAAAGAGCACTGTGACTTACAAGGCATAAGTTGTTCGTCGACAGTGAGAGAAAAATCACACACATTTTTCCTTTGGCACAGTGAGGTAAACATTTCAAAGACTACTCTTATCGGTGCAAACATGTCAATATCAGGTCCTCGCTTGTTTCTGTTTGGCTTATCATCAAATTGCATAAATTTCAAAATTTCGAGAAACAAATTGCGCCCCATTGTTTCGTAAAATATTGGAATGCCATAGCTTTTGCTCCACAAAAAAGCAACTGGATGGCCTTTTCCGTAGATTCCTCGTGCGTACTGTAGACCAATAAAAGCTTCAAGTTTCTGCAAATCCAACAAAAATGAAGTAGCACCTCTGTGTTGCGCTTCCTCGTTGGTGTACTTGACAATATTTCTCAGAATGCTTTCATGAATAAAATGCTTCCAAGCATCATAAGGGGTCACAATACTTCTTGCAATTGCTCTTGGAACACCGGAAGAGGGAGTAAAAATGTTATGTGCCCTGATTCTTCCAGTAACTGTTGATGAAAAACGTTCCCACAAAGCACCGTTTCTTCCTAACACCTGGTTAGATGACAGTGTTGTAGTTTGAGGTAGCATGAGATTATCTTGTTCACTGTCGCTCTCATCGTCACTATTGTCACTGCTTTCGGCATCTGATACAGCTAAATTTGAGCAGTCACCAGCAGTGTCTTCACCTAAACTATCTGCAAAATACATGTCGTCTTCATCTGAACAATCATCATCTGTGTCCCAAGACACAATTATATTCGCAGCTTCATCAGCAGTAGTTTGATCAGCCATATCAACTATTTTTAGTTATCAAATAAATTTTGCTAAAAAAAGCTTTCGTTCAATTTATCTTTTGGCTATCTTATCTGTAAAAGTGAAAGAAGCACTAAAACTAGTATGGTCATTAGGCAACTAATGAGTAATATAATTCATATATGTAGACCTATAGCCTAAGAATTTTGCAAAAACCGCGACTATTTTGCGGATGATCTAACTGCTCGGGCAAATAATTCTCTCTAATACGCACATATCGAAGATGCTTTATATTCTGCACTAATAGCCTGATTTTTCTAAAACGGTTTGACGATTCTGCTCAACTGAGCTCAAATGGAAATTGAAAACACTAGGTACAGTTATAACAAAGTAGCTGGAAAGCTTCTGCACGTTACGGCATTTAGAACAAATATCAACGAAACGAGGGCGATGACCTCAATATCATCTTGTGAAAACGAACCGGATCAATATTTGTAAATAAGATTATTATCTGGCAATAATTAGATCACCAGCTGGTAGCACTGTGTGCTTCCCGTCGAAATACATAACTATAAACGCCCAATCCAGGCTTTGAGTCGAAATCGACTCATTGGTAATACATGGGGTGCCAATTTTGCGGGGGTCAAAGGTCGGCTTCCGGTCAACTTATAAAGTTAGAAAAACTAAATTTAGAAACTACGATAAATTAATGGAAAAGTCAAAGACTTTTAGAAATCTTTTTGCTATAATAAAGTGGGAATGCTACAATAAACAAACATGCCGAGTCGAAATCGACTCGGCGGTAATTTTAGTGTTAAGACATCCTTTGAAGAATCCAATCCTAATAAAAAAAAACTATTGTGAAAAATAAAACTTCACCTTGACATTTAAACACAGCAAGTATTACAGTACTAGCAGTTTCTTTAGGTGCAACATTTCAAATTTGCATCTCTCAGTTCACAGTAATCATGTACAAAAAGTAGCTAGCAAGTCACGCTGACCTTTTGATTAACAGGATGATGAGAAAAATATTGAAGATATGTGTCCATGTGAGTTAATTTTCTGTATATGCTTGTTGCAAGTAATCTATCTTTCAACTGTGGTACATTTGCATCCGAAAAGACTAATTTTTCTGATTTTTTCCAATTCTTTAGAAAACTTATTGATGTAAATGCTGTATTTAAGTAAGTAGTTATGAAAAGACTCGACCTCAGTTTTTTCCATTATAGCATACACGTCATCTACATAACGTACCCATAATGATGGAAGTTTCAAGTAAGTGTTCAAAACTGTTTGTTCAATCTCTTCCATAATGATATTTGCTGTTATTGGTGACGAAGGAGAGCCATTAAAAAACCGAAAACCAGTTAAAAAATGACGTTATTGCATACAAAAAACAATGATTGTAAACAGATATTTAATGCTTCAATCAGTTTCGGCACGGTAAGGCTTGTTCTACTTCCCAACGTGCAATCATCGCCGACTCGATCAGTTACCATGGTTTTGCGGTTTCGAGTGGTATCGAAGTAACCAAGCTCACCTCATCAAACCAAACTTGTGCATTTGACGGTCCACAAACTGTTGGCGTAGCTGTGCATTTGACGGTCCGCAAACGATTGGCGTAGCTGTGCATTTGACGGTCCACAAACTGTTGGCGTAGCTGTGCATTTGACGGTCCGCAAACGATTGGCGTAGCTGTGCATTTGACGGTCCACAAACTGTTGGCGTAGCTGTGCATTTGACGGTCCGCAAACGATTGGCGTAGCTGTGCATTTGACGGTCCACAAACGGTTGGCGTAGCTGTGCATTTGACGGTCCGCAAACGATTGGCGTAGCTGTGCATTTGACGGTCCACAAACGGTTGGCGTAGCTGTGCATTTGACGGTCCACAAACGGTTGGCGTAGCTGTGCATTTGACGGTCCGCAAACGATTGGCGTAGCTGTGCATTTGACGGTCCGCAAACGATTGGCGTAGCTGTGCATTTGACGGTCCACAAACGATTGGCGTAGCTCTGTATTTACCGATCTACAAATCGTTGGCGTAGCTGTGCATTTGACGGTCCGCAAACGATTGGCGTAGCTGTGCATTTGACGGTCCACAAACGATTGGCGTAGCTCTGTATTTACCGATCTACAAATCGTTGGCGTAGCTGTGCATTTGACGGTCCACAAACGGTTGGCGTAGCTGTGCATTTGACGGTCCACAAACGATTGGCGTAGCTGTGCATTTGACGGTCCGCAAACGATTGGCGTAGCTGTGCATTTGACGGTCCGCAAACGATTGGCGTAGCTGTGCATTTGACGGTCCACAAACGGTTGGCGTAGCTGTGCATTTGACGGTCCACAAACGGTTGGCGTAGCTGTGCATTTGACGGTCCACAAACGATTGGCGTAGCTGTGCATTTGACGGTCCACAAACGATTGGCGTAGCTGTGCATTTGACGGTCCACAAACGGTTGGCGTAGCTGTGCATTTGACGGTCCACAAACGGTTGGCGTAGCTGTGCATTTGACGGTCCACAAACGGTTGGCGTAGCTGTGCATTTGACGGTCCGCAAACGATTGACGTACTGTTCTTTTTGCTGTCCGCAAACAGCTGTTTTTTGATATTAACTGAGGGTAGCGGTCGATTTATTTTGAATACGACTTGTCTGAGCCCAAAGTTTTTTTTTATTTTTCAAGATGATTTGACGCAAGCATTTATATTTTGTTGCACACTGCTTTGTTTTGGCGCAAGAATTTTTTTGTTTTAAGACGATATATATGTCTTGGACGTACCAGAATTCACCCGTGAAACTGCTAAGTTTGTCATTTTACAAACTGCATCCCGTATTACTACTTCGTCTTTTTTTAATCATAGAAATCAAAATGTTAATTTTTTTGTTGTGGAAAGTAAGTGTTATTGAATGCTATGGTACTAATGCGTGATTTACAAATGTAATGATTGCCAGCTTGTAAAAAGAACTTGGATGTATTTCTCTGATTGTCGTGTTACACTTCTTTTTGTTTATAAATCTTAATCATGAATAAGCACAGCTGTCGTGCTTTCTTTAATTGTTGTATTTACATGATAGTGGTTGCAGTATTGTTGATATATACCTTCTCGCCCGAAAAAACTTTGCCAGTTGTAGATAATTTGACCAGCTGCGAAGTTTCAACATAAGATCTTCCTAGTAGAGAGAATCATCGTAAAGTGTCTTGAGAGCCCAACATTACAGTAATTGTGATGTTTGAACAAATGACCATTTGATCATTGTCACTGTAAAACTCTTCAGTCAATTCATTAACTTCTGGGAGACACTCAACCTCCTCGTCGTAAAATATTACTGGCACATTGCGTTTTTACCACATGCAGTGCCAGCAAGGCGAAAGAATTTATCATCATGTGCCTTTTCTAATGTACAAGAATGTAACCGTCATGAGATTAGACCTCTCGACCATGTAACCAATGGCATCGTAAAAAGTGTTACAACTATTTCCACCAAATTGTCTGTTGGCGTAGCCCCATTTTTTCTCTAATCGCTTCGTTTTATTGCATGGTTTTTTACTGTCACTGTTTTACGTGATAGCTCGCCGTGTTTTTTAGCTTTTCAGTAAGTAAAACATTTATCGATTGGCAATTTTGATTTAAAGTTAGGAAGCTGGTAGGTTTCTCAAGAACTTTTGTTGAACAGTATTAAGATGTTTTACATGCATGCGTACTTTACTTTGGTTAATTTAGTCTCCTATCTGCACATTATATTTCTTGCTTGAAGGTTTTTGTTTGTTTTCACGCTATCGATGCAGATAAAAAAAAGTTTTGCATTTCTTCCACTTAAATTTGCTAGCGCGAATTTGCTCGTTGCGTTAATAAATACAATAGTTTTCTCCCGTCTACAGCGTGAAGTGGCAATATATCCTGGTTAGATTTGCCGTGGTAGGATTGCGAATTGAGTGTTTTGATTTGTCATTGCCCACCTTTTTGATGCTGTGAAACTTTTCAAAGACCTGGCCTAAGGTGTGATTCCTCTCATTAAACAATCAGCCGAAGTTGTACATAAATATGACAGAAAAGGTTTCCACACTCTGATGCTTTCGATGTTAAACGATGTGTGCAGGTCTTCGTTCATTACTACTGCAAAGCTATGCAGTTTAATTTACAAATCTTTTGCCAACCCCTGGTTGGAAACCACTGGTTTTAAGCGTTGCAATACGTGACGGAGGGCATAGTCGAACAAACGGCATTAAAACTCAGGTTTCCGCATAGGCGAGTACGGTTTACTGCTATCAAACCAAAAATATTCGATAACAAAAGATTCAGCCAGGTTTTTAGTATAGACGAATGCTCGCTTTGCAAGGATAACTGAACTCAGTTGAGTCAAGGCCCACTTCGCGTCCAAACCACGTTTGTTATGACGTTAGCCAGGTCTTCAGCGAAAGGAGCTTACCCGCAAACTATCTCAAAAAGAACTAGTCCTGGACCGTAAACTTTAAAGCAATGTTATGGGGTGATTTTAAACAAAAGCTCTTCTGTTTTTGAATGATGTGGCTTAGGGAGAATCTGTACCTATCTTATCCCTGGCAGCATCCCCTCCTCTCATTACTTCATATTTACCTATGGCTCAGATGTAAAAAGCGCACAGCAAAATCTTGTAAAGAAAATTGATGCTTAGCAGTATTTGCTCTGTATTAAACGTTTATATCAACAATGCAAATCAAAGACTCTTAAATTTTTTGTTTTAGCCCTGACTCCCTTGCTCTAGTAGTAGAAGGACGTTGTTCAGTTTTTTATCCCCTTAACGGAGTTGGTCAAATTTACCCCAGTTCTTTGCACTCCATCTCGCTGGGGCATCCTCCGTCTTTAAAACAACCTCTGTTTCCAATTCCATTTGCATCTTTCAGGTCTTCTTTAGTCGTCCTCTCTCTTGTCACTCACTTCAAGATCATAGACAACTCTAAAAACATTATCATCGTCTGTTCTCAGCCCATATTCATACCACATGACTCCATTCGCTTTTGCTAGCTCATTTGCAGTTTCTTTTAACCTCAACATGTCCTTTCGTTCTTCAGTAGTACTTCTGCCAACAACTTTCCGACCGCATTTATCTCTTACGTTTTTCTTGACATTACTTTCTTATGTTTTTTTGAGAACCATGTCTCGCTTTCATGTAGTATCGCTGGTCTTACGCAACAACAATAAACTATCCCTTTCATTTCAACTCTCCACCTTTCCTGAATCTTGCCCAAGCTATTCTTGCTCTTGCAGTGACTGCAGCTTTACAACCACCACTAACATTTAGCTTGTGTCCCAAATAACAAAGTCCACTCATTGTCTCCTCTTCATCACACAACTTGTCGATCAAATCCTTTATTCCCTTTCGTCTTGCATAAACAAAACGATACAAACCTAGTTGCAACACTCTTTATTTTCGTACATCTTCCGTAAATTCGGTTTCCACATTTTGTTCCCAACACTAAATTGGCCATTACTCCCATCCTACCAACTTCACATAGATCTGTCTTGCTTTTGATTAGTTCTCCTTCCTCCCGCTTAGCATCACTTTTGTTTTTCTGATGTTAACGTTGTTAACCTTCAAACTCTTAACTTTGAAGAACTTCCTGAGAATTCCACCAGCTTTGTTTTAAATCGTCCATGGTTTCGTTCGTAAAAGCAAGATTATCTGCATACAACACCTCATTGATTACATCCCTTTTTGCTTTTTTGTCAGGCACGTAGCGACGAGGGGGAGGAAGGCTGGGGGAGAAGTTGCTTCCAAATCAAATCTCACCTACTAGGGCGCTTAAAACTTCGTTCTATTTAGCAGAGAAAAAAAACCAACATAGCATAATTTAATTGCCTTTGCTATATTTTTCATTATTTATCGAATTTTGTTTAGGTTAGGCAGGTATACACTTTACAGGCACACAAAAACTAAATCAACAGAAAAAACACAACTGGAGGCTTGCCCATGCGAGAAAGCCAGATTTATGAACTTAAAATGATTGTGGCATTACAAATGATGTTTGCTTTCAGACAGTCACTCATTTGAAGCGCGACTATCAGGGGCAAAGTTGACAATCTTGGGAATTTTTGCAACCACATAGGATTTTTTTTTGCAAAAGTCTTAGAAAAAAATCTTTGATTTTTGATACCGCTCCTGGAGATTTTGGTTGAGTCTTGGAACTTTTTGCCCGAGAAACGTTGCCCGAAGTACTTGATAGCGGTGTAGAAATCCAAGAATTCTGGAGTTTTGAGGAATTCTGGGCGATTTGCGTCGAGTAGAGAGTGAAGACTTTTTTTGAGAAATCAACCTTAAAGGCTAATGACAAACTTTTTAAACTACTGAGAAATCAAGTGTGTGGCAAAACACAAACAGGAAACCTGCAAAAACTTCGCAATTTATAAATTTTTACAAAAAATTGCCATTTTTTAGACTCGTTTTAGGGATTTTTTTATATCGTGTTTATCCTCCATTCACGAGAAAACTAATTGTATCGCTATATTTTGAACGGGATGCCCGCACTTGCTTTGGAGTTGTCATTTTCGAGATGTCTGGGCCATCTGTCTTCCACACAAAGGTGGGGACGTCCCATTTAGTGCTTTGCCCAAGGACACAACAAGCGATATAATCGCCCAGACAATGTACGCTTGTTCTCCACAACCTCCCTAAATGCCGAGCGCCAAGCAGGGAAACTGTGAAGACCGTTTTTTAAAGTCTTTTGGTATGTTGACAGGGGGAATGAATTCCAGGTCTATCGACTGCGAAGCAGACGCTCTAACCACTACACCATCGCGTCGGTTTTTAACCATTTTTAGTCGGCAACTGTGGTCAGCAGCGGCCGAACTATCTTAGCTTCACAAAAAATATAGAGCAGTGCGATAGGTTTAGGTGACCGCGAAAGATTGCATCACCGCTACAGTTAGGGTGCTGATAAGGTGAGCAAAGTCTAAACGCATTTACCCAAAGATTTGATTTTGCAGCAAATCGTACTATAGTTACTAGTTATTGGCAGGAAGGAAACATATCAGCAGAACGTTTTAGTCTACGAGTACAATATTATCCATAATCGTACCGTATTTCGTTTACCTGAGTACTGCAACCTTCCAGTTTAAACTGATAGTCTGATCCAGGTTGCAGAATTTGTAAGTTTCGAATTGCGAAAACCGTTGAATTGGCAGTGACCGTTTTAATGGGCTTGCAAATGACCTACACAATATGCATGTAGAAGCGAACCGCAT
The DNA here is from genome assembly GCA_963675345.1 of Trididemnum clinides. NCBI lineage: Eukaryota > Metazoa > Chordata > Ascidiacea > Aplousobranchia > Didemnidae > Trididemnum > Trididemnum clinides. The sequence goes on along the minus strand of OY776294.1, from coordinate 30,325,765 downwards.
TAATATCTCTTACAGTACTGTATTATAATATTTATAATCATGATTAAGTTTCATTTTAACTTTCAAAATTTTTAAAAAGCGCCATCTAAATCAAAACGACGACGTGTATTGTAGCCTACCCAGTGCACTGGTTATTAGTCGAAGGAAGGTAATCTGTTGCTAAACTTTAAAACGATGTTATTTGGCTTTATATGTTTGTTTAATTTTTCATGCAGGCTACAATTAGGGTAAGCAAAAAACGTGTAGCGAGCTTTTTCAAAGTTTGTTCACTTATGTCGGTACAAACATGCAGGGGCGGATAAAGAAATCGCGGGTCCCGGGCAGATAAGAGTGCGGGGCCCCTAAATTATGGAACGCGAAAACACCTAACTTAGATTGGGGTCGCGCTGGAAAAGGTTTGGGAGCACTGATTTAGTAGATCTTAATAATAGAAAACATAATAAGCTCTTACCTTCCTGGAATAAGGTGTCCCTGACGTAATCCTTTGTATTTAAAATGGGTGAAGTATAAATGGGTTGACTAAACTGTACAGTATTTATTTTAAACTAAAAATTGATTTTTTTTGCGTTATTTGTGTTTTTGTTTGATAGAAATTCAAACTAAAAAACAAATTTATATTTTGAATATTATTTATTTAGATCAAAGAGATTGAGTTTAATTTGTTATTTTCATTTATTAAAAAAGTAAATTTTATTAATTTTGTTTAAAATTTACTTTGAAATTTATTTTAAAAGGTTAAATATAGAATAAAATTTTCGCACTGTTTCATTATCGGGGCAAAAATAAACAACACAGAAAATATAATAAACATCACAGAGGATGCAACACAAAAAAGCTAAGGCAACTGATGTTTTCGGCATTTCGCTGCTGCTAATTTATCAATAGTATCCTCAAAGCTCACAGATTTTGTGAAACTCTTTTCGATGGCCATAATACAGAAATCACAGACGTGATCGTGCGTCAGAGATGAGCACAAATAGTTTTTCACCCTTTTCAATGCCGAAAAAGAACGTTCACCTTCCGTATTTGCAACAGGCAAGGTCAGATATATACAAAGACTAATAGCCACATTTGGAAAAGTTTGAATTTAGCAGTTCTTTTTCAAATATGACATCTGTGCTTGCGCAGAGAGAGAGAGAGAGAATTTGTTTGGTTTTGCTTTGCGCACCGACACAATAATCAGATTAATAATACACAAAAAAAATCACTTGTAGCAAAAACCAGGGAGCATCGAGGAACCTTTTGGTTATCGAGTCGAGATGCTCCCTGATCTCAGCAGATTGAGATATAAGCGAAATCTATTAAGTGACACTGTTATAATTTGAGTACATTATGTAAAAAAGAGTTGAGTTCAAGTTTTTATCAAATGATAAAAAATAAAAATAAAAAAAGGAAACGGAACAAACAATAACAATAAATATTTTTTACACAATCAAAAGTTTTTGCAAGAGTTAATATTCATTTAATAATTTTAGTTTATACGCTTTTTTAAAAGAAACCCAGTGCATGCTCTTTAATTCTGATTCGAGGTTACCCCACAGCTTTGAACCTCTGTGAGAAAATAGTTTTTGGCTAAATAATTTATTTATTCGGGGGCGATAGTAAGCAGTCGAATTAATTAATCTCGTTTCATGTTGATGAATAGTATTTAACTTACGAAAAGAATGATAAAAGTTTTTAGGCAATTGATTATGATAGAGTTGATACATAAATTTAGCTAACTCAAGTTGATATATGTCTTCTACTTTTAACACTTGAAGTTCTTTATACATTTGTGAAGTTGGCGTATATAAGTTACGAAACAATATTATTCTCAAAATTTTATTAAGCCTTACTCGAATTATTTCTTGTGAAGTTTTATTTGCTGTTGCCCACGCAGTAACTCCATATTGAATTCTGCTGTATACAAGACTATAGTGTAGCATGCAAAGGGTTTCTCTTGAAACAAAATTGCACAATCTGTAAAAGAGTCCTGTGCATCTGGCAAGCCGCGTGGACAAATAATTTATTTGCAACGTCCATTTGAGATTATCGTGAATGAATAACCCAAGGTATTTGACAGTATGCGCTCAAGTACCGTTAAAAGCTATTTTAAAATTACATTGACAAGTTTTAAGGGGTTGCTTGTTTATTAACATGTAGTTAGTTTTTGAAAAATTTAGGGATAGATTATTTTGACAGAGCCAAGAGTTAACTTTTTTGAGTTCTATTTGAACTTTGTGTTCCAGGTTTTTCAGATTGTTATCAGCCATCATCAAGAAGGTGTCATCGGCATATAATGTGATGTCAAATTTGGAAATCAACGAAATGTCATTAATGTATAACAAAAAAAGTAGCGGCCCAAGGAAGATCCTTGGGGTACCCCACATGATACTTTGGTATATGAGGACATAAATTTACGTACATTAGTATATTGATATCTGTTTTTTAAGTAGCAGTATTTGTCTTCGAACCAAGATCAGGAGATGAACGTAAATGAAAAGCGAAGTGCACAACTTCTGAAGGGAAGTTGCTATCCAAATTGCTTGCATATACTTTTAACAACCTACTTGCTGCGTTTTCTATATCACTGATAGCCCAAGTGTTCAGATTCAGCAAAAAAATTAAAATTCTGTTGCAATATGCAGTACACAGATTTTCGTCTTCTTACTTCTGCAATTAAGACATCAATGATTGGAAGGTAAGTTCCAATACGAAAGGATTCTCGAGCATCTTCCAAAGCTGTAGTGCATCCAGTGTCCTCTCAATCTAGATCTTCAAAACCATCTGCAAATGAATGAAAAAACAAACGTCTCCAAAGAGTACTTGGCCAATAGGGAGCCCTTTATAAAATCTTGCCTCAGGCCTCTAAAATCATCAAACCACAACTGCCTTTACGACTTGCAGAAATGAATGGATAGGCATTCAGCCACTCCGGTTTAAATTTGCTGGTCTACTTTTTTTGATTAGCCACTGGTAACTGGTTTACTGATGTTTCGTTCATCTGATCCCTCTAACGCGCTTTCCTCCGAGAGAAGCTTTTTTAAATACATGCACAACAGTTTATTGAAGACAATGGAGAACCTGGCGCCGAAACTTACGACTATTGTTGCGTCTCAAAGGTCAGCAATAAATGTTCATTTGGTGAAATATGCAGTCAATATTTTTGACAACGTCTTGTACAAAGTTAAAAGGTATACAAAAAAAAAGTCCAGCGAGCATAGTATGAAAAATTTTGAGCAAAATCGGCAGAATTTAAGTTTAAATCCGCAGATAGAGAAAAGTGTCCCAATCGGAAAACTCCCGAGGAAATCGGCAGACTTGACAGGCCTGGACATGTTTGGCTCCCGCAAACAAGTAAATTTATTAATCGCATTTGATGCAAGACCGCTGGGGCGTATCCAGGGGGTCCACAGGGACCGCCCCCCTCCCCCCCCCGCTGAGTAGTGCGTAATAAATTTCTTTGTGAAAAACGTTTAAACTTTTCATAACTCACGATTTGTTATAACTTCAATATTTTTTGAGATTTATGTACTCAAATTTATGACTTTGACCTAACTAACGAAAACAAGCATGCTAGGAGAGAAATAAATGAACAAACTAGTCTCAGTTGCAAGTTTGCAGTTTTGGTACCGATTTACCGAAGTTGATACAAAAACTTAGCGTACAACCCAGCAGCACTAAGGTGGGATAATTAGGTGATAGCTCAAGCAGTTGTTTAAAAAAGGACTTTAGACAAGTAGTTTATCACAGGAACTTTAGTATAGTAGAAGGTACAGAGGGCCTAAGGTACTGTATAACCGTTAGCTTAGGTTAGAAGCTATAGCCTAGCTGCCAACAATCAAATATATAGCCGGCAAGCCAATTTACTAAGCTACCAGACCAATATTTAGTCTAGGATACCGGTATCAGATTGGTGAGGTGGCGAACTGAAATAATTTCCCTACAAAATCTAAAATATTTTTCTTTGCAAGTTGTAAGCGCAAGAAACAGGTTGTTTACATGCTTTAAGGGACTGCAGAATTTTTAAAAGAAGCGTTAAGGCATATTTAAAACCTAATCAGCGTCGAAGTATGCATATGCTGATGACTTAGCATTGCTGTATGCTTGTCGAGATTGAAAGGCAGTGGAGGACACTCTACCCCAAGACATCACTACACTTTCAGCTTATGTCCAGACTTGGAGGCAAAAGCTCAGCAATAAGAAAACGGTGACGGCGGCTTTTAATCTTAGCAACAGAGAGGCCAAACGTGCGCTTAATGTTTACAACAATGGCTACCTATTGCCACCCTGTCCAGTCCCAACGTATCTTGGGGTAAAGCTGGATAGGTCGCTTACTTTTCGTCACCATCTCGAGGCTTTGCGCAAAAAACTCTCCACCAGAGTTGTACTGTTGAGGCGACATGCGGGATGTGGATGTGGTGCAGGTGCCAAAACATTGAGCATCTCTGTTCTTTCCTTGGTCTACTCTACCCATGAATACTGCGCACCAGTTTGGTGTTGTAGTACGCCTACTCGCCTCATTGACAGCATTCTCGATGATGCTTTGCGCATTGTCACTGGATGCTTGCGTCCCACACCAACGGAGGACTTGCCTGTCCTCGCAGGCATCCAGCCAGCTGAGCTCCGCCGATTATGAGCGACTCTTTTCTTGGCGAATCATGCTATCCATAATCCCGACTATGTGCTGCACAGACAGTTGGTTGGGCAGCAGGATGCGCACCTGGGAAGACTTAGATCAAGACGCCCATTTGTACCTGCTGCGTGGCAACTATTAGGTAGTTTGTCTAAACTGGACATCTGTGTAAAACAGTGGACGAAACATAAATGGAACGCGGACTACTTGGAGAGTGCTTCAAGGGTCCGTGCTTTCATTCCCAGGGTCAGTTTCAGGCAACTTGGAATGAGTCTGCCCAAAACATCTTGGGTAAGGCTCAATTGCCTGCGGACTGATATAGGACGTTTTCACTCGTCCATGTACAAATGGGGTCTCGCTCTATCACTGAATTGCGAATGTGACGTCACTGAGCAAACTGCAGATCACGTCATATCTTCATGTCTTATACATCATGTACCAAGAGGAACATGAGGTCTGCAGGTTTTGGATGACGCAACTCGATGTTGGCTTAACACCACCACTGCCAGAATCTAATCTGGGCAGCACAACAGCCCAGGGTGGTAAAAGGATAGACCTTCGGCCCTGACTTTGATTTGTGCTGGCTCGGATTGAGTTTGGGTGCCTGACCAAACGACGACGACGAGCGTCGAAGTGCATACGGAAAATGTTTTCGTTCTTGACTAAATAAAGATAATAATAAGTTTGTAGCCAGTTGCCACCTGATGAGCCGCTTGGAGAAATAGCTGTAGCGGTTTTATTATTTTATCCTTACGTGTAGTGTTTTCAATTACATACGTATAGCTCTAACCTTGGGTATTGATTTGGATATTTAATAAAGGACTAGTTGTTGTTATAATGACTAACTTGTTTTCATATTAGCACCTAAATATTGCGTCACAAAAATAGCCATTGTTAAAAATCTTTTTACTGCACACTACTTTTCGGACACCCTGTATTTTTGTAGGCTGTTTGGTTAACCATTTTTTGCAAAGGGAGGAATTGAAGTACAGTAGTGCATTTTGGCTGCGCCTACACAACCCTGTTTCATGCACAAGTTACATACAACATCATAATTCGTATACAAACTTCAATCTGAAGAGAGTGTTGCTTTAGCAGCCTATAGTAGACTAAACTAAAAGCACAAGCGTATTGAAAGGTCACCAAAACGTAAAATTGTAGGCGTAGCTTAGCAGTTTTAGTTCATTATTTTCTTCATAATTGAATAAGTGTGAATGAAACAGTATTTGAATAAGGTTAATTTACCGTATTGGTGTAATGTAAGACAATATAATTCCTTCGCACAAGAATAATGTGTCTTTAAGTGAATAGTGACGTTGGTGACCACTCTATTGTAGTATTAAAAGAGTATGGGCCTGAAAGAGTTTTGTGTGAGAGCTCTCGCTGCCGTGCTATGGCAAAATGACAGTCTACTATGCTAATTTTCAATTCCTTTTTCATATGTTTGTTGGGAGTTATCATATAGAGCCACTGTACAGATTTATTACGCTAATACAGGTTGCACCAATTGATTTTTTCAGTGGGAGGAAACTCTATGGGTGTAATTGATTACTTGTGTGTGTGTTTTGTTTTGACGTTTTTTGTAATATGGACTATTGGAGTCCGATATAAATAAAGTGTAGCATTAAACTGCAGCACTGAGAAAACGCAGAAAACTACCGAAGGCCTAGGTACACTAATATAAAGAAAATCAAAGTATTAAATGGTGAAATGCAGCGAAACGCACTAGTTGGAAGGCGAAGCCCTGCTTAAGCTGATACAAGCAAAAAAGTTTCAACTGTCTTAAGTTTTAAATCGCGGCCCCACCTCTTGGAAATTTCTGGATACGCCCCTGAGACCGGTAGGAATATTACATTTTAACCCTTTGCGGTCCAACTAACCGTCTGGGATGCAAAAACAATTTATGTTGTTTGGTCCAAACTCATGTCACATATGCATTTAGTTTAATTTCATTTAGTTTAGTTTAATTAGTTAATTAACAATTGATTAAATTTCATTCAAACTGCATTTGCATGTGTGACATGTACTTAGACCGCAAGAAAAAAAAGTTGAATAACTTTTTAGGTGCAATGATGCGGAACAAAAATTAATCATAAAATTAACATACACACAAACATCTTTCAAAAAAATCACAAAAAAGAGTTTGGACCTAGACTGACCGAAAAAAGAAATTCAATTGGACAGCAAAGGGTTAAATGGAAAGATGATGCAGTTTTTACGGTTTTGTAAGATGATGCAGTTTTTACGGTCGGCAGCACTTAGTATGCGTGCCATTTATTGGTGTAGGAAGTATAGGACTAGGGAGGAGGCTGAAATCCCCGTCATTTTTTCAGCACCCCTTTACTTTTTGAGGCCCTCTTTCCGCCCCTTTCACATTACTTTAGTCTTTTATAAATCACCAATAACACTTAAAACTAGCTTTAATACACAATGTAGTCTGCAATCTGCATCAACGAATCACTTAAATTTTGGTTTTTGTTACCATTATTCAATTTGTGTTGTCCCTATCTCACCACAAACCTAACTTTCGGTTTGAATGGTAAATTTTTTGTTTATGAATTCAAACAAATTTTCCCTACCGGTACCAGCTGTTGTTATGCTTAGGCAAGGACACCTAAATACCTAGTTACGTGATTTGTATATTGATAGCCTTGGCTTGTGCATAGCTTTGTTGGAGTTCATTAAGAGGATGTGGGGGCTTCGCCCACAAGTCGTTGATACGGCTTCCTCATTTGTAGTCTCTCTCCCCTCCGTCAAAACAGGTTCCAAGGCCACCGGTGCCACTTGCAGCGAACGAGGTGTTTTTTCATGGCACGCCAAAAAGTTATGAGTTTTACAGTACTTTTTGCTTTTTGTGCCATTGTCTGTCGCGCTTTACAATTTATTATGTTTTGCGCACTAGAAAGTAACAAGGCCTTACACCTTTTGAATGTGAATTAGATCCTTCTTTTTCTTTTTTTGAAGGAAAAAGCTCGATTTATTTCCCTTCTTAACTGCATATTCATAATCATGGGCGTAGGCACGGGAAGTGGTGATTTAGGGGTTTAATCCTCTTATTAATGCGATATGGTATCGACTCTTTAAATTATTTAACGTTGCTTTTTAGTGTGAGAGAGAATCTTTGCAAGAGAAAATGGTTAACATTTTAAAATAGTTAGCATTACACAAAATGAATGGTAAGTCTGTGGCTAGTTACTTTTTAGTGCGCTTTTCCAACAAAAAGATCTCCAAGGTTTTTCGCACCTTTGGCGCTCAACTAGAACTGACCTACCATTTGAGCCCTTCTTCTTGGAATTAGACCTACGTAGGACATAAATGTTCCAACATCTGCCCTTCAGTAATAAGTAATCATATTAGATAATTTTCAAATCAGACAATACAAAGCCACATTTTTATGGTACTCGGAGTTGTTTAGCAATTTGTAAACTAGCACACTGCCTTTTAAAGGTTGCCGTCCTCTGGTATAGTCTGTAGGCTAGTCTGTAAATTACCACTTTTGAGTTTTGACAACCTCATTAGTACTCAAACTCTTGCAGTGATGCGATCACTCCAAATTACTGCACTGCATGATATCTCTTGTGAAACTATGATCGGTTGTTGCTGTTGACAGAGGCGCTTTAGATGCGTGACTGCGTGGCAGTAAAGTTTATTTCTTCTGTCACAATCATTTTAATCTCCTAAATCTGGTTTTCTCGCGTGGCCAAACTTCCAGTTGTATGTTTTCTCTGTTAATTTAGTTTTGTGCGCTTGTAGACTGTATACATTACAAGCCTAAATAAAAAGAAATTTTCTTCTGAATGTTACTCATCAAATTCAAATATAACTCAAGTTAATTAAACAAAACAAACCATTCTTTTTTTTTTTATTTGCCATATTTATCTTCCATTCACGAGAAAGCGAATTGTATTGCTATAATTTGGACCGGACGTCCGCACTCGCTTGGGAGTTGCCATTTCCAAAGTGTCTGAGCCACCTGTCTTACACATAGAGATGGGGGCTTCCCGTCAAGTGCCTTGCCGAAGGACACAATAATCGAACTTGTAGCTGGTTCTCCACAATCTCCCCTAAATGCCGAGCGTCAAGAAGAGAAGTTGTGAACATCACTTTTTAAAGTCCTTTGATATGAATCGACAAGGAAATGAACCCAAGGTCTACTGACTGCGAAAAGGACGCTCTAGCGGTTCCTTAATAAACAGTTATAAGCAGTGATGGGATTCAAAACTTTAGGAACAGGTTCTCTTTTGTATCAAACTCACTAACAACAGATTTCCTCATTTTAGAAAGCCCATTTGCTGCGGTCGTCTAAGGTCTATAACAAAAAACAAGAACGCGTTCGCACGAGCCCGTGCGAACCTCCTAAATCCCATCACTGGTTATAGGCTATGCAAATTATGATTGCTTTTGCTAAAGATATTTTCATTTGAATGTCTCACTTGGTCACAATCTGTTGTATTTGCCGCTATTTCGTGAAGTTATTTGTCGTCATTTAGTTGTTCTTTTGTTATTATTTTTTGTATTTGTCACAATCCATATTATTTGGTTATCGGTATATGTTGTTGTGACCTCAAATTTCTATTTATATTCAGACTTGTTGAGGTACTAAGGCTTAAGCCTATACTAATGTTTTGAAGTTTTAGTTCCATATTATAATTAGATTCCAATACTAGTTATTATAGATGTTTTGACAAGGGCTTGATGTAAATAAATTATCAAAAATGAAAACTGGTTTACTGTTGCTAAGTAGCATCGTTTTATGGATTCCGAAAGTTAATCCCTTCCTAAATTATATCCGCTTTTGATTGAACGCTTTTGATTGAACCATAGCATAGCATCCTAAATTATATCCGCTTTTGATTGAACACGTTTTGTGTTCCGCTCCGCACAGTACAAACTGTACTACCGTATTTACCCGTGTATAAGTCGACTCGGTGTATAAGTCGACCCTCGAAAATCCGAGAGAAATTGCCAATTTTATCGTATATCCTTTGTATAAGTCGACCCTAGTTTTTTTCTGTACTTAGCGGAGTATTTCATTCGTTTAGGCATGTTGAGGATCGTTTGAAGGGAAGATTTTGGCTAGTATTGATTCTCTATTTTATTGACAATTTAATTGCTATAAGTTTGCTTGTTACACCGATATAATTAATGGACTACAAAATAGCTGAAAAGATTACAATTACTGCGTAAATAATATCTGGTAAGTAATTACAATTGAAAGAAGGATGAAAACAAATAAACACAAGAGAAAATTGTTTATAAAGCCGTTTTATTGAATCTGACAACATTAGACCAGTCAAGTATCCTTTAGAGTTTAGTTCTAAGTAAAATATGCATATATTATATGAGTTTTCTTTTGTTGTAATTGAAGTTGATTTTTATACCCGGTGTATAAGTCGAGGTCGAATTTTTAGGGTGTAAATTTGGTCAAAAAAGGTCAACTTATACACGGGTAAATACGGTATGTGCATTCTGTGCTACATGTTAAGTAGAATTTGGTGTTTACTGTACAAGAAGTTAGGTATGGGGAGAATTTAATCCTTGAGAAAGAAGCTGGTGTTGGCCAATTTGCTGAACGAAAATGAATAATGATGGGATAGCTTAAGTACTGGTCATAGGACGCATGAAAATATTGATACTGGTACAGTGATAGCTTTGGCTGATGTTTTTAAAACAATTAGCCTTTAAGTTGTCAAACAGTACAAAAACAGGGAAATTCTATGGACTAACCATCCAACCTCACTCTTAATTGAAGTTGTAATCCTGACAGTTATCAAGCCGGTATTTGTATTGTTCATATTTATCCTCCATTCATGAGAAAGCGAATTGTATCGCTATGCTTTCGACGGCAAGTCTGCACTCGCTTGGGAGTTGCCATTTCCGAGATGTCTAGGCCACCTGTCTTCCACATAAAACCGGGAGCATCCCGTTAAGTGCCTTGCCCAAGGATACAACAAGCGAACTTGCCGGCTTGTTCTCTACAATCTCCCATAAATGCCGAGCGCCAAGCAGGGAAGCTGTGGATACCATTTTTTAAAGTCTTTTGGTATGACTCGATAAGGGGAATGAACCCCAGGTCTACCAACTGCAAAGCAGACACTCTAACCCCTACACCATTGCGCCTGTAGTCACTTGTTCATGTTATTGTGGTTTGTGTTTGCAGATCAGCCAATTCATAGTAATTAAAAACCTTGCTGACCTGTGATAGTTTGTGAACCAAACACTGGCATAAGGCAGTATATGGTACGTGGGGCAGACTGACTTTTTCCATATTTTTTGGACACATCCAAAACAAAGGTAAAAACTTAGTTCTTATTTTCTTAATAGTGGCTATGTTGCCATACATGATTAGGCTAATGTGTGTAAGTAAGTACATTTGATAACTTGCACTCAGCTCAGCTGTAGACTAATGGTTGGTATTGCTGTGTTTGCATGCCATGGTTAGCAGCTCAACTCTTTAGAGTAATCATCTCAAATTAGGGTTAGATTTTCAGATTTTGGAGAATGTATTGCAATAATTTTTTTTCTAGAATTGCATTACAGCAGTGTATACTAGGAAGTGTGGTGTGGATATTGAAAACATACCAAGGGCATGTATGCTGAGAGTTAAATTTTTGGCAGGTCACATTTTTTATGCATCATAGAAATTGACCTATCACAAATGACTACCAGTAACATAGCCTTGAAGTCTGTTTTGTTGTTAACAGGATTTTACTCTTGAAATCTATATTTTTAATATTTCTCTGATGCAATAAAAAAGTTAGTTGTCAAAAAAGTAAGGCTGTGGCAATTTTGCTGTCGACAGCATTTTACCCTGAAAGGCTATTTTGCTGTGACTTGTTTGTAATTAGTCAATCTTAATGACGTATTGAACATGTGACTTTTGGTCGTTTCTGATTGGTCAATTTTAGTAAGTAATTAAAAAAATTTGCACCCCCAGTGTACACTACTCTGTACATTCACATATCGGGCCTGCCCCTCCAGTGTACACTGCCTTTTTTTTTAGTGCCTTGCCAGCTGAGATTCTAACCTGCAACCATAGCATTTCAAGACCAGTGCACTATCCAAGCGTCACAGCATCACTGGCAGAGTTATAGCAATTATGCCAATATAAACACATATTAATGATCACAGCAAAATAGTCTCCAAAGGTGAAATGCCGTCGATGGCAAAATAGCCACTTCCAAAATGTAATCCTCAGTGTACACCCCTTTTTACGTTTTACACACCCTCCTTTTCCAGTGTACCTTGCTGTTTTGTAATTTAAGTGGAGAACAAAAATGTTTATTGTTATACCTCCAGAGAATCCAACCCTAATTCCTAAAAAAGCCATGCAAAGATTTATGCTCTTTAATCATGGCATTTAAATGCAGTGTTACTTACCATTATGCTGCTGCAGCACCAAGTGTGATGTAAAAATGTGCTTATTTAAAAACACAGCAATTTAGAATGGCAAAATAGTCTGTTAGTGTATTTTGCCATAAACAATATCAGTATATCAGGAAACTATGCATTTTTAAAGTGAAACTATTATTTTACATCCAAATTAAAAATTTAGATCTTTTTCCATTTTTTTTGGAGTTCAATATTTGGAAAGTGAGGATTGAAAAAAATGGCTTCAATCACAGGCTGCCAATTCCTGTTGCAAGCCACAAACTTTCACGTTGTTAGTCCTGTTGCAGGTTGTACTCTCCTAGTCTGCTCAGTATCGATGCATTTACTTCACTGACTTGAAATGTGGGTTGATTACTTGTTGGCATTTTGAAGGACAACACTAAAATATGAAAATTAATGAAATTTCGGAAAAAATAAAAATTCTTATTGAAATGTGGTGAAAATAATAAATTGCGGAAATTGCATCAATACAAGAATTTGCAGAAATGCTTACTTTAGTTTAAGGCAGTGGCTATTTTGCCATCAACTGCATTTTACTCTTACAGGCCCTGCAACTTATTTGTGATTGGTCAATCTTAATGGTGTATTGAACATGTGACTTTTGGTCATTTCTGATTGGTCAATTTTAGTAATCAATTAACAAAATTCTGCACTCCTGTGTCCACTTGCCCACTCTGTACTCTCCCTTCCAGTGTACATTTACCTATACATTCATATACTGGGCCTGCTCCTCCAGTGTGCACTACCTTTCTTTAAGTGCCCTGGCAGCTAAGATTCCAACCTGCAACCATAGCATTTCAAGACTGGTAAACTATCCACCCACCACAGCATCACTGGCAGAATTGTAGCAAGTATGGCAATATATACACACATGAATGATCACAGCAAAATGGTCTCCAAGGGTGAAATGCTGTCAACGGCAAAATAGCCACTTCCTTAGTTTAATGCAACTGAATTATATAATTTTACACAATTGGGTGGTTATACTTTTAGTTTTATGGACTTCTGTAAGTTTCTATATTTCTACAATTTTCTTACTTGAGTTAGTACTTATTTATTAGTTAGTATTTGTTTGTTATTTTCACAAATAAGCAATTTGTTTTTTAAAATGAGTTTCTATGTTTCAGTAGTGTTGTGTTTAATATAAATTTCCTTATTTTAGTGTCATTCATTTTGAATAAATTTCAAATATGAATGAAGAGCAATCTGATGAAAGCAAAAAACCTTTCAAGTCTGGATCTCGAAATGTGGAAGACTTGTATGCCATCATTGATGATGGATACACATCTGACCATGATATTGACACTAGAACACTCGTAACAGCAATGAATAGAAAAAAGAAAAAATCTGGAGGTTTTCAGTCAATGGGTAATTGCTTTATGTGTCATGTGTATTTTTTGTATATTTAATTCCAGCCAACACTAAAATCTGGAAATATTTTTGAAAATAGGAAAAATATATTAATTAACTTTCACAAATGCGTAGTTGAACTTACTTCAATTATCCAATTTTTTCCAATGATATAGTTATCTTTTTGTTTTTTTTACTTCCATAAATTTTCAAATATCTGTGATATTCATAAGCTGTTTCAGTTAGCGTTTTTTTGAAATTTCTTGTTTTAGTGTGAATTTTAATGATTCTATGATGCCATATAATTTAATATGAATTTCCATATCTCTGTAAGTCTAGATTTTCTTGTTTCATATTCTTAATTCAAGTCGAAAAACTGTGCATGTAGTTATAAAACCTTACCAGGCTGGCATAACCTTGACAGCAAAGAACTGTTACACAAAGTAAATTGGCTAGAGTAATACACATCATCTCAAAATGGAAATAAATCCAACACACAATGGCAGTGTTTTTTTTCAAAAAGTTGATTATATGCTTGGCCTGTTCCAATTTTTTTGATGTAAAGAAGTGATTATCAGATTTGGTGCATTCAATTTCAAAAGGTCATTTTGCTGATAAAACAACTTTTGCCAATGACTTACTTTAAGAATGTATCAAAAAACTTCACACAAAGTACACCTGCTGCTCCATCAAAACGTATGCCCTCACAAAATAATGGTGTGTTGATTCATTGAAAATGTCAGTGTAAGGAGAACTATGCTGAATGTCTCTTTTAGAATGAAATAAAGTTTATGTATTGCCTAAAACACGGGAAATCATTCTATGCTTAAATGTCAAGAAACAAAAAAGTAAACGCCTTCCTAAGCAATTTTATTTGTCGATGCCATGTAGACAACTTTATTTTGATTTGATTTCTTTAAATCAACAAGTATCTAGGACATACCTCAATTCACAATAAAGTATATTTTATGACATTAGAAAAAATTATTTGATTTCTCAGATAAAACTCTGGCTCTCTTGTGCTGAGGCATCAGTTATGTCTCTTTAATGTAGCTTATAGTATACGTGGAATTATCTAAAAATCTTTGAGCATTATTTCAAAATAGTATTTATTTGTGCAGGGTTGACTCAAAAAGTGTTTCGTGGTATTATGAAGAAAGGTTATAAAGTTCCAACTCCTATTCAACGAAAGGTAATCACTAGGTTACTATATGTTTTGAGAAAGTATACTTTGCAGTAGTCGTATAATAAGATGTCATGTCTAGTGGCCTATTACAGGATGTTGAGACAGCACGGCGATTTCATCACAACGATCTTGACATGAAAAGACCTTTTTAGCAGAAACGTTATGTTATTCAAATCGATGGTCACCTGAAAAAGCACAAACTGTTTTTTGCCGATCTTCATTGTTTTGAAATAGTGCAAGGATTGATTGAGAGAGAAGAGATCCAATGTTTTAAATCTAGTTTGGTTTCCATTAACAGAAGTGGCATGTTCACCTCATGATCCTCAAAAGTTTATTTATAGCATCGTGTAACTTTAGCTTGCGAATTGCATCCTCCTTTTTTAGACCATTTTTTCAACCTGTTTAAACACCCGCTTTCTCTCTGTCACCTTTGGTCACCCATGCGCTCTTCTCCCAACCTTTTCAAAATCCAACACTGTTCTCAACACATCGTCATTATCAACTAGAACATGCTCATACCATCGCATTTCGTTCACTTCAGCTTGTCTGTTCAAAGTTGCTTCCAAACCCAGCAATTCCATAAGTTCTTGACCACTCCTTTTCTTAATTAATTTAGCTTCATACGGTGCTCTTTCAGTTTTTTCAAAATCGCCATTTCATTCTCTTGCAGACACCGTGTCAAACTTTGCTGCAACATACCCAACCGTACAAGAACCAAGAACACACATGATTTCCATGACTAAATGAAATAATTTTCTTGCTTACAAAGGTTTTATTGTGACAAGACCCCAGTGTTGAAATCACCAAGTGACGAGATCACTGTCTAGTGTCAACTATTATCATCACCAAGTGACGAGATCACTGTCTAGTGTCAACTATTATCATCACCAAGTGACGAGATCACTGTCAAGTGTCAACTATTATCATCACCAAGTGACGAAATCACTGTCAAGTGTCAACTATTATCATCACCAAGTGACGAGATCACTGTCTAGTGTCAACTATTATCATCACCAAGTGACGAAATCACTGTCAAGTGTCAACTATTATCATCACCAAGTGACGAGATCACTGTGTAGTGTCAACTATTATCATCACCAAGTGACGAGATCACTGTCAAGTGTCAACTATTATCATCACCAAGTGACGAGATCACTGTCTAGTGTCAACTATTATCATCACCAAGTGACGAGATCACTGTGTAGTGTCAACTATTATCATCACCAAGTGACGAGATCACTGTCAAGTGTCAACTATTATCATCACCAAGTGACGAGATCACTGTCTAGTGTCAACTATTATCATTATATTCTTATTAAACTTTTATCTGACACATAAAGTGCAATTTTTGATTGAAAAGGGCAAGACGGAAAATCTCAAGAATATTTGAACACAGTTTACCAACAGCTTAGAAAATGCTTTAACTATAGTTCAGTTACTTGTGTAATAGTATAGCAAGAATAATCAATGAGCAAGATTGGCTGCCGTGGTGTAGTGATATTGTTGCAGGCTTTGAAACGAAATGTCTAGAGTTCAAAAAACTAAAAACACTGCTGATATTCGTCAGGAAGGGCATCCGGAATTTAAAGTACTACGTTGCTCCAAGAAAAAGTCTGGTTCGAAAGCGAATGTGCAGTGGTAGGCATACATTGAATCAGCACGTCTGAGCCTGCAAAACGCGGGAAAAATGACTTAAAATCGACATCTCTCATCTCAATAGTAGATCAATTGCCATCAATATATTAAATTTAAGCAATTGTTATTTTTGTTTCTTTTTTTACAAAATAACTCTGTATTTCAGTGCATACCACTAATAATGCAAGGCAAAGACGTTGTTGCAATGGCTCGAACCGGAAGTGGCAAAACGGCTGCGTTTTTAATTCCTTTGCTTGAAAAATTACAATCTCGAGTTAGTGCGATTGGATCTAGAGCTTTGTTGCTGTCACCGACACGAGAATTAGCTTTGCAAACTTTTAAGTTTGTTAAAGAGGTAAGATTTTAAGAAAGACTGTTTGCCTTTACGTGAAGCACATAAATTTTTAGCTAGTACGGTCCTCTTGTATTGATCGTAATTTCATTCAAAATCTGTTACTAGTTTCTATATATTTATAGAAAGAAAGTGAAAATTATTCTGCGTTTTGCTGACATAATTGGCTTCATGAAAATAAGATGTTTCTTTCCAGATTTGGCTACACACCTTTTTATTAAAATCTCAATTTAAACAACTATATTACTGCAATTGTATTCATTAATAAAGAGAAAGATGCAGTCTGAAATTTCGTGCAACTATCAATTTTTTAATGTAGGTAGTGTATAATGGTGCTACAGTTGCACGTTTAAGCTGTAGGGTGCATGCTGTAAATTTTAACGAAATTTGTTCTTTCTAGCTTGGTTGTTTGACGGACTTACGTACCGCTTGTGTGTTAGGAGGAGACAAAATGGAAGATCAGTTCTCAGCTCTTCATGAGAATCCTGATATTTTGATTGCCACTCCTGGCAGGTTGATGCATGTTCTTGTGGAGATGGAACTTAAGTTAAAAGCAGTGGAATATGTGGTTTTTGATGAAGCAGACAGGTACATCGTCTTCTTTGTATGAGGTAATAATTCGTTTTACCAAGTTCCACGGTCGAAAGTTGATCCCTGCTTTGATATTAAAAGGGAGACAGGCCACACTCTTTTCTTTATATAATGTGTGAATTGAAGATGAGTAGTACTAACTACTAAACTATGTGGCAAATGTGCTATAGTTAGCCCACTCGTGTTAGTTTTAAACTAGAGTTACATGGAAGCAAAAAGAAGACTTATCCATTTGTAGCGAGATTTTGAAATATGTTCAACATTATCAGTCGTTTGATAAAAATATTTAACCAAGCATCGAAATATACAGAATAATTTCCTGCTTCTCCACGCCTCCATTAAAGTTTTATTTTCACCAATTGTGTTTATTGAGCCAAAGTGAAAGCAGAAACTACTAAAGCAATGTGTAATATGTTGTTTGTATTTTGTGGTTGGGAGAAAATTTTTTGTCATTGTTCCAGAACATCAGTGTTTAGATTCGTTTCGGAACTGCCAGTACTGCTATCGCTGCAAATTTCTACCGCAAGCACTACAACCAAGCAGATAATATTGCCGTGATGTGCCTTTTCCCCTAAACCATCATGAGGTTTGAATGCGTGACCAGTGCTGTCTTGGACAATGGTCTATCCACGCTACCCCGCTTCAGTTTAAGCAGGTTCTGACTTTATTCATAGAACGTTGAAAGGAAAGGTTTTCTATTGTATAACGTTTTGATTTTGAGGTGAGATTAATGCCAATTTTAAACAATTAGATCTAATATAACTTCATGTATCATATTTGTTTAAGAATACAGTACAATAATTTTTGAACAAAAGCCAACGATTTTCTTAATGACAAAACTTTCATTTAAATTTTGCTTTCATTATTTGCTCGGCTTTTAGCTAAGCCTACAACGGTGACCATAAACTGCATCACACTTTCAACATTATTATATAGATTATTTGAATGTGGATTCCAAGATCATCTACATGAAATATTACGACGCCTTCCTTCAGACCGTCAGACTTTATTGTTTTCAGCCACATTACCTCGAAAATTGGTGGAATTTGCAAAAGCAGGACTAAACGATCCTACTCTTGTTAGATTGGACGTGGATTCAAAACTTAGCGATCAATTAAAGGTAGTGGTTTAAATCTCAAAGCAAATACCTCCAAAATATATGTGCTTCAACTTGAACGTCAAGTTATTTTAGTCCAAAACTGTATTTTTGGATGGATTTCTAAAGGTTAACTCGTACAGGAAAAAAACTTTTTAAAACGGTCTTGGAGTGTCTGAAATGTATAAGCTTTGTAAACTTATTTTCTTCTCTCTTTACTCATTGTATATTTTTGCAATGCAGTAAATCCTAAATCATTGCCTTATTTAAAACAGAGTTCTCCCTTTTTTTAATAAGTCAAAACTTTAATTTTTATGAAAAATCGCCACCATTTCAGACCTGTTGACTTTTTAGAAAACCTGTGTATATTAGTTAATTCCTGATACAAATTGTAAAATATTGTCTTACATGAACGATATTTTAATTATAGATGTTGGTAAATTTGTCAAATGCATCGTATTTGTTGTTTCACTCAATAAATAGTATGATAATGTGTCGTATTTTTCAGTTATCATTCCTTCACGTTAGCAGTCAAGATAAACTGTCCGCTCTTATTTATTTGCTGCGAAATGTGTGCAAAGAAAACGAACAAAGTTTAATATTTGCTGCCACCAAGCATCACGTTGAATATCTGTATGAGGTAACAATTAATACTTATACCTTCAACTGTGTTTCGACATGATAAAAGCATGTTTCAGATTATGCCCTAAAACGTCTTTCACGTCATTAAATCATGTGTCCATCGAGCGTTGAACCCAGAAAAAGTGCTCATAAAATCAAGCTGCGGTGGCCTTGGCAAATTAAATTTACAGTGGCTCACACACAATTGACATTGGGTTTGGAAATAGGTTTGAGCTGGAGTTCAAATCATGCAGTGCAAAATAAGTTTTTTTTCAACCCTCGCAACCTGGATTCAAGTAGATCGAATCATTAATTAGTAAGGTCATTCCAGAGGATTAATTATAAGGATTTATTATATAGGATTTGCCGTGCTTCACCGGTTAAAGAATAGTGAAGCTGTCTACCCAGCATGTCGTAAGAGGCGACTATTGGGTACCTACCAATTGCAGTCTGACTGTTAATGGTGGGGTTGCCAGCTTAATTGCTTGGTTGGACCACTCATGTCAGAAAACTGAGGTTGGGGGTAAGCAAGGGCATGCTCCCTGTAGAAAAATTTCGCTCCAATAAATCCCCATGCATGGGGTAAATCCGGCCATCTCTGCTGAAGGGACAACACCGGATAGAAACTGAACCACTACTTACAGTAATTGAGATTGGATTCGAATCACAATTTGTACTCACAAGGTAGTTACTTCCAACATCAATTGGAAATATAGGGATAAACGGTTTTTCAATGACGACAAAGACAGCAAACTATGTGAAGATTTGGAATTGTGTTTAGATTTTACGCTGAAAGTTTATACAAGTAGCTTGTGTTGTTGTGTGGCTACGCGCCAAAAACATTCGAAGCCTATCGCACATTTTTTTAACCATCACCGAGTTTTTTCATTCCGCGCTCCACTTCTGTAGCACAGCACCGAGCAAGAGATCTATGAATACTATTTTTAAAGTGCATGGCTATCACCCAACCTGGGAAATAAACCCCAGGTCTACCGATTGTAAAGCGCACGCTCTAGCCACTACAGTACACTATCGCGCCGGTTTTACAAAGAGTTTAATGTAATATTTTCTTTCTTCAGGTGTTAATTCGTTGTGGTTTTAAATGCTCGTATGTGTACAGTAGCCTAGATCAAGATGCTCGCCGAATCAGCATTGATAGATTTCGCAAGAAAAACAGCAATTTATTGATTGTGACCGATTTGGCTGCCAGAGGATTGGACATACCAGTCCTGGATAATGTTTTCAATTTTAATTTCCCTTCAAAGTCGAAGCTCTTTGTACACAGAGTGGGTAAGTGCAAATCATTTATGCCAAAGGTTTGAAATTAAGGTGAAGAGAAATTCTTCCACACTAAAAATGGTTCAAAAATCAACAGACGAAGAATATTGAACAACTTGAGCAAAACAGTAAGGTTTCGACCTGATCATATGACTCTTATCACTGAATCAAACTTAGCATGTGCAGTTGATGTATAAAATTATGACACCTGTAAATAGCTTATTTAAACGTGCTCTCTAATATGACAACACAGTGCTTTTTAATTTTTTTGGCATCTAAGAATTCTATACTTAGTTTTCCAAAAGCCGCAAAATCCGATTTACTTAGCATTTAAAAATTCAGTAAAATCAAAACAAAACATGCATTTCGCTGTCACATAAACTCGATTTATACACATATGTTTGACTTCAAGGTTTATCTGCGTTTGCAAAACTCTTCACAGTCTGAATATTTATATCAAAACTCAAGGAACCCCTGCGTAACCCCTTAAGTTCATGGCACTTCATTGGAAGAGGTTTGTGATAACATGTACAGTAAACGAAGCTTGCTCAGCTTCATCTCCCTTGCGTTTTGTTATATGCTGATAAACACAGCAGCAAATTAGCATCGTTTGTTAGGTCGAGTCGCTCGCGCCGGTCGAACTGGTTCAGCGTATTCTCTCGTCTCATCTGAAGAATTCCCGTATGTTATTGACCTGCATCTCTTCCTCGGTCGTCCACTCAACTTCGCGCAACCAGATAAGAAATACAACGGTGAGTGATGTGGTTATTGTAAAGGCTCTCTTATCACTTAACCTGTCGTGTATTCGTCCCAGCTTTGGAAAAAGACTTTTGACTGGCCAAGAACCACTTAGTCAGGTTATATTATAAACTTGGCTTGGTCAAGGCTTGGAATGAACCAGTTTAGTTAGCACATCTAGCTAGACAATGTATCAAGAAATTCTTAAGACTGCTGCATCAATGACTGCATAGAGGAAAAGTGGGTTTAGAGGATGCAAGAAATTGTGTCTCAGAGCGTTCATTTAAGTCAGTTTCACCTCCAAGTAGTAGGCTCTAAAGTCGTCCGTTGCACGAGCATTCATTTTAGTGATAATAATGATAAACTGCTTCCACATTCCCATTATACCGGGTATCCTGGCTTCCTGAGATCGCAATCAGTCTCTCTTGAGACTTACACATATATAAAACTGGCCAAGGGTTTCACTTGCCATGATTAGCTGCGATCCTCGTCGAGGCTCCAACTATCCGCCACATATAAGACGGAAGAATTCCATTAAGTGCCTTGCCTAAACACGCAACTAGCTGCTTTTTTTCTCGTTATTCTAGTTGTGTTGAGCAACAGGTCGGGATGCCATGAATACCATTTTTTGAAGTCTTGATGTAACTTGACAAGGAAGTCAAACCTAGGTTTACCGAGCGCAAAGCGGCCTTCTTACCACTACTCTAACTCATTTAGTCCATTAATTGCTCTCGCGCACTTCTTCTGGACTCAATTGTCTTCTTCACTAGTGTAGCAGTTCTGTACTCCTCTGATCTCCAGTTTTGTTAACCCGACTCATAAACATTGCGATATCAATTCATTTACGCAACCAAGCTTCAATTCTTGTATGCTTTGCATGACGGAGATAAGATACTCCAGTGTAATGATTACACTGGTCACGAACGTCTCCAACATTATAAATGTGCTTGAGAACCCCGCTGCTGGTAGTGCGAGCGGTGCGGACAGTTACGGTGCAGACACTAATAAGAAAGGACTTACTGAATATTGATGAACTCAGCATGTAGCTGCTTGGTCGGGAAATGATTACTTGCAGAGATGCTTTGGGAATGGAATCGCTTGAGAATGCGAATGGAAGAGATGTGCTCTAGAAACAAAGTCTCGATGTATCTGGGACGTAGAGCGACGCAGTGGTTAGTGGTTAAGCGTCCACTTCACAATCGGTAGGCTTGGGTTCAATTCCCTTTCAAGGCATAGTAAACACAGCTTAAAAGTGGTATTCACAAATCTTTTTCTGCTCAGCAATATGATAGTGCATTTATTTAGTAATGATTGAAAAGAGTACAGAGATCCTTATTAGCATGAGCAGGGTTCCACTGTGGCCCTAATCAAAGTTGGAGTAAAATCGCTCCCTCTTTGCAAATAGAGTTTGGTTTATACAATTTGACTGAAATTTTGTTTCATAATGCTCGCAAATTATCTACATCGCCTATTTTCTTCAGCTTGGGATGAAGTATATGGGAGAGTATCACAGGTAGCGCTGGATGAAGAACACGCGACGTTACAAACATTTATCCGCGATTCGGAGTTCGTACAACTTCAAAAAACTACTGATAATGCCTACAAGTAGGAAAAGTTTATCAGGTCCTAAGATATCTAAGTAAATCAGCTCCGGAGCTCCTCACCGCTGCACTAACCACAACAGATCAGGAACAGTCTACAAGCAATAGTGGCTAGTGGTTGCCTTTCATGGGTCACCAACGAAAGGTGTGGAGTTCGAAACTTCCTTAAAGCACGATTGGTTTTCGTCAGGAAGGGCATCCAGAATTTAAAGTGCTGCGTTGTTCCATCTAAAAGTCTGGCTCGAAAGCGAGTATGTAGTGGAGAACGTCACTGACTCATCACGTCTTAGCCTGTATAAAATCGAAAAAAATGAGGTAAAATCGAACACAAAATACTAAGTTTCATCAAATCTTCAAACGCAGGCAGTACGTTCGATCCCGTCCTGTACCTTCGCCTGAATCAGTGAAACGATCGAAAGAACTTCTACAAACTGTTGAGATAGCTGTTCATCCATTATATGGTGAGTACTTGTGTTTAGGGTTGTTCTCCTGGCATCATTTTCGGTAAACTATCCGTTCCAAGTTGATGGTATCTACCATGTGATTTAATCCATGCTAGCACATGCATTTTAAGTCTACCACATTCGCATACGTACAGAAACTTGTATAGTTTTCTCGCTTTTACGGAGTTGAACGCTGCAGTTGTGATGTTTATACACTACGAGGCCAAAATAAAAGTCGCTTATGTCAAAATTTGTTAATAGTCAATTGGACCACCACCCTTAGCTTTGATGACAGCTGTCATTCGACTAGACATTGAATCTACAACCTTTTTCAAACTGTGATGATCAATTTTTGACCATAAATAAAGTAATTTCTTCTCCAAATCAGCTAAACTTCTAGGAAGTGGTGATAAGCCACGTAACTTCCCTTCTAGTTCATCCCACAAGTTCTCTTTTGATTCAAATCAGGGGACTGAGGTGGCCGATGCATGTGCTGAAATGAACCATTGAATTCTTCAAACCAATTTCCACTTTTCTAACCCCATGCACGCGAGCATTGTCATCCTGGAAAATTCCATTTCCGTTCGAGAAAGAAAAATCCATTGCAGGTTGAACGTGGTCCCCCAGTATCTTCAGATACTCATTAGAGTTCATTTTATTGCTGCATTTAGTGACAGAGCCAATTAGTATTCATTTGATTATAACAACTAAATTTTAGACGATGGAATTGACCTGAAACATGTAAGAATTAATTTGTACTGGTGTATAGATTGTTTTTTAACCCCGCTAAACCTGAAAAAAAGCATTACATAATTCAAATTATTGAGTGACACGGGTTTAGATAAAAAATAATTCCGTGACTTATATTTTGGTCGCGTAGTGTATATCATAAGTTACCAACTCTATTATCAGTGTTTTAGCGTTTCATTCGTTAACAAGCACACTATTCAAGATTTTCACTGATTATTTCCTACTTAAAGCGTTTATGGCCGGTATACTCTAACTAATCCACCTCAATTGCCATGTAATTGAAGAGTTTAGTTTATCGCTGGTGTGCTTCGGAATTTGCGTAGCTTCTCTATGAATGCATGGCATGGAGTTGTGTTGATCTTTTGCAGTTGACAAGACACAGCCACTGGTTTGTTGATCGCTAAAGCAATTTAAAAGTATTTCGTAATTTTAATTCTGTTGTTGTTCTCACAGAGAATTGTATCGACAATACTGAATCACTTCGACTTGAATTATTAAAATCAGTGAAGAATTACAAACCAAGTACAGTGAGTAAAGAAGTGTACATATTGTTCGTCCTTTACTTACCATATTTATGAAGTGAAATATCGATCTTTGTAAAAATCTGTCTCACATGCACTTAAAAATTTGTCGTTTTTACTCTTTCCTTTCCCTTGGATGCAGGCACGTCAAGAAACGTTCGTACATTGGTCCACACTGTAAACCTAATCAAGAGCAGGCTAGGGGAAAGCGATATTTCATTTCATATTGTGGATTAAAAGTTCTTATAGATGGTAGACTGGTAGCCCCACTTTCAACAAGGCGCGCGTAATATTAGTGAGTAGCCAAAAGTGTTGGGTGGACAGTTTCACTTTTTATTTTCGAGAAGAGCTGAATGTGCCTTAGGGCTGTTCAAAAATTTTTTCAAAACTCGTAGGTCACACTCTAGATTGATTTCAAATAATGACAAAAGACCTCACAAAAATTTTGAGCTCTCTCGGTTAAGCATTGACCGTGTGAATCCACTTAAATCGATCATAACTCCCAAACCAGAAGTCCTAGAAGACCATGTAACCACTTAAATTTTTCAAAATACCAATAGACATTACTCTAGTACTGTATGAGAAAATGCATATTATTTGAAGCAAAAAAACAAACCAAAAAATAGTTAAAATCTGGACAAAAAATGAGATTTTTTGGGGTTTGACATAACTTTTGACCAATTTCAAAAACAAGTAAATTGTTCAAAAACATCAATTTTCGAAGTGCTTAGGACATTTTTTATAGCAAAGAAACAAATTAGCTTAAATAATAAATTTTATAAACTGGTGTTGGGCTGTTGGTATCTCATATAAAACGATTTTTCTTGCGTTAAACTGTTCTGGAGGTGAATGTCACTCACAGTAGGTAAATACGAAGGGTTGGAATCATCTGAATATTGGTAAAAGTTCTTTTTTCATGAAGAAAAGCCCGCTAGGACGGCCTTGTTAAAAATCAGGTCGATCACGTCTACTTTTCCTTCACGCAATGTAGCATCATTTGTCTTTGTTCCAAATTTTCTGTTGATTTGTTTTTGTAATCTTCAAGAATCTCGATATCTCTTTCTTCTAAGTCGTTGGTCGCATGCAGCGTTGAAACCAAGTCTTTAAATTTTTGAAAATTTTTGAAGTTGTTCCATTTCGTGCATGAATACCGTAAAAATTGAACCCCTTCAACTCCAAAGTTGAAATCTCGCAAAATGATGACTGACTTTTCACCACCAAATCACCAAATTTTCAAGTTTTGTCTCTTCTGATTTTGATTGAAATATCGGCTACTGTGGAGGAATGTCTGTCTTTTAAAATATTGGTAAACAGGAAATAACCTAAAAGCCAGATTTTGTTTAGTGTGCTCCTGTAGTTGGTGAGAACACAGAGCTAATGGGATTAGCTCTTCGCTCAAATAACAAAGATATTTTTTGATGCTGAGAGGGCACTATTAGTTATGTTTTTAAATACTGGTATTCGTTCATGAGCCAGCAGCAGCTTGAACAACTAAATCATTAGCAGCAGCTTCAGCGCCTACGAGGCTTTGAACCAGTGCTTCGCTTAAATGACAGCAACAAAATAACCTAACAGTTCTGAACCCTTGAGAACTTTTGCATTCACATCAAGTTGAGTTTGGAGCAGCAACATCTTAAGTGCACATATTGCTGAAGACATCCAGCGTGCTCGATGTTGGGCACCAGGGCGCCAAAAGCGATAGGTGTCAAAGGAATTTTTATTCAAATGATAAAGAGCAAGATCCACCAGTTTATCTCGCGGAATGTAAGAGTTAGAATTGTACCTTATTTCGTGAAGAGCTTTGAAGGCATTCTTTAAAATTTGAGAATCTGCTTCAACTAAAGAATTTGCAGTATGGGTCGTGTCTACAGCAAAGTTAATAGAACTCCATTTTTTTCTTCAAAATCTCAAACATATCATTAATTTGGGGACTACTAGATTTCCCAAAGATGCTTTTAAAAACTTGTGACAAAATTACTTCGTTCATATGGTGGGGACAGGCAGTTCATATCGAAGGATGGTTCAGCAGTGCTTAGTCTGTTTAGTGCTATCATTCATAGTTTTTTTGTAAACCTTTTAACTGCTATAGATTGATTATCTTTAGGCTTAAACTGTCTCCTAAAATAAACTGATAAGTAGCACTCTATGAGTTTAAACTAGAAACTTGACTCCCGTATTGATAAATAGCACTTTTCACCATTAATAGCAAGTTTAACTACTGCACAACTAAAACTAATGACTATCGCAATTTAAGATATAACAGTCCAACACCCGTCTATGGAATTTATTTTTGGGTTAATGCAGGGGTGGCCAACCGTGGCGCATTGCAGGTTTTTTGATTTTTCGGCAATTTGAGTAAGTGTCCTTATATTTTGCCCAAAAAAATTGTCACTGCAGTAACATCTCCAAAAAAAAAAAAAGGTCATCACCTGTTTGACGTCACGTTTGGTGGCATATCTAGGCCAAAAGTGTTGGAAAAGGTGCAGCGAAACAGGCGATGACCTTTTTTTTTTTTTTTTTGGAGATCACCCCAGAATATGGCGTTGTTTTGACTTCAAAGTATAAATATACTACTACACGTTTGTGAGCAATGAAAAGAAATGAATGGTTGTGTGGCGCATCTTCAAATGAATGTTTGTGTGGCGAAAAATTTTGGCGCATGGACTGAAAAGGTTGGCCACCCCTGGGTTAATGTGTTTCTTTGCAGCAAAAAGTCTCTAAACACTTTGAAAATTTAATTTCTGTCAACAATTCGTCGAAAGTTGTGTCAAATCTCGAAAAACTCGTTTTTGTCCAGATTTAAGTTTGTCTTTTTTGTTACAAATGATATGCATTTTTTTATACTTTCGTGTAATGCGCATTGGCATTCTGCAAAATTTCAGTGATCATAAGGTCTTTTAGGACTTCTGGTTTGAGAGTTGTGATCGATTTTGTGTTTTAACCTCCCGCGTTGTCCTCGCAAAACTTTAAAGTGGATTCAAGCGGTCAATGCTCAACCGAGAAAGAGCTCAAAATTTTTTTTAGGTCTTCTGTCATGAATCGGTACCGATCACCTCCAACTTGCCACTACAGCTGGCCCTAATTTATCAGGACTATCAAGCAACTCAACCAAACGAAGAAAAGTTGCTGCAAAGCAGGGATAACAAACATAATCTCAGGTAGTAGGTCACCTCTAGACCAGTCCCAAAAATAACACTAAGCAACGAGCTCAGAATATTATGATTAATAACATAGAATTAAAAATATTCCGTGCAATTTTATTGTAGAAGTGCTTGTTGGTAGCTCTTTACATTACTCAGAACTCTTCAAGTAGCTCTCAGTTACAAAACAAGGTTGGATATCACTGCTTTAAAATGTATTACTCCAGGCATTACCGCATGAAACATGGTCTTTAAACACAATTGCCTGCCACCTATTGTCGCGTGGATGACGTTAATGGTGAACTTTTAACGGTAATTTTTCAACAAAAACATATTGTTAGACAATTTTTGAAATCGGCATTACAACGAAATCTACTAGCGCTACTGTGATGAAAGCGACCCGCGAAAAGAACGATAAATTAGTTGCCAAGTATAAAGAAGGGCTGATGAAGAAGAAACAAGCTGTGTTGGAAAAGTAAGAAAGCACGATGAACTTAAATTTAAATGCCATCCCATTATTAATGAGGAATTTATTGCGAAAAGCAGTTGTTAAAGCAATAACGGAAATATGTTTCAATCTTGGTGCGTTGCAATGCTATTTCTAAAGTCTAACCCTTGTTTAGGAAAAAGGATTAAATACCTGTCACCTATACGTTACTACTAGTTGTGCTTTTAGGAAAAGCATTTCACATTATTTTCCCAGCTTGATTGCTCTGCTTTAGATACAACTACTTCCTGCCAGTAGTATTCGTAACTTTTAAGCATGTCTAAACATGCGTTTTATGTGTAACCGACGAAAGGTTTTCCGTAAACCGAAGAGAAAGCAAATAAATAAACTTATTTTCTAAAAAATTATCATTTCTATCCACTTAAATCACTTTATGGGGAACCCTTTTGTATGCAGTTGTTTCTCTTAGTCTTGTAGTTGATGAGAACAAGGAATTGAACCATAGTTATGTGTTTTTAAAAAGCTAATTTACAGCTGTTATGATGGTAGATTAGAGTTAAAATCTAGCGTTTCATTACAAGCAACCTGGCATCACCATCGAACTGGAATGGTTGATTGGTTAAAGTGGTAATACTGGTTAGGTCTGCCACACACGTGATATTGACCATTGTTCGACTGATTGGTGTCGTTGTGGGTTCGAATCTCACTCCCAACCTTGTTTTACACAGGTTGAGGTATATGAGATCTAGATTTAGATACAATTACTAATTTTCTTGACACCGTAATTTCTCGTTTTACGCTTCATTTAATACACATCAACTGAGTTGAATTTTTGTTATAATATTTTAGAAATAAAATGATGTCAAGCGATTTAAACAACGATGTTTTGAAAGATGTTGAATTGCAGGTAAAGTGTGGTCAAGTTGTATTCTAGGAAAACTCTTTTACCATGTATAAAAAATGTATATTGTGCTATTCTGAAAAGCATCATCTGTCGTCTTGAATGTTTTACCATTGTCATTTCACATCAATTCATTCCTATGTTGAAAAGACTTGTTTTGGTAAAAATGCATCTTAACTGCTGAGCTATTTATCAGTCACCGAATATCTTTACGGTTTCGTGACCTAGAACAACTTGTTTGTTGACTCTCTGTTGAGTCGGGCAACCAAACCAACAGTAAATATTTCATAAAGTTCTGTCTCAAGGACAACAACGCAGCACTGAAGCCCGTATTGAACTCTCGACTACTCGATTGTAGCCTGTGCATTATCGTACTAGCCCAAAGACCTTGTTTGAGCTACAATGCTACTTTCATGACTATTACGATCATGAAAAATATTTTGCAGAACACTTTCCAAACAATTGTTCAGCCGTCTTCATCAAAGCATTCATTTAATTTATTAAAACAAAAGAAGAAAGAGAAAACTTCGTTTAAAGATGAGGAAGTTTACATCAACTATCAACCTAAAGACCATCACAGCGAAGCGGGGTGGGTGTTGGTTGTGAATCAGAGTGTACTGGTATCAGAGCAGATAGTTCCAGGTTCAAACTTCCGTAGGTTTCCTCAGCATTCTTCAGTAAAGGCATCCGGTATTGAAAGTTTCTTGGAAACGAATGTCTTGCAAACACAGGTGTTCAGTGATGGATACTGGACAATCGCCGCAATAGCAAGCATCCATGTGTAGGTTTGCATGGCTGCAACTCTATTAACATCAACCCCAGAAGCCGGGCAACTCGGCAGATGTTGTTGTTTTTGTTTACCTGACCCCTTCCGAGGGATAGGGGCATGACGGGAGACCATGGAGCCCCAGAAGCCGAGCAACTCCCCAGGGTCTTGACCAGAGGTCGTAAAGAGACAGAGAGTCGCCAAAGAGTGAGCGGCGCAAAGAGTCCGTAGCTAGACAGTGGAGAATGAGACGAGAGGTGTCCTGGGACGGGTGTCCACAGGCGCTGCAGGAAGGATTCTCAATTCTTCCAATCCTTGAGAGATAAGAACCTAAAAGAAGGCTGTGTTCGTTGCAGCGTAGACGAGAGAGGACACAGCGAGCATGACGAGGGAGCACAAGTTCGTCAGTGGAAATCGAGGGAACCTTTGTGTCAAAATACTTCGATGCGACAGTACGCCTCCAGTCCGAGATAAGACGAGAGTGGATACGAGAGATAAGAGGAGAGAGACTGCAAGGGATTGCGGAGGGCGCAAGTAGCGCACCCCTTCTGGCCAGCTCATCAGCCGCGTCGTTCCCCAGGAGAAAGGAGTGTCCTGGGACCCATTGTAGTCCAATAGAACAGAAGGAGAGAGAAGACAGTTCCTGCCAGATCTACCACAGAGTTTGAGATAGGAGGAAAGATGGAGGAGAGGACAGGGGTGGCGAGGACAGAACGAGAGTCAGACAGGAGGAGAAGAGAAGAGAAATGGCAGACTTGTTGGTGTTGCCGAGACCAGCAAAGAGCGTGCAGCATGGCGCAGGCTTCAGCGAAAAAACTGGAGCATACTGGGCCTGTCGAAAAGGAAAGAGTGGCCTCAGTGCCACTGAGAGAGCAGTTGGCAAGAACGCCGGAGCCGCCCTTGCCAAAAGGAAAAGAAACAGAGCCGTCAGTCCAAAGCACCAGATCATGAGGGGGGAGAGAGTCAAGGTGGGCGAGAGCCGCACCTTGGCAAGAGAGAGGGGGATCAGAGCGAGAGCATGGAGCGAAAAGGGTGGACTGCACCGTGAACGAAGGCAGATTTCTAGGAGGAAAGGGAGGGCAAGCAACAAGAGCCTCCCTAGAAGAGGTAGAAGGAAGCATGAGCAGGTGAGTGAACGCAAAAGCTCTCCAGGACGATCTGCAGAGTCTTGGTTTCTCTCCAAGTCTGGCCAAACCTGAAATAGGAAAGGAGGTTGGGAGACGAAGAGCCCGCTCATAAGATAAATGAGTCAGAGTGACTCGTAGGGGAGGTAAAGAAGCCTCGGAGAGAAGCAGAGGGATAGGGGAGGACGAGAGGCAGCTGGTGGTGGCGCGACTAGCCGCTCGGTGGAGGCGTTCCAATTTGGTGATATTGGTAGCGCTTAGGAAAGGAAACCATCCGGGTGAAGCGTAAGTGAGAAGGGACCGAAGAAAAGATTTATACAGAAGAGAGAGGGATTCCTTAGAGGGGCCCCATGAGGAAGCTGAGATACAGCGTAAGGCCTTGAGACGTGAGAAAAACTTGGCCTTCAGCGAAGATACATGCTTAGAATAGGAAAGAGTGCGGTCGAAGGTGACTCCAAGAAAAGTTGGAGTGGGATTGAAACGGAGGCGGGAGCCGAGCAGGAGGAGGTTGGGTTGAAGGTTAGCCTGGTGGGGATCCACTGAGAAGGAGGCCTCACATTTGCTCGGATTGAAAGGAAGACACCAGTACTCAAACCAGCGCTCCAATCGAAACAGAGCTCCTTGTGTGGCCTCCACCGCAGTGGGGATCAAGGGGGAGGAGGACCAAATGGCCAGATCGTCAGCGTAAAGAGAACAGCTGACGGAAGAAGGCAGAGAAGCCGGAAGATCATTAATGAAGAGAGAGAAAAGTACAGGGCCAAGAATGGATCCTTGCGGAACACCTCGACGGACTCGAAAGCAACGACTTTTTGTGATTTTGATAAACCACACAAGCGCGCCTATCAGAAAGAAAAGATTGAATCCAACGAGCAAAGCAAGGAGGGAGGCCAGCCGAAATAAGTTTGTGAAAAAGGGCGGGATGCCAGACAAAGTCAAAAGCTTTAGAGAAATCGATAGTAGACAGAATCGTCCGAGAGCCCGGCCTGGGTTTATTAACCTATCCGAAATGGACTGAGAAAGGTACAGAATTTGATCAAGTGTAGACCGTCCAGGGCGGAAATTGCCCTGACGGGGAGAGAGAATGGAATTAGATTCCAGAAAGAAGAGTAGACGAGATAGAATGATGCGTTCAAAAAGCTTTGATACGCAGGAGGTGAGAGAGATAGGCCGGAAGAAAGCAGGAGAGTCGAGAGGCTTTCCCATCTTGGGAATAATGGAAGTGTATGGGAATAATGGAAGATGTCTTCCAGATGGAAGGAAAGGAATGCGAAGACCAGGAGAGAATGAAGATGTGAAGAAAATCCATGCCAGAGCGAGGAAGGTGCGTTAGCGTAGGATAGGCAACTTTGTCTGGGCCAGTAGCAGTTGGGGAGAAAAGGTTGGAGGCAGCCCCAAGAAACTCAACGGGAGAGAAAGGAGAGCAAAAGGACGAGTGGGACTCCTCAGGGCACGTGGCTCGGCGGAGCTCAGAGAGGTAGCCTCTGGCCGATTTCCTGGGAGAAGAACAGTTAGGAGAGGAAGAAGACGAGGAAGATGAGCCAGCGATAGAGCGAAGAAGAGAGTGTACAGATTTAAGGTTAGATTTAGGTGAAAGAGAAGAGCAAGTCGTTTGCCATGCCTCCGCCTTGGCCTTGGCGATGATTGACGAGGCGCGTCGAAAAGCGGAGATGTAAGTCTGGCGATCTTCATCATTTTTGTGAGCGGCAGCGAAAGCCTTGCGTCTTTCACTAACCGCTTCTTCCACCTCAGCAGACCACCAGGCTTTAGGATGGCGTTTGATGCGGCCGAAAGGAATGGAAGATTTGGCCGCATTCAGTGCCAGAGAGGTAAAGAGAGCAGCAGCAGAGGAAAGAGAAAGAGACGAGTATTCCTCTGCTGATGGACAGTGAGAGTCAATGTAGGAGGCAAAGCCATCCCAGTGAGCTTTCTGAAAATTGAAAGAAGGGGGCGCTCGTTGGGGCGAAAGACCGGAGAGAGAGGGATAGATAGAAGAATAGGTAAGTGGTCAGAACCAAGATCCTGTAGCACCTCCCAGGAGCAAGAAAGGGCAAGAGAAGAGGGAGCAAAGGAGATGTCAGGAGAGGAGCGACTGCCAGAGGAGCAATGGAAAAGGGTGGGTGTGTCAAGGTCATTGAGGGGGAGGAGGTCTGAGGAGATGACCCAGTCGAATACTTCTTCCCTGTGGGGGTCGGAAGTAACTCTTGAGTCCCAGAAGGGGGTGATGGCAATTGAAGTCCCCTAGAATGAAGAGATTTCTGGAGGAGGGAAAAATGGAGGGAGAGAAGGAATCGGTTCTGCCATCAGTTAGGGAGGAGCGAAAAGGGGGGCGTACACATTAAGAAATGACACCGAGGAGGAGTTGTTAAGAGAGATGTTGATCCCTACATAATCAGAGTAGGGATCAAGCGAAGAAAGAGAGGAGGTAGAAAGTTTAAAGAAAGATAGGCCCTACCTGACGAAAATGACAACGCTGCTGCTAGCGTGCGTGGTATCAGAGGAGAGAATGCCAGAACGGGAGTGGGTACGATCAGAACGCAGAACAGAGAATCCAGGAATCCAGAAAGAGGAAGATGAGTTAAGATTGGATTCCTGAATGCAGATAAGGTCGATAGGATGGGACGAAAGAAAGTAGAGTAGTTCAGTGCTCCTGGCTTGAAGACCTCGAGCATTCCATTGAAGAACCCTGAGAGAGTCAGGGGGGATGGTGGAGGCAGGAGGCGCAGAAGAAAAGCCAGGAGCAAGGGACGGTGGTGGAGGGGCAGAAGGAGAAGATATAGAATGGGCAGATAGGGGATAAGAAGTTTGGAGACGAGGGTGTGGTGAGAGAGCAGCGTTAGCAGGGGCGGGGCTAGATTGCACAGTGGAGGTATACATGCCGGAGGGGTCCGAGGAGGGAATCACAGTGATTCGGCAGGGTGGGCTGCTCCAAGAGTGAGAGCTGCGAAGAGCTCTGAATTTGGATAAGGAAAGTTGTGAGCACCTTAGATGAACCCATTTGGAGCAAGCGCAGCATTGCACTGACTTGCCCCGCCAGGTCACATTTGCAATGCACACAGAGCAAGGAAAGATGGGGCCAGGGTTGGGATGAACGTTGCCGCTCATCAAGAGAAGGAGGAGAATGAGGAGACGAAGAAGGGCAAGAGAGGGGCAGGAGAAAAGAAAAAGAGAAAACAAGCGACCGATTTTAAGGAAGCTGTGTGCTGCCCTTCTGCGGTCGTTCAGGGGGCAGCATAGCGAAAAAATGAAGGGGAGTGCCCGGGGTAACCGGGACCCTCGAGAAGGCCAACAGCCATTTTGACCCAACCCAAACGGAGCCGGGGACCGCACCACCACGTGTAGGCGGCTGTTGATTGGTGCAGAACTCGCCAGATCGGTGCTTAAGTCGTGTACAGAGGGAAATGTACCAAAATGAAAAAGCTGCATCAACTTTGAAATATTGTTTAGTTTGAGTGTTTCTGCTGGGAAGAATTTCACACGAGAAGCAAGTAACGTCACGTTGGATCTGATGGCGGATGAGGATACTGAAGTAAGTGATATATGTTCTACTGTCGTCGGTTCTAAACCTGTAAAGGTTCTTTTTATCCGAGATAAATCAAACGTATTTGGTTAAAGTAAAGAAATTCAGTTTGTTGGTTGTTAATTATACCATATATTAGTGATTTCCAAACTTTTTCAAGTCACGACCCACTTTTCAAAACATAAATTTTTGAGTCCCAGATAATTCTACTTGTGCTTCAAAGTACTGTGAAAACAAAACATTTATTCAAAATGGTAATTTTCATTTAAATTATTTGAGACAAAGCATGCAATAATCTAAATTTTGAATGAGCTTCGCGACCCACGGAAATTGCGTACACGACTCACCAGTTGGTACCGACGTGATGGCATAGTGGATAGAGCGTTCGCTTCGCAGTCGGTAGACCTAGGGTTCAATCCCCTTGTAGAGTCATACGAATAGACTTTAAAAAATGATATCCACAGTTTCTCTGCTTGGCGCTCGGCATTAGGGAGGTCGTGGAAAACAAGCCGATAAGTTCGCTTGTTGTGTCCTTGGGCAAGGCACTTAACGGGACGCCTCCACCTTTATGTGGCAGACAGGTGGACTACCCGTACTTCACCGGGTTACAATTGTGAAGTTGCTAACCCACCATGTCGTAAAAAGCGACTCTTGGGTACCCGCCAGAGGCAGTCCGCTTTGTTGATGGTGGGTCTACCAGTCACTCATGACTGGTTCGAAATGGGCTGCCATCTTTCCCCTGGCCTAATATCAATTAGGTTGACAGCATTGACCTGAATTGCCGTTTGTGCCGTACCTCCATCCCGAGGAAGAGGAGGAGGGGTAATTACAATAACAACAACGCACCAGTTGGTCGCGACCCATAGTTTGAGAACCGCTGCCATATATCAATCATATTTTTGCTAAATCACGAAAAATTTTCATACTATAGAAAGGTGATTAAATGTGATGGAAAATTAGGCTCTTGTTCTCAACTGCAATGATCAACGACTATAGTTTCGAGCCGTTGAGGAATTTATTGTGTGTGTGATGTCGTCAATATATTTGTTTATATATTTATACGGGCAGCAGTGCCGGGTGAACTATGTACAAAATTGCTACGAGGCGTGCATTGTCAAAGACTTAGGCTCGGTCCATCGCAACTTACTTTGCTGAAATGGCAAAAGAACAGAAAACAAACGTAAAAACTCAAACTTTAGTACGAGCAGAGCAGTTCAAAAGTGGCAGATCACTGAACCAAAGCCAGAGCGTCATCATCAGGGACTAAACTTCCGAATCTTCAGCCTCACACCATCATCAATCGACATCAAGCGAGTTGACAAAACCCACGAATTCCAGTGTTCTGCATTAATCAACAGCGGCCTCAACTGGTGGTACTTTCCCCACCCCGTTGAGTTGGTCAGAAATGGATGTTGGCTTTTCCGAGGGTCCCAGATATCTCGGGCACTTCCCTCGCCAAACATTTTTTCGCGTTGTTGCTCTCTGAACGACCGCAGAAGAGTAGCTCGCACTTCCTTGAAAATCGGCCGTCTGTCTTTTACCCGTTTGCTTTCCTGCTATTCTCTTTCTTTTGCCTTGTTCTTTTGATGAGCGATAACGTTAATTCCAACCGCGGTTCTATTTTTCCTTGTGTGTGCTTCGGCAATGTATTCTGGAGCCGCAGGTTGGTGTCGCTTCGTGCTGTGGGTGGGCTGCTTTTAATGTCAGCAACGTCATGGAGTGAGTTTGACCACCGCCTACGGCTGCATTGGTCATATGTTCGAACTTGATTTGCTACGTTGTTGCTGAAGTGGGAGAGGCGATTCTTTCTACTTGGTTGCAATGTCAAGGAAAGAAATTTACTGTTAACTATGAAGCGGGCTTCAACTCATTAAGAACCGTTTAGTAACTTGATTCACTTATCGTATAAACGCCAAAAGTGGCAAGCTATGCCCAACAAAACAGCATATTTTGTGCGTGAACATTGTTATCAAGCTTGAGGTTAAAGCTTATGTTGCTACGAAAAACTGATTAAGAAGCTGATACACTGGTAAGTTGTCAATTATTCGTGCTCTCGCTGTTTAGTTGCATTCTCTGCTCGGGTATGCTGTCAGTCTGTTCAACTCCTCAGGCACCATGACGTTTCGATATCTGATTAGTTGAAAGTTGTCATGCGACCAAAAGAATAAGATTTGTTTGCTTCTACAGTTGCGGCGGCAGAAAGCGCAACAGAAAGTCTGGGATCGCAAACGGAAGAAGTTTGTTGGAGCGGAAGCACTTGACAAGTCGTTAGGAGCGAAGAAAATCAAGACGGAAAGCGGAGCTGTGATATCCTGCTCCTATAAAAAGAATATTTACAAAGAATGGAAAAAGAAGATGAAAGTGGATGATCGAGATAGCGATCCTGAAGCCGACGGAATTACAAAGTCGTACAGAGGTAAGTACGGGCTGGTGTGAAAAGAGTCGATTTTCGTCATTTTTTCCCGCGTTTCACAGGCTCAGACGTGTTGATTGAATGTATGTCTACCACTACACACTCGCTTTTGAATCAGACTTTGCTGGAGCATCGTAGCACTTTAAATTTCGGATGCCCTTTCGAGCAAATACCTGTGGTGCTGTCATAGAATTTCAACTCCAGACCTTTCAATCCGAAGCCCGCAATTGCCGCCACACCCCGGGGTTGTAGCGGTTTTCGAAGCACGTGACAACTACTACTGGTGTAGTGTTTCAGATCAAGATGAACGGAGAGGTCGGCAGACGGCAAAATGCGCTTACTGTCTTGCACTTGTTAGCTACTTGTAGATGTCGATGCGGTCGACCGAGCCATAGTTTGAACTCGAAACGTGGGGTTTACAGCAAACGATTCCATTCGGTCAAGCTGGCAGTAGTTCGACAGATTCATCCGGCTACAAGTTTGACTTTATTGCTCAATCATGGAGTTGACTTGCATTTGATTTATGGTGTAAGCTGCGACCCTGTTGCTGGCAAAAGAAATTCTTGTGCTATGATAATTGGAGAGTATACACACTTTACACAGTGCATTGATTATTTGGCATCGCACAGTCATCTGTGCCATATAACGATCACCACCGAGCGAGTTTGGAGACTCATTGCACGTAAATGCGTGGGAATGGAAAACTATCGTGTACTTCTAACAAACATCAAACACGACATAATCAGTAGAATTATTAATCTCAAGAGCTTGCCACTTCGGTTGTAGCAGCCGTGAAGTCAGGATCACCTTCTGCTTACTGGACCAAAAAATAAGCACGCTGGGAAAAACGATGTTTTCGCCGTAAATTTAAATTTTTGTCCCTACTGTAAGGGAAAGACCTTTTTTTGGAGCTCACATTTTGACAAATACAGTCTAAGACAAACTTAAGGACATACTGAATGGTATAAACCATGCCTGTAGTTCAAATGGAAAAACATGGAGGTGATATAAAACTTTCTTCACCATTTTAAAGGACCCTTCTTTTTCAGCAA
This sequence comes from Trididemnum clinides, assembly GCA_963675345.1. Lineage (NCBI taxonomy): Eukaryota > Metazoa > Chordata > Ascidiacea > Aplousobranchia > Didemnidae > Trididemnum > Trididemnum clinides. Next base: position 30,288,235 of record OY776294.1, on the reverse strand, counting down.
TGCCACGCAATAAAACTGGCGGTAAACCAAAAGGAAGGAAAGTTCGTAGCGAATTAAAACATCCCAAACTGATTTTGAAAGAACGGAAAGTAAGAGAGAAGAACATATTACGTCATCAACGCGGAAAAGCGAGAAAGAAAAAGGCAATTCGGAGAGACAAGCAATTGGGAAAAGGGAAAAAGGGGAAAAAATAAAAATGATTGATATGAAGAATGTTGTTTATTGCTAAATGTGTTTACAGTTACCAATAGTTTTATGCTGAAGCATTAGTTGGTTCTAGGTACCTCGCCGCATCAGTAGCGCCAAATCTCATGGAGGCTCGCCACGACACGCTTTATTGAGGTTCACACTGTAAGCCAAATCGAGATCAATGCGATGGGATGGTTCTTAATCAGTTGGACTGTTTATTTTTTGATCTATAACGTAGATCAATTAGATTTCTTCATCGCGGATCACGAAAATATGCTTTGTTCAACGGATTTGCTCGTAAACCTACCGTTCCTTTTCTGAAATGGCAAAAAAAAACAAATTTTTGGTGGTCACTCCAGGAATTGGTAAAATGTATGTTCTGGCCTCAAGAATCTGTTTGAGTTGATGATGGGGCACATGCCAAAAAAGTTGAAAAACATTTGGTTAAGGGAAGATTGCAATCCATCACCAACCAGTTGCACCTTGGTAGGCCCATCACCAGTAAGGTTAATTGCAATTGGTAGATACTCAAAAGCTGGAGCTTTGAGAGACTGCGTTGGGCTTAGCGTTGAAGTTGAGATGCTTCTTATGCCTTTTTTCTTAAGAAATTAACTTCTAACATTCGACCTAGGATTTTGGATGTGTGAAAATCCTTTTTTTTAAATCGACGGAGCCACTTTTAAGTAAAATGTTTCATAATAAACATTAAGATATATGTTTTTGTACTTCCGTACAAAATTGTTTTGGAGGTCCACTTTATCTAGTCGAATAAGGTTACACCTGTCTCTCCAAGTGTTTTCAGTCTAAAGGTTATCCTTGTCAACGCCAATGCCTAAAAGTTTTGTTTGGTGAAACCTTTACTGCTTTAATGAGAAGCACGAACATGAGCCTTCTTTCGCTGAACTGCAGTTCAACGCCGCACACTTCTGCAATGCAGTGCCTTCAAGAATATGACAACAGTAATTTCTACCGCATGCGACAGAAATGCACTGTTCTTACAGTACTGATAAACTCTGAAATAAGTTCTGTGTGCAAATGCTCACGTTAGATTACAACAAATAAGTCCGTAAAAAGAGTTCAATTTAAAAATCCCAGTCTTTTTCCAAGCGAGACAAAATAATGTCAATATTCGTCAAATGGCATTTGGCATTTAAAAGCATGTTAGCTACTTTAAATTGATAAAGGAACTGCTTGATTCATTAATGGTTATGAACTCTTGTGCTTTGTTTGCATGTCTTCAGTCAGACTGGGCCACCACTAGTCTACTAGGTCTACATAAAGGTGGAGGAGTCCCATACACCAAAACTTAAAAAGCTGTGTTAACACCTTTCTTGTTGGCGCTCAGCACGAGAGTGGGAAAAAAGCCGACAAGTTTTATTGCTTTGTCTTCATGTGGAGGAGAAGTGGTAGGGTCAATCTGGCGAGGTGGCCTGGTGTGACTGAAGACCTGCAAACAGAGCAAGAGCTCATGCACTCAAGTAAATCAAAATGTTGAGAATCGTCATCCATATGTAAAAGTAGTGACTAGTGATAGACGTACGCCTACTTGACATTGGCTAGACGTTAATTTGGCGCAATTCCTTGACAAATGAATTTTCCTAAAATCCAGCCCTGATTTGACTGCTTAACGAAAGGCAAGATTAAGCTATTAATCAATTTGGCAACTGTATAAATAGACTAGGCCTATGAGCGCAGCACATTTTTATCACAACCAGAAATCTTTTATTTCTGTCTCAACGTAAAGTTTTAACATTTTTGTTTTCGAGATTCAATTGTTTGAAAGTGACTTTTTGCTATTTTCAGCTTCAAAACAAGGTGGAGACCTTTTTTGAGATGAACCTATCAAAAGTAAATATTTTGCCCATTTTTGGGGAGAACTGAAACCATGTGAGAGGTCTGAAGTCTTAACCCCTTTCCTTTTACGCTTATGTATCTAGCACACTAAACGCCAAATAAAATTTTCTTTAATTTGACGGAACTACAGTAGGAATAAGTAGTTGACGCGCGTGCATAATGTCTACTAACGAACTCCACGAGGTAGTAACGTTTTTTTTTGTGACTTAGTTCAAATTTTACTACTTCATTGTCAGTAAGTCTATGAGCTCTGCGCGACCATGAATTAAAAGGGGCACTGGATGATGCACCAGTGCCTGTGGTATAAACTATTTTCGAGATTACCGAGGCCAATCAGGTAAAAAACCTTTGATATTGAAGTAATGACCATTTACATTTTTGCAGTAACTTTATTGCATTGTGGACCAGGTAGAACAATAGTTTTTGGTTTAACGCTTGTGCGTCCTTGGATTGCATGTCTAGAAGTTTTTATTCAGATGCATATGTAGTAAGTCTAGACATGAACTCCTCTTGTCGCTCGCAGAACATTCCAATAATATTCTATTTCACGCGAAGTGTTTTGAAGCATCTCTAGCGTCATAAATTCGATTGCTCCGGTAATTCTTGCTGTTAGCCTGTGTAAATCGTTAACCGGTGTTCAGTACCCTTTGTCCTTAACATAACGTAAGAGAGAAAATCAAGTGGTTGTGTCCGGAGACCAGGGTTTTTTTGGGAAAGCTTACGCTTAAAGCATGGAAAATTTCGAGGACTAACTCAAATCTTAATTCCAACCATTACTGACTCAAAGTCTAAGAAGGAGTCCGCTAGATCGGTTGTGGGTCATCACACATGCTGTTCTTAGATGGTTCGTGGACGTTTTGAGAAGAGAAAATAATTGTCTTGGAAGAAGAATGACGGAAATAAGTACACAAATTAAGGGAAATACCAAAAAGAAGATATATGGATGCAATGAAGAATGATTTGAGGGTGCAGTGGTTACCACAAGTTTAAAACCACACCAACTTTTCCTTCTCTGCTGTAAATAGCATAACTATATTGTATCAAATATTTTTATTTCGCAAAAAATCAAATTTTCACGTAAAAATTATGCTTCTAAAGTTCATTCAAATTAGTTTCCGTATACATTAGTCCAAGTGTTATCAAAATTCAGTACGGTACTCTATATGGCTTCGAGCGCTTTTGATCACTAGCTTCAGACGGCATGGCGTATTGTAAATCAGACTCGCTGTATTATTTTGGCAGCTCCTTTCCCATACTTCTTTATCACTCTTATCAGATCTTTAGCACCTGATGGTTGCTTTTCAGAAACTTTCTCTTTAGTTGTGAAAAGAGAAAATCTTCGCCGAATTTGAGTCAATGCGGGCACAGATTTTACATCGCAGTGCCACTTCTGCTGAACAACGCAAGCCCGACTCGCTGACCTTGCACATTTGTATTGTGACTGCACCATAGATTCACGTGACTTCACAATGCACAAAGAGTGCTTTCGTGCAATCAACAGGTTACGAAAGAATGATGATATCATCATCACTAAACCTGACAAAGACTACGGCGTTGTCCTTTTAAATAGAAGCGACTACGTCAATAAAATAAACAAGATACTTGATGATCAATCGAAATTGTAAAGACTTGATCCAGTCTCCAGCAATGACAACACAGTTAACATTGAATCGCTCCTTCAGAAGAGATTGGTTGACTTAGCCAAAGCCGATCTTACGCCGAAGTGGATATATGACATAATACGACCAACTGGATCGCAAAGACCTCGAATGTATGATTTGCTGAAAACGCACAAAGAAGGTTCTCCACTTCGCCCTATACTGTCTATGACAGGTTCATCCCATCATGAACTTCGTCCCAAATGGTTGGCTGCCAATTGCCACCTGTGTCGGAGCGGTTTTCATCACATTGCATATCAGGTTCGTTTACGATGGTTAAGACCATGCAAAATCTTGACAACGATTCTAAAGTCTTTATGTGTTCTTTTGATATGTCCAGCTTGTCCGCCGACGTTCCCCTTGATGAAACCATAAAATCTGTTCAGAAGCCCTCTATGATGAATCTGATTCACAATCAATCATTCTAAAAGACGTATTTGTAGAATTGATAAAGAACGCTACATCCTTAGTTGAGTTTAGCTTTAATAACACTTTGTGCAAGCAAACAGACGGAGTAGCTATGAGATCACCACGTGGTCCAGCTTTAACAAACATCTTTGTTAGATATCAAAGAAAAGTTACCGGCGCGATGGTGTAGTGGTTAGAGTGTACACTTCGAAGTCGATAGACTTGCGGTTCATTTCTTAAGTCGAGTCATACCAAAAGACTTCAAAAAATGGTATTCACAGCTTCCCTGCTTGGCGCTTAGCAAAACAGGGATAGTGTGGAGAACAAGCCGACAAGTTTGCTTGTTGTGTCCTTGGGCAAGGCACTTAACGAGATGCCTCCGTTTTTATGTGGCAGACAGATGGTGGGTCCAAGCAGTCTACCCGTCGTGCTGGTCACAGTCTAATTGAAGACTTGCAAACCGAGCGTGAGCGCTAACGCGGTGTGGCCTATACCTACAGTACATCTTCCTGCATAAAGCTCACAACAAATAGCTCAGACGACGAAGAACCAAAAGAAAAAAGTTGTTTTCTCAAACACAGAAGCCTCCAACATACTTTAGATATGTTGACGACACGTTTGCCACCTTCGACCACCAAGCTGAAGCAGATGAATTTCTGACCAAACTCAACTACCTTCATCCATCTCTCAAATTTACCTTAAAAAAGAGAAAAAAAATGTCTACCGTTTCTTGATGTTTACGTCGAAAAAACAGATGTTGGCTTTGAGACCAGTGTATACCGGAAACCCACTTTCACTGGCTAGCATTTACGTTGGGAGTCTTTTGGTCTTCTCAAGCATAAAATAAGTCTAATATCTACATTGGTGCATTGAGCCCTAATGATTTGCACCAAGCGTAGAAATAGAACGAATCAAGAAAATATGAAGCTACTAGACAATGGCTATTCTAAAAACGCCGTCAACGCTCAGATCGCTAAGAAAATTGCTCAGTTCTCCACCTTTAAGCGATTCGGCCCAGAAAAGTGCCCTGTGTACTTGAAGGTCCCTTGGATAGGCAAGTCCTTCACAAACTTGGAAAAAGAATTCAAAACCGCCGTGGAAAGCTGTTATAGTTCCGTCAGCACCCGCTTGGTCTATGCGTCAAAGAGCATGCTGTCAGTAGCACGCAAGGATGTTCTACCTACCACTCATAATACAAGTGCCACTGTGATAGTCGGTACGTGGGGCGAATATCTCAATGCAGTGCCTTCTATTTTGTTTGACCTTTAGATCTTATCGTAAGAACACTATATCTTATTGATACTATGTACAATTTATTTACAAATTTTCCATTCCTCTCACAAACATATTACTGAGCAACATGTTTCACATGCGAGAAAAACTTATTCATCATTACTATCATTCAGTCCCAGGGGATGTGACTCACGTTACTAAACAAACATTTTGGTTTCAACTGCGAATACAAAATTCTTACAAAATAATGTCATATTTAGCTTATGCAGTACAATGCTGTTCCATTGATTCAGTACACTACATCCTTCCTTTCTTAACTTTAAGTGTAATTGCATATGACGAAAAATATGAATTTGAAATAAAATAACCCCACAACAAAAAATAAAGTTTAACACATGCAATAATCTTTAAAACGAACAGATGAATGAATGTTACGTTTAGCCCGTTGTTCCCCCGAATTAATTGTGTCCGATGTTGAATTGTTATTTGACTCGCACTGAGTTTCATTGCCGCCGTAATACTCTTTCACAAACGAAGAATCTCGTGTCGTCATATTTCCTTCTTCGTCTTTCACTGTCACCTTCCTTCCATCTTTTTCAACAACTGTTCGAGGAATAGAATCAAAATTAGGAGTCAGCTTGTTTCAACAACACAGTGTCCCCAACTTGAATGTTTGATTCCCTTGCATTTCGATCATTGTCTGCTTGCACTTTCCCCGGTAATTTCTTTTGTCAGTCATTGTCCCGGACTTCTTCATACAGGAACTCCAGATCGCGTATAAGCTCCGCTAGCTTGGTTTTCATTTCGCGACCGAACATCAGAAAAGATGATGACTCACCGGTGGTTGATTGAGGAGTAGAACAATAAGCAGTTAAAAACTTGTAGATCTCTCTTCTCCGGTCTTTTTTCTTCAAATAGGCAACTCGTGTGACTTTCACAAAGAGCGATTTTGGCATTCAACCTCGCCGTTGCTTTGTGGCCAAAGAGGAATTGAAGTATAGTGTTTGATGCCATGTTCTTTCAAGTATTGCTCAAATTCATCGGAGATAAATTGTGGCCCATTATCAGTACCTAGCATAAGCGGTAATCCAAAGCGTAAAAATATAGGTATTAATGTTAAAATAACTTTTTCTGTAGTCACAGATTTTAACACAGCAATCTCATAATTACGACTGAAATAATCAAGGATGACAAAAATGTATTCCTCGCTCGGGTAAAGATCACAAGCACAGTTTTGCCAGGGTCCACTGGGTGGAACCACTCTATGCTTAGGCTCTGGCTTATTAGGCTCTCCAGTGACCTGACTGCCATGACATTTTCGACAAAGTCTCTCGGCCACGGTGTCCATTTTCGGCCACCAGACTTTGGAACGTAGTCTGTCTTTTGCTTTAACAATGCCTTGATGGCCCTCGTGAGTAAGCTGTAACACCTGTTCACGTAAACTTTTTGGAATGATTAAACGTCTGCCACACAATAGTTAATCGACCATAACAATACAATTGATTTTTAACTTGCAAATAGCTGGACAATTTACACGAAGCCCAATCACCAGTTGCAATACAGCGTCTAATTTCATCAATTTCAGGATCTACCGGGGATACTTTCTCGATCTCGCGAGTTGACAATGCTACTGGTGTAGAATGAATAGGAATTTCATGAACAAAATCATAAGTTTTTGTTCATGTTCTATTTATGTGCTAATTTTTGTTCAATCTCGATAAAGCATCAGCAATATTTGGACTACCTGGTTTTTATACTACACCAAAATCATAAGACTGTATGTAAACGCAAAACCCATCGCTCAATGCGTGCCGACGATCTTGAGGTTTTAGAATAAATGTATTTAAGTGGTTTATGATCAGTTTCAAGCTCAAACTTTTTACCAATTACATACAGTGAAAAACATTTACAAGCCCAAACTAGCCGCAGGACTTCCTTTTCAGTTTGATTGTAACGACGCTCAACGTCTGACAACTTCTAGACGCATAGAAGATTACTCTCCAAAGGCCGTCTTGCAGTTGCGTTGACACTGCTCCCAAACCAACAGGAGACGCGTCTGCAATGCAGTTATTTCTGAAATACGCCAAAGTGTCTGCTTGAGAAATAAGAGACTTTAAACTCTCGAATGCCGATTGATGCTGGTTACCCCAAACAAATTAAAAATGTTTTCTACTTAGCTCCGTTATGGGCCTTCCAATTATTGCGTAATTTGGAATAAACTTTGCCGAATACTGGACCAGGCCCATAAATGATCTTGCTTCCTTGTCGTTTTGAGGTGATCTGGCGTTTTGAATTGCCTGTACCTTTTCATCGCTTGCCTCCATGCCTCTATTGCTTAATCGGATAAAAATTTACCAAATTGAGCTTCAAAACTAGCGATCTCCAAAATAAAGTTCTCACTTGTAATTTGGAAGAATTTGTTGAGCTTCAACCTACTTGTCTAACCCCCTTCCCTTGCATTTTTTCTGCGGGGAACCCGTTGGTGAATCACTGATTTGTATTTATAATAAATTCATGGTTAAGAGATCACTGACTCACGTGTGAAATTTTGAATTGGACGTGAACTTGCGTAATGAACTCGGACTGGGGACTTGCTAGAAAATGCCTGCAAGTTCAATGCAGGGGATAGGAGTGTTACGAAACAATGGCGTGTTAAGGTAGTTTATCGCGACTATGAAGCAAAAAATATTGTTTGCGAACATCAATTGTAGCTTCATCACAGCAAGTCATCAAACTAGTGAAATCTCCCTATTATACTCCTAGTCTAATCCTCATATTATGTATAAACAACTGAATAATAGAATTCTACACTTGAAAGTAACGCATTTCAAAAAAGTAACGTTATTGATGAGCGATTTTAAGCGAATCTAAGATTTTACAAACCAAACACGAAGGCGAATAATATCGTTTTTAGAAGCTTGTTTCCAGTTGCGACAATAAAGCGAAACGAGAATAATTTATTTTGAAAATAATGGTAGAGTTCGAGACGCTTATAAAGCTGTGTTTAGTGAACCCTCGAAGATTCGCTGGCTGAATATTTTTCCGTTGTATGAGTTTTGATTGAACGCGTGAAAAAGTTGCAAGTGTTTAGCAGTTGACAGACAAATTTTTATCTTTGGTAAAAATAAAAGCATACGAAAATTGATTGAAGTAAACAAGAAAAACGCAAAAATTTAGGAGTTTGGTCAACGCAGCTTTAAAGTCTAGTAAAAAAATTGTTAATGAAAGCTAATATTTGTAATTGCAGGGTCTTACTTAAAAGCGCGTACCATCAAAATAGGCCCGAGATCGATTTTTCATTTAGCTAGTTAGTCCATTTATTTTTGGCCAGCAAAACACGCGCCAAACAAAAGAACTCATCAAAGCAACAGCCAAAAACAGGAAACAGTAACAAACAGTAAACATCAAGACGCACAACTTTTAATTTGCAAAACGCATAAAAAATCAAATCGGTTGCTGCATCTGAACGTATTTACAACCAAATAGATTTATTGAATTTGCAATTGGGTGTGGCTCCCGGCCAAAATTTGCGGAAACGCGCCGCTTACTTTCATTCGGTACCACTGCATCAGAATCATGAAAAGGTTGTACGCTGTTGCTGTGCGCTTGAAAATACAACTCACGACGATTTTGCTGTACTTGGCAAATTCTATCAAACAGCAAATTTTATCCCAAACGAGCCGGCCAAATCTGTGAAGTCAGCAATCGTTTTAGACAGCTGATTCTGTGTTTCATGTTCGCTTTCTTGAACCGACGGAAGGCCATCAACCCCGCACTTCGAAACTGCATGCTCCTGATTCGTCTCTCTACCTAAGCTCCAGTGACTTTGCGACAAGATAGGTTCATTTTAGAAGAGAATAATGGGAATAAATGTCTTTTACTTAAAACCTACAATTTAAATATTGGTACGGTATCCTAGCCTATCGCACCAACGCCCTTTTGAAAACACGTGTTTTTCAACCGAGTTCGCCGGGAGTCGAACTACCGCCGTGGGAACAACAGTCTTTTTGCACGTTTTTTGTTTATCGCACTTCATCATGTTGTCTATTTTTTACACTCTGACCAAAACACAAAAACGCGTGGCTTTAGGCTCTTACTAATTATCTATATAAGAAAAAGAAGTGACAATTTGATCGGATATTTTTTGGTTTTAATTGTTGTTGTTGCATTCGGAGGACAAAAGTTCAATGGGTAACACTAATTTAATGAATTCGGAATTGTCGGAATAGTCGGAATAGACACTAAAATGAGGAACTGTCGGAATTGTCGGAAATGTCGGAATAGTTAAATTTATTTTTAAAATACGAACTATTTGAATTCACAGACAAATGTTACGTAGGCACAACACAATCCATCATAACATTACATAAATCAAATAACACACATTCAATCAATGACTTCGAAATAGTTGGAGTGATATAAGAGCAAAATTATACACATATCCATAAACGCTCGTTTAATTTAATGAATTCGGAATAGTCATAGTGAACTGATAGCAAAATGCTACGCATATAGCTAAGCAATGAGTGAATGCAGTAAATTCGGAATGATCTAATTGCAAAATGCTACGCATATTGCTGAACGCTGAATTAATTTAATGAATTCGGAATGGTCGAAATGATCCGATAGCAAAATGCTACACATACTGCCAGGTGCTGAACTAGCTTTATGAATTTGGAATGATCCGAATTCTATAAATTCGGAACGATCCAATATGGCATTTCAGAAAGAGGATATTTTTATATTTATGAAATGTTTATTAATTTTTGAAATCTAACGCATTTTAATTGTTTGACTAATCAAAAACCTTGCTGTTAGCCATTGACTAGATAGTGCAAGCAGCCAATCAAAGTCAAAGGTAGACGATTTGCGCGATATGGCAACACTGAAAACAAAACAGTTTTTTGTTGCTGTATCAACGTTGTTGATTATAATGTACTTTTTGTGCAGCAATAGTAAGTAGCAGACAAAGAACCTTTTTTTGGTATACAGGAACTGTGATACCATTTTCTGCATGATGTGCAAAGCAGCTGCTTTACTGTAGGCTTATTTCCTGGGCAATTAGCTACATCGCAAACTGTCCACTTCTGAGAGCAGTATTTTGTATCATGCAATTGATACCACTCTGAAATTGATTGCTCAATGGCGTAGATTTCTGAGATTTCTTCAAACCATACAACACCGACGGCAATTTTGGCAAGTTGTATTTTGTCTCGAGATTTAGCTAAAGAAGGCAGAATATCAACGTCGCTACTTGAAATTAAACTTTTCACCCAGTTTCTCGCTTTATGTGAAGGTAGCATAGTTGGAAGCGCAAGGTTTCTTGTCATGCAGTACATGTTTGTAATAACGTGTACACTACAGTCGTATTGATTTTGTTGTTGTGGGACATCTGAGCAGCAAATAAATGTCCATTCATCTTCGTTGGTCGGCAAAGATGCTACAGCATAAGTTGCTTTCACAATACGAAAAATGCGCTTAAAGTATGTCTTCAAACTTCGGTGAGACACTGAACTCAACGAATCTACGGAAAATTTTTTTTTACTTTTGATGTTTTCAATTAACATATAACAGTGAGCACCTGGATTTACAATAAATACAAAATTATCGAAATTGAGTGCCTCGTTGTTACAGGCACAAGCGGCAATACGGTCATAAAAATCCTTGGCTGCGTATATCATAAAAAACGTATCCCAAAGAAAAAATGTTTCGTTACTTGTTGCCGTAGACAAAATGCATCGAATGGCATTTTCAACAACTTCATCGGTTAACCAATTTGTGTCCCACAAACAAAATAGCTTATTCTCCAGTTCTCTCGTCAGATCACAAGTTTCAATAGAAATTTCTTTCTTTTCTTCCCAAGGAAATATTGCATGCTTATCTTTTTTCAGTTTTTCGTCAATGCTAGTTTCCATATTTTCATATTTTCTAGCCTTCCTGCAGAATGTACTGCTGTGGTCTACACGCATTGTTAGCATGTCGTGGGGGTTGTTACTTCTTTTTGGAGTGGATGTTGCTGTAGGGTTTTATAAGAGCTTTCTATCCAGTGGAGATTGTGCATTTGGTGCTGGATTGGCGTCATAATCAAAATCATTAGGCCTCGGACGTTTTAACCCCAATTTTTTTATCTTTTCCTCTTTTTTTTTTAAAGAGCATAAACAATGAATACTTTTCTTTACATTTTTGGTTGGACTTGTCTTCCTCGAGGGCCATATTAACAGCTAAGATGTGAAAGCACTGACCAGAACTTGGACAGGAACACTATGATGGTTTGGGAAAGTATTTTACACTCTGGACATTTCCTGTAAAGGGATTGACAACGGAAAATGATGCTATTGCAGCAGTGAAACCTATCAGAGATTTTTTAATACACAGACGTGCAATTGCAAGTTGAGTGAGCCGAAAATGAGGCGACTTTTCCACATCACGAACAACCGGATGCTTTTTTGACATAATATTTTCCACAATTTGCTGTATGGCAATTCGACCTTTTCCCGTGGTTTAAAACAATTTCCAAATTCTTTTTTTAGTTGAAAGTTTCTAAATTTTATAAGCACTTGAAGAAACTCATAGTAAAACATGTCTTGCATCTGTTTGAATATCATAATCATGCAATCTAGTGGCATTTGTTTGTGGTCGGAAACACCTTTGACGACATGATTCATGCTTTTCACTTATGTTGTTTGTCACAACTAGCTTTTTGGGAAAAGCAGCAAATTTACATGTTACAAAGTAGCAACAATGAGCAATAAGATCGTTATATAAATGCTTTTTGACGGCAACGACCAAAAACTGGACAACACTTTGTACGTTGAGTCAAAATCTTCTTTAGTGTGGCATTTAATTAATCGCCTGATGTCGTCCTTTAGCACCTTGATATCATCTTTTGTTCCACTTGATTGTAGCCAATTCTTAATGTCACCTATAATGTGGTTTGTGCAGTGAATATTTGTCAATGTCGGGAGGTTGGTTTGTAAGCAATCGGTAATGCCTTTTTCCCTGTCTGTGATTATGGGAATATTTTTTGAATTGGCCAGTCCGATTTCTTCAAAAATATCAGCCAAAAATGCCTTATGGTATTTTTTGGTATGGATAAGAAAAGCAACAGGAAAAATTGGATCTCACCTAAACATGTGCTTCGTGCAACTAGTATTGAAACATAAAAGTCACCCAATAGAAATGTTTTGTCGTATAACACAAGCTGCTTTGGTCTCGAATTCGTACGAGATTGCTTTATCAGATCCTTGGTAAGGTGCAATTATCGCTAGCAAGGTGCACAACTAAGTCTGGGTAAACTGTGAACTGCCGTACAAAGTTATCGGTCTGGATAGCCAATTCAACTGAGCTGAAAAACTCATCATTTGTCAGTTTTTTCTTTTGGAATGCCGCGTATTTCACATTTTCGCATTGTTTGCGATCTCTGGGCCGATCACCTGGCATCCAGTCTTGCCTTTTCTGGTGACTTTTCATCACATGCATTGTTTCATACACCATTTTTGGTGTTTTTCCTTCCACTTTTCCTTAAATTTCCTCCATAACAGTTTTCGCTGTTGGTAAATAACAATCTGAACTGATAGCAAAATGCTACGCATATTGCTAGACGCTGAGCTAGTTTGATGAATTCGGAAATGCGTAGCGTGCGTAGCAAAATGCGTATCACTTTGCTATCAGATCATTTCGATCATTCCAAATTCATGAAATCAGCTCAGCGTCTAGCAATATGCGTAGCATTTTGCAATCAGATCAATCCAAATTCATGAAATCAGCTCAGCGTCTAGCAATATGCGTAGCATTTTGCAATCAGTTCACTCTGACTATTCCGAATTCATTAAATTAAATGAGCGTCTATGGATATGTGTATAATTTTGCTCTTATATCACTCCAACTATTTCGAAGTCATTGATTGAATGTGTGTTATTTAATTTATGTAATATTATGATGGATTGTGTTGTGCCTAGGTAACATTTGTCTGTGAATTCAAATAGTTCGTATTTAAAAAAAAATTAACTATTCCGATGTTCCTCTTTTTGGGAAAAGCGTCATTCCGACAGTTCCTCATTTTAGTGTCTATTCCGAATTTATTACATTAGTTTTACCCAAGTTCAATTAATTCTCTCGTGCTGGTCTATTCAAAGTAATATCGTTATTGCTGTCAATACATCTATTTGAATTTTACTCATTGATTTTATCGGTTGGATAAACAACAGTGCGGGGAAGGTCATAGCCGTCCACCTGTGACGCATACATCAGAAGATTCATCGCCGTCGGTGAATCCTTGCCAGTGCGGTAAACTTTGCTACAAGGTAAGCTAATTTCAGAAAAGTATCATAGGAATAAATGTCTTTACTATAAACCTAGGATTAAAATAATGGTTCGATACCCTTACCAGTTGGCGGGTATGGTGCTTTGCTTTGAGGTGCGGTAGCCTAATGTTCATCACGGCAAGAAAATCGCTTTTTTAAAGCGACTTGTTTTCTCAAAATAGAGCTCTACCAATTTTATATTATCGGTGGCGCATTTTTGTAACACATATCTCACGACAGAGAGAATTTTTCTGTAATAGTTGTCACAAATGGACGGCGATGGTCTTCCCGTCACTATTGCCTAATTAAACCGAATAAAACAACAATTAATAATAAATAAGTCTACCGACAGCAAAACGTTAGGATACTTGAATTCGCTAGCACAAGAACACTAAATTATCTTATCGCTCACTTAAGAATTTGCCGCAAAAACATTACAGACCCATCAACGCAATTTCTATTCTTTACAACTGACCATTCAAACCTGTAAGCAACGTGTTTTTCATGCGTTCGTCTCCCTTTTCTCATGCTAGCCGAAGCAGGTGAATTACTAACAGAGATATACAAATTACATTCTTTGAGATCGACTACGATTGCACACCATGTAATCAAAATCAATAACGATACATTGTTTCGCAAAAATTAAAACAATATTATAAGTGCAATTTGTTCAGAAAATCAAAAACAAGATTTAAATCTCAGTCAAGTGTCACCAATGTACATCTGAGATATGAACACTGTTCCCTCTAAGATTTTAGTGAGTGCGTAACCGCCGGCACAAGTGCGAAATGGCTAGCAAATGTACGAAAACCGCCGGACAAATTTGCAGGGAAAGGAAAGTCAAAACTGTTGATAGTGACTGACAAAGAGATTACGAAATCACTAACCACGCCAAAACTATATGTGGTAATCGGAAAATACTAACTCTACACATTATCAAAGGATCAATGTACACATAGAGCGAAGTGGCGCTAACAGCATGTCTTAACTTGGATTTCTTTCCACTGTCTCCCATGCTGGTTAAGATTTTGCTAACAAAATTTGCAAAAACTTTAACAAAGTGAAAAAATTACAAAAAACCGCGGGACTTTTTTTACGCACTGTTGAATTTTAACTGCGAATCCACCGGACATAATTTCGCAAATTCGCACTTTTTTTGCGTTTAAAGGGAACACTGGATATGAATTGAATATGAATTAATGCATTTATGAATTAACATATGAATTGTATTTCTTCAGTTCGAATACGATTACAATTGTATACAACTGTGGTTACTAATGATAAAGTGCAGTGCAGTAGCTCAAAGGTCTAAGACTCTCGCTTGCAGGGCGACAATTCAACTCCTACAAACGTAGTCAAATACTTATCTGGAAGTGCATTGGGACTATAATAAGTCTATCATCGTTTTTGAAAGAAAACATTGTAGTTCTCATTATAAAAAACATCCTACTGGAACTACTAGCAAACATATCAATTTGAGAAAACAGCAAAGTTGTCGAGCGGATATTGCAGATCTTCCACAATCGACCACTCATCTTTTGATGGCTCATAACACTCTATTTCTTTAATCACATTTCCACTGTCATCAATCCCTCCGATTACAAATATCTTTTTATCATACACACAAGCACAATGGAAGCTTCTATTGTACGTCATTTCAGAGACACAAGTCCATTTATTTAAACCAGGGTCATATTTCTCCACTGTTTTTAGCGCCGACTTCACTTTGCGTTCTGACTGGCCTCCTATTGCATATAAGCAGCCGTTTAAACTGACAACAGCAAATCCAAACCTTGGTGTGAGCATCGGCGCTACATTCTGCCATTGGCTGGAGAAATCCCATAAGCTGTGAAAATAGTCCTTGAACCGATGCTTCCGTCGTTCAACAGATGACAAGCATGTAGTTCCATCAAATCCACCAAGAGCATACAAACTACCATTGCACACGGCCAAAGCATTTCCACATCTTTTGTGTAACAAAGGGGAAGTCTCTATCCATTTATCTAACGGATCACTACTGAATTGTACTGACGACAAAATGCATTGACCACTTGAACCTCCTGCAACTACTAAACAACCTTTGAATTTCGCAGCACCCATCATACAGCGCTTTTCATTTAGCGGGACAGCTTCTAGCCAATTTGAATTGGTTTCATTTATATTTAATCGATACACTTTGTTATAAACATTTGAGATATTGCGTGGTTCACAACCTCCAATGCAATATACAATGCCATGTAATTTTACTGAGCAATGATTTGCTATTGCATAAGGGAAATCTGGATACTTTTGTTCTTCTCTTTTCGAAAAAGTGAGGACCTTTAAGACTTTTCTTACACCCTGATTTCCACCTATGCTAAAGATGGTTAATGATTTATTTTTCTTGGATACTTGTTGATTCGTCTTGAGGATGTTAAATAGTGCAACCGTAATTGCATTTCCACAAACTGGATTGTCTTTCACCAAGGATTCTTCAAACAGACTTTCCAAAAAGTCAAGAGAAACCTTATCAAGATCTATCATTTGAAACAAATCTGCAAATACTGCTTTTCTTTCTTCTTCATCTTGCTTTGTCCAGTCAATCACAAGTTTGCAAATAACACTTTCATTGACTGTCTTCTTGTTTTCCCTCAAGTTTGAAATAAGTGAAGTTAAATCATCTTTTGAAATAGTTTTGAAATCATCGCTTTTCGTTATCTCATCTAAGTGATCACTAATAAACTGATATGTGTACTTTTGGAGTTGATCACATCTGTACAACTTGGCAGCAGAAAGTACAGCATACCAACTGTCACAAGAAATGTGTTTTCTCAAAAACTCGAAACAAAACAGCTTTATATCAGCCAATTGTAAGAAATCAGCAGCAGCTAAAATGTCCATGACAGTTGTGTTATCAATGGTGATGCTTCCTTCATACATGTAATCAATCACATATTTCACTGCAGATGAGTCTACTTCATGAATTGTAATTGAAGATTCGTATCGTTCTTTCATTTGGGACTTGAACATTTTTTCAAAAAATGTAGAGCAGCAAGAAAGAACCATGCGATTAGCTCCGATGCTTAAGTGCCCAGTTTGAATCGTGACATCGTTGAAAGTTCCATCATTTCGGTTTGCTTTTGCATATTGCAAAAGATCAGGGCATTCCTTCCTGTTGTAGATTACATTATTTGGAAGCAAAGTATTAGTATTAGCAGACATTATATGAACAAAACTGAGACAAAAAGGCTAAAAATAAAAACATTATACAATATGATTGTCATATTTCTAAGAGCAAGGAGTGCAATTTATCATCCACGCTCAAATTACAAGCACAGCTTAACCAGTAGATGCACAATGACCAGATAGGGAAAACAATGCAGTTGGCAACGCAGCTTAGTATGACAAGTGATTAGCTTGCAATTGTGAAGGTACTGGTTAAATGTTTGTATAGCTTTTGCAAAAGTAGTGTTCTTACAAAATGCACTTATGAAGGAAATGCAATATGCCTCAAGTATTGGCCACTAGAAAGCTGTGAGCATTAAACAAAATCTCTCTTAATTGCATACCACCAACATGAAAAGTCAATCGGGATCTTTTTAGCAGTAACAGAAGAAGATACAACTGAAGCAGAATGTTATATTCCTACTTGCAGAGTAGCACTAGAACTGTACATTTAATGATCCATAAGAATGATAAGAATATATTCGTAAGAATCAACCGACGCGATGAGGTAGTGGTTAGAGCGTCCGCTTCGTAGTCGGGTAGACCTGAAGTTCAATCCCCTTGTCGAGTCATACCTAAAGACTTTAAGAAATGGTATCCACAGCTTCTCTGCTTGGTGCCCGGCGTTTAACGGAGGTTGTGGAGAACAAGCCGGCAAGTTCGCTTGTTGTGTCTTTGGGCAAGACACTTAACGGGACGCCTCCGCCTTCATGTGGAAGACAGGTGGCCAGGCCTGGAGAGGGATGGGCTTCGCCAGACGTTTCAGTCTAAGATTCACTGAATGATGAACACAACCAGAACAAATTGTCATCTGCAGCGCCCCAACGGCAATCGCCACGGGATGAAAAGGAAAAGGAAAGGAAGAATGATAGGATGCCAGTGGCATACATGTAGCATGGTTTTGGGTTGCATGCAATTATGAATGAACCAATGTGTTCCAGAAAAATGATTCTTTCAATAACACCTTGCTTTCCAGGGAAAGGTTTTTCAAGCTGGCAGAAACTAAAATGGTGCATGCATATACATTTATGTAAAGAGAGAGCGAGAAAACTTCAATAACAAAGCAAATGCAGTGTGTGCGGCAGATCTTTTAAATCAAGAATCGAACTTTTACGCCATTCTAAAAAATGCAGCAAGAATGAGGACAATAATTCAACAAAATGACACAAAGTCGTCATCTTCAGAGACAGACCAATGCCACTGAACCAAAGCTATTATTTGTTGAGTACAGTTTTCACTTGACCAGTTACCGTCAAAGTCACTCAATCGTAACATAAGCTATACAACGCATTTGTCTATTGATGACAAAACAATGCTGCCATTTTCGCTCTCAAAATGCGATAAGTGGTAATAGTAACGCAATGCCAACGTTACTTTTTAGTTGAACAGCATTATTTTGAATGTCGAAAGCGAAACAAAAAAATTTTTAAACGCATTTTTTTCAAATTATTCGAGCTTGTTTAAACTATTGATTGATTTTAACTCTTTCGCTCCTGCGTGAATAGCGAAAAAAATATCCGTCAGGTGGCAGTACGAAAAACTGTCATAATTTGTCATAATCAATCATAATTAATAATCATAAAATACCCCAAGTTTGTTTGTAAATCATTACTCATCTGCTTAATTCTACGTCAAATGTTATATGCCGTTGAAATCCCCATTTTGTTGAAGATTTCAAATATAAAAAAAAATTTTTGAATATGCAAATCACCCCCTAATAGGTGCTGAGTTGTCTTCGAAATTAAAGTAGTACCCTTACCTCGAAGATCACTAGCGATTATATTTTTTTACCATTTTTTTTAGAAATGGTCGCTAGATGTTGCTAAGGAAATAAGCTTTCAAGGTATATCAATTAAAACTTATCTAAAAGCCTGGGTTTTCTACAATTTGCAACTTTCTGAAGCCCATGACGTATTTTTTGACCGTTACCGACCGGTACTAAATTTTGTTAGTTAAATTTAGTACCTAAAATATGATCAGTCATTATCTGCTAAAGGTTAGCATGAACATTGTAATATCACGTATTTTTGAAAAGGGAATTTCTTCAAAATTCAGAAAATATCAAGTAGTAATGGAATATGTTGTTATTAGCAATGAAACAAAAGCTTTTTGCACCCTTTCCATTTGTTGAGAAACAAGGGGGATACAGCAAACTTTGATTGGGAGGAGCCAAACTTCTGTCAGCCTTTAAACTTGTATTTTAGCTTTTATCTCCTTGGAAACTCGATACAAAACGACAACTTTAGTGATGAAGTATTTGCAATTTATTTTATTTTTTTAAAGGATGTAGTTTTTCTAAAAATCCCAATTTAGTGAAGGTAAGTCGAAAAGTTTTGGTTTTTTTTAACTGATATAATGTATGGTACCCATTTTTAATCAGTAAATATGATATACCGCATAGCTTAAACTATTTAACGTTACATATTGATGGAAAGCAAATTTCCTTAGCTTTCAAATAAGACCGGTATTTAGCAACATATATTTTTTTCGCACCCAATTTTTTTTTTTTTTTTTACCTATCATACAAATTTGTTTGGGAGGTTTTGAGACCCTTAATGAATTTAAAAATTTTAGTAGGTCAATGTTTTATTATCGCTTGAAATTTTGTCAAATGATGCCCCAAAGGAGTTGTTTTCAGAATGTGTTAATGATAAAGACTTAGGTGTCCTGGAAAACATGATCTCTCGATTTGATTTTAAGGCAGTCGGCTTTTGCACGTGTCTGCTGAAAATTTTGCAATTTTTGTCGTCTGCAACTGGGCTCTTGGTCTTTTTAACCCTCTTTGGGTAAGAAAATTCAAGAATTAGAGCACAAATGTTACATCTTCAGATGCGTGAGTAAATAAGCGTGATCTTTTGAAATTTTTATGAAAATCGGATGAGAAATAAAATCACAAATCCATTTTTTAGTAACCTGATTGTGTAACTTTGGCTGAAAAAAGTCTGAGGGAAATATTTTTTTTGCCAGCAATACTATTGGCGCGTGAGCGAAAGAGTTTCATTGCGTTTTTTATACTCATCACGCCACAATATCTGTAACCTCCAGGGCCGCCGAGAGCCAACGAGGGCCCCAGGGCAGAACAACATTGCGGGCCCCTTGTCAAATACAGTCAACTTTGGGCATAGTCATACAAAAAGTTTTAAATTAAATTCATTTTACTTTGCCGCCGTTAATGCACTATCTCTGATAAAACTACGCAAGTCCTCAATAACAATGTAATTTTGTGGAACAACGACATGGAGAGAAAACTACAACAAAACTTTTTGGGCTTTTCTGCTTGCAAGCAGTTCAATTATACTGTTGTAATCAATCGTTCTTGCAAGTCGACCTTCCACTGCCAGCATTCCAAGACTGGTTGGGCGTTCTTGACACATTGTCGATCTCAGAACATTTTCAACTCGGGCCCATGGGCTGAAAGATCTTTCTGCTTGAGCAACGGTAACCGGAAGTGTGCAGAAGATACGTAGCATAATGAGAACGTTTGGAAACAGTGTATCGATTTTCAAAGTGTGTAAACGGTTTAGCAGGTCAAATGGCGACAGAGTTTTCTGACCGAGGTTTGCAACGTGTATTGTTTTCAGATGCTCCAGCTCATTCAAAAGATGTTGTTGTTGTTGTTGTTGTTTACCCGACCCCTTCCGAGGGATGGGGGCATGGCGGAAGACCATGGAGCCCCAGAAGCCGGGAAACTCCCCAGGGTCTGGACCAGAGGTCATAAAGAGACAGAGAGTCGCCAAAGAGTGAGCGGCGCAAAGAGTCCGTAGCTGGACAGTGCAGAATGAGATGAGAGATGTCCTGGGACGAGTGTCCACAGGCGCTGCAGGAAGGATTCTCGATTCTGCCAATCCTGGAGAGATAAGAACCTAATAGAAGGCTGTGTCCGTTGCAGCGAAGACGAGAGAGGACACAGCGAGCATGACGAGGGAGCACAAGTTCCTCAGTGGAAATTGAGGGAACCTGTGTGTCAAAATACTTTGATGCGACAGTACGCCTCCAGTCCGAGATAAGACGAGAGTGGATACGAGAGATAAGAGGAGAGAGACTACAAGGGATTGCGGAGGGCGCAAGCAGCGCTCCCCGTCTGGCAAGCTCATCTGCCGCGTCGTTCCCCAGGAGAAACGAGTGTCCGGGGACCCATTGTAGTCTAATAGAACAGAAGGAGAGAGAAGACAGTTCCTGCCAGATCTGCCACAGAGTTTGAGATAGGAGGAAAGATGGAGGAGAGGACAGGGTGGCGAGGACAGAACGATAGTCAGACAGGAGAAGAAGAGAAGAAAAATGGCAGACTTTATGGTGTTGCCGAGACCAGCAAAGAGCGTGCAGAATGGCGCAGGCTTCAGCGGAAAAACTGGAACAAACTGGGCCTGTCGAAAAAGAAAGAGTGGCCTCAGTGCCACAGAGAGAGCAGTTGGCAAGAACGCCGGAGCCGCCCTTGCCAAAAGGAAAAGGAACAGAGCCGTCTGTCCAGAGTACCAGATCATGAGGAGGAAGAGAGTCAAGGTGGGCGAGAGCCGCACCTTGGCGAGAGTGAGGGGGATCAGAGCGAGAGCATGGAGTGGAAAGGGTGGACTCCACCGTGAACGAGGGAAGATTCCAAGGAGGACAGGGAGGGCAAGCAACAAGAGCCTCTCTAGAACAAGTAGAAGGAAGCATGAGCGGGTGAGTGGACGCAAAAGCTCTCCAGGACGATGTGCAGAGTCTTGGTTTCACTCCTAGTCTGGCCAAACCTGAGATGGGAAACGAGGTTGGGAGACGAAGAGCCCGCTCATGAGAAAAAAGAGTGAAATGAGTCAGAGTGACTCGTAGGGGAGGTAGAGAAGCCTCGGTGAGTAGTAGAGGGATAGGGGACGACGAGAGGCAGCCGGTGATGGCGCGACTGGCCGCTCGGTGGAGGCGTTCCAATTTGGTGATATTGGTAGCGCTTAGGAAAGGAAACCATCCGGGTGAAGCGTAAGTGAGAAGGGACTGAAGAAAAGATTTATACAGAACAGAGAGGGACTCCTTAGAGGGGCCCCAAGAGGAAGCAGAGATACAGCGTAAGGCCTTGAGACGTGGAAAAACTTGGCCTTCAGCGAAGATACATGCCTAGAAAAGGAAAGAGTGCGGTCGAAGGTGACCCCGAGAAAAGTTGGAGTGGGATTAAAACGGAGGCGGGAGCCGAGTAGGAGGAGGTTGGGCTGGAGGTTAGCCTGGTGGAGATCCACTGAAAAGAAGGAGGCCTCACATTTGCTCGGATTGAGAGGAAGACACCAGTACTCAGACCAGCGCTCCAATCGAAACAGAGCTCCTTGTGTGGCCTCCACCGCAGTGGGGATCGAGGGGGAGGAGGACCAAATGGCCAGATCGTCAGCGTAAAGAGAACAGCTGACGGAAGAAGGCAGAGAAGCGGGAAGATCATTAATGAATAGAGAGAAAAGTACAGGGCCAAGAACGGATCCTTGCGGAACACCTCGACGGACTCGAAAGGAACGGCTTTTGTGATTTTGAAAAACCACAGAAGCGCGCCTGTCAGAAAGGAAAGATTGAGTCCAACGAGCAAAGCAAGGAGGGAGGCCAGCCGAAATAAGTTTGTGGAAAAGGGCGGGATGCCAGACAGAGTCAAAAGCTTTAGAGAAATCGATAGTAGACAGGATCGTCCGAGAGCCCGGCCTAGGTTTGTTAAACCCATCCGAAATGGACTGAGAAAGGTACAGAATTTGATCAAGTGTAGACCGTCCAGGGCGGAAACCGGCCTGGCGGGGAGAAAGAATGGAATTAGATTCCAGAAAAAAGAGAAGACGAGATAGTATGATGCGTTCAAACAGCTTTGATACGCAGGAGGTGAGAGAGATAGGCCGGAAGGAAGCAGGAGAGTCGAGAGGCTTTCCCATCTTATGTATGGGAATAATGGAAGATGTCTTCCAGATGGAAGGAAAGGAATGTGAAGACCAAGAAAGATTGAAGATGTGAAGAAAATCCATGCCAGAGCGAGGAAGATGCTTTAGCATGGGATAGGCAACTTTGTCTGGGCCAGTGGCAGTGGATGAGGAGAGGTTGGAGGCAGCCGCAAGAAATTCAGCGGGAGAGAAGGGAGAGCAAAAGGACGAGTGAGACTCCACAGAGCACGTAGCTCGGCGGAGCTCAGTGAGGTAGCCTCTGGCTCTGCTGCGCAGGGCCTTTGGCTGAGACACGGAAAAGTGAGACCTCAGGTAAGCGGCATAAACCGAAGCCGATTCCCTGGGAGAGGAACAGTTAGGAAAGTTAGGAGAGGAAGAAGACGAGGAAGGAGAGCCAGCAATAGAGCGAAGAAGAGAGTGCACAGATTTAGGATTAGATTTAGGTGAAAGAGAAGTGCAGGTCGTCTGCCATGCCTCAGCCTTGGCCTTGGCAATGACCGATGAGGCACGTCGAGAGGCGGAGATGTAAGCCTGGCGATCTTCATCACTTCTGTGAGCAGTAGCGAAAGCCTTGCGTCTTTCACCAACCGCTTCTTCCACCTCAGCAGACCACCAGGCTTTAGGATGGCGTTTGATGCGGCCGAAAGGAATGGAAGATTTGGCCGCATTCATTGCCAGAGAGGTAAAGAGAGCAGCTGCAGAGGAAAGAGAAAGAGACGAGTATTCCTCTGCCGTAGGACAGTGAGAGTCAAAGTAGGAGGCAAAGTCATCCCAGCGAGCTTTCTGAAAATTGAAGGAAGGGGGGCGCTCATTGGGTTGAAAGACCGGAGAGAGAGGGATAGATAGAAGAATTGGTAGGTGGTCAGAACCCAGGTCCTGAAGCACCTCCCAGGAGCAAGAAAAAGCAAGAGTAGAAGGAGCAAAGGAGATGTCAGGAGAGGAGCGACTGCCGGAGGAGCGATGGAGAAGGGTGGGTGTGTCAGGGTCATTGAGGGGGAGGAGGTCTGAGGAGATGACCCAGTCGAATACTTCCTCCCCACGGGGGTCGGAAGTAACTCTTGAGTCCCAAAGCGGGTGATGGCAATTGAAGTCCCCCAGAATGAAGAGATTTCTGGAGGAGGGAAGAATGGAGGGAGAGAAGGAATCGGTTCTGCCATCCGTTGGGGAGGAGCGAATAAGGGGGGCATACACATTAAGAAATGACACCGAGGAGGAGTTGTTAAGAGAGATGTTGACCCCTACATAATCAGAGTAGGCATCGAGCGAAGAAAGAGAGGTGGTAGAAAGTTCAGAAAAGGATAGGCCCTGTCTGACGAAAATGACAACGCCGCCACTGGCATGCGAGGCATCAGAAGAGAGAATGCCAGACCGGGAGTGAGTACGATCAGAACGCAGAACAGAGAATCCAGGAATCCGGAAAGAGGAAGAGGAGTTAAGATTGGATTCCTGAATGCAGATAAGATCGACAGGATGGGATGAAAGAAAGTGAAGTAGTTCAGTGCTCCTGGCTCGAAGACCTCCAGCATTCCATTGAAGAACCCTGAGAGAGTCAGGGGGAGGAGAGGAGGCAGGAGGTGCAGAAGTATAGCCAGGAGCAAGGGACGGTGGTGGAAGGGTAGGGGAAGGAGATATAAGATGGGCAGATGGGGGATAAGAAGTTTGGAGACGAGGGTGGGGCAAGAGTGCAGCATTAGCAGAGGGGGGACCAGATTCCACAGTGGAGGTATACGTGCCGGAGGAGTCCGAGGAGGGGGGAGTCACAGTGTTACGGCAGGGGGGGCAGCTCCAAGAGTGAGAGCTGCCAAGAGCTCTGAAGTTAGATAAAGAAAGTTGTGAGCACCTTAGATGGACCCATTTGGAGCAAGCGCAGCATTGCACCGACTTGCCCCGCCAGGTCACATTTCCAGCGCACACAGAGCCAGGAAAGATGGGGCCAGGGTTAGGATGAACGTTACCGCTCATCAGGAGAAGAAGAAGAATGAGGAGACGAAGGAGGGCAAGAGTAGGGCAGGAGAGAAGAAAAAGTAAGAACAGGCGACCGATTTTAAAGATGCTGTGTGCTGCCCTTCTGCGGTCGTTCAGGGGGCAGCATAGCGAAAAAATGAATGGGGAGTGCCCGGGGTAACTGGGACCCTCGGGAAGGCCAACAGCCATTTCGACCCAACCCAAACGGGGCCGGGGACCACACCACCACGTTGAGGCGGCTGTTGATTGGTGCAGCATTCAAAAGATCGGTGTTAATATCATCAGCATATTTATCTGCCAGATTCTTGGCTGCGATGAGGACGTCTTCGGTATTCATATCACGATATTTCCACAGAACTCCGAACAATTCGTTCAAATTCTTTGCCGCTTCTTATCGTGTTGTTAAATTCGCAATGACGCAGTCGATCACAACGTCGAAAACTGAACGCTTGAGTTGTTCGTGTGGATCCTGCTGATCATCATTGTCGTCGAGAACTGTTCTGTCTGGAAATTGTCGTCTTCGTTTGCGTTTTGTCTCTGCCAAACACAGGGACTGTTCAATTCCGCAGCTCTGATCGACAAGTTTGCTCTCAAACAATATCTCATCCCATTTGAATCGAAGCAGTTTATGTCGCCAATGAGGTCATGAATATTTGCAACTTCGACATCAAGAGTTGCGTCTCTTGCCTGCAGCAGCAAATTTCTAAAATTGATAGCTGTTAAAATTTTCAACCACAGCAATGCCATCAGAATTGATTCGAATGAAGATAGGTATGAAATCATGCCGACTACATTAGAGCGAGTCCCTGGTGTCAAATTCAGTTCCTATACTTGAGAAAGTGCCGTCATTATGTCTGGCAAATGCGCTGCGAAAGGTTTAACACTATCGACACGAGCTGACCAGCGCGTTTCTGACGGATTATGAAGAGAGCATCCGACACTACTAATCAAAATTTCCCATCTCTGCGGACTGCTGCTGAAGAGGTTGTACAATTTCTGGATTGCTCCAAAGAATGTTATTACTTGTGCACAGCACTCAGCTGAATGTACGCCACACAGGTTCAAACTATGACAGCCATAAGGTGAGAATATAGCCAAAGGATTGTTCTTCATTATAATTGCTTGAGCGCCTTTGTATGAACCACTCATATTGCTTCCATTGTCATAACCTTGGCCTCGGCAGTTCATAAGCGGTATGCTATGTTTTTCAACGTGTCAATGATTAGCTGTGCTATATCTTTTCCCGTCTTCTTGTTGCAGTCCGCAAATGCGAGGAATCTCTCATGTAGTTCGAAGGTATCCAGGTCAGCGTTTAGATGTATATCCCGCAAAATGAAAACGGTCTGTTCAACAGGAGCGGAATCCGGTGTTGCGTCCACAATAATTGAATAGTATTTCGCTGATTCAACTTCATGCAGTACAGCATCGAGTACTTTTTGCGCACAGCACTGAATAAATTCGTTCTGACTGTCAGCGGACAAATAGTGAACCTGCAAGCGTTCGTGTGCTGTCTGTGACTCTTTTACTTTTGCTAGATGGTTAACAATAACTGGATCGTAACGGCCAATCAATTCCAAAACGCCAAGAAAATTGCCGTTCTTAGGATCACCAACAAGTTGATTCTTTCCACGCAACGCTAACCCTCTTTCGCCTAAGAACAATGTCACATCCAGTATTCGATGCAATATTTGTTTCCACTTGTCCATGTTACTTTTGATGTTCTCCAGCATGAGCGCTTCAATAGTTGAACCCTCAGTCAATGACCTCTGCAGCTGCCGCCATTGCATATAGCATTGCTTGTGGCTGCTGCTGCGCTCATGTTCAGGAATTTTATCGTGCAGTTTCTTCCACCTATCGTTCACGCTATGACCATGTGCAGACGCCAGTTTTGATCGACTAGCTCGTGGAAGTTTGCTGAACAGACGGCAAGGAAAGCAGTATAGCCACTGCTTGATCTTGCTCGACACTAACCAATGTCGAGGTGTAGTTTCGCCATTTTGAAGTTTGGCTCGAAGCACTGAAAGTGGGAATGAGTGACCAGAATGATCGCATGGAAATTGATATGGATGTTTGTCTGGGCCTCTACGCACAGCCACTTCTGCTTGCTTAGTTGTGAGAAATTCTGCTAAATGACCGATGTCGTTATCTTCGACCGCGATACTATCGGTAATGGTAGGCGACTCCCGAATGATATCAACTGCGAGCGGCAAGTCCAGTACAGCTGTAGCCCCAGTATCAGACTCAGTAGGTGCGGTAAAGGTAGAATCATCAATCGCGGAATTGTCACAGTCAGATGTATTTTGAACAGAATTCTGGTCTTCGGTCGGTTTTTGGTCAGCAGTACAAGACCGGCCATTGGGAGGCTGTGATGTGAAACCAAGGCTGAGCAGTGATCTTTGCTAAGCGAGTGTCTTAGATTCTTTTTCAGCTCTTTCTTTGCGCTTTAAAGCGCCGGATTTATGACGATACATGGCGAAAATTTTGCAGTTTGTAAAAGAATGCAATAGTTGCAATTTAGTCCACAGTCCGCTTAACTACGACAACTTATTCGTTATGCCACTGTCAAGAGAAAAAGAAAAATAAAGTACCCGGTTGTACTTGCCACGTTAAATGTTGTTGCAACTGCTGTGCGTTGCTTCCGGCTCCCGTGTGGCTTGGACTGTTGTCTATTCCTGCTTGCAGGTATGGTCACAGCTTTCTAATTGCCTTGCCGATTCCCGAGATCGCTATTCTGCACGTGCCCGGTAAGAAAAACACTCAGTCACAGTCCCGGAGCTCGATCGCGCGAAAAAAAGGACTCTGCATGCACACATAATATTAGACTACATCACTGACTACAGAAGCGACATTTGCTGGCGTTCTATTGTTCAGCGCAGCATCAAGTCAGGAAACGAAGAGGTCAATCGATTGAGCGAATTCTGGCTTGTGATTCGATGGAGCAACGTGCGCGTGCGCGCGCATAAATTTCACCCGAGCTCAGAGAATTCCTTCATCTTCATTCTATGATGGCACACATCGACAATCGACACACATCACACTCACACTCAGATTGAAAGTAATGTCTAAAAACAGTTATACGCCCATTTACATTCTGTTGGCTAATATGAGATCTAACGAGCCTCAGCAGTTGACTGAAGTTTTAAGTTTCGTTGGGATTGGCTACTATCGACTGTCATCGCATATCGACGTACACTCAACAAAATCGTGAAAAAATTGACATAGTCGGGCCGGCCGGGCCCCCGGGCAGTGACCCCACCTGACCCCCTCTCGGCGTGCCTGGTAACCACAAGCTAAAATGTTCACGACAGTTTTTCACAATGTTTCTATGTGAATTCGATACACAGATGTAGTTATCTCCTTATTTGACATTCCGTACTGTAGCCCATGTTTCACCTTTGCTCTAATGCAAAAAATTGACTCAACTCCACAGGTGTAACCAGTATCCCACAAATGTCTCGAACATGATCAGAATCAACATGTATTGCTCAGAAAAGTATGTCTTCGTGGCAAGAGAAAACAAAACTTTTCCAAAAAAGGTCCATTTTTTCTGGTTACGCTAATGCTGGGTTTGGCTTATTGTTGGTTCTAATGCATTTGAAATAACCTTTCTTTGTCTTAAGAAAATAAACAACTCTAACACAAACATTACAAATCAGGTATAACTACAATAAAATGCCCAACAGCCAGTAGCATATTTAGGTGATAAATAGAGGGGTGCCTTCCCAGAATGGTAGCTACGGCAGTGACGTAAACTGCACAAGTAAAAGATGGTAACGTTTGTTTAGAAAACAAATTTGGCAAAAGTTTTGGTTTTAAAAAATAGGTTCAAAAAAAAGATTTTTGATTATCAGAAGGTGATGCAACCACTTTTGGTCAATGGATCATTTTACAATTTTTGTGATACAATTGCTCAATAAAAATTCCTCACTTCTGTAGAAGCTCAAATCCTCAAATTTTACCCCAAAATTTTTAAAACTCTACACTGTGAAAGTAATTGTAATTTGTTTATGTAAAGTGATTTGAAGGCCCTAATGCCAGCAGACTGGCATTGTTATAAAGATGATTTTGTTTTACGTTTTATTTGCAAAGCCTTGCATGAAATGACGTCACACATGCAAAGCGCGTTTTTGTTTTGCATAGCTGCATGATTTTTGCAAGCGCGCTTGTACTTGTGCGTGGTTTTACAAGCCTGCTGCGTTGATGAAAATTTAAGTTAAAGCGTATTTTGTTACCAGTTGCGATAGGATTTTAGTTTTTTATTACCTAAAAGTTTACATTCAGTTTATGGAAAAGTCTAATAATCTTCTTTTATTTGCATGTTGTTTTAACCTTTTTTGTTATTCTATTTGAATAGGAATAAAATTACTATTATGTACGTAAAATTGAAATTGTGTCGGAATTTGAATCAGCCAGGAAAGCATCAGAAATAAACACGAGTTCGAAACGTCGAAACAGGCATACAGTTGGACCACGCTGCACTACAATAATAAATATTCATCTAAACGAGAGAAATACCGTCGTCGAAATAAAAAATCTAAATCTTAATGTGCGCCATCCATCGACATAGTATGTTTTGTTGGCTAATATTACAATATCTCCATCAGAAATAAGCATTTCTAAAAAGAAAATAACTTACAAGTATAAGTCACAATACGAGCAGAAGTAAGATTGTGATCAACAGGAACAAAAAAAACCCAACCCTTTTATTGTACCAGAAGTCTAATGATTGTATTTGCGAGTGGGATCAAAAAAATTTTTGAAAAATTTTTCGCCGGAAAATATCTCCAACTTTATTCAGGTGTCAACAGTTTGCCAGCCAAGTACTCAAAAAAATCCATGACATTGAAAATTCTCAGAACCTTTTAACCCTGTATGCAACGTGTAAATAAGTAGTACAAAATTGTATAAAAATGCAGTACAGTATCTCAGGCGAAAGTAATTTAGATAGTATACAACCACAATAGTGTAGAGGTTAGAGCGTCCGCTCCGCAGTGGGTAGACCTGGGCTTCATTCCCCTTGTTGAGTCATATCAAAAGACTTTAAAAAATGGTATCCACAGCTTCCCTGCTTGACGCTCGGCATTTAGGGGAGGTTGTGGAGAACAAGCCGGCAAGTTTGCTTGTTGTGTCCTTGGGCAAGGCACTTAACGGGACGCCCCCGCCTTTATGTGGAAGACAGGTGGTCCAGACATCTCGGAAATGGCAACTCCCGAGTGAGTGCGGACTTACCGTCCCAAATATAGTGATACAATTCGCTTTCTCGTGAATGGAGGATAAATATGAACAATACAATACAAAAAAAAAAAACAATACACAAATAGAGCGTCATTTTTGCAGACGACAGATTTAGATTAATCTCCCTTGTCGAGTCGTACTGAAAACTTTCAAAAAACATTGGGCTCTCACAGCTTTCCTCCCTGGCACGCACCACCAAAGGGATGTGGAGAAATAGCCGGAAAGTTTGCTCGTTGTTTTCGAAGTACGAGCATAAGAAAGTTGATCTCCGATGAAAAAAAGGTTTCCATGTGAGCAAATGTAAAATAACAACCTAAAATGTGATTTGTGCAAAAAGTTATTGGCTGCAACAAATTGAGGGAACACCAGTTTTTGTAGACCAGCCCAAAATGTGCGTGGCAAAAAAAGTTTAACAACTACTGTTTTAATCTTTCCAACGTGAGAAAAGAACTAACAACACTCTTACTCGCACATTGCATTAAATTACTACATTTTTGGGACAGCTTGGAAATACATGCAACTTTTGAATATGTTAATACAACTTTTCGAGCTTTTTACTGCTGCAATCACAGGTTACCCAACCGTTAAGACTTGACAAAAGTCGCATATCAATGTTTTTGTTTCTTTTTGCACTTCGTAGTTGTAAACGCAATGAACTATGTTCTTTCGCGTTTAGCCCACTCGTAATCAACAAATTCATGGTGGCTTTGTTACTAAATATGGTTAAAATCTTATCCTCTCTTGGCCAACAGTTCTCGGGATCTGGCCCTGAATGTGGAATCAACAATATGTTGGTGTCTGTAAGAACAACTTTACATTGGCTATACCTCACAGAGTCGATTATATTTTGTTGGGTGTCCAGCAATCACATCGACAGTTGATTTTTCATCTACCACCCCTTTCCTGGTTCTTGGAAACAAAGATATACCATCTCCTTTTCGTGAACTAAATGTACAGCTTGAAGCTGAGTATCTAACCATTCTAAAGTGACAAACTAATCAAGTACCAGTACTGCGTAACGTATCGGTGCATATTTAAATTCTATCAACTTTTGTGCCTTGTTTATCAGACCTTATTTCCTTGTTATCCTACAGAAAAAGTATCTAGCCTTTAACTTCTTTATTTTTGAATTTGACCTGTAATCTACAGCCCTGACATAAATTTATTGATTGCACAGCAATGACAGTTATTTCATGTAAAACGCATGGCTGTCTTAACACTGTGACAGCTAAAACAAGGCAGCATAGGTTTTCTAGCACAAAAAAATGGGCTAACAGACTAAATAAAGAGATTATACCGGACAACTAACTGTCAGTTTTTGCTTATAATGTTCTTTTTAACCAAAACAAATATGCCATATCTTGCATTTACATACAATTGCCAAATTAAAACAACTTTATATTCACCAAAACGCTATTTACAAGTTTGCCTTCAGCAGACTGACTGCCACGAAGCTGATGAAATTACAACGAAAATGGCGGCCAATTATGATTGTCGTGCAACCAGGGATAAGATAACCTTACGAAGTCTGGCCAAAAAGAAATGAGACTGACTTCACAGATTGCCTAAGACAAAAGACCGTCACGAATCGAGGCTGTCACAGCGAGGCAAAACATTTGTTCAAGCTCAAAGTTCAACAGTTGCGTTGACACAATGATATTGTTGTGTTTGTTTTTAGAGAGAGTTAAATGAAGGTGATAAATTAATTATCAACAAAACTTCGTTTAAAACGGAGGTTTCCAACTTATTTAAATTTCTGACGTACAAATCTGATCTATACAATTAAACCACGCACTCCATAAGTTGACCTCAAAAAAAGCTCTAAAAAGGTCATCAAGTTAAAATAGGGCAAGAAAGCCCTCTACATACGTTGACCTACAAAAATCAGGGGTCATCAAGTCAATGATAAAGACAAAAAGCTCTCAACGCTGGTTGATTACGCAGAAAAATCATCGAGGACGTCAACTTGTGACGCCCTCACTATTTCCAAATGACCTACCAGTTGGGAACCTCTGGTTTAAACTTTTGTTGAATATTCAACTAGTTTGTTTTGAAATTTGCAAAATGACAACCGAGCAAAGAATCAACGACAAATTTTGTGTTAAACTTGGAAAAACAGCAACGGAGAGTTGGAAGATGCTGCATGAGGTTTGATTACTTTTTTGACCACCAAGGCTTGGTGCATTATGAGTTTGCACCTCAAGGATAAACGGTTAATCATCACCTTTTACAACGAAGTCCTGACTCGGCTTGTCAATAAAACTCGTCAAAAGCTTAGGGTCTTGTGGGCAAGCACGTGGATTTTGCCTCATGACATTGCCCCGCTCATGCATCCCACAGCGTGAAACAACTTTCGGTCTCCAAACAAATCACCACATTGAACCATTCACCTTATTCTCCGGATCTTGTTCCTTGTGATTTTTTTCTTTTTCCCAAACTGAAGAGGATAATTAAAGGAACGCACTTTGAAGGGGTCATTGGTATCAAAACCGATGTGACAGCACACATCAAATCCATAGAAAAAAGGGAATTTGAAGAGTGCTTCAAGGCGTGGTCAAGAAAGATGACAAAATATTTGGAAGTCCATGGCGAATATTTTGAAGGCGATTGTTAGAGGTCACCAGGGCCGGATTAAGGCGGGGGCTGATGGGGCTGCAGCCCCAGGCCCACCCAAAAATAGGCCCACCACTATACCAAGTCAACGAAGTCATAAAAGTTACTCATACGATCACTTTCAAAAAATAGTGAAGGTGTAATTTAGAAATATCATGGGCAAGGCCTTCTCCATTAGAGACCTTGTCATCGTACAAAGCACAAGCGAAACTGTGTCATAGTAGGAGATACTATTTTATTTGTGTTTTCGTTGGATAAAACATTGTAACCAAAATGTAAACACATTTTGATGTCATAATACAAAATATAACATTATTCCGTAACAATGGCTTTTTCTAAGACTCTGACACGTTCAATTGTTGCCAGTTATTTCGAAGTTTTGAAAAAAATCCAGACAGGTTTATGCTGGGTAAGAAAAGTGAGGCTAGAACAAATTTAAATAAAAGCAAGTTTATTTTCTATAGTCCGGTATTTGAAGAAGGAAGCAGATAAAGTTTTACCAATTAAAAAAAAAAATGAAGAAGTATAAAAGCGGTTGGGAAAAGGTGAAATCTAGAAGAGAAGCAGAAGATAAACTGAAAAAAGTTGTAGCAAAATCAAAAAAAGCGACTGAGTTTTTTTCATATAAGCGAACCAAAATGCAACATTGTAGAAACGACGTCCAGTAATGCAACCGCTTTGTGTTCATCTTTGAATGACTGTATTGCAGAACCAGAGCCAAATATAAAAATTGTTTCATCGGAACCAAATTTACAAACCAAGTCATCAAATGTTGCTGAGGATGAAGCGCATAAGGAAAAAGAAAATATTCAACTCGACATGGATGTTGGATGCTGGGGAGTAATTTCTGACCATCTGAGAGATTACTGCTGCCAAGTAGGAAGTTTAGAGTTTCAACATCTTGATGCAGATTTTTCTACTTCAGAGACATGTTTTACTGGCGATAAAATCAAACGTCGTTGTTCTAAATCGCTATTTTGGCGAGAACAATTGAATGGCGAAAAAGTAAAACGCGAATGGTTGTGCTATTCACCTTCATCAAAAAAACTTTACTGCTTTGTTTGCAAACTTTTTGCGTTTGATTCTGAAAAAGTCATGCTGGCATCAGTTGGTTATGGCGACTGGAAGCATGCACCATGTGACCTGGCCAGGCACGAATCTTCTAACAAACACTTAAGTTATCTTTCAACATATATCTCTCGAAAAGCAAAAAAAGTTAGCATTTGCAAATATTTGGAAGAGCAAAAAGAATCTGACAGAAAATATTGGTGCAAAGTATTGGCTCGAGTTTTCAGTGTGATAAAATTCCTATCATCGAGAGGGCTGGCCTTCCGCGGAAGTAGTGAGTTGGTTGGTTTTCCACAAAACGGTAACTTCCTCGGAATGTTGGAATTGTTGGAAGAATACGATACTTTCCTTGCTGAGCATATTCAAAAGTGCGTGAAGAAAGGCAAGGGACATGTTTCGTATTTCTCATCAACTGTATGCGAGGAATTCATTGACGTAATTGCAACAAAAGTGTTAGATATTATTATTTCTGAAATAAAACAAGCAAAGTATTATTCAGTGTCCGTATACTCAACACCTGACATCACAAATGTTGACCAGTTAACAATAATTTTTCGGTATGTTCTACCTGATGGTCCCGTGGAACGATTTGTCAAGTTTATACCCACCCGTGGACACACTGGTCACCAATTGGCTGATTTACTTTTTGAGTTTATAGAAGACAATGGGATCCGTTTGAAAAATCTCAGAGAGCAGTCTTATGACAACGCTTCTAACATGAGCGGAAAATACAAAGGTATGCAAGCTATAATAAAAGAACGCAACCACCAAGCGGAATATATTCCTTGTTTAGCACATTCCTTGAATCTTGTGGGAAAAGTGTGCTGCTGAGTGTTGCCAATCCGCGGTCCGTTTTTTCATGTTTGTTCAGGGACTCTATGTGTTCTTTTCAGCTTCAACACACAGGTGGAATCTCCTTACTGATGCACTGAAACCACTTCAAAGTCCAACAATTAAGCCTTTGTCTGATACACTTTGGGAGGCGCGATATGATCCTCTACATGCACTAAGAAAAGGTTACCAAGCGGTTCTTCAAGTTTTGAAGGCAATGTGTGATGACAATGATGAAAAATATCAAACTAAAGAAAAAGCCAGGGGTTTTGTTTCATCAATGGAAAAGCTTGAAACTGGTATTTTACTCGAGGTATGGTCGTGCATAATGGAACGGTTTCACCAGACCAGTCAGGCTATGCAGGACAGCAAAATTACTTTGAATAGGGCTACGAATTTGCTTCAGGGCTTACATGACTTTATTCAACCTCTAAGACCCCAATTTCAAAAATTCGAAGGAAGAGGTCAAATATTAAGTGGCTGTCATCATTACACTGAAGAAATTTTAAGAAAGAAAAGAAGGAAAGTAAGGTTGGATAGCGAAGATGAATCTGAAGACACATCACTTGATCCATCGAGCAGATTTGAAGTAGACTCATATTTTCCGATCATTGACCAAATTCTTTCGTCTATGAAAATCCGAATAGAAGCTTACGACCGTCTTCAAAGAAAATTTTCGTTTCTGATGGAATTGAACACCATGTCTGACCGTAAAATTGAAGCAAGTGCGAAAATGCTACTTCAATATTGTCCAGATGATTTGGAGGAGTCATTGCCTGAGGAGATGATTCATTTCTCTACACTGATAAAACAACACCATTTTAATAGCGAATGCAAAGAAATTCAGATGTTTAGGTTCATAAATGAAAATGAATTCATGCATGCATTTCCTAACGTATGTGTTGTTTTCAGGCTGTACCTTTGTCTGATGATTTCTAATTGCTCGGGCGAGCGCTCGTTTTCAATTCTAAAAAGAGTAAAGAATCAACTGCGTTCGTCTATGGGCCAGAAAAGGTTGAATTCCTTAGCTCTGCTCTGTATTGAAAACGAACTTTTGGAAAAAATAGACACCGATGACATTATTAAAAGCTTTGCGTTGTCTAAATCCAGAAAATGTGTCATTTGAATGTGTGCACACTAAGTAAATACTTTGTTTATGTATTTGTTTTTCGTTTCAATTGTGGTCAGTTTTTAGTACAAGGAATAGAATGAAAAATAGGCCTCTGGTTATTCCAGAGCCCCAGGCCCATAAAGAGCTTAATCCGTCACTGGAGGTCACATTAGAGTTGTACTTGGTATTCAAGATGAATTTTGGTTGTTATGTGCTTTAGTAAATTTTAGAATTTTTGTATTTTGTTTGTATTTGTATTGTTCATATTTATCCTCCATTCACGAGAAAGCGAATTGTATCGCTATATTTTGGACAGGAAGTCCGCACTCGCTTGGAATGCAGCCGTCTCTTATTTATTTGACCAGACCTCATATGTTACGCTCTAGTAGCTCTGGTTACAGTATGTATGTAATGTCTGCACTAAACGCGCCTGTACTCAAACATCTTAGCTTTGAGCAAGAGGTTAGATGCACCCATAATTAATCAAGATAATTTAACAAAAAATAAGACCATTACTATTGCCAAAGTGCAAAATCATAGTACAAACCAGTTAGTTAGTCACACTATTGAGTAATTGATATTTTTTCTTGCAACAAGAACAAAGTTAACAAAACACTTGGAAAAAACTGGCTGTAAATCCAGCAATAATGAAACACAAAATTCAATGATTTGATTTCATGTGAGCCAGAAACTTTATACAGGGTGACCCAAAAAGATGCGTACCCATAAAAATTTCAATTGTGACTTTGATTAAAAAGCTATTTATTTCAAATTACAACCACACATCATTCAGTTTATGGAAGACCATTCACCAGAGTTTCAGCTATTTCTGTCAATTTTTAGTAAACTTATGGCTTTCCCAAGATGTGTTCCAAATGTCCACCATTTCGTTGCAAGCAAACCTGTACTCGTCTGGCAAAGTTGTCAATCACTTTTACACACTCTGTAAGTGGCGGGCCCAGATGGCCTACTTGATTTGTGTAAGGCTAGTCTGGGATTGAGAATCACACAACTAGATACAGGCACGTGTTCAAAGTCATACTTTTATTCCAATAAGACTGTGTCACGATACCAATAACCAGCGTTTGCTGCAATAAAAAGAACTGAAATTAAGCAGAGAAACGATACGCCAACTAGCACAATTTAAATACACCGTACATGACCACCAAAATTTGCACTTGATTTGAGAGATATAGCCTTATTGGCCAGTGGCTACACCATAACGACAGTAACAATGTAAAAAATACTACATATTAGCCAGACACTTTAAGACAGGCAACTAACAAATTGGGTTATAATTTAGCTAACCTACTGGTACTTACAATTCTGTGCCAATCCAAACTACCAAACACTTGATGTAAAAAACAATTTTTCAGTATGTTTAGCTTACTTATTTAGCTGAAATACAAACACAAAACTTTATAAAGGTCGACTTGACACCAAAACATTCGGCACTAACTAACTGAATTTGGCATAATGTATCTTAGCGATAAACAACGTGGCAAATGTCTCGAAGCAGTCGCGGCAAATTATGAAATAAAAAGGGAAAACAAAGCCAAACTAAAAATTAGACTTATCGGCCTTTACACACTCCTCTTTCTGGATGGCTCTTATTTTTGCTGTGATGGCAGTTTTCAGTTTCTTAATTGTTTGTGGATTTCCCTGGTATACTTTGTCTTTGAGGAAACTCCACAGATAAAAATCTGAGGGGTTAAGATCTGGTGAGTGCGGGGCCCATTCCACATCGCATCTTCTGCTTATGAGTCTCTCTTCGAACCTCTGCCTCAACCAAGCAAGGGTTTCGTTGGCAGTATGAGGTGTGGCCCCGTCTTGCTGAAACCATTGTGAAGCTCTCAGAACCCATCTCCGGCGTCCCAGCGACGCCTAGTACTTATTCAGAACAGCCATGTAGCGCTCCTTGTTGACTGTCTGAGATCTGCCGTCATCATCTTTGAACCAATAAGGCCCGATGATCCCGTGCTTGCTCATGGCCATCCAGGCAGTACATTTAATGGAATGAAGCGGCCTCTGAAGCACTTTGTGTGGAACCTCCGAACCCCAAAAACATTGTTTTTGCTATTGACGTGCCCGGAAAGCAAAAAATGGGATTCATCTGAGAACCAGACGTTCTCAAGAAAGTTTTCATCATTTTTAAGCATATTACAGAACCATTCACACCTTGTTACTCGCTTTTCCTTGTCAGCATCAGTTAGTTGTTGCTTTATTTGAATCTTGTATGCGTATAGGTGCAGATCAGACGTAAGAACACGTCGCAGTGACTCCCTTGTCATTCCGAGTTCTTGGCTGCATCTACGCACTGATTTCTTAGGGCTGCGTCCTACTGAGTTCCTCACTGCAGCAATGTTTTCTTCTGTCCTTGCACTCTTTTTCCTGCCTGAATAAGTTCCCCCTGTGGCTTTAGAACATAAGTCCACTACAGTCCCATGCTCTCTGAACTTCGTAACCCACCTAACAATCGTTGATTTTGATGGAAAGTTGCGACAATGGAAACGTTTTCGAAACTGAATCTGTACACTCTGGTATGATTTGGTCGCAAAATATTGCTCCACGGAGAATGTCTTCTGCTGAATTGTCCAACACATTTTTGGGGCAACTAAAGCTTCAAACGATCATCCCTAGGTTCACCTATCACGTCCTGCAACAGAAAAGACATTCGTTAAAAATGGATTGTTTATGGAATAAAACATGGGTACGCATCTTTTTGGGTCACCCTGTATTTGTTAAAAAAAAAGAACCCGCTGTTATGTTAAAACAAGCTTTATGACTTAAAGCTGCTGTGAGCCCAAATCATTAAATAATTTTCCAAACAACTTGCTTAAAAAATGCGTATGTGCATGCAACCTTCACATTGGCATTGTCGCTCACTCTATGAATGATGGTATAAGTGTAATCGCATAAGTCAGGCATGTTCTACATACAACCATATAGAACCTTTGTCGAACCCCACCAAACTCTAAACACAAGTTGACCACCAAAAAACAAAGAAATCAAGGTTATTAAGTCCAAAAAAGAGACGTAAAGCCCTTTAAAAAGTTGATCTCTAAAAAAGGTTCTTCGGGTTTGCTTCAAGACCAAAACAGCCAAAATAATCTCTTTAAAAAGTTGATCCCCTTAAACCAAAATTGCAATGGGCCTGTATTAAAACACGGAATTTTGCAGAAGATGATCCACAGGTATGGATACCACAAGAACTTCTGCAAGCTTGCGCATCAGATTTAGGACTAGAAGTAGTTTTAAGGTAGGCTAAAGGTTAGAGTTAAAATTAGAATTTTAGTGAGTCTTCTTTCTTCAAGCTCTTGAGAGACGCCACAGCAGATCGTTCATTTCCGTTTTACTTAGTCTATTGCATCCTCTTCTACCAATTCCAATTGGCTACAGTGCCCACCAAAAGTTTAAGACCGCCCATGAAAGTAATGGGATTTCGTACTACTGCATCATCTTATTGTCGCGATGGGATTGTAATTGTTGTTTTGATATTAGACACTGATTAGGCGTACCGGTATTGCTTTACTATTTGTAACACCTAAGTGGATTTCTGATCATCATTTTAAGGATACATTTGAAAAATGGGGCTCAGAAAGTTTTCAAGTGAGGTGTAAAGGGCACAAATTGTCTGTTTGCATGATGAAGAATTGTCGGAAAAACAGATATCCATCAAAATCAAGGTCAGAAAGACAGCAGTTCATCAAGCGATCAAGAAATTCCAACTGTACGATACAGTTCGCATTCGAACTCAAAGAGAAATACAAGACCCAGATTGAATACAGCTTTCAAAATGACCACATGATGAAACGGATAGTGAAAAGGTCGCCAATGCGTTTTGTCATAAAAATTCGATCTTCGTTAATGCTTAGAGACGTTACAGTGAGTGATATGATTGCTTCAAGGCAACTTTCGTAAGAATTCGGTTTAAAATATTATAGACTTGAAATAAGCCTCTAACTGACACTGGCCATGGAGGCCAAGCGCCTGGCCTTGAAACCAATGGTAAAATGTCATGTTCTCTAATGAGTCCTTCCAGCAATTTGTAGTGAGGGGAAACACGTTTGCAGACCACCAGTGAAGCGTTACGATGAGAAATTGTACGATTTCTATCATGAAACACCTTTCAAGGCAGGTGATTTAAGGCGCAATTTCAGAAAATGGTGTTGCTGGACTCTATTTTTGCCTTTTTTCCTTGATGCGTTAAACTGTTGTCGGATCAGTTGAAACCATTCTTGCATATTAACAGATGCACAATGTTTATGCAAGACGGTGCCCCTCACCACCGATCAAAAGTTGTAATGACTTTTCTTGCAAAAACCAAGGTCAAGTTTCTGCAATGGTCAGGTAACAGCCACAACCTTAACCCCATAGAGAATGTATGGACGGAAAGAAGGATAAAGTTGCAGAAAACCAACAACCAAGTGCTAAAGATCTGATAAAAGTGATAAAGAAGTATGAGTAAAGAAGTTGTCAAAAGAGTGCGGCGAGAGTCTGATTCACAGTACTAACTTTGATAACATTTGGGCTAATGTATACGGAAACTAATTCAAATAAATTTTAGAAACAGGAACCATATATGAAAACCTAGGTTTTTACGAAATATAAATATTTGATGCAACATAGATATGCTATTTATTGAAGAAGAGGAAAAATTATGGTGGTCTTAAATTTTGGTACATGCTTTATCCTCAAATCATCCACCACTGCCTTTACGACTTCTAAAAAATGAATGAGTAGAAATTCAGCTATTCCGGTTTAAATTTACTGGCCTACTGTATCTGATCAGCTACTGATAACTGATTTACCGATGTTTCATTCAGCTGATCCCCTATAACGCGTTTTCCTCCAAGAGAAGCTATTTTAGAATTCATGCACCACAATTTATTGAACACTTATGGTGTGAACATCTGGATTAAAAACAAAATACGCGCCAATAAAAAGCATTCAACTCCAAAATAATTTTAGAGTGAGGAAACGGTTTCTGCAATCAGGCAGACTCGTGGTTAAGGAGAGTAAATGTAAAATTTACTGGGGCTATGCCTCAAAGCGAAACATTTTATACAACTTTTCGGGTATATTGGAATCAAATTTTTGTGATTCAGCATAAATTTAGGCGCGCAATCACAAATGACATCAGAAGGGAGCGTGGGGGTTTAGCCATAAGTTCTACTGGTCGCGCTTGCCGACACTCTCCTGAGCGACAAGGCGTCAGTCTTGGGCAGTTTATTCATTTGTTGGTAAACTTTCACTTGGCTTTAATTAACAAATTAAGAATTTCAAGCCATCAAATGTAACCAATCTAAAGTTGCTTTGCAAGGCATAAAAAAACCAACATTATAAAGCTGCTATCTTACCGAAAACAACAGATTGTAAATTTTTTCTTTTTTCTTAACCCTACAAGAGCAAATGTAGCAAATTTGCAACCTTTGAAATAATTGGTAATAAACATACTAAAGGGCGTTTTCGCTCATGTGCCGTCATCAACACATTCGTTACGTTTGGCTATATGTTCATTTCAAATGCAAACATCATTTGTAAGTCTCAAAACAGCAGGACAACAAATTCTTTGGTCTGAGTGTAAGTGAGTATAACAGCAAAACCCAGTTACGAATGACGTTTGAACTAGAGTTAATCAGCTATACTTCAATCATCTATTTTGTTTAAAAATAAGCCGTAGTTTTGTAGTTTACGTTTGATATAAAAATCTTTGTGTCTGTTATTACCAAGACACCCAACTTCAACCGTTACAGATTTGTTAACTTCGTCCATGTGATGTTAGACCCTCCTAATCATCCACACTTACAAGTTTGGTCATGCTTTTGTTTCAGCCATTTTCTATGTTTGTTCTTAAAATGTATTTATATTTGTAATCCAAAGATTCATAGACGAACATTTGGGGGACGTGGGGCTGCAGTACCCCCAGGCTATTTTAGGCCCCTGTAAATCTGAAAAATGAGCAAAATAATTATTTATGACAGTTGCTCGCTCCAAAAAATAAAAAATTCTTCAACTTCGTTTTGAAGCGAAAATTCCTCACCCCAATTCCCCACCTACAAAAACCATGCGCCACACCTAGACTAAGAACCCAACTAAACTATTTATTGCACAAAGAATAAATAAAAAGCAAAATTCTGAAAATCAGAGTTAATAGCAGCAATAACATGTTGCAAAACTGAAAATCTCAGTAGCGATTAATTGCTTTCTCAAAATTCACAAAAAATAAGCTTGAATTTAGGAAAAAAGTGTGGTTGACTTTTACGCAAAAATAAGACTATTATTTTCAGTTTTTACGTTTGAAAATCTGTTGTTAACTTTGTTGTACCCAGAACATTTTTATAAAGTTTATTTACAATAAATTTAGGGCTTTAGAAAACAGAAAAACCATACTGCAAATCTAAACAAAATAACCAGTCAAATTCTAACTTTACGAACTCTATAACACAGATAAAAAACGTGTACAGTCGCTGCTTTTAAACTAACTTTGTATTTTGCAGTTGGCGTTTTGGCATTGCACTGAAACGGTGGGTTTAAGTAAGGAAACGACCCTTCTTAAAACTAGAAGATTGCTTAAGATTATGAAACAACGGATCTAAACGATCATGCTAAGTTACTGTATGTCAGTGTAGTGGGTTTAACTTTACCGTATTCTCCGATCCAAAAAAATTTTACAACTACATTTTAAAAAGATACCCAAAAAAAGTTTTTCATGTCTAATCAGTCACAACAAAATAATATGTTAAACGCAGGGATGTGGAAGCGGTTATTTTTTAACCGCTTCCGCTTCCACCAGCAAAAAACGAGAAAACGACTGTTTACCTTAGCAGTACAAAATTTGTCATTTACGACAATCAAAAAGTGTGATCAAAGATACGAAAGTGGCAAAAACGACTAAAAGAAGGAAAAATAAAAGCAAACAATCAAAAAGACAGCGGAGATAAAATAGTTTCAACTTTACACAGATTTATTTGTCCGCATAAACACAATGGCATCAGTTAATTCATTGCCAATTCGGACTCCGTTTTCACGAAGTACGAGCTTTAAGTGAGAGAACATATGTTCAACGGATACCTGCATGCAGGGCAAACAGCTAATAATTGGCGATGTTGGTTGTACAATAAGGGGGTACTTGGAAATAATGTCCCAAACATTCGGCATTTTAATCTTCCGAGCCGCTCTACAACAACAAGCGCCTCAGCAAATGCAGTAAGATCAGATTTTGCAGACTCCGTAGCTGATGCCTCAGCAGCCGCTGTTGAATGTAAGGAGTTCAAATACGCATCCAAGTCAGATACTGATGCTGCAGATTCTTCACTTCCGCTGGAGTCAGTTTCTGCATCAGCACTTGCTCTTCCGCTTGAAGTGCTTTGAATACGCAAGAAAATTGACTGAAGAGCGCTCTTTGCACGTGATTGCTCCTGGTTGCTCAAGAAGATTCTCGATCGAGCATCAACCTATCAAGAAAGAAAATAAAATGATAATATCACGGTTATATATGTCAGTCAATCCTAATATAACTAATACATCAGTTGTTATTCTCGACTCAAATAAAATCAAATGCACAAACGCTTACCAGTATTGAGTTGAATATAATATCAACAAAAGATATTGGTAGGTCGTCGCAAAAACATTCTCCCGGAGTGAAAATGTCAGTTTCATTGGAGAGAATTTTATTTTGAAAATCATTCATTTTATTTTGAAAATAAATTGTTGCTGCGTGAGGTATTTGTAGTACTTCGACCATCATCTTGACCTCAGCCCATTCACTTTCGGTAAGGTGTGATTCATGTGAGCCAAGATCCTGAACAAGACATTTCAAATCCGCTAATTGTTGAAGCATGAGGAAAGTACTCCCCAACGGGTCGGCATGTCAATCAGCATTCCCTTGCTAGCACGACGCTTTAGAATTCCATTGGTGTGTGGTGAACGTAGGTGTTGAGTAAGTTTTCGCAATTTTGTTAGAAACTTTTCCGCTCGCCCTTTTTTTAACGCGTCACCAATTCCTAACTGCAGAGTGCGCTCAGCACATCTTATGTAGTATGTGGTATGGTCGATTGATAATGAATCTTGTATTTCTTTAATCTCTTTAATATTGTCTTCATCTTCTTCATCTTCATTAAGTACAGTGCTGTTCATAATTCAGGAGCCACCCTGCGAAATTTGTCGATATTCTTGTTCCAAGCCATATTTATTCATTTATATGAATTGTGTATATACATGTTATATATTTTCGTGAAGGTTATGTTGCAGGTAATTTAATAACAGCTATAATTTTTTTCTAAAATTTTTTTGAAAGCCAAGATGCATCTCATAATGTGTCGTCATACCGAAAACTGATTTTGTCATTAGTAACAAAACAGCATAACAATATTGTTGTGAATAGCAATAAATGGATAACGAAAATTTTTTTGGCAATAAAATACGTTAAAGTCATTTGACAATAAATTTGTGATTTTTTTAGTGATTCCATCACGCTGCTCTATTTATGACGTCATAATTTATACCATATTTTGATTTTGCCAAAAAATTTTTTAAAAATACATTCTGTTGTAAAACTGAGATATGTAACAGCCTTGTCAAATTATTAGCACTCTTTATAAAGATTATGGGATCCTAAAAAGGGCCGTTTGAATTGAGAAGAATTGGATTAATATTTTATTGGCCATCCATGGTTATCGATGACTAGTTTGCAGCGGCGAGGAAGTGAATCAACAAGCTTTTTGAGTTCTTCGAGTGTAATCACTCGAAACCAAGCAGCAATAACCTGTTCGATAAGATCTCTTCTAGTCTTAGGTTTGTTTTTACCGACAATACAGCTAACTCGGTTCCATAAATTTTCAATTGGGTTTAAATCAGGAGATTGGGCTGGCCAGTCCATTCGTTCAACTTTGTGGGTTCCATACCAATGTTGCACTTTCTTAGCACGATGGCATGGTGCATTATCGTCCTGGAATAACCAATCATCGTCGGAAAACAAAGAGTTTGCTCTGGGTAGCATTTGGTTTTCCAGCACATCAATGTATTTTGTTCCGTTCATC
The DNA here is from genome assembly GCA_963675345.1 of Trididemnum clinides. NCBI lineage: Eukaryota > Metazoa > Chordata > Ascidiacea > Aplousobranchia > Didemnidae > Trididemnum > Trididemnum clinides. The sequence continues at coordinate 30,243,646 of OY776294.1, read as the reverse complement.
ATTCCAGAGACTAGTTTGAGCCTGCCAATACCACTTGCAGCCATGCAACCCCATATCATTATCGACTGCGGATGCTTGATGGTCGGTCGATGCTTGATTTCCTCCACTTCTCAGCAGACCATTTAACGTTTTCTCACGTTAAATGGCCTGCTGAGAAGTGAAGGAAAGTTTTCTTCAGCAATGAGTCAACATTTACCCTAAATAACCATGCTGGAAATAATTATGTGAGAAGAAGACCTGAGGAAAAGTACCGGCCATATTGCATCTCACCGACCATCAAGCATCCGCAGTCGATAATGGTATAAGGTTGCATGGCTGCAAGTGGATTGGCAGGCTCAAACTAGTCTCTGAAATGATGAACGGAACAAAATACATTGTCGGAGTTCACTAAGGGGATGTGAGGGTTCGCTTACAAGACTTTGATACAGCTTTATCCTTTTCAGCTCCCCTACACGTCAGAACAGGTTCCAACGCCACTGGTGCCACTTGCAGCACACGAGGTGTTTTTTTATGGCACGCCAAACAGTGATGAATTTTACAGTACTTTTTGAGTTCTGTACGATTATTGTCTGCCGTGCTTTACAATTTATTACTTTTTGTTCACCAGAGAGTAACAACTCCTCACACCTTTTTAATGTGAATTAGATCCTTCTTTTTCTTGTTTTGAAGGAAAATTGTTTTACATTCTCCAGACAATCCTACCCCAATTCCTAAAAAAAAGCAATGGTATAAACAAGTACCGGTATATAAACAAATGATATAAACAAAGATATAAACTCTTTAATCATGGAATGTAAATGCAATATTACTTCCATTATGCTGCTGCAGCATTGAATAAGAATGAGCAAATGCGCATATTTAAAGACACACCAATCAGGTATGGCGAAATAGCCTGTGAGTATATTTTCCCATCAGCAATATCAGTGTATCAGAACAACGATATAATTTTACATTCAAATAAAAAATTTAGATCTTTTTTCATTTTTGGAGGTGGCTCTCCTATATTTTAGCGCCGTAAAATAATTAAAAAAGCGCGGGAAATTAGCGCGGTAAATTATTTAAGCTGAAAGGGCAGTGTACACTGTAGGGCCAGGCCCGGTATGTAAATGTACGGGGCAGTGTACACTGGAACCCACCCTGTACACTCCCTTCCAGTGTATACTGCCCCATACATTTACATACCGGGCCTGGCCCTACAGTGTACACTGCCCTTTCAGCTTAAATAATTTACGGCGCTAAAATATAGGAGAGCCTTGGAGGTCAATATTTGCAAAGTGAGAATTGACATAAATGGCTTCAGTCAGAAGCTGCCAAATCCTGTGGCAAGTCACAAACTTTTACATTGTTAGTCTGATTGCAGGTTGCACAACCCTAGTCTGCTCAGTATTGATACATTTACCTTTCTGGCTTGAAATGTGGGTTGATCGCTTTTAATTACTTCTAGGCATTTTGAAGGACAGCACTAAAATATGAAAATTAATGGAGTTACAAAAAAAAAAAAAATTCTTATTGAAATGTGGTAAAAACAATTAAATTGCATCAATACAAAAATTTACAGAAATGCTTACTTTAGTTTGACACAACAATTATCTAATTTTACACAATTGGGTGGTACTGTACTTTTAGTTTTCTGGACTTCTGTAAGTTTCTATATTTCTGCAATCTTCTTACTTTAATTAGTACTAGTATTTGTTATTTTCACAAGTTAGTAACTTGTTTTTTAAACTAAGTTTCCATGTTTCAGTAGTGTCATGTTTAATGTGAATTTCGATATTTTGCTGTCATTCATTTTGAATAAATTTGCAATATGAATGAAGAGCAATCTGATGAAAGAAAAAAACATTTCAAGACTGGATCTCAAAATGTGGAAGACTTATATGCCATTGTTGATAGTGGATACACATCTGATCATAATATTGACACTAGAACACTTGTGACAGCAATGAATAGAAAAAGAAAAAATCCGGAGGTTTCAGTCAATGGGTAATTGCTTTTTGTGGCATGTGTATTTTTTGGAAGCCTAACTGCAACCAACACTAAAATCTGAAAATGTTTTTGAAAATAGGGAAAATGCATTAATTAACTTATGAAAACACCTAGTTGAATTTATTTCAATTATCCAATTTTTGGAAATAGGTTTCCTCTGAATATGAAAGGTAAAGTTTATTGTTAGGCAGTGGCTATTTTGCCGTCGACAGCAATTTACCCTCAGAGACTATTTTGCCGTGAGTTATTTGTGATTGGTCAATCTTAATGACGTACTAAACATGTGACTTTTGGTCGTCTCTGATTGGTCAATTTTAAAAACCAAAAAAAAAATTTTGCACCCCCAGGACTCTATCCCCCACCCTGTACACTCTCTTCCAGTGTACACTGCCCCGTACATTTACATACCGGGCTTGCCCCTCCAGTGTACACTGCCTTTCCTTTAAAGCCCTGGCCAGCTGAGATTTGAACCCGCAACCATGGTATCTCAAGACCAGCACTCTATTTACTACACCACAGTATGACTAGTGTTATTAAAGCAAATTTGGCTATATAAACACACGTGAATGATCACAGCAAAATAGATTCCAAGGGCAAATTGCCGTCGACGGCGAAATAGCCACTGCCTTATTGTTGTTGCGTAAGATCAGCAATACTGTATGGAAGTGAGACATGGTGTCTAAAAGAAAATGAAAAAGCAATTTTAAGGAGAACAGAGAGAGCTATGGTGACAGCCATGTGCGGTCAGAAAATTGTAGACAGAAAGACGATTGAAGAACAGATGGATATGTTAGGGTTGAAGGAAACGATAGACCGGTTAGCAACAGCAAATGGAGTTAGATGGTATGGACATGTACTGAGGAGGGATGACGATAGTGTTTTGAGGGTTGCTCTGAATCTTGAAGTGACTAGCAAGAGAAAGCGAGGACGACCGAAGAAGACCTGGAAGAAGCAAGTGGAAGAGGAGACAGAGAAAGTTGGTTTGAAGAAGGAGGATGCTCTGAGACAAGATAAGTGGAGGGACGGAGTACGAGAAATTGCAGAAGGAATGGGGTAAATCCGACCATCTCTGCTAAAGGGAAAACTGTTTTTGTTTTATTTGCCATTTTTATCCTCCATTCACGAGAAAGCGAATTGCATCGCTATACTTTGGACGGGAAGTCCGCACTCGCTTGGGAGTTGCCATTTTCGAGGTTTGTGGGCCACCTGTCTTCCACATAAAGGCGGGGGCATCCCGTTAAGTGCCTTGCCCAAGGACACAACAAGCAAACTTGCCGGCTTGTTCTCCACAACCTCCCATAAATGCCGAGCGCCAAGCAGGGAAGCTATAGATACCATTTTTTAAAGTCTTTTGGTATGACTTGACAGGGGGAATAAACCCCAGGTCTACCGAACTGCAAAGCGGACGCTCTAACCACTACGCCATCGCGTCGGTTAAACACCGGATAAAAACTGAATAACTACTACTACTACTACTACCCAATTATATAGTTATCTTTTTGTTTTTTTAACTTCCATAAATTTTCAAATATCTGTGATATTTATAAGTTATTGTAAATGATGTTTTTTTAAATTTATTGTTTTAGTGTGATTTTTGATGATTCTATGATGCCATATATTTCAATATGAATATCTATATCTCTGTAAGCCTAGATTTTCATGTTGTAGTGTTGTCCTCAATTTCAGTTGAAAAACTGCATATAGTGATAAAACCTTGCCAGGCTGACATAACCTTGATAGCAAAGAACTATTACACCAAGTAAATTGGCGAAGTATACTGGTAGCTAGAAGAATACACATCACCTCACAATGTAAATAAAACCAACACACAATGGCAGTGTTTTTTCCAAGAAGTTAATTAAATACTTTGCCTGTTCCAAAGTTTTTGTTATAAAGAAGTGATTATCAGATTTAGTGCATTCAACTTTAGAAGCTCATTTTGCTGATAAAACAACTTTTGCCAATGATTTACTTTAAGGGTGCCTTTAATTTTATGTAGTGGTTATTTTGCTGTTGATGGCATTTTACCCTTGGAGACTATTTTGTCATAATCATTCACGTGTGTTTATATTGCCCATATTTGCTACTTTTGAGCCAGTGACACTGTGGTGTAGTGGTTAGTGTGCTGGTCTTGAGATACCATGGATGCGGGTTCAAATCTCAGCTGGCAGGGCATTAAAAGAAAGGCAGTGTACACAGGAAGGGAGTGTACAGGATGGGGGGTATACACTGGGGATGCAAAATTTTTTAATTTGTTTTTAAAATTGACCAATCAGAGACGACCAAAAGTCACATGTTTAGTACGTTATTAAGATTGAGCAATCACAAATAACTCATGGCAAAATAGTCTGTGAGGGTAAAATGCTGTTGATGGCAAAATAGCTGCAGCCTTAATTTTAAATGTGTCAGATAACTTCACACAAAGTACACCTGCTGCACAATTAAAACATATGCCCTCACAAAATAGTGGTGTGTCGATTCATTGAAAATGTCAGTGTAAGAAAAACTATGCTGAATGTTTCTTTCAGAATAAATTGGAGTTGATGTATTGCCTAAAACACTGGAAATCATTCTATGCTTAAATGTCAAGAAACAAAAAAGTAAACACCTTCTTTGGCAATTTTATTTGCTGACACAAAGTAAGCTGTTATTTTGATTTGTTTTCTGTCACTCAACAAGTATCTAAGACATACCTCAATTCACAGTAAAGTATATTTTATAATATGAAATAAAGTTATTTGATTTCTTAGTAAAACTCTGGCTCTCTTGTGCTGAGGCATCAAGTTATGTCTTTTTTATGCAGCTTATGATGTACTTGGAAGCATCTAAAAACCTTTTAGCATCATTTCAAAATAGTATTCATTTTGTGCAGGGTTGACTCAAAAGTGTTTTGTGGTATTATGAAGAAAGATTATAAAGTTCGAACTCCTATTCAACCAAAGGTAATCATAGGCTACTATTTTGAGAAACTATACTTTGCAGTAAGCGTATTATAAGATGTCGTATCTAGTGGCTTGTTGCAAGATGTTGAGCCAGCACAGTGATTTCATCACAATGATCTTGACATAAAAAGATATCTTTTTATCAAAAAAATTATGTTATTCAAATCGATGGTAATCTAAGCTAACCCAGCACGTCAGATGACTCTTGGGTACCCACCAATGGCAGTTCGCCTTGTTGGTGGTGGGGCTACCAGTCACTCAAGACTGGTTCGAAATGGGCTGCCATTTTTCCCCTAGCCTAATTTCAATTAGGTTGACGGCATGAACCTGAATTGCCATTCATGCCATACCTCCATCCCAAGGAAGAGGAGGGGTAATTGCAAACAAACAAACAACATGGTAATCTAAAAAAGCAAAAACTGTTTTTTGCTGATCTTCATTGTTTTGAACTAGTACAAGGATTAAGAGAGAGATATCCCAATGTTTTGAATCTAGTTTGGTTTCCATTAACAGAGGTGGCATGTTCACTTCATGATCCTCAAAAGTTTATTTACAGCATTGTGTAACTTCGGTTTGTCAATTACATCCTCCTTTTTTTAGTCCAGTCTTTTCAACCTGTTTAACCACCTGCTTTCTCTCTGTCATCTGTGGTCACCCACGCCTTCTCCCAACCTTTTCAAAATCCAACACCGTTTTCAACACATCATCATTATCTCTCCTAAAACAGGCACATATTATTGCATTCCGTTCACTTTGGCTAGTCTGTTCAAAGTTGCTTTCAAACTCAGCAATTCAATAAGTTCTTGACCACTCCTTTTCTCAATTAATTTAGCTCTATACAGTGCTCTTTCAGTTTTCTTCAAATTTGTTATCTCATTCTCCTGCAGACAACATGTCAAACTCTGCTGCAAAGTTTCCAACCTTACACAACTCTGATAAATTCTTCCTTTCATTTTTGATGAAAGCCGCATCCATTAAGCAATTTCCCACATTCTCAATTTCATCCATTTCATTCTTGTTCTTGCTGTCACTGCTGCTTCATTTCCACCATTGGCATTTTATCTATTCCTCAACTAACAAAAACTTGCTCCACCTGATGATAAAATGTGAACTCTTTTAACTGGTTTGACGATTCCTTTCATTCCTTGAACACATCTCTTGGAACTAAAATCTTTTTCCAGAGTCGAAGTTACGCTTTTCATTTTGGCATATCTACCATGCACCCATTCACACCAAATTTTGTGCACAGCACTGAATTTGCCATCGTCCTGTGGCTGCACATGGCACATGGATTAACTTTGGTCTTGAGTATTTCTTCTTTTGAACCACTCACCATCAAGTTGATGTTGTTGAGATTGGCTTTCAGCCCCTTGCTATCAAATGCCTCTTTCTATTTCAAAAACTTTTCTCTCCAATTTTTTACACTTTCACTCATTAAAACCAAGTCATCTGCACACATGTAACACATCAAACTTTCTCTTGCATTCTCCATGATTACATTTACCACAATGTGAAAAGCAGTGACAACAAAACAGTCTCCTGATGTACACCAACTTGCACCCATAATTTTTGGAATAACTCTGGTCCTACTCTAACTTTTGTCTTGGCACCACAATAGAGGCTCATCACTGCTCTTACAATTACATCTGGTTAGCCTTTGTTCTTCATTGCCCACTCCATGATCTTTCTGGGAACTCTATTAAATGCCTTCTCAATATTCACAAAACTTGTATATTCTTTATCTCGGTATTCTCTTGACAATTGACAATGGGTTTGTTGTTCTTCTGCCAGGCATAGAACCGAATTGCATTTAATGAATATTTACTATTTCTGGAATCCTTCTTTTCAGCAATCTTCATGACATGTTCTAACAACTTTACTCCTCTGTATGCATTACAATTTCTTATATCTTTTCCTTTAAAAATCGGGACTAACATAGTTGCTTGCCATTCATCTGGCATTCTTTTTCCATCCAACACATATTGGCGAGATTCTATCATCACAGTGAATTTCTGTTCTCCACTGGCAGATATCATTTTTGCACATTCTTTCGATGGGTCCCCCTACCATACTAGCTTCTGTCATATGATTCTCTTCATTCATAATCTTTGCCATGTATTTTTTTGATATTTTGAAACCCACTTTCTGTCTTTACCTGTCATGCATCCCCCTTCGATATCTTTTCAATGTTTTTTCATAAACGTCATAAGTTTAAAAAAGTTATTTCGTTTTTGGCTCAGATTTGTTGATTCTTTTTAGTTTTTTTCAGCATAGAATCAGCATCCACTTTCTTTGTTCCATTTTTCATGTTCTTATATCAAGCCTTGTTTTCCTCTGATCAATTTTTGCGCATCTTTTTATATGCCACGAAAGATCTGGAGTTCAAAAAACTAAAAACACCACCGGTACTCGTCAGGAAGGGTATCCGGAATTTAAAATGCTACGTTGCTCCAAGAAAAATTCTGGTTCGAAAGCGAGTGTGCAGTGATAGACATACATTGAATCAGCACGTCTGAGCCTGCAAAACGCTGGAAAAAGGACGTAAAATCGACCTCTCTCATCTCAATAGTAAATCAATTGTCATCAATATATTGAAAAAGTAATTAATCTGTATTTCAGTGCATACCACTAATAGTGCAAGGCAAAGACGTTGTTGCAATGGTTCGAACCGGAAGTGGCAAAACGGCTGCGTTTTTAATTCCTTTGCTTGAAAAATTACAATCTCGAGTTAGTGCGATTGGATCTAGAGCTTTGTTGTTGTCACCGACACGAGAATTAGCTTTGCAAACTTTTAAATTTGTTAAAGAGGTAAGATTTTAAGAAAGACTGTTGATCTTTACGTGAAGCAGATAAATTTTTAGCTAGTACGGTCCTATTGTATTGATCGTAATTTCATTCAAAATCTATTACTAGTTTCTATATATTTATAAAAAGAAAGTAAAAATTATTCTGCATTTTGCTGACATAATTGGCTTCATGAAAATAAGATGTTTCTTTCCAGATTTGGCTGCACACCTTTTTGTTTAAAATCTCAATTTAAACAACTATTTTACTGCAATTGTATTTATTAATAGAAAGAAAGATGCACTCTGAATTTTCGTGCAACTATAAATTTTTTGATGTAGCTAGTGTATGATGGTGCTAAAGTTGCACGTTTAAGCTGTAGGATGCATGCTGTAAATTTTAACGAAATTTGTTCTTTCTAGCTTGGTTGTTTGACGGACTTACGTACCGCTTGTGTGTTAGTAGGAGACAAAATGGAAGATCAGTTCTCAGCTCTTCATGAGAATCCTGATATCCTGATTGCCACTCCTGGCAGGTTGATGCATGTTCTTGTGGAGATGGAACTTAAGTTAAAAGCAGTGGAATATGTGGTTTTCGATGAAGCAGACAGGTACATCGTCTTCTTTGTATGAGCTAATAATTCGTTTTACCAAGTTCCACGGTCGAAAGTTGATCCCTGCTTTGATATTAAAAGGGAGACAGGCCACACTCTTTTCTTTATATAATGTGTGAATTGAAGATGAGTAGTACTAAACTATGTGGCAAAGGTGCTATAGTTAGCCCACTCGTGTTAGTTTTAAACTAGAGTTACATGGAGGCGAAAGAAGACTTATCCATTAGTAGTGAGATTTTGAAATGTTCAACATTATCAGTCGTTTGATAAAAATATTTAACCAAGCATCGAAATACAGAATAATTTGCTTCTCCACGCCTCCATTAAAGTTTTATTCCCACCAATTGTTTTTATTGAGCCAAAGTGAAAGCACAAACAACTAAAGCAATGTGTAATATGTTGTTTGTATTTTGTGGTTGGGAGAAAATTTTTTGTCATTGTTCCAGAACATCAGAGTTCAGATTCGTTTCGGAGTTGCCAGTACTGCTGTCGCTGCAAATTTCTACCGCAAGCACTACAACCAAGCAGATAATATTGCCGTGATGTGCCTTTTCCCCTAAACAATCATGAGGTTTGAATGCGCGACTAGTGCTGTCTTGGACAATGGTCTATCCACCCTACCCCGCTTTAGTTTAAGCCGGTTCTGACTTTATTCGTAGAACGTTGAAAGGAAAGGTTTTCTATTGTATAACGTTTTGATTTTGAGGTGAGATTAATGCCAATTTTAAACAATTAGATCTAATATAACTTCATGTATCATATTTGTTTAAGAATACAGTACAATAATTTTTGAACAAAAGCCAACGATTTTCTTAATGACAAAACTTTCATTTAAATTTTGCTTTCATTATTTGCTCGGCTTTTAGCTAAGCCCACGATGGTGACCATAAACTGCATCACACTTTCATCATTATTATATAGATTATTTGAATGTGGATTCCAAGATCATCTACATGAAATATTGCGACGCCTTCCTTCAGACCGTCAGACTTTATTGTTTTCAGCCACATTACCTCGAAAATTGGTGGAATTTGCAAAAGCAGGACTAAACGATCCTACTCTTGTTAGATTGGACTTAGATTCAAAACTTAGCGATCAATTAAAGGTAGTGGTTTAAATCTCAAAGCAAATACCTCCAAAATATATGTGCTTCAACTTGAACGTCAAGTTATTTTAGTCCAAAACTGTATTTTTGGATGGATTTCTAAGGGTTAACTCGTACAGGAAAAAACTTTTTAAAACGGTCTTGGAGTGTCTGAAATGTATAGGCTTTGTAAACTTATTTTCTTCTCTCTTTACTCATTGTATATTTTTGCAATGCAGCAATTCCTAAATCATTGTCTTATTTGAAAAAGAGTCCACCCTTTTTTTAATAAGTCAAAACTTTGATTTTTATGAAAAATCGCCACCATTTCAGACCTGTTGACTTTTTAGAAAACTTGTGTATACACTAGGCGCCGCTTATTATGACCACCGATAATATGACCAGCCGCTTATTATGACCAATTCGGTACGGTCCGGAATTTCTCCATTTAAAAGTCTCCGTTTATAAAGACCAACATTTTCTTCATCTCTCTTATTACAGTACGGTATTTTTTCCCGCCACGCACTTGTAACTTCGCCTTTTCAATGTATTGTTACATACTGTACTTAGTTTTACCATCACTTGTACTGTCACAGTACTGTACTTTGTTTTGCTGCCAACGTCACACTGTTACTTAGGTTAAACGATGAATTTGACGGTACTGTATTTGGACTTCTTGTGGCTTACGGCGTCGATTCAGGAGCTGTTATGGAGGCTTCGGTTTTTATGACCATTCGGATATTATGACCAAAATAGTCTGGTCCCAAGGTGGTCATATTAAGCGGCGTCTACTTTGTATTAGTTAATTCCTAATACAAATTGTAAAATATTGTCTTACATGAACGATATTTTAATTATAGATGTTGGTAAATTTGTCAAATGCATCGTATTTGTTGTTTCACTCAATAAATAGTATGATAATGTGTCATACTTTTCAGTTATCATTCCTTCACGTTGGCAGTCAAGATAAACTGTCCGCTCTTATTTATTTGCTGCGGAATGTGTGCAAAGAAAACGAACAAAGTTTAATATTTGCTGCCACCAAGCATCACGTTGAATATCTCTATGAGGTAACAATTAATACTTATACCTTCAACTGTGTTTCGACATGATAAAAGTATGTTTCAGATTATGCCCTAAAACGTCTTTTACGTCATTAAATCATGTGTCCATCGAGCGTTGAACCCAGAAAAAGTGCTCATAAAATCAAGCTACATCGGCTTTGGCAAATTAAATTTACGGTGACTCACATACAATTGACACTGGGTTAGGAAATAGGTTTGAGCTGGGGTTCAAATCACGCAGTGCGAAATAAGTTTTTTTTTAACCCTCGCAACCCTGGATTTTTTTCAACCCTGGATTCAAGTAGATCGAATCATTAATTAGTAAGGTCATTCCAGAGGATTAATTATAATAAGGATTTATTATATAGGATTTACAGTAATTGAGATTGGATCGAATCACAATTTGTACTCACAAGGTAGTTACTTCCAACATCAATTGGAAATATAGGGATAAACGATTTTTCAATGACGACAAAGACAGCAAACTATATGAAGATTTGGAATTATTTTTAGATTTTACGCTGAAAGTTTATACAAGTAGCTTGGGTTGTTGTGTGCCTATTGCTCTCTTTTAATCATGGCTGTGTAAACTGTGAAGCCTATCGCACATTTTTTTAATCATCACCGAGTTTTTCCATTCCGCGCTCCACTTCTGTAGCTGATCACCGAGCGAGAGATCTGTAAATACTATTTTTAAAGTGCATGGCTATCACCCAACCTGGGAAATAAACCCCAGGTCTACCGATTGTAAAGCGCACGCTCTAGCCACTACAGTACACTATCGCGCCGGTTTTACAAAGAGTTTAATGTAATATTTTCTTTCTTCAGGTGCTAATTCGTTGTGGTTTTAAATGCTCGTATGTGTACAGTGGCCTTGATCAAGATGCTCGCCGAATCAGCATTGATAGATTTCGCAAGAAAAACAGCAATTTATTGATTGTGACCGATTTGGCTGCCAGAGGATTGGACATACCAGTCCTGGATAATGTTTTCAATTTTAATTTCCCTTCAAAGTCGAAGCTCTTTGTACACAGAGTGGGTAAGTACAAACCATTTATGCCAAAGGTTTGAAATTAAGGTGAAGAGAAATTCTTTCACACTAAAAATGGTTCAAAAATCAACAGACGAAGAATATTGAACAACTTGAGCAAAACAGTAAGGTTTCGACCTGATCATATGACTCTTATCACTGAATCAAACTTAGCATGTGTAGTTGATGTATAAAATTATGACATCTGTAAATAGCTTATTTAAACCTGCTCTCTTATATGACAACACAGTGCTTTTTAATTTTTTTGGCATCTAAGAATTCTATACCTAGTTTCCCAAAAGCCGCAAAACCCCATTTACTTTAGCATTTAAAAATTCAGTAAAACCAAAACAAAACATGCATTTCGCTGTCACATAAACTCGATTTATACACATATGTTTGACTTCAAGGTTTATCTGCGTTTGCAAAACTCTTCACAGTCTGAATACTTAAATCAAAACTCAAGGAATCCCTGCGTAACTCCTTAAAGTTCATGGCACTTCATTGGAAGAGGTTTGTGATAACATGTACAGTAAACGAAGCTTGCTCAGCTTCATCTCCCTTGCGTTTTGTTATGTGCTGATAAACACAGCAGCAAATTAGCATCGTTTGTTAGGTCGAGTCGCTCGCGCCGGTCGAACTGGTTCAGCGTATTCTCTCGTCTCATCTGAAGAATTCCCGTATGTTATTGACCTGCATCTCTTCCTCGGTCGTCCACTCAACTTCGCGCAACCAGATAAGAAATACAACGGTGAGTGATGTGGTTATTGTAAAGGCTCTCTTATCACTTAACCTGTCGTGTATTCGTCCCAGCTTTGGAAAAAGACTTTTGACTGGCCAAGAACCACTTAGTCAGGTTATATTATAAACTTGGCTTGGTCAAGGCTTGGAATGAACCAGTTTAGTTAGCACATCTAGCTAGACAATGTATCAAGAAATTCTTAAGACTGCTGCATCAATGACTGCATAGAGGAAAAGTGGGTTTAGAGGATGCAAGAAATTGTGTCTCAGAGCGTTCATTTAAGTCAGTTTCACCTCCAAGTAGTAGGCTCTAAAGTCGTCCGTTGCACGAGCATTCATTTTAGTGATAATAATGATAAACTGCTTCCACATTCCCATTATACCGGGTATCCTGGCTTCCTGAGATCGCAATCAGTCTCTCTTGAGACTTACACATATATAAAACTGGCCAAGGGTTTCACTTGCCATGATTAGCTGCGATCCTCGTCGAGGCTCCCAACTATCCGCCACATATAAGACGGAAGAATTCCATTAAGTGCCTTGCCTAAACACGCAACTAGCTGCTTTTTTTCTCGTTATTCTAGTTGTGTTGAGCAACAGGTCGGGATGCCATGAATACCATTTTTTGAAGTCTTGATGTAACTTGACAAGGAAGTCAAACCTAGATTTACCGAGCGCAAAGCGGCCTTCTTACCACTACTCCAACTCATTTAGTCCATTAATTGCTCTCGCGCACTTCTTCTGGACTCAATTGTCTTCTTCACTAGTGTAGCAGTTCTGTACTCCTCTGATCTCCAGTTTTGTTAACCCGACTCATAAACATTACGATATCAATTCATTTACGCAACCAAGCTTCAATTCTTGTATGCTTTGCATGACGGAGATAAGATACTCCAGTGTAATAATTACACTGGCCACGAACGTCTCCAACATTATAAATGTGCTTGAGAACCCCGCTGCTGGTAGTGCGAGCGGTGCGGACAGTTACGGTGCAGACACTAATAAGGAAGGACTTGCTGAATATTGATGAACTCAGCATGTGGCTGCTTGGTCGGGGAATGATTACTTGCAGAGATGCTTTGGGAATGGAATCGCTCTAGTATGCGAATGGAAGAGATGTGCTCTAGAAATAAAGTCCCGATGTATCTGGGATGTAGAGTGACGCAGTGGTTAAGCGTCCGCTTCACAATCGGTAGGCTTGGGTTCAATTCCCTTTTAAGGCATAGCAAACGCAGCTTAGAAGTGGTATTCACAAATCTTTTTCTGCTCAGCAATATGATACTGCATTTATTTAGTGATGATTGAAAAGAGTACAGAGATCCTTATTAGCATGAGCAGTGTTTCACTGTGGCCCTAATCAAAGTTGGAGTAAAATCGCTCCCTCTCTGCAAATAGAGTTTGGTTTATACAATTTGAGTGAAATTTTGTTTAATAATGCTCGCAAATTATCTACATCGCTTATTTTCTTCAGCTTGGGATGAAGTATATGGGAGAGTATCACAGGTAGCGCTGGATGAAGAACACGCGACGTTACAAACATTTATCCGCGATTCGGAGTTCGTACAACTTCAAAAAACTGCTGATAATGCCTACAAGTAGGAAAAGTTCATCAGGTCCTAAGATATCTAAGTAAATCAGCTCCGGAGCTCCTCACCGCTGCAGTAACCACAACAGATCAGGAACAGTCTACAAGCAATAGTGGCTAGTGGTTGCCTTTTATGGGTCACAAACGAAAGGTGTGGAGTTCGAAACTTCCTTAAAGCACCATTGGTTTTCGTCAGGAAGGGCATCCAGAATTTAAAGTGCTGCGTTGTTCCATCTAAAAGTCTGGCTCGAAAGCGAGTATGTAGTGGAGAACGTCACTGACTCATCACGTCTTAGCCTGTATAAAATCGAAAAAAATGTGGTAAAATCGAACACAAAATACAAAGTTTCACCAAACCTTCAAACGCAGGCAGTACGTTCGATCCCGTCCTGTACCTTCGCCTGAATCAGTGAAACGATCGAAAGAACTTCTACAAACTGTTGAGATAGCTGTTCATCCATTATATGGTGAGTACTTGTGTTTAGGGTTGTTCTCCTGGCATCATTTTTGGTAAACTATCCGTTCCAAGTTGATGGTATCTACCATGTGATTTAATCCATGCTAGCACATGCATTTTAAGTCTACCACATTCGCATACGCACAGAAACTTATATAGTTTTCTCGCTTTTACGGAGTTGAACGCTGCAGTTGTGATGTTTATACACTACGAGGCCAAAATAAAAGTCGCTTGTGTCAAAATTTATTAATAGTCAATTGGACCACCACCCTTAGCTTTGATGACAGCTGTCATTCGACTAGACATTGAATCTACAACCTTTTTCAAACTGTGATGATCAATTTTTGACCATAAATAAAGTAATTTCTTCTCCAAATCAGCTAAATTTCTAGGAAGTGGTGATGAGCCACGTAATTTCCCTTCTCGTTCATCCCTCAAGTTCTCTTTTGATTCAAATCAGGGGACTGAGGTGGCCAATGCATGTGCTGAAATGAACCATTGAATTCTTCAAACCAATTTTCTAGCCCTATGCATGCGAGCATTGTCATCCTGGAAGATTCCATTTCCGTTCGAGAAAGAAAAATGCATTGCAGGTTGAACGTGGTCCCCCAGTATCTTCAGATACTCATTAGAGTTTATTTTATTGCTGCATTTAGTGACAGAGCCAATTAGTATTCATTTGATTATAACAACTAAATTTTAGACGATGGAATTGACCTGAAACATGTAAGAATTAATTTGTACTGGTGTATAGATTGTTTGTTAACCCCGCTAAACCTGAAAAAAAGCATTACATAATTCAAATTATTGAGTGACACGAGTTTAGATAAAAAATAATCCCGCGACTTATATTTTGGTCGCGTACTGTATATCATAAGATACCAACTCTATTATCAGTGTTTTAGCGTTTCATTCGTTAGCAAGCACACTTTTCAAGATTTTCACTAATTTTTTACTTAAAGCGTTTATGGCCGGTATACTCTAACTAATCCACCTCAATTGCCATATAATTGAAGAGTTTAGTTAATCGCTGGTGTGCTTTAGATTTTGCGTAGCTTCTCTATGAGTGCATGGCATAGAGTTGTGTTGATCTTTTGCAGTTGACAAGACACAGCCACTGGTTTGTTGATCGCTAAAGCAATTTAAAAGTATTTCGTAATTTTAATTCTGTTGTTGTTCGGACAGAGAATTGTATCGACAATACTGAATCACTTCGACTTGAATTATTAAAATCAGTGAAGAATTACAAACCAAGTACAGTGAGTAAAGAAGTGTACATATTGTTTGTCCTTTACTTACCATATTTATGAAGTGAAATATCGATCTTTGTAAAAATCTGTCTCACATGCCCTTAAGAATTTGTCGTTTTTACTCTTTCCTTTCCCTTGGATGCAGGCACGTCAAGAAACGTTCGTACGTTGATCCACACTGTAAACCTAATCAAGAGCAGGCTAGGGGAAAGCGGTACTTCATTTCATATTGTGGATTAAAAGTTCTTATAGATGGTAGACTGGTAGCCCCACTTTCAACAAGGCGCGCGTAATATTAGTGAGTAGCCAAAAGTGCTGGGTGGACAGTTTCACTTTTTATTCTCGAAAAGAGTTGAATGTGCCTTGGGGCTGTTCAAAAATTTTTTCAAAACTCGTAGGTCACACTCTAGATTGATTTCAAATAATGACAAAAGACCTCACAAAAGTTTTGAGCTCTCTCGGTTAAGCATTGACCGTGTGAATCCACTTAAATCGATCATGACTTCCAAACCAGAAGTCCTGGAAGACCATGTAACCACTTAAATTTTTCAAAATACCAATAGACATTACTCTAGTATGAGAAAATGCATATTATTTGAAGCAAAAAAACAAACCAAAAAAAGTTAAAATCTGGACAAAAAATGAGATTTTTTGAGGTTTGACATAACTTTTGACCAATTTCAAAAACAAGTAAATTGTTCAAAAACATCAATTTTCGAAGTGCTAGGACATTTTTTATAGCAAAGAAACAAATTAGCCTAAATAATAAATTTTATAAACTGGTGTTGGGCTGTTGGTATCTCATATAAAACGATTTTTCTTGCGTTAAACTGTTCTGGAGGCGAATGTCACTCACAGTAGGTAAATACGAAGGGTTGGAATCATCTGAATATTGGTAAAAGTTCTTTTTTCATGAAGAAAAGCCCGCTAGGACGGCCTTGTTAAAAATCAGGTCGATCACGTCTACTTTTCCTTCACGCAATGTAGCATCATTTGTCTTTGTTCCAAATTTTCTGTTGATTTGTTTTTGTAATCTTCAAGAATCTCGATATCTCTTTCTTCTAAGTCGTTGGTCGCATGCAGCGTTGAAACCAAGTCTTTAAATTTTTGAAAATTTTTGAAGTTGTTCCATTTCGTGCGTGAATACCGTAAAAATTGAACCCCCTCAACTTCAAAGTTGAAATCTCGCAAAATGATGACTGACTTTTCACCACCAAATCACCAAATTTTCAAGTTTTGTCTCTTCTGATTTTGATTGAAATATCGGCTACTGTGGAGGAATGTCTGTCTTTTAAAATATTGGTAAACAGGAAATAACCTAAAAGCCAGATTTTGTTTTGTGTGCTCCTGTAGTTGGTGAGAACACAGAGCTAATGGGATTAGCTCTTCGCTCAAATAACAAAGATATTTTTTTGATGCTGAGAGGGCACTATTAGTTATGTCTTTAAATACTGGTATTCGTTCATGAGCCAGCAGCAGCTTGAACAACTAAATCATTAGCAGCAGCTTCAGCGCCTACGAGGCTTTGAACCAGTGCTTCGCTTAAATGACAGCAACAAAATAACCTAACAGTTCTGAACCCTTGAGAACTTTTGCATTCACATCAAGTTGAGTTTGGAGCAGCAACATCTTAAGTGCACATATTGCTGAAGACATCCAGCGTGCTCGATGTTGGGCACCAGGGCGCCAAAAGCGATAGGTGTCAAAGGAATTTTTATTCAAATGATAAAGAGCAAGATCCACCAGTTTATCTCGCGGAATGTAAGAGTTAGAATTGTACCTTATTTCGTGAAGAGCTTTGAAGGCATTCTTTAAAATTTGAGAATCTGCTTCAACTAAAGAATTTGCAGTATGGGTCGTGTCTACAGCAAAGTTAATAGAACTCCATTTTTTTCTTCAAAATCTCAAACATATCATTAATTTGGGGACTACTAGATTTCCCAAAGATGCTTTTAAAAACTTGTGACAAAATTACTTCGTTCATATGATGGGGACAGGCAGTTCATATCGAAGGATGGTTCAGCAGTGCTTAGTCTGTTTAGTGCTATCATTCATAGTTTTTTTGTAAACCTTTTAACTGCTATAGATTGATTATCTTTAGGCTTAAACTGTCTCCTAAAATAAACTGATAAGTAGCACTCTATGAGTTTAAACTAGAAACTTGACTCCCGTATTGATAAATAGCACTTTTCACCATTAATAGCAAGTTTAACTACTGCACAACTAAAACTAATGACTATCGCAATTTAAGATATAACAGTCCAACACCCGTCTATGGAATTTATTTTTGGGTTAATGCAGGGGTGGCCAACCGTGGCGCATTGCATGGTTAGAGGTGGCGCATTGCAGGTTTTTTGATTTTTCGGCAATTTGAGTAAGTGTCCTTATATTTGCCCAAAAAAATTGTCACTGCAGTAACATCTCCAAAAAAAAAAAAGGTCATCACCTGTTTGACGTCACGTTTGGTGGCATATCTAGGCCAAAAGTGTTGGAAAAGGTGCAGCGAAACAGGCGATGACCTTTTTTTTTTTTTTTTTGGAGATCACCCCTGAATATGGCGTTGTTTTGACTTCAAAGTATAAATATACTACTACACGTTTGTGAGCAATGAAAAGAAATGAATGGTTGTGTGGCGCATCTTCAAATGAATGTTTGTGTGGCGAAAAATTTTGGCGCATGGACTGAAAAGGTTGGCCACCCCTGGGTTAATGTGTTTCTTTGCAGCAAAAAGTCTCTAAACACTTTGAAAATTTAATTTCTGTCAACAATTCGTCGAAAGTTGTGTCAAATCTCGAAAAACTCGTTTTTGTCCAGATTTAAGTTTGTCTTTTTTGTTACAAATGATATGCATTTTTTTGTACTTTCGTGTAATGTGCATTGGCATTCTGCAAAATTTCAGTGATCATAAGGTCTTTTAGGACTTCTGGTTTGGGAGTTATGACCGATTTTGTGTTTTAACTTCCCGCGTTGTCCTCGCAAAACTTTAAAGTGGATTCAAGCGGTCAATGCTTAACCGAGAGAGAGCTCAAAATTTTTTTTAGGTCTTCTGTCATGAATCGGTACCGATCACCTCCAACTTGCCACTACAGCTGGCCCTAATTTATCAGGACTACCAAGCAGCTCAGCCAAACGAAGAAAAGTTGCTGCAAAGCAGGGATAACAAACATAATCTCAGGTAGTAGGTCACCTCTAGACCAGTCCCAAAAATAACACTAAGCAACGAGCTCAGAATATTATGATTAATAACATAGAATTAAAAATATTCCTTGCAATTTTATTTTAGAAGTGCTTGTTGGTAGCTCTTTACATTACTCAGAACTCTTCAAGTAGCTCTCAGTTACAAAACAAGGTTGGATATCACTGCTTTAAAATGTATTACTCCAGGCATTACCGCATGAAATATGGTCTTTAAACACAATTGCCTGCCACCTATTGTCGCGTGGATGACGTTAATGGTGAACTTTGAACGGTAATTTTTCAACAAAACCATATTGTTAGACAATTTTTGAAATCGGCATTACAACGAAATCTACTAGCGCTACTGTGATGAAAGCGACCCGCGAAAAGAACGATAAATTAGTTGCCAAGTATAAAGAAGGGCTGATGAAGAAGAAACAAGCTGTGTTGGAAAAGTAAGAAAGCACGATGAACTTAAATTTAAATGCCATCCCATTATTAATGAGGAATTTATTGCGAAAAGCAGTTATTAAAGCAATAACGGAAATATGTTTCAATCTTGGTGCGTTGAAATGCTATTTCTAAAGTCTAACCCTTGTTTAGGAAAAAGGATTAAATACGTGTCACCTATACGTTACTACTAGTTGTGCTTTTAGGAAAAGCATTTCACATTATTTTCCCAGCTTGATTGCTCTGCTTTAGATACAACTACTTCCTGCCAGTAGTATTCGTAACTTTTAAGCATGTCTAAACATGCGTTTTATGTGTAACCGACGAAAGGTTTTCCGTAAACCGAAGAGAAAGCAAACAAATAAACTTATTTTCTAAAAAATTATCATTTCTATCCACCTAAATCACTTTATGGGGAACCCTTTTGTATGCAGTTGTTTCTCTTAGCCTTGTAGTTGATGAGAACAAGGAATTGAACCATAGTTATGTGTTTTCAAAAAGCTAATTTACAGCTATTATGATGGTAGATTAGAGTTAAAATCTAGCGTTTCATTACAAGCAACCTGGCATCACCATCGAACTGGAATGGTTGATTGGTTAAAGTGGTAATACTGGTTAGGTCTGCCACACACGTGATATTGACCATTGTTCGACTGATTGGTGTCGTTGTGGGTTCGAATCTCACTCCCAACCTTGTTTTACACAGGTTGAGGTATATGAGATCTAGATTTAGATACAATTACTAATTTTCTTGACACCGTAATTTCTCGTTTTACGCTTCATTTAATACACATCAACTGAGTTGAATTTTTGTTATAATATTTTAGAAATAAAATGATGTCAAGCGATTTAAACAACGATGTTTTGAAAGATGTTGAATTGCAGGTAAAGTGTGGTCAAGTTGTATTCTAGGAAAACTCTTTTACCATGTATAAAAAATGTTGTATATTGTGCTATTCTGAAAAGCATCATCTGTCGTCTTGAATGTTTTACCATTGTCATTTCACATCAATTCATTCCTATGTTGAAAAGACTTGTTTTGGTAAAAATGCATCTTAACTGCTGAGCTATTTATCAGTCACCGAATATCTTTACGGTTTCGTGACCTAGAACAACTTGTTTGTTGACTCTCTGTTGAGTCGGGCAACCAAACCAACAGTAAATATTTCATAAAGTTCTGTCTCAAGGACAACAACGCAGCACTGAAGCCCGTATTGAACTCTCGACTACTCGATTGTAGCCTGTGCATTATCGTACTAGCCCAAAGACCTTGTTTGAGCTACAATGCTACTTTCATGACTATTACGATCATGAAAAATATTTTGCAGAACACTTTCCAAACAATTGTTCAGCCGTCTTCATCAAAGCATTCATTTAATTTATTAAAACAAAAGAAGAAAGAGAAAACTTCGTTTAAAGATGAGGAAGTTTACATCAACTATCAACCTAAAGACCATCACAGCGAAGCGGGGTGGGTGTTGGTTGTGAATCAGAGTGTACTGGTATCAGAGCAGATAGTTCCAGGTTCAAACTTCCGTAGGTTTCCTCAGCATTCTTCAGTAAAGGCATCCGGTATTGAAAGTTTCTTGGAAACGAATGTCATGCAACGCAGGTGTTCAGTGATGGATACTGGACAATCGCCGCAACAGCAAGCATCCATGTTAGGTTTGCATGGCTGCAACTCTATTAACATCAACCCCAGAAGCCGGGCAACTCGGCAGATGTTGTTGTTGTTGTTTACCTGACCCCTTCCGAGGGATAGGGGCATGACGGGAGACCATGGAGCCCCAGAAGCCGAGCAACTCCCCAGGGTCTTGACCAGAGGTCGTAAAGAGACAGAGAGTCGCCAAAGAGTGAGCGGCACAAAGAGTCCGTAGCTAGACAGTGGAGAATGAGACGAGAGGTGTCCTGGGACGGGTGTCCACAGGCGCTGCAGGAAGGATTCTCAATTCTTCCGATCCTTGAGAGATAAGAACCTAAAAGAAGGCTGTGTTCGTTGCAGCGTAGACGAGAGAGGACACAGCG
Source organism: Trididemnum clinides (assembly GCA_963675345.1). Classification (NCBI taxonomy): domain Eukaryota; kingdom Metazoa; phylum Chordata; class Ascidiacea; order Aplousobranchia; family Didemnidae; genus Trididemnum; species Trididemnum clinides. The sequence goes on along the minus strand of OY776294.1, from coordinate 30,222,458 downwards.
AGCATGACGAGGGAGCACAAGTTCGTCAGTGGAAATCGAGGGAACCTGTGTGTCAAAATACTTCGATGCGACAGTACGCCTCCAGTCCGAGATAAGACGAGAGTGGATACGAGAGATAAGAGGAGAGAGACTGCAAGGGATTGCGGAGGGCGCAAGTAGCGCACCCCTTCTGGCCAGTTCATCAGCCGCGTCGTTCCCCAGGAGAAAGGAGTGCCTTGGGACCCATTGTAGTCTAATAGAACAGAAGGAGAGAGAAGACAGTTCCTGCCAGATCTGCCACAGAGTTTGAGATAGGAGGAAAGATGGAGGAGAGGACAGGGCGGCGAGGACAGAACGAGAGTCAGACAGGAGAAGAAGAGAAGAGAAATGGCAGACTTGTTGGTGCTGCCGAGACCAGCAAAGAGCGTGCAGCATGGCGCAGGCTTCAGCGAAAAAACTGGAGCCTACTGGGCCTGTCGAAAAGGAAAGAGTAGCCTCAGTGCCACTGAGAGAGCAGTTGGCAAGAACGCCGGAGCCGCCCTTGCCAAAAGGAAAAGAAACAGAGCCGTCAGTCCAAAGCACCAGATCATGAGGGGGGGAGAGAGTCAAGGTGGGCGAGAGCCGCACCTTGGCAAGAGAGAGGGGGATCAGAGCGAGAGCATGGAGAGGAAAGGGTGGACTGCACCGTGAACGAAGGCAGATTTCTAGGAGGAAAGGGAGGGCAAGCAACAAGAGCCTCCCTAGAAGAGGTAGAAGGAAGCATGAGCAGGTGAGTGGACGCAAAAGCTCTCCAGGACGAACTGCAGAGTCTTGGTTTCTCTCCAAGTCTGGCCAAACCTGAAATAGGAAAGGAGGTTGGGAGACGAAGAGCCCGCTCATAAGATAAAAGAGTGAAATGAGTCAGAGTGACTCGTAGGGGAGGTAAAGAAGCCTCGGAGAGAAGCAGAGGGATAGGGGAGGACGAGAGGCAGCTGGTGGTGGCGCGACTAGCCGCTCGGTGGAGGCGTTCCAATTTGGTGATATTGGTAGCGCTTAGGAAAGGAAACCATCCGGGTGAAGCGTAAGTGAGAAGGGACCGAAGAAAAGATTTATACAGAAGAGAGAGGGACTCCTTAGAGGGGCCCCATGAGGAAGCTGAGATACAGCGTAAGGCCTTGAGACGTGAGAAAAACTTGGCCTTCAGCGAAGATACATGCTTAGAATAGGAAAGAGTGCGGTCGAAGGTGACTCCAAGAAAAGTTGGAGTGGGATTGAAACGGAGGCGGGAGCCGAGCAGGAGGAGGTTGGGTTGGAGGTTAGCCTGGTGAGGATCCACTGAGAAGAAGGAGGCCTCACATTTGCTCGGATTGAAAGGAAGACACCAGTACTCAAACCAGCGCTCCAATCGAAACAGAGCTCCTTGTGTGGCCTCCACCGCAGTGGGGTCAAGGGGGAGGAGGACCAAATGGCCAGATCGTCAGCGTAAAGAGAACAGCTGACGGAAGAAGGCAGAGAAGCCGGAAGATCATTAATGAAGAGAGAGAAAAGTACAGGGCCAAGAATGGATCCTTGCGGAACACCTCGACGGACTCGAAAGCAACGACTTTTTGTGATTTTGATAAACCACACAAGCGCGCCTATCAGAAAGAAAAGATTGAATCCAACGAGCAAAGCAAGGAGGGAGGCCAGCCGAAATAAGTTTGTGAAAAAGGGCGGGATGCCAGACAAAGTCAAAAGCTTTAGAGAAATCGATAGTAGACAGAATCGTCCGAGAGCCCGGCCTGGGTTTGTTAAACCTATCCGAAATGGACTGAGAAAGGTACAGAATTTGATCAAGTGTAGACCGTCCAGGGCGGAAATTGCCCTGACGGGGAGAGAGAATGGAATTAGATTCCAGAAAGAAGAGTAGACGAGATAGAATGATGCGTTCAAAAAGCTTTGATACGCAGGAGGTGAGAGAGATAGGCCGGAAGAAAGCAGGAGAGTCGAGAGGCTTTCCCATCTTGTGTATGGGAATAATGGAAGTGTATGGGAATAATGGAAGATGTCTTCCAGATGGAAGGAAAGGAATGCGAAGACCAGGAGAGAATGAAGATGTGAAGAACATCCATGCCAGAGCGAGGAAGGTGCGTTAGCGTGGGATAGGCAACTTTGTCTGGGCCAGTAGCAGTTGGGGAGAAAAGGTTGGAGGCAGCCCCAAGAAACTCAACGGGAGAGAAAGGAGAGCAAAAGGACGAGTGGGACTCCTCAGGGCACGTGGCTCGGCGGAGCTCAGAGAGGTAGCCTCTGGCCGATTTCCTGGGAGAAGAACAGTTAGGAAAGTTAGGAGAGGAAGAAGACGAGGAAGAAGAGCCAGCGATAGAGCGAAGAAGAGAGTGTACAGATTTAAGGTTAGATTTAGGTGAAAGAGAAGAGCAAGTCGTCTGCCATGCCTCCGCCTTGGTCTTGGCGATGATTGACGAGGCGCGTCGAAAAGCGGAGATGTAAGTCTGGCGATCTTCATCATTTTTGTGAGCGGCAGCGAAAGCCTTGCGTCTTTCACTAACCGCTTCTTCCACCTCAGCAGACCACCAGGCTTTAGGATGGCGTTTGATGCGGCCGAAAGGAATGGAAAATTTGGCCGCATTCAGTGCCAGAGAGGTAAAGAGAGCAGCAGCAGAGGAAAGAGAAAGAGACGAGTATTCCTCTGCTGATGGACAGTGAGAGTCAATGTAGGAGGCAAAGCCATCCCAGTGAGCTTTCTGAAAATTGAAGGAAGGGGGCGCTCGTTGGGGCGAAAGACCGGAGAGAGAGGGATAGATAGAAGAATAGGTAAGTGGTCAGAACCAAGATCCTGTAGCACCTCCCAGGAGCAAGAAAGGGCAAGAGAAGAGGGAGCAAAGGAGATGTCAGGAGAGGAGTGACTGCCAGAGGAGCGATGGAAAAGGGTGGGTGTGTCAAGGTCATTGAGGGGGAGGAGGTCAGAGGAGATGACCCAGTCGAATACTTTTTCCCTGTGGGGGTCGGAAGTAACTCTTGAGTCCCAGAAGGGGGTGATGGCAATTGAAATCCCCTAGAATGAAGAGATTTCTGGAGGAGGGAAAAATGGAGGGAGAGAAGGAATCGGTTCTGCCATTAGTTAGGGAGGAGCGAATAGGGGGGGCGTACACATTAAGAAATGACACCGAGGAGGAGTTGTTAAGAGAGATGTTGATCCCTACATAATCAGAGTAGGGATCAAGCGAAGAAAGAGAGGAGGTAGAAAGTTTAAAGAAAGATAGGCCCTACCTGACGAAAATGACAACGCTGCTGCTAGCGTGCGTGGTATCAGAGGAGAGAATGCCAGAACGGGAGTGGGTACGATCAGAACGCAGAACAGAGAATCCAGGAATCCAGAAAGAGGAAGATAAGTTAAGATTGGATTCCTGAATGCAGATAAGGTCGATAGGATGGGACGAAAGAAAGTAGAGTAGTTCAGTGCTCCTGGCTTGAAGACCTCGAGCATTCCATTGAAGAACCCTGAGAGAGTCAGGGGGGATGGTGGAGGCAGGAGGCGCAGAAGAAAAGCCAGGAGCAAGGGACGGTGGTGGAGGGGCAGAGGGAGAAGATATAGAATGGGAAGATAGGGGATAAGAAGTTTGGAGACGAGGGTGTGATGAGAGAGCAGCGTTAGCAGGGGCGGGACTAGATTGCACAGTGGAGGTATACATGTCGGAGGGGTCCGAGGAGGGAATCACAGTGATTCGGCAGGGTGGGCTGCTCCAAGAGTGAGAGCTGCGAAGAGCTCTGAATTTGGATAAGGAAAGTTGTGAGCACCTTAGATGAACCCATTTGGAGCAAGCGCAGCATTGCACTGACTTGCCCCGCCAGGTCACATTTGCAATGCACACAGAGCAAGGAAAGATGGGGCCAGGGTTGGGATGAACGTTACCGCTCATCAAGAGAAGGAGGAGAATGAGGAGACGAAGAAGGGCAAGAGAGGGGCAGGAGAAAAGAAAAAGAGAAAACAAGCGACCGATTTTAAGGAAGCTGTGTGCTGCCTTTCTGCGGTCGTTCAGGGGGCAGCATAGCGAAAAAATGTAGGGGAGTGCCCGGGGTAACTGGGACCCTCGAGAAGGCCAACAGCCATTTCGACCCAACCCAAACGGAGCCGGGGACCGCACCACCACGTGTAGGCGGCTGTTGATTGGTGCAGAACTCGCCAGATCGGTGCTTAAGTCGTGTATAGAGGGAAATGTACCAAAATGAAAAAAGCTGCATCAACTTTGAAATATTGTTTAGTTTGAGTGTTTCTGCTGGGAAGAATTTCACACGAGAAGCAAGTAACGTCACGTTGGATCTGATGGCGGATGAGGATACTGAAGTAAGTGATATATGTTCTACTGTCGTCGGTTCTAAACCTGTAGAAGTTCTTTTTATCCGAGATAAATCAAACGTATTTGGTTAAAGTAAAGAAATTCAGTTTGTTGGTTGTTAATTATACCATATATTAGTGATTTCCAAACTTTTTCAAGTCACGACCCACTTTTCAAAACATAAATTTTTGAGTCCCAGATAATTCTACTTGTGCTTCAAAGTACTGTGAAAGCAAAACGTTTATTCAAAATGGTAATTTTCATTTAAATTATTTGAGACAAAGCATGCAATAATCCTAATTTTGAATGAGCTTCGCGACCCACGAAAATTGCGTACACGACTCACCAGTTGGTACCGACGTGATGGCGTAGTGGATAGAGCGTTCGCTTCGCAGTCGGTAGACCTAGGGTTCAATCCCCTTGTAGAGTCATACCAATAGACTTTAAAAAATAGTATCCACAGTTTCTCTGCTTGGCGCTCGGCATTAGGGAGGTCGTGGAGAACAAGCCGATAAGTTCGCTTGTTGTGTCCTTGGGCAAGGCACTTAACGGGTCGCCTCCACCTTTATGTGGCAGACAGGTGGACTACCCGTACTTCACCGGGTTACAATTGTGAAGTTGCTAACCCACCATGTCGTAAAAAGCGACTTTTGGGTACCCGCCAGAGGCAGTCCGCTTTGTTGATGGTGGGTCTACCAGTCACTCATGACTGGTTTGAAATGGGCTGCCATCTTTCCCCTGGCCTAATATCAATTAGGTTGACGGCATTGACCTGAATTGCCGTTTGTGCCGTACCTCCATCCCGAGGAAGAGGAGGAGGGGTAATTACAATAACAACAACCCACCAGTTGGTCGCAACCCATAGTTTGAGAACCGCTGCCGTATATCAATCATATTTTTGCTAAATCACGAAAAATTTTCATACTATAGAAAGGTGATTAAATGTGATGGAAAATTAGGCTCATGTTCTCAACTGCAATGATCAACGACTATAGTTTCGAGCCGTTGAGGAATTTATTGTGTGTGTGATGTCGTCAATATATTTGTTTATATATTTATACGGGCAGCAGTACCGTGTGAACTATGTACAAAATTGCTACGAGGCGTGCATTGTCAAAGACTTAGGCTCGGCCCATCGCAACTTACTTTGCTGAAATGGCAAAAGAACAGAAAACAAACGTAAAAACTCAAACTTTAGTACGAGCAAAGCAGTTTAAAAGTGACAGATCACTGAACCAAAGCCAGAGCGTCATCATCAGGGACTAAACTTGCGAATCTTCAGCCTCCCACCATCATCAGTCGACATCAAGCGAGTTGACAAAACCCACGAATTCCAGTGTTCTGCATTAATCAACAGTGGCCTCAACTGGTGGTACTTTCCCCACCCCGTTGAGTTGGGGAGAAATGGATGTTGGCTTTTCCGAGGGTCCCAGATATGTCGGGCACTTCCCGTGCCAAACATTTTTTCGCGTTGTTGTCCTTTGAACGACCGCAGAAGAGTAGCTCGCACTTCCTTCAAAATCGGCCGTCTGTCTTTTACCCGTTTGCTTTCCTGCTATTCTCTTTCTTTTGCCTTATCCTTTTGATGAGCGATAACGTTAATTCCAACCTAAGTTCTATTTTTCCTTATGTGTGCTCCGGCAATGTATTCTGGAGCCGCAGGTTGATGTCGCTCCGTACGGTGGGCGGGCTGCTTTTAATGTCAGCAACGTCATGGAGTGAGTTTGACCACCGCCTACGGCTGCATTGGTCATATGTTCAAACTTGATTTGCTACGTTGTTGCTGAAGTGGGAGAGGCGATTCTTTCTACTTGGTTGCAATGTCAAGGAAAGAAATTTACTGTTAACTTTGAAGCGGGTTTCAACTCATTAAGAACCGTTTAGTAACTTGATTCACTTATCGTATAAACGCCAAAAGTGGCAAGCTATGCCCAACAAAACAGCATATTTTGTGCGTGAACATTGTTATCAAGCTTGAGGTTAAAGCTTATGTTGCTACGAAAAACTGATTAAGAAGCTGATACACTGGTAAGTTGTCAATTATTCGTGCTCTCGCTGTTTAGTTGCATTCTCTGCTCGGGTATGCTGTCAGTCTGTTCAACTCCTCAGGCACCATGACGTTTCGATATCTGATTAGTTGAAAGTTGTCATGTGACCAAAATAATAAGATTTGTTTGCTTCTACAGTTGCGGCGGCAGAAAGCGCAACAGAAAGTCTGGGATCGCAAACGGAAGAAGTTCGTTGGAGCGGAAGCACTTGACAAGTCGTTAGGAGCGAAGAAAATCAAGACGGAAAGCGGAGCTGTGATATCCTGCTCCTATAAAAAGAATATTTACAAAGAATGGAAAAAGAAGATGAAAGTGGATGATCGAGATAGCGATCCTGAAGCCGACGGAATTACAAAGTCGTACAGAGGTAAGTACGGGCTGGTGTGAAAAGAGTCGATTTTCGTCATTTTTTCCCGCGTTTCACAGGCTCAGACGTGTTGATTGGATGTATGTCTACCACTACACACTCGCTTTTGAATCAGACTTTGCTGGAGCATCGTAGCACTTTAAATTTCGGATGCCCTTTCGAGCAAATACCTGTGGTGCTGTCATAGAATTTCAACTCCAGACCTTTCAATCCGAAGCCCGCAATTGCCGCCACACTCCGGGGTTGTAGCGGTTTTCGAAGCACGTGACAACCACTACTGGTGTAGTGTTTCAGATCAAGATGAACGGAGAGGTTGGCAGACGGCAAAATGCGCTTACTGTCTTGCACTTGTTAGCTACTTGTAGATGTCGATGCGGTCGAGCGAGCCATAGTTTGAACTCGAAACGTGGGGTTTACAGCAAACGATTCCATTCGGTCAAGCTGGCAGTAGTTCGACAGATTCATCCGGCTACAAGTTTGACTTTATTGCTCAATCATGGAGTTGACTAGCATTTGATTTATGGTGGTAAGCTGCGACGCTGTTGCTGGCAAAAGAAATTCTTGTGCTATGATAATTGGAGAGTATACACACTTTACACAGTGCATTGATTATTTGGCATCGCACAGTCATCTGTGCCATATAGCCATCACCGCCGAGCGAGTTTGGAGACTCATTGCACGTAAATGCGTGGGAATGGAAAACTATCGTGTACTTCTAACAAACATTAAACACGACATAATCCGTAGAATTATTAATCTCAAGAGCTTGCCACTTCGGTTGTAGCAGCCGTGAAGTCAGGATCACCTTCTGCTTACTGAACCAAAAAATAAGCACGCTGGGAAAAACGATGTTTTCGCCGTAAATTTAAATTTTTGTCCCTACTGTAAGGGAAAGACTTTTTTTTGGAGCTCACATTTTGACCAATACAGTCTGTAAATATTGTTACAATATCTGGCAACATGTAATGCTTTAAATCTAGTTTTTGCGTAGGCAACCTGCGATTCGAACCCGCGTTGTGTCGTTATGTGTGTTTTATTCCAAGTATCGTTTGTTATTGATTAGTTGATAGATTTGGCAAGGTTGACCCTCAAGCGACCCAGTAGTAATTGCCTTCTTTTCGCACTTTATTTGATTCATTATTCTCAAAGTAGACGCGCAACAGGACGGATCGGAAACCTAGTTTGTAAGCCTGTGCTTTTGAGTCGGAAAATGATCGCAAAGGAGAAGCTTGTAGATAACATCGTTGAAGAAAGTTGAATAAGTTCCCCTTTTTTGTCGATCGTGATTGTGTGGAAGCTGTGTTAAGGAAGAAGGTGCTTGGGGTCAAAAACTAGTTTGAAACCGCTACGCCGCTACAACGCTAAACAACGCCAACGTCGCTAAACAACGCCACCCCATCTGTTTTTTGTATCAATTTCAGTACTGTGTTAATAATAAATTTTATTCAAGAAAAGCAGACAATACAATATCAGCGTGAGGAAAGAAAAGCGCGTTTCATCTACGTACCAGCACAGCTTCAAGGCAATCTGTCTCGGGTTCGGAGACTACCCCAAGGGTCTCTGCTTCACGAACCCGTTACACAGTCTAAGACAAACTTAAGGACATACTGAATGGTATAAACCATGCCTGTATTTCAAATGGAAAAACATGGAGGTGATATAAAACTTTCTTCACCATTTTAAAAAACCCTTTTTCAGCAATGCCACGCAATAAAACTGGCGGTAAACCAAAAGGAAGGAAAGTTCGTAGCGAATTGAAACATCCCAAACTGATTTTGAAAGAACGGAAAGTAAGAGAGAAGAACATATTACGTCATCAACGCGGAAAAGCGAGAAAGAAAAAGGCAATTCGGAGAGACAAGCAATTGGGAAAAGGGAAAAAGGGGAAAAAATAAAAATGATTGATATGAAGAATGTTGTTTATTGCTAAATGTGTTTACAGTTATCAATAGTTTTATGTAGAAGCATTAGTTAATTCCAGGTACCTCGCCGCATTAGTAACGCCAAATCTCATGGAGGCTCGCCACGACACGCTTTATTGAGGTTCACACTGTAAGCCAGATCGAGATCAATGCGATGGGATGGTTCTTAATCAGTTGGACTGTTTATTTTTTGATCTATAACCTAGATCAATTAGATTTCTTCATCGCGGATCACAAAAATAGGCTTTGTTCAACGGATTTGCTCGTAAACCTACCGTTCCTTTTCTGAAATGGCAAAAAAAACAAATTTTTGGTGGTCACTCCAGGAATTAGTAAAAAGTATGTTTTGGCCGCAAGAATCTGTTTGAGTTGATAATGGGGAACATGCCAAAAAAGTTGAAAAACATTTGGTTAAGGGAAGATTGCAATCCATCACCAACCAGTTGCACCTTGGTAGCTCCATTACCAGTAAGGTTAATTGCAATTGGTAGATACTCAAAAGCTGGAGCTTTGAGAGGCTGCTCTGGGCTTAGCGTTAAAGTTGAGATGCTTCTTATGCCTTTTTTTGTTTAGAAACTAACTTCTAGCATTCGACCTAGGATTTTGGATGTGTGAAAATCCTTTTTTTTAATCGACAAAGCCATTTTTAAGTAAAATGTTTCATAATAAACATTAAAATATATGTTTTTGTACTTCCGTACAAAATTGTTTTGGAGGTCCACTTTATCTAGTCGAATAAGATTACACCTGTCTTCCCAAGTGTTTTCAGTCTGAAGGTTATCCTTGTCAACGGCAATGCCTAAAAGTTTTGTTTGGTGAAACCTTTACTGCTTTAATGAGAAGCACGAACATGAAACTTCTTTCGCTGAACTGCAGTTTAACGCCAGCACACTTGTGCAATGCAGTGCCTTCAAGAATATGACAACAGTAATTTCTACCGCATGCGACAGAAATGCGCTGTTCTTGCAGTACTGATGAACTCCGAAGTAAGTTCTCTGTGCAAATGCTCAGAGTTTAATTTAAAAATCCAAGTCTCTTTCCAAGCGAGATAAAATAACGTCAATATTCGTCAAATGGCATTCGGTATTTAAAAGCATGTTAGCTACTTAAAATTGATAAAGGAACTGCTTGATTCATTAATGGTTATGAACTCGTGTGCTTTGTTTGCACGTCTTCAGTCAGACTGGGCCACCACTAGGCCTACATAAAGGTGGAGGAGTCCCATACACCAAAACTTAAACTGTGTTAACACTTTTCTTGTTGGCGCTCAGCACGAGGGTAAAAAAAAAGCTGACAAGTTTTATTGCTTTGTCTTCATGTGGGGGAGAGGGGGTAGGGTCAACCGGGCGAGGTGGCCTGGTGTGACTAAAGACCTGCAAACACAATGTAGGAAATAAGTTCCTTAGAGCAAAAACGTGCTGACTGAATCCCAATTGCTGGGAACTATATGGCAGTCACAAGGAAGAAAGCACTACAGCAATTTTTTATTCCATCAATTCGCGCAAGCTGTGGCAGATAATCAAAAATCACGTCCTTCTACCACGACGATCAACAACGAACGAGAAACATGACAGACAACCAGAACACGTCCGTCCGCCACGGCGATCGACGAAGAAAGCGAGCACAATATCTCCGACCACATGGTCGGTAACAAAATCTGCACGCGACACCAGGAATTAGGTCGCTGCACACGTCTATGTAAACAGGGCAGTGCACACGTCACATTAACAAAAAATAACGGATAAACAACCTAATGGCGGGAAAGGCAAGCGTGTGTGTGATTTTAGACGCATACAATAATAACACACGAATGCACATAGTAAAAACTAGAATCACACACAACAGTCGAAAGCAAACTAACAAAAAAAAATGTAAAAAAAGACAAAAAGATGTTTGGCATGGCAGCTTGATGAAGAGCGAGGCGCGACACGCTACACAACTCCCCCCCTCAAGCACGCGCAGCCAGCGGAGACGTGCGAAAGGACAGAGGAAGATATCGTTGTCGATCTCGGGCTTGTCTTCGAGACGTCCAAAAGGTGAAAAGGATTGGAGAGCAGCAGCACAGGATCAGTGTACGAGAAGCTAGAAAATAAAATATAAACAAGCATCAATACAATACAAATTAGCGAGGCGTGGCAGCGATCAGGCGAATTTTAAAGTCCTAACCAGGCCTAATAATGAAAACAATAAGATCCCCACAAGAAATGAAGCATGAAACATAGCTGCAAGGCTAAACCAAAAAAGGGGTAAGGCCAAACTTAATCGTCTAGTGATCTCCTGTAACGGACCGGGAGCCTTATAGTTCTACCTCGGCGCGAACAAAATTCGGGTGCCGGCTCCTTGTCAGGGTGTGCAGAAAAGCCGACGTTAGTGGCGATGGAAGGGATTTCAATGGCAGTCGACCCGTCGTGGACTTCGTAGTCTTCCTGACAGTTCAGATGTTGGGGCATATACATGTGTGCGGCCTTAAGTCTATCGATTGAGACCGAATCAGTCCGGTCTCCAAGATCTAAAATAAAGTATTTGTCTTCCTTATCGAGAACGGGGAAAGGTCCTGTGTACGCTGGTTGCAATGACGTAGTAGAACCATCGTCTCGCACAAAGACATGCGTGCAAGTGCGTAGAGCCTTCTCCAAATAGGAATTACGACGACATGGCTCTCGAGGCAGGGAAGGTTTGAGTGATTTCATAAAAGTTAGAAGTCTTCGACGATATGCTGTGTGCGAAACAATTTCGTCACTGTGTGAAAAAAATTGTCCTGGCAAGCGCAGCGTGGTGCCAAGGGTGAGCTCAGAAGAGCTGCAGCCAATATCTTCCTTGACCGTAGAGTGGATACCAAGTAAAACGAGGCCGAGATTTTCATACCAAGCGGTGGGATTATCGTTGCACTTAAGAGCTGTTTTAACCGTACGATGGACGCGTTCAACCATCCCATTGGCAGCGGGGTGGTATGCTGTGGTATGTGACAGCTTCGTCCCCAGGAACTCACACATTTCCTTCCATAGGTAAGAGGTAAATTGCCGACCTCTATCGGTAATCATCTGAATGGGACAGCCAAAGCGTCTAACCCAGTGTAAAAGGAACGCGTTAGCACACTCCGTCGCAGTTACGTCACGCAAGGGGATTAACTCTACGTGTCTGGTGAAACGGCAGATGATGGACAAAAGGTAAGAGTAACCATGGGAAACCGGTAAGGGGCCAACGATGTCAACATGAATGTGTGAAAACCTTTTATTAGGGGCCTTAAATGAATGCAATGGTGCTCGATTGTGTCTTATAACCTTCGCTTGTTGGCATTTAATACACGTCTGAACAAAAGCTCTGATGTCAGACCTCATTCCGAACCAAACAAACCTCTGGCCAACAAGCTTCTGGCTAGCCCGGACTCCGCGATGTGACAAGGCATGCAACGAATCAAAGACCTTTTTTCGGAAGCCAACAGGGACTAGCGGTCTAAAAACTCCTTGCGAAAAGTCTCCGAGCAGGGGCTGGTCACAGCCAGGCACAGACTCCTTCACAATCTTCAAAGAATGATCTGTTCTCAATAGAGTGATAATTGAATCATCGGTCTGCTGCGCACGACTCATAGCGGTGAAATCCACAGCTTGGACTGCGTTGCACAAGGCATTTAAATCCGGTGGTCGGCTCAAACAATCGGCGACCACATTATTTTCACCGGAAATATATCTCACATCAGCGGTCAGTTGGGCTACATAAGAAAGCTGGCGCAGCTGCCGGGCAGTAGCTTGTTTCATGGGAGATGTCACAGCACTGACTAATGGCTTGTTATCGGTAAAAAGAGTGAAAGCGCGACCCTCCAAAAAGTACCTAAAATGTCGCAATGACAAGTACATGGCAAGCAATTCACGGTCGAACACAGAATAGTTAACTTGAGCAGAATTAAGAGCCTTAGAAAAGAAGGCCAATGGCTTAGCATGACCGTCAATAACTTGCTGCAGGACCCCGCCAATTGCAGATGTCGAGGCGTCTACCACTACCTGTGTCTCTGCACCTAACACCGGAAAAGCGAGTAAGGTCGCATTGGCGAGCTTAGTTTTAATGGCAGAAAAAGCTTGTTCTGCCTCCTCGTTCCAACGTAAGGTTTGTCGGCTGTACTTACGCGGGGATAGCATTCTATTCAAAGGTTGCAAGGTGGCTGCAGCCGCAGGGATAAATCTCCGATAATAATTTAACATGCCCAAAAATCTACGCAACTGTTTCATGTTACTGGGCCTCGGGAAATTTTGAATGGCGGTTACCTTGGATTCAAGGGGCGCCACTCCCTCTCGGTTCACCTTGTGACCGAGAAACACAATTTCTTCCACGTCAAAAATGCACTTGTCCTTATTTAAAATGAGACCAAAATACTTTAATCTATCAAACACAAGGGTAAGGTGCCTCATATGTTCTTCTCGTGACTTGGAAAAAATTAAAACATCGTCAATATACACAAATACGAAGGGAAGTCCCCTTAAAACTTCATTAACGAAGCGCTGAAACGAGGCGCCAGCATTGCACAATCCCATAGGCATTTTACGAAAACAAAAGCTACCCAGAGGCGTCACCATGGCAGTCTTAGGGATATCTTGTTCGGCAATTTCGATCTCATTCTTTTGGAATGCCGCGTATTTCACATTTTCGCATTGTTTGCGATCTCTGGGCCGATCACCTCGCATCCAGTCTTGCTTTTCTGATGACTTTTCATCACATGCATTGTTTCATACACCATTTTTGGTGTTTTTCCTTCCACTTTTCCTTAAATTTCCTCCATAACAGTTTTCGCTGTTGGTAAATAACAATCTGAACTGATAGCAAAATGCTACGCATATTGCTAGACGCTGAGCTAGTTTGATGAATTCGGAAATGCGTAGCGTGCGTAGCAAAATGCGTATCACTTTGCTATTAGATCATTCCGAATTCATGAAATCAGCTCAGCGTCTAGCAATATGCGTAGCATTTTGCAATCAGATCAATCCGAATTCATTAAATTCACTCGTTGCTTAGCTATATGCGTAGCATTTTGCTATCAGTTCACTCTGACTATTCCGAATTCATTAAATTAAACGAGCGTCTATGGATATGTGTATAATTTTGCTCTTATATCACTCCAACTATTTCGAAGTCATTGATTGAATGTGTGTTATTTGATTTATGTAATGTTATGATGGATTGTGTTGTTCCTACGTAACATTTGTCGGTGAATTCAAATAGTTCGTATTTAAAAAATAAATTTAACTATTCCGACGTTCCTCTTTTTCGGAAAAACGTCATTCTGACAGTTCCTCATTTTAGTGTCTATTCCGACAATTCCGAATTTATTGCATTAGTGTTACTCAAATTCAATTAATTCTCTCGTGCTGGTCTATTCAAAGTAATATCGTTATTGCTGTCAATACATCTATTTGAATTTTACTCATTGATTTTGTCGGTTGGATAAACAACAGTGCGGGGAAGGTCATAGCCGTCCACCTGTGACACATATATCAGAAGATTCATCGCCGTCGGTGAATCCTTGCCAGTACGGTAAACTTTGCTACAAGGTAAGCTAATTTCAGAAAAGTATCATAGGAATAAATGTCTTTACTATAAACCTAGGATTAAAATAATGGTTCGATACCCTTACCAGTTGGCGGACATGGTGCTTTACTTTCAAGTACGGTAGCCTAGTGTTCATCTAAGCTAGAAAAGCGCTTTTTTAAAGCGAATTGTTTTCTCAAAATAAAGCTCTACCAATTTTCAATTATCGGTGGCGCATTTTTGTAACACATATCTCACGACAGAGAGAATTTTTCTGTAATAGTTGTCACAAATGGACGGCGATGGACTTCCCGTCTCTATTGCCTAATTAAACTGAATAAAACAACAATTAATAATAAATAAGTCTACTGACAGCAAAACGTTAGGATACTTGAATTCGCTAGCACAAGAACACTAACTATCTTATCGCTCACTTAAGAATTTACCGCAAAAACAAAACAGACCCATCAACGCAATTTCTATTCTCTACAACTGACCATTCAAACCTGTAAGCAACGTGTTTTTCGTGCGTTCGTCTCCCTTTTCTCATGCTAGCCGAAGCAGGTGAATTACTAACCGAGATATACAAATTACATTCTTTTAGATCGACTACGATTGCACACCATGTAATCAAAATCAATAACGATACCGTGTTTCGCAAAAACTAAAACAATATTATAAGTGCAATTTGTTCAGAAAATCAAAAACAAGATTTAAATCTCAGTCAAGTGTCACCAATGTGCATCTGAGATATGAATTGAATATGAATTAATGCATTTATGAATTAACATACGAATTGCATTTCTTCAGTTCCAATACGATTACAATTGTATACAATTGTGGTTACTAATGATAAAGTGCAGTGCAGTAGCTCAAAGGTCTAAGACTCTCGCTTGCAGGGCGACAATTCAACTCCTAGTAACGTAGTCAAATACTTATCTGGAAGTGCATTGGGACTATAATAAGTCTATCCTTGTTTTTGAAAGAAAACATTGTAGTTATTATAAAAAACATCCTACTGGAACTACTAGCAAACACATCAATTTGAGAAAACAGCAAAGTTGTCTAGCGGGTATTGCACATCTTCCATAATCGACCACTTATCTTTTGATGACTCATAACACTCTATTTCTTTAATCACATTTCCACTGTCATCAATCCCTCCGATTACAAATATATTTTTATCATACACACAAGCACAATGGAAGCTTCTATTGTACGTCATTTCAGAGACACAAGTCCATTTATTTAAACCAGGGTCATATTTCTCCACTGTTTTTAACGCCGACTTCTCTTTGCGTTCTGACTGGCCTCCTATTGCAAATAAGCAGTCGTTTAAACTAACAACAGCAAATCCAAACCTTGGTGTAAGCATCGGCGCTACATTTTGCCATTTGCAGTAGAGAGTCCAAGAGCTGGGAAAATCGTCCCTTAACTGATTGTACAATCGTTCAACAGATGACAAACATGCAGTTCCATCAAATCCACCAAGAGCATACAAACTACCATTGCACACGGCCAAAGCATTTCCACATCTTTTGTGTCGCAAAGGGGAAGACTCTTTCCATAAATTAAACGGACTACTGCTGTATTCTACTGACGACAAAATGCATTGACCATTTGAACCTCCTGCAACTACTAAACAATCTCTAAATATCGCAGCACCCATCCAATCTCTAAATATCGCAGCACCCATCATACAGCGCTTTCGATTTAGCGGGTCAGCTTCTTTCCATTTCAAATTTGTTTCATTCAACTTTATTTGATATACTTTGTTATAAACATTTGAGATATTGCGTGGTTCACTACCTCCAATGCAATATACAATGCCATCTAACTTTACTGTGCAATGACCTCTTACTGCATACGGATAATCTGGATACTCTTGCTCTTCTCTTTTCGAAAGATTGAAGATTTTTAAGACTTTTCTAATGCCTTGACTTCCGCCTACACTGAAGATGGTTAATGATTTATTTTCCTTGGATGTTTGTTGATTCGTCTTGAGCATGCTAAAAAGTGCAACCGTAATTGCATTTCCACAAACTGGATTGTCTTTCACCAAGGATTCTTCAAACAGACACTCCAAAAAGTCTAAAGAAACCTTATCAAGATGTATCATTTGAAACAAATCTGCAAATACTGCTTTTCTTTCTTCTTCATCTTGCTTTGTCCAGTCAATTACAAGTTTGCAAACAACACTTTCATTGACTGCCTTCTTGTTTTTCCTTAAATTTAATATAAGTGAAGTCAAATCATCTTTTGCAACAGTTTTGAAGTCATCGCTTTTTGTTATCTCATCCAAGTGATCTGTAATAAACTGATATGTGTACTTTTGAAGTTGATCACATCTGTACAACTTAGCAGCAGAAAGTACAGCATACCAACTGCCAGATGAAATATGTTCTTTCAAAAATTCGAAACAAAACAGCTTTATCTCAGGCAATTGTAAGAAATCAGCAGCAGCTAAAATGTCCATAACAGTTGTGTTATCAATGGTGATGCTTCCTTCATACATGTAATCAATCACATGTTTCACTGCAGTTGAATCTATTTCATGAATTGTAATTGAAGATTCGTATCGTTCTTTCATTTGGGACTTGAACATTTTTTCAAAAAATGTAGAGCAGCAAGAGAGAACCATGCGATTTGCTCCAATGCTCAAGTGCCCAGTTTGAATTGTGACATCGTTGAAAGTTCCATCATTTCGGTTTGCTTTTGCATATTGCAAAAGATCAGGGCATTCCTTTCTGTTATATGTTACATTATTTGGAAGCAAAGTATTTGTATTAGTAGACATTATATGAACAAAACTGAGAAAAAAGGCTAAAAATATAAACATTATACAATATGATTGTCATATTTCTCAGAGCAAGGAGTGCAATTTAACATCCAGGCTCAAATTACAAACACAGCTTAGCAAGTAGATCCACAATGACTAGATAGGGAAAACAACGCAGTTGACAACGTTGCTCAGTATGAAAAGTGATTAGCTTGCAATTGTGAAGCTGCAGGTTAAATACTTGTACAGGTTTTGCAAAACAGTGATCTTACAAAAAGTCTATGGAGAAAATGCAATATGCCAGAAGCAGATCTACTGGTAACTATAAAGCTGAGAACATCAAATAAAAATCCTTTCTTTATTTCAAATTTTTGGCATTGAGAATTGACATAAAAAGTCAATTACCATACTTTTAGCAATAACAGAGAATAATGCTACTAAAGTGGAACATTGTATTCCTACTTGTAGAGTTGTGTTAGAGCTGTGCAGCTAATGTTCCATAGAACTGATAGGATGCCAGTGGCATAAATGTTGCATGCTTCTATCTAAGTTTCAATTATAGCTGTGAACCAATGTGTGTTAGAATATAGAACTTGCCTTCAATGGCAATGTCTTTGAAAATAGGCATAAATTGAAATGGTACGTGCCTATGCATTTGTGCCAAGAGCGAGCAACAACACTTCAATACCATTTCAAATGCAGCGTGTGTGCAGCAGACCATATATATAAGGCAGTGGCTATTTTGCCGTCGACAGCAATTTACCCTCAGAGACTATTTTGCCGTGAGTTGTTTGTGATTGGTCAATCTTAATGACGTACTAAACATGTGACTTTTGGTCATCTCTGATTGGTCAATTTTAAAAACCAAAAAAAAAATTTTGCACCCCCGGTCTCTATCCCCCACCCTGCACACTCCCTTGCAGTGTACACTGCCCCGTACATTTACATACCGGGCCTGCCCCTTCAGTCTACACTGCCTTTCTTTTAAAGCCCTGGCCAGCTGAGATTCAAACCCGATACCTTGGTATCTCAAGACCAGCGCTCTATCCACTACACCACAGAGTCACTGGTGCAACAATAGCAAATTTGGCTATATAAACACACGTGAATGATCACGGCAAAATAGATTCCAAGGGCAAATTGCCATCAACGGCGAAATAGCCACTGCCTATATATAAAGAATTACACTGTTATACCCTAGCAAAAAAAACTGAGGACAGTAATCCAACATATTAATATAAAGCCATCATCTTCAGAGACAAACCAATGCCAACAACAACTATTTTAACCATAGCCCTTAACTATTGATTTCAGGTTTTCACTTGACCTGTAATGTATGAATGTCTGCACCAAACACTCGCGTACACAAAAATCTTAGTTTTCAGCAAGAGATCAAATGCATCTATCATAAATCAGGATAATTCAACAAAAAATAGGACCATTGCTATTACCAAAGTGCAAAATCACAATAGTAAACCAGTTAGAATACCAATAGGTCAAACTGGTGAGTAATTATTTTTTCTTCTTGTAACAATAACAAAACACTTGGTAAAAACTGGCCATAAAGCCAATGATACTGAAAAACAAAATTCAATGATTTGATTATAGGTGGGCCAGAAATTTAATATCTGTATAAAAAATGAACCTGCTGTTTTATTAAAAACAGGCATTAAATTAAAAAACATAGAGCTAGTGTATGTCAAAATAAATAATCATTTCTCCAAAAACCTTGCCTAAAAAAACTGTTGTCTGCACACAATCTTTACATTGGCATTGTCGCTCTTTCTACGCATAGTTTAATAGCGCATGTCAAGAATGGACTACTGGATACATGCAACTCTATAGAACCTTTGTTGAAAACGAAACTGACGAAATTTTGGATTGAAATAGTAGGCAAACTATTGGAGTCCGCTGAGAGGAGCTTCGCCAAAATGACTTTGCGGAAAAAAAGGCCTAAATCAATAGCACACACAAAATAAACTAAACCCAATCAACCAAAGTAAAACAAAATCAAACTTTTATTAAAAAAGCAAGCGATTGTTTGAATAAAACGATCTTTAACTACGACAACTTGCTCAAACAGTTGCTATGATAACAAAACATGCAGCGTTCAAAATTGTGCACAAGCCGTTGCTATGTTAACAAATCCTGCTCAATTAACGTTTTAATGTTCAAAACACATTTGTTTAGATGCAAACTCCTCCTGATTTTGAACTGTGTGACGGCTTGTGCACGCACAATCAACATCACATCTCATAACTCAGCCAATGGAGCACCGGAAAACAACATTTAAGATCGTGCACAAACCGTTGCTATGGCAACATTACATTCTCAACATTTTAAAGCTCAAAACACACTTGTTTAGATGCAAACTCTTTCTGATTTTGATTCATGTGACAATTTGTGCATGCACAATCAACATCATATCTCAGAGCACAGTCAACGGAGTACCGGAAAACAGCGTTTAAGATTGTTTACAAACCGTTGCTATGGCAACAAAACATGCTCAATTAACGTTTTAATCCTTAAAACACTTTTGTTCAGATGCAAATTCCTGCTGATTTCGATCCGTGTGACGGCTTGTGCACGCACAATCAACATCACATCTCATAGAACAGTCGATAAAGTATTGGAAAACAGCGTTCAAGATTGTACACAAGCCATTGCTATGGCAATAAAACACACCAAATCATAATTAATCTATCAAAGAAATCTCTATTTGGATGCAAACTCCTCCTGATTTTGATCCATATGATGGCTTGTGCATGCACAATCAACATCACATCTCATACTAGAGTCAATGGAGTACCGGAAAGTAGGGTTCAAGATTGTGCACAAAGCCGTTGCTACGGTAACAAAATTACGCTTCCAAAGTTGGAGAATGTAAATATCATTCTTCCTTGTTGCCTTAATAAATGTAAGGAAGACCCTGCTGTTTGCCGACACAGGTTAGTAAAGGTGCCCAAACAGCAAGTAAGAAATTTTTCACCAGACATCAAGTTTTGGGGTTTGTTACTTAAATGATGTGTTTAGGTTGCATCATAGGCGTACGAAG
Organism: Trididemnum clinides; assembly: GCA_963675345.1. Classification (NCBI taxonomy): domain Eukaryota; kingdom Metazoa; phylum Chordata; class Ascidiacea; order Aplousobranchia; family Didemnidae; genus Trididemnum; species Trididemnum clinides. Next base: position 30,202,478 of record OY776294.1, on the reverse strand, counting down.
TGGGGGTCCGGGGGGGCACTGGCCCCCCCTGCTTGTAAAATTTCGGGCAATTTTTGATTTTTCGGGCAATTTGAGTAAGTGTCCCTATATCTTGCCCGAAAAATTTCTCACTGCAATAACATCTCTAAAAAAAAAAAAAGGTCCTCACATTTGGTGACATAACTAGGCCGAAAATGATAGAAAAGGTGCAGTGAAACAGGCGATGACCTTTTTTTTTTTTTGGAGATGTTAATGCAGTGAGAAATTTTTCGGGCAAAAATTTGGTGCCCCCCCAAATTGCTTTGAGCTCATACGCCCATGGGTTGCATGATTTGAGTTTGAGCTTTAATTTTGGGATTTTTTTCTATCGGCTTTTCTTTAAATTACAGAAAGTTGTTCCTAATCGGAGACCTTTCTGTAGAATGCTGAAGCCATACCAATCCGGATATCATAGTCTCGCGCAATACCGATCACTCATACATACATCTTGATACTGCCTATGCTTGAATACAGTTTAACAAATTTTTAGATTTCGAGTGTTTTGTACTTTGGATCAACTTACGAGTAAGGCAATGAGAGAATGTACAAGCCAAAAACCAATCTTTCTGACAATGAAATGCCTATCTTTTTTTGAACTTTTTGCCAGTACTATTTGGGAAATACTGCACTAATTCTCCTGACTTGCTTGTTTATAGGATGTACCCTACTGTGTTATGCTAATTTGAAGTCGGCATTTTATAATTATTTTGTCCAAAAAGCTTTTCTGCAGTTGAATCCTGCTGTTAAGTCTAAATTTAACTCAAGTGTCATGTAGTTTTTTATCTCTGTTAATCATTGGATTCGTGTACAAAGTTTCCATTTACTCCGAAGGTAATGAATGGTTTGATGGACTAAAATTATGATAACTTACAGACTAACTGACTTTGCCCAAATAAATTAAGAATTTAGTTGTTTTAACTTACAGACTAACTGACTTTGCCCACATAAATTAAGAATTTAGTTGTTTGGTTGTTAGATACGATACGCATTGAAAACATTTGGCTAGGTTTTTCGCTGGATGCCTTTCCTGTCGCAACCCTCCCCATTTATCTGGGCTTGGGAACAGTACCAAAGCTGCTCTGATTTGAACAACCTTATCGGCTGGGTTATCATCAGGTGGGGAAAAACGGAAGTTGCAGAGTTGAAAATGGTGAGGTGGGCACTGGGAGTAACAAGAAAGGCAAGATAAGAAACGAATACGTGAGAGGGACAGTGAAAATCGCAAAGCTAGGAGACAAACTTCGGAATGCAAGGCTACGCTGGTATGGACGCGTAAAAAGGAGAGAAGAAAGCTCCATGGGGAAAAAGGATGATGGAGATGGCTGTGCCAGGTATAACTAAAAGAGGAAGGCCAAGGAGAAGGTGGATGGATTTGGCGAAAAAAAACATTAAAGGGTTGGAGCTAAGGAAAGAGACGAAATCGATCGGGTAAAATGGAGAATACTTTCTCGCTGTGGCGACCCCGAATAGGGAGAAGGCGAAAAAAGAAGAAGTTGTTTTGGCAATGATAAATTATAGAATTCAAAATTTAAAAAAAAATCAAAATAAAAATCCCCTCAAATACTGCTGTAAAGTCTAAATTTAACTGAAGTGTCTGGTGCGGCAGCACCAGGTTTCAACTCTTTGATTCCCGCGCCAAGCGTACCGTCGTTGATTAGCACTGATCCAGTAGAGTTGCTTTGTAGAGCTAGTAATATTAGCTCTACGGATCCTTTCTGCTTCGTCAAACAAAAAAAAACAGGAAGCGGTTGAAGCTTTCTTGCAGTGTTTTATTTACAAATATGCGCAGCTCCTCCCAGCGTGCGCAGAACGAAAATTCACGGTGATAAAGGCTACCACACAGCCTTAATAACAATTAAACAGGGGGACCAACACTCAGGCCCAAACAGAAATCCGAAGCATAATCAGATCGAAACGAAAATTTACTATTCGTTTCGCCACGTTGACGTTTTGACAAGAATAGCGAAAATACACGTGGTCACTATATATATATATATATATATATATACGAGCAGATGCACCTGTTATATATATATGAGTCAAACATGTGGCCTTATTTAACCACAGGGCAAAGACCAAAGAAAGACAATACAACAAAGGAAGGCTTTTAGAAATAGTCCGTAGGAAGCCCGGTTGTAACGTCTACTACTTTTCAGTAGGGGCTAGTTGTTTGGTTCGCTGTAGGGGTCTAATTTGAAGCTTTATTTACTTAACTCCTAACAAAACAACACGAGATCACTTAATGTACCACAATATCAATCAATTTTGTGAAAAATTGCTTGTGAAGTCTTTGCGTCACGTTCTCAAGAGACTACGCTTTATAAAGTGAAATCGCTGTAAAAAACTACATGGCAATTGGCGGAACAGTGTCATATGATTTATTTTCTACGTTATTCATTGGCATTACATATAAAGTTTTCATTTATTCCATTGCCAATGAATGGATCGATGGGCTGAAATGATGATTTTACACTAATAAATTAATAATTGAGTTGTTTGATGATGGAAGGAACAGTAAAAGAATATGAATGAGGAAAATAGAGGGTATATTTTTCCATCAAAATGTTATTGACTCTATTCCCTTTAAAAGTACCTTTGATTCTGGAACAGAAATTAGTTATATTGAAGAACCATCAACTTTTTATTATTAATACGACTGCTACTAGTATGATTGAATCTGGCACAACCGGCCAAACTTATACTCTTTACTTTGACGTCATTGATGGGATAATAAAAGAAATAAACTGTGCTTCTCATGTTGCGAATATAATTTTTAACAAAATTTATTTTACAAAAACTTTCTGAAAAATTTTTCTTCTTGGAACGGTTTCGGTGATGTATTTTGTGTGTGTGCTTTGCCCAAACGCTATAAAGCCACCGTAGTTGCGTTTTTGCATGAAAACTGTAAAAACCAGTGGAACAACTGATCTGTTTCCGACAAAGACTTTCCCCCAAATGTGCTACCAGTGAACCAAAAAATTTGATCTTACAAAGAAATACTAGAATAGGCCTCGCCATGCTTTTTAGTAGCATGATGCGTAATGTCCATTATTGCAAATGATCTATTCTTGCGTACATACACACATAATGCTTGCATACCAAAACTAAGGCAGCAGTATGGCCGAAAGTATTCTCTAATCATATTGGGTGTTTGTGGTTAAAAAGATCTATAAAAGGGTAACGGCACAAATAGCGCTTTACGTAGAAAATAAGTCGTAAAGATCTTAATACTCCCACCTGTTAAGTAAATTTCTAAGTTTCCCAATTACAATCATCAATCTTTATTAAGAAATCTATTGGTAAGGTTAGATCAATTTCGACAAAAATAGTTTTGGAAAGAGAATATTTTTAGAGAAAAAACGTGCAAGTCAAAGGGTATAAATTGTTTAGCTGTAGGTTTTTAGTCAAAGTTAGGATATAACCAGGATATAAACAAGGATATAACCAGATATAACGGCAAGGATATAACCAGGAAGGCTGAAGCGCTTCTAGTCTTCTTGGCCGAGCTGCTTTGCTTGAAAAAGTAAAAGAATTTCTCACGTTGGAGAAGCCCAACAACTTTACACAAAAAAAAACGATTGTAGTTTCGGTCAGTTCCCCCTTTCATTAGAATTCTGGCTGCGTCCAGAAGTCACGTTCCATTGCTATGTCGTCGTTTGTTCAAAATTAAATTACAATTGGACGTGCTATGCTATAATTTTGTTCTATTTGCTGACATGATGGACTTAGTTGGGATGTGGCCGGAGCTATTGCTCAAGGGTGGCTTAAAACCGCAAAACAAATGACCTGCTATATTCTGTTTTTTAGTGATTTAAGTTGCAGCTTGTAAATCACGTTTTAAGAGTTGATGAAATTCAAGAGCTTTCAAATGAGCTGAAAAAGATATTTGCATTTTTCCACAATAAATGAAGTCGTGGTATAAAGTATTGCAAAAGTAATAGCGCGTCGAAGCGTACAGGTTAATTATGTTCTTTAAAATTCCTGCGCTGAAATAATCGGGAACATGGGTGGATGTAAAGTATGTAAAGCAGACTCAGAAAAAAACTGCTCTCACCACAGAAAAAATGGTTTTTCGCGAAAAAGGACTACAAAGTGAAAAATTTTTTTGAGATCAAGTTTTTCGAAGTGGCTTTTGCTATTTTCGCCCCCATGCAGAATATGAAGAAATTTTTTTGAGATCTACAGATGGCCATCACAAGTGGGCAAGCGACTCATAGTTTGGAGACCACGGTATTAAGCCTATGTATGATCGATGATATGATGAAGTAGGTTAAGGCGCTTCTCTGCAATGCAATAGTCGTATGATTGCGTGTTCAAACTTTCTGATAATAGTTTGTTGTGACCATGAAAAAAAGCACTTTATGGTTATTCTCTTGTTTGTTTGTGGTTACCCCTCCTCTTCCTCGGGACGGAAGTACGGCACGAACGGCAATTCAGGTTCATGCCGTCAACCTAATTGAAATTAGGCTAGTGGAAAAACGGCAGCTCATTTCGAACCAGTCATGAGTGACTGATAGCCCCACTACCAACAAGGCGGACTGCCATTGGTGGGTACCCAAGAGTCGTCTTTTACGATACGCTGGGTTAGCAACTTCACAATTATAATCGGGTGAAGTACGAGTGGGCCACCTATCTGCCACATAAAGGCGGAGGCGTCCCGTTACGTGCCTTGCCCAAGAACACAAGCAAGTTTTCCGGCTTGTTCTCCACACTATCACTTTTATATGCTGAGCAAGCTGTGAATACCATTTTTTAAAGCCTTTTGGTATGACTCAACTTAGGTAATGAACCCTAGGTCAACCGACTACGATGCGGACGCTCTCACCACTGTACCATCGCGCCGGTGATGAATCTCTTCGCTTGACTGTTGAAAAAATCAGTAAATTTATGGAAAGACATACCAATCTTTTTAAACGAGTTAATGATTATCGCCACTGTCACTTTCCTGCAAGTCTGAATAACCTATTCCTTTAAGAAGTGACAATAGACACAAAATTGCATTCATACAGTGAAAAGAACGCTGTTTTCTGGTACTCCGATCTTGAACGCTGTTTTCCGGTATTTTATCAACTGTGCTATGACATGTGATGTTGATTGTGCGTGCACAAGCCGTCACATGGATTGAAATCAGGAGAGTGTGCATTCAAATAGGAATTTCTTCGACAAATGAATGATGATTTAGCATGTTTTATTGCCATAGCAACGGCTTGTGCACAATCTTCAAAGCTGTTTCGCGGTATTCAATTGATTGTACTATGAGGTGTGATGCTCATTGTGCGTGCACAAACCGTCACACAGATCGAAATCAGAAGGAGTTTGCATCCAAATAGGGATTTTTTTGACAAACAATTCATGATTTAGCATGTTTTGTTGCCATAGCAACGGCTTGTGCACAATCTTGAATGCTGTTTTCCGGTACTCCATCGACTCTAGTATGAGATGTTGATTGTGCGTGCACAAGCCGTCCCACGGATCGAAATCAGGAATATATAGTAGAATATGTGCCCTAAATAATATTGCAATCGCTTATAGTTTCCATTGCTTCAAGTATTGTTTGTACTGCGCTCATATAAAATTACAACAAAAATTTATTCAAAGATTTTCTTTAAGCAGATAACAAGGCTAATTTTGTAGATGTAATTAATCGCGATACTTCGCGGCTGACCTTAAAGGAAGTGCTTAAGATTCACGATCTTTGGTTTTCACTTTTCTCAAGAGCGGCAAACATTAAGTAGCTTTTCAAACAACTTCTTGCTGAGCGACCACATTGGTTTAAAATTACATGGTGAGCAAAAGGTTTAAATACTGTAAAAACAAAAAGAAAATTAAACCAACGCTCGCTATAAACCTTTTTTATTGCTTGAAGCAGAAATGTTGTAATCATTGCGGAGAATTTTTGAATTTTCTTTTCTTTGGATAGACTCTTCATCACATTTTGTTTATTGAAATGACGGAAGGTCTTCATCATCACTAGACAAAACAGAAATTTTTGAAGAATTATTGACCTTTTGCGTGGTTTTCACCGATGGATTTCTGAAAATAACGATTCGAGACAACAATCTCATCCATTTTTATTTTTGAGATAATAGTTTTGAGTGATGTACTGTATATTTGTAAGTTGTTATTTAGCCTCGACTGCAACATCCACATTTTGGTTTTGTTGCTTTGTTGAGGCAAAAAGTTGACATTAACACTCATTTGTGAGATTGCTCTTCTTTCTTCTGCTTTCCTCGTGCAAATCCTAATCAAACAGATACCCCGCATTTGAAAACTCAAGATAAAATTGGACTCTGGGCAATTGATTATTTTGTTGTAGTTGCACTTAAAATTAAGGCTAAGATATAATCAAACCATATCCTACAACCGAAAGAAAAAGGAAGAGTAGTCTTTCAATTTTTCCTAAATGATAAAAACTGAAAACTATAGCATTGTTTAATTTTGTTTTACCAAACCAACTTCTGACTGCTTCCATGCAGCGGATGTTAGAGTTACTAATCGAAACGCAGTAGATTGTTGGTCCAAAGCTCAAACGACTCGCGCTTTAGATTTCTTAAAATTAGCATTCTCAGCTTTCCGTTCTGGCATTTCGGGTATAAAACCTGCCGAGTGGGGCTGTTGTGCTCCCGAGCCCTGAGAAATGCATTGAACGGGATTCCTCCATTTTCAAGTGGTAGCAGGTGGTGAAGTCGAATATTCTACTCATGGTAGTGGATCAATTGGATAAAAGTCTACCAAACAGAGCATAAGCTCATACTCATGAGTAGAAATAGCAATTATTCTTTGCACACGGCTTTAAAAGAAGGGTTGCTTTATTTGACTTGAAGTCACCATTGATCCCGGTCGCATGAAATTATTTAAGCCCAGAAATCATCGTTTATGTACCAAAATTTGGGCAGGTTATTGGCATACTGTAGTGGGCTAGTGGTGTAAGACAGTGTTACCGGTTAGAACGTACCTGTGACTCCTGCTATCCCAGTCACACGTTATGAGGAAAGGTCTTAGCGCACAGCGCAAACTCAATCGCGGTATCAAAAGGCACTCTGATGATGGAATCAAATTTAATTGAAACGCCAAAAAATCCGATTGATCATGTAGGAATGACGTCGATACTGCGGCAGGTTTTTTAAAATAATTAAGTGATTATAAGCAAATAGCCAAACCTCACACTTACTTTGGATGCAAATATGAGTAGAATGATTAAAGCAGCAAACAACGATGGCATTAACAGTACGACGATAAATAATAATAATTGTACGAGAGGTTTATACAGAAGCACTTTTCTTTATACACAGTTAAACTTATGGCTTTTTAACTGAGATTTAGCGAGATTTGTCACAACAGATGTGCGGTATTATTACTGATTCTGTTATAGTTTTGATTTCATCACAAATCATTTAAGAAGAATCGCATGATAAGGTAACAATAAGCACTCGTAGTAAACAATAAATTTGGTAGCTTATAATATATACACTTACTGACTATATGGGGCTTCCAGAAACGATTCAAACTTTATAGCAGAGATTTACACTTCAACCATATTTTGATTTTGAGAAAGTCCCAAAATGACTGAGGGACTACAGTTTTATGGTACTACAAATCTACGACATTCTCACGCGAGCACGTGGAAGTAGACAATGAAAACTTCATCGAATTAGCTGTCCTAGATATTATTTCTTAGAATTGCTAACAGCACTAAAGATACGAATTATAAATGTAGGTCTCCAGCAGTTATATGTGGTTGATGTAGAAGGAAGCCTTGCAGTTTTACCAAGGTGAGAATCAGTTTTAATTAAAATTGTCATGAAAAGATTCTGTCTGTAACAGTACCGTTTCATTGGCATATTTAAAAATGGGTGGAACAGTAAATGAGCGTAATGGTAACAATGTATAAACTGAAATTCTTTTTGTGGAGATGGTGTAGAGTAAGTAGACTGATTGATTACCCTTCACTATGCTCTATGATTTATTAAAAAAGTGAAATCGCTGTTCATGTTGATGTAATATCAAAATATAACCTATCTGAAAGAATTTTAATTAATTACTGACGCTTATTGTTCGTGGCATTATTAGAAAAAAGTAAAGTGATATCATTATATTTTGAAGGCGCTCAGTTAATCCACTTTAAAGTGAAGTTCTATGTCATCCATGCAGCCTATGTCAGTTTTCATTCGCTCATTGTTATTTTCATAACACAATTATGATTGAAACGAGGCAATAATATATCTCCCATATTCAGGTCGTTATACATATCCTTTTAGTAATTTATTTGAGTGAAGTCAGTTAGTCTATAAGTTATCATAATTTTGGCCCATCAATCCATTCCTTAGCTCAGGGGTGAATGAAAACTTTATGCACAAATCCAATGATTAACAGCGAAAAACAACTGTATGACACTTCAGTTAAATTTAGACTTAGCAGCATCAAATACTGAGGAGCTTGTTAGGTAAAATGATTATGAAATAGCTACTTCAAATTGGACTAACAAAGTACGGTACATTGTATAAACAAGCAGCAAGTTGAAAGAATTAGGGTAATATTTCCCAAGTAGTTACAGCATAAATTACAAAACGACAAAAAGTTTAACAATCATACACTTTGATTGACAAAAAAATTAAAATTAAAAGTTGCAGTACGAAGTGATTCTATTTTATACCAGCATTAATTTGTACTCAAATACACAAAACATCGCATAATCAACAACAATAGTCTTGGCGCAGTCTAGTGATATTTAGGAGATTTGTTTGTAGCTTGTAAATGCCTTTTTGCCTTGCTCGTAACTTGATTCTAAGTGCAAACTTCTCGAAATCTAAAAATTTATATAAACTGTAATTAGAAATAAGCGGTATCAAGGTGCATTTACATGTATGAGCGATCGGAATTGCACGAAACTTTGATTTGCGGTTCGGTATGGCTTCAGCATTTCAAACAAATGTCTCCATTAGAATTACTTTCTCGAAATCTGGAGTAGAGTCCATACACAAAAATTGCAGATTAAAAGCTTAAATTTAAATCATCCAATTGAAACACATCAAGTAAGTAACAAATCCGAATATTTGATGTCTGGTGTAGCAATTTCGGTCTGGCTGGTTGGACGGCTTTACTAATCTATCTCAACAAAGAGCAAGCCGTTCCTTACATTTATTAACTCAACTAACACGTTAAATATTTACAATCTTTAACTTCAAAACTTTGGTTTTGTTGCCATAGTAACGGCTTGTGCACAACCTTGAACGTCGTTTTCTGGTAGTGAATCGACTGTACTATGAGATGTGATGTTGATTAAGCGTGCACAAGCCGTCACATAGATCCAATTTAGAAGTCTTTTTCATTCAGATTGACATTATTTGATGTGATATTGATTTAGCATGTTTTGTTGCCATATCGACAGTTTGCGCAGATTTTCATGGATGTTGGTCGTTCTATTCAAACAACTAATAGCTTACACCATGCATTTTAATTTTGTTTTACTTTGTTTGATGGCATTAATTTTATTTGTTTATGCTTCAGATTTAAGCCTTTTTTCCGCAGAGCCTTTGTTATCAAAGTTTCTTTCAGCGGACTATTTCAGTTCACGATTTCGTAAGTTTTCTATGCCTATTGGCATTTTTAGTTGTAGATCAGCACTTGAAAGAGATTGTTTTGACAATTTCTGACTTGAAATCAACATGAAGCACCTTTTTTCAAGGATTAGCCTTTTATAGAGTTTTTGTCCGAAGAGCTTTTTAGAGTCAGTCAGACGTTGCAGTGTGCGGATGTTCTTTTGTTCAATGGCCGATTTTCTCGGCCTTTGGAATCCGAGGTGAAAGAACCAGTAGAAACAGCGCAGATGACGAAAAGCTTGTACAAGCTTGCTTCAAAAGATTTACAGACACATTGCAAAGCCAACTAAAGGAAATTGTCCAAGACGCAGTTAGTATAATATGACGTGATTTTAAAGAAGACATTTGATGAAACTAGAGCAGAACTGGTGGAAATTAAATAGAGTCAGGAATTTATAAATGCAAAATTTGATCAGTTAGATGATGATTACAAACAAAACGAGAAAGTCATCGACAAGCAAAGAGGAGTTAAAGTGCTTAAAAAATTGCTCCAGTGATGTGAAAAAGCAGGCTAACATCGAAGCATATAGGATTGATAACTTAGAGCAATGTGAAAGATGGCAGTATTTAGAATTTGTTGGCGTACCAGTTAAAAAACGTAATTGATATCGTTGTTCAAGTTAGTCGGTTGCTGGGTTTAATATTGGCAAAAATGATATATCAACTGTGCATAGGCTTGCATGGAAGCCACCCAGAGATCCAGACAGGTCTGTAAAATTTTCTTGATTGAAGGAATTAGTTCTAGTTCCAACTACTTATTTTAAAAAGTAACGAAATTCCTATTCCAATTCTTTCTTTTAAAAAGGAACTAATTCCAATTACAAAATTACATCTTAGGAAAAAGGAACGTCAGATTACAAATATCATCGCTTGTTGTAATTGATAAAATGTTCAAAACCTACATAGACACAGTAATATTAACTAGTTTACATTTTATTTTTTTAATTGACTCTTTCCCTAGCTTAAACATGGTTTTTAAACAGTTTCTGTTTAGTTGTTAAACGATAAATCGACAATGTGATTATGTCATTGGAACTAACATTTCTACCTGCATGCTTTTAAATTATAGTTATAGATAGGGCCTGCACAACTGAAAGCAGGCAACCAATATCGGGCCAACAAAATCGGGTCGTACGAAAGAGAAGTTGATTTAAATTTTCTCTGTCGCGCACCTTGAATTGGAAGGTAAACATCAATAAACAAACAATAGTTTCACACATGATCAAATAAACGATTTATTACACTTGGTCATTAAGCACGCTTCAAAATGCTTATCTGACATATATGTTCTTTGGGGTCTCAAAATTAATCCCCCAGAGCTGAGCATACGCTCACATGCCGCGCTCAAAGGAAGAGAAGTATTCAGTTCTATTGCCAAATTTCTTAACGGAGCACATCGTCCTTTGTAAATAGTAAAGTCTTTCAATTCAGATGACAAATCAGCATCAAGTACATGCTTTGTACTCCTCGGTTTTCTTTAAAAAAATTGATTTGGTGATTTTTATTCCGGAGTTTCTGAGTTTTTGTCGTACGAGAAAACGTCATCTTCCTTTAATAAATCTTTGATGTAGCTGATACCTAAAGACAATTTTTATAATGCTGCACTCCTGTTCCGACGTTTTTCTTTTAAAGTCGTTTTGTAAAGTGAAGATGAGAATTTCTTCTATTATTGAATCGCTTTTACCTCAAAATGTTCAATGGATAATCACAACAAAATTTGTTGGAGATTACTATTTGCTAAATAGGATAAGCATCAAGAGCTAAGGTAAATCAATCAGCTGTTGGACGCACCCACCCCAAAAATAATGAAAATATTTACAAGTTTTTACAATCAAGCAATAGATACTCAGGCAAAAAATATTTATTTTACGCTAATAGTTGTACCAGACATTATAGTGAGCTAAAAAATTGTAATTTAGAAAAAATGTTTACGATTTACCTTTCTGCAATTAAAAATTGTCTTCTGTCTAAGTGTCTTTAAATTTTGGACGAAGAATAGATGAAGCGGTCACTTTCTCGTTACTCATAATATTACCAAACCTCTTGTGTATTCTGGCAGTTATAGCATCAATCAACGGAATGAAAGCCAGCCTTTCACTTTCTTTCAATTTTTCGTTTTTCTTTTCCATGCACTCGGTCAAATATACTACGGTAGGTAGCAAACTGCCCATGAATGTGTCGACTTCACTTGTAATATGTCCAGGGTGGTGGCAAGAGATTTCATTACCGATATACTTTCGTCTAAAGCAAGAAATTCAAGCTCGGAGTCTCGAAACCTGCAATTACAAGAAAATAATGTTTTACAATGTTGCAATCTTTTTTCTAAATCTTGCGCAAAATTTCAAATAAATTATTGCAAAAGAATTCCTGGCGGTACATTTGAATTGATAAACGCTACTACGGAATCAACGCTGCTTGGTAACAGTCAATTAAGAATAGAAACGTGATTTAAACACTAGGACTTGTCGAACAGTTTAATGAAAAGGCATTGATTGGAACAATAATAAGGCCTTACGCATCAACTTGAATGCAAAACCACCCGGGATCTAGTGGACCCTCTAATTACTGATACCTGAACACACACTGAAATGGTAGACATGTGAGTAATAAAGTTGGTATGAACAACAAACAGCAACATACCTGGGTAAGTCCAGCCGTTGACAGATATTGCACAATGCTTGAGATCCTTTTAGTTCAATTATTTGGTTTAAGTGTTGCACTGCATCATAAACAGAATTCCATCGGGTGGAACCAAGACGTTTAGGTTGCAACGAGCTTTCGTTTTCCACCACTTCAGCTGCAAGAACATTTTTGGTTGTTTTATTCCATAAAGCTTGACATTTGGCAAAAGTCCCTCGACTAACTTTTTTATACTGATGGTTTTGCTTTGCAACAGCGGCGTTAGTTGTGCAAATACGGTTAAATAAGTGTGCAGCACATTTATGATGGGGTAGCAGTTGCGAGTTGAGATCTGTTGATAAAATGTCACTAGCATCAATTGCGCACACATCCACATCGTCTTCAGATGGAGCAAACACGCTAAACGCTTTTACAAAATTGGAGCAACTGTCTGTGGTAGTTTTAATTACTTTGCTTTTAATGCCATATTCGCAGTACATATCTTGAAGTTGGTCCGCTAGCAGATCGTAAGTATGGCTTCCCGTTAACCGTCGACATGCTAAGGCAGCACTTTTTCTTTCAAAATTATCGTAGCACAACCAGTGGACAGTAACACCCAAATAAGAGCGCCGATGAGCTGTCCAGCAATCAGGTGTTGTTGCAACAAATTCAACGGAAATCATTGCCCTTTTAGCATCTGCTTTTGAAGACTCATACTTCTTCTGCAAGGTTTTAACAATAGAATAGTCAGAAGGAATAGCTACTCCTGGTTGACAAGCAGAGATAAATTCTTTGAAAGATGGTTACTCAACAAATGAAAATGGTAGCATTGATTCCGTCATCATGTTAAACACCAGCCTAGCAAGTTCACTCTCCGTAATTGAAATGCGGTTGCTCCTTGGTTTTGACCACGATAGTTTCGACTGCTTCATCGTTTTTTTGTGATGATGGAGCGGGTCGTTTCCGTACTCGAGTGGCAGCTAAACCATTAAATTCCTCCAAAGTGCCCGGGTGAATGCGCTGCAAATCAAAAAAGTTTATGTAGTCGTAGCAGGCCACAAACATTTATCACATAAATTACATTGCGTTAGTTAAGTATATTACCATAATTACGTTTCATCAAACTTTGGCTATCGTAAATCTAAAATATTTAAATAGCATTATAAGTTAAGGGTTAAGCAACCCTCAAAAAATGTACCTTGCATAAATATTAATAGAATGTGGGCTATACATAAAATAGTGTACACCTATAAATAATAAACAAAGTACAACTCATGCTTACCTTCACATGTTTTCGAAGACTCGAATGCGAAGTTGCTCATGTGAATACGCTAACCTTTTTTGGTCGGCACAAAGTACGTTCAAACCGCAAGTTCTGATTTCCGATGGATTTTGAAAAATAAAATTTTTCTAGTTTTGGCCAAGGATTGCTTAATTTGTCATTGCTAATGGAACTATTGATTTGATTTGGTGAAACATTTTTTTCATCTTTGTTTGTGTCCAACTCCAAACACACACTACATTCTTCCATGATAATGATTTCTAATCAATGATTAACACTTTACAGTGAAACGTAGCCTTGTTATGATAGGAAAACTGTTGCTTTTTTCTTTGTTTTTGACAAATTTATTGAACTAGCTTTCGAGTTGATTTCCGCAAACCTACTTGTTAAAATCAAAGCGAGCAACACTCGGACAATTCTCCAACGTATTGGTCACTAATTGCATTTATTGTTTTGCGAAGCACTAGCCACCTGACTTCAAACACATTATTATTTGCGTTTATTTTCGTTCGGTGCAGAAAATTGCTGCTGCGTCGACAATGCTCGTTAAATGAAGAATTGCTATTATGGTAATTGTTTTCCTCTTGCATTCTAAATTCTTCGACGAAAATCTTCATGCTTTCTTTAGCAAGTTACACTCGGTTTGCTCTGGGTAAAGTAAACGTTTTGTATGTCAAAAAAAATTGTTATTTCAACTCTATAAAAAGTAACACGTTCCTCAAAAAAGTAATTAATTCCAAATTACCATACTTTGAAAATTACAATTTTTTGAACACTGAAAATCACAACCAATGTAACGCCTGTGAGTTTTGTACGATTGTTACTCACAGCTCTGATCAACAATTAACTATAGTACCATTTGCTACAAAATCAATACTTTGTGGAAACGAGTATGGACCAGCAGTCGGCAACACCAAGCGTGCATGCCATTCATTGGCGTAAGAAATATAGAACTAGGGAGGGTGCTGAAGTTCCCGTCATTTTTTCAGCCCCTCTTTTTGAGTCCCTGTTCTACCCAACCACATTATCTCAGTCTTTTATGAATCACTAATAACAGTTAAAATTAGTTTCAATACACAACGTAGCCTGCAATCTGCATCAACGAATCATTTGAAGTTGGTTTTTGTTACCATTGTTTAATTTGTGTTGTCCCTATTACATCACAAACCTAACTTTCGGTTTGAATAGTAAATTTTCTGTTTATGAATTCAAACAAATTATCTCTACCGGTTTCAGCTACTGTAATGCTTAGGCACAGACACCTGGATACGTGGTTTGCATTAAGGTAGCCTTGGCTTGTGCATAGCTTTGTCGGAGTTCATTAAGGGAATGTGGGGGCTTCGTTTACAAGACGTTGATACAGCCTTATCATTTTCAGCCCCCCTACACGTCAAAACAGGTTCCAACGCCACTGGTGCCACTTGCAGCACACCAGGTGTTTTTTATGGCACGCCAAACAGCGATGAATTTTACAGTACTTTTTGAGTTGTGTACGATTGTCTGCTGCGCTTTACAATTTATTACCTTTTGCTCACCAGACGGTAACAACGTCTCACACCTTTTGAATGTAAATTAGATCCTTCTTTTTCTTTTTTTTGAAGGAAAATTGCTTTACATTCTCCAGACAATCCTATCCCAATTCCTCAAAAAAAGCAATGATATAAACAAGTATATAAACAAATTACTGTATATACCGTAAACTAAGATAATCATGGAATGTAAATGCAATATTACTTCCATTATGCTGCTGCAGCACTAAATAAGAATGAGCAAATGCGCCTATTTAAAGACACACCAATCAGGTATGGCAAAATAGCCCGTGAGTGTACTTTTCCATCAGCAATATCAGTGTATCAGAACAACGATATAATTATACATTCAAATAAAAAATTTAGATCTTTTTTCATTATTGGAGGTCAATATTTGCAAAGTGAGAATTGACATAAATGGCTTCAACCACAGGCTGCCAAATCCTGTGGCAACTCACAAACTTAAATTGCTAGTCTGGTTGCAGGTTGCCCAACCCTAGTCCGCTCAATATTGATACGTTTACTTTCCTGGCTTGAAAAGTGGGTTTATCTCTTTTAATTACTTCTAGGCATTTTGAAGTACAGCACCAAAATATGAAAATTAATGGAGTTACAAAAAAAATAAAAATTCTTATTGAAATGTGGAAAAAACAATTAAATTGCAGAAATTGCATTAATACAAAAATTTACAGAAATGTTTACTTTAGTTTGACACAACAATTACCGTATCTAATTTCACACAATTGGGTGGTACTTTTAGTTTTATGGACTTTTGTAAGTTTCTATATTTCTGCAATTGTCTTACCTTAGTTGGTACTAGTATTTGTTATTTTCACAAGTTAGCAACTTGCTTTTTAAACTAAGTTTCCATGTTTCAGTAGTGTCATGTTTAATGTGAATTTCGATAATTTAGTGTCATTCATTTTGAATAAATTTGCAATATGAATGAAGAGCAATCTGATGAAAGAAAAAAACCTTTCAAGTCTGGATTTCAAAATGTGGAAGACTTGTATGCCATTGTTGATAATGGATACACATCTGATCATGATATTGACACTGGAACACTTGTGACAGCAATGAATAGAAAAAGAAAAAATCCGGAGGCTTCAGTCAATGGGTAATTGCTTTTTGTGCCATGTGTATTTTTTGGAAGCCTAACTGCAACCAACACTAAAATCTGAAAATATTTTTGATAATAGGGAAAATACATTAATGAACTTATGAAAACACCTAGTTGAATTTATTTCAATTATCCAATTTTACCCAATTATATAGTTATCTTTTTGTTTTGGCATTGGCTATTTCGCCGTCGACGGCAATTTGACCTTGGAATCTATTTTGCCGTAATCATTCACGTGTGTTTATATAGTCATATTTGCTATAACTACACCAGTGACACTGTGGTGTAGTGGATAGTGCGCTAGTCTTGAGATACCATGGTTGCGGGTTCAAATCTCAGCTGGCAGGACATTGAAAGAAAGGCAGTGTACACCAAAGGGGCAGGCCTGGTATGTAAATGTACAGGGCAGTGTACACTGGAAGGGAGCGTACAGGGTGGGAGATAGAGACCTGGGGGCGCAAAATTTTTTTATTTGGTTTTTAAAATTAACCAATCAGAAACGACCAAAAGTCACATGTTTAGTACGTCATTAAGATTGACCAATCACAAATAACTCACAGCAAAATAGTCTCTGAGGGTAAATTGCCATCGATGGCAAAATAGCCACTGCCTTTTTTTTAACTTCCATAAATTTTCAAATATCTGTGATATTTATAAGCTATTATAGTTGATGTTTTTTAAATTCCTTGTTTTAGTATGAATTTTGATGATTCCTTGATGCCATATATTTCAATATGAATTTTCATATCTCTGTAAGTCTTGATTTTCATGTTTTGGTGTTGTCCTCAATTTCAGTTGAAAAACTGTGCATATAGTGATAAAACCTTGCCAGGCTGACATAACCTTGATAGTAAAGAACTGTTACAACAAGTAAATTGGCAAAGTATACTGGTTACTAGAAGAATACACATCATCTCATAATGTAAATAGAACCAACACACAATGGCAGTGTTTTTTCCAAGAATTTAATTAAATATTTTGCCAGTTCTAAAGTTTTTGTTATAAAGAAGTGATTATCAGATTTAGTGCATTCAACTTTAGAAGCTCATTTTGCTGACAAAACAACTTTTGCCAATGATTTACTTTAAGGGTGCCTTTAATTTTATGTAGTGGTTATTTTGCGGTCGACGGCATTTTACCCTTGGAGACTATTTTGCCGTAATCATTTACATGTGTTTATATTGCCATATTTGCTACTTTTCAGCCAGTGACACTGTGGTGTAGTGGTTAGTGCACTGGTCTTGAGAAACCATGGATGTGGGTTCAAATCTCAGCTGGCAGGGCATTAAAAGAAAGGCAGTGTACACAGGAAGGGAGTGTACAGGATGGGGAGTATACACTGGGGGTGCAAAATTTTTTAAATTTGTTTTTAAAATTGACCAATCAGAGGCGACCAAAAGTCACATGTTTAGTACGTCATTAAGATTGACCAATCACAAATTACTCATGGCAAAATAGTCTCTGAGGGTAAAATGCCGTTGACGGCAAAATAGCCACTGCCTTAATTTTAAATGTGTCAGATAACTTCAAACAAAGTACACCTGCTGCACAATTAAAATATATGCTCTCACAAAATAGTGGTGTGTCAATTCATCGAAAATGTCAAGGCAAGAAGAACTATGCTGAATGTTTCTTTCAGAGCAAATTGGAGTTGATGTATTGCCTAAAACACTGGAAATCATTCTATGCTTAAATGCCAAGAAACAAAAAAGTAAACACCTTTGGCATTTTTATTTGCTGGCGCAGAGTAAGCTATTATTTTGATTTGTTTTCTGTCAATCAACAAGTATCTAAGCCATACCTCAATTCACAGTAAAGTATATTTTATAATATGAGATAAAGTTATTTGATTTCTTGATAAAACTCGGGCTCTCTTGTGCTGAGGCATCAAGTTATGTCTTTTTTATGTACCGTAGCTTATGGTGTACTTGGAAGCATCTAAAAACCTTTTAGCATTATTTCAAAATAGTATTCATTTTGTGCAGGGTTGACTCAAAAAGTGTTTTGTGGTATTATGAAGAAAGATTATAAAGTTCCAACTCCTATTCAACCAAAGGTAGTCATAGACTACTACATATTTTGAGAAACTATACTTTGCAGTAAGCAAATTATAAGATGTCATATCCCGTGGCCTGTTGCAAGATGTTGAGCCAGCACAGTGATTTCATCAAAATGATCTTGACATAAAAAGATATCGTTTTATCAAAAAAGTTATGTTATTCAAATCGATGGTAATCTAAAAAAGCAAAAACTGTTGTTTGCTGATCTTCATTGTTTTGAACTAGTGCAAGGATTAAGAGAGAGATATCCAATGTTTTAAATCTAGTTTGGTTTCCATTAACAGAGGTGGCATGTTCACTTCATGATCCTCAAAAGTTTATTTACAGCATTGTGTAACTTTGGTTTGTCAATTACATCCTCCTTTTTTTAGTCCAGTCTTTTCAACCTGTTTAACCACCTGCTTTTTCCCTGTCATCCTTGGTCACCCACGCCTTCTCCCAACCTTTTCAAAATCCAGCACCGTTTTCAACACATCATCATTATCTTTCGTAAAACAGGCACATATTATTGCATTCCGTTCACTTTGGCTAGTCTGTTCAAAGTTGCTTTCAAACTCAGCAATTCAATAAGTTCTTGACCACTCCTTTTCTCAATTAATTCAGCTCCATACAGTGCTCTTTCAGTTTTCTTCAAAATCGTTATCTCATTCTCCTGCAGACAACATGTCAAACTCTGCTGCAAAGTTTCCAACCTTACACAACTCTGATAAATTCTTCCTTTCATTTTTGATGAAAGCTGCTTCCATTAAGCAATTTTCCACATTCTCAATTTCATCCATTTCATTCTTGTTCTTGCTGTCACTGCTGCTTCATTTCCACCATTGGTATTTTATCTATTCCTCAACTAACAAAAACTTGCTCCACCTGATGATAAAATGTGAACTCTTTTAACTGGTTTCATGATTCCTTTCATTGCTTGAACACATCTCTTGGAACTAAAATCTTTTTCCAGAGTCGAAGTCATGCTTTTCATTTTGGCATATCTACCATGCACCCATTCACACCAAATTTTGTGCACAGCACTGAATTTGCCATCGTCCTGTGGCTGCACATGGCACATGGATGAACTTTGGTTTTGAGTATTTCTTCTTTTGAACCATTCACCATCAAGTTGATGTTGTTGAGATTGACTTTCAGCCCCTTGCTATCAAATGCCTCTTTCTATTTCAAAAACTTTTCTCTCAAGTTCTTTACACTTTCACTCATTAAAACCAAGTCATCTGCACACATGTAACACATCAAACTTTCTCTTGAATTCTCCATGATTACATTTACCCCAATGTGAAAAGCAGTGACAGCAAAACAGTCTCCTGATGTACGCCAACTTGCACCCAAAATTTTTGGAATAACTCTGGTCCTACTCTAACTTTTGTCTTGGCACCACAATAGAGGCTCATCACTGCTCTTACAATTACATCTGGTTAGCCTTTGTTCTTCATTGTCTACTCCATGATCTTTCTTGGAACTCTATCACATGCCTTCCCAATATTCACAAAACTTGTAAATGACTTTATCTCGGTATTCTCTTGACAATTGACAATGGGTTTGTTGTTTTTCTGCCAGGCATAGATCGGAATTGCATTTAATGAATATTTACTATTTCTGGAATCCTTCTTTTCAGCAATCTTCAAAACATGTTCTAACAACTTACTCCTCTGTATGCATTACAATTTCTTATATCTTTTCCTTTAAAAATTGGGACTAACATAGTTGCTTGCCATTCATCTGGCATTCTTTTTCCATCCAACACATATTGGCGAGATTAAATCATCACACTAAATTCCAGTTTTCCACTGGCAGATATCATTTTTGCACATTCTTTTGATGGGTCCCCCTACCATACTAGCTTCTGTCATATGATTCTCTTCATTCATAATCCCCGCCATGTATTTTTTTGATATTTTGAAACCAACTTTCTGTCTTTACCTCTCATACATCCTCCTTTGATATCTTTTCAATGTTTTTTCATAAACGTCATAAGTTTAAAAATGTTATTTGGTTTTTGGCTCAGATTTGTTGATTCTTTTTAGTTTTTTTCTGCATAGAATCAGCATCCACTTTCTTTGTTCCATTTTTCTTGTTCTTATATCAAGCCTTGTTTTCCTCTGATCAATTTTTGCGCTTCTTTTTATATGCCATGAAAGATCTGGAGTTCAAAAAACTAAAAACACCACCGGTATTCGTCAGGAAGGGCATCCGGAATTTAAAATGCTACGTTGCTCCAAGAAAAAGTCTGGTTCGAAAGCAAGTGTGCAGTGGTAGACATACATTGAATCAGCCCGTCTGAGCCTGCAAAACGCTGGAAAAATGACTTAAAATCGACATCTCTCATCTCAATAGTAAATCAATTGTCATCAATATATTGAAAAAGCAATTGTTATTTTTGTTTCTTTTTTTCCATAGCGTTAAAATATATATGTATTTCAGTGCATACCACTAATAATACAAGGCAAAGACGTTGTTGCAATGGCTCGAACCGGAAGTGGCAAAACGGCTGCGTTTTTAATTCCTTTGCTTGAAAAATTGCAATCTCGAGTTAGTGCGATTGGATCTAGAGCTTTGTTGTTGTTGTCACCGACACGAGAATTAGCGTTGCAAACTTAAGTTTGTTAAAGAGGTAAAATTTTAAGAAAGACGGCAAAACTGTTTGCGTTTACATAAAGCAGATAAATTTTTAGCTAGTACGGTCCTATTGTATTGATCGTAATTTCGTTCAAACTCTGTTTCTAGCTTCTATATATTCATATAAAAGAGTGAAAATTGTTCTGCGTTTTGCTGACATAATTGGCTTCATGAAAATAAGATGTTTTCTTTCCAGATTTGGCTGCACAGCTTTTTGTTTAAAATCTCAATTTAAACAACTGTTTTACTGCAATTGTATTCATTAATAGAAAGAAAGATGCACTCTGAATTTTCGTACAACTATAAATTTTTTAATGTAGCTAGTGTATGATGGTGCTAAAGTTGCACGTTTAAGCTGTAGGATGCATGCTGTAAATTTTAACGAAATTTGTTCTTTTTAGCTTGGTTGTTTGACGGACTTACGTACCGCTTGTGTGTTAGGAGGAGACAAAATGGAAGATCAGTTCTCAGCTCTTCATGAGAATTCTGATATCTTGATTGCCACTCCTGGCAGGTTGATGCATGTTCTTGTGGAGATGGAACTTAAGTTAAAAGCAGTGGAATATGTGGTTTTCGATGAAGCAGACAGGTACATCGTCTTCTTTGTATGAGCTAATATTTCCTTTTGCCAAGTTTCACGGTCGAAAGTTGATCCCTGCTTTGATATTAAAAGGGAGACAGGCCGCACTGCCTTTTCTTTATATAACGTGTGAATTGAAGATGAGTAGTACTAAACTATGTGGCAAATGTTCTATAGTTAACCTACTCGTGTTAGTTTTAAACTGGAGTTACATGGAAGCAAAAAGAAGACTTATCCATTAGTTGCGAGTGCATGTTCAACATTATCAATTGTTTGATAAAAACCAAGCATCGAAATACAGAACAATTTCCTGCTTCTCCACGCTTCCATTAAAATTTTATTCTCACCAATTGTTTTTATTGAGCCAAAATAAAAGCACAAACAACTAAAGCAATGTGTAATATGTTGTTTGTATTTTGTGGTTGGGAGAAAATTTTTTGTCATTGCTCCAGAACATCGTTGTGTTTAGATTCGTTTCGGAGTTGCCTGTACTGATGTCGCTACATATTTCTATCGCAAGCATTACAACCAAGCAGATAATATTGCTGTGATGTGCCTTTTTCCCTAAACCATCATGAGGTTTGAATGCGCGACCACTGCTATCTTGGACAACGGTCTATCCACGCTACCCCGCTTCAGTTTAAGCCGGTTCTGACTTTATTCATAGAACGTTGAAGGGAAAGGTTCTTTATTGTATAATGTTTCGATTTTTAGGTGAGATTATTATTAATTTTAAACAATTAGATCTAATATCTTCATGTATTTAAGAATACAGTGTAATAAGTTTTGAACAAAAGCTTACAATTTTCTTGATGACAAACTTTCATTTAAATTTTGCTTTCATTATTTGCTCGGCTTGTAACAGCCTACAACGGTGACCATAGACTGCATCACACTTTTAACATTATTATGTAGATTATTTGAATGTGGATTCCAAGATCATCTACATGAAATATTGCGACGCCTTCCTTCAGACCGTCAGACTTTATTGTTTTCAGCCACATTACCTCGAAAATTGGTGGAATTTGCAAAAGCAGGACTAAACGATCCTACTCTTGTTAGATTGGACGTGGATTCAAAACTTAGCGATCAATTAAAGGTAGTGGTTTAAATCTCAAAGCAAATACCTTCAAAATATATGTGCTTCAACTTGAACGTCAAGTTATTTTAATCCAAAACTGTATTTTTGGATAGATTTCTAAAGGTTAACTCGTACAGGAAAAAAACTTTTTAAAACGGTCTTGGAGTGTCTGAAATGTATAAGTTTTGTAAACTTATTTTCTTCTCTTTACTCATGTAATTGCTTAGATATTCTGCTGCATATTTTTGTAATGTTATCCTAAATCATTGCCTTAATTAAAAAAGAGTCCACCCTTTTTAAAATAAGTCAAAACTTTATTTTTATGAAAAATCGCCACCATTTTAGATCTGCTGTTTTAGAAAACCTGTGTTTATTAATTCCGGATGTAAATTGTAAAATATTATCTTAAAAGATATTTTAATTATTATCATCATTAAGTGCCATGCCTGATCCAGGCCTCGGCGGCATTAATGCAAAATGTTTTTCCATTTACTTCTATCTTTGACAAAATGCAGCAGTTCTTCTGTATTAAGCTTTGTATATGTTTTTAATTGATCCAAATAATTGTACCTTTGACGACCCCGTGCTCGTTTTCCATTTATACGCCCAGTAATTGAAGTTTGCTCCAGATTCACTTATCTCATGATATGTCAAAAAAATTGCAACTGCCTATTTTTGATTGTGTTAAGAAGCTGTCTAACTTGGCAGGTTTGTTTTAGAACAGTTTCATTAGTAACATGAGCAGTCCATGAAATGCGTTGTATTCGCCGTAGAAACCAAGGTTCCAGTGCTTTGACTTTCTTGATAGTTTCGTTTGTCATAGTCCAAGATTCACAATCATATAAAAACACCGACCACACATAGCACTTTAACAGATGAAATCTGATCCTGAAACTCATCTTTTTTTTACGGAGGTATATTCCAGGTCTATGAATGCTTGTTTGGCCAGTACAATAAGAATTTGAACAAGTCTTTCATGATTTACCTGGTCAAATGCTTTTTTCCAGTCTATAAAGCAGAGATACATTGTTTGCTGCGTTTGTATTGCTCGTTTGCTCAGCATGCGAAGCACAAAAATGGCGTTTTTCGTTCCTTTATCTTTGATAAACCCATATTGTTCAGTAGAGATTTCCGGGTGTATTTTATTTCTGATTCTGAGCATGATAACCTGGAGTATTACTTTGGTCACGTGGCTCATTATTGAAATTGTACGAAAATTTTCACAGTTGACAGCACCTGATTTCTTTGGTATAGTTATAAAAGTTGATTTATAGAGCTCTAAGTTGGTAAATTTGTCAAATGCATCGTATTTGTTGTTTCGCTCGATAATTAGTATGATAATGTGTCATTCTTTTCAGTTGTCATTCCTTCACGTTGGCAGTCAAGATAAACTGTCCGCTCTTATTTATTTGCTGCGAAATGTGTGCAAAGAAAACGAACAAAGTTTAATATTTGCTGCCACCAAGCATCACGTTGAATATCTCTATGAGGTAACAATTAATACTTATACCTTCAACTGCGTTTCGACATGATAAAAGCATGTTTCAGATTACGCCCTAAAACGTCTTTTACGTCATTAAATCATGTGTCCATCGAACGTTGAACCCAGAAAAAGTGCTCATAGAATCAAGCTGCGGTGGCCTTGGCAAATTAAATTTACAGTGGTTCACATACAATTATAACTGTGCTAAGAGATAGGTTTTGAGCTGGATTTCAAGTCATGCAGTACGAAACTAAGTTTTTTTTTCAACCCTTGCTAGCTGGATTCAATTAGATGGTATCACTAATTAGTAGCGTCATTCAAGAGGATTAATTATCGTAAAGGAATTAGCTAAGGTTGAATTCGAATTGGAACTTGTACTCACAAGGTAGTCACTTCTTGCATCAATGAGAAATAAAGGAACAAAAATTTCAATGACGACAAAAACAGCAAACCATGTGAAGATCTGAAGTCAAGTTTAGATTTTACGCTGAAAGTTTACACAAGTAGCTTGTGTTGTGTGAATAAGTGCCAAGGACATTTGAAGCCTATTGCTCTCTTTTAATCATGGCTGTGTAAACTCGATTTCTCATTTCGCGCTCCACATTACTCCTATTGCTGAGCACTGAGCGAGAGATCTGTGAATACCACTTTTTAAGTCTACGACTATCACCGGACCTGGGAAATAAACCCCAGGTCTACCGATTGTAAAGCGCACGCTCTAGCAACTACAGTACACTATCGCGCCGGTTTTACAAAGAGTTTAATGTAATCTTTCTTCAGGTGTTAATTCGTTGTGGTTTTAAATGCTCGTATGTGTACAGTAGCCTTGATCAAGATGCTCGCCGAATCAGCATTGATAGATTTCGCAAGAAAAACAGCAATTTATTGATTGTGGCCGATTTGGCTGCCAGAGGATTGGACATACCAGTCCTGGATAATGTTTTCAATTTTAATTTCCCTTCAAAGTCGAAGCTCTTTGTACACAGAGTGGGTAAGTACAAATCATTTATGCCAAAGGTTTGAAATTAAGGTGAAGAGAAATTCTTTCACACTAAAAATGGTTCAGAAATCAACAGACGAAGAATATTGAACAACTTGAGCAAAACAGTAAGGTTTCGATTTGGTCATATGACTCTTATCAGTGCATCAATTTTAGCATGTGGGGTTGATGTATAAAATTATGACACCTGTAAATAGCTTATTTAAACTTGCTCTCTTGTATGACAACACAATGCTTTTTAATTTTTTTGGCGTCTAGGAATTCTATACCTAGTTTTCCAAATGCCGCGAAACCCCATTTACTTAGCATTAAAAAAGTTTAAATGGTAAAACCAGAACGAAACATATACATTTCGCTATCACATAAACTCGATTTATGCACTTATGTTTGACGTCACGGTTTATGTGCATTTGCAAAACTCTTCACGGTCTGAAATCTGTAAAAATTTAAATCAAAACTCAAGCAATCCTTGCGTAACTTTTAAGGCTCATGGCACTCCTCCAAATGTTCCATGGAACCTCAGAAGAGGTTTGTGATAACATGTACAGTAAACGGAGCTTGCTCAGCTGCATCTCCCTTGCGTTTTGTTATGTGCTGATAAACACAGCAGCAAATTAGCATCGCTTGTTAGGTCGAGTCGCTCGCGCTGGTCGAACTGGTGCAGCATATTCTCTCGTCTCATCTGAAGAATTCCCGCATGTCATTGACCTCCATCTCTTCCTCGGTCGTCCACTCAACTTCGCGCAACCAGATAAGAAATACAATGGTAAGCGATGTGGTTATTGTAAAGGCTCTCTTATCACTTAACCTGTCGTGTCTTCGTCCTAGCTTTGGAAAAAGACTTTTTGACTGGCCAAGAACCACGTTGTGTTGAGCAACAGGTCGGGATGCCATGAATACCATTTTTTGAAGTCTTGATGTGACTTGACAAGGAAGTCAAACCCAGATTTACCGATCGGGAAGCGGCTTTCTTACCACTACTCTAACTCATTTAGTCCATTAATTGCTCTCGAGCACTTCTTCTGGACTCCTCTTCACAAGGGTATCAACTGTAGCAGTTCTATACATCTCAGATCTCCAGTTTTGCTAATCGAACTCAAAGACTTTACCAAATCAATTCATTTACGCAACCAAGCTTCAATTCTTGTTTGCTTTGCATGACGGAGATAGGATACTCCAGTGTAATGATTATACTGGTCACGAACGTCTCCAACATTATAAATGTGCTTGAGAACCCCGCTGCTGGTAGTGCGAGCGGTGCGGACAGTTACGGTGCAGACACTAATAAGGAAAGACTTGCTGAATATTGATGAACTCAGCATGTAGCTGCTTGGTCGGGGAATGATTACTTGCAGAGATGCTTTGCAAATGGAATCGCTCTAGTATGAGCATGGAAGAGATGTGCTCTAGAAATAAAGTCTCGATGTATCTGGGATGTAGAGTCACGCAGTGGTTAAGCGTCCGCTTCACAATCGGTAGACTTGGGTTCAATTCTCTTTCAAGGCATAGCAAACACAGCTTAAAAGTGGTATTTACCAATCTTTTTCTGCTCAGCAATATGATACAGCATTTATTTAGTGATGATTGAAAAGAGTGCAGAGATCCTTATTAGCATGAACATGGTGCCACTGTGGTGCTACAGCAAACACACCTCAGGCATTGGCTTGGGATGGGTATGAGGGCAATTCCTTTGAAATATGTTGTTAATCAAAGTTGGATCCCTCTTTACAAATAGAGTTTGGTTTATACAATTTGAGTGAAATTTTGTTTAATAATGCTCGCAAATTATCTGCATCGCTTATTTTCTTCAGCTTGGGATGAAGTATACGGGAGAGTATCTCAGGTAGCGCTGGATGAAGAGCACGCGACGTTGCAAACATTTGTCCGCGATTCGAAGTTCGTACAACTTCAAAAAACTGCTGATAATGTCTACAAGTAGGAAAAGTTTATTAGGTCTTGAGATATCTAAGTAGATCGCTTTCGGAGCTCTTCACCGCTGTAGTAACCACAACAGGAACAGTCTACAAGCAATGATGGCTAGTGGTTACCAGGTATGAGTTACGAACAAAAGGTGTGGAGTTCGAAACTTACTCAAAGCGCCATTGGTTTTCGTCAGGAAGGGCATCCAGAATTTAAAGTGTTACGTGGCTCCAACTAAAAGTATGGCTCGAAGGCGAGTATGTAATGGAAAACGTCACTGACTCATCACGTCTTAGCTTGCATAAAATCGAAAAAAAATGAGGTAAAATCGAGCACAAAATACAAAGTTTCACCAAACCTTCAAACGCAGGCAGTACGTTCGATCCCGTCCTGTACCTTCGCCTGAATCAGTGAAACGATCGAAAGAACTTCAAACTGTTGAGATAGCTGTTCATTCATTATATGGTGAGTACTTGTGTTTAGGTTGTTCTCCTGACATCATTTTCGGTAAACTATCAGTTCCAAGTTGATGGTATCTACCACGTAAATTAATTTGTGCTAGCACATGTTTTTCAAGTTTACCTCGTTCGCATACGCACAGAAACTTGTTGCATACGTTTTCTCGCTTTTACGGAGTTGAACGCTGCAGTTGTGACACATACAGGGCCCCCCAAAAGTAATCGAGCCCTAAACTTAAACAAAATTTGTAATCAAAACCAACAAATGAAATTTATTTTTTTGCCTTTGGTAATTTTTACTATTGCTTAACATTATTGCATAATTCCTGTTTAATGTGCGCTGCTGGTACCCACATTTAAAAACGCAGTTTAGGCTGATAAACCTAGGACATTTGATTAACTGAAACAGAGTTTGTTTTCAGCACGAATGGAATCAAATTTTAGCGAAACTTGTCGGAAAGTATGTTGCAGTGTTGTCAAAAGATGTCTTGATTGTATTGAAGTTCGAGGTAGACATTTTGAACAATTGTAAATACTAAATATGTTTAAGAAGTTTGTTGGTTTTGATATCTAATTTTTATTAAAATTTGGATTCAATTACTTTGGGACACCCTGTATATACATTGGACGTACCGGATGTACCACAATAAGTGAACCACGTTTTGTTAAGGATTTTCTCGCCGATAATAAAACCGAATTTATTGAAATTTTACACATAGTAACCTTAGAATATTATCAATACTTTTACATAGTATCTAAAGGATCAGTTGCAAATTATGTGAGTATTGTCAAATTCAAAGCAACGTTTCAAAAAATGCAACATCGAGAGTAAAATTATGCGAGCAATTCTTGAATAAGCGCTTTGTGACGTTATAATTGTGTTTTATCTTTGTGACGTCATAATAAGATGGGGGTCCTTCCCACATAAGAAGGGTAACCCAGGCTCATCTGGAGGAGGCTACACCAGAATTCATCAAGAAGGTTAAATGGCCTCCGCAAAGTCCTGACTGCAACCCGATGCATTATGCCATATGGGACTCTTTGAAGGAGAAAGTTTACCGAGGAGTACAAGACAAATTGACCAAGCTGGCGTTAATAAACAGGAAAATAATATCATGGGAAGAGATATTGATAAAAGAAATACGCAAAAGCATTTCTGTTTAAAATAAACTGCTTCGTTTAATTGTTATTGTTGTGATTACCCCTCCTCTTCCTCGGGATGGAGGTACGGCACAAACGGCAATTCAGGTTCATGCCGTCAACCTTAATTGAAATTAGAGTAGAGGAA
Source organism: Trididemnum clinides (assembly GCA_963675345.1). NCBI lineage: Eukaryota > Metazoa > Chordata > Ascidiacea > Aplousobranchia > Didemnidae > Trididemnum > Trididemnum clinides. Next base: position 30,173,819 of record OY776294.1, on the reverse strand, counting down.
TAATGGTAGCCCATTCGAACCAGTCATGACTGACTGGTAGCCCCACCACCAACAAGGCGGACTGCCATTGATGGGTGCCCAAGAGTCGCCTTTTACGACATGCTGGGTTAGCAACTTCACAATTATAATTCGGTGAAGTACGAGTAGGCCATCTGTCTGCCTCATAAAGGTGGAGGCGTCCCGTTAAGTGCCTTGCTCAAAACACTACAAGCAAGCTTGCCGGCTTGTTCTCCACACTATCCTTTTTTATGCTGAGCGCAAGCAGGGAAGCTGCGAATACCATTTTTTGAAGTCTTTTGTTATGACTCGACCTAGGGAATGAACCACAGGTCTACCGATTGCGAAGCGAACGCTCTAACCACTACACCATCGCACCGGCTTCGTTTAGTCTTGAAGGAAGATGGAGGTCACATTGAGCATAGACTGAAAGAGATGAATGTTACTCTGATATTGCATTTTTAAAGTTGTTTTGAATTCGGCAATACTCGCACAATTTGCTACTAATCTTTTAGATACTCTGTAAAAGTTTTGAAAATATCCAAAGGCAGTGTTTCTTAACCTTTTTGGGGCCCTTACCCCTTAAAATTTTGTGAAATGTTTTCGTACTCCTACACCTATCGAACAAACATCTACAAAATTACCAGTAAATACACAATCTAGCAATCAAATAAAACACAATGTAGCATGTTACCGGTGTATATTTATTTACTAATATTGTTCACAACAAGAAATGAAATTACACATTGAAATATTTATTGCTAATGGCTTTTTTGTTGTTGCATTCTTTTAATGACCAACTTGAAATGTGGTTCCTTTTTTTGTGATAGCCACACACATATCATCTCCTGGGTCCAAACGATTTCTTGGCTTAGTTTTTATACTTAGAAGAGTTGAAAATCCAGTTTTACAGAGATAGGTTGTAGCAGAGGGAACAAGAATTTTCAAAGCACTTTTTGCTAATTGTGAAAACATTTCGAGTTGTGCACAGCAGAAGGTAGCTAAATGCATTGAATGAAACTCCATCTTGATTTTCTTATTGGCTCTCATTTCAACAAGGTCATCTTTCGTTTGGTCATTTTCATTCATCAATCTAGATTGAAAAGGAATAGGTGCTGTATCCATCGATGTGAATCAGACACATCTTCATGATGGAAATATCCTTCAAAAGACTGACTATGCACCTGCAAATGATCTTTTATTTGAATCACAATATGCTCCAGAAATGATGTGGTAGAAGTGGAAACTTCATCAAGTTTAGGAAAATTTGCATAGTTTTTACAAGCGATGCGATTTCTCTAGATTGAAAGTTTGCTAGTAAGAGTGGATATCTTTTCTCTGCCAGTGATCAGGTTTATTTCTTTGCCCTGCATGGAAATATTTAAGTCGTTTAAGTGAGTGAATATATCTGAAAAGTAGGCCGGGGACAAAACAAAATCCTCACTTTCAAAATGCACTACTAGACTGCTACTTCGCTGTCGGAGAAACATCTTAATTTCTTTACGCAGTTCGAAAACACGAGTGAGATCTCGGCCTCGGGAAAGCCATCACACCTCGGTATAGTAAAGAAGTACGCTGTGTTTAGCTCCAACTTCGTTACAAAAAGCTTTAAACAGACGATTATTCAAGGCATTTCCTCTGATGTAGTTGACTGCACTCACAGCAATTGATAACACATTTTTCAGTTTTTCTGGCAATGACTTGGCTGCAAGAGCGTGGCGATGTAGCAACAATGTGTAACTGTAATGTGAGGAATCTCCTTTTTTACAAGGGAAGCAAAACCTGATTTATTTTCGAGCATAGCAGGCGCTCCATCGGTGCAAAGTGAGCCAACCATATCAAGAGACATTTCGTAGTTCAAAAAGAATTCCTTTACAATATTGAATACATCCACTGCTTTTGTGGTTGTTTTTAGTGGTTCACAAAATAAAAATTCTTCCACCACTTTTTTCTTTCACATATCACACGATTACCAATAACTGACTCCACACACTGACGTCTGTTGACTCATCCAACTGAAGACTAACTTAAATAGGACTGGCTTTGACATCTGCAATGACCTGTTGCAAGATGTCTTCACTCATATCATGAATCCTGGAGGTGATGATGCCATTTGATAACGGCACTAAACTTAGCTTTTTTTACTTTTACCCCGAGTAATGATTTTGCCATTTCCATTGCGCAAGGTTTTACTAACTCTTCTGCTACTATGTGTGGCTTGTTTTTTTGGCATACAGAAAAGCAACTTTATAAGATGCGTGCCACAATGGCTTATTTATCGGCAAAAATCCATGCTTTTTTAAGGTACTAATGTAATGAAAGTGTGCCCTTTTGATTTTCAAAGTATTTAAATCATTTCCCGACTTTGCACCCCATGATGATTATCGAAATGTTCCTTAAGTCCTGAAGGTTTTAGATTGGCAATCGAAAGTAATTCGCTGCACACTATGCACTGTGGTCTTTCAGTTCCATCTTTTTCTGTCAAGCAGGTGAATCCATGCTTGACATTGCCTTCGCTCCACTTACATTTTTTAGAAATAACTGTTTTTAGTTAAATTTATTACACAATTTTACGATAACTCAATTCAACTGCAAATCCGAATATTAACTGAGCTTGATTTCTCAACAGAAAAACACAAATAGTATTACTTATTATGAAATCACAGTGCGAAACCATTCTGTCGGGACAAACAAGAAGCTATTTATTTTGTCATTATAACTCTTATGACAAAAAATCATTCCGAAATGCAGATGTGAAAAAAGACTTCGGAAAATGATTTCTATTTCCAATAACATTAAAAAGTAATTTTTAGCAAATAGTTCCAAATAACCATTATTCTGACGCCTCATCTCGTACTCCTGCTTTATTGCTTCGTACCCCCAAGGGGTACAGGTACCCCCGGTTAAGAACCCCGGTCCTAAGGTGACTATGTAAAATTTCGAAAAATTCGGTTCTTTCTTATCGCCGAGAAAATCCTTAAAAAAGCGGTTCACTTTTTCTGGTACACCCGATATATTATCAGTTACCAACATCATCAGTGTTTGACGTTTGACATTGGTTAATCAACACGCCTTTAAAGATTCTTACCGATTATTACCTACTTAAAACGTTTATTGCCGGTATACACTAGCCCACATCAGTTGTCATATAATTGAAGTGTTTCGTGTATCGCTGGTATGCTTTAGAATTTGAGTAGCTTTTCTATGAATGCATGGGATAAAGTTGTGTTCATCTTTCTTAATAGACAAGACACAGCCACTGGTTTGTTCATCGCTAAAGCAATTTAAAAGTTGGTGACCGACAAGAAGCTAGAGGCTTTTAATAACGCATAGCTTAGACCGCCACACTAGTGGGATCTATACTAGATCCACTTGGTGGATGGTCTGTCAGTACTCTGCGAAGCTGTATCACTCGTGATTGAGTGGCGGTTGTCGCAGGTTCATTAAGTCTTACAACTGCTAGAACAATAGTGCTGTCACAGCCTAGTGGTCACAAGGTGTTACATGTATAGTGATGCAAGAGGCTAGCGATACGCTTGGCAAAACTGCAGAAAGTGACACTGTTTCGACCTATCAGGTCTCTTCAATGCAGTTGGTGACCGACAAGAAGCTAGAGGCTTTTAATAACGCATAGCTTGGACCGCCACACTTGCGGGATCTATACTAGATCCACTTGGTGGATGGTCTGTCAGTACTCTGCGAAGCCGTATCACTCGTGAACTTCACCATAGCTCTCTCCGTTCTCCTTAAAATTGCTTTTCATTTTCTTTTAGACACCATGTCTCACTTCCATACAGTATTGCTGATCTTACGCAACAACGATAAGCTTTACTTTTTATCTTCAGGGAAAACCTATTTTCTGAATCTGACAGACCATCCACCAAGTGGATCTAGTATAGATCCCGCAAGTGTGGCGGTCTAAGCTATGCTTTATTGAAAGCCTCTTAGCTTCTTGTCGGTCACCAACTGCACTGAAGAGATCTAATAGGTCGAAGCAGTGTCACTGTCTGCAGTTTTGCTAAGTGCATCGCTAGCCTCTTGCATTACCATACAATTTAAAATTATTTCGTAATTTTAATTCTGTTGTTGTTCGGACAGAGAATTGTATCGACAATACTGAATCACTTCGACTTGAATTATTAAAATCAGTGAAGAATTACAAACCAAGTACAGTGAGTAAAGAAGTGTACATATTGCTCGTCCTTCACTTACCATATGTAACTATTTATGAAGTGAAATATGGATCTTCAGAAAAATTCGTCTCACATGCACTTAAAGATTTGTCGTTTTTACTCTTTCCTCTTTCTTGGGTGCAGGCAGGTCATCAAGCGTTTATATATATTAGTCCACACTGTAAACCTAATCAAGAGCAGGCCAGGAGAAAGCGGTATTTCATTTCATATTGTGGATTAAGAGTTTTTATAGATGGTAGACTGGTAGCCCCACTTTCAACAAGGCGCACGCAGTATTAGTGAGTAGCCAAAAGTGCTGGGTGGACACTAGTTTCACTTTTTATTCTCGAAAAGAGTTAAATGTGCATCAGGGTGGTTCAAAAACACACTTTTTTTTCAAAACTTGGAGGTTACACTTTAGATTGATTATAATTCATGACAAAAGACCCCACAAAAATTTGATCTCTCTTGTTTAAGCATTGACCGTGTGAATATACTTAAATCGATCATAACTCCCAAATCAGAAGTCCTAAAAGACCATATGATCACTTAAAATTTGCAGAATACCAATACACATTACACTAATGTAGTAGTAGTAGTAATTATTAAGTTTTTATCCGCTGTTTTCCCCTTAGCGGAGATGGCCGGATTTACCCCATTTCTTCTGCAATTGCTGGCACTCTGTCTCTCCACTTGTCTCGTCTCAGGGCATCCTCCTTCTTCAAAACAATCTTCTCTGTCTCCTCTTCCACTTGCTTTTTCCAGGTCGTTTTTGGTCGTCCTCGCTTTCTATTGCCACTCACTTCCAGATCCAGAGCAACTCTCAAAAGACTATCGTCATCCCTCCTCAGTACATGTCCATACCATCTAACTCCATTTGCTGTTGCTTACCAGTCTATAGTTTCCTTCAACCCCAGCATCTCCATCTGTTCTTCAATGGTCTTTCTGTCTACAACTTTCTGACCGCACATGGCTCTCACCATAGCTTTCTCCGTTCTTCTCAAAATTGCTTTTTCATTTTCTTTTGGACACCATGTCTCACTTCCATACAGTATTGCTGATCTTACGCAACAATGATAAACTTTATCTTTCATCTTCAGAGGAAACCTATTTCCAAGCAATAGCTTTCCACATTCTCTGAATTTTACCCAAACGATTCTTACTCTTGCTGTAACTGCCGCTTCACAACCACCACTTGCATTAAGTATAAGAAAATGCATGCAGTGGACCCAGTATTGGTCCCACAAGTGTGACGGTCTAAGCTATGCTTTAGTAAAAGCCTCTTAGCTTTTTGTCGGTCACCAACTGCACTGAAGAGGCCTGATAAGTCGAAACAGTGTCATTGTCGGCAGTTTGCAAACTGCATATTATTTGTAGCAAAAAAACAAAGTTAAAAAAATAAAAAATGTAGACAAAAAATTAGATTTTTCGAAATTTGACATAACTTTCGACTAATTTCAAAGATAAAATAGAAAATTTTGCTCAAAAATGATCACCAACATCATAGGGTACCATACAGCAATCTATTACATCATGTCAATAACCCACGACCGGTTTCAACCTTATTGGGTTTCTTCTGGCAGGTGTAAAAAAACACTCAATATCAAACATGCTAAAAAACAAATTTGCCATTGGGTGCAAGAAAAAGATGCAATACAAAACTATCATTTTTTCAGCATGTTTATTATTGAGTGATTTTTACACCTGCCTGATGAGACCCAATAAGGTCGAAACCGGTCGCGGGTTATTGACGTGTTGTAATAGATTACTGAATGATACCGTATGATGTTGGTGATCATTTTTGAGCAAAATTTTCTATTTTACCTTATTGTGATGCTGGAGCCAGATCTTTCTTAATAGGAGATCGCTTTGAAAATTGATAAGTAGCAACTAGCAACTTCTCTATTTTGTGAAATGCTAATTTCAAAAACAAAAATGTTTAAAAAATTGATTTTCGAAGTGTTTAGGACATTTTTTAGAGCAAAGAAACAGATTACCTTCAATAATAAACTTTATGAACGGGTGTTGTACTGTTGGTATTCCATATAAAACTGCACAGTTTAACAGGTGGTGAATGTCATTCACAGTAAGTAAATACGAAGTGTTAAAATCATTTGAATTTTGTTGGAAGTTTATTTTCATGAAGAAGAGCCAGCTAGGATGGCCTTCTTAAAATCAGGTCGATCACGTCTACTTTTTCTTCACGCAATGTAGTATCATTTGTCTTTGTTCCGAATTTTCTGTTAAATATTTTTGTGATCTTGAAGAATCTGGATACTTTATTTTTCCTAAGTCGTTCGTCGCATGCAGCATCGAGACCAAGTCTTTAAATTTTGCAAAAATTTTTGAACTTGTTCCATTTCGCATGAATAGCGTAGAAATTGAACGTCTTCAGCTGCAAAAATAAAGGGTTGAAAATGATAATTGACCTTTTACCAACCAAATTTTCAATTTTGTATCTTCTGGTATTCTGGTACAAAGTCTGGTTGGAAAGCGAGCGTGTAGTGGTAGACTACATTGAATCAGCACGTCTGAGTCTGCGAAGCGCGGAAAAAAAGTAAAACCGACTTCCTTTTTTTTCTTTTCTAGGTATTGATTAAAATATCGGCTTCTGTGGAGACCTGCTTCTTAAAATATTGGTAAACACGAAATAACTTACGAGCTAGATTTTGTTTAGCGTGCTCCTGCAGTTGGTGAAAACACAAAGCAAATGGGATTAGCTTTTCGCTCAAATACCAAAGATGTCTTTTTAATTCTGAGAGGGCAGCATTAGTTATGTCTTAAAATACTGGTATTCGTTCATAAGCCGGCAGTAGCTTGAACAACTAAATCATTAGCAGCAGCTTCAGCGCATACCGAAGCTTTAAACCAGTTCTTGGCATAAAAGGAAAACAACAAAATAAATAGTTCTGAACCCTTGAGAACTTTTGCATCTACATCAAGTTAAGTTGGAGCAGCAACATCTTAAGTGCATATATTGCTGAAGACATACAGCGTGCCCGATGTTGGGCACCAGGATGCCGAAACCGATAGGTGTTAGTGGAATTTTTATTGAAATAATAAAGAGCAAGATCCACCAGTTCATCTCGAGGAATGTAAGAGTTAGAATCGTAACGTATTTCGTGAAGAGCTTTAAAGGCATTCTCAAAAGTTATAGAATCTGCTTCAAAACTGAAGAATTTGCAATAGGGGTTGTGTCTACAGCAAAGTTAATGGTATTCCATTTTTTTCTTCAAAATCTCAAGAAACATAATTTGGAGACAACTAGATTCCCCAAGAGGCTTTTAAAAACTTGTGACAAAATTACTTCGTTCATATGATGGGGACAGGCAGTCCATAGGAAAGAATGGCTCAGCAGTGCTTACTCTGTTTAGCACTATCAGTCATGATTTTTGTAAAACTTTTAGCTGCTATAGATATGTTATCTCTGTGGTTAAACTGGCTTTCAAACTAAAATGATAAGTAGCATTATGTGAGATTAAACTGGTAACTTGACTCCCATACTGATAAGTAGCACTTTTCACCATTAGTAACAAGTTTACCTACAGACTACCGCAATTTAAGATAAAACAGTTAAACACCCGTTTATGCAATTTATGTTTGGGCTAATTTGTTTCTTCGCTCTAAAAAATGCTCTAAACACTTCGAAAATATATTTTTTTAACAATTTGTCTTTGAAATTAGTCGAAAATTATGTCAAATCTCTAAAAATCTGATTTTTTGTCCAGATTTTTTCTTTTTTTTAAAGTTTGTTTTTTGCTACAAATATGCATTTTTTTGTACTTCAGTGTGATGTGTATTAGTGTTCTGCAAATTTTAAGTGATCAAATGGTTTTCTAGGACTTCTGATTTGTGAGTTATGATCAGTTTTGTGTTTTGGCCTCTTCGCATTGCCCCCCTAAACCATCAAAGTGGATTCACTCGGTCAATGCTTAACCGAGAAAGCTCAAATTTTTTGTAGGGTCTTTTGTCATGAATCGGAACCAATCTAGGGTGTAACCTCCCAAAGTTTGAAAAATGTATTTTTAACAGCTCTATTGTGTATCTATATTTTCTAATGACTGAGTAATTTTTCAGTTGTACCTAGACAAAGGTTGTGTTTACATTTGTTTTATAGTTGTCTGTACAGCTAGCCATAAGTTATCAGGACTACCAAGCAGCACAACCAAACGAAGAGAAATTGTTGCAGAGCAGGGGTAACTAACGTAATGTTTTCGGGTACTAGGTCATTTCGAGGCCAGTACCAAAAATAACACTAACCAACAGGCTCAGAATATTATGTAATAGCATAGAATTAAAAATATTCCGTGCAATTTTATGTAAGAAGTGTGGGGTGGTAGCTCTTTACATTACTCAGAACCCTTCGAGTAGTTTTTAGTGCAAAAAAAAGATTGCTGATCACTGCTGTAAAATGTATTACTCCAAGCATCGCTGCATGAAACGTAAGGTTTTTAAACACAATTGCCTGCCATCCATTGTCGCGTGAACGACGTTGATGGTGATTATTTAACAGCACCGGCGCGATGGCGTAGTGGTTAGAGCGTCCGCTTCGCAATCGGTAGACCTGGGGTTCATTCCCTAGGTCGAGTCATAACAAAAGAATAAAAAAATGGTATTCACAGCTTCCCTACTTGCGCTCAGCACAACAAAGGATAGTGTGGAGAACAAGCCGGCGAGCTTGCTTGTAGTGTTTTGAGCAAGGCACGTAACGGGACGCCTCCACCTTTATGTGGCAGACAGGTGGCCTACTCACACTTCACCGAATTATAATTGTGAAGTTGCTAACCAAGCATGTCGTAAAAGGCAATTCTTGGGCACCCACCAATGGCAGTCCGCCTTGTTGGTGGTGGGGCTACCAGTCAGTCATGACCGGTTCGAAATGGGCTACCATCATTCCTCTACTCTAATTTCAATTAGGTTGACGGCATGAACCTGAATTGCCGTTTGTGCCGTACCTCCATCCCGAGGAAGAAGAGGGGTAATCACAACATCAACAATATTTAACAGTACTTTTTCATCAAAAACATATTATTAGACAATTTTTGAAATTGGCATTACAACGAAATCTACCAGCGCTACTGTGATGAAAGCGACGTGCGAAAAGAACGATAAATTAGTTGCCAAGTCTAAAGAAGAGCTGATGAAGAAGAAACAAGCTGTGTTGAAAAAGTAAGAAAGCACGATGAACTTAAATTTAAATGCCATCCCATTATTAATGAGGAATTCATTGCGAAAAGCAGTTATTAAAGCTATAACGGAAATATGTTTCAATCTTGATGTGTTGCAATGCTTTTTCTAAAGTCTAGCTCTAGTTTAGGAAGTAGTAGTAGTAGTAGTAGTAGTAGTAATTTTTCAGTTTTTTATCCGGTGTTGTCCCCTTAGCGGAGATGGCCGGATTTACCCCATTTCTTCTGCAATCGCTCTCACTCCGTCTCTCCACTTGTCTGAGGGCATCCTCCTTGTTTAAATCAATCTTCTCTGTCTCCTCTTCCACTTGTTTCATTCAGGTCTTATTCGGTTGTTCTCGCTTTCTCTTGCCACTCACTTCCAGATCCAGAGCAACTCTCAAAACACTATCGTCATCCCTCCTCAACACGTCCATACCATCTAACTCCATTTGCTGTTGCCAACCGGTCTATAGTTTCCTTCAACCCCAGCATGTCCATCTGTTCTTCATTGGTCTTCCTGTCAACAACTTTCTGACCGCACATGGCTCTCACCATAGCTCTCTCCGTTCTCCTCAAAATTGCTTTTTCATTTTCTTTTAGACACCATGTCTCACTTCCATACAGCATTGCTGATCTTACACAACAACGACAAACTTTACCTTTCATCTTCAAAGGAAACCTATTTCCAAGCAATAGCTTTCCACATTCTCTGAATTTTACCCAAACGATTCTTACTCTTGCTGTAACTGCCGCTTCACAACCACCACTAGCATTTAGTCTGTCTCCGAAATAAAATCCATTCACTGTCTCCACTTTATCGCACAACTTCTCGATCGAATCCACCGTCCCTTCCGTTATTTCTTTACATTTCGAGCAAACAAAATGCATTGCCAACCTAGCGGTAGCTCTCTTTATTTTTGCACATTTGCCATGAACTCAGTTTCCACATTTTATGCACAACACTGAATTGGCCGTGACTCTCTTTCCACAAACTCCACATCTATCTATCTTGCTTTTGAATAGTTCTCCTTCGGACCCGCTTACCATCACTTTTGTTTTTGTAATGTTGATCTTTAAATCCTTACTTTCCAGTGCATCCTTTCAATTCCGAAATTTTTCCTTATTATTTCCTTAATTCGTCTTCCATATCTTCGCTCATGATAACAAGGTCACTTGCATATAGTAATTCATTAACCACATCCGTTCTTGCATTTTCTGTAATAACGTCCACCATTATTGCAAACAATAGCGGCGACAGCACAAATCCTTGATGTACACCAACTTTTACTTCGAATTCCTCTCAATATGCAGATCCCACCATCACTCTTGTTTTTGCATCATACAAGCTCATAACTGCCCGAACCATTACTTCTGATGGACCCTTCTTTCTCATGGTCCGCTCCATCACTTTTCTTGGCACTCTATGAAAAGCTTTTTCCATGTCAACAAAACACATATGCAACTTCTTGTCCTTTTGATATTCCTCCTGCATTCTCCTTACAATGAATATTGCATCCACTGTTCATTTTTCTGGCATAAATCCAAACTGCATTTCATGCAAATTGACTAGTGTTGGCATTCGCCTCTCTAGTACCCTTTCAACGATTTTCATGGCATGTTCTTGCAGTTTCCTCTGTATGATCCATAGCTCATCACATCACTCTTTCCTTTAAAGATAGGTACAATCACACTTGTTTTCCACTCATCAGGCATTCCTCTACCATCCAATACTGGCACAGTTCTATCATCACTTTAACCCCGATTTCACCACTTGCAACTATCATCTCCACACTTACTTCAGATGTTCCAGTTGCCTTTCCTGATTTCATACTTTGCATTGCTTCCACAATTTTATTACGAGCCATTTTTTCCACTGGTCCTTCTACTACATCAGTTTCCACCATGTGGTCCCCTTCCTTTTCTTCATTCATGATCTTTTCCATGTGTTTCTCCCAAATTTTTGCCCTGTCTTCTTCAATACAACCCAATCGTCCGTTTCTTCCTCTTAGACACTATTAAAATTCTGATATAAATTATTTAATTCCTGATTAGCTTCCATTCTCAAAGCTCTGGCCACAATTTTTCTCGTTTGATTTCTTATACGTTTGTATTGATTCTTATTTTCTTCTGATGGAAACCTGCACAGCTCTTTAAATGCTGCCTTCTTACTTGCTATGGTAACCTTGATCTTTTCATTCCATTACCACATGTCTCCTTGATCTCTCCTAGACTTCTTCTTTCCATACACTTCATCACATGCCTTTAGAACACCATCCTTGAAAGTTTTCCACAAATCAGGCGCATCTGTGCTTACTAGTTCTTTTATTCTTTTTTCAAATCTTACTTTTGTTCGGTTTTTGTTCAACTTCCAAATCTTTCTTCTCACAACCTTTTTATCTAGATCTTCTACCACCGGCCCGTGCTGAAGTTCCCATGAGATCACTTACATCCCTTATATACTTTCTGTATTTTTCCCCCACAAGCACAAAATCAATTTCTGTTTCACATCCACTGGCACTATGAGTAATTTATCTTTTGTCTGTCTTTTTTCCTTTGTCTGTGTTTGCCGCGCACAGCTCTTTTTCATCACAAAACTCCAGCAATCTTCTTCCTTCTGCATTTCTTTTCCCAATACCATTCTTCCCGTGGACACCTTCAAAACCCTCAGCACATTTCCCCACATGTCCATTAAAATCCCCTAAAGAAACATTGATTTCACTAAAACTTCCCAAGTCACACTCACTTCCCGTTTCATCATAAAAACGAACTTTCTCTGCATTTGGTCTTCCGCCTTGTGGTCCATACGCACATATGCGCATCACTTTTCTATCTAAAGTTAGCACAATCGTCATTACTCTGTCATTTTTTTTTGTAACTTCCACAACGTTTCCTGATGTTTCCTCTTTCACCAAAATTCCAACCCCTTCGAATCCTGCATCATTTCCTGACCACCACAGTTTATACCTTCGTCCCGAAGTACCCACAAAACGAGCTCCTTGGCCTTTCCATCTTACTTCCTGGATATAGCACACATCAACTCTTCTCTTCCTCAGTTCTTCACACTTTTCTGTTTTCCTTCCACAAAGACTTCCCGCATTTAATGTTCCAAATCTTATCCCATGACATTCAGATTTTAACCCGGAGATTCTTCGCACCCCCTGCCCATTTAAGAGCTGCCGGGGACTGGGGGCCATTTGTATATTTTTTCTGGTCATGGGGATTTGTTGGAGCAAAATTCATCTACAGGGAGCATGCCCTTGCTTACCCCAACCTCAGTTTGCTGACATGAGTGGTTTAACCAAGCAATTACGCTGGCAACCACATCATTAACAGTCAGATTGCAACTTGGTAGGTACACAATGACCGCCCCTTACGACATGGGTAAACAGCTTCACTATTCTTTAAACCGAAGAAAGGATTAGATACGTATCAGTCATACGTTGCTACTTAGTTGTGCTTTCAGGAAAGGCATTTCACATTATTTTTCCAGCTTGATTGCTCTGCTTTAGATACAAATGCTTTCTGCGAGTAGTATTCGTAACTTTTAAGCATGTCTAAACATGTGCTGTTTTATGTATAACCGACGAAAGGTTTTCCGTAAACCGAAGACCAAACTAATACAACTCATTTTTTGTTACGAAAAATCATTTCCATCCAACTGAATCACTTTATAACCTTTTTTTGTTAGCACTGGTCAAACGCGATTTATCCTAAATTTTCGGGAATTTGTTCGGATAATCGATTTTTGCGGTCAATGGTATGGTCCTAGAATAAAAAATTTTGGGGGACAAAATTTTTTTTACGGATAATCTAAATTTCGGATGATGGCGTTTGACCTATAGTTGGTTCTCCCAGGGTTGCGTATTTCCATAATCTTGTAGTTGATGAGGACAAGGAATTGAACCACAGCTATGTGTTTTCAGAAAGCTAACTAACATATCGCAGTTATGATGGTAGGTTAGAGTAATGATCTCGCGTTACATTACAAGCAACCTGGCATGACCAGCGAGCTGAAGGGTTGATTGGTTAAAGCGGTGACTCTGGTTACGTCTTGTCACATAATCTCATGATAATAACTATTGTTCGACTGATTGGTGCCGTTGTGGGTTCGAATCTTACTCCCAACCTTGTTTTTGACAGATTGGAGTATATAAGATATAGAGGTAAATGAAATTATTATTTTTTATGACACAGTAATTTCTTGTTTTGCGCTTCATTTAAAATACATTAGATGAGTTGAATTTTGTTATGATATTTTAGAAACAAGTTGATGTCAAGCGATTCAAACAATGGTGTTTTGAAAGATGTTGAATTGCAGGTAAATTGTGGTTAAGAATTATTCTAGGAAATCTCTTCTATCATGTATAAAAAATGTGGTATTTTGTGCTATTGCGAAAGGTGCCATCTGTCTCGAATATTTTGTTATAGTTATTTCACATCAATTCATTCCTATGGTGAAAAGACTCGTGTTTGGTAAAATTGTAAAATAACTGCTCAGCTATTTATGCGTCACAGAATATTTTTACGGTTTCATTGCTTAGTACAACTTGTTTGTTGACTCTCTGCTGAGTCGGGCAACCGAACCAAAATATTTTCACAGAGTTCTGTCTCAAGGACAACAACGCAGTACTGAAGCAACTATTGAACTCACAGCTACGCGATTGTAGCCTGTGCATTGTTGCACTGACCCAAAGACGTTTGAGCTACAATGCTACTATTACGATCATGAAAAATATTTTGCAGAACACTTTCCAAACAACTGTTCAGCCGTCTTCATCGAAGCATTCATTTAATTCATTAAAGCAAAAGAAGAAAGAGAAAACGTCGTTTATAGATGAGAAAGTTTACACCAACTATCAACCTAAAGGTCATCACAGCGAAGCGGGGTGGGTGTTGGTCTTGAATTGGAATGTGCTGGTCTTGAATTGGAGTGTGCTGGTGTCAGAGCTAGTAGTTCCAGGTTTAAACCTGCCGGTAGGCTTTCTCAGCATTCTTCAGTAAAGGCATCCGGTATTAAAAGTTTCTTGGAAATGAATATCTGATGCAAACGCAGTGTTCAGTGATGGGTACTAAACAATCGCCGCAATAGCAAGCAGCAATGCGTAGCCTTCTTTAGTTGCAACTCTTTCAATATTAACTCCAGGTGCCGGGCGACTTGCCAGATCGGTGCTTAAGTCGTGTATAGAGGGAGATGCACCTAAACGAAAAAGCTGCATCGACTCCTTATAAAATATTGTTTAGTTTGAGTGTTTCTGCTGATAAGAATTTCACACGAGAAGCAAGTAACGTCACATTGGATCTGATGGCGGATGAGGATACTAAAGTGAGTGACATATGTTCTATTGTCGTCGGTTCGAGACCTGTAGAGGTTCTTTTTATCCGAAATAAATAAAACGTATTTGGTTAAAATGGAGAAATTCAGTTTGTTGGTTGTTAATTACACTGAATATCAATCATATTTTTACTAAATCACGAAAAGTTTTCATGATTAAATGTGATGGAAAATTAGGCATCACTTCGGCAACTGCAGTGATCAACGACTATAGTTTCGAGCCGTTGAGAAATTTATTGTTTGTGTGGTGTCGACCATGTATTTGTTTCTATATTTATTCGGGCAGCAGTACCGTGTGAACTATGTACAAAATTGCTACGAGGCGTGCATTGTCAAGGACTTAGGCTCGGTCCATCGCAACTTACTTTGCTGAAATGGCAAAAGAATAGAAAACAAACGTAAAAACTCAAGCCCTAGTACGAGCAAAGCAGTTTAAAAGTAATAGACCCAGCAAACCAAAGCCAATGCGTCATCTTCAGGGACCAAACTCGCGAATCTTCAGCCTCACACCATCATCAATCGACATAAAGCGGGTTGACAAAACCCACGAATTCCAGTGTTCTGCATTAATCAACAGCGGCCTCAACGTGGTGGTACTTTCCCCACCCCGTTGAGTTGGGGAGAAATGGGTGTTGGCTTTTCCCGAGAGTCCCAGATATGTCGGGCACTTCCCACGCCAAACATTTTTTCGCGTTGTTGTCCTCTGAACGACCGCAGAAGAGTAGCTCGCACTTCCTTCAAAATCGGCCGTCTGTCTTTTACCCGTTTGCTTTCCTGCTATTCTCTTTCTTTTGCCTTATCCTTTTGATGAGCGATAACGTTAATTCCAACCTAAGTTCTATTTTTCCTTGTGTGTGCTCCGGCAATGTGTTCCGGAGCCGCAGGTTGATGTCGCTCCGTACGGTGGGTGTTCCGGAGCCGCAGGTTTATGTCGCTCCGTACGGTGGGTGTTCCGGAGCCGCAGGTTGATGTCGCTTCGTGCTGTGGGTGGGCTGCTTTTAATGTCAGCAACCTCGTGGAGTGAGTTTGACCACAGTGACTGCATTGGTCATATGTTCGAACTTTATTTGCTACGTTCTTTTGAAGCGGGAGAGGCGATTCTTTCTACTTGGTTGCAGTGTTAGGGAAAGAAACGCACTGGTTTCAACTCATTAAGAACCGGTAAAACAAATTTGCACTTTACCCGAATATGTAAGTATGTGATTCACGTTCAATAAATTGATCGCTTCTTATCGTATAAACGCCAAAAGTGCCAAGCTCTGCCGAACAAAACATTAGCATATTTTGTGCGTGAACATTGTTATCAAGCTTGAGGTTAAAGCTTACGTTGCTGCGAAAAACTGATTATTAAGAAGCTGATATTCAGGTAAGATTTCAATCATTCGTTTTCTCACTGTTTAGCAGCAGTCTCTGCTCGGGTTTGTTACTAGTCTGTTCATCTCTTAAGGCGCTAAGACGTTTCGATATCTGATTGGTTGAAAGTTGTCATGTGACCAAAAGAATAAGATTTGTTTGCTTTTACAGTTGCGGCGGCAGAAAGCGCAACAGAAAGTGTGCGATCGCAAACGGAAGAAGTTCGTTGGAGCGGAAGCACTTGGCAAGTCGTTAGGAGCGAAGAAAATCAAGACGGAAAGCGGAGCTGTGATATCCTGCTCCTATAAAAAGAATATTTACAAAGAATGGAAAAAGAAGATGAAAGTGGATGATCGAGATAGCGATCCTGAAGCCGACGGAATTACAAAGTCGTACAGAGGTAAGTACGGCTGGTGTGAAAAGAGTCGATTTTTCGTCATTTTTCCGACGTTTCACAGGCTCAGACGTGTTGATTCAGAGTTGGAAACGGGCCCAATTGTAAGGCCCAAGCCCGAACCCGACATTTATTTTGTAGCCCGATTTAGGCCCGAAATTTAAATTCCCCGAACGACTTGAAAATGCATGACACTGCGGAATAGGCTATATAGGTAAAGCAACAAAATAAACATCACAAAACAATTCACAGTTAATCATTTTTTAATTGAAGGATTTATTAATTATCTACCAGTATAACAATGAAACTTGAATGGCGAACAACCAATCAGTCATTTGATTCGACTAATCGAAGTGCCAGGTATGAGAACCTCTGACTCAAAAATTGAGCAAAAATAAGGACACAAGTCAAAATAAGGACATTTCTTAGAAAAAAGGACAAAAATATTTTCTAAGACACAGACCTTCAAAAAGAGGACAAATCTTAGAAATGAGGACGTTATGGCAGCCCTGACTATAAGCCTGCACTATAAACGCGTACAAATGGGCAGAATCGAAAACTTTTTGTTGTCGTTTCAAAACACTTCAATGGTGGTTGATTTCACAGCATGATCTATCAGCACAAACCAATTGAAAGCACGATCCTAGGTCTAGTCCCAATGTGTTCAACCATAATCTCCGCGGTTACACAAAATTGTCTGTGAGAATCCAACGTCGCATCTTGTGAAATCAACTGGCAATTAAAATAAACCGATTACAAGTAGCGCTTCAATTGACTACCCATTGTGATTGAACTTGAAGTCACTATATTAAACAGAGATGGTTTTCATGAAATTACAAGCAGCATTTCAATTAACTACCCGCTGTGATTGAAGGCACTATCGTAAACAGTGATGTTCTTCCTTGCAACGAAAAAGAAGCGGTTGCCGAGCTGAAATAAATCCTTACTCTGAATAAGCCTACTGTGAAAAAATTTTGCATACGGGCCCGAAATCGGCCCGAAAAGTTTTTAGAACTTAAACCCTAACCCGGCCCGTTTTCAACTCTGTGCTGATTCAATGTATGTCTACCACTACACACTCGCTTTCGAACCAGACTTTGCTGGAGCATCGTAGCACTTTAATTTTAGATCCCCTTCCGAGCGAATACCTGTGGTACTGCCATAGAATTTCAACTCCAGACCTTTCGATCCGAAGCCCGCAATAGTTGCCACCACACCACGGGGTTGTAACGGTTTCCGAAGCTCGTGGCAATCAGCACTACTGGTGTAGTGTTTCAGATCAAAATGAACGGAAAGGTTGGCAGACCGCAAAGTGCGCTTATTGTCTTACACTGGTTAGCTACTAGTAGATGTCGATGCGGTCGAGCGAGCCATAGTTTGAACTCGAAACGTGGGGTTTATAGCAAACGATTCCATTCGGTCAAGCTGGCAGTAGTTCGACAGATTCATCCGACTACAAGTTTGCTCAGTCATGGAGTTGACTAGCATTTAATGTATGGTGGTAAGCTGCGATGCTGTTGCTGGCAAAAGAAATTCTTGTGCTATGATAATTGGAGAGTGGACACACTTTACACAGTGCATTGATTATTTGGCATCGTATAGTCATCTGTCCCACACAATTATTCACAACCGATCGAGTTTGGAGACTTATTGCACGTAAATGCGTGGGAATGGAAAGCTATCGTGTACTTTTCGCAAACATCAACCACGACATCATCAGTAGAATCATTGATCTCCTTAAGAGCTTGCCGTTTTGGTTGTAGCAGCCATGCAGCCAGAATCACCTTATGCCCACTAGACCAAAAAATAAGCACGCTGGGAAAAACGATGTTTTTGCCATAAATTTATCCCTAATGTAAGGGAAAGATCTTTTTTGGTGGTCCACATTCTGACTAACACATTTTGAGGCAAAGAATTTCGAGGACAAACTAAACACATCATTCAAAAATGAACACCAACTGTTAACTCTGCCTGTAGTTCAAATCAAAGAACATGGAGGTGATATAAAACTTACTTTACCATTCTAAAGGACCCTTCTTTTTCAGCAATGCCACGCAATAAAACTGGCGGTAAACCAAAAGGAAGGAAAGTTCGTAGCGAATTGAAACATCCCAAACTGATTTTGAAAGAACGGAAAGTAAAGGAGAAGAGCATATTACATCATCAACGCGTGAAAGAGAGAAAGAAAAAGGCAATTCGTTGTGACAAGCAATTGCAAACTGGGGAAAAATAAAAATGATTGATACGAAGAATGTTGGTTATTGCTGAATGTATTCACAGTTACTATTAGTTTAATGCAGAAGCTCGGCACAAAACGTTTTATTGAGGTTCACACTGTAAGACAAATCGAGAACGATGTGATGCGGTAGTTCTCAATCAGTTGGACAGTGTTTATTTTTTTGATCTATAACTTAGATCAATTAGATTTCTTCACCGTGGCTCACAAAAATAGGCTTTGTTCAACGGATTTGCTCCTAAATCCCCGATCCTTTTCTGAAATAAAAAGTTTAACTTTTTTGGTTGTCACTCCATGGTTTGGTAAAATACGTGTTCTGACCACAAGGATCTGTTTGAATTGAAAATGGGCGCATGCTAAAAAAGTTGAAAAACAAGATTGAGGCAAGGTAGCGACCCATCACTAACCAGTTGCCCCTTGGTAGCACCATTACCAGTAAGGTTGATTGCAATCGATAGATACTCAAAATCAGTGGCTTTGAGCCCAGCGTTAAAGTTAAAAGGCTGCTTGTACTTTTCATTCTGGATGTTAGGAAATCTTTTTTTTGAATCAACGCAGCCATTTTTGATAATTAATAACGAAATACTGTATATGTTTCTGTACTTTACAAGATTGTTTTGGAGGTCAACTATCAAATCGAATGGGGTTACATCTTTCTCCCCAAATGCAATGGATCCGTAGGTAATCCTTGTCAACGCCAATGCTTTAAAGTTTTGTTTGGTGAAGCCTTCACTGCTCTTACACGACAAAGCACGAACATAAAACATCTCTCGCTCAACTGCAGTTCAACATCAACACAATTCCGCAATATATGGCCTTCAAGAAAAGGACAACAGTAATTTCTACCGCATGTGACAAATGCCGTTTTCTTACAGTGTTGGGAAACCACGAAACGAGTTGGAGCGTAATTTCAATTTGTTAGCGCCAATTTTAGACTGCACAAAAATAAGTGAGTTAATACAGTAGTTCAATTTAAAAATCTTTAGTCTTTCCAAGCGAGACAAAATCAATATTCGTGAAATGGCGGCCGGTATTTGAAAGAATGTTAATTTAAAATTGATAAATTGGTTCATTTATTAAATGGGTATAAACTCTTTTGCTCTGTTTGTGTATCTTCAGTTAGATTGGCCCACTAGTCTACTAGGCCTACATTAAGGTCCAGAAATCCCATACAGGAAACTTTAAAAAAAACTGTATTCACAGCTTCCTTAATGGTGCTCAGCACGAAAGATAGTGTGGAAAAAAGCCGACAAGTTTTATTGCTGTGTCTTGGGAAAAGTCATTTATAGTGTTTTTCGATCAATTAAGTTTCTGTTGCAATTTTAATTGATTGCAACAGAGACTTAATTGATCAAAAAACGTTAATAATTTTCAAACAAAATATTTTCTAAACAAATATTTTGTGCGAACTCGAGAAGATGTGCGATGAAGTGAAGACAGTAAATGGATTTTGTTATTTGGGAGACAGACTAAATGCTAGTGGTGGTTGTGAAGCGGCAGTTACAGCAAGAGTAAGAATCGTTTGGGTAAAATTCAAGGAATGTGGAGAGCTATTGCTTGGAAATAGGTTTCCTCTGAAGATGAAAGATAAAGTTTATCGCTGTTGTGTAAGATCAGCGATACTGTATGGAAGTGAAGCATGGTGTCTAAAAGAAAATGAAAAAGCAATTTTAAGAAGAACAGAGAGAGCTATGGTGACAGCCATGTGCGGTCAGAAAGTTGTTGACAGGAAGACGACGGAGGAACAGATGGAGATGTTGGGGTTGAAGGAAACTGTAGACCGGTTGGCAACAGCAAATGGAGTTGGATGGTATGGACATGTACTGAGGAGGGATGACGATAGTGTTTTGAGGGTTGCTCTGAGTCTTCAAGTAATGGCAAGAGAAAGCGAGGACGACCGAAGAAGCAAGTGGAAGAGGAGACAGAGAAGATTGGTTTGAAGAAGGAGGATGCCCCGACACGAGACAAGTGGAGAGACGGAGTGCGAGCGATTGCAGAAGGAATGGGGTAAATCCGTCCATCACCGCTAAGGGGAAAACACTGGATACAAACTGAATAACTACTACTGTAATTGTATTTTTCGATCAATTAAGTCTCTGTTGCAATTAATTATAGAGACTTAATTGATCGAAGAACCCTTATCCTTCCATCGTCGCGTGGGAGAAAGGTTGTAGGGCCAAGCAGTTAACCGGGCAAGGTGGCCTGGTGTGATTAAAGACCTGCAAACAGCAAGAGCTCGTGCGCATAAGTAAATAAAAATGCTGAGAATCGTCATTCATGCGCAATAGTGACTAGTGGTACACGTAAGGTTACTTTGCATCGGTAAGACGTTAACTCGGTGCAGTTCCTTAACAAAAAGATTTTTCTAGGATCCCGCACTAATTTTGACTGCTTGAAGAAAGACTAGATCAAGCTCCGCATTAATTTTACGACTATATGAATAGCTTAAGTTTATGAGTGCAGCACATTTTTATCACCTCTAATATAAGTTTCTGTCTCAACACAAAAAGTTTTAACATGATGTTTTTGAGATCCAATTGCTTCAAAGTGACTTTTTTGCTATTTTCAGCTTCAAGATAAGGTAAAGACTTTTTTTGAGTTCAACCTATCGAAAGTAGATATTGTGATCATTTTTGAATTCTTGGGGGTAGAATTAAAACTATGTGAGAGGCCTTTACCCTCTCCTTTTACGCTTATGTATCTAGTACACTAAACGCCCAATAAAGTTTTCTCTAATTTGACGAAACCATGGTAGGAATAATCAGCTGACACGCCTACATAAAGTCTACGAAGAAATTCTACGATGTGGCAACTGATTCTTTTTGTAACTTAGTTTAAATTTTACTACTTCATTGTTAGTAAGTCTATGAGCTCTGTGCGACCATAGATTAAAAGGAGCACTGGATGCACTAATACCTGTTGTAGCGCTCGTCTATTTGTCGAACACGCGTGAAATTTCCCCACAGATTGTATTCGAACAGTTCAATTTCATATAGAGAAAAACGACGGTTTCTGTAATTTAACACAAGCTAAGCTAATATATTTACACACACAAAGCAAATGCAAGCTGACTTACCAACTGTTTATCAACGAAAGACGAGACACTCTGAATGCCGCAAATTTTGCACTAGTTTATAAAAAGATAGTAAATGCGTGGAAAAAAGAGAAAAGTTCTAAAAAATGTAAACTTACAGCTGAGACAGCAATTTAGGGTCAGCAAACGATTGGCCCAAACAATATAACATCGAAATGAGCTCCCAAACCACGGTAACTTTCGGTCGTAAAATAAAATCAAGCAATGCAAAGTTAAATCCAGCTGCAACACTTATAATATAAACTATTTTCGAGATTATCGAGGCCAATCAGGTAAAAAGATCTTTGATATTAAAGTGATGACCGTTTACATTTTTGCGGTAGGTTACGGGATCCTAACTATTTTTAATTGATTGCTCCACCTAGCAGTTGGAAATTTAGGGTAAGCATAAAAATATAACTTTATCATAAGCTTTATTACATTGTGAACAAGGTAGAACAATAGTTTTTGGTATACCACTAGAATGTGACAAAAGCTGCATTTTTCGATATTCAGGAAATCGTTAGATTGCATGTCTAGAAGTTTTTATTCACATGCATATGTAGCGAGTCTAGACATGGGCTCCTCTTGTTGCTCGCAGAACATTTGAATAATATTCTATTTTACGTAAAGTGTTTTGAAGGATCTCTAGCGCCATCAATTCGATTGCTCCGGTAATCCTTGCTGTTATCTTGTGTAAATCGTCAATCGGTGTTCAGTACCCTTTGTCCTTAGCGTAAGAGAGAAAATCAAGTGGTTGTGTCCGGCGAACCCGGAGACCAGGGTGTTTTTTGAGAAAGCTTATGCTTAAAGCGTAAAAAATTTCGAGGACTTACTCGTATCTTAATTCCAACCATTACTGACTCAAAGTCTAAGAAGGAGTCCGCTAGACCGGTTGCGGGCCATCGCACATGCTGTTCTTAGATGGCTCGTGGACGTTTTGAGAAGAGAAAATAATTTTGTTGGAAAAAGAATGACGGAAATAAATACACAAATTAAAGGGAGGACCAAAAAGAAAGTTTACTGGTCAGTGAAGGATGATTTGAGGGTACAGTGCCTACCATAAGATTGAGATTACCCCAACTTTTCCTCCCCTTCTGTAAATAGCATAACTATGTCGTATCAAATATTCTTATTTCGTAAAATATTGGATTTTCACATAACATTTATACTTCTTGAATTCATTTGAATCAATTTCAATTTATTAATACGTTAATCCACGTTTTATCAAAATTCAGTATTTTACATGTTCTCGAGCGCTCTTGATCACCAGCTTCGACGCCATGGCGAACTGTGAATTAGACTCTCGCAATACTCTTTTGAGAAACTCCTTCACTCCTTTCATTCGCAGTATTCTTTTGACAGCTTCTTTACTCATACTTCTGTATCACTCTTATCAGATCTTTAGCACTTGATAATTGCTTTTCTGCCACTTCATCCTCCATTCCAACCGGCGCGATGGTGTAGGGGTTAGAGCGTCCGCTTCGCAGTCGGTAGACCTGGGGTTCATTTCCCTTGTCGAGTCATACCAAAAGACTTTAAAAAATGGTATTCACAGCTTCCCTGCTTGGCGTTCAGCACATAAGGGATAGTGTGGAGAACAAGCCGGCAAGCTTGCTTGTTGTGTCCTTGGGCAAGGCACTTAACGGGACGCCTCCGTCTTTATGTGGCAGACAGATGGTGGGGCCGGGCAGTCTACCCGTCGTGGTGGCCCAGTCTGACGAAAGACATGCAAACAGAGCATGAGCTCATACGCGTAATAATAATCCTCCATTCCGATTGCAAATTCTTCATTGGCCTTGGCTTCATTGGGTTGAGATCGAGGCTGTTACCCGGCCATTTCAGAACTTTGGCTTTCCTTTTTACCAGAAAGATTATCAAAAATTTTGATCTGTGGCCAAAGGCACCGTCCCGTATAAACGTCGTGTATCTGTTGATACGCAAATGTATTTTCAGCGTATCCGACAGCAGTTCAACCCATCAGAGGACTTTTTACTGTCGTTCCACAAGACAAAAATAGAGCCCAGCCACACAATTTTTTAAAACTGTGTCCCAAATGATCTGACTTGCAGGGTGTTTTTTCGTATAAATGGATCATTTCTCATCGTAACGCGTTCCTGGTGGTATGCGAACGTGTTTTTCTTCACTACTAATTGCTTAACGAAGACCTCATTGGACTCAATTTCAGTGGTGGTGTTTTGGCGAAGGCCAGACGCTTGACCTTCATTGTCAATGTTAGCAGCATATTTTTTGCAAGTTGGTTAGATTTTAGACCAAATTCTTATAAAAGTCGTCTTGAAGCAGTCATATCACTCACTGCAACGCCTCTAACTATTAACGCAGCTAAAATTTTTGTGACAAAATTTATTGGCAACCTCATCACTATTCGTGTCATTATGTGGCAATCTCAAATGCTAGTAATTCTGGATCTTCCACTTTCCTTCAGGTCCTTATACAAATCGTACAGTAGAAATTTCTTGATCGCCTCATGAACTGTTATCTTACTGACCTTAATTTAGATGAATATCTGCTGTTTTGATAGTTCTCCACCATGCAAGGAGCGATTTGTGCCCTTTAAACCTCACTCTGGGACTTTATGAGCCCCAGTGTTACTACCGTGTTCTCAAATTTAAAAAAAGTTGATCAGAAATTTACTTAGCATAGGTTTTATAAACAATATCAATAGCCAACGCCTAATAAATGCCTGATATCAAAACAACAATTATGATCCAATCACGACAATGAAATGATGCAATAGTACGAAAACCCATTATTTTCATGGGTGGTCTCAAACTTTTGATGAGCACTGTGGCCTTAGTGGATTGATAGAAGAGGATGCAATCGACCAAGTAAGATGAAAAGAATGATCTGCAGTGGCGAACTCGGAACGGGAAGCCGGCGTCCGAAAGAAGAAGACTGACTCAAACTTTGATTTTAGCTCTAACCTTTATCGTTGCGCTACTACCTAACCCATTTATTGAGTTATAAAGGCAATCTACGCGCTTTATATGCATGTTCACGCGAATGACGCGGTCATTTTACAAAGTAATAGTATTGCAAATAATATAAGCCTCCCTCCCATAATTTGACGAGACCATCCTTGGACGCGTTTCGTCCTATTGGACTCATCAGCAGGGCTTGTCCCGTCATCACCAAAAGCCAAAACCCAATATTTGCTATAATATGAAAAGTATAGTATCATTCTATTACAGATTCCTTCGCACACATCACGCGCGTGGTGCATGCTATCACTTTGGTACGGGGATCCCATCCGTATCGAAGATGCAATGTACTACTCAAAGAGTTTATAGTAATCGGGATCTATTTAAAACCCTTACCTTTATGAACATAGCACGTGATTACCATAACCGTATCATACATCGATTTATTGAGTTATAAAGGCAATCTACGCGCTTTATATGCATGTGATCTCATCGATTACTATAAATTCTTTGAGTGGTACACTGCATCTTCGATACGGATGGGATCCCCGTACCAAAGTGATAGCATGCACCACGCGCGTGATGTGTGCGAAGGAATCTGTAATAGAATGATACTATACTTTTCATATTATTGCAAATATTGGGTTTTGGCTTTTGGTGATGACGGGACAAGCCCTGCTGATGAGTCCAATAGGACGAAACGCGTCCAGGGACGGTCTCGTCAAATTATGGGAGGGAGGCTTATATTATTTGCCATACTATTACTTTGTGAAATGACCGCGTCATTCGCGTGAACATGCATATAAAGCGCGTAGATTGCCTTTGTAACTCCATAAATCGATATATGATACGGTTATGGTAATCACGTGCTATGTTCATAAAGGTAAGGGTTTTAAATAGATCCCGATTACTATAAACTCTTTGAGTAGTACATTGCAACTGCTTCTAACCATTGCTACAAGGCAAACCCATTTTAAATCAGCACTCAAAAATATTTTTTTCTAGCACAAAGAGGCGCCCAACAATAAATGTAAGATTCCAGAGAGTAAAGCGCTTTTTATATTATTACTGATGTAAAACCTGCAAAAAAAAAAGAAAAGAATGCCACACGATGTTGATAGTTTTTGAGACAAATTACTGAACAATTACGTAAAAAGCAATGGCAGAATACCTCGAATCATTGGTAAATATCAGTTAAGGCCAGGCGAATAGTGATAGCACTTCATATCCTCCTTCCTGGCCAAATGAGTAAAAAAAGGGATAGGAAGCAATGTCCACACCCCACAAATATTTGCAATCCTTTACCATGTTCAGCTATTCTGGGAAAAAAGGTTTACGCTAAACTGCTACTGTGCTGATGTAAGCCTAAGAAAAATAAAGATAATTTTTGCTATTTTTTCTTAAAAATTGTTTACTGTGAATTTCATTAGAATTTACGTAGCCAATGCATCAATCAGTATGAAGTTGCCGCCGAAGTCATTTTATTTAAATCACGACGGGTAATTTCAATAGAAAACTATAAAAACATAGAATATCATAAATATTGGTAGCATAACTTTGGCCAAATAAGGTTTTAGTTGCACTAATAAAAAAAGTTCGAAAAAATTTTCTTTAAGGGGGTCTGGTCACCCTACGCCATTCTAAAAAAATATGAATAATATGGACTATTTTCTTTTAAATTTTTTAGCTAATGGATCAATTAATATAAAATTGGTGTAAAAGTAAACATCATTATAATTTTTCTATGATTTCCGGCTTTTCCCTATGTCAAAAACTTTTTTACTGTCCATTATTGATTTATTTGTAAATGTCAAGAGACTCGCAAAACCATATAAATCCCTCTCTCACTAGATTGGCCACTTTTATCCACAAAATGCAGATTAATTATTGATACATACTGAACTATTAATTGGTACTCTAATTCTGATAAAACT
Source organism: Trididemnum clinides (assembly GCA_963675345.1). Lineage (NCBI taxonomy): Eukaryota > Metazoa > Chordata > Ascidiacea > Aplousobranchia > Didemnidae > Trididemnum > Trididemnum clinides. The sequence continues at coordinate 30,147,218 of OY776294.1, read as the reverse complement.
AAAGTTTCGTGACAAAATGTTATCAGAGTACCGGTTGACTGGTCTAAAAAATTTTCCTCACCAAAACTTTTCTTTTATTTATTATCAATCATTGAAAAAGAATATGACCTAACAAATCATATGGCTTTTCACTGATCAATTTCATAACTGAATTCACAAATTTTTTATCAATTTTTCTCCGCAAAAATATTTTAAATGAATGATCGAACCCGGAACACCTATTGCTGAAACCATTTTGCTATGGTTTTGCAGCCACACCATTGTGCACTCTGTCTCTCGCAGATGCAAGGAGGTTGCGGTTTGTTCTCACTTGTACTAATTTTCGAGATCGGATTTCCACATAAATCATTTCATTTCATTCACTGTGGCAACTAATTTGTATTAACATTATTAGAATTTAAACAAGATCTTATTTAAATAGAATACAAAACAAAAGATAAATACGTAAAGTAAATACAAATTAACAAATCCTACAACACAAAACTTAAGATCGCTCCCACACCGAGTCACGCTCGTAAGGCACCGTGCATTCATTCGAATTGACATCTTGGCATTAAATTGAAATTAACAGTTGTAGTGCGAAGTGACTCTACTCATGGACTTCTAAATAGTAACACCTGGACTGGAAACAACAAATTTGACGTGACCAACATGAGGCCGACGTAAAATTAACTTGCTCATTTACATGAAGTGTAAATTTTTAAAAGCTTGTTGTTTTTTGAACATCGGGCAGTTTTATTACTTGAAATTTAATTCTATGCAGGAACCATGTTCAAATCCTAGACTGGTCTACTCATATAGGCTCGCGATAGATTTGTCTATTTTCTTTATGCAAACAAGAAACGGAAGCAGGTAGGCAGAAAAATTTGTAATGCTTTGACAATAACAAATTTGTGCAACACAAAAAATCTCAAATATAGCAGCAAATAAATTATGAACCATTGAGGAAAATTAAGCTACAAAAACACCTTTGAATTAACTATGACATAAACCCAGCTTAAGTGTTTAAAATGAACACATTTCAAAAATATCGATATTGTACAACTACATATGACTTGCTTAAAATGCAAGACCTAGCACTTAATTTTTTCCAGTTATCTTATTAATTTTTCGGGAAGCTCTGCTTGACTCCTCTGCGCGCATACTACGCATGAGATTTTTAGCCATGCAGTTAAAAAAACGTGCAGATATGCCCTCTAACAAGTTATGTCCTTTGCTGCACATTATTGGAACAGACCAAGGAGATACTACACCGCTTTCAAAAAACGCAATATTTACGATTTCTTTAAATACACTTCGCTGGTCAACGCTGCTCAAAAACCGTTTTTTAAGCTTTTCAACAGAGAGTTCAGCAAATGCCCCCCAGCAAAGCATGCCAACATCAAACATTTCTTTTGTTGGCTTGGAGAGTCCACCACGATTGATATCGTTAAAAAAGTTTATGGCATTTACTGGAACGTTTGGCTCTGCTTCAGATGCCAAGTACTCAACACTAGCATTGGTAACTTCTTTACAAGAGTCACATCTATTGCTTTTTGCTAGTGGCCTACAGCAATAACCTGTCACGTAAAAAATCACAGAAACATCATTTTCAGTTGGCATGATATTGAAAGACATGTCAGCATAAAGAGATTCTGCTCTGAAAATGACTTCTTGAATGGCAGTCCTTTCTTCTCTTGCTTTTGCTGCATCTTCAATTTCTTTGAGGGAAATTTGTGAATACTTCAACAACGAAAGAGTTCGAAGTTTTCGATCACTTTCATATAGCTGTCTCATCGATATAAAATAATTGGCCCCGCTTAACTGACGGATGTGGCCAAATCGTCCCTCAATGGTATCCGACTGGATATGTCCAAGCAATACATACTTGAATCCACACTCATTCATCAAGTACTTTGACAATCCAGTGATAGATTGACATGTCTGAGAAAGGGCAAGAGATGTCTCTTTTGTCAAACCCGGAAGCTGCGCACAATAAATAAAATGTTTTTTATTTATATTAAACTCAGTAACGTGAACTTATTCTAGCAACGTTGTGTCGTGCACAAACAGCAATAACGGAGAAAATACATTGTGCAAGTAATCCAGCAATTGACTTGCAATCAGAGTTTAACCATGGACTTCTAAATAAAAGTCCATGGTCCAACGAACACTCAGCTTATTACGTCAAGCAAAGAATAAACTAACAAAAAGGTGTTTGCGCACTCTTTCACATGCACCAACAACAGGTAGATCTGCTTCGAATTTCTGGCCACGCAGAGCGCTGTCTCATTTTTTTAATGTCTGGGCAAGAAAGAAGCGCATTGAATTTGCTGTGAGATTCCAAAGTAATTTGGTACTCTACACCAATAACAGACCAGTAGCATAAATAACCATCTTAAATACAGACTAATTCAACAATGCACACATCAAAAGCTACTCCAAAAAAATTTTCCGGTTTTCAGAAAAGCACTTTGTTGAAGCCGTGGGGATCTGTGCAGAGGTGGTGGAAACCCACTTCTTTATGTGTTGTGTTGTGCGCACTTCCTAATGCAAATGAAAAAAAAATGATCACATTCATTCCCATCATAAGGTTTCTAAAGTTGTTACTTGTCACTTACCGAGGAATCTCTCCAAAAAGTAGCATACTTTCCAAAGTCCAAAAGAAATTCCAGTTTCCAATCATGTGGTGATTTCACAGGATCTCGTAAAATGTCTTGCTTGCGCTTTCCAATAGTTGGTGAAGAGACATTTAAAATTGACCATAACTTTGCAAACAGCTCTAAAACAGCAGCAGTTGGGTAAAATCCATAATGCTCTAAGGCATTAATTGTCGATTCATGCAGTAATGAAAGCGCAAGATTTACGTTTACTTTTTCAATGGACTTAGGTCTTAGCACTGTCTCTGATAACTTATGAGCAATTTGTAATGGTTTTCCGCACTCATTATTGTATACTGTTTCCACATCTGCAAGACTGGCAGTTAAGGGGGCTGGTACAAGACAGTGCATGCTAGGTAATTTGAAAACTCGTTTTGCCAAAAAGTTGTAAATGTTTTTTATCACATGAGTTGGATCAAAAATTAAGACAATTTTTCCACCAGTAAAATTATTCGTTATTGCTTCTTTCCAAGCACCGTCGCAAAAGAAATCTTTGTAAAATTTTCGATTTGCTGCAGCATTATCTACTGAAATTCCAATAACGTTGAAACCCACCTGATGGACTAAATGCATTACTTTGTCAAAGCATTGTTTTTGAGTCTCTGCCTTCAAATTTCTCACGGGGTGAATACAGACCACATCCCCATACTTACTGCTAAGTGATTTAATCATGAAGCATAAAGCAGTAGATGCAACTTTACAATCTTCAGTTAAACCAAAAATCTGACCTCCAGCAGCTTCAATTCGCTTTGATACATAAATTTCGTCAATCATCAGCATAACATTTCTGTCAAAAGCATTTAATTGAGAATATCGCATTCTCAAATACTGAGTGTCGTCCAGCCCACTTTTGTGATCCAGTAGCATTGTAATTTTCCTTAAAGTTTTCACAGATGGCAGTACCAATAGTTCTTCCTCTAACAACCGTTTATAAGCACGAGGGCTTGTTGCATGTAGAATGTACGACATCATCAACAATTCAACTGAATACCTTCTTATGTGCTTGCTGCGTAGAACCAATTCCACCTCCTCTAACACAAACTTTAATAAACGAACTTCATGATCATTATCACAAATCTCCAAATACTGATTAATCAATCGAGAAAAATTAAATATGAACTTATCCTTCATTGCTGATTTATTCATGTGTATATTTTTAGCAAATACCATTAAATTTGTCACTTGAGACAGCAACTTGACTTTGTTCGATGAAACGACGTGTTTGTATGTTGATGCTGGCACTAATTGTCCATTATGATAAATCCTAATTTCAAGTTCTGTGCTGATAGATATTGTTGACTGAACAGATAGCGGGTGTTCTTCAGAAAACAGAATCAAATTGGCTTCTGACTTTGTCTGATGTAAGACAAAGCCATGCGACTGCATGTCATCAGCTATTTTTGCGATTAGCCAGGCTAAATTTTCAATTTTGTCGTCTTTCAAAGATTGCTCCAACTGCATTTCCAATCTTGATGCATCATTTTCATGTCGTGATGATGCCAAAGACAGACCAGATCTAGGCGGTGCATCTCCACCTGCATAGTATGAAGGAACATCCTTAAAAATTGAAGGTAAAACAAAACGTTTCTTCACTAGCAAGGCACTTGATCAATTTTTTCTTCGCCTAATTTGTTGATCATTTGATTCTTTTACAAAATCTTCAGGTTTGAAGTGAAGTGAACACAACCTTGAATATTTAGTTGGCGTAAAATCTTTTCTTGCAATACGTTTAAGCCAACCTTGAAGCAACTGTTTATCATGTAGAGGAAACGAATGAAAAGTAACATCAAGGTCTTTGTTTTCACCAGTATATCCTGATCTGCAGTTAATAGCACAACACTTGTTGACCATATCAAATAGGTTTTATACTAATACCAGCGACAATAACTAAACTACCAACTAATAATACTAAAAAGGAGGTATGATGTACATGCAGAGTCAAGTCAGCAAAGCATCTACACTGCAATTTAAAACAGGGAAGTCAGAGAACTAGATCTCAAGTTATCAAGTTTTAAGTAGTGAATGGATGTAATTTAGAATAAGCTGCACGCTTCTAATTGGAAACACCATTAAAATCGCAATATATACGACTTCACACCAAAACGGTATGCTTAAAAACAGAGTTATGGTTAGATTTAGGGTGGGGTTTAGAGTTAAAGTTAAAATTCAACCTAACCCCCCTCCCCCCTTACCCCAACAAATTAAGCACTGAATGTTGGCAGTGTTTCCAATTGAAATCGCTCAGCTTATTCCACATTAGATTCACAGTAAACTACAGAGATCAAATTTGCTTTACAATATGCATAATTTGACCCAGGTACATTTAGCCTTGCCATAAATCCATTAGGCTTTTTATATGCAGTAGCAAAAAGCTACCCTACTAACCAAATCAGCAAAATGTTGGCTTGGCTTTGCTAGCAGCATCTCAGTGCGACTGCAATTGCACCCAATCTTTTAAGAGTACATTTCAGAGTTTTTAAACCTGCAGTGCATTTACACTTAATGGGGCTCATAAGCAAATAAACTCTACAGCATAATCGCTCAAATCTTTAACCTTCAATCTATTGCTCTATTTTCCAAATAGACCTATGCCTTCGTAGAATAGTAACTGTATGACAGCAGTCACTAATTTGACTCGCTTAGCATAAACCAACCTTATTTACCTGCCACTATGTATGATTGTGTACCGTAACCTACAGCAGTACAGTTGGGCTACTGGGGCTGCTATAGCCTGTCAGTAGAAAATAGACAATATAGTACAAATTATAGTAATCTGTTTCACTTTAGCGCTAGCACAAACACATTCCCAGCATCAATACAGTTTTAACATGTAAGTACCGGTACTTTGCTTTATCTACAGGTGTCAATGCGCTGTCACGCTATTCTTTAATCACTAATCATCTATTTTACCTGAGTGCAAGCACGAAAACGATACATTCGATACATTCATAACATCTACGAACTACACTTTGTCTACCGGTCTCTGTTTGTGCATGGTGATGCAAATTTTTTAATCAAATGAACAACACTCATTCGAAACTTTCTTTTTCCAACTAACCAAGGCAGCTGTCACGCCGCGTGATACAGGCCTCATCTTGGTCGCTCGCGCCAGCAGTTTTAGCGGCGTTTCCAGTCCAGGTGTTACTATTTAGAAGTCCATGCTCTACTTTATACCAGCGTTAATTTGCACTCAAATATACAACAAATCACACAATCACCAACAATAGTCTTGGCGCAGTCCAGTGATATCTAAGAGATTTGTTTGTAGTTTGTCAATGCCCTCTTTGCCTTGCTCGTAACTTCATTTAAAATACAAACCACTCGAAATCTAAAATTTCATATAAACTATAGTTAGAAATGAACGGTATTGTAGCGTGTCGCGCCTCGCACTTCATCGAGCTGCCATGCCAAACATCTTTTGTCTTTTTTTTACATTTTTTTTATTAGTTTGCTTTCGGCGGTTTAGCACCTTGCTCCCGCCGATGTGTGTGTGATTCTACTTGTTTACTGTTAGAGCTGCGTTTGCGAGTTTGTAACTTCGTGCGTCCCAAGTTTGACGCCCAGCTCGTGCACCTTTGCTGTTTTACCCTATGATTTTACTGTAATATTCACTGACGAAGTACATACCGTCAGGTTTGTAGCCGCTCGGCTATCTCCGTTTAAAGTACATCGTGCTCCTATAGTTCGCACGCCTGGCGATGTAACCTCACGCCAGGGATCTAGCCTGCATGGCTTTCCGGCAACCTAGCCGTGATATTGCAACGCGTATTGTTTATTATTATTGTATGCGTCTAAAATCACACACATTTATTTTTCTTTTTTTTATTAGGGCTAGATTATGTTTATTTTTATCTTGGTAGCTCGGTGATCGGCTTGCCTTTTCCGCCATTAGGTTGTTTATCCGTTATTTTTGTTGGTGTGACGTGTGCAGCGTCCTGATTACATAGACGTGTGCAGCGACCTAATTCGTGGTGTCGCGTGCAGATTTTGTTACCGACCATGTGGTCGGAGATATTGTGCTCTCTTTCTTCGTCGATCGCTGTGGCGGACGGACGTGTTCTGGTTGTCTGTCATGTTTCTCGTTCGTTGTTGATTGTCGTGGAAGAAGGATGTGATTTTTGATTATCTGCCACAGCTTGCGTGAATTGATGGAATAAAATATTGCTGTAGTGCTTTCTTCCTTGTGACTGCCATAGTTCCCAGCAATTGGGATTCAGTCAGCACGTTATTGCTCGAAGGAACTAGTTTCCTACAGTATCGAGATGTATGTATGAGTAATCGAGATTGCACGAAACTTTGGTATTCGGTTCGGTATGACTTCAGCATTCCACACAAAGGTCTCGAGTTAGAATCAACTTCTTGAAATTTTGGGTAGAGCAAAGGTTCTCAACCGGTAGACCACAGCCTGTAAGTCAGGTGGGCCACGGACATCTGCGTACTTTGAAAATGGGTTTGCCAAATAAGGTTGAGAAATAATGGCCCATATAAACAGCCATACGGACCAGCATCTGTGAACTATAGGCGCAGTAAACTTCACTGCGGCTAAAGCTCAGCCATGCTAAAACGGTGCCAACAACCTTTTATCTCCACAATCGAGAGGCCAAGCGTGAGGTAAAAGTTAACAGGAATGGTAAAATTCTACCCTTTTGCTCAGTGCCGACCAATCTTGGTGTGAAACTGGAGAGAAAGCTCACATACCGTCATCACCTTGAGGCATTGCGCAAAAAACTATCCAATGTGTGTTTCGCTGCTAAGGCGACTTGTGGGTTCAGGGTGGGCGCTTGTGCCAAGACATTGCACACAGCTACCTTATCCTTAATCTCTTCTTATCCCTATCTATTCAACTGCTGAGTACAGCGCACCAGCTTGGTGTCGCAGCGCGCATACTCACCTTATTGACAGCGTTCTTAATGACGCTTTATGCATTGTCACTGGATGCCTTCATCCCACTCCAACGGACAATTTTCCAGTTCTCTCAGGCATCCAGCCAGCTGAGCTTTGCCGCCAAGGAGCGACACTCTCCTTGGCTAATTGCAATTTTATGGACCCTGGCCACATTCTGCATGGCCAGCGGACTGAGCTGCAGGCTGCTAGCTAGGAGCTAGAGACTACGATCTGGATGCCTGTTAGTTCCTGCCGCGCCAAAACTATTGTACAACTTATCTGAGTTGGGCATCCGCGCTGCCCAATGAACAAACTTGGCATGGGACACAGAGTACTCCAAGAGTACGGTATGTCAGCGTTCTGTGTCTACATTCCTAGGGTCAGCCCAAGACTCATTGGAATGAGTTTGACAAGAACAGCTTGGGTCAAACTCAATCGCCTGCGTACTGGCGTTGGGCGTTTCAATTTGTCGATGCACAAATGGGGTCTTGTTCCTTTAGCGAAATGCAAGTGTGGCGCTAGCGAACAAACTGCAGACCATATTATTTAATATGTCCCACACATCGGGCACCTCAGGAATAATAGGTCTGACAGTTTTGGATGACAAAACAAGGTGCTGGCTCAACACCATAACTGCCAGCATGTGATTCAGGCAACACAGCAGGCTGGCGTAGTAAAAGGATAAACCCTCGGTCCCATCATTTGTTGTGTTTGATCTGGATTATAGATACCCTGCCATACGATAAAGAACTTCACTGCCATGATATACATATATATACTCAATCTCCGAACGGCTGCCGTTTCTGCCTTTGTGGCATCATCAGCGGAGCACAGAGCGTTCTGGCATGCACTACCAACCGAGAGGGTAATATGTGCCAGAAAAATCGTTTCGTTAGTGGTACGTAACAATTTCTCCACACCGCACCGCAAAGAGCTCAAACTGCGCGAGCAGTGATCAACGCATAGTTACAGCGCGTTATGATGCTGCCAGATAGAGAGCTCAATCTGCACTGCACCGAGGCCCAATACAGATTGCATAAAACTCAATCTCCAAACGGCTGCCGTTTCTGCCTTTGTGGAATTATCAGCGGAGCACAGAGCATTCTGGCATGCACTACCAACCGAGAGGTTAATATGTGCCAGAAAAATCGTTTCGTTAGTGGTACGTAACGATTTCTCCACACGTCATTGCAAAGAGCTCAAACTGCGCGAGCAGTGAGCAACGCATAGTTGCAGCGCGATACGATGGTGTCAGATATATGTATATATATAAATATATATATATATATATATATATATATATATATATATACATATATATATATATATATATATATATATATATTTTTTTTTTTTTTATTTGCCATATTTATCCTCCATTTACGAGAAAGCACATTGTATTTTACGCTTATCAGTGACATTGTAATCATCACATCAAAGTTTTTATGAAAGTGGGCCACAAAAATTTGTGGCTCCTTAAAGTGGGCAAGGTACGAAAACGGTTGAGAACCACAGGGGGAGAGCCTATACATGAAAATTGCGGATTTAAGGCTCAAATTTAAATCATTTAATCGAAACACATCATTTAAGTAACGAATTCAAATATTTGATATCTGGTGTAGCAATTTCGGGCTCGCTGGTGGGGAGGCTTTACTAATCTGTTCCAACAAAAAGCGAGTGGTCCCCAACATTCATTAACTCAACTTACACGTTAAATATTTACAATCTCTAACTTCAAAACTTTAGTTTTCGGGCCGTAGCAACGACTCACACTCAATTTTGAACGCTGTTTTCCTGTAACTTATCGACTGTACTATGAGATGTGATGATAATTATGCGTGCACAAGCCGTCACATGGATCCAGTTCAGAAGTGTTTTTTATTCAAATGAACATCATGTGATGTACCAGGAGTATTGATTTAGCATGTTTCGTTGTCATAGCGACAGTTTTGGCATGTTTTCATAGATATTGGTCGCTTCATTCTAAAAAATGTTTGCCTTGGCAATAAATTTTAATTTTCCTTTACTTTGTTCGATGGCATTAAATTTATTTTGTTTATGCTTCAGATTTAGGCCTTTTTTCCGCAGACCCTTTTTGGCAAAGTTCCTGTCTGCGGACTAGAACAGTCCGAAAAACAGCCCGCGATTTCGTGAGTTTTCTAAGCTTTTTGGCGTTATTGTGGTAGATCAACAGTTGAAAGAGATTATTTCGCCCATTTTAGTCTTGAAATCAACACGAAGCGCCTTTTTCAAGAATTATGTCTTCATATAGCTTTTTGGACTGAATAACCGTATTTCTTTTGTTTTGTATAGTGGTACATTTGTGTTCAGACTTTACTGGGGCTCAACAAAGGTTCTATACAGCTATAGGGTTCTATGTACAGATGTACCCGTTAGCTCATGCTTTACTTATGCTATTCAACTTATATACACAGAAAGAGCGACAGTACCAATATCAAGTTTGTATGCAGACGATAGTTCTGTTTAGGCAAGGATTTTGGAGAAATAATATGATTTATTTTGGCTCACACCAGTTCTATGTTGTAAATGCTTGTTTTAAATAGAACAGCAGGTTCTTTTTTAAACAGATATTAAATTTCTGGCCCACCTGATATCAAAACATTGAATTTTATGTTTTATTATAACTGGCTTGTAGCCAGTTTTTACCAAGTGTCTTGTTATTATTAGGCAGTGGCTATTTCGCCGTCGATGGCAATTTGCCCTTGGAATCTATTTTGCCGTGATCATTCACGTGTGTTTGTATAGCCATATTTGCTATTATCGCACCAGTGACTCTGTGGTGTAGTGGATAGAGCGCTGGTCTTGAGATACCAAGGTATCGGGTTCGAATTCGCCAGGGCTTTAAAAGAAAGGCAGTGTACACTGAAGGGGCAGGCCTGGTATGTAAATGTACGGGGCAGTGTACACTGCAAGGGAGTGTGCAGGGTGGGGATAGAGACCTGGGGGTGCAAAAAATTTTTTTTTTGGTTTTTAAAATTGACCAATCAGAAACGACCAAAAGTCACATGTTTAGGACGTCATTAAGATTGACCAATCACAAACAACTCACAGCAAAATAGTCTCTGAGGGTAAATTGCCGTCGACGGCAAAATAGCCACTGCCTTATTATTACTAGGAGAAAATATTAATTACTCAACAGTCTGACTTATTCTAACTGGTTATTATTATGATTTTTCACTTTGGTAAAAGTGATGGTCTTATTTTTTGTTAATTTTTGCTGATTTACGATGGATGCATATAATATCTTGCTCAAGGCTAAGATTTTTTGGGTATATGTATGTGTGGTGCAGACATATATACATTACAAGTAAAAAAAAAAGCTGAAATAAATAGATAAAGGCTTTGGTTTAAGTAATTGTTGCTGGCATTAGTCTGTCTCTGAAGATGAAGACTTTGTATCAATATGTTGGATTATTGTCCTAAGTTTTTTGCTTTTTTTACATTGTTTTAACAGTCCAATTCTTAATTTATATGGCCAGCTGCACACTAAATTTGCATTGTTGTTAAAGTGCTGTTGCTCTCTCTTGGCACAAATGTATAGGCGTGCACCATTTTAATTTTTGCTTGCTTGGAAGACCTCGCCATTGAAGACAAGCTGAGTTCTAATGCACATTGGCTTAGCTATAATTGACACTTAGATAGAAGCACCCAACATTTATTCCAATGGCATCCTATCAGTTCTATGGAACAGTAAATGTACAGCTGTAATGCAGCTATGTAAGTAGGAATACAATGTTCCACATCATTAGCATTATTCTCTGTTATTGCTAAAAAGATTGTGATTGACTTTTTACGTCATTATTCCATGCTGATGATCTGAAATTAAGAGAAGTTTTTTTATTTAATGTTCCTAACTTTATAGTTGCCTGTTGGCCTGCTTTTGGCATATTGCATTTTCTCCATAAGGGCTTTTTGTTAAAGCACTGTTTTGCAAAACCTGTGCAGGTATTTAACCTGCAGCCTCACAATTGCAAGCTAATCACTTGTCATACTAAGCTGAGTTGTCAACTGCATTGTTTCTCATATCTGATCATTGTGCATCTACTTGTTTAGCTGTGTTTGTAAAATAAGCCTTGATGTTAAATTGCACTCCTTGCTCTTAGAAATATGACGATCATATTGCAAAATATTTATATTTTTAGCTTTTTTGTCTCAGTTTTGTACATATAATGTCTACTAATACTAATACTTTGCTTGCAAATAATGTAACCTACAACAGGAAAGAATGCCCCGATCTTTTGCAATATGCAAAAGCAAATCGAGATGATGGAACTTTCAACGATGTCACAATTCAAATTGGGCACTTGAGCATCGGGGCTAATCGCATGGTTCTTTCTTGCTGCTCTACATTTTTTGAAAAAATGTTCAAGTCCCAAATGAAAGAACAATACAAATCGTCAATTACAATTCAGGAAATAGATTCAACTGCAGTAAAACATGTGATTGATTACATGTATGAAGGAAGCATCACCATTGATAACACAACCGTTATGGACATTTTAGCTGCTGCTGATTTCTTACAATTGGCTGAGATAAAGTTGTTTTGTTTCGAGTTTTTGAAGGAACATATTTCTTCTGATAGTTGGTATGCTGTGCTTTCTGCTGCTAAGTTGTACAGATGTGATCAACTTCAAAAGTACACGTATCAGTTCATTACATATCACTTAGATGAGATAACAAAAAGCGATGATTTCAAAACTATTGCAAAAGATGATTTAACTTCACTTATTTCAAACTTGAGGAAAAACAAGAAGATAGTCAATGAAAGTGTTATTTGCAAACTTGTGATTGACTGGACAAAGCAAGATGAAGAAGAAAGAAAAGCAGTATTTGCAGATTTGTTTCAAAGAATACGTCTCAAAAAGGTTTCTTTGGAGTTTTTGGAGTGTCTGTTTGAAGAATCCTTGGTGAAAGAGAATCCGGTTTGTGGAAATGCAATTACGGTTGCACTTTTTAGCATGCTCAAGACAAATCAACAAGCATTAAATAAAAAATCCTTATCCATCTTTAGTGTAGGGGGAGGTCATAGTGCAAGAAAAGTCTTAAAGATCTTTGATCGTTCAAAAAGAGAAGAGCAAAAGTATTCAGATTTTCCGTATGGAGTAAGAGGTCATTGCACAATAAAGTTAAATGGCGTCGTATACTGTATTGGAGGTTGTGAACCAGGTAATATCTCAAATATTTATGACAAAGTATATCAAATAAATTTGAATGAAACAAATTTAAGCTGGAAAGAAGCTGTCCCACTGAATGGAAAACGCTATTGGATGGGTGCTGCGATATTTAGAGGTTGTGTAGTAGTTGCAGGAGGTTTGGATAATGAATGCATTTTTTCGGTAGTAGAATTCAGTAGTGATCCGTTAAAGATATGGAAAATTGCTCTCCCTTTGTTACACGAAAGATGTGGAAATGCTTTGGCCGTGTGCAATGGTAGTTTGTATGCTCTTGGTGGATTTGATGGAACTACATGCTTGTCATCTGTTGAACGACTGGACTATTTGAACGAGCCATGGCAATATGTAGCACCGATGCTGATACCAAGGTTTGGATTTGCTGTTGTCAGTTTAAACGGCTGCTTATATGCAATAGGAGGCCGCTCAGTACACAAAGAGAAATCGGCGCTAAAATCAGTGGAAAGATATGACCCTGGTTTAAATAAATGGACTCCTGTCTGTGAAATGACATTTAAAAGAAGCTTTCATTGTGCTTTTGTTTATAATGAAAAGATGTTTGTAATCGGAGGGATTGGTAACAGTGGAAATGTGATCAAAGAAATAGAGTACTATGATCCATCTGATGATAAATGGTACATTGCAGAATATCTGCAGTACCCGTTAGTCGACTTTGCTGTTTTTTCAAATTGATGTGTTTGTTAGTGGTTTCACGAGGATGTTTGAGAACTACATTGCTTTTTTTATAACAATGGTGAAATGTTATCGCCGTAGCGCACTTTTAATTGAGTAGGTGATCAAGTTCACAGGGAGTGGAACTGTTGCTCTGCGATCGAGGGTCTTCGTATTCCAACGTTTTGCTGTCAATAGACTGTTATTTGTTATTAACTGCTCAGTGTTTTATTCGATTTAATTAAACAGTTATGCTGGGAAGGTCATGGGCTTCCTCCAGTAACTATTATGACAAAAAATTTGTTCTAATGTGTTACGAAAATGCTCCCGCAATAATTCAAAATTAGTGAAGCTTTATTTTGAAAACCCAATTTCTTTAAAAAAAATTTTTTCGTCAAGACGAACAATTAGTTACCCTACCTTTTAGTAAAGCACCATGTCCGATAACTGGTAACATTGCATACCATTATGTTAACAGCACGTTTAAAATAAAAGACATGATTTATTCCAATTATACTTTTTTAATAAGCTTATCTTGTCTCAAAGTCACTGGAGCTTGGGTAGAGATGCGAATCAATCGCGTGCAGTATCGAAATGTCAAATTGTCGGCCTTTGATCTGCTTAAGAAAGCGACCATGAAATACTGGGGAGTTGCCCGGCTTCTGGGGCTCCATGGTCTTCCGCCATGCCCCCATCCCTCGGAAGGGGTCGGGTAACCAACAACAACCATGAAATACCGAATGAGCTGTCCAGAACGGCTGTTGATTTTACAAATTTCGCCGGATTGTTTGCAATAAATTTTGCTTTTTGATATAATTTGCTGTTTGTTAGAATTTTGCTAGTGCAGTGTACTCATTCTAAATTGCTTTTTTAAGCGCACAGCAGCAGCGTACAACCTTTTTAAAATTCTGATGCTATAGCGCCCAATAAGAGTAAGCGGCGCTTTTCCACTAATTTTGGCTGGGAGCCAAACCCCTTGAAAAATCAATAAACTTATTTCGTTATGACTTAAAAATCGATCCGAGGCCTATTTTGATAGTATGCGCCTCTAAGTAATATCCTGTAATTACAAATATTAGCTTAACAACTTTTCTACTAGAAAGCTGCGTTGACTAAACTCCTGAATTTTGACGTTTTTTTATGTTTTTATACTTCAATTAGTTTCGTTTGCTTTTATTTTTACCAAGGATGAAAATTCGTTTGTTTACTGTTGAGTACTTGCAATCTTTTTCACTCGTTCGGAAAATACTGTAGTTAATCAAAATTACTGCGACCGAAAAATAATATTCATCAAGCGAATCTTCGTGGGTTTACTGAACGCAGCTTTATAAACGTCTCAAGCCCTCTACCATCAATTTCTAAAAAAGCTAATCACATTTCGCTTTGTAGTTGTAGCTGGGACCCAGCTTCCAAAAATTATGTTATTCGCTTTCACGTTTGGTTTGTGAAATCTTAGACTCTTTAAATCGCTCATCAATAACGTTGCTTTTCTGAGATGTGTTAATTGCAAATGTAAAATCCTATTATTAGTTGTTTGTGATAGAGGAGTCTGACTGGTTTAATTATTTGCCGTAACGAAGCAACAGTTGATGTTCACAAACAATATGTTTTTGCATCGTAGTCGTGGTAACCTACCTTGACATCTCATAATTTTGTAACAGTCCTATTAGTCATGCTTGTTTAGGGCATAGGCTTGTTTATAAGCACTATTGCTCTGATGTTGTGAAGCGCTGACGAATAACTCTTACAAAGCCCGTAGAGTTTGAGTGAGCACATTTAACTTGAAAAATCAAATTCTTGCTACAACATTGAATTAATGGAAATGGCATTATAAAGTCAAGGAACCAGGTCTTGCGATGCTACTAATCTGTCACCAACAGACTACTTGTTTGAAAACAGTAAGATTTTAAAACAGTATAAACTATTACGTCATCAAAGCGATGCGTCACAGTTTTGCCTTTCTCCCTGAATTTTGAAACCTTGGCCCCCATGTTCTGAAGTTGTCAATGTTGGTATCCTCAAAAACAACGTTCATGAGATTAGGTGATCAGCTTTCAACCTGTCGTAACGTTGATAATTAGGCAAGGCTGTAAATCAAACTGTTATTTTTTTACAATTTCTATGGATAATTTGTCAAACGTGTCGCTCATTTAAATGTTGATTGTTGTGTTGAAAGTGACCTAATCATTCGTTTGATGTCTGCCAATGGTTTGTGCTGTTTTGTATTTCATCTTCATGGTATACGACGATTGGTCAATGTGTGTGACAAATACGATTTATATAGCAATATTATAATAGAATCATAACTTTGAATAATCAGAATATTAATTTTGTGCCTAAAAATCAAGATTTCAAATTCGTCATTTGTTATGTTCTGCCAATACCTGGAAAGTGGATTATTCGAGATGTTCTATCGCAGTGAAAAAGATGTTATGTCGTGCCCATGTCTTGTCGAGATACGCCGATTACATAGGTTGTTTTTTTGGTTTAAGTCGAAAGTGGATTTGGCACAACCATGCTTACGTTTCACCTTTACTGCCGAAATGACTGTTTTCCTTCATTGATTGCTATAAAATATCCACTAACAGAGGGGTGAACAAATTTTTTTGCAGGCAGGCCAATTTCACTCAACCGCATGACGAAGTTGGTCGCAAAACTTTTGTTTTTTTGCAGATTAAATTTAAAACTTTGCAGCTTGTGATGAACTTGTTTCTTTAGAGACTGATTTTGTTCAAACTAGATTTCTAGGCATAGGCTATGGTAGAGAGCCAAAATTTAGACTCTATCAAAAATTTTTTGATCATGTGCTCCGATGAGTGCTTTGTAGATATGGTAGTCTACTCCAAAGCGACCTGGTCCACAGTTTGCTGTTTTGTGCTAGCCACACTTGCATGTTGAAGAGAGGTTAGTCCCCATTTGTACACACTTGAAAGGAAACGTCCAACCCCCCGGTCTCATTTTATTGAGTTTATTCCACAAGAGTCGGTCCGAAGATTGTCTTGCGGATTTTGCAACGGCTTTGGCAAGAAATCACGAAGTCTATCGGCAAAATTGTTCGATTTAGTCGACCCCGATGTGGTGTGCCCAGGAAATTGTTACTGATCAAGCTAATGACTAAAAAGAGAGACAGCAAGCAGCTCTGCAGTGGTGAAAAGATAATTTCTCGGTCCACAGAACAGTAAATTGTAACCGAATTACAAATATCGACTTAAGTCTGCTGAAAGAATATCCAGTCCCACATAAATGAAGTTTAAAAAGTGTAGACTTTTTTTTATATTTTTTGGCGATCAATCTTGATAGGATAAAGGTTTTGAATTGAAGACTTTTCTTGTATATAAACTTTTAAAAGGAAATGTTTTTAACTTCGGACTTTTTCGGGTTGATCAATATCAGGGCGAAGTTTTTTAGATAATAAAGATCTTTTATTTGGACAAACAAAAAGCGCTTGCTACAACTTTCCTCTTCGGTGTAGGTGGTTTTATTATTGTATATACAGGGTGATCCCGATCTTCCCGCCGTTTTACAATCATAAATGAAAACGAATATTCCTGGTTGCAATTTATGCAATAAAATAAATATTGATGCAAAATGAATTAAAATGTGATAAAACGAAAGATTTTGTTCGAAATGGCCGCCATTCAGTAAGAACTTCTTTTTTCATTGCAGATAGTCTTCTGTTTCCATGGTCCCCAACAGGTTTACGAGGCATGACAGTCAAAGTTCCCAAAAACCTAGCTTTGTAATCACGAAGGGTGCGTACAGGCGGTTACTCCTTCCCAAATTGTTTAAGGAACAGTTTTCTAGCTTCTTCGCCATTGAATGCAATGGCAAAAGATACAATTGAGGCTATTTCGCAGTTATTGAAATCGCGGTTCTCCATCTTCGTCGGCGTCATTGAAATAAAATGAATCATTTCAACGATTCGACAGTTGATTAACTTTATCAAAAGTTTACATATGTCATACATAGACATCTAAGAGACAATGAATCGTGAAATGAATTTATATCTCTGGTTTAAAGCTTTTGTATCAACAACAAAGCATTGGTGATGTCATACAATTAGAAAAATAGTGATGAAGGCTAAGAGTTTTTGCATCAACTGTGTGTACAATAACGTGGGAAGATCGCGATCACCTGTAGGTTATTTTCTGCTTTTTTCATTTTGCATTTTTCTTCATTCAATGTGGACCAATTTAGATTTGAAAAAAGTAAATAAATCAAATTAAATTAATTAAAAGAGTAATTAAATTACAAATGGCCGAAACGTGCTATCGATTATCGCTGTAGGTTTGAAAATCAGTCATATGCTGTGCAGGTCCATATTTGGTATAAAGATGTTGGTAAAATTGTAAAGCAAGTGAGACTATAATAAATTTGCATCGCCGTTGTGCATGAGGACTTTTAAACGAGTCCCAATTTTGACCTGGGTGTTTAAAAGTAAGACTGCTTTCCCCCAGCTAAATCCTTGTTGGTATATTTAGGGCTACTAACAATATTTGGACAGTCGCTTGTTTTCCTCAAATTGTAGTTGTTTGTGTGGAACACGTGGCAGTCCACTATATTTGCGCCCGACGTTTTCTATCGGACACAAAGAGTTGTGTTGGGGTTGCGGCCAGTTTTATTTGTGTGAAGCAAATCAACTGGGGTAAACTCATCTTTATGATGCGTTCTGGCCACT
The DNA here is from genome assembly GCA_963675345.1 of Trididemnum clinides. Lineage (NCBI taxonomy): Eukaryota > Metazoa > Chordata > Ascidiacea > Aplousobranchia > Didemnidae > Trididemnum > Trididemnum clinides. The sequence goes on along the minus strand of OY776294.1, from coordinate 30,129,153 downwards.
AAAACCGCATTGTATATTGGGTAAGGCCGCAATCCACCAATGAAATATCTAGTTGTTTTTCTTTACTGATGCATGATATTCACTACAGTCATTAAATGCAGAAGGGTAGTCAAGAAAGGATTGGAGGAGGCCGGAAGTAGTTCCTTGCAAATCGCAAAAGGTTCTTGGCTTTCGTTATCAATTAACCAGGCAGGTTCCGGTGAAACAACCAGAGAATTGGAATAAGGTTTGAATGGTAGTTGATGTAATTCAGCATGCACGTGCTTGATACACACAATACTTGCATTGCGGAAAGGTACGTAATAACAATTTCTATTTCGTGACGAGTTCTGAGTTTTGAACAAATCGCAAAAAGATTAAGTTTCATGATCATGTTTATTCAACTGTAACATAAAAATAGGCTGAAGACACCCGTGAATCCATATTTTTAAGTCGGTAAAAGGCCTACTCACCCAGTTTGAGAAGAAAGAAGTTTGTATTCGTTAGATAAATGGAGAGATACTAAAGCAACATATCGGTACCCACTTTATTTGCTGAGTCACTACTCGTTTGAAAAGTCTACTGAAAAGAATTCAAGCAGAAAAATCTCTCGCTTAGTAACTCCAAAACGTATGTGAGAAAGGATAAAGAGAGAATAGAATGAAGTACGGAGGAAACAGAGTGAAATTGTGCGCCAAGGGCGGGCAACGTTTTGCACAGGCGGGCCAATTTCACTCAACCGAACTACAATCTAAGCCCACAATGCACAGTCTGTGGCTTTTTTACAACAAAATCTTTTTGGAATTGTTTGTCAGGTGAATTGAGCTTTACATTAAAGATCTTTTGTGTTTTTCACTAATCAAATTTAAATGGGTGAAGTTTTTACCAGGGATGTGGGAGCGGTGGAAGCGGTCCTTTTTCTGTGGAAGCGGAAGCGCGAAAAATCTGCCGCTTCCGCTTCCACATGGGTTATTTGACTTGAAGAGTAACTTGGCGAAAAAGTTTTGTCCATTTCCCAATGTGGATTAAACGGTGAAGTTGCACTATAAGTCTAAACGAACGTGCGATATCAGTAGCGCGAGAGAACGAGAAAAAGTATAACTAGCATCACATTTTATATCGATTACGGGCAAGAAAAAGGTAGTTTGGACAATGAAACCTAGCTTATAAAATGATGATTTGATTAAACTTAATTGACCTTGGTTAAGAAGTTAAAAACGTTGAAAAAAAAATTACTTATGACGGAAACAACTTGATCATTCTACATTAGTACTCTTCAATAGGGGTTTCGCAAAACATGCAGTGGTGTTCCGTGAGTTTTAAGGGTTTCGTGAGGGGACCGCGAAGGTTGTTCGTTTATTACTAGTAATTATTCTTATTTCAGGATATTGATTTCTTATATGTAGTGGTGTACCGTGTATGCAGTATAAATAGTAATGGAATCTTGTGATATCAAGTTGCAGATTGTGACGTAATTCTGTTTACAGCTATAGGATTCCTGGATACAAATAAGGTTAACGGGATGAGACGAAAGAAAGTATAGCAGTTCAGTGCTTCTGGCTCTGAGACCCCCAGCATTCCATTGAAGAGCCTTGAGAGAGTCGAAAGGGGAAGAAGAAGCACGAGGTAAAGAGAAACAGCAGGAGCATGAGGCGGTGGTGCGGGTGCAGAGGGAGAAGAAACAAAGTGGGCAGAAAAGGGATAAAAGGTTTGAAAGCGAGGATGGGGTGCGGGTGATGCATTAGCAGAAGGAGACCAGATGGGCTAGATTGAGCAGTGGAGGTATACCAGCTGGAGGAGTCCAAGGAGGAAGTCGCAGTGCAAGTAGGTGTGGGATCTCCAAAAAAAGGGAGGGAATCTCCAGGAGTGAGAGCTGCCAAGAATTCTGAATCTAGAAAAGGAGATTAGTGAGCACTTCAAATGAACCCAATTAGAGCATGAGCAGCATTGCACTGACCTACCCCGCCAGGTCACATTTCCAGCGCTCAATAAACAGGAAAAGACGGGACAAGGGTTAGGATGAACGTTGCCGCTCATCAGGAGAAGGAGAAGAATGAGAAGACGGGCAAGAAAAATGCAGGAGAAGACAGGCCGATTTTAAAAAGACTGCGTGATATCCTTCTGCGGTCGTTCAGAGGGCTGCACGGCGAAAAAATGGTTTGTGTGAGGGGAGTGCCTGGGGTAACTGGGTCTCTCGGGAAGACCAACAGTCATTTTAACCCAACCCAAACAGGATTGGGGACCGCACCACCACATTGAGGAGGCTATTGATTGGTGTAGCTCAATTTTGCTGGTTTTACGTGTATATACTATATACACGACAGAAATTTCGCACTTCACTATCCAAAAAGATCGGAGTCAATACGTGTTTGGGGACGGATAAAAATTCCGAAATGATAATTAGAGTTAAAGTTAAATCAATGTCAGAGTTAGTTGAGAATAGAGAGGGAAAAATCAGCGCTATACGGTGTAATTTGTTGTTGTGACGACAGATTATTGTCGAGAGCTGTAATATGTGGTCATACGGTTTAGATCTGAAAAGCATTAGGTTAACTGTTGTACAAGTGGTTGTAAGTAGTGAAGGAACTTGTAATAACTGTCTATTTGTTGAAGTGTTTAATTATTTTTTGAATTGTAGTAACGAAATATTTGATTTTCTTGCAAACAATCTGTGATTTCTAAATTTTTGTTAGTGGGAGTTCCGTAACAAACGCAAAAGTACATTAGGGGTTCGGCGATGACAAAAGGTTGAAAAGCACTAATCTACATTCAACACGAGTTTTAATATCTAAATAGAGAAACACAGAGTAGTTGGAACAATAAGCTCAAGCGAAGTAGGTAAAGTACAGTAGATCGCCGATTATCCGAACGCCAATTATCCGAACGCAATTTTAACAAAAGCCATTGTAGCCTGACATCAATGAGGGAGAAGCATTAGAACGTCAACAGTGTGTCGAGAAAATAAATGCGTCCAAAAAGCAAAAAGCAAATGACTCGTGCAGTATTTATTTAAGTTTGCAACCAGTTACTATACTAGCAGTGCTAATAATATACAATAAATCACAAGGTCTGTGAACTGTATGATGTATTTTCGTAATATTCCATGCTGTTTGATTATCCGAACAAATTACTTTTCCGAACCACCCCTGGTTTTAATTAGTTCGAATAATCGGCGTTATACTGTAATAGCAATAAATGAAGGTTTTTGTTTTTTCAAAATGACAAAGTGTAGGAGAAGGCAGGCTACAGACCCTCAAAAGTTAAAAAAAATTGTCAACGGTCGTTTTCTCACTTTTTGTTAGTGGAAGCGGAAGCGGTGGAAGCGGAAGCAATAGGTGTGGAAGCGGATGCGTTTGAAAAATAACCGCTTCCACATCCCTGGTTTTTACACTGAAGATCTTTTTTTGTTTCTTTTTTGAGTGGCATTTTTACTTTTTGTGTTTAATCTGCTTTCGGATTGTGTAGCAGGCAAAAATCATTTCAGTGAACACATAATTTCAATCCTGGGCCGCATGACGTAGGTTGCCTTAGGCAACATTCCACTGAGACAGGCAGCTGTTTTCGAAGATGCTTTTCTTTGTTCAAAGACACAAAATTTGATTTACTTATTGCAGGTAGTTAAATATACAGTCATTGTGCAAACGAAATGACCTCTTTTTACAAGATGACCTCTCGTGTTGGATGGAGACATAGCAGTAAGATCCAAAAACATAAGTAGAGTTTGTGCTTTGGGGAATTTAAGCAATGCAAAAATTACTCTCAAAAAAAAGTTTGTCATTCTTTCTTTTTCTCCTGGCTTAGCTTACTCAAGTTTTTTTGGTTAAAACCTAAGATTGTTGCTGGATTTGATACCACTAACAAATCTGACAGTTCTCCTCTACTCTTATTTACTTTCAGTTTTATCTGTACTTGCTTCTCCTATGTCTTTTTTTGTCATACTCTTAGGAAATATTGACAGAGCATTTGTTTTCGCTCTCTGTCATTAGTTCTCAACTTCAACTTTTTTCCAGCCGGAATAGACCTGCAATCATTCATCTTAACCGACCAACGATGCGACAAACAAACGATGGTGTAGTGGTTTAAGCGTCTGCTTCGCAGTCGGTAGACCTAGGGTTCTTTCCCCTTGTTGAGCCATACCAAAAGAATTTAAAAAATGGTATCCACAGCTTCCCTGTTTGGCGCTCGGCATTTAGGGGAGGTTGTGGCGAACAAGCCGGCAAGTTCGCTTGTTGTGTTTCGGGCAAGGCACTTAACGGGACGCCCCCTTCTTTATGTGGAAGACAGGCGGCCCAGACACCTCGGAAATGGCAATTTCCAAGCGAGTGCGGATGTCCAGTCCAAAGTATAGCGATACATTTCGCTTTCTCGTAAATGGAGGATAAATATGAACAATCCAACAATTCTACAGCTTCTCTACCCCCATCGTGTGAACGCGGACCAATGAGTTTAAAGAGCCGTTTATTGAGTCAATAATCGTAAATTTAATCAACACGGCAGCGCGATGTGTCCCTGGGAAAGCAAGACTTTACGTCAGTTGCAGTACTTGAGGTGGAAATGCACAACATGTTAGCAGTATTAATAGCTTCAAAGCTGGTCTGTAGAAGACCATGTTCTTGCAAAAATTATATTGACCGACTTGCATTTCAAATGATTCATCCTCTTCTCCAAGAGCAAAAGACCTCCAATCATCCATCTTAACCGACCAACGACGCGACCAAGCAGTCGGGAAGATGTTTGACTTTCATCATCCTACAGCTTCTCTTCACATCTAGGTAACGTCGACGAGTGAGTGGAAGAGCCGTTTATTGAGTCAATAATTGTAAATTTATTCAACACGGCAGCGCGATGTGTCCCCGGGAAAGCACTTTACGTCAGTCGCAGTACTAGTGGTGGAAATGCACTACGTGTTAGCAGCATGATCGCTTAGCTCCGCTGTTTCATAACCTTAAGCAATTTTCTATCTCTAAGTAAGCGTCGTTTTCTTACTTAAGATAGCTTTTTAGTACAATATTGAAACATCAACTGCAAAATGCGAAGTTACTTTAAAAGCAGCAACTGTACACGTTTTTTTATCTGCGTTATAAAGTTTGTAAAGTTAGAATTTGACTGATTATTTTGTTTCGATTTGTAGTATGGTTTTTCTGTTTTGTAAAAGTCCTGAATCTATCGTAAATAAATTTTGTATAAATTTTCTGGGTATAACAAAGTTAAAAACAGATTTTTAAACGTAAAACTAAAACAATGGTTAAATTTTTGCATAGAAGTCACCAAACTTCTTTTCTTCAGTACAGTCAAGCTCATTTTATGTGGATTTTGAAAAAGCGTTTTTTTTTATTCAGACGAAAGAGAGCTTTCTTATTTTGGGCGAATTATTTATGAGCATGGCAGCTAGCATCATTTTTTTTCAAGTTTATGTAAACGGAAAGCGATTCACATCGTCTAGCGCACAGATTGCTGTAAAATGGGCTTTGTATTTGAGCCTACCAAATAGGAAGTTTTGTTCTGAGGCGATCACTACTGCCAGGTACTGTTGCAGATAACAACTCTGATTTTCCAAAAATTTGTTTTTTTGCAATAAATGGTTCAATTTGGTTTTTAGTCTAGGTGTTGCACATGTTTTTTATTGCTGGGGAGGGACTTGGGCTAAGGATTTTTGCCTCAAAACAAAGTTGAAGACTTTTTATTTTTTGGGTGGAGCAACTGTTCGAAAACAATTATTTTGCTCATTTTTCAGATTTATGGGAGCCTAAAATAGTCTGGGGGTGCTGCAAGCCCACGTCCCCCAACTTTCACGTTTATGGATCTTAGAGTTCCAAAACATTAATACATTCTAAGAAAAAATATAAAAAATGGCTGAAAAAAAGCATGATCAAACTTTTAAATGTGGATGATGTGTCTAACATCACATGGACGAAGTCAACAAATCAAAAACGTTTAAAGTTGGGTGTCTTGGGAATTACAGACAAAAAATTTTTTTATGTTAAACGTAAACTACAAAGAGTACGGCCTATCTACAAAAAAACAGATGTTTAAATTACAGCTGATTAACTGTACTTTTGGACCAAAGAATATGTCGTTCTGCTGCGGTGAGACTTATTAACAACTAATGTTTGCATTTGAAATGAACATATAGGCAAACGTATAATGGCACTCGAGCGAAAAAACGCCCTCCAGCATGTTTATTACTAATTGTTTCAAAGGTTGCAAATTTTTTTCATTCGTTTATGCAAGATGAAGAAAGAAGAAAGAACATTACAACTTGTTTTTCAGTAGGACAGCAAGCAGCTTTATAATGTTAGTTTTTGTTCATGCCTAGCAAGGCAACTTTGCACTGGTTACTTTAAATGGCTCGAAATTCTTAGTTTGTTAATTAAACTCAAATAGAAGCCTACAAACGAGTGAATAGACTGTGCAAGATTGCCACCTCACCTCAACCATGAGTCTGTCTGTATATTGAATGCAGAAACCTTCTTCTCACACACTAGAATGTTTTGGGTGCTGAATTCTTTTTATTTGGCCTTTTTTGTTTTTAAATCAGGTGTTCACACCACATACTGCTCTACTGAGTTATTTAACTTTTTATTCCTAATGACAGTGTTTTCTCAAGTGTGTTGCTGTTCAGATGTTGAAGCTATATGTTTCTATTTTCTAGAGAAGAAACCAAAATACGGAGACCTGGGGGAAGTGTTTCAAATAGTTATGGCTACAACGATGCCGGAGCGCATCAACGTTTAGATTTGGTGTTAGGGTTAGGTTAGAGTTAGGGATGATTATGGTTAGGTCAGAGTTAGAGTTAGAACTACAATTAGAGTTAGGATTGGCACGCGGAATTTCTCAGAATTTCCACGTTAGTATAGTTTAATAAGCAGCATTAGTATTTTATGAATTACTTATGTTTTTTTTGAGCAATGTGTGTGAGGAAAGTTGGGGAAAAGTTTGCGTTTTGACATGACAAAATACAAAGAAGCAATTTCCTAACAAGGAGGAAGTAAAAAATATTTATAGAAGCACTAAAATAGCAAAAATAATTATATAAATCAGGAGCTAATGAACTATGTGAATCATGACTCAAGTATATTGACTTGTCCCGAATTGCCGCAGGAAAAGTAACGCGGTACCAAGTTCAAACCTGAGCAGCTCAAAACTAATACAGCCACATTCTACAAATAAGCTTATTTTATCGCGAGCTGCTTGTCGAGATTCTTAAACTTTTGATTTTAAAACAGACATGAAGACTATATATTAATATTTGACGTTTTAGTTCTCTATATTAAGTTCTAATACTTGATATTATAGATGCTTTGGCATGGGCATGTTGTGAGCTAAAAGCGTCCAACCTATTTATCAAAACCTGAAGACCTTGCCATTAAAACTCGGAAGTTTCCATAACTAACTCAAATCCTAATTCTAACCATTACTAGCTCAAACTCTAACCAGGAGTTCGATAGATCGATTGCGGGCCATCTCCTTCTACTTAGATGGTTCGTGAATGTTTTGAGAAGAGAAGATAATTATGTTTGGAAAATGATGACAGAAATAGGCCTAAACATACCAAATTAAAGGAAAAAGGAAAGAACAAAAAAAGGTTTATGATTGCAGTGAAGGATGATTTGAAGGTGCAGTGCCTACAAAAATTAAACACGACCCCTCACTTTTCCTTTTTTTCAGTAGAAGTAGCACATCCATGTTGCATCAAATAATTTTATTTCGTAAAAAATCAGGTTTGCACATATAATTTCTGTTTCTAGAGTTTATTTCAATTAGTTTCGGCCTACATTAGTCCACGTTTTATTAAAATTCAGTACTTTGTAAATTCTCGAACGCTCTTGATCAGTAGTTTCAGACGCCATGGCGAACTGTGAATCCGACTCTCGCAGTGCTCTTTTGACAGCTTCTTCACTCGTACTTCTTTATCACTCTTATCAAGACTTCAGCACATGATGATTGCTTTTCTGCAACTTTATCCTTCATTCCGTCCACAAATTCTTTATTGGGTAAAGGTCGGGGTAGTTATCCGGCCGTTGCAGAACCTTGATCTCGCTTTTTGCAAGAAGGGTAATTACAACTTTTGATCGGTGGCAAGGGGTACTGTCCTGCATAAACGTCGTGCATCTATTGATATGCACGTATTGTTTCAACTTATCCGACAATGGTTTAATGTATCGAGGACCGTTGACTGTCGTTCTATTTTCTGTAATTGCGCCCCATTTCATCTGCTTTAAAGAATATTTCATGGTAGAAATCGTACAATTTCTCATCGCAACGTTTTACTGGTGGTCTGCCAACGTGTTTTTTGTCACCTCCAATTGCTGAAAAGTGGACTTACCGACGAACATCATATTTTTCATCATCGAGTTCGAGGCCAGTGCTGGAGTTTTTGGCGAAAGCCAGGCGCCTGATCTTCATGGCCGATGTCAGTCAGAGGCTTTTTGCAAGTTTGTTAGATTTGAGGCCGATTTCTTATGAAAGTTTCCTTGAAGCAACCATATCACTCACTCCAACGCTTTTAACCATTAACGCTAGAATTACTGTTTTTTCGATCTACCTAAAATTACCACGGGCAGTCAAAACGACCGTTTGCTTAATTACTAAAAAAATGTTTAATAATTAGGCATTATTTTGTGTCACAAGCTGTTTTTAACTGTTGTATTACACCTAGTAATGTTTTGAATTACTGTAAGTGGGAGATTAAGCAGTCGTAAGCTCCATTATGTGTTGGAATAAACTGCATAGGTCCTAATCTACAAAATAAATTGCAGGCTTACAACTTTTTTTCAGCAACGTTCCCGTTAGTACGTTTGGAGCTTGTAATCTACCTCTCGATTTTAAAGAAAATTCGATACATTTCAATCTTGCTTCGTCATTAGTAGCCAATACAAATCAAATTCCGCTGTGTTAGACACAAAATCTCTAATGATAATTATCAAATAGTGCTTGCGTTGTAGTAGCCTACTTGCATCATTACTGTCACTGTCTCGCTGCCAAAGTCGAACAATTTACATGATGCTCAATCAATTTCCTGCACGTTATCAATAGCAGTCTGTTAATTCGTATCATTTGAAAAAAATTCTTTTCCATGTAGGCCTACGTCGAACCGAGTCTGAATATGCCAACCGTTGATCAAAGCGCAACATCACAACGTAAGCGTAACTTTCTTTAGCATGGGTAGAGGGCTCAAAGCATTTCTGTCTCAAAGAAAGGTTGAGGGCCTGTGATTTTTTGGAGATCAATATTTCTAGAGTGGTGTTTTTCTATTTTCTGCTCCAAAAAAAGATGAAGACCTTTTTTTTCGGAAATATACTTTTTAAAAGTGAGTGTTTTGCCCAGTTTTAAAATCTCTATAACAGGGCTGAAAACAATCTGGAGGCTAGTCCCAGCCCCTTTACTTTTACCCATAATTCGGCAGACATATTTATCTTTAGCACTGGTACGTAACTTTTACCTGTTAGTGAAGTTATTGCTGCAAGATTGTTTCAATGCTATAGCACAGCAAAAGATTCTTAATTGCCAAGACAATGTTAATGATGAAAAATTTAGTGGTTTTTGCGTGGTCAAAATGATCGTTTTCGGTAATTGAAGGTAAATCCATTCTTATCCCACCCTGCGCTCATTGCGATGCAATGAAAATTAGCATGCTAAAAGTTATCCAAAAGTTAGGAAAAGTCAGGAAGTTTCAGTGTTATTGCATGTACCTAATCAGAGATATTACCGATTAAAAATCAAAAACGGACAAAATGACCGTTCCGGTAATTCTAGTATTAACCCATTAATGCCGATAATTACTGGATGACAACTGAAACTCAAATTTACACAAAAATTCTTTATTTAGATCCCATTTATCGTATAAAATGAAGAAAAATGATATTCATTATTATATTCTGAAATAGAAACTGGCAAGTATACTTGCCAACCGGCAATAACTTAAAGAAATAAGGCAAATAATAGAAAAATAAAAATAATCGAAAAATTTTCAAAACTTCACATCATTTGATCTTTCTAAGATTACTTTTTTGTGTGAAATTCATTCATACATTCAGGGTGAACAGGAATATTGCATACACTGCAAAAATATATGGTGCGTCCACCACACTGATGACATCTGTTGAAATGACTCTTGTCTTTGTAAGTCCAATGATGCTGTGTGTTGTAACGCACTGTATTCGCCACAACCATAGGAAGTGGACCTGGTCTTGCTCTGGGTTTCCCATAATTTGACAGCGTCGATATTTGCAGTTGTCGTGAAAAGTCCAGCAAACTAATTTTCTTATCGTAGTTTCTGAAGAGTTTCCATCCATTTATAACCTGGGCGTCCACAGTCCTTGCAAAAAGGGGCCACCACCACTTTTTTGATCTGATTCTGCATCGATAAGCTGCTACTTGTTGATCGAACACATCAACGCCGCCCATGTGCTGATTATAAATGTTTATTGAAGGTGGCAAATCAACTTCAAAATATTTCTTTTGGATCCTATTCCATCTTTTAGCTTTCTTTAACGACTCTGAACGAAGTTTGTTGGACGCAACACTTACCACTTTGTTGTCCTTCCACTTTACAACTGAAATGCAGCTAGATAATGCTTCATCCATAGTCCCTTTTTCCATCTTATCTAAGGTCTTTCTTGTCTTCAGATGGGCTCCAGAGAGTCTGTCTTCTCGGAGTGTGCAGGTGGCTGCTATTTTTTTTGATGCAAATTCTTCAAGTAATGCAACTGACCCAAAAAAATTGTCAAACACAGCGTGTTGACCAGGTTGCATATTCACATTTTCAATCATTTGAAGCACTACATTACCACCAAGACCATATCCTTTATCAGTCACTTTCGTATGGCTTCCACAATATGGCTGAGCATGATGGAGAAATCCATCTAATGTGCAAATCGCCCAAAGTTTAAATCCAAATCTCACTGGTTTTCCTCGTATGTATTGCTTATCACCACGTCTGCCATAGTATGGAACCATTATTTCATCAATGCTGTAGAATTCTACTTTTTCCTTATCTTCATTCGATTGGTTTAGGTGTTCAAAAAGAGGTCGTACCTTGAAGAAACGATCACCATCCATAGCCATATTTCATTGAAATGCAAACACCTCATTATCTGTTCAAAAGTGTCGCGCCTCATAAAATCAATAACAAGTTTATTTTGTGTATCGGGAGACTCACTCCAATACAGTCTTCTGTTTGGTACCTTATTGTAACCTGAGAGTAAGAGAATCGCTAGAAATACCTTCATATTCTCCGCATTTATTATTATTTTTTTTATTTGCCATATTTATCCTCCATTCACCAGAAAGCGATGTATCGCTATGTTTTGGACTGGACGTCCGCACTCGCTTGGGAGTTGCCATTTCTGGGTCACCTGTCTTCCACATAAAGGTGGGGCGTCCCGTTAAGCGCCTTGCCCAAGGACACAACAAGCAAACTTGCCGGCTTGTTCTCCACAACCTCCCCTAAATGCCGAGCGCCAAGCAGGAAAGCTGTGAATACCATTTTTTAAAGTCTTTTGGTATTACTCGACAAGGGGAAAGAACCCCAGGTCTACCGACTACGAAGCAGACGCTCTAACCACTACACCATCGCGTCGGTATTTCAGTGCAGGAAATCCCTTTCTGGTGAGCATAATTTTTACTTTGTTCACTCAGTGTTGCAATCCATTCCTCTGTCTAATACCTTTCTTCAAACATCTTTAATGGATTTGTCTCTGCTGCCTGACCACACTGCCCTGAGGCTACTTCATCATTATTCTCTGCAGCCTGCACACACTGAGCTGTAAACACTTTATCATAATCGGGGATCAGATTTACCACCTGAAGAATATTATCATGCCACTTATAGGCAGCTTTTTTTCGTCGCTTTGTTTGAGATGGTTCTGATGCAAGAGGTTGAGTTGATTCGATATGAGGGTGATCGTTATCTGCAATACGATTCAAAACATTGCTGAGCAAAATTCTCCTGGGAAGGTGCACCGGGTTGCAGGTAACTTCATCATCAGAACCGTCACTATCTTGATCTGTGTCAGCTTCCGGTGCTTCCTCGGGGGGTTCGATAGCTATTCTGACTTCAGTTTGCTCATCTGATTCTTTTTCCATTAGAAGGTCATGTATTTTATCCAGTGACAACCTAAAATTAAGATAAAAATATATCATTGCACGTTAGCAGTGGTACATTCAAAATTGATCAAATCCTTATCGCCAACGCCTGGTGGCAAGTTTTCTTTCCATGTTTATTTTTTGTAATAAAAATAGCCCATATGTTATCATCAGGATAAAAACTCAATCACTCAATGCTAGATCAACATTTTAGGAACAGTTTTATATGAGGTAGGGGAAAAAAGCACATGAATGCAGTTAAAAGCTCACGATTTTTTGTGACGTAGTAACGCCATGCTGCACAGTAGCAATTTTCAAGGTCAACTGAGCGGGCATGTGACGCAGCAGCGCGTCGAGACGTGTTCTGTATCCATTCAATACTTTTTTCAACACTATAAAACACCTGCAATAACAATTCCATTGTTGTTTTTTTCCTAAATTATATTTTTGTGTGTGGCAAGTAAACTTGCCAGTCAAAATTAGCATGCTAAAAGTTATCAAAAAGTAAGGAAAAGCCAGGAAGTTCCAATATTATTGCATGTACCTAGTCACAGATATTACCGATTAAAAATCAAAAACGGACAAAATGACCGGTCCGGTAATTCTAATGCAGCTCGAATTTTTATGACAAAACCCATTGGCGACGTTCTCATTATCCGTTTTATCATGTGGTTACTTTAAATGCTATAGTCATTCTGGGTCTTGTATTTTACTTTGCGTTTGTATACGAACCGTACTGTACAGTTGGAATTTCTTGATTGTCTTATAAACTGCTGTCTTACTGACCTTGATTTTGACGGATTTTTGATTTTCTGACAATCTTCACCGTGCAAACAGACGATTTGTGCCCTTTGAACCTCACTTGGGACCTTTCTGAGCCCAATTTTTACAAGCGTAGGCTATTTTCAATGCTTAATAATTGCGTGTTCATCAAACGATTTTTTTTGTAAGTAATGTCGCTAGTAGGAAGCGGGCTAAAGCACATCGCAAAGGTTGCGTCGGGGTGAAATTGCAAAAATTTGAAAATTGCAGAAAGTAAAGTATTCATTCTCAAAGCTTTTCGTCCGACAATTTTTAGAGAATCCGTCAGAAATAGAGTGAAAAGGTGAATTGAGTCACTTATATAGAGACACAGTTGACGAAAAAGAAAAAAAGGGAAAAAAAACTATATTTTGATTGGTAAAAGAAGCGACCAATGGAAAGAGCTGAAACTAATGTGTAATTTTTAGACCATAAACGAATTCCTTTTGTTTGCACAAATTTGGTTTGGTTGTTTTGATGTACGTGGCTTCAAGGGTGGAAAGATGAAAAGAAGTACGGCCACGGGCAAGAATAGAAAATTTGTTATCATTATATTCACGTGAGCATGTAGGGTTTTGTAAAAGATGTTGTCCTATAGCAGAGAAGGAAAATTCAGCTTTAAAGCTTCTGATTGGCTTGCAAGAGCGGGCCAATCTGCTTCGGTCCTGAGAAATATGCTTCTGGAGAATGGTTTCGGGCACGTGCTGCTCAATCCTCTGTTGTAGCCTTTGAGAAGTACGACCCACGTACCGACTATCGCAGTGGCACAGAAATTGATAGACAATGTTGCTTTGATGAAAAGCAGGTAGTACGTCCTTTTTGGCTACAGGCAGAAGTTGTCTGGTGGTGTAGACAATGCATGGTTAGCATTGTTTTAGATATCGATGATCTCCAAAACTGTGTAATGCGACCCGAAGTGAAGTTGATCTCCAAAAAAAAGAAGATATTTACCTCTCAAGTATTTCTATGTCGTATCGTCTTCAATTGGAGGTTAAAAAAGTCAAACATTAGTTCGCGCATCTAACGTTTATTAGTTCGCGAACTAACGTTGCATTAGTTCACACATCTAACGTTGCAATACTGCCGAAATTCATCAAGAATTTCAAAATCATCACGCAAGCAGCGAGTTTGACCTCGGGTAGTCCGAGAAATTGCACACGTTAAGAAAAATGTTTAGTGCAAGTGAAAAAACATCGCGTTCCACAATCGCAATTCGCTCTGTAAGAATATTGCTGAAAGCGCAGCATAATTTACTCAACGAAAAAAACGTTAAAAAGCAATGTAAGCTATTTAAGCACTAAAAAATTTACTTTGAAACGCATCGCAAGTTGAGCAATTGCATGATGTGACTGCTGCTATACCAGACACACGGTTTAGGAGAAAAGTCTTAGCTCACACCGCAAACTCAATTGCGGCATTAAAGGCACTCCTGATGACGGAATCAAATATAATTCAAACGCTAAAAAATCTGATTGATCATGTAGAATGGTGTAGATACTGTGACAGGTTTTCTAGAATATAAAAACAAATATAAACAAAGAGCCAAATCTCACACTTAATTTAGATGCAAAATACAGTACAGTAGAATGATTAAAGTAGCAAATAGCGATGGTATTAAGTTTTGGCAGTAAGACGATAAATTACAATCACTATGCGAGAGAATTCAGAGAAGCACTGCACTTTTAAGCACTTTACGCGGTTAAGTTTATGGCTGGTTGACAAACACAAACTAATTAGCAAGAATTACATGATAAGATAACAATTAGGACTTGTCGTTAACAATTAAGCAATTCGGTAGCTTATAACACATGTACGGTTTAGTTGTACTGGTTTTATCGTTGGTTTAGTGTATAAATATGGTAAAATTTACATATCAAAGTCTTCATAAATTAACATTTTGACAAACTAAAAGCTGAAAAAAATATGATCTAAAGATAACGGAATTTATAATGAAATTTGTTTAGCCAGCAGAAGATTATTTTGTTTCATAAAGTAACGCCAAAAAAACTATATTGATGTAAATATGGCTGCATATAATCATCGTTACAACATTTTGGGTTAAAATAGTAAAACACTATACCAAAAAAGTTTTGATCGCTAGCTGTAAAAATCGCTTGTTAGCTAAATGCAACAAATATTGTATTTCAGTTTGCTTATTGAAAATAAATATGGTTGGATTTCAAAGAAAGTTATGCTTGAACATATTAATTTCAATTTGGTAAAAAATCAAACTGACACCCTTAAAATATTTTAAATATTTCCAAGTAAAACTGTTGGCAACTACAAGGAAAAAACAGGCGGCAAAGTTTCCTGTCGTTTTACAGTCGCAGTCAAGTATGGCACCTTAACTAGGAGTGATTATTTCTGCTAGCTAATAGTATCATATCTGCGCCAACATTGTTTATTCTACAATGTTTGATTCAGTTTTTGTCGTGGTAAAGTTGGAAAAGTTTAATAAAATTGGCCGAAAGAGCAGTGTTGCCCGTTTGAAAACCGTAAAGTTATTTTGCTGTCTCCCAAGCTTTCTGTTCTTTTTGTTTTAAGTTAGCCTTAGTTAATCAAGTTATCAGTGAATGTATGTGCAGTAACAACAAGGTTTTGTGTTGAGTGATAAAATTAATTACAATTGATAAAATGAAAAACTGCAATAGTGACTAATAGTCATATTTGCTAATGCCAAAAACTTATAGTTCAGTTTAATAAGTGCAAAGTTTTTTTGATAAATATCTAGAGTGTGCGCCCAAAGTATCAGCTATAAGCTAAAGACTTAGAGCTGTTCCCATTTTCAAATCAGATTTTTCCACAAAATATTGTTAGTTATGCCAAATACAAAGTTAAGTATTTTGTTGATTGCTAGTACAGCAAAAATATTAGTGAAATAATGGTATTAAGATATATTCTGAAAAACGGATTCCAGAAAACATCAAATGTCATCAACAAAAGTCCCATGTGCCTAACTCAGTGATTCTCAAACTTTTTTCAATATGGCATTGAAAAAAATTTTAACACATTTCTTTAAGGATTTTGCCAGCGTCTGCAAGGCATCAAATTATGTGCAGTTATAATTAATACAAGTCTGTTATGCCTGCATTATACAAAGTTAGGATTAAAGTTAAAGTGAAGTTAGTTGACATGCAAGGCATAATGGTTGTTGCAGACATGTGCTATTCAATAGGATTCATTGATTTGTCCAGTTGGAAGCTTTTTTTGAGATTGTTTTTTTTAAGGCAGTGCCTGTTTTGCCATCAATGGCATTTTACCCTTGGAGGCAATTTTGCCATCAGACATTTGTGATTGTCAATTTGACGATGTATTAAGCATGTGACTTTTGGTCGTTTCTGATTATTTAATTTTAATAAGAATTGCAAAAGTTTTCACCTACTGTCTACACTGCTACACCCACTCAAAATGTACATTTTCTCCCCATGTACTATACCGCAGACATTCACATACTGGGCCCCCTCCACTGTACATTGCCTTTGTCTGAGTACCTTGTCAGCAAAGATTCTGACCAATAACCATTGCATTTTAGTTCAGCTACACTGTTCATGCACACCACTGCTTGAATTTTAGCAAATACAATTATTTAAACCTGCATGAATAGTGATAGCAAAGTAGCTTCTAAGGGTAAAATGCTGTTGACTACAAAATAACCACTTCCTTTTCTTAAACAATGATACTGTCCATTTTTGTATGATATTTCATTATAAACAAAATTGTTAGTAATTATCATACAAAATTGAATTTTTTTTATGTCTTATGAAATAATGCTGCAGGATGTTGCAATGCACAATTCAGGAGCTACTGGCCCCATGATTCTTCTAATTAGAATGTGTTTGGTCTGTTTGCTTTATGCAAGGTTAGAGGTTGGGCTAAGGTTAAGGTAGGGTTAGTTGACATTTGGATATCACAAACATGTAATATTTTGTAGGAGTCTTGCCTTAATATATTAACCAAGAAATTCGCCTAAAAATAGACAAATTAATAATTATTTGTTTTCACTTTTTCATAAAATATGACACCTTAAGTATTTTATTCAAATAAAAAAAAGCTGTTCATATACCATTTCGTATCGTTACTTATATTTACATTTTTATATTTTTAGTAAATTGTTGCTGGGCAGAAAGAAATAATCTTTTTTAAGTCTGCACATAAAATAATTAACAAGCAGGAATAGCAATTGTAAAAAGTAATTTTTTATTCATTCAACCAATGTTTAATTTGATTTAAACTACAAATATTTTTAGAGCTCTAATCAATTATCTGATTTCAATTTTTGTTGACTAAAGGCAAAAGCACGTCTTCAAAGTTTCACTTATATAAATATTAATAACTAACGTGCATAACTTTATTGCTGGATAATTCCAAGAGGATGTTTTCAAAGTCAAATGAAACTGGAACTTCGTTTTCTGCAGAAGACTTCAAGAAAATGTTAGATAATTGGACAGGGTTTCAACGAATTCCAACTGAAAAAATTTTCAAAGAAATGGAATATAGAGTTTGTCTAGAAAACTTGTTTCAACCACACGAATATCAAAAACTGAGCAAAATCGAAAAGAGACGAATCAAGAATATCAACAGGAACATGACTTTTATGCTTGCGATTGGTATGGGCGTTATTACCAGATTTTATGTTTTTGCGTTATATTTACTGCAGATACAATGCAATTGTACAATTGCTGTGGCTATTTTGGATTAATTTCCCTGCAATATATTTTCTTTCAGAGTAAATAAAACCTGAATCTAAATTTGCATTTTTTTAATAAAAACTCTTCAAAAACTGCTCATAAGTTAATGTATTTAAACTCAGTTGCTACTTGTATAACACTTGTCATTCAGAGGTAAATATTTCATAATTACACAAAGAACTTGTGTACAACTGATGTAGAGTTTAAAACTGAAGTTTTTGACCTACAGCAGTGCAGATCCACACCGTACTTAAACTTACAACGTTGTTAAAAGCAGTTCCATTCCACTGTCGTATTGAGTTGTTGTTGCCAGTAAAGTATACATGTGCCAAAATAAATTTCTGAAAAATTTAGCTTTTAGTGTTCTTTTTGTAACAGTATTCTGTATAAATTTAGGAATGCCATTGCCTTCTGAAAATGATCTTCGAATCAAAGTGGGACTACCTGTTCATCGCAAGTTTGTTATTGGAAAAGAAGAGAGTAAGAATGATGATGATGAAACATGGAGACCGTACAAACCAAAAGTGAAAAAACCAGCATTGCAAAGTAACTAAGGATTGTATAATTGGTAGAAGACATGTAATTGCAATTGCAGATTATTAAACATTGATTTTAGTTACTTAGCAATGCTTTTATTTTTAAGTTTGTTACAAGAATTTAAAGTTGGTGAGAGAAAAATACGTATTCTAAGGATTAAAAGGAAGTCTTGCTTAACAAAATGACTACAGACAATTGAATGCTGAAATTTTAAGTTTGTATAGATTTGGAAGACAGTGCATGTTGCATTACGAGTTGATTTTTACGAACGAACTAAAGGCGTTGCTTCCAGAAATTAACAGATTTATTTAAATCAGGTGCTTCAGAATACGCAAAACGTCAAAAATTTATTATTGCAGTAAGTGGATTAAATTTTATGGTTGTTTCAAAAGTTTTAAGCCAAGTTAGTGCAAGATAGATTACATAGTAATGGTTGATAAGTTTAAAAGCTGACTGAGAAAGAATGTTAAATTGAAATTTAGTGTAGCAAATTCAACAATTCTTCATCATAACTTTATTAAATCTTAACTTTGTTGTAGTTTGCTGAGGCAGGTGCCAAAATTATGTAAATTCGAACGGACAAAAAGACGAGTCGGTCTCTGGCACCTAAATTTGCCTGTAGAATGTCAAATTTTGTGGTTGCATGTTGATCGGCATGTTTGAGTAGTAGTAGTAGTAGTAGTGATTCAGTTTTTATCCGGTGTTGTCCCTTGAACAGAGATGGCCAGATTTACCCCATTCCTTCTGCAATTGCTCGCACTCCGTCCCTCCATTTGTCTCGTCTCAGGGCATCCTCCTTCTTCAAACCAATCTTCTCTGTTTCCTCTTCCACTTGCTTCCTCCAGGTCTTCTTTGGTCGTCCTCGCTTTCTCTTGCCACTCACTTCAAGATTCAGAGCAACTCTCAAAACACTATCGTCATCCCTCCTCAGCACATGTCCGTACCATCTAACTCCATTTGCTGTTGCTAACCGGTCTATCGTTTCCTTCAACCCCAACATACTCATCTGTTCTTCAGTGGTCTTCCTGTCTACCACTTTCTGACTGCACATGGCTCTCACCATAGCTCTCTCCGTTCTCCTCAAAATTGCTTTTTCATTTTCTTTTAGACACCATGTCTCACTTCTATTTAGTATTGCTGATCTTACGCAGCAACGACAAACTTTATCTTTCATCTTCAGAGGAAACCTATTTCCAAGCAATAGCTCTCCACATTCCCTGAATCTTACCCAAACGATTCTTACTCTTGCTGTGACTGCCGCTTCACAACCACCACTAGCATTTAGTCTGTCTCCCAAATAACAAAATCCATTCACTGTCTCCACTTCATCGCACAACTTCTCGATTGAGTCCATCGTTCCTTCCATTATTCCTTTACATTTCAAGCAAACAAAATGCATTGCCAACCTAGCGGTAACTCTCTTTATTTTTGCACATTTGCCATGAATTCAGCTTCCACATTTTGTGCACAACACTGAGTTGGCCGTGACTCTCTTTCCACAAACTCCACATGGATCTATCTTGCTTTTGTATAGTTTGCCTTCTGACCCGCTTACCATCATTTTTGTTTTTCTGGTGTTGACCTTCAAACCTTTACTTCAATTTATTTGCCACGCACAGCTCTCTGTCATCACAAAACTCCAGCAATCTTCTTCTGCATTTCTTTTCCCAACACCATTCCCCCGGTATACACCTTCAAAACCCTCAGCATATTTCCCCACATGTCCATTAAAATTCCCCAAAGAAACAATGATTTCATTACAACTTCCCAATTCCCACTCACTCCCCGTTTCATCATAAAAATGAACTTTCTCTTCGTCTGGTCTTCCACTTTGTGGCCCATACGCACATATTACGCACATCACTTCTCTACCTAAAGTTAGCACAATCGCCATTATTTGGTCACTTTTTCTTCTAACTTCCACAACGTTCCCAGATATTTCCTCTTTCAACAAAATTCCAACCCCTCCGAATCCTGCATCATTTCCTGACCACCACAGTTTATACCTTCGTCCCGAAGTACCCACAAAATGAGCTCCTTGGCCTTTCGATCGTACTTCCTGGATGCAGCACACATCAACTTTTCTCTTTCTCGGTTCTTCACACACTTCCGTTTTCCTTTTACAAAGACTTCCCACATTTAATATACCAAATCTTATCCCATGACATTCAGATTTAAACCCAGAGATTCTTCGCACCTCCTGCCCATTTAAGAGCTGCCGGGGACTGGGGCCATTTGTATATTTTTTCTGGTCATGGGGATTTGTTGGAGCAAAATTCATCTTCAGTGAGCATGCCCTTGCTTACCCCCAACCTCAGTTTGCTGACATGAGTGGTCTAACCAAGCAATTAAGCTGGCAACCCCACCATTAACAGTCAGACTGCAATTGGTAGGTACCAATAGTCGCCTCTTACGACATGCTGGGTAAACAGCTTCACTATTCTTTATCCGGTGAAGCATGTTGATCGGCAATTTTTGTACCCTGTGAATATTCCTATTTTAGCTGTCTGTTAATTGGTTGACAATCACTATCACACCGGTGATATGCCACATTGGTATTTTACTTACATGTACGAAGAGTTTTTGAGCATTAGGAATAAAGCAGCTGCTCTTGAAATAATGCAAATGAAATAGGCTACTTAAATGCCGTTGCAAGAAGTATCAAAAACAGAAGAGGTTGCCAACAATCTTTGAAATAAATTTCAATTGGTCAAATTTAATTTTTATCATAGTTGTGTAGTTGTTGTATAGCAATTTCATTAGGCTTGTGATATTAATCATTTGAATCCATGCTTTGTTTGCTCATTTTTAGTCAAATTCTAAGCCACAGCTTGAAATATAATTTTGCTTTTGATTGTGTTTGTCAATATAAATTACGATTTTGCCTAAAAGTAAAATAATTTGTCAATACGTAATCCAATAAACTCAGTCTACGATTTTTATTTTTCTATGCTTATTTAGAAATGCTTGTCAACTAAAGATGGGAAGACGGTCGATGTTAAAAAAAGTGGAAAAGCCTTGGGATTGATGGGCTCTTGGCCAGGTAAATATTACAGCGTTCAGTGAGATTAAGACTTCATTATGTGTTGAGTGACTGAACGTTGTATGGTGACGTAGCCTGTTGATTATTGACTTAAAACTTTTTATGTTTTGTATTTTGTGTAAGTTATTCAGTGAGTTGTATTGTATTTAATGTGTTTATGCATATATGATTAAATGTTGGTTAGTTTAGGTTTGTGATTTTGTAGGTGAAATTTTACAAGCTTTGGAAAACAAACCTGGATCCATTAAGAATAAAGAAAAAGAAACACCACTGGAAGTAATGACAAATAAGTTGCATTTTTATTAAATTTCATTAGTTATCTAGATCTTTTTTATTGTTTGATATATTTTGTCTTCTTTAATTTCTCAGTTTTAATTTACAAGCTATAAATTATTTGTGTACTTCATAACTTTTTCAACATTTGCTAATCAAACGTTTGTGTCGGATCCTTAGCATTCAAAACTTACATAAGATGTTTTAAACGGTTTGCAGTAGTATGTAATGCAGCTTTATCAAATAAAATGCATAAAGTAAAAGTGTGGTAGAAAAAAAGCATAAACCACCTTTGATTCAGTGAAGGCCTATTTGCTTTGTGTTGCATTGTATGGTTATATCAAGAAGCTATAATATTGTGATTTAACAGTTACAAAATCAAAATAATTAAAAACTTGAATTGAAGATTTTGATCTAAATGATCTGCAAGTCTAGCACACAATGCCGTTGTAGCTCGTGGATGATAGGACAAGCAGAGTTCCCAAAATAAGTCATTGATAAATAAAAAATAGTCATAGTTTTGACTTTGGCAGCGATCTAGTAAGAATTTAAAGGCGTGTTTGGGTTATTGAATTGAACTGAATAATGGCGTAAAGTCAATGGTAGAAATTCCTTGGCCAAACGTTATAATGCTGTATATGACTTCGCAAAACAACTTCATGCAGTGTTGAGCGAAGCTTTAGCATTCTGACTAATTTGCTGTCTAAAGGTCGTCTTTTTTTTGCTAATAATGCTTGCAAATCTTTGGCATTGTATGCAAAAGTTGCCTACTGATGAAATTTATTTTGATATTACAGCCATGTGTTACACGTTATGATACACGGGGAATCAAACATGATTATTTTGATCCTGAAGCTCCTGATGATGATCATTATTTATGTAAGTTATTGCTTGATATTTTACTAATGGGAAGATTTTATTTTTGTTTGCGTGGTTTTGCAAAAATAAATGAAAAATACGTGCTCATTATTCACTGAATAAGTCTTTAGTTGAGTGTACCGACCATTACTACGGGTTTGGTATACCAAACTATCCATTAAAAAGTTGACTGTTGTGGCATGGTTAATGGCCATGAGTTTGATATGGTTTAAAATTTTACAGTTTGTGATTCTTGTAAAAAGTTACATGAAGGCGATTGCCCCACTCATGGACCTTACGTCAAAATTGAAAATAGTTTGGTTAAATTGGTAAGTATAAAGATGTAGATTTATCATATATATTATCACTTAAGACGAATACATTCGTTGACACCCTCTTGTTCGAATTTCATTTCATATGATTTATACTGTATAGTGATATTGTATTTATATCTCAGTTTAAAATAGAATGTGTATTATGGTTTAGTCTGCAGTAAATCAGATTACCCTGATTTTTATGGATAATTTAACCCAATATTTTATATTAACTTGATGGTAATTTGTCAGTTGTATGAAGCATATGCATTTGTGTACTAATAGGAGAGGCTGCGGTTCGATTCTCGATGACGTTTTTTATGTAATTTACTAAAATTTAGGTTGTATCTTAAGAGATCAATTTAGCATTATTGTTTATTCTTCAGTAAACCAAGCTATCCTGTTTTTGATAAAGCCTTAGCCCAATATCATGTTTTGGTAATTTGATTTTCTGTAATTTGGTTTTCGGTAATTTGATTTACTAAATTACGGATATATTTGAAAAAATGGAAAATTTTTACAGCAATTTTTTAGCCCTAGCGATGCGCAGTAATTTTTCCAACTTCTTCTGTGCCACGTATGAAAAAAGAAATTGCTTTAATGATGGGAATTTACCGTTTATCACTTAAAAGTGATGGGTGCTTGATGAAACTCAAGTATCGTATTTTTCGGACCGCAATGCGCACCGGACCATAAGGCGCAGTATCAATAAACGTCCTCTAACGCGTTTATTTTCATACATACCGCGCTTCGGACTATAAGGCGCATTTAATGAAACCAAAACTCAACACATTTTATCGGTACCGTACTTGTATTTTATGATCAAACAATCAATTATTTTCGCATTGCGTGAGATGTAGCGTGTACAGCTAGTTGATAGGTACTGTACATGGTGCAAGATATGCACCACGTATGTGTGTGTTTACGCACGTAAAGTGAAGAGAAAGATACACTTTTGTTTGTTTGTTTACCCCTCCTCTTCCTCAGGATGGAGGTACGGCATGAATTCATGCCGTCAACCTAATTGAAATTAGGCTAGGGGAAAGATGGCAGCCCATTTCGAACCAGTCTTGAGGGACTGGTATCCCCACCACCAACAAGGCGGACTGCCACTGGTGGGTACCCAAGAGTCGTCTGACATGCTGGGTTAGCAACTTCACAATTGTAACCCGGTGAAGTACGGGAAGGCCACCTGTCTACCACATAAAGTTGGAGGCGTCCCGTTAAGTGCCTTGCCCAAGGACACAACAAGCAAGCTTGCCGGCTTGGAAAGATACACTCGCTAAGGGGAATGAAAGTAGGTGAAGAGAAAAAACACATTCGTAAGGGGAATGAGAATAGGTAATTTGATCGCAAGAAAGAAGTTTGCTCTCAAGAAAGAACGAGTTGAAGGAGGCACTATTACGTTGGTAACGGTTATTACAACTTAAAATTTGTTCAGAGCTTGGTGACAAAGCGCAATCTGATCCATACATTAGACGCACCGGATTATAAGGCGCACGTTCCATTTTTGAGAAAATTAAAGGATTATAAGTGCGTTATGGTCCGAAAAATACGGTATATTATATTTGATCTTTTTTTTCAGGGTTTAACAGACCGAGCACGTAGAACATGCCCTGAAGGTATCATTGTAACTAAATCCAAGATTCGATCGGGTGGTCTTGGCGTTTGGGCAGAGAAAGATTTTGTTGTGAATTCTGTATTTGGTCCGTATGAAGGAGTAGCAGTTCATAAAGATGACTTACAAAAGCTGTCTATGACTTTTGATGGTGGATATGCATGGGAGGTAAAAAAAATGAATACTTAGTTTACATGAGCTGTTAGCACTTTACTATATAAAAACAACAAGTGGCACTTAATTATTGTAAACTTGTTGAATATTGGGAGTTATATTTGTGCAGAGTAGACGTTGACTTCAAATTTATTTGGCTTTCATATTTCAAAAATATTACTTAAGCAAAAGCAGTTTTTTTTACTTCTTCGACTTGTAATATAAAAGAGCGGCAAGAAGTAAAGTTTTGAATAAAGTAGCTGCTACTAAGAGCTCTTTGCTGTTGCAGCAATCATCATAATGATCCAACTGCGGAAGGTGAACGTGTTACTGCTCACTCAGATTATAATGATGAATGCTGCAAATCTATCATTGCATACGAATGTTTGGGAAATATTTTTACTCTTGAACTTTAAATGTAGAATTTTATAAAACTTTCTTCTTCGAAGCTGGACTCACCAAAAATTTACATGAATTGACGCGCCAGCACAATGGGATGACATGTTTTTGAAAACAATCAAATTAATTATTTCTCAACACACTTATATCTAGGACACGAAATATATTTTTCCAAAACGGTAGAGCTCATCATTGATGTAAGTCTAGTTTCGCACGACTTGTAGGGTTTCTAACATGTTGAAACTGTCAACGAGGCAGAGCAACTTATTTCATTGATTACTGTATTTGGAAACAAATTACGATTATTGCTGTTTTTACGCACCATTGAACAAACAAGACTGCAATCACTTCACAGTTTAGTCATTACACTATTTTGAAAAATGCATCTGTTGAAATTCATCACGCTCCAGCTGGGTGTGATAAATGCAAAAAGCGCATTAGTTAATTTCCTTGTTTCGTGCAATCAATTTTTGGTTAGGTGTGATAAAGCAAGAGTTTTACGAAAATTGATTTTTGCTAAAAGAGCGGAAATTTGTTGCACATCGATCGCGTTACTAAGAGTCTGTTATCATTTTGAACATACCAAAACCATGCTTTTTTTGCTCAAGATCAAACCATGTTGTACAATTATTGGAGGGCAATTATCCGTTGGTACTCCTGAGCAAAATGTTTAAGGGGTACTAGACCCCCGCATTCTTCTGGGACTTTACGCCTGTGCTGTTGTGCTTGTAACCGTTTTCCGCAAGAAAACATTTTGAAAAGGTTAAAACTTAATATTTTAGTCTCTGTTTTATTTTGCGTCTTAAATTTCAGATTTATCAGCATGGAAGTTTATCTCACTATGTTGATGGTTCTGATGTCAAGAAAAGTAACTGGCTTCGTTACATTAACTGTGCAAGGTTTGTTTAGTACATTTGATCAAACTTCTTGAAGTTATGTTACTTACAAGGGCAGAGCTGAGAAGTGATAAATGGGGGTTAAGGTTTATACAGATATATGTAGATTATGAGGTGATTGTTGGATCGCCTAGATCTGTGTTGATAGAACTTGTCACTGCAGCTTGCCAGATAATTAATTTTTGATTAATTGCGTAACTTTGCTTCCAAAAAAAACCCTTTGTGAGTAATTTTTATTAAATTTTTGTCATATGAGAAAAACTATGTTGATAAAACTGTTTACGAGGCGTTAAGGTAGAAATGAAAGTTGTCTTTGTCGGTGATAAATAACCACCTAAATTCTTTGAGTGTTGTCTTTATTTGGGTTGACATTTGTGTAGCTGTTTACCCCTATTTTTCTTTGGGATGAAAGCATGGTACAAAGCGTTTTCCACGTTTAAATTTGATGGAGATTTAACGTTAGTGCTAATTGCATTCAAGCAACTATACCACTTGCACGGTGAAAAGGGGGTAGTCCCTTGGGAGAGCTGAGAATTGCCTGTTTTGACAGCTGGGTGAGCAACTTAGGTATTCTAATCCAGTGGTGAGGCAAATATTCCAGGTGCTGTGAGGCGAACATTTCGCTTCATTTTGTTCAGTTGTTTTCCGTCTATTATGTTTTATTTGCTTGATTTCTATTTCATGCCCACATGTAATTTATTTTTTGCTGTATTCTTATCAGTATTGCATCTTTTGGATGCCTGTCTGCATTCACATTTATGTCCAGCTCAACATAGCTAAATATATTTGTGAAAGTTGTTCACTAGGCAAAATTCTAGCTTTTGTTCTAACGGTGAGCAATAATTATCTCACCAATAACTATAATAGTCCCATTTATTTAGGCTAACGCTTTGTAGGCCAGATCGGCCAATATCAGCAGAGCAGAATGGCCAATATCGGTTTTTTCGTGGTCTCTTTGTAAAAATGTATTTTATTATTGTTAGTGATTATTTACAACACGCAATAACTATTGCATTAAACTTTCTCCTTCTTTTCAGAGCATATCAATGCGATTTTAGAACACATTAATAGCTGAATACTTCAAATGTTTGCAGAAATGAAACAGAACAGAATTTAATTGCTTATCAATATAAAGGAAAAATTTACTATCGTGCGTACAAAGAAATAAAGAAAGGAGAAGAGTTATTGGTTTGGTATGGAGCGCAGTATGCTGAACAGCTGGGAATCGTTAAGAAAATGGCAAAAGAAGCAAAAAAGCCAACGTTCAATTTTGCTGGTAATGTGTCATATTTAAATAACACATGCTAACGACGATTTTTTTGTATGCCAAAACTATTTTAACGGTTCTGAGGTAATTTTAGGTGGCTGAGTCTGAAAGTAACATTAATTCCGTCAAATTGTATCTAGTTAGTGAGAGAACAATTTTTTTTTATTTTTGCAGAAAAACATTGTTTTCTGGCAAATATGAACACAAGTGTCAATATCATGCCTATTGGAATATCTTAAATATCTTTTTTGTTGTAAGAAGACATTTGGTGTAACATCGTATCATAACTGAAAACACTCTTAGATTTAACTAGCCGGTGTCGTTTGGTAGGCCCCCATCAGTAACGTCGAGGTTAACAATAACGGCTCAGCATTATGAGATTATAGAGTGACTTCAAGCATGCTTAGAAAGCTTAAAATTCTTAAATAAGGAATCTGTTGTTGCATCGTCAGTTGAGCTTTAGTTATTTTAGAGTTCATTTTATCAAAAGCGCCTTGCTAAGATTTCTCGAAAAGAGAGAGAGAAAGATCCACTTTGTAAAATCCGGTTTTGTCTGCTTTAACGCAGGTGGCCGGTTTCACCTGATATTTCCTAAGTTTGTAAACCCCAACCCCCACTTCTGTCAATAGCATCTTCCATTTTTCAGTCCAATCTGATTGGTATGCTCTTCCACTTGTCTTTTCCACGTCATATTTGGTTTTCTACGCCCTCTTCTTCCCGCAACTTCAAAATCCAACACTCCTCTTAAAAAAATCACCATTATCCCTTTTCAAAACATGCCCATACCATCGCGCTCCACTCACCATAGCTAGTCCTTCCAAAGTATCTTTTAAACCCAACAAATAAGTTCTTTGCTCCTTCTTACGTCAATCAACTTAACTCCGTACGTTGCTCTCATCATTGATTTTTCAGTTCTCAAAATTGCCATTTCATTCTCCCTCAAACACCATGTCACGCTCCCATATAGCATTGCTGATGTTACGCGACTATGATAAATCTTTGGTTTCATTATTAACGAAAACTTTCTCCCATGAAATAGCTCCCCACATTCTCTAAATTTTATTCATCCAATTCTCGTTCTTGCTGTTCCCTCTGCTTTACTTTCACCACTGGCATTCAATTTGTCCCCCAAATACCAAAAGCTCTCTACAAAGCCAACATGGTCAGAAAATGATATTTTTTCACTTGGTTCCACAATTCTTTCCATCGTATTAACGCATAGCTCACAAATAAAACCTTTTGCCAGAGTTAAAGTCAACCTCTTTTTTCGCATTTACCATGTACCCATTTACCACGCTTGGTGCACATCACCGAATATACCATCACCTTCTTGCCGCACTTGGCACATGGATCAACTTTACTCTTGAGTACCCTGCCTTTCGAACCACTCACTATTACGTTGGTTTTCTTGAGGCTTACCTTCAACCACTTACTTCAAACGCCTCTTTCCATTTTAAAAACTTCTCTTCCAAATTCTCTGTACTTCCCACTCACTAAAACCAATTAATTGCATACAAATTTTCATTCATCAATCCTCTTGGATTTTTCAAGATTACATTCACTGCATTTGCAAAAAGCAGTGGCGGCAACACAGATCTTGTTGGTTTGTGGTTACCCCTCCTCTTCCTCGGGACGGAGGTACGGCATGAACGGCAATTCAGGTTCATGCTGTCAACCTAATTGAAATTAGGCTAGAGGAAAGATGGCAGCCCATTTCAAACCAGTCTTGAGTGACTGGTATCCCGACGACCAACAAGGCGGACTGCCACTGGTGGGTACTCAAGAGTCGTCTTTTACGACATGCTGGGTTGGTAACTTCACATTTGTAATCCGGTGATGTACGGGTGGGCCACCTGTCTGCCACATAAAGTTGGAGGCGTCCCGTTAAGTGCCTTGCCCAAGGACACAACAAGCAAGCTTGCCGGCTTGTACTCCACACTATCCTTTTTTTATGCTGAGCGCCAAGCAGGGAAGCTGTGAATACCATTTTTTGAAGTCTTTTGGTATGACTCGACTTAGGGAATGAACCACAGGTCCACCGACTGCGATGCGGACGCTCTCACCACCATCCATTGCACCGCACACAGATCCTTGTTAATGTACACTAATTTGTACCAAGAATTCTTCAGATAACTCAGATCCCACTTGAACTTTCCTTTTTGCCCCGTGATAGAGCCACATCACCCTTACAATTACTTCTGTTAAACCTTTGTTTCACATCGCCCACCCTATCATCTTTCTTGGAACTCTATCAAATGCTATCTTAATATCCACAAAACGCATGTACAACTTTGTCATCTCTTTTGTACTTCATTTTTCTTCTTACATTTACCCCTTTATTCCTTTTGCATTGTTTGCACCACAAACAATGCGTCTGTCGTTTTCTTTTAGACGCAAAACCAAATTGCATTCAATCAATATTTACTAATTCTCGAATCCTTCTTTCCAGCACTCTTTCAACGATGTTCATGGCGTGCTCTAACAGCTTCTCTCCAATGCAATTTCAAACATCTTTTTTTACCTTGTAAATTGGTACCAGCACACTTGTTTGCCATTTATGTGGCATTTCTTTCCCATCGACCGTGCGTTGCAATGTTCCATTATTACACTAACCCCTACTTCTCCACTAGTAGTCATCATGTCTGCTCATACTTCAGAGGGTCCAGCTGCCTTTCTTGGTTACATTACTTTATTGCTATATTGATTTCTTTGCGGGTAACATTTTTAATCGGTATCTCTATCATACCAACTTTTGTAACGTGGTCCTAATCATTGTCTTCATTGATGATCTCATCCATGTGATTTTTTCATGTTTTCTTGTTTTTTTCACTGAAACCTAACCTTCGGTTTTTTCCTTTTATGCATCAACTGATTTTTTACATTTTGGTTCTTTATCAGATTTGTTGTAAAGAAAATGTTCCCACGCTGGTGCTTTTGTTTGAGAACTAACATCTTCAAACTTCCACTTCCAAGCGAGGCACAAAAAAAATTTCACAATTTTTATTTTCATAGCAAATAAGAAGTAAACAAAAATTGTTTTATTTTTGTTTTGCAACAGTTGCCATAAAATGCTACCGCAGATGGTTTTTTTCAGAAAACTTGTGATTTTCAAAAAATTTATATTATCTAAAAATTTGAAATTTTGGGTAATTGCGACAAAATTATTCGGATATTCGGTACCAGAATCTAGCTAAATTTTCTGGGTAATAATAATGGGTAATTTTGGATAAGAAACTTTAATTGTGGCACACAAAACCGCCCTAAATATTTAAGGAAAGTTGGCCCAGATTTTTTAGTATTTAAATTAGCTTTCTTTTTATCTTAATTACTTGACCACGTATTAAAGAAAACTCAGGGATGCTTTCAAGTTTGGATCTTCCTAGAAAACTAAATTGTTCCCATACATCATCTTCACGGACAAAATGATTCCATGAAATTCTTAAAATAGCAAGTCGAAAGACGATCGCTTGGATTTCGTACCTACATTTCTACCAGGTTCTGACGCTGTGTAGTCATTTTTCGGTCATCTGCAACCTTTGTGTTTTGCATATCCTAACTAGGAGGTAACAGATTATTTAAAAACTTTTTCAATAAAGTATATTAACACATAAACAGTGTCAATGCTACTTTGTGTCAATCATAGCGTCGTCTACTTAACAGAATTAGTACATGTGAACAAAATTCTTACATAATAGTATTAGAACTATGCATTACAGCATCTTTGTATCCATTGCAGTCAGATCGTTATCTTCTCCAATGGATGTGTGTGTTTTTATTGGGTTTACCTAAATAATATTTTGTTCCTGCAAATCATCTTTGCCGTAATAGTTACAAGTTTTGCTTTAAACAGAAGATACTGACAACCTTACAAATCACCCAAAAATTTTCTTGGTGTTACTAAAATAGGCCCAGTGCAACCCCCTATTTAGGGGAGAACACATTCTAAATTAAAAAATGATCGTAGTTTTTGTACTACTTGAACTAAACAGTTTTTGACTCGGAAGTTGCATAATAACCAGGTTTGTATCTCTAAAAAATTGATCCGTTAATCGGAAAAAAAGCTATTTTCAAAATAGTGTATTTTTAACTTTCACATCTTTAATTTTGATATAATGCTTTCTATGGAGTTGATTTCAAGCACTTGCATAGCGTAAAAAATATGAACTTAATTTTATTCCTTTGATCTGCTTTATAGAAAGTCTCTTTCTGAATGCCTGGTGTTTCTTATCTGCCATTATCTTACAAAAACTGTGTGTAATTGTGTATGTTTCATTTGCTTATATGCTTCATGAACGAGTATGAAACCTTGCCTAATTCAAAAAATGAGAGAAATGAAAACGTTGTTGAACTGTTAAGAATTCAGTATCAGCTTGCGGTGTGGTGTGAAAATACGTTTATTAACCTATTAAGTAATCTATAAAGTTTGTACAGTTTTGCTTGAAAAATTTTTGATAAATTACACAATAATCACAGCCTAATTTACTTCTGCGCCAGGATTTCAATCACCAAATATTGGCGTTTCTTCAAGTGTTTTGATATAAATAATGTTTTTCAACATGTAAAAGTGAAATCGAAAGCAACACAAGTACTTATTATACAGACAGAGGCGAGCAGTATTGAGTACAATTTATTTTGTACCTGTAGCGTCGGTACTTTTTAAAATTTCTACTGTTTACCTTGCACCGTGTATTTTTTCATGAATTATATCCGGTTTTTTGAATGGTACATTTTTAGCAATTTGAACTGTCTACTCCGTGTCAGCTCAAAGCTCAAATCCGTTTTAATCCGCTCATCTTGCCGTGATTTGATGATGCGGGTTTTATGTTTTCCTATCACAATGCTTAGTTGTACTTGGCATGCGGTCAGATACTAGATTGTGGTTACCAGTTACTCAAAATTTTATTCAGTTGCAAACAGTGATATGATTCACTAATCTGTGAGCAATTTTTTCCAGTTATAACTTGTAAGTAATATTGGTTTTCTGTGCGTGTCCATTTTAAAATTTCGTGCTCGTAACAATACTGTTTTCACGAAGTACAATTCGGCCTACGCACATCCCAAAGACTGCAGGATAGAATAAAACAGCACATACCAAAAGCAATAAGAAATCAAGCTCAACCAAATCGTGATTTATTTCAATCCAACCATACCAGTACTTCGGCAATTGGACAACACCTCCTCAACAATGAAAAATGCGCCTTCCACTATGATGACAACCACTTTTCTATTTTGGCTAAAGGAAGAACACTTTTTCATTTATCTACCTTGGAAACAACTTTCATCAAAATACTTCAACCAGAGCTTTGTCGCCAGAAAGAATTTGTCTACACACTGAAATTACGTCATTGATTCGGACTCGACGAAACGTCTGGTTGTCTACCAATCAGAACGTTCCGACATTTTCACCAGCTGCTTTCGCTATAAATACCTCGCCATCAACACCAGGCTTCATTCTAGTGATAACTCCTGAAAAGAAGCGATAACTCCTATTCTTTGTAAAAGAGTACAATGAAATGGTCGATAACTAAAGCTTTGTTGAAGAATAATGTGAAAATGTAGTTTTTTGGCTACAACTTTTTTTCGGGTCAACAGCAAATTTGTTTACTTAAAAAAGATAAAAACATTCTGCAACTTAAAAGTCAAAAATCAATTTTCTAGCTCAAGTATTAACGAAGTTAAAATTAATTTTTTAATTTAGACTGGTTCTCTACTAAACTAGAAGTTGGGCCGGTCTATTTGATTTGTTGAAAAAGTGTTTTTGGATGATTTGTCAGATTTTTTTAGTTGCAAATTCGTCTCTTTAAACAGATTTTGCTCCGCCACATTTATTAATGTCGTCAATAGTTTTTTTCAGATTCTCGTATTACACGCAATATGGTTTGAGTTCATCATATAAATAAGCATTAAAATTTCAATTTCCAGCTGCAAAAACTGCTGTCCAATAATTTTACTGACCTTTAAAATGCACGCAACAAAATGTCATCTTCAGTCATATCAATCAACTTTTGCGTAATGCTTTTGTGACACGGAAACCCTTTATTTTTTAGCTTAATTTTTTGTAAGTTTTTGAAGTTGAGCATTCTGCGTTGGCAGCCAGTTTGTTCCCTCAGCTGGTAGTAGTTTCAAGTGTGCATTATTAGCAAACGTTGCAAATTGTCGTTTCCAGTTTTCAACTTGTTTTTCTGATCTCCAGACCTCGTTAGTAAAGTACTTTTGGTTGTCAGAGTTTAGTCTGGGCTAAACAGCAGCCTGTTTCTGATCATCACTGTAAATCGCTCTTAAATATGCTTCAAACGCATTGGTTGACGTTTAACATGCAAACATTTTAACCAAACATAAGCAGAAATCTTTTTGTTCATTAGATTTTTTTACATAATTCTAAATTCTATTCGCAGCACCATTTAAGATAATTATGTATATCTGCTCCTTGATCCTGCTAGTTTTATGGAGCAACATACAACAATCTTTAAATCACAGTGAAAGTGTTTTTGCGTGCGGATCCCATTTCCATAAAGCGTTTTACAGGCAATACGTAGATGCAAATTATTATGATTTCCAACTGGCAGCTTACCGATATGTGACAACGTAATTTAAGTTATTTTCAGTGTTCGTTTAGATACAACCTACCCTTATGTTAGCTCAGTGCATTTGGTAGATTACTTATTCTCACTTTGTGTGTGTCAATGACCATTCGGGCCAAGTAACTTCTAAAGGTCTACCGTGCTACCGGTACAAGTAGACCTAATAGGCTTAACACTTTTTTGCTTTGTATCATTTGGAGTAAATGTTAATTTCAATTGTTTTGTTACAGCTAGTTATCACAAATGTGAAAAGTGTGAACGATTGTTTGCTGATGAAGAAACTCTAAAAATACATTTGAAAAGTAAACATCCAGACCGAAGTATTATCAAGAAACATAAATGTGATTTTTGTTCATATTCAAGTGATCATTTGAGTAATTTTAAAAATCATCTGCGCACTCACACTAAAGAAAAGCCATTTGAATGTTCAATTTGTTGTAAGAAGTTTTCTCGAAAAAATGATTTGAAAAAACACATTCGAATCCACACCCAAGAAACTCCATATGAATGCATTGAATGTGGTAAGAAGTTTAAGTGCTCATCGACTTTGAAGAATCACAAACGCTGTGTTCATGATAAACTCCAACCATATGTTTGTGAAGTTTGTGGTTCAACGTTTGGTCGGGTCAGCTATTATAGAAGACACCTGCTAACTCACACTAATTTAAAACCTCACAAATGCAAAGAATGTTCTGCTGCTTTTAATGATTTATCTAATTTACGTTACCACATCATCGCACGTCATACAAGGAATTTTCCTCATAAATGTTCACTTTGTGGTAAAGGATTCATGGTGCCAAGCCAAGTTCAAAAACATTTCATTCGATGTTGCAAGAAATAGATTTTGTTCTTCAAACGTTGTTTCTCATGTTTAACACGTTCAACTCGTTGTGTACCACCGGTGGTACATTCGTATCTTTCATTACAAACGTCGTGTACCACCTGTGGTACATGTGTATAGTTGCAATATACTCTTTCCTGCAGTCGTATCGTTAAAAAAGTTGTAATTGTAATGCCTTTAACGTGCATATATTACGGTTCTTGTCAGAATGCAAAAGGTTTTATACTTTTTCGATAAAAGTTCAAAAAATTATTTACGTTTAAATTTCTGATTGCTTATATATCTACAAACAACCATTATTAGGAGAAAATTCAAGCTTTTATTTTTGAAAAACAATACAATAATGAACAACAAATGAAAACATAAATTTTCCTTGAGTTTGCTTAGTTAATGCAGTTTATTAAAGCAATCAAGACACAGAGAAGGCTTATCTTCACATTCTTCACAGAATGTGGAAACGCGTTTTGCGCGTTTCCTGGCGACTTCAGTCCCTTCACTCCTTTTTATATTGTCGTAACAGTTCTTGCATCTTTTTCGCATCTTCCGAGCTGGACCATCATGCTTTCCTAGATGATGCCTCTGTAGAGGAACTTTTCTTGCTGTTACTGGCAAAGTGTCTTCTTCATGACTTTTGTTTGCTTGTTTGGTCATTTCATCAATTACAGCATCCCTAAAACGGAGCATATCCATTTTTCTCCCAGAAAGCTTGCGGTGAACATACCAAGAATTTACAATTGCAGCTCCCAAAATTATTTCAAAGAAAACTTTTCTGTACCACTT
The DNA here is from genome assembly GCA_963675345.1 of Trididemnum clinides. Lineage (NCBI taxonomy): Eukaryota > Metazoa > Chordata > Ascidiacea > Aplousobranchia > Didemnidae > Trididemnum > Trididemnum clinides. The sequence goes on along the minus strand of OY776294.1, from coordinate 30,094,038 downwards.
GGCTGTTTTTCGGACGCATGTGTAATATGCTGACATCTGATCAAATACATCTACTCCTTTCTTGGCCGCATTGTAATCTAAAACTGCTTGGGGTTTTAAAACGTCTTCATTGTTTTGTTTTTTCCGTCCCGTAGCTATCAAAACATCGAAATGCTCAGGTTTGCTCGTCATCATCAGCACTGGCCGTTTATCCATCCACTTAATGACTCTTATGCCATTTTCTGTTTCTGATCCTATTACGTCTCCTCTTTTTTGCTTTTTTTGGCACACTTCTTTAGGATTTCCTTTTCTGTTTTGTCTCAATGTTCCACACATAAATGTTTGTTTAGCTAAAAGAGCGTTAGCTAACGTCAGACTAGTATAGAAATTATCAACAAACAGTGTTCTTCCAGCCAAGAGTAAATTTTCCATCAATTTCATCACAACATTTTCCGAATGAAGAGTCTGGACATTTCCACTTCCTCCTTCTTCTTCTCTTCCACAATATACCTTGAAGTTCCATGTATACCCTTCCACTGTGCAAAGTTTGTATATTTTTACTCCATATTTGTGAGCTTTTCCTGGAATGTATTGTCGAAACGATAATCTTCCACGCCACGGTATCATGGTTTCATCAATTACAACTTCCTGGCCTGGGGTAACAGCTTGTTTAAATTGGTGAATTGCCAAGTTAAGGATTTTTTCAATTTTGAAAAGCCTGCCAGAGCTATTGTCTTCGTTATTGCAAAAATACAAACATTTCAATAGCATTTCAAACCGTTCTCTGGTCATTAATTCTGCAATACGTAAATTTCGATATTTTTTGTCTTTTGACCAATACAAATGGAGTCGAGGCAATGGACTAACTCCCATAATGGCAATTATTCCTAAAAATACTTGAATTTCTTCAGCATTGGTATCCTTCCATTTAGACATCAGTGATCGACGTCGCAGCTGATTGGCTGAAACGTATTGTTGCGGATATCTATTCGTTTCTTCTACGATCAACTTTAGCATTTCATCCGTTAAAAAATATCTATAAATTTCGTACGGCGTAGATTCTGTGATGTTGATCTGAGGGTTTCTAGGTCCAGAGAAGCCAAATTTAGCAGTTTCAAATGTGGAGGGACCCCATGTTTTGGTTATTGAAGCTACAAGAATACAATCACTGCTCGTTTCCTCTTCACTTTCACTCTCAACAGTTACAGACGAACTGCTATCACTGTCAGCAGGTTCAGAACTAGGTTCATACTCCTCAGATGAGTCGGATAAGCCAAGGTCTGAGGACGTGCTCTCCGCCTCGTCTTCATCAGCTTCACTTCTTGAATCTTTTCGACCATAAAACATTGAACTATTCATTTTATTAGAAAGTATCTGCAATTCGAAATGATACTTTGGTCAAATATTTAAAAAAAAATATCGTGTACCACCCGTGGTACACGACATCTAAAACATTAAAAACTGCAAAATACACGTCGTGTACCATGCACTGACACTCAAAATATCACACTATTTCTGCGCTGATTCTACAACTAGCACGTGTTACCGCTACTAGATTAATGTCTAGACATCGAAAAGCTTATATAGCAACTTACGTCCCAGGGGAACATTTCATCAAAAATGCGGACGAGCTGAACGTGTTAATGTTAATAAAGTTTTATTTGATGTTTTGATATTATCTTGTCTTATACCGGTAAAGTGGAGAAAATGTTGGCCTAACTGGTAGCGGTATGACTAACAACTCCTGCTAGGGATACAGGATTCTAATGATAAGAAATGTAGATTTTAGAAATCTGTTCAAGTTGATCTTTTTACTGTTTTATGTAGACTGCACAAGCTTCAGTTTCAACCGTAAGAATTAATTAAAGAAAACATTTTTTTTTATTTTGAGAAAATCTTTGATTTAACAGAGCCCCCCATTTGTAATTTGCAATAAGGAAACGGAAGGTTTACTGATGACCCCAACTCAAATTCTAGGTTTGTTAATCAACTTTAAATGCAATCAATTTATTTTAAAATCTGAACAGAGGAAGAACATTTCTTAGACTAGCCAAACTTTTAAATCTACTCTTCAGACCAATGGTTTACGGTACCGGTATGTTTTTATCATTGCTTTGCAGGCATAAGAATTATACCAAGTCCAAATAACCATGTAGTTTTAACAAAATTAATGGCTTATTTATCTATCTGACCTGCAGAACAACAAAAGAGGAGCTAACCAGAATATCTTTCACTTTTGTTCTTGGGTTTTCAAACTTAAGGTCGACGAGACAAACAATGAAATATTTTTCCCGCTAGCTGGCGCTCTGCAACGCATATGTAACTGGATCACATGACATGTTTTTTGGGCAAGAAAGTTAGTATAAAGAAGTTTTCGGGTTAGGCTAGGAGAGGGACTACAATCTGGGGCTGTTTAATCTCTATACTTCGATTTTAGTGGCTTGAGAAAATTTACTTGTATAGCTAAAAGCACAATTCTTTTTGCGCATACGTAGCCTATGTGCATTCATTTGAATTGCTTTGAAACTATTGGGCATACAGACATGAAACTTGGCTCAACCAGCTCCGATTTGCAGAAATTAAAGGCAAAGGTTTAGGAGCGCGAGTGCCATAAATCTCTAAGTAGATGTAAGGCCCAAGGTGAGTGTCATAACAAGAATCGATGACATCACAGATATCTTATCACAAAAAATATTTTTTAAACTACATTTCGTTAAGGCCTGACAGATTTGTTGAGCCGAAAAAATGCTTTTAACATACTAGCCAAAGAAAATGGAGTGCGATGGTGCTGACATCTTTAGAGAAGAGATAATGGCGCTGTTTTAAAAAGAGCTTTAGATTCTGAAATGGTTGGAAGAAGAGGACATAGGCGACCGAAAATCGGGATTCACATGGAGAGGGCAGGTGGTTGAACAGATTGAACTAAAAATATAATACGCCATCAAATGTTTAAAATAACGCCGTATTGTTGATAATTTTCAAAGAATATGAAGTAAATCCGGCCGCTTCCGTTAACGGTTACAATACCGGCCTAAAAACATTAGATTTTTCTCATATTCTGCAAATACGGTATTTATTTTTTATTGTTTAATGACACAGCACTTTATTCCATTTGATACCTAAATTCATGTTGAGGTTTCGCATTTTTCTGACTTCACTGCACGCTTTGAAAACCCATGTGGAATATGGATGACGACTCACCAACTTTTATTCATTCATGCGTTTTAGTTCACGCCCTGTTTGCAGAGATGATCAGTAAAGAAGAAGTTCTAACCAAGTGAATTGATGAAGGAGGTTTTTACTAACAAGTTACTCATTTTAGCATCGGTAGCTTTATTTTCTATTGCTTCTAATTTTTTCTCCAGTCGATTAAGTAGAAATTAGCGCTAGTTGTATTGGCTCTGACTTTTGTTTTTACTTTTAAGATTTGAAATATTTTCGTTTAGATTACAAAGCAGAGTTTTGTCTGAACATGTGTGCGTGAGTGTAAGCATTCTTCTTAAACTACAGGCATAGAAATGTGAAACTCGCCACGATTGATCATCATTTCAGAAGAAGTCTGTAAAGGAGTCATGATGTCATTACAAAAAATAATTGTGTGTAATTACAATTTCTTGACCGACAAAACCATTTTATTCTTAAATAAAAGCTAGCCCCCAACTTTAAAAAAACTCACCTCATTGTGGTTGTAAAATAAAACAACAATCAACACTTTATTGATAAATTTGTTTTTTTGTTTTGTCTTCTTTTTTTTCTTTCGGCTTTTCCCGATTAGGGGTCGCCACAGCAGATAATCTGCATTTTTATAACATGGCATTTGTTTTATGGTTGGATGCCCTTCCTGCCACCAACCCTCTTTTTGGAGGGAAATCTGGGCCACCTGTCTTCTACATAAAGGCAGGGACGTCCCGTTAAGTGCCTTGCCCAAGGACACAACAAGCAAACTGGCCGGCTTGTTTTCCACAACCTCCCTTAAATTCCCAGCGCCAAGCAGGGAAGCTATGAAAACAATTTTTTAAGGTCTTTTGGTATGGAAGGGGAATAAACCCCAGGTCTACCGACCGCGAAGCGGACGCTCTAACCACTACACCATCGCATCGGTTTTGTATTGTCTAACAACAATCGTAAAATCGCGGATAGCTGCTTTATAGAAAAATATTAAAATGCTGTTTCCGACAACAAAATTTTACAATATCATAAGCTTATTTGACGGCGCAAGAAGCGATTTTTTTATGATATTTTTCCGATTCTTAGCCATCTTTTTTGTGCTTTTTTTCTCGGTCACTTTTAGTGAAAACAGCAGCAGACAGCAGTTGTGCATATTAACAACTGAAATATAAAAATAGGCGTAAAGTGCCTGTGCAAATAAGATGATATATTGCAATACTAACATATCTATATTTCATTTGTCTTTTAAACTTTAGAGACTCAGTTTTAGTTCCTGCAAGCAAAAATTTATCAGTTTTTGCAACTTTTTCGCCAGTTACACCTCTATTGAGGATCAACTCCCTCCAGGTTCTTTTTCTTGATATCATTTGTAACCAGCTCTATCCACGTCTTCTTTGGTCTGCTGGTCACAGTACTAACATATTAATATAAAATTGTATTTTGCAATAATACAAATCTGAAATATAGATGGCTCCACGTTTGAATGCCTTTGCACAGCAGCGTCGCACGCCAGAATAATCTTAACTCTCAAAATAAATTAGATTAATCAAATGTAATTGAAAGGAACAAAATCTAGAGTTTCAATGTGAGCTCCTGCAGGTTTCAAAAACTATTTGCACACTTGTCGAACACATCTCGTCCGCGGATTATTTATTTAAAGCCATAACTTATTTTATTAAGTGAACTGTAGGAGCAAATCCCAGGGTTTCGCTTACTGATCATACTAATTGGGAAGGACCCTGATTTTAATGACTGTGAGAGACATGGTTTGGCTTTTCGTTCTTCACTGCGGCTATGACGAAACAAGGAAACATTAGCTCAGCCAGGTAGTGAATAGATCACAAACGCATTTACTAAAAGCTGTGACTATGCCAATCTGTTAATAGTTGATTTCTGAAAACGTATCAGTCACTCTGACCCAGATTCTAATGTTAAAGATGTGCTCCCCCTTCTCATACTTAGTAATTAAAAAAATCAAATTCTGCAAAACAAGTTGACTTATATGAATGAGAACACTTTTGATGAAAGAATAGAGATTGAAATTAGGGTCAGTTTGGGGTTGACCCAAAAATAATTAGTTTTCCTTCCCCGTAATTAGGAAATAAACAGTTAAAAATTCATACAATGATAATCCGTTTGTAAATGAGACCAATGTTGATACAAAAGTCGGAATTGGATGCATTATTACATGTAATCAAATTACAAGTTTGAGAAAAAGTCAACACTACATAATAAGTTTCAATCATGACCTCTTCTCCCTAGAACCAAGAAATTCAATATTACAGATATAATCACGACAGATGGTGAGTCTATTGGTTAAATATGCCTATCACTAAATAGTTCATTTTGGTAATTGTGAAAACGTCCACTCTTTTTGGGAACGTCCACGCAAAGAACGATTAATAATTTAATTTATTGAACAATCGGTTGTTTTTGAGTTACAGTATTAGGATTCCAGAAACTGTATAGCACCCATTTTACAATGCCATTTGGTTAATTGCTACAAATATTTTATGATGACGCTGGCTGAATTAATGTTTTTAACTATTTAAAAAAATTTTTATTTGCCATATTTACCCTCCATTCAAAAAAATGCGAATTGTGTCGCTATGTTTTGGACGGTTTGTCCGCACTCGCTTGAGAGTTGCCATTTTCGAGGTGTTTGGACTACGTGTCTTTCACATAAAGGTGGTGGCATCCCGTTAAATGTCTTGCCCAACGACACAGCAGGTAAACTTGCCGGCTTGTTCTCGGCAACATCCCTCAAATGCTGAGCGCCAAGCTGTGAAGCTGTAGATACCATTTTTTTAAGTCTTTTTGGTATTACTTGACAGGGGGAAAGCGGACGCTCTAACCACTACGCAATCGCGTCGGTCTTTTAGGTAACTGATGAGTGATTCCGTTAAGGTAAAATCTCACCGTATTTAAGAATAACAGTTTCTGTTATTTTGCTTCGGAACAGATTCAAATAACTACAGGAACTAAAGTTAAAGGTTTAAGAAGAAGCAAGATCCTTCTCACCCTCTTGATACGTCTGTGCAGAAAGCAGATAGTTGGGAAAGGTTACTAAAAAATAAAAAACAATAACCCTGAGTGAAGTCGCACCGTACGAGAAACGATTTGGGTATTTTGGGTGAAAATAGCCCAGTAAACCTTCCGGTGTTAGGGTTCAAAACTGGGAGAGACAAACCTCCCGTCGCTTTCCTGGTCACGAGAAAGCAATGAACAGATCAAACAAATCTAAGGCGCTGTCACATACTTGAAATTACAAACAGAATAACGATAAGGAGGGCATCAAGTTGTGAAAATAGGTTTGGTAATCGGTACGACTTACTGTTGTATTTGTAAACAGAATCACTGTTTTGGTGTCGCTCTCCCTGCCTGATCAATTTTAGTTGTGCGCTGTGGTTGAAAAATAAACCTAACACCAAACAACTTGTTTCTGTGATCGTGAAACAAAACCCATGCAGCACACATCCCCGACTTGTATTTAAATAAGCGTCGTTGGTAAGTTGATATTACATACAGTAATCTTTCAATGCTGTAACTCGGCGTTCTTAAGAGCGACAGCAAGGGATGTTCAAACAGCAAATAATTGGACGCTAGTAGAGTAAACTTGGTGGACAATTGCATATTTGTAAAAAAATTGTTTTGTTGATCAATTTTTGCAACGACACTCATCATTAATGATTCGTGTCGAGTGTAAACAGCAATGAAAACAGTTTAATCTTCACAAATAGCTTTTGCTTTAACTTAATTATTGTACGCGTTGACAATGATCATCACCAATTTTGCAAGAAGTTTTTTCAAAGCTGTCATGAAACACTAAACAATTATATTAGTGGTGAAGAGAAACGTCGAACACATTCTCAGAAACAACTGGATGGACCATGATGTCACTCCTATTGAAACGAAAGCAGTTTAAAGCTGTTAAAGCCAAGGACAATCTTTGAACTCTGCTTCTGTACTAAGATTTCTGGCAAGATAAGAAGCAAAATGCATAACAAACATGTTTCATTTTTAGATTCTGCACTATATGGACTATTGTTTATCGCCAACAATCACTTTAATTGTACAAAACTAAGATTTATTTCACTGAAAAAATATTTCGTGGAATATTTTGGTACAATTTAACTGCCAGATTTTTGATGTCAGGAAGTATTTTATTCACAAGAGTAAACTGTTTAATATCTCTTCTCTATTCTCGTTACTCTTAGAATGAATACAAAGCACGAATACTCTAAAGAGCAATGTATGTATGGCCACTGATGCAGTTGAAAAACCATGTCTTCCACTACAATAGCGGCTTAGTTGTGCGTTTGGATGATTCCACGATGATTTCCTCTGATCGATAGATTGTAAGCTTTCAACAAGAAGCTGAAGTTCGCAGAGCAATAGGTTCATTTAGTTCTCTGTTGACCGACCAACTCGCAAAAGCATTTATGATCCTGCTGTTAGGCAGTTCGATTTATTGAGAATACCAGCCATGGAATTGTGGTGTCATTTGGTAAATATGACGTCATAGAGGCCGTCACCAACTGCAGACAGTGACACTGTTTCGACCTATCAGGTCTCTTCAGTGCAGTTGGTGACCAACAAGAAGCGAGAGGCTTTTAATAACGCATAGCTTAGACCAGTGGTTCCCAACCTTTTTTTAGTTACGGACCCCTTTCAAATAATTATCTAGCTTACGGACCCCTACACTTTTAAAACCGACCCTAAACAAATAATTTGGTAAACTACTTTTACAAATGCTAGCGAACTTTAAATGCAGTATTGCACGTAGAATTAAATTACAAATTGCTTAATCATAAAATTTTACTTACGTTCAAGAACCATCAAAAAAGTAACTTCAAACGAATACAAGTGCACTGGTGCAATTTAATGAGAAGCCTGTTGTTGTCTTTTTTGCACCAAAACACTGAACTGTGGTTGGGTTTTTGATAAAGCTGCACGCATATCATGTTGAACGTCCAAACGATTTCTCTGTTTCGTTTTTATAGTAACAAGAGCCAAAAATGCAGCCTCAGAGCGGTTGTTGATTAATTTTGTCTATTGTTTATTTTGATTTTGAATATTGTTCATTAATTTTGTCAAATTCTAATGCACTCGCGGACCCCCAGCAGGCTTTTCACGGACCCCTTAGGGGTCCGTGGACCCCTGGTTGGGAACCACTGGCTTAGACCGTCACACTTGTGGGACCTATACTCGGTCCACTGTGGTGGATGGTTGTCGGTCACCAACTGCACTGAAGAGATCAGATAGGTCGAAACAATGTTGCTGTCTGCTGGTTGCTAAGTGCATCGTTAACTTGTTGCATTACTTTAAGAGCTTGTGACCACTGGGCTGTGACAGCACTATTGTTCTAGCAGTTGTTAGACTTAGTGCACCTGCGACAACCGCCACTCATTCACGAGTGATACGGCTTTGCAGAGTACTGACAGACCATCCACTACAGTAGACCTATTATAGGCCCCACAAGTGTGGCTATCTAAGCTATGCGTTATTAAAAGCCTCTAGCTTCTTGTCGGTCAACAACTGCACTGAAGAGGCCTGATAGGTCGAAACAGTGTCACCGTCTGCAGTTTGCTTAATCTACGTTATTTCAGGAAGGAGCTTCGTGGTGTTGTCAGTGCTGCAAACTTGAAAAATAAAAGTCACTGAACGCCAAAGTAATTGACTGGAGACGTAGAGTTCACTCAGAGATACCAGTGATAGTTTTATTTCTAAACAAATGTAATACATTTGAAATCGTATTGTTAAAACCACGGAGTTCACCAACCGAGCAACGAAAATAAAAAAAAAGCATTAATACTAGCCCACAAAAAAAGGGACAAAATCCAAGTAAAGACTGATCAAGACAAAGATCTTCAACCAGATATGGGATCTTCAACCAGATGTTGATGACGGCTCTTCAGCAAAAAAACGCCTGTAGTACGTCTATTGCCAATTGTTACAAAGGTTGCAAATTTGTTTCATTTGTTCATACAAGCCGAAGAAACACGAAAAATCTTAACACCTTTTTTTTTCAGTAAGATAGCAGCATCATAACATAAGTTTTTCATGACTAGGAAAGAAGCTTAGCGCTGGCTACTTTTGATGCGTTGATGTTCTAAATTTGATAAATAAAGTCAAGGGGAAACCTACCAATGAGCGAATAGGCTGTGCAAGATCGGCGCCTTACTTTAACTATGAGTCTGTCTGTATATTGAATGCAGAAACCTTTTTCTCAACCACTAAAATGTTTTTCGGTGCTGAATTTTTTATATTAGCGCTTATTTTATGTAACATATTGTTATTTGTGTGCTGCATTCCGTCGTCTCGATTTAGAGTTGAACCCGAGCCGACGACGCCTGATTGAGTTTTTGTTGTTCAACGCTCTTTCTCACGCTTTTTTATTAGACTGTATCGCACAAGCACAAAATTGCCCCAAGCGTGCTTCAATTGTTGAAGGTTGTTATTTGGTTCTGGTTTATATTGCATAGCAATCAAGAGTTGTCACCTTGGCGTTGGGAGTATTTTTCTCACTAGAATTCCGGCTGTAGCTTGATACCAAATTGAAGTACAATTGAACAGTTTTTTCGTTACAGAGTTAAATTGTTATGCTTATTAGTGAATTGTAAGTTTGAGTAGGCAAATTAGTAATGAAGTGATAATAAATCTGGGTAGCTGTGTAGCCAAAAATATTTGGTAACCGCATGCGCTGTCGTCCGTCATTGAATCTATTTATTGGTCGCTACGTTGTACAAATTTCCGTAATATTTGAATCATCTACAATATACGTCAAACTCCCCCTGAAGGTCTGTTTAGCAAGTCGACAGCGGCAGAAACTCAAAAAGAAATTTGGAAATGATTCGATAGATGCGAGCGCGTTGCTGAAAGGGCTAAGAAATTGTGAGAGCTGGTTTGAACCTCGACCTGGCCCGCCGTTAAACCAGCTAGTACATCTTACAAAAGTTACCAAATAACGTCAAAAGTTACCAAAAAGCTGTTGGAAGTTACTAAATATTTTGTTCGAAGCTACTAAATATTTTGTTGGAAGTTACTAAATATTTGTTGGAAAAGTAACTAAATATTTTGTTGAAAAAGTTTCTGAACACCGAGTGGCAAAGTTTTGAATACATTGGCGAAGTTTCTGGAATTTCGACGAAGTCTCTAGAAATTTGACGAAGTTTGTGGTAAAGCTAATGTCCTGATTTATCAGCGAAGAGTGATCCTGCGGATCAGACTGTACAATTTGACTACATCTCGCTTCGTTTTGAAGTTGTTGTGGATTATCTTAACTTCTCTGAGCTTCGATAGCGTCCATGAAACTGTAGTTTACAAATTTGAATTTGCCATCGTACGAATTTATTAAAAACTCTTCATTTCGAAAGCCTTTGGTAAACAAGGTAACACTTTTGTTTATTTGCTTAGTTAAGTTGTCAGTGATTTACTGCGTCTGTTATTTGTGTTCGTACTTGGACAATATGAGCGCCCTAGAGTTTGACGTAGCCATGAAAGCACTACAACGCAAATATGACTTGGCTAAACATTTAATGTCGAGAGCAGGAAATAAAGCCGTTCTTGAAATTTTAATGATCAACATAAATTTAGAATTTGATGCTGTTATGGTAAAATGTGTTGCACTCTCTGGAAGTGATCCATTGCCTGGCACTGACGTGACAAAGTTCGAAGTCGAGCAGGCAAAACATGAGTTTGATGCGCACGCGTATGATTGGCTTGGTAAGCTCGATTCTAACGCAATTGTTGACTCGAACTCGCCCTTGCAGGTGCCTAATAACGCTATTGCCGTTGAACTTGATAGTTTGTATGGGTGTTTGGCCAAAACCTCCTCTTCGACAAGGTCTCGTTCTAGTTTGAGACGTAAGGAAGGGCACGTTAAATTGAAGTTGGCGAGGCTTGCCAGTGAGCTTCAAAAGGAGAAATACCACCAGGCAAAAATAGATGCTAAGGTTCTCAGCGAGGCTAAAAGAAGGGCAGAAATGGCTGAGTCTGAACTTGAAAGAATCAAAGAGCTGATTGAGCTGGAGAATTCGATAAGAGAAAGTGAGAGGAAGATTCGTATGGCTAGCGAAGAGGCAAGAGCTTGGGACGAGATGTCCAAATCAGAAGATCAAGTAGATGTTGGTGCAGGTGTATTCGTCACTCTGTCTTCTAAAGAAAATGCATTTCCCATGACAAGTACACCCTCTCAAAGTGCCACCCATACCCAGGAATTCGTTAGATCCACAAATGCTCCTTTTTGCTTAAACGCTAAGGATCCTCGCAGTCATTTTCCAGAGATTAGATCAGGTAACATTGCGGACAATCGCAAGATTAACGTTAACTTTTGTAAAGTAGATCGGCCACCTCGAGTGATTCTCCCTGACTTAGACCATTTTGATATCAGATCTACCAATTTGATACTACCAATTTGATATCAGATCAGGGCTAGCGTAGCAATTAATGGAGGTATAATTTGGTTGATCAGCTGCAGCAGACAAGTTTCCAAGAGCCGAGTGACAGTATTTGGGTGTCGAACCACACACCCTTGAACTGGAAAAGAGAAGCAAGAGAGCAATTTCCTCTGTATCAAGGAAGCCAGATTCTTAGAGTTGGTCCGGGTAACCAAATGGCTCAAGCTCCTGTGGTCACTTCAGTTCAAGATTATCCCCCTCCGCGGCCACAAATTGAATGTTTAGATGGGATCCATTAACGTATTGGCATGTAAGCACATAGCACATAGCACGTAAGATGCCGTCGGAATCTGCAAAGCTCGTATATCTTTTGCAGCACTGCAGCCCCAACATTAGACGAAATTTGGAGCATCTTTCAAGGAACTTAAATGATGGTTACCGTCTAGCACGTGAAAGTTTGCACAACGAATTTGGCCAACCTCACATAATCGCTTGTTGTTGCGAACAAAGACTTTTAGATATGCCACGTCTAAAGGTAAAGAATCCGTCCGCATTGAAGAGCTTTGGCGTTAAGCTTGATAAATGCTTGATGTTACTCTATGAAATACAGGAATTCGCGACTCTCGATTCATTGGGAACCTTCGAGAGATTATTGGAAAAATTGCCCGGAGAATTGAGGACAGAATGGGTTAAGTATTCCTATCGTTATCAGAAGCACACTGGTCGGCACGCCCAGTTTCCCGAGTTTGTAAACTTTGTACGCGAGGAGGCGGAAGAAGCTAACTCCTTGTACGGGAGACCCGTGTACAAGATAAATAAAGCCTCATCAAGTCAATCTTTTGTTTCCAAAAGGAATGTAGGATTTGGCGCTGCAATTGCTCCCGAACCACCTTGTGACGCCGGTGGCATCAAGTGTCCCTTGTGCAGTTGTTCGCACCACTTGTCCAAGTGTGTGAAATTCAAGGGAATGGGGCGTTACAAAGGAGTGGCATTTTTGATGCGCACTCGAAGATGCTTTAAGTGCTTAGAAAAAGGACATTTGTTGCAGGAATGTTCATCATCTCTTAAGCGTGAGGTCGAAGGCTGTTCCGATCGGCGGCACCAGACGCTTTTGCACAAGTCCGTTGAATTAAAATCGGACAAATCAAGAGAGGAAGCAACGAACGGCGTGATGTGCGGAGCGACATCATTTAAAGGCCCTACGAGAAGACCCTTTTTTATGACGGTTCTAATAATAGCACGCAATGGAAATAAAGAGGTATGGACGTATGCTCTGTTGGATAGTGGTTTTCGGCGTACATTTTGCGCAAAGAAATTAGCGCGAGAACTCGGCGTAAAAGGAATGAAGACATCGGTCCCAATTTGTACGTTGACATCAGATTCGAAGTTTGTTGATACTGCAAGTGAACTGGTAACCTTTGAAATATGTGGAATAGATTTGGAATCTGAGGTCTTCCTAAAGCTTCGCAACATCCTGGCTATTGGGAAAATTCCACTCCAGGCAACGCCGGCTCCCACAATTGATGAGGTTGGTCATTAGAAACACTTTTGTGGTATTAGTTCTACCGACCTACCGGACAAAACAGTGGGTTTGCTTATTGGCTTGGATGCACATTACTTATTCAGCCCACTGGATGCAAGATTTGCTCTTGTAGGCTCGCCAGATGTTATTAAAACACCTTTGGGTTGGGTTTTGTTTGGCCCTTCTTTAGTTTGATCCAAGGCAAAAACAAGATACAGACAGTTTCGCTTGTATGAACGTTGTAGTATTGGAAAACGTAGAAAATCTTTTAGATCTAGATCTGGCTCCACACGAATATGCTGTTCCTTGTGGTCTTCCAAACAGTAGTTCAAGGGAAGACAAGAAAGGTTTGGAAATCATGAAGCAGTCTTTGAAAGTGGTCAAGGAGCATTTCCAACTACCGCTGCTGTGGAGGCACGAGAATACACGCCTACCTGATAACCGTTTTAAGGGTACATAAGAGACTAAATTCGTTGAAAAGGCGACTGAAAAAGGATGTTGAATTGCAAGCGGCATACACAGCAGTAATGCAAGATTATATCAAGCGAGGTTTTGCTGAAAGAGTTGAGGAGAGGAATGACAAGCCAGGACATTTCTGGTTCTTGCCACACCACCCTGTGATTTACATTAACAAACCCCAAAAGCTGCGTATTGTATTTGACTGCGTAGCAAAACACTTAAGGGTATCCTTGAACAAAGCTCTGATGCAGGGACCCAATTTGCTCAACAGTCCAGTTGGAGTTTTGACAAAGTTTCGGATTGGACTAATTGCCGTGGTATCGGATATTGAAAAAATGTTTCACCAAGTTAGGTGGGACACTGCAGATCGAAGTTTTTTGCAATTTTTGTGGTGGCCTAATGGAGATTTGTCTAGAGACCCAGAAACATTTAGAATGACGGTGCATTTGTTTGGGGCGACTTCCTCCCCCAGTTGCGCTTCCTTCTGTCTCAAACAGTCAGCTAATTTGTTTGATGGTAGCTGCTCAGAGGCGACAAAGACTGCCATCGATAAGGCATTTTACCTCGACGACTGTTTCCTTTCTGTCGATTTAGTGGAGGAAGGTGCAGTCATGTTGGAGGAAATGCGTCGCGTACTATCGTCTTGTGGCTTTCATTTGACCAAGTGGCTCTCCAATAAGGAAGAAGTGTTACATTCTGTTCCAGAAGAAGATTGTTCAGCTGCTCAGAGTTTTTTATAGTTAAAAGGTAATATCGAAGAACGAGTATTAGGAGTATGTTGGAATGTTAGTTCAGATCGGTTTCAGATAAAGGTAAACATCCCAAAAAACCATGTATTAAGAAAGGAATCTCATCTACGTTGCACTCATTGTTTGATTCTCTGGGATTTGTAGCACCGGTTCTAATTGAAGTGACAATATTGCTACGGGAGTTGAAAAATTACGATTGGGACGACAACCTTTCGGACACTGAGGTTGAACGATGGAAACGCTGGCTCTTCTCTTTGCGGCATTTGTTTAAATTAAAGATACCGCGGTGCTTCAAGCCTCCCGACACAAAAGATGCTAGCCTTGAGTATCAGCTGCGTCATTTTGGAGATGCCTCGAGTCGAGCATACGGTGCCGTGTCTTATCTTCGTATAGTTCATGGAAAGTTGAAGATACATTGTGCGTTCGTAATGGGAAAGTCTTACTTGGCTCCACTTCCATCGGCAACTATTCCTCGAATGGAGCTTTTTGCTGCCATTGCAGCTTTGAGCTTAGACCTTTTGCTGAAGTGGGAACTTTTGTTGAAAATTACTAAGACATTCTTTTGGTTGGATTCCACAGTTGTGTTACTGAGTATATACAACAGCCATTGTCGGTTTCCAGTATTTGTTGCCAATCGTTTAGCGGAGATTGAAAAAAGTAGCAACATTAGTAGTTGGAGATATGTTCCCACAGAATCCGACAGATGAAGCTTCTAGAGGAGTGCAAGCTGAGAAATTTTTGAATTCGTCGAAATGGCTTGCAGGACCAGAATTTTTAAAGAAACCTATGGAGTGCTGGCCTGTTCAATCGCATGGGTTAACTGATTTACCTGATGAATTCCCTTTGTTTGAGAAAACGCGGAAACAGATAACAGCATTACTCTCTACCCATGAAGACCCTTTAGAATATACTCCTACCGATAAGTTTGTGTCGAGTTTTTCATCTTTGTATAGATTAAAGCGAGTCTTAGCCTGGTTATGCAAGTTTAGCGAGTTGTTAAAGAGTCGTCAGCGCAAGAGAGAAGATGATCGTGCCAGGGAAGAAATCAAGAAAACAATCACAGTTCAGGAATTGAAGCAGGTTGAGTTAGCTGTGTTGAAGTACACTCAGCGCAAACATTTTGCGCAATTGTTTGACAAAATACGGCTCGGACGCACCCTGACATCTTCAATTTTTCCCAAGTCAATTAAAAGACTGAATCCGTGCATAAGGAAGGTCGTATTACGTGTTGGAGAGCGACTCAAGCATGCCCCAATAGCGCATGAAGCCCGTCATCCGGCTCTTCTTCCAGCTGATTCAGCCTCTATCCAATTAGTAATCGGATTCTTCCACGAACAAGCAGGACATGGAGGATTGTTGCACACGTTTTGCCTCCTGAAGCAGCGCTATTGGCTTCAAGGGGGGAGTTCCACTATTGGACGGGTACTTGAAAAATGCGCCGTATGCAAACGCCAGTCCGCGCATGCCAGTCAACAGATCATGGCGGCTATACCGGATGCTCGAATGCAAATTGATAAGCCTCCATTTTTCCTCACTGGGGTTGATTGTTTTGGTCCCTTGTTTGTTAAGCAAGGCAGAAGCCGCGTGAAAAGATATGGTTGCATCTTTTCTTGCATGACGACCAGAGCAGTTCATCTTGAGGTCTTGCATTCTTTCTCCAGTGACTCCTTTATTTCTGCCTTGCGACGATTCATAGCAAGAAGAGGTTCAATTGGCCATCTACATTACGATAATGGTATTAATTTCGTAGGCAGAAATAAAGTCATAAATGAGGCCATTCGACAGTGGAATCAGCGCCTTGTATCCAGTTTTTTGTTGCAGAAGGAGATAGAGTGGCATTTTAATGCACCACTTGCAAGCCATTTTGGAGGTTCCTGGGTGCGATTAATCAGCTCTGTTCGTAAGGTTTTGGATTCAATATCCACAGAAACGACCTTTAGTGAAGAAGGTCTTGCTACCCTATTTGTGGAGGTTGAAGGCATTGTCAATTCTCGACCTCTCACTCCACTTTCGTTTGTAGATGGTTTAGACAAGCCACTAACTCCCAAGGACCTGTTGATGATTTGTCCTGATTCAGGTCTTCCTCCGGTTGATTCCTCGAGTACTGATGCCTATTTTGTAAACCGTTGGCGTCATGTGCAGCATTTTGCTGATGTTTTTTGGAAACGTTGGTCTAAGGAATACCTGCCCACATTAAAATATTGTAAGGAATGGTTAAAGCCACGCCGAAATATTTGTGTTAACGACATTGTATATTAGTAGACCAGGCTACTCTTCGTTCCCAATGGTCACTTGGACGTATTGTAAAAATCTTTCCTGATAAAGAAAACTCAGTTCGCAGCGTCCCGGTCAAGACCTCAAAAGACACGTTTACTAGACCTATTTCCAAATTATGCGTTGTCGATCCTTTTATTTCAGAGCTTGCAACTTATATTGTTTTCATTTGCTTAATTGCTGTGTCTATTTGCCTTTTTCATACTCGTTTAAGTGTATCATTAATCATTACGTCTTTGTGTATAGCAATACTAGTTCGTCAAATATCCTCTTTGTTAGTCGTATATTTGGGGGTAGTGCAAAATATTGTTATTTGTGTGCTGCATTCCGTCGTCTCGATTTAGAGTTGAACCCGAGCCGACGACGCCTGATTGAGTTTTTGTTGTTCAACGCTCTTTCTCACGCTTTTTTATTAGACTGTATCGCACAAGCACAAAATTGCCCCAAGCGTGCTTCAATTGTTGAAGGTTGTTATTTGGTTCTGGTTTATATTGCATAGCAATCAAGAGTTGTCACCTTGGCGTTGGGAGTATTTTTCTCACCAGAATCCCGGCTGTAGTTTGATACCAAATTGAAGTACAATTGAACAGTTTTTTCGTTACAGAGTTAAATTGTTATGCTTATTAGTGAATTGTAAGTTTGAGTAAGCAAATTAGTAATGAAGTGATAATAAATCTGGGTGACTGTGTAGCCAAAAATATTTGGTAACCGCATGCGCTGTCGTCCGTCATTGAATCTATTTATTGGTCGCTACGTTGTACAAATTTCCGTAATATTTGAATCATCTACAATATACGTCAAACTCCCCCTGAAGGTCTGTTTAGCATGTCGACAGCGGCAGAAACTCAAAAAGAAATTTGGAAATGATTCGATAGATGCGAGCGCGTTGCTGAAAGGGCTAAGAAATTGTGAGAGCTGGTTTGAACCTCGACCTGGCCCGCCGTTAAACCAGCTAGTAAATCTTACATTTTATTTTTAATTTAGATGTTGTTTCAGTACCGCAATTACCTTTTTTTCTTTTTATGTCACGATTTTGCTTATTAACGGCGACACAGTAGACATTTTTGTGTTTGGTGAATTGTTATTGAACACCAAGGTAGTTAAAAATTTTGCTGTCCAGAATTATGACGTAGATAACCCTTGATCAGTTTTTACTGTTTTTACTATCGGCCATTTGCTCTGAAGTTTGTATATTGCAGAAATGTTGCTAAATTGTGGACTCTTTGTACAAGCATTGGAAGGACACCAGTGAAGGTCTCGGCGTTCCTCTGAAATTCTTTATTCTTAACATAAATAAAACTAAGGTATACTTATCTATTGATTCTTTTCTGCTATTATCAAAGAAATTTAGCTCATATCTTCAAAGATCGATAATGCCGAAGAAGTTTGAATTATCTGCTTAACCTGGAGCTTGCGGCGGCTGTCAGGCTTATATCTCTTGAAACTGAAGTCATTGTACTCAGTAATTTCTATCTGGCAACTCACGCTTGCATCTTCAACCACTTTAAGAAGAAGAACCGCTTTAACTATTCGCCAAACATCTCTGGTGATGTGACTTCATGATCATTACTATTGGTTCTGCCATTCCGGAAGTTCAAATCTCCGAACTTCGTCTCTCACTTCCGATTGGACTCCGGAATTTGCTATTATTTTTTGTTCCGGAACAGCGGTGTGGAGTATTCGCTACAAGGACGTGTTCGAGAAGATTGAAGTGGTCAACAACGATTTTAAGGTTAAAATTTAATTTTTTTGTTGTATTTGTACTGTAAACAATCATGTCTGATGCTCTTAGTACTAAATTAATAGATGGTGCAACCAAGGATGGTGATGCAAACGGGGTTTTGGGGATGCACGCAGTTGACGACCCAATTAAACCCCGGGCAAGTATTTCTGTCCCCATTTAAAGGGGAATTACTCTAGTATCTGCTGGTGATAGCGGCAGTAACGAGAGATTTGACCGTAAACTTTTGACCTTAAAAAGGTTTAAACTGCTTGAAACATGTTTGCGATAATTAACCTAAAACGTGTCTCAGGAGCGTTTCCTAGAATTGTCGAAGCAATTCGCTGACATCAAAATTTCCTATGATGATTATAAAATAAAGTTAAGGAACATATCAGATTCATTATAATTGACCAATTTCAAAAATGCGGTAATTCATACGAGAGTGCTAAACACCGTTGTTACGGTCAGTTTTCAGAAGAGTCTTTGGTGGCGATCGAAGGCAATCGTGGTGTTGACCTTAAACCTTCAGATAGCGTTTCTCGGGTTACCGAGTGTTATAGTATAGCATCAAGTAAGGCGATGGCGCGACAAATTGAGTTGGATCGTAAGCGAGTTGAACTTAAGGCTCATTATGACCTTGCCAAAGCAAAGGTGCACGCCGAAGCGAAAGCTGCTGAAGCCGAAGCTGCCGAAGCTGAAGCTCATCGTCGCGTCGAGGAGGCTAGGCTTGATGCAGAAGAACGACTCATCGCGCTTTCTGAACGCGGGTCTTCAGTTGCTTCATCGCCTCGTCAAGGCTCTGTTTCATTCTCAGGGCTATCGGGTGGATCTTCTGCTGGCTCCAAATTCTATTGTGGTGCCCTCTCGTCTGTAATGAGGCGTCACGGGCCCCGCGTAAGTGTTAAAGCTGCGCGGTTTGATTTTCGACCAAACGACGTACAGCCTAGTTTGCATATTGAGGATGATGTGCACTGGGATGACAAATCTGAAGCGGGTTGGCCGCTTCGGCTTGATCCTGAGTTGCCTACAGATGCTTTAGGGCGTGGCTGACTCAAGCCGTCTCCGATTTATCAACAAGCCTTGAAGACTTATCTTGACCGTCAGAGCAGAAGCAAGTTTGTCAACCTGGCTTCTCAAATTGGATATGATGGTAAAAACATGACCTTTGTGTTTCACGAAAATCAAATTCGTAAACTTATGGACGAGAGTTCTTGTAACGAGCGCCGACTCGAAGTGCTGAGAGCTTTGTGTGTTGACCAGCCACGTGAGATAGTTAATTTATTTTTGGCACCCAAGAAAAACATGTCAACCTTGCAAAGCAATGAAAAGGCCTTAGATCGTCTACGAAAATGATATGGTGTTTCTAACGGTCTTACCACTGAACCTAAAATCATTGCCATTTTCAATGGCCCTAAGCCCCTAATCTTCAGCGTAGCTTCGCTGAAGGCCTTTGATGACGACCTTAATACCCTGGAAGCTTTTGCTTATGCCCATGATGAGGTGAAATAAGTATCGCGTCAGTTGCTGCTCGATACCGCCAGTCGTCTTCCCAGCGTGTTAAAGCGACGTTATCTTGACTATCTTGCCAAATTGGGACTTGACTTGAATCACCCTGGATTCGACTGTTTGCGCGAGTCTATAGCGCACGGGTTGAGCGTGATGACGTCAGACTATGCTCAAATATTTTTTAAAAATGATGAAAAAGACAAACCACTTGATTTTAAAGGTGTGCGTGATTCTTTTAGAGTTCGACAAGTAGCCGTAAAATTAAAACCGACTAGTTTAATGCTGACAGGATCTTCTAATAAGCGTGAACCGGCAGTTAGTGACAAGACCCAGTGCGCTTACAAACGGTCTCCAACAAGATCACCTCCTAATTGTTTTGTATGCATTGACTTTAGCTCCAAGCATTTTCTTGTGGATTGTGAAAAATTCGCAAATCTTTCCATAGACTGCAAACGGCAGGTGATTATTAACGATGGAAGATGTTTAAATTGTCTATCTTTGGGACACCGTGCTCGAGGCTGTGCATTTCCATCGAAATGTCGGAAGTGTGGTCCGAACTTCGAACATAAATACGTAGGGGTCTTACATGACTTGTACAAGCAGTCGAATTCTGTCAATTTTGGGGCTGCTGAAGTAAATCGTTGCAGTGTTCTACTCGAGACAGTCAGTGAACCGGTTGATGAAATATCTAATAAGGAGCAGGCTGTCGTAAGAAAGTTGAAGCCAAATCATAAAGTTGTTTTGTTGCGCACCAGTGCAGTGAGAGTCATTAACCCTGACACTGGGAAATCAATGCTGGCATATGCACAGCATGACACGGCTTCCCAAGCGACGCTTATTTCTGAAAGTTTAAAAACTGAACGCGGATTTAACACCAACAAAGACAAAGCTATCACTATTAGTACCCTGGCACAACAGACCACTCCCACCTCGCAGACTTTTCAATAGAGTCTCTTGCCACTGGCAAGACCTTTAGAGTTAGGGATGCTTTGGTGGCACCAGACTTTACCGAAGATCTGAACACTCTCCCACATGCAGTGGATACCAATGGCCTAGAACATTTTAAACGAGTCGAAATTTTGACCATTCCTTAGCGCAAAAGTATTGATATACTTATTGGTCAAAGTGACAAGTGCTTGCTTACAGTGATTGAAGAGCGCGAAGACCTGAACCACGACGATCCTAATTGCGTTTTTACCAGGCTTGGTGCCATTGCCAGCGGTAGGCGTATAAACGTAAAGTCCTACTTGCATAGGACCATGATGGTCGGAGTAGATACAAGTTGTAATGTAAACGAGTGTGATCGACTTAAACTTGAAATAACCGGTTTGAAAGAAAGGTTACGTAATTATGAGTTAGATGACGAGATTGTTCAGCCTTCTCAAAACGACGAACTCACTCGCCAGTTGGTAGAACCTCACATAAAGGTAGTCAATGAACGCTATAAAATCCCAGTTCCCTTAAAAACCGATATTGTTAGCACGTTGCCTAATAACCTTACTGGAGCTTTGGAACGTACAAAGTCATTACGGCGGAAAGCACTTAAAGATCCGAAACTAAAACTTACTCTCACCAAAACAATTCAAAAACTTGTTCATGAGGGATGGTTAGTGCCGTTAAAGGACGGTACCTGTGATGATCGCAGCTGGTATCTTCCCTTTTTTGTTACCAAACAAAATAAACCGAGGGTTGTTTTCGATGGAGCAGCTACCTACGGGGGAGTAGCATTAAATGCTGCAGTGTTTGGTGGCACGAATTTGTTAAACAGCTTAGTAAACGTTCTTATCCAATTCACATTGGGAAAATTTGCATGCATGGGTGATTTGAGCGAATGCTATTTTCAAATATTTTTGCCGGAAAGCCTACAGGACTTGTTTCGCTTAATTCGGTAGGCAGATAACGATTTGGACCGCGGGAAAATACAACGTTATTGTTTTACAAGGCACGTTTGCGAAATAAACTCCAGTGCGTATATTGCCCTTCTAGCCATTGAACGTTTAATTCTCGAAAATTCTACTGCCGCTAGTCAACTAACATTGTCGATGGTTGAGAACAACTGCTACATGGATGACATGTTGGTGACTACTGATTCGTTGACTGATCTTGAGATAATTAATTGTGAAACAAAGTCGCTCTTTGAGAGTAGAGGATTTAAATTGCGTAAATGGGTAGCAAACAGCCTGTCAAGGTCCATTTTATCAAACACACCTCAGTTGATCTCGGATCTAGTATTCGGGAGATCGATCTTGGCTCTCACCCTATTCCGACTGCAAAGCTTTGGGTGTAGTATGGTATGTAGAAAATGATCGTTTGAGGGTATGTGGAAACAGTGCATTATCGGAAGTCTCTACCAGAAGGGAAATGCTACGTATGCTTGCAAGTCACTTTGACCCCTAAGGCACCCTTTTCTCTTAAAAGGAAAATTAATCCTACAAAAGGTCACATTGTCGGGGTATCGGATGATGATCTCCCTGGAGACGTTAAAAACGATTGAAGATTTAGATTAGATCTATGGAAGCTGAGGCTAATTATTCCACTCCTCGTTATTGTCTTTGTGACGGGGTCGAAATTACGAGTAGTGACAAGGTCATCTACTCACTGAGTTTTGTGATGCTTCTAACTTTACGCTTTCAAGTGTTGTATACTTGCGGCGTTTGGTTAATGATAACTTGAGCGTAGCCTTTATTCAGGGAAAATCAAAATATGTGTTGGCCAATCAAAAAAATTGGGTCATATCTCGAAAGGAACTGGAAGCTGCCAGATTGTGTGCGGACTTGATGCTTAGTGTTTCTCGTTCTCTGCGATACCTCGATTGCCGGTGCCATTTCTGGACCAATTCACAAATCACTCTAAAGTGGATAGTGAACCCAGACCTTCTTTTACCTTAATTCGTCAAACGACGGGTGAACAAATACTTTTGGTTGCCACAGCTGATGCTTGGAACTACATTCATTCGTCAGTTTACCTTGCTGACGTGGGCACTCGGGAAGCTAGTGCGAAAAACCCAAATTGTTATGCGTTTAAGCTGGGTGGCTCAAAATTTCTGCTAGATGGAAGTTTGGAACTCGAGCCATCAATTTCAACTACAGTTGTGCATAAAACTACTGTTATTCAAGAACTTTGTAGCAAACGTAACACAGGCCTGGATCGACTAATTGCTTCTTCTCTTGATCTTTACACCTTAAAAAAGCATGTTGGATATCTCATCGCCTTAACCATTACATGATGACTAAAAACAAAGAGATCGCATTCTGCAAACCTACTTTGGATGCCACCTGTCTGGACTTGGCACCGATGAATGCAGCAAAATACGTCCAAAGTAACCTCTTTGGAGATGTTGTCGATCTGTTAAAGTCGGATACACCGGACGCTTTCGAATCCTTTTTGAAAAGTTTAGGGTGCAAAAAATGCCGAACAATTGCGGCGGATTTCTGAACTGAAGTTTTTGCGGAATTTTCGTCCTTGCGTAGATGCCCCTTATTTGCTGCGTGTTGAAGGACAGCTTGAGAATGCTGAACTTCCTATTGACACGAAACACCCTTTAATTCTTCCCAGTAGGCATCCTTTTACTAGACTAATTGTAATTCAAGAGCATGTCGGGCAGGGCATGCTGGACCTTCTTATACTCTTATGAGAACGCGACAACGATTTTGGATTGTTCACGGTATTTCTAGCGTAAAACGTTACTTGGGTGATTGTGGTATGTGTGCATTGTGCAAGGCCACCCCTGTTCGCCAATTAATGGCTGACTTGCCGGCGTGTCCAGTTACTCTCACAAAAAAGCCTTTTAAGTTTTGCGCCGCCGATTATTTGGGGCCGCACATATATTGTCAAAACGGAAGCAACTGCAAGGCTTGGGGATTGCTTTTCACTTGTTTATGTACTTGCTGGATATATGTCGAAATCGTTACTGGTCTAGATTTAAATAATTTCTTACTTGCCTTTTCGCGATTTACTAACCTACGCGGGACGGTTGACACTATGTACTCAGACATGTTAAAATATCTTAGAAGTGCGAAAACATCTCAAAATATTTTAGGGGTGCGAGAACATATTAAGATATTTTAGGGGTGCGGACCATTACAAAGGTTGAGTACCACTGATTCGGAACGTTTTCAGAAGAAAAGACAATTACGTTTGGAGAAAAATGACGAAAATAGGCCTAAACATACCAAATTAAAGGATAGTAGAAAGACCATAAAAAAGGTTTATCGATGCAATGAAGGATGATTTGAAGGTACCCTGCCAACAAAATTTAAGATCACCCCAATTTTTACTGTTTTTTAGTAGAAGTAGCATATCCGTGTTGCATCAAATAGTTTTATTTCGTAAAAAGTCAGGTTTGCACATATAATTCCTGTTTCTACAGTTCATTTGAATTAGTTTCCACCTACATTAGTCTGAGTTTTATTAAAACTCAGTACTTTGTATGTCCTCCAGCGCTCTTGATCAGTAGCTTCAGACGCCATGGCGTACTGTGAATAAGACCCTCGCTGTATTCTTTTGACAACTCCTTCTCTCACTCTTCTTTATCACTCCTATCAGATTTCAGCACTTGATTGTTGCTTTTTTTCAACTTTATCCTTAATTCCGTCCACAAATTCTCTATGGGTTGAGGTGTGTGTGTGTGTGTTTACCCCTCCTCTTCCTTGGGACGGAGGTACGGCATGAATGGTAATTCAGGTTCATGCCGTCAACCTAATTGATATTAGGCTAGGGGAAGATGGCAGCCCATTTCGAACCAGTCTTGAGTGACTGGTAGCCCCACCACCAACAAGGCGGACTGCCACTGGTGGGTACCCAAGAGTCGTCTGACATGCTGGGTTAGCAACTTCACAATTATAATCCGGTGAAGTACGGGTGGGGCCACCTGTCTGCCACATAAAGGTGGAGGCGTCCCGTTAAGTGCCTTGCCCAAGGACACAACAAGCAAGCTTGCCGGCTTGTTCTCCACACTATCCCTTTTTTATGCTGAGCGCCAAGCAGGGAAGCTGTGAATACCATTTTTTAAAGTCTTTTGGTATGACTCGACTTAGGGAAATGAACCCCAGGTCTACCGACTACAATGTGGACGCTCTAACCACTGCACCATCGCGCCGGTGTGGGTTGAGGTCGGGGCGATTATCTGGTCATTCCACAACCATGACGTAGCTTTTTGCAAGAAAGGTCATTACACTTTTAATCGGTGGCAATGGGCACCGTCCTGTATAAAGGTTGTGCATCTGTTAACACGCAAGTTTATTTTCAACTTATCCGACAACGGTCCAACGTATCGAAGACTGTTCACTGTCGTTCCACAAGGCAAAAGTAGAGTCCAGCAACACCTTTTTCCGAAATTGTACCCCAAATCATCTGACTCGAAGGGTGTTTGATGGTAGAAATCGCATAATTTCTCATTGTAACGCTTCACTGGTGGTCCGCAAACGTGTTTTTTCTCACTACAAATTGTTGAAAAGTGGAATCGTCAGAGAACATGACATTTAATCTGTGAGCTCGAAGACAATGCTGGAGGTTTATGGCGAAGGCCAGGCGCTTGATCTTCATGGCCGTTGTCAGTCTGAGGCTTTTTGCAAGTTTGTAATATTTCAGGTCGCATTCTTATAAAAATAGCTTTAAAGCAGTCATATCACTCACTGCAACGCTTCTAACCATTAACACAGCTCGATTTTTTGTGACAAAACGCATTGGCGACCTTCTCACTATTTGTTTCACCATGTGGTCATCTTGAATGCTATAGTCATTTTTGGTCTTGTATTTTTCTTCGCGTTTGTATACGAGCCGTACCGTAGACTGAAGAATAAAAATTTCTTGATCGCCCGATAAACTGCTGTCTTACTGGCCTTGATTTTGATGGATATCTGCTTTCTGACAATTACTCATCATGTACACCAACGATTTGTGCTCTTTGAACCCCACTTGGGAACTTTCTGAGTCCCATATTTACTACCGTATCCTCAAAATGTCGATCATTATCCACTTAGCTGTTAAAAACAGTAAAAAACAATACCAGTACGCCTAATCATTGTTTGATATCATAACAACAATTATGATCCAATCACGGCAATGAGATAATACAATAGTACGAAATCCCATTATTTTTATGGGTGGTCTTTAACTTTTGGT
The DNA here is from genome assembly GCA_963675345.1 of Trididemnum clinides. Classification (NCBI taxonomy): domain Eukaryota; kingdom Metazoa; phylum Chordata; class Ascidiacea; order Aplousobranchia; family Didemnidae; genus Trididemnum; species Trididemnum clinides. The sequence continues at coordinate 30,068,136 of OY776294.1, read as the reverse complement.
GGCCACTGTAGCCAAGTGGGATTGATGGTAGAGGATGCAATAGACTAAGAAAGGTAGAAAAGAACAATCTGCTGTGGCGTCTCTGAATTGGAAAAGCTGAAAAAAGAAGACTCACTCAAACTTTAATTTTAATTCCAACCCTTACCCCAAGACTACTCCTAACTCTAAATCTGATCCGCACTTTTGCAGAAATTCTAGTGGTACCAGTATCTATACCTTTGGATCACTTTTTGCCGAATTTTTTGTTTTAATACACGTCTGTTGTCATTTTTGTTTTAGGGGATTAACTTTTAAAGAGAACATTTTAGTCTTGAGACAAACAAGAAAAATCTTTTTTCAGGAATTAACTTTTTAAAGAGCTTTTTGATCAGTTTTTAAACTTAATAACTTTTTTCTCTGTTTTTTTTGGTGGTCAACTTGTGCTCAGAGTTTGGTGGGGTTCAACAAAGGTTCTATAGGTTTGTATGTAGCACATGCCGGATTTTCGCTATTAGACTTCTACCGGTATGCATAGAGAGAGCGACAATGCCAATGCAAAGATTGCATGCACATAGGAATTTTGTTAAAGCAAGGTTTTTGGATCAATTGGCGATTTATTTACGCTCACAGCAGCTTAATGTCTTAATGCTTGTTTTCAACACAACAGCAGGTTCTTTTTTTAAACAAATATCAAGTTTCTAGTCCACATTATATCAATTAAGCGTTGTGCTTCATGGTGCTGGTCAATTTTGCCAAGTGTTTTGTTGGTAATTTTGTTATTGCTACAAGAAAATATAATAATTATTCACTAGTGTGACTGATTCTAACTGGTTTATTATTGTGACTTTGCACTTTGGTATGAGCAATGGTCTTATTTATTATTAAATTATTCTGATTGATGATGGGTGCATCTGATTTCTTGCTCAAAGCTAAGATGTTTGAGTACAGGCACGTTTAGTGCAGACATTTTGTACATACTCTAACCAAAGCTATTAGAGCGTAACATAAGAGGTCAGGCCAAAAAAAAACAAGAGACTGTTGTATTTTAAAATTTACTAAAATACGCAACAACCAAAGTTCACTTTTAATTCCAAGTAGGCTACAACTGTAATGTGATCTTTTACGGCAACTTTCAAAATATTCGCCGTGGACTTCCACACATTTTGCCATCTTTCTTGTTCACGCCCTCAAGCACTCTTCAAATTCCCTTTTTTCTTTGGATTTATTGTGTGCCCTTACATTGATATCAGTGACCACTTCAAAAGGCGTCTCCCAAATTATCTCCTTCAGTTTTGGAAAACTAAAAAAATAACAAGGAGCAAGATCCGGAGAATAAGGTGAATGGTTCAATGTGATGATTTGTTTGGTAACCAAATATTGCTTGATTATCCTTGGCCTACTTGGTCCAGCAGCTGAGACAATAGCATAAAGTAGTAGTAGTAGTAGTAGTAGTAGGCCTAGTAGTTATTTTCAGTTTTTATCCGGTGTTGTCCCCTTAGCAGAGATGGCCGGATTGTTTAAATAAAAGTGTTCATCTTTTAAAATAGTAAATAGTAAAATAAAACATTGTTTAAATAAAAGCAAAGGTCACAAAGCTACACTTACATCTAACAGATCATTGTAACCGTTCTGCAAGCATTATTGATTTCAAAAGAATGGTGATTATATTGATCAATATCTAATCCAACACATCGCAAACGGTACAGAAGTCAGCCCTGTTATTTAGGTTACCGTGTGATTTAGGTTTGCATCTTTTCTGGATGCTTATGCAACTAAATATGCTGTATATATTGCACATTGCAGTTAACTGAGATTCAGCATTTAAAACACGCTGACTATTCAAATATGAGACACTACCAGAAACTGACCACAATTAAGCCTGCATGCTTAGTCCATAAAACTAGGCAAACAAGTGGCAGAAACAAACAAACTTTGACACTTCTTGGTTTATTTTGACTTCAGATTCATTCTATAACATCAGTAAAAACATATCTAACGTTCATTCAACAACTATCTAGTTAATCCATTTAGTTTGCAAAAAATAGTATTAACCCTACTCAACTCAATACAGAAACACTGAAAGTAGATTTTGATGATTTTGATCACCTGCGTAAAACCTTCTTATTGATCTCTTGGTAATGTTTGAAATAGTATCCAAGTTGCTATTATTGCTACTAGCAATACACCGTTGAACATACCGTAATAATATAATATATTTAGCGAATTCAAACGTTTTCGGCGCTACATATCGCCCTCATCAGGATCTATACATAAATATTTACAGCATTAAAACTTTCGTTGAATGAAAACACAAAAAACACGAAATAACTTGAAAATAGTTCTGATAAAAAACATAAGTTTATCTGTTCACGTGATGTGAACGTCACGTTCATCGATACGTCCGCAAGACATTTGAGTATGAGAGCAGGGGAGCACTTAAATGTTTCAAGGTCAGGTAAAAGTGCCATCAAAGAACATATAAAAAAATGCAGTTCGTGCAAAACTCAGCCGAATAACAAGAAGCAATTTGAAATAATTAGAAAATGCCAAACATCCTACGAAGCCAAAATCCATGAAGCCTTGGTGATCTAAAGAAGTAACCCTGTGCTAAACAAACAACTGTATGCAAACGGAGCGTCATTTTTACTAAACGTGTTTTAATCACAGATATTTATTTAATCATTTAACCAAACAGTTTTGCACCGAACTTTACTGTAATTTTAATTCGTTAGAAACAACTATTTACAAAACCTTAAATCCGATCAACTCCTAGCTGGCAATTGTTTCTATTATCAGATTCTTTGCTAGCAGTGACCAGACAATTACGGAGACCGCAGAATAAAGCGTTACTGTTTTTTTATTAGAACTATTTTTAAGTTATTTTATGTTTTTTGTGTTTTTCGTTCAACGAAAGTTTTATTGCTGTAAATATTTATGTATAGACCCTGATGAGGGCAATATGTAGTGCCGAAAACGTTTGAATTTGCTAAATATATTATATTATTACGGTATGTTCAACGGTGTATTGCTAGTAGCAATAATAGCGACTTGGATGCTAAAAATCACCTCTCTATCGAAATTATATTTGAAGTAGTAGTTTCCGATTACCAGAAACTTTTTGGCGTTGTTAGTAGTAACCCTACTTCTTATGCGAGTCTCGATCAAGTACAGTTACTGCAGATAGAGCAACATGTTTTGACTTAGTATAATTAAGCATTGATGTATTTATTCATGTTATACTTCGCAGTAATAGCTGGTACAATGTTTATCAGGGAGTGCGCTAGGCCTGCTCAGCTAGACCCAGCATCATTAGCCTATACATTTGTTTTTCTGGCTATAGGTATAAGGTGCTTCAATGGTGGTTGTGTGACCATAACTACTTTCGGTTCTGGGAACCCAGCTTGCATTACTCAACAACTTATATTGGTGTATTAGTCTACGTTAGGGTGACCATATTTTCATTGCCAAAAAGGAGGACATGTTTTGGTAATTATTATCAGCCCTACAAGTTGTTCTGCAAGGCTGGGAAAATTTTTCTGGACATTTGTTGGACACTGACCGCTTTTGATAATTATATTTTTATAATTAGTACAAATGCAGCAGTATATTTTTTAAATTTATCATGCCAATGAACAAAAAAATGTAAACCGGCAGCTTTTTATGCTTTAAACTGTCTATATCCATGTCTAGGCTAAGTTTGCTTTTATTTGCTACAGAAACAAAAGTTTCGTAGCCACAAGTAATGCATTCTGCTTCAAATTCATCTCGTCGTTTTCTAAAAAATGGATACTTCTGTTGAAGTTTTTCAGTAAACTTTGATTTTCTTTTTGGCATACTGCATTTATTTTTTAGCTTTTTGTTTTATTTTTCAAAAATCACAGCAATGATAATTATAAACAGTTAACTGAAAATGTTGTTTGATTTTTTAAACTAAAACAAATAGGCAGTGGCTATTTTGCCGTCGACGGCAATTTACCCTCAGATACTATTTTGCCGTGAGTTGTTTGTGATTGGTCAATCTTAATGACATACTAAACATGTGACTTTTGGTCATCTCTGATTGGTCAATTTTAAAAACCAATTTAAAAAATTTTGCACCCCCAGGTCTCTATCCCCCACCCTGCACACTCCCTTGCAGTGTACATTGCCCCGTACATTTACATACCGGGCCTGCCCCTTCAGTGTACACTGCCTTTCTTTTAAAGCCCTGGCCAGCTGAGATTCGAACCCGATACCTCGGTATCTCAAGACCAGCGCTCTATCCACTACACCACAGAGTCACTGGTGCGATAATAGCAAATTTGGCTATATAAACACACGTGAATGATCATGGCAAAATAGATTCCAAGGGCAAATTGCCGTCGATGGCAAAATAGCCACTGCCAAACAAATATGTACCAAAATGATTTCTTTGAAATTAAGTCAATCGACCAGAACAACAAAGCAAAATTTATCGTCGTATCTCCGCTGCGTAAAATACAAGAAATGTAGTTTGGAAACTTACCGGTATTTGTACCGTTTTCCATGTACACTTACTTTTTCAAACCTAAAGCAACAGTCAGTCCGAGGTAGACTGTTAGAACACTCCCTTTTATCATTCCTTACCAGTCAAACTTATTATCACTTGAACTAATATGCAGTGACATAATTTTTTAATTACAGGGTAAACTTAAAAATGGAAATTTTGAACAACTTTGGATGACCAAATTAGTTTTTATCAAAAAGGAGAACAAAAAAGGTATTTTTAAACATCCTCGGAGGACCAATTACTTTTTACCAAAAAGGAGGACATGTCCTCCAAAAAGAGGACGTATGGTCACCCTAGTCTACGTGGTGCATGCTGTTGGGTCTTTTGGAGCGCTATTGCCAGTTTTGCTGTAGAGCAGTATAGTGTCTAACAGTTAAATCTGTGTTTTACTATGAGCTGGCAATGTGCTGTATTCCCAATCTTCTTCACCTCAGTGGCTTATTTCTCGAAAAAAATATATAGAGCATTTTTTTTGCCAACAGTGTTGTGTTGAACTTTAAACAGATATGTCACGCTGTGAAAGCATTGAATCTTAACAGTCTTTTGTATTAGGCAATCTGTGGACTGTGAGGTCAGTCTTGTTTCTTTTTGGACTTGTTGTGTGACTTGTTTGGACTTCACTTGTCTTGTTTCTTTTCTTTTCAGACCTTGTAAGTTGTTCTATCCCTGGTTATACAACAATCTAATTGGCCACCATTTTTGCTCTAATTGGTTTGTTGCATTCAGTCTGCTAAAGGCCAACTTGTAAAAAGTGTTTTGGTGAATATCAAGTTATTTATATTTGACAATGCATTGTAAATATAAGCTATGGCAGATTTGTTTTGGTTAAAAAAACAAAGTGGCTATTTTGCCGTTGATGGTATTTTATCCTTGAAGGCTCTTTTGCCATAATCATTTGCGTGTGTTTATATTGCCATAGTTGCTACATTTCTGCCAGTGACGATGTGGCGCATGGATAGTGCACTGGCCTTGAAATGCTATGGTTACAGGTTTGAATCTCAGCTAGCAAGGCACTAAAAGAAAGGCTGTGTATACACTGGAGGGGCAGGCCCGGTATGTGAATGTACAGGGAGTGTACAGGGTGGGGGATAGAGACCTGGAAGTGCAAAATTTTTTTAATTGGTTTTTAAAATTGACCAATCAGAAACGACCAAAAGTCACATGTTTAGTATGTCATTAAGATTGACCAATCACAAATAACTCATGGCAAAATAGTCTCTGAGGGTAAATTGCCGTCGATAGCAAAATAGCCACTGCCTAAAAAAAACATTGTAAGCAGAAACTGACAGTATATTGTCTGCTATGTTCTCTTTATTTAGTCTGTTTGCCTATTTTTTGTACTAGAAAATCTTGGCTGCCTTCTTTTAGCTGTTACAGTTTTAAGCCTATCATGTGCTTCAATTGAAACAACTGTCATTGCAATGCAGTTAATAAATTTATCTTAAGGCTGGAGATTACAGGTGAAATTCTAAAATAAAGAAATTAAAGGTTTGATATATTGTTATAGGATAATAAGGGAATGAAAGTAGCTATTTTGACATTGACGGCATTTTACCCTTGGAGATTACTTTGCTGTGATCATTCATGTGTGTTTATATAGCCATAATTGCTAAAAATTCTCAAGTGACCTTGTGGTACGTGGAAAGTGCACCTACTTTAAAATGCTATGGTTGCAAGTTGAAATTTTGGCTGGCAGGTCACATAGAAAAAGACGGTGAACAATGGAGGGAGAGGCTCGGTATGTGAGTGTGAATGGCGCAGTAGTGTACACTGGAAGTGCACACTAGGCGTGCAAAATTGTTTTAATTGAATTATAAAATTGACCAATCAGAAATGTCAAAAAGTCACATGTTCAATATGTCATTAAGATTGACTAATCACAAATACCTCGTGGCAAAATGGCCTCCAAGACTAAAATGCTGTTGATGGAATAATAGCTACTGTCTAAGGAAATAGATCTTACAGACAAAGCACAAAAGTTGATAGAACTTAAGTAGGCACCTGTACAATATGCAGCACTGTTCCTTGATTAGTGTGTCACTTTAAAACGGTTGGGTGCTCACTGCTCAGCTCCAAACTGTACATCTAGATCATGAAAAGGAGATGGTTTCTTTTTGTTTTGAAGAACTTGGAAAATGGCAGTAAATGGAAAATCACCCTTCAACATGATTACTGGACACCCAACAAAATAATATCTATTCTGGGAAGTACAGCCAATATAAAGTTATGCATACAGACACCAACATATTATTGATTTCACATGCAGGGGCTGGTTCAGAAAACTGTTGGTTGGAGGGAGGGCAAATTTTAATTATATTTAGTAATTAAACACCATGAGTTTATTGACAATCAATATGTTAACTGGCAAAAGAACAAAGTCCATTGCATTTACAACTACAAAGTGTAGGAAGCAATAAAAAAAATTATGTGCAACTTATTTTCAGACTTATTAGTGGGTGAGTTTTGGTTGCAGCTGAAAAAATTATGTTTACTTTTATGAAAGTTACATAAATCTCCAAGCTGTCCCGAAAATATTGTAATTTAAAACAATGTGCCAAGAAAAGTGTTGTTAGGCCCAACATCGTGTCAGCTGTTCATACTTTATTTGTTTGGAAGTATGCTTTATTTTTCGTTTTTTTTCTCACTTTGCAAGGCTTAGAACAGGAGCTGTTAAACTTTTTCTGCCATGCCCCACAAAGATCAACTTTCTTATTCCTAAACTTTAAAAACATCTCAACAATGGAATTGAAGTTAAATCATTGTCTGCAAAAGTGATGGTCTATTTGTGGTAGTGTACTATATAAATTAGTTTTGCCTAAATATTACTGCATTTCAAAACCCTTAGATACCATTTTGTACTTATTATCTACACATTGCATAAAGGGTTAAAAGGTTCTGAGATTTTTCAGTGTCATCGATTCTTTTGAGTACTTGGCTAACTAAATGTTGACCCCTGAATCAAGATGTAGATCTTTATCTGGTGAACAATTTTTCAAAAATTTTCTTTCAACCCACTCATAATTGGAATCATTAGGTCTCTGGTACAGTAAATTGGTTTTTTTCTTTGTTGTTGTAGATCACAATTTAATTTCCGCATATATGGTGACCTATATTTGCACGTTAATTACTTTTTTTGGGTGCTTATTTCTAATGCAGTTATTGCAATATTAACCAACAAAGCATACTATACTGATGGATGGCCCACATTGAAATTCGAATTTTTTTATCTCTGCCACGGTATTTGTCTTGTTGAGATAAATTGTTATTATTGTAGTGCAGCATGGTCAAAATATATGGAAGTCTGCTGGCATTAGTGCCTTCAAGTCAATTACTTTCATGGTGTAGACTTAGAAATTTAGCAGTAAAATTTGAGCTTACAGAAATACGAGGAAAATTTTATCGAATAATCAAATCAAAAAATTTTTCCAATACACATTGGTTCATCCATAATTGCATGCAACTTAGAAGCATGCTACATTTGTGCCACTGGCATCCTATCATTCTTATGGAACATTAGATGTGCAGCTCTAGTGCAACTCTGCAAGTAGGAATATAACATTCTGCGTCAGTAGTATTCTGTTACTGCTAAAAAGATGACGATTGACTTTTCCAGTCAGGTTTCCATGTTGATGGTGTGCAATTAAGAGGATTTTTTGCTTAATGTTCTCAGCTTTGTAGTTGCCAGTACTTCTGGCATGTTGCATTTCCTTCATAAGTGGGATTTTTATCAAAATAGGCTTTGCAAAATCTATATAAGTATTTAATCTTCAGCCCCACAATTGCAAGCTAATCACTTGCAACTGCATTGTTTTTCCTATCTGATCATTGTGCATCTACTTGTTGAGCTGTGTTTGCAAATTGAGCTTAAATATTATATTACACACCTTACTCTCAGAAATACGAGAATCATATTGCATGTTTTTATTTTTAGCCTTTTTGTCTTAGTTTTGTTTGTATAATGTCTACAAATACTAATTCTTTGCTTCCTAATAACGTAACTTACGACAGGAAGGAAGGCCGTGATCTTTTGCAATATGCAAAAGCAAACCGAGATGATGGAACTTTCAACGATGTTACGATCCAAACTGGGCACTTTAGCATCGGAGCTAATCGCATGGTTCTTTCTTGCTATTCTACATTTTTTGAAAAAATGTTCAAGTCTCCTATGAAAGAGCGATATGAATCTTCAATTACAATTCATGAAATAGATTCAACTGCATTGAAACGTGTGATTGATTACATGTATGAAGGAAGCATTACCATTGATAACACAACTGTTATGGACATTTTAGCTGCTGCTGATTTCTTACAATTGGCTGAGATAAAGTTGTTTTGTTTTGAGTTTTTGAAAGACCATATTTCTTCTGACAGTTGGTATGCTGTACTTTCTGCTGCCAAGTTGTACAGATGTGATCAACTCCAAAAGTACACGTATCAGTTCATTACAGATCACTTAGATGAGATAACAAAAAGCGATGATTTCAAAACCATTACAAAAGATGATTTAACTTCACTTATTTCAAGCTTGAGGGAAAACAAGAAGACGGTCAATGAAAGTGTTATTTGCAAACTCGTGATTGACTGGACTAAGCAAGATGAAGAAGAAAGAAAAGCAGTATTTGCAGATTTGTTTCAAAGAATATGTCTTGATAAGGTTTCTTTGGACATTTTGGAGAGTCTCTTTGAAGAGGCCTTGGTGAAAGACAATTCGGTTTGTGGAAATGCAATTACAGTTGCACTGTTTAGCATGCTCAAGACGAATAAACAAACATTTCACAAAAATAAATCATTAGCCATTTTTAGTGTAGGCGGAAGGCAAGGTGTAAGAGAAGTCATAAAGATCCTCAATCTTTCGAAAAGAGAAGAGCAAAAGTATCCAGATTTCCCGTATGCAGTAATAGGTCATGGCGTAGTAAAGTTAGATGGCATTGTATATTGCATTGGAGGTTGTGAACCAGGCAATAACTTCAATGTTTATAATAAAGTATATCAAATAGATTTGAATGAAACAAATTTAAAATGGAAAGAAGCAGTACCGCTGAATGTAAAGCGCAGGATGATGGGTGCTGCGATATTTAGAGGTTGTTTAGTAGCTGCTGGAGGTTCAAGTGGTCAATACATTTTGGCAACAGTAGAATACACTAGTGATAAGTTGAATACTTGGAAAATGGCTTCGCCTTTGCAACAGCAAAGATATGGAAATGCTTTGGCCGTGTGCAATGGTAGTTTGTATGCTCTTGGTGGATATGATGGAACTACATTCTTGTCATCTGTTGAGCGAAAAGACTATTTGGACAGCGCATGGGGTTGGGAAAATGTAGCATCGATGCTCACACCAAGGTATGGATTTGCTGTTGTCAGTTTAGATGGCTGCTTATATGCAATCGGAGGCCGGTCAGGACACAAAGAAAAGTCGGTGCTGAAAACAGTGGAGAAATATGACCCTGGTTTAAATAAATGGACTTGTGTCTCTAAAATGACGTACAATAGAAGCTTCCATTGTGCTTGCGTGTATGATGAAAAGATAATTGTAATCGGAGGGATTGATGACAGTGGAAATGTGATCAAAGAAATAGAGTGCTATGATCCATCAAAAAATGAATGGTGCGTTATGGAGTATCTGCAACACCCGCTAAACGACTTTGCTGTTTTCCTAAATTAATATGTTTGTTAGTGGTTCGACTTGGATGTTCTTTTTAAATGAGAACTACAATGTTTTCTTTCGAAAACAATGGTATACTTATTATCGTCCCAACTCACTTCTAAATAAATATTTGACTGAGTCCGCAGGGGGTTGAACTGTTGCTCTGCGAGCGAAAAAATTGCAAAATCCAATACAAAACAATTCCACCCAATGTCAAATTTGTTTTTTTCAGCATGTTTACTATTGTGTGTTTTTTTGCACCCGCCCGATGAGACCCAATAAAGTCGAAATCGGTCGCGGGTTATTGACATGATGTAATAAATTGCTGTATAGTACCGAATGATGCTGGTGATCATTTTTGAGCAAATTTTTCTATTGTGCTTTGATGCTGGAGGCAGATCCCTCTTAATAGGAAATCGCCTTGAAAATTGCTAATTAGCAACTCTTCTATAACCTACCTTAACATTACATTATTTCGTCACAATCCTATCTCCTGCGTTGGACTTGGAGGCATTTTCCTGCAAGTTCAAGACTCCAGTCGGAGTTCTCCGTAGCAGCCGTGCAGCCAGGAGCACCTTCTGCCTACTGGACCAAAAAATAAGCACGCTGTGAAAAACGATGTTTGCGCCGTAAATTTAAGTTTTTGTCCCTACTGCAAGGGAAAGACCTGTTTCGGAGATCCACATTTTGACCAATACAGTCTAAGTCAAAAAATTTCGATGGCAAACTGAGCACACCCCTCAAAAATAGACACGAAATGATAACCCTGTTTGTAGTTCAAATCAAAAAACATGGAGGTGATGTAAAACTTACCCTCCCACTTTAAAGAACATTTCTTTTTCAGCAATGCCACGCTGTAAACTGGCGGTAAACCAAAAGGAAGGAAAGTTCGTAGCGAATTGAAACATCCCAAACTGATTTTGAAAGAACGAAAAGTAAAAGAGAAGAACATATTACGTCATCAACGCGGAAAAGCGAGAAAAAAAAAGTTGAATCAAGAATGTTGTTTATTGCAAAATGTACCCACACCCAGAGTTTTATGCAGAAGCATTTGTTAGTTTTAGGAACCTCGTTGCATGAGTACCGCCAAACCTCGTGGAGGCTCGCCACGACACGCTTTATCGAGGTTCACACTGTAAGCCACATCGAGATCAATGCGATGGGATCGTTCTTAATCAGTTGGACTGTGTTTATTTTTTTGACCTACAACGTAGATCAATTAGATTTCTTCTACGTAGATCATAAAAACAATCTTTGTCAACCAATTTACTCCTGAACATACCTATTTTTTTTTTGAAATAGAAAAAACTAACTTTTTGGTGGTCTTTCAAGATTTGGTAAAATATATATTTTGGGCACAAGGATCTGTTTGATTTGAGCGGGGTGAATGCCAAAAAGTTTAAAAACATTTGGTTAAGGGAAGGTAGCAATTCATCACCAATCAGTTGCCTCTGGTAGCCCCATCACCGGTAAGATTAATTGACGTTGGTAGATACTCAAAAGCAGAGACTTTAAGTGGTCGCTTTGGGCACGGAATCGAAGTTGAGAGGCTTCTTATACCTTTTCTGTTTGTAGAGTAACTTTTAAACCTCGATTTAGGATTCTGGATATTTGAGAATCCCTTCTTTTAAATCAACCCAGCCATTTTTGAGTAAAATTTTTGATAATAACGAAATATATCGTTTTATATTTACGTAAAAAATTGGTATGAAGGTCAACTTTATCAAATCAAATAGGTTTACACCCTTCTTTACAAATTTTTGGGTTTATAGGTAATCTTTGTCAACGCCAATGCTTAAAAGTTCTGTTTGGTGAAACTCTTATTGCTCTAACGCGACGAAGCACGAGAATGAAACTTCTCTTGCTATACTGCAGTTCAAGGCCAGGACAATTTCTGCAATAGTGCCTTCAAGAAAAGGACAGCGGTAATTAGTACCGCATGTGACAGAAAGCACTGTTCTTACAGTATTGGAAACTCCAAAACGAGTTTAAGCCTAATTTCTGTTTGCATGTGCCAACTTTAGGCTGTTGCAAGAGTTCAATTAAAAATTTTAAGTCTCTTTTCAAGCGAGATCACATAACATTAATAGAGTAGATTCCGCTTGATCGGGACTAGTACCATTTGGCCCGATTAAGCGATTGACCCGATTATCCGAAGTCTTGCAGTATCTGTGCCAGGGTTGTCCTTTGGTACACCAGTTATCTCAGCTAGCTGGCAATTACTAGTGTTTGGAGGTTGCTCTCTAATTTTTCTTAAAACAAATATCTTTTCAGCAAAAGTTAAATCTTTTCGCGGCATTTCTGCTTAGGACTTCACACAATTTGCAACAAAACACAACAATTACGATGTCCAAAAGCATAAAAGGACAAAATAAATTGCGTCTGTATTGTTCAATTGTTACATAATAAAGTTGGCTTTGTGGTATTGAGTTCTATTACATTAAAAAAGCGGTTTTGCAATTACACCAATGCATGGCTGGCTATAATTGTGGCCCGGTTAAGCGGAATAGTGGTCCGATTATGCGGATGTAACATAGTGCATTATCTTTGATTGGATTTTGTTCTTAACAATTTGGCCCAATTAAACGGCTGACTCGATTAACCGGCGGCCCAATTAAGTGGAATCTACTGTATTCGTAAAATGGCGGCCGGAATTAAAAAGCATGTTTGCTATTTAAAATTGATGAAGAACTTATCATTTATTTGTGGGTATGAACTCATGTGCTCTGTTCGCATGACTTCAGTCAGACTAGGCCTACATTAAGGTGGACTGCATCAATCAACAGCCATCTCAACGTGGTAGTGCTGTCCCCGACCACGTTTGGGTTGGGTCGAAATCGCTGTTGGTCTTCCAGAGGGTCCCAGTTACCCCGGGCGTTCCCTCGCACAAACCATTTTTTCGCCGTTCTACCCCCTGAACGATCGCAGTAGGGCAGCACACAGCTTCTTTAAAATCGGTCGCTTCCTCCCTTCTCCTGTCTTTCTCTTGCCCGCCTTCGTCCCCTCATTCTTCTCTTTCTTTTGATGAGCGGCAACTTCATCCCAAGCGTGGCCCCGTCTTTCCCTGCTCAGTGTGCGTTGAAAATGTGACCTGGCGGGGTAGGTTAGTGCAATGCCTGCACCTGCTCCAAATGAGTCCATTTAAGGTGCTCACTATTCTCCTTTTCTAATTTCAAAACTCTCGGCGGCTCTCATTCCTGCAGCTGTCTCCTGCTGCGTTCCTGCTTCCTCTGGAGATAGCACTGTAACTTCTCGTGAAATTTCTCCAGCTTGTACGAGGGTAGAGGGTAGAAAACGGTACGAGACTGATGATGACGTCATTTCCGCTGTAGAGAACTTTTTTGAGGGTCAGGAAAAGAACTTCTATGCCACCGGGATCCGAGCACTGCAGCACAGATGGAAGAAATGTGTGGACCGCAGAGGAGATTATGTTGAAAAATAAATCTACTTTGGTCAAATTTAAATACTTTGTGTTAGTCAGGCTATGAACTTTTCAGCCTACCCTCGTATACCATTATTTAAAAATAAAAAATCCACGGACGCCAAAAAGGCAAAACGTGCTGCTTTAATTACAAAAATTTTAGATGATAGCCAAGAACTTAAGGCTCAACTTAAGGAACATACCGATTTAAAAAACACATTGAAAAATCAGATAAAACAGATGCGACACGACGAAGAGATGATTAATAAATTACGACCAAAATTACGAAATGACCTGCAGTCACTAGACAAGGGGTCTAAACAATTAAAAAAGGACCAACAATCTCTTGAAAAACTTTCAGTAAATTAACCACAAAAATTGACTCCCCAGAGTTACACGAAGTACGCCATGCCTACCATAAGACTGAACCGTCTGCTCCCCTTCAGGATGAAATCTCGTCCCTCCCTTCATATGATAAAGTTCAAAAACTTTACCCTTCTCTGGAAACAACATCCTTTGTCATCACAGATGGTCCAGCTTCCCAGCTTCAACTCGACCGCAGCTCGTATGTTCTCCGCGCAATCTTGATCTGTTCAGACAATTCTTTTGATCCGAGATTCTTGTTCAACCGGAACAGGCCAATTAACATAATATGCCTAAGTTATTAAACACACATTTTCTTATTTAAATAGAATGTACATGAAAAACAAAAGCAATAGTCAAATACGCGTAAACATGTCACACACATTAGTTTCTTATTAAGCAAATTGTTACACATAACACGTTTGACTATGGCCGAGATAGCTTATGTGGAGAAACATAACATAACATTGTTAGGGACGCAAATATAAGGCCGCGTATGATCATTAGTGAAGGGGAGTCCTAGCATGTTCCTGGTAACATAACAGATGCTTCTCTTCTGGATATAGCGGCTTGCGGCGGCTATATCATAAAGGAAGAGACGCATGTTCTAAAGGTCACTAGTACTGGTTTGTAACAAAACGCAGTGTGACGGGGTCAAGTAACTATCTCACGTTTAGATCCACTGTCTAAACGATAGTTGAAAAAAAAGGGCCATCTTTAAACAACCAGGAACATTGATTCGCCGACATATAGACTAAAAACACTTTCTAGATATTCGCGCACCTCAACAAGGCACTTTCTTAAATCTATTTACATGATTGAAAATATGACATCACTTTAATATATATACATTAATTGGTATAGACAAGTTTCCTTTAAACCAGGGATGTGGAAGCGGAAGCGGTGGAAGCGGTTCTTTTTCTGTGAAAGCGGAAGCGGAAGCAGAAGCGCGAAAAACCTACCGCTTCCGCTTCCGCATAGGTTTTTTGACTTGAAGAGTAACTTGGCGAAAAAGTTTTGTCCTTTTCCCAATGTGGATTAAACGGTGAAGCTGCACTATAAGTATCAATGAACGTGTGACATTAGTAGCGTGAGAGAACGAGAAAAAGTATAACTAGCATCACATTTATATCGATTACGGGCAAGAAAAAGGTAGTTTGGACAATGAAATGTAGCTAATAAAATGATGATTTGATTAAACCTAACTAACCTTGGTTAGGGAGTTTAAAACGTTGAAAAAGAAATTACTCACGACGGAAACAACTTGATCATTCTACATCAGTGCTCTTCAACAGGGGTTTTGCAAAACATGCAGTTGTGTTCCATGAGTTTTAAGGGTTCCGTGAGGGGACCACGAAGGTTCTTCGTTTATTACCAGTAATTATTCTTATTTCAGTATATTGATTTCCTATATGTAGTGGTGTTCCGTGTATGCAGTATAAATAGTAATGGAATCTTGTGATAGCAAGTTGCAGATTGTGACGTAATTCTGTTTACAGCTTTAGGATTTCTGGATACAAATAAGGTCAACGGGATGAGACGAAAGAAA
The DNA here is from genome assembly GCA_963675345.1 of Trididemnum clinides. Classification (NCBI taxonomy): domain Eukaryota; kingdom Metazoa; phylum Chordata; class Ascidiacea; order Aplousobranchia; family Didemnidae; genus Trididemnum; species Trididemnum clinides. The sequence continues at coordinate 30,052,652 of OY776294.1, read as the reverse complement.
GTGTAGCAGTTTAGTGCTCCTGGCTCGGAGACCCCCAGCATTCCATTGAAGAGCTCTGAGGGAGTCGAGAGGGGAAGAAGCAGGAGGTAAAGAGAAACAGCCAGGAGCATGAGGCGGTGGTGCGGGTGCAGAGGGAGAAGATACAAAGTGGGCGGAAAAAGGATAAGAGGTTTGAAGGCGAGGATGGGGTGCGGGTGATGCATTAGCAGAAGGGGCTAGATGGGCTAGATTGAGCAGTGGAGGTATACCAGCTGGAGGAGTCCAAGGAGGAAGCCACAGTGCTGGTAGGTGTGGGATCTCCAAAAAAAGCAGGGAGGGAAGATCCAGGAGTGAGAGCTGCCAAGAATTCTGAATTTAGAAAAGAAGAGTAATGAGCACTTTAAATGAGCCCAATTAGATAGCGTGGCCATACGTCCCGTTTTAGGTGGGACAGTCCCGCTTTTTCAGGCCTGTCCCGGTTAAATCATCGAATGTCCCGTTTTTTCGTTCAGTCAGCCAGCACAGCTTGACCTAGAGTACGCCAAAGTTAGCCTTGATAAACTAGAGCACTTTGGCAGCGAACCCTACCTGAATGACGATTCCGGCCAAAAATGACAACAAACGGGCACCGAAATAGGTGGTGACCTTTTTTTTTGGGAGATGTCCCCACTGTTGGCGCGACCGCGGTCTCGATCTGAAATTGAGCGTCCCGTTTTTGATCAAGAAGCTATCATAAGCAAAATATTTGGCTTCGTGAAAAGCGGCCATCCACTGTTCCGGTTTTTACTTTTGCAAAAGCGAGACGCTCAAATGGAGGTCGAGTCCGCGAACGCGTCTACGGTGGGGGTGGTCTCCAAAAAAAAGGAAGGTCACCACCTATTTCGCTGCTCGTTTGTTCTCATTCTCGGCCGGAATCGTCATTCAGGTAGGGTACGCTTTCATAATGCCCTAGTTTATCGGGACTGACTTTGGCGTACCCTCGGTCAAGCTGTGCTGCTCGACTGAACGAAATAGCAGAACTTTCGGTTATTTAAGCGGGACCGGGCATGAAAAAAGCGGGACTGTCCCGCCAAAATCTGGACTTACGGCCACCCTACCTCGTCATAATAACAGTTTGCAATAAGCGTCTCGGCTTTGCATTTACAAAAAATGGCCACCCTACAATTAGAGCATGTGTAGCATTGTACTAACCTACCCTGCCAGGTCACATTTCCAGTGCACACTAAACAGGAAAAGACGGGACAAGGGTTAGGATGAACGTTGATGCTTATCAGGAGAAGGAGAAGAATGAGAAGACGGACAAGAGAAAGGAAGGAGAAAAGAGAAGTTAGGCCGATTTTAAAGAGGCTGCGTGCTACCCTTCTGCGGCAGTTCAGAGAGCTACACGGCGAAAAAATGATTTGTGTGAGGGGAGTGCCCGGGGTAACTGGGACCCTCGGGAAGACCAACAGCAATTTTAATCCAACCCAAACAGGATTGGGGACCGCACCACCACGTTGAGAAGGCTATTGATTGGTGTGGTTCAATTTTGCTCGCTTTACATGTATATACTATATATACGACAGAAATTTCGCACTTCGCTATCCAAAAGATCGGAGTCAATACGTATTTGGGGACGGACAGAAAGTCCGTAATGATGATTCGAGTTAAAGATAATTCAAAGTCAGAGTTAGTTTAGGATAGAGAGGGAAAATCAGCGCTATACAGTGTAATTTGTTGTTGTGACGACAGATTATTGTCGAGAGCTGTAACATGTGATCATACGGTTTGGATCTGAGAGGCATTAGGTTAACTGTTGTAAAAGTAGTTGCAAGTAGCGAAGGCACTTGAAATAACTGTCTATTTGTTGAAGTGATTAATTATTTTTTGAATTGTAGTAACAAAATATTTGATATTCTTTCAAGCAATTCGTGATTTCTAAATTTTTGTTAGTGGGGGTTACGTGACAAACGTAAAAGTACAACAGAGGTTCCGCAATGACAAAAAGGTTGTAAAGCACTGGTCTACATTCAACACGAGTTTTAATATCTAAATAAGAAAAACACAGAGTAGTTTGGAACAATAAGCTCAAGCGAAGTAGGTAAAGTAATAGCAATATATGAAGATTTTTGTCTCCTCAAAATGATAAAGTGTAGGAGAAGACAGGATACAGACTCACAAAAGTCAAAAAAAATTGTCAACGGTCGTTTTCTCACTTTTTGTTAGTGGAAGCGGAAGCGGAAGCGATAGGTGTGGAAGCGGAAGCGTTTGAAAAATAACCGCTTCCACATCCCTGCTTTAAACACTGTTTCTTTTCACAATGTTTTGACATCTACCTTCTGAGAGCTATCATAACCCTTTTACAACAATATTAGTAGAGAAAGTTTTCAAAATTATAGACTGTTCTTCCTTTAGGCTGAGGGGTAATTGAGCTACCAGTCATCTCATAGCAAAATCTTCAAATAATTCTGAATAATTGTTAAAGATATTTCATCTAACTTGTTCATTGTTCAAAATCTTTTTTTATTTTGGCGTCAGATCATGAGGTTTCTTCATTATATCAGATTAACTCTGGCGGGGGTATGTGATGATTGTGCATTTTATGAAAAACAAGTCTGCACTTCAATGATAAGTGTCATGTCGCTGTTGCAATAACATGAACAAAACAGGAAATCAAAAACAGACTGTTATCACAGGCTTAAAGTCCAAGAGGAGTAAAAGGTCATTCAGTTCAATGGAAAATAATCCTACTATTTTTGTATTAAGTAATTTCTGAATTCTTTTAAACGAGATTAACATAAAAAACTATCATGATAAATATGTTGTTCCCAATAGTCTTTGGTTATAGGATATAATTTGACGTAAGGGCTCGGAACTCGTTCCCTATAAGGGAGCAAAACAAAAAAGAGTGCATCATAGTCAAATGTGCTTCCTCTTCCCCCTGGCTTCTGCTTCCTCTTCCATCCTGACTCCCTCAGGGTTCTTCAATGGAATGCTGGCGGTCTATGAGCCAGGAGCACTTAACGTATACACTTTCTTTCGTCTCATCCCGTTGACCTTATTTGTACTCAGGAATCTAATCTTAACTCATCTTCCTCTTTTCCTGGATTTTCTGCTCTGCGATCTGATTGTACCCACTCCCGGTCTGACATTCTCTCTCCTGATGCCACGCACACTAGCGACGGCGTCATCATATTTGTCAAGCAGGGCTTTTCCTTCTCTGAACTTTCTATCTCTTCTCTTTCTTCGCTTGACCCTTACGCTGATTGTATAGGGGTCACCTCTCTCTAAACAACTCATCCTCGCTCTCATTCTTTGATGTTTATGTTCCCTCAGTTCGCTCTTCTTCGACGGATAGCAGAATTGGTTTCTTTTCTCCATCCAATGTTTCCTTCTCCAGAAGTCTTTTCATTCTTGAGTACTTCAATTGCCATCACCCCTCTGGGACTTAAAAGGTTCTTCCGACCCCTATGGGGAGGAAGTATTCGATTGGGTCATCTCCTTTGACCTCCTCCTTCTCAATGAACCTGATATATCTACTCTTCTCCCTTGCTCCTCTGGCAGTCGCTCCTCCCCTAAATTTTCTTTGCTCCCTTTTCTCTCGCCCTATCTTGCTCCTGGGAGGTGCTCAAGGACCTGGGTTCTGATCATCTAAATTCTTCTAGTTGTCCCTCTTTTTCTGATTTTTCGCTCCATTGAACGTTCCCATTCTTCATGAAGCAGTTAGTGAAAGACACCAGTCTTTCGCTACCGCTCACAGAAGTGATGAAGATCGCCAAGCTTACATCTCCGCTTCCCGACGAGTTTCGTCTGTCATGGCCGAGGCAAGGGTGAGACATGGCAGGCGACTTGCTCTTCTTTCTTGCCCAAATCTAATCCTAAATTTGCGTACTCTCTTTTTCGATCTGTCGCTGGCTCTTCTTTCTCATCTTCCTCCTCTCCTAACTTCCCCAACTGTTCCTCTCTCAGGGAGTCGGCTTCGGTCTACGCCGATTATCTGAGATCCCATTTTTCTGTTTCCCAGCTAAAACCCTGTGTAGAAGAGGCAGAGGCTACCTCTCCGAGCGCGGCCGAGCCACGTGCTCTAAAGAGTCTCACTAGTACTTTTGCTCTTTATCTCTCCCGCTGAATTTTTTGCGGCTGCCTCCAATCTCTCCCTGTCTACCGCCACTGGCCCAGACAAAGTTGTTTATCCCATGATAAAGCATCTTGTTTGCTCTGGCATGGATTTTCTTCTTTACATCTTCAATCTTTCCTGGTCTTTGCATTCCTTTCCTTCCATCTGAAAGACATCTTCCATTATTCCCATCCACAATATGAGAAAGCCTCTCGACTCTCCTGCTTCCTTCCGGCTTATCTTTCTCGCCTGCTCTATCTCAAACCCTTTTAAACGCTTCATTATATCTCGTTTACTCTTTTTTCTGAAGTCTAATTCGATTCTCTCTCCCAGTCAGGCCGGTTTCCGCTCTGGACGGTCTACTCTAGATCAAATTCTGTTCCTTTCTCAGTCCATTTCCGATGGGTTTAACAAACCCAGGCCGGGCTCTTGGACAATCTTCTCTACTATTAAACTCTCAAAAGCTTTCGACTTTGTCTGGCACCCCGCCCTTCACCACAAACTCATTTTGGCTTGTCTTCTTTCTTGCTTTGCTCGTTGGACTCAATCTTTCCTTTCTGATAGGCGCGCTTACGTGGTTTATCAAAATCACAAAAGCCGTTCCTTTCGAGTCCGTCGAGGTGTTCCGCAAGGATTCGTTCTTAGTTCTGTATTTTTCTTCTTTTTGATCAATGATCTCGCTGCTTCTCTGCCTTCTTTGGTCAGCTGCTTTCTTTATGCTGACGATCTGGCCATTTGGTCCTCCTCCCCCCGGTCCCCAATGCGGTGGAGGCCACACAAGGAGCTCTATTTCGATTGAAGCGCTTGCATGAGTACTGTTGTCTTCCTCTTAATCCGAGCAAATGTGAGCCCTCCTTCTTATCAGTGGATCCCCACCAGGCTAACCTCCAGCCCAACCTCCTTTTATTCTACTCTCGCCTCCGGTTTAATCCCGCTCCAACTTTTCATGGGGTCACCTTCGACCTCACTCTTTCCTTTCTAAACATGTATCTTCGCTGATGGCCAAGTTTTTCCCTCGTCTTAATGCCTTACGCTGTATCTCTGCTTCCTCATGGGGCTCCTCTATGGATTCCGTGTCTCTTCTGTATAAAGCTTTTCTTTGGCCCCTTCTCACTTATGCTTCACCCGGATGGTTTCCTTTCTTAAGCGTTACCAATATCACCAAATTGGAACGCTTCCACCGAGCGGCTAGTCGTGCCATCACCGACTGCCTCTCGTCCTCCCCTATCTCTCTTTTTCTCTCGGAGGCTTTTCCACCTCCTCTACTAGTAGCTCTGGTTCATTTCACTCTTTCATCTTATGAGCGGACTCTTCATGCCCCAGCATCCTTTCCTATTTCAGGTTTGGCCAGACTTGGAGTGAAATCAAGACTCTACAGATCGTCCTGGAGAGCTTTTGCATTCACTCACCCGCTCATGCTTTCTTCTACTTACCCTACGGAAGCTCTTCTTGCTTGCCCTCCCTTTTCTCCTTGGAATCGGTCCCTGTTCACCGTGGAGTCAACTTTTCCTCTCCATGCTCCCATTCTGACCCCCCCTTTTCTCTCGCCAAAGTACGGCTCTCGCTCACCTCAACTCTCTCCCCCCTTACGATCTAGTACTTTGAACTGACGGTTCTGTTTCTTTTCCTTTTGGCAAGGGCGGCTCTGGCGTACTTGTCAACTGCTCTCTCTGTGGCACTGAGGCCACTCTTTCCTTTTCAGCAGGCCCAGTATGTTCAAGTTTTTTCCGCTGAAGCCTGCGCCTTTCTGCACGCTCTTTGCTGGCCTCGGCAGCACCAACAAGTCTGTCACTTCTCTTCTCTTCTTCCCCTATCTGACTATCGTTCTGTCCTCACCACTCTGCCATCTCCTCCATCTCTCCTTTTACCTCAATCTTTCTGGCAGATCTGGCAGGAGCTGTCTTCTCTCTCTTCCTGTTTTATCGGGCTACAACGGGTCCCCGTACACTCATTTCAACCGTAGAGCTGATGACCTGGCCAGACGGGGAGCACTACTTATGCCCTCTGCAATCCCTTGTAGTCTCTCTCCTCTTATCTCTCGTATCCACTCTTCTCTTTCTCGAACTGGAGGCGTACTCTCTCATGTAAATTCTTTGGCACACAGGTTCCCTCGATTTCCACCGAGGAACTTGTGCTTCTTCGTCACGCTCGCTATATTCTCTCTCGTCTACACTGCAACGGACACAGCCTTCTGTTAAACTCCTATCTTTCTAGGTTTAACAATATGGATTAGCTTTATGTTAGGCTTCTATCTCTCTAGGATAGGGTTGGCTTTCATGCAGCGCCTGCGGACACTCGCCCCAGGACACCGCTCCATCTCATTCTGCACTGTCCAGCTACGGACTTTTTGCGTCGCTCGCTCTTTGGCGACACTATGTCTCTTTATGACCTCTGGTCCAGGCCCTGGGGAGTTGCCCAGCTCGATGGTCTTCCGCCATGCCCCCTCCCTCTGAAGGGGTTGGGTAACAACAACAACAACCACAAAAACAATATTAAGATGGAGAAATCCCATACTGCAAAACTCAAAAAAAACTGTGTTTACAACTTCCTTGTTGGCGCTCAGCACCACAGGAACAGTGTGGAAAAAATCCGACAAGTTTTATTGCTGTGTCCAAAGAAAAGTCATTTGATACTTCCATCATCATGTGGGGAGTCAACCAGTTGAGGTGGCTTGGTGTGACTAAAGACCTGCAAACAGCAAGAGCTCCTGAGCATAAGTAAATAGAAATATTGAGAATCGTCATCCATATGCAAAAGCAGTGACTGGTGATAGACGTAAGCCTACTTGACGTTGGGTGGACGTTAATCTGGCGCAATTTTTTGACAAAAGGATTTTCCTAGGATCTAACACTAATTTTGTCTGTTTGAAAAAAGACAAGATTGAGCTGCTTATCAGATTGGCGACGGTATGAATAGCTTAAGTCTATGAGCATAGCATATTTTTATCATAACCAGAAATCTGTTTACTGACCATAGGCATAACACTCTGTATTCTATGGAGAATAAAGATATTTCTCTCTCAACACAAAGTTTTAACATTTTTCTTTTCGAGATCCAATTGTTTTAAAGTGACTTTTTTGCTATTTTCAGCTCCAAAATTAGGTGAAGACCTTTTTTGAGATAAACCTATCGAAAGTAAGTATTTGCCCATTTTTTGAATTTTTGGGGGAGGACTGATCAGTGTAGGAGGTCTTTACCCTCTCCTTCTAAGGAGAGGTAAAAAGGCCTTTGATAAGATTGATAAAAATTAATAAAAACCCACCAAAAATTATCAATAAAGAATAGTCTGATTTGAAACGAAAAGAAAAAATGATGCAATAAAATAAAAGAACGTATCAAATATTTTGATGCTCCAAGCCAAGTGATAAAGCTTTTGATATTGAAGTGATGACCATTTACATTTTCGCAGTAGCTTGTAGGATCTTAACTATCTTTAATTGATTGCGCCATCTTGCAGTTGAAAATTCAGAGTGAGCATAAAGTTGTGACTTGATCATAAACTTTGTTGCACTGTGAACAAAGAAAAACAATAGTTTTTTGTATACCGCTTTACTGCTTGTACTTGAAAAAAGTTGAATAACGCTTGCATATTTCGGTATTTACGACATCGTAAGTTGCATATCTAGAAGTTTTTATTCACATGCATATGTAGTAAGTCTAGACATGAGCTCCTCTTGTCGCTCGGAAAACATTCCAATAATATTAAATTTCACGCTAAGTGTTTCAAGCATCTCTAGCGTTACCGATTCAATTGTATTGATTATCCTTACTGTTAGCATGTCTAAATCGTGAACCGATGAACGGTACCCTTTGTCCTAGGCATAACTTTAGAGAAAAAGTCAAGGGGGTTGTGTCCAGCGAACCCGGAGACCAGGGTGTCAAACCATTTATCAAAATCCATCTGTTTAAAAAGTCTCATTAAAATTGAAGAAGGCTCAAGCTCTAGTTTGGAGGAGCTTTATTACATTGGGAGATGGATGAAAATCCTCCAACTGGGGAGCAATATAAAGTTGCAATTAGATCAAGATTTAAATTTACCCTATACATACAATATAATATCGCTCGCTATGTATGCATCCCCCAAGCCAAATACCCAGACCCGAGCATTGGGACCGTTCATGTTAACAAGTTCAACGTTCGGTTAAACGCCCGTTTCGGTGCGCTCCTGTGGTGCTGGGGCTCTGTTAGTAGCTCGAGCACTGTGATCGCGCAAACCCTGCCGAAGAACTGTGTGGGGGAATCTCCGCGTGTAATTGTTAAGTGGTATCTGGCGCTAGTTGCGTCGCTGATCGGGCTACGCTATGTAACACACTAGTTATTACCCGTGCGGTGGGCTAGTTCTCGGAATCGGTAGCTACGCTCGGAGTGGAATAGGCGAAGTGACTGACCTCTTGGCGGCCGTGCATTGTATAAGCCGCGGTGCGGTCATTTGGGACCCACAGAAGTTAGTTAAGCGCCCTTTGACGTTACGCGTACATTGTGTTCTTGAAAGTCAGCGCTGGCGCGACGCGCCTGAGGGATTCGAACCTGCGTCTTTGGATCTGGCCCCCTCGCGCGCCGATTTTTTTCTGCTGCCATGCACCACGTGCTGCCAGCTATGCCTTAAGGCACCGCATTTAGTTTGTAACCTTTGGAAGACCTTTTTATGCATAATCACTGCTTGTGTGACCAACTTCGCATAAGGATATCAGTATCAGTCCATGGTCGAGCGGCTAGAACTACGTCAAAACGAACATCGCTCAATAGTAGGCGGCACGTAAGTCTGGTGTTTTGTGTTAGTCTGTTTTATAATAGTCAACGTTGATGCTATTGGGGGGACCTCTCGGCCTTTGGCAAGCCCTGCTGATGAGTCCAAAAGGACGAAACGCGTCCAGGGATGGCTTTGTAAATTTACATATATCTTTCAATAGCATTGCTTCCTTCGGAAGCCTCGCGCCTGTAGGACTCTCTTTGTTGTTTTGTTTCTCGCTTATAAGACGCTCTCTATCGATCGTAACCACTTGGAATCAGCAATATACATTCACATATACAAAAAAATTTATTTTGTTAATCAAAGCATCATAATTTCTGTTAATATAACATAAAATAAAATGTAAGTAAAGTTGAATAAAGAATATAATAAATTTAATTCACAGAAACTAAAGATATGCTTTAACTAGAAAAATCGATATTTCTTGTTATAACATAAGTTTCTCGGCTGCCTTTATGACTGTTAAGTTAACGCAGACGCTTTTTATCACTGACAATGAAACAAAATCTTCTGCAAAAAAAAGAACCTAATTTTACCTTTGTGGTTGAAATTTAAACTCTCTCTTCTTTGCCTACCCAAATACGGCGGCATCTCTTGGAATTTTCTTCATTTTTTGTTTGATGTTTAATTTGAATCGAAGCGTGCTTATAGTTTAGAATGAAAAGATGAGAGGTGTCACAAAATTTCAATAAAGAATTTGTTAGCGAACATTATATTGAAATGATCGCTAACAAAAGTTTAGATTGAAGAAGATTGTTAAAATATTTTCAACAAAGCTCTTCAACCGGGGTTCTGCGGAACCTTAGGATTTCGTAAAATAGTTTTTGGGGTTCCGTGAATAGAGAGGGTTCCACAAAGGCTTCTCATTCTTTAGTTTTATTTGGCAAAGCACTACGTTTTTATCATTTTTCGAGAAGATTTTGACAAAACGTGAGAACTCTGATGTAAATGCACGATGACATTATCGTCCTAATTGCGGATTTTTTATGAGTTTAAGTGCAACAAGTTCATTTTAATCATTATTGCGTCAAAATGCAAAGAAACCAAAAGGTAGATTTACTTGAAAAATCGAAAAAAGCAGTAGTTAAACCACCCAAAAATACAATACCACTAGTTGTCCACTTACGCAATAAGTTATAATGCAAGTACTGTGTTATGACTTAAAATTGTTATGGTAAAAGCAGGGGTTTTCAAGCCTTTTTTGCTACAAACTCTTTAGCGGAATCTAGATATGTGGCGTATTCTGGAAAAAGAATATTACAGAAGCAGAAATCAATTTCATAAAGTTGATTACTAAAAAAGAGACTTCTAAGTTGAAAAAAGGTGTAAGATTCAAAACACGAAAATAAATTTGTTTTATGAGACAAAATAGGCAAAATATTGCTTTCGCGAAGTTTATCATCCAAAAAATGTCTTCCAATAGAGGAAGGGCAGAAGCAACAAATTTTTCATGGCTATTGCCAAAAATCTTTGATATACCTGAACAAAAAACTTGTTCGATTCTCTAAATTTTCTTTAGTGTACCCCAGTTTGAGAACCTCTGAACCAAGGCTTTCATGCAGAAAGATTAGAGCCAACGCAGTTTTAATCAACTTTTATAATGTATTATGACTTGTGTAAATATACAGCAAGAGTTCAACGACGCTAAAAAATGTTGAAGAGCACTCATCTACACTAATCAGTAAATCGGCTCGATGGTGTAGTGGTTAGAGCGTCCGCTTCGAAGTCGGTAGACCTGGGGTTCATTTCCCCTGTCGAGTCATACCTAAAGACTTTAAAAAATGGTATTCACAGCTTCCCTGCTTGGCGCTCAGCACATAAGGGATAGTGTGGAGAACAAGCCGGCAAGCTTGCTTGTTGTGTCCTTGGGCAAGGCACTTAACAGGACGCCTCCGTCTTTATGTGGCAGACAGATGGTTGGGCCAAGCAGTCTACCCGTCGTGGTGGCCCAGTCTGACGAAAGACATGCAAACAGAGCATGAGCTCATACGCGTAAATAAATAAGTAAATGATCCTGAATTAAATGTTTTAAGAAAGAGGAGATGCCAAATTGTGTAAAATCTCTCTTCCATGAAGAAAATTGCTTCTTTTTGATACCTTTTTTATAGGCATTCATTTCTTAAAAAATAAAAATACACCAGGCGACAAAAGAAGAGCGGATCTTTGAATTTAAATTTAACTGACGCTTTTTCGGAGCAGACAAATATGATTTGAATATAACAACCATTATCGTATAACTTCAAGTTTTTTGTATATTTGACTCTGGAACACTTTTGAAAATACCTCTTGAGCTGTAAAAATAATACTGCAAATTGTTAGAGAGGGCTTAGAGTCGGCTACGTAAACGCAGCAAAATAATTTAACTAGTAGTGGACTACAATATGATTAAAAATTTTGTTATTCTAAATCATACCTCAAATTGCCTCTTACTAATGTTTGTAGTTTCGCATCAACAAAAACAATCATTTTATTTTATAGCAAAAACAAAACTAATATGCCAATTAATACATTAAAATTAGAGGAAAACAAAAGTAACTTTTAGAAAGCTCTACTGTCTTCAGTAGCATTGTTGTAGTCAAGAATCACTTGTTTAGGATTTAAATATTTTTAAAGACCAAGATAGAGACCAAGGCTGGCAAAATTTGAGAGTCATGTATTGTTGTCAAGATTAAGGCTGACCAAAATCGACGTCTCCAATTTTTTAACAGACGCCGCCACTTTTTGCTTGCAGGGTAGTCAAATTTGGTAATATCTTAGTGTATACAGCGATCCCTCGCTACTTTGCGGGTCACCTATCGCGGATTCACCACCTCGCGAGGTCGGCCGACCCGCATATACATATGTATACAGTATAAACATATATTTTAGTAAATATAACATGTAGAGATATAACATATTACTAGTTATTTATTGTGCTTTTCAACCCCTGCAATGGCTCCCAAGCGTGCTACTTCAACTAAGGATGTTTCTGATTCTAAACGTAAACGGAAAATGATGACCAACCCCAAGAAGGTGAAAGTTTTAGACATGGCAAAAGAAGGTGAATTTTTCGCAGCCATAGCACGTCATTACGGAGTGAACGAATCTACCATTCGCTATGTTAAGAAGGACGAGGTAACATTAGGAAGACAGCTGCTATAACTTTTTATACAACAGCAAAGAGGGTTGTTACATGTCGTAATAAGACTATCGTCCGAATGGAAGCTGCTTTGGCTCTATGGATAGCCGATTGCCGAAAGAAAGATGCACCCTTGGATACGAACATGATAGCAACCAAGGCTAAGCTGTTCTATGATACTTTCGCTGCTAAGGAAACAGACGATGACCCGGGAGAAGATGAAGATGTAGATAATCCACAGCCAGGAACGTCCAGTGATTCGCAGCCTAGGAAAACGTTTTCTCCTTGCAAAGGCTGGTTTCAGAAGTTTCAAAAACGCTATGGCCTGAAAAGCGTTTCTTTACATGAAGAGGCTGCTTCGGCTGACAAGGATACTACTGAAGCTTACATTTTTGAAACGTTTGACAAAAATATCGCTGAAGGTGAATATAGGCCTGAACAGGTATTCAACATGAACGAGACTGGTCTTTATTGGAAACGGATATCGTCTCAAACGTTTCTCTTTAAAAATGAAGAAAAAGCCTCGGGTTTTAAACCACATAAGGATGGCTTGACCCTCTTAATGTGTGGTAATGCTGCGGGTTTTTTGTTGAAGCCCGCTGTTATCGCATCAACACCTTTTTGAAAACGTTGTTTTTAACCGAGTTCACTGGGAGTCGAACTATCGCCATGGGAACAACAGTCTTTGCACGTTTTTTGTTTATCGCACTTCACCATGTAATCTATTTTTTTACACTCTGACCTAAGCACAAAAAAAAGCGTGGCTTCAGGCTTTTACTAATTATCTATATAAAAAAAAGAAGTGATAATTTGATCGGTTAGTTATTAATTTGATTTTGCTGTTTCAATTGTTGGAGGATAAAGTTTGGTCAATTTTCTCGTGCTGTTCTATTTAAAGCTTTTATCGTTCTGTGCTGTCAATATACCCAATTGAATTTTTACTGTTTGATTTTAATCGTTTGGATAGACGACAGTACGAGGAAGGTCCTCGCTGTCCAGCTGTGACACCTATATCAGAAGATTTATCCCCGTAGAGAGGTGAATCCTAAACATCCGCATTAATTTATAAGTCTAAAAACCTGAGAGCTTTAAAAAATAAGAATAAAAATTTGCTACCTGTGCATTGGATGCACAATCCAACTACCTAGATAACAAAGCCGTTGAGTTCAGATTGGTTCCACCAGAGTTTTATTCCTCAAGTAAAGGTATATTTATTAGAGAATGGCTTGCCATTTGATGTCCTTCTCCTTTTGAATAATGCTGGTGGCCACGCTACAAATCTGGCGTATGACGGCGTTAGGATTGAATTCCTGCCGGCCAACACTATGTCACTAATACAACCGATGGACCGGGGGTTTATCAGAGCTTTTAAGGCCTTACATATAAGGAATACCATGGCAAACCTCGTTCGTAATCTTGATACTGCCACAGAAAATGAAAACATCACGTTCGTGTTGAAGGCATATTGGAAGAGGTTCACAATTGCAATCTGTCTTCAAAATATCCAGAAGGCATTGCAAGAAATGAAGCCTTCGACTGTTAATGCAAGCTGGAAGAAGTTGTGGCTTGAGGTTGTTTACGACGACAAGGGATTCACGGCTGAAGAAATTCACCACTCAGCTGTACAGAAAGCTGTGAAATTAGTTTCACTTATTAGTAAGGAAGGATTTGCTGACATGAACACGGAAGACGTGAACGAGTAAATAAACTGCCTCTCCGAACCACTGACCGAACAAGACTTGGAAGCCATTACGAGGTCTGCTGGCAAAAAAGAAGAGGAGGAAACTTGGGAACAAGCTGATGAAACTGCTGAGCAAAGTGGATGGTTATTAGAACGTTTAACTGAGCTATTTGACCTAATTAACAAGGTGAAAAAGCGCTCACATGAATGGGACGATGATATGGTTCGATCTTTGCAATTTTTCAATAAAGTTCATGAATTAATGACTCCATATAAGATAATTTTAAATAGGCAAAAGAGATAAAGACAGCAACTTTCCATAACAATGTTTTTCCAGCCTAGTAAAAAAGAAAACGTTCTGGTGGCTATCACTGTGGTTGAAGAAATAATAGATGAAGTCGATTCACCTTCGACAGAAGAGGAAGTGGTGTCCCTGGAAAAGGCACCATTCTTTGAAGATATGTAAAATGTCTTCAGCTGCACAGTAGATGTCATCACTTTCTTTATCGTCATCATTTCTACTGTGAAGCATATTCATTCACATCATCACCCAAGAAGTACTTCCTCTTCTTTCATGGTTATTAATCTTTTTTTTCTTTAATATTAAGTCTTACTTTCTTATTTTCTGTGATACAGTATTTCATGTGATTTCTTTATAATTGTTCTTATTATTTCAGGAATAGTGAACAGTATTGTAATGGGAGGGTTAAATAATGGTACAGGGAGGGTTTTAAAAGTCTAAAACACATAAATATTGATAAGAAAATCGGTGATCCCACTTCGCGGATATTCATCTAACGCGGGGGTCTTGGAACTCATCTACAGCGATAAATGAGGGATCACTGTATATCAAAATATCTGATTGAAGCAAACTAGTGATTAAACTCTCATTACGGCTAAATGAATTGTTGCTGAAAATTATGCCAGAGATTACTTCAAAATGTCACTAACAATATAAAATTTAGAAATAATTTTGTGTGTTAGCAATAACATTGGTTCAACCCATCTCGACTTTTATTTTTGAAGTTGAGTTTAGTCGAAATTTGATAAAGTGCACTCAACCCAATCTTAAAACTGACGTTTAAAATCATTAGTTTTGGGTTTAACTATTGGTTTCGTTTTGTGAAAATGGCGTTGAAATTTCATCAATTTTTGAAGAGAGGAGCAGTCGTTTCGGAATAAGACTTAAATAGTTAGAAGTCGTAATGGAGGTCGTACCAACAAATTAACTAATTAAGTCTCAATAATTATTGACAGTTTTTGGCGTTTTTTTGAAAAAAAAAGATAAGAGAAAACTAAGAAGGTTGAATTGATTTAATAATGAAGGTGCAGTATCGAATATTGAGCGATACTGTCGCCAATACCTGTATTTTGATACTGCCCATCTAATATTAGAGACATGCCCTTCCCCTTTATATAAAGGCAGAGGCGTCGAACGAACAACATACACATTGCCCCACGCCAGCACATTGTTTAGATCATAGACATCGCGACAGCTGAAACCAATTAAGTAGATCATGCAGCAACTTAGATGAACAACTGGAACCAGTCCGACACCGACTCCGCCACTTAATTGACAGATCAGGGAACCGAACCAGAGCATCGCCGTCAGAAATCAAACTCGCAAATTCGAAGGGCTGCATCTTCAGCAGACATTAGATATAAAAATCCATGAAGTTCAAGCGTTCTCATTAGGGACTAAACTCCTCAGTTCTACACCTTCAGTCGAGATCAGATACAAAAGCCACATATTCAAAATGTTCTCGTCCGGGGCAGAACTTGCAAATTTACAATCCTGTCTACCATTAGTCAACATCAGTTACAAATCGCGCCATTTCCAAATGGTTCTGTCGGAGACTAAATTCGTGAAATCTGAGTTTTGAACTTTGAATTGGCATCAGACATAAACATACGAAACTCGAGCAATCTGATCAGGGTCTAAACCTGTGAATCCATAATTTTACTCTATCAGTCCACATCAAGTATAAAACAAACTAATCCCTAGCACTGCCGTGATGAACTAAACATGTGAATTCAGAGTTCGATACCATCTGTCAACATGAATTCCATGCATTCATGTCACGGACTAAATCAGCGAATTTAGACTATCAACCATTAGTCAATACTAGCAGAACACATGCAATCCCGAGCATTTCCGTCAGTCACAACACGCATGACTTCGCGAACATTACACATGCAGCGTTACTACTAAACCATCTTTACCATAACCCATTAATCGTTTTATACGACTCGCTGTGTGAATGGCTTTAACTATTTCGACACTATAGAAGCAGGAGTACTTTGTTAGTTGTTTACAAAACACATTTATTTTGTGATCATATGAACTTAGTAAATTGGTTATAATTTTTAAAAAATAAAAAAAATCTAATTTTGCTTATCATGTCAAATCGTACTTTATGACTTTGAGTTGAACTGCTATTTATTAAAAATTTTGTGAAAAAGTTAATTTTTTGTAACGGTTGGAAAGATTTGGTACGTTGCAAATTTAACTGCAGCGGAGTTGAATAATAGGTTTATTAACCTCAATATTATTCGAGTAGCCTTGAGCAGCTAGCAAGCATATTTGGCCATTTCGGCCGCATTCAAAAAAACTTGTATCGGTAATACTGTATTGGTTGATTGGTTGGTTTACCCCTCCTCTTCTTTGTGATTGAGGTGCGGCACGAACGGCTATCCAGGTTCATGCCGTTAACCTAATTGATTTAGGCTAGGGGGAAAAGTGGTAGCCCATTTCCAACCAGTTATGGATGCAAATTACAGACTGGTAGCCCCAGCACCAACTAGGCAAACTGCCATTGGTGGGTGCCCAAGAGTCACCTCTTACGACATGCTGGGTAAGCAGCTTTGCAATTTTAACCCGGTAAAGCACGGGTACAATACTGTATCGATATCGGTATCAAATTAAGTTGACAGCCATCTATCAAGTATCGAAATCGAATTAACATGCTGAAAAGTATCAAGCATCGGCATCAATTCAAATAAGTTTTGAGGTTGGCGCCCATCACTGGGGTTAGATTAGAGCTGGGATTGCTTAGGGACTGTTAGAGCTAAGGTCGGAGTTAGAGTTAAAATTACTACGAGGGTTGAGATTACAACGAGGAATTCCGCAGAATTTCGGCGTTTTAGTAAAAATGCTTAAAATACTCGTTTATTATGTTTTTTAAAACAAGCGTTTGAGCAAATTTGGAAAAAAATTTGCTTTTTGACTTGATGAAATAGGAGAAATCAATTTCCTAAAGTGGAGGAAATAGAAAAACTATTTGCGGCTGCCCCAAAAAGCAAAAAGAATTTTGTGAATTATAAATTAATGAATTATGTAAATCATGATTCAATTCATATTAATTATCCCGAAAGACCCCAGAATAGGCCACGCGATTCTTAGCCAAGGCCTGAGCGATTCAAAACTGTAATAGAGCCACATTTCACTCAAAAGCTTATTTTTTTCGCTGCTTGTCGAGATCCTTAAGCTTTTGATCTCGAAACAAACGCGAAGACTATATATTAATATTTGAAGTTTTAGTTCTATATCATAAGTTCTAGTACTTACTCGTAATATTATAGATGCTTTGACATGGGCACGATTTGAGCCAAAAGCGTTCAGCTTGTAGTGTATGTGAATAAATTATCAAGGTTTAGTGTTAGTTTGCAGTATCGTTTTATGGAAACCTAATGACCTTACTACTAAAACACGCAAATTTTGGGAAATAACTCAAATAATAATTCCAACCGTTACAATTCAAACTTTAATAAGAATCCGCTTGATCGGTAGCTAGCCATCGCGCTCTACTTAGATTGTACGTGAACGCTTTGAGAAGAGAAGATAATTACGTTTGAACTGGGATGACGGAAATAGGCCTGAAGATATCACATTAAAAGAGAGTCAAAAGACCAAAAAGAGGGTTTATGAATGCTGTGAAGGATAACTTAAAGGTACAGTACCTACAAAATTTAAAACCGCCCATCATTTTTCCTCTTCTTCAGTAGGAATAACATATCAAATATTTTAATTTCGTAAAAAAATTAGGTTTGCACATAAAATTCGTCTTTTTGGAGTTTTGAATTAGTTTCCACCAACATTAGTGCACTTTTTATTAAAATTCAGTACTTTGTATGTCCTCGAGTGATCTTGATCATTAGCTTCGACGCCATGGCGTACAGTGAATCAGACTCTCGCGGTACTGTTTTGATAACTTCTTTACTCATACTTCTTTATTACTATTATCAGATCTATAGCATTTGGTGGTTTACTGGTGGTTTGAAAACGTGTTTTTTCACTACGAACACCTGAAAACATGACTGGACTAAGCAGAGAACATGGCATTTCACCATTAAGCTCGAGGCCAGTGCTGGAGTTTTTTGGCGAAGATCAGGCACTTGACCTTCACGGCCGGTGTCAGTCACAGACTTTTTCAAGTTTGTTAGATTTTAGACCGATTTCCTATAAAAGTCGCCCTTGAAGCAGTCATATCACTCACCCCAACGCCTCTAACCATTAACGCAGTTCGAATTTTTTTGACAAACCGCATTGGCGACCTTCTCACTATTCGTTTCATCATGTGGTTATTTTGAATGCTATAGTCATTCTGGGTCTTGTACTTTGGGTTTGTATACGAACCGTACCGTACAGTTGAAATTTCTTGATCACCCGATAAACTGCTGTCTTATTGGCCTTTATTTTGATGGATATCTGCTTTTCTGGCAATTACTCATCATGTAAACAGACGTTTTGTGCCCTTTGAACCTCACTTGGGAACTTTCTGAGTCCCATATTTACAACCGTATCTTTAAAATGTCGATCAATATCCACTTAGCTGTTAAAAACAGTAAAAAGCAATACCAGTACGCCTAATCATTGTTTAATATCAAAACAACAATTATGATCCAATCACGACAATGAGATAACATAATAGTACGATATCCCATTATTTTTATGGGTGGTCTTTAACTTTTGGTGGCCACTGTAGCCAAGTGGGATTGATGGTAGAGGATGCAATAGACTAAGAAAGGTAGAAAAGAACAATCTGCTGTGGCACCTCTGAAATGGAAGAGCCAAAAGAAAAAAGCTCACTCAAACTTTAATTTTAACTCTAAATCTTACCTCAAAACTACTCCCAACACCAAATCTGATCCGCAATTTTGCAGAAATTCTAGTGATATCCATATCTCTGGATCATTTTCCACAGAATTTTTTGTTTTAATACAGGTCTATTGTCATTTTTGCTGTAAGGGATCAATTTTGAAAAGGTTATTTTGGCTGTTTTGGTCTTGAAACAAAGACGAAAAAACTTTTTAAAGAGCTTCTGTTCATTTTTTAGACTTAATAACCACATTTTTTTTTGTTGGAAAATTTGTGTCCAGAGTTTGGTGGGGCTCAACAAAGGTTCTATAGGGTTGTATGTAGCACATGCCTGACTTACGGTATCAAACTTATATGCATAGAAAGAGAGACAATGCCAATGCAAATATTGCATACACATAAGATTTTTATTTAGGCAAGGCTTTTGGAGAATTGGCGATTTCTTAGGGCTCACAGCTTTTGACAAATTTTGTTGACAAGGCGAATCAGGACTTCCTTATAAAAGTACTGATTAACCGTTTATCCTTGAGGTCCCAACTCATAATGCACCAAGCCTTAGTGATCAAAAAAATAATCAGTATAACCTTCATTTGTAACCGTTGCATGCGAGCCTTTTTCGGTCTTGGTAAATTCATAGTTTTCTATTGACGGCTTTGTCGTTTTGTCTCAGGATCGTATTGAACAATTTATCTTAGAAAGGGTCATCACAGGCTCGTGACCTGTGCTGAGCTTTTCTAAGATTTTGTCATCTGCTTCCAGTTGTTAAAGGATGTCTGGACACATATTCAAACGACGAGCTTTTTGCTCAGGTGTCAAGAGCCGTGGAACCATTTTGGTAAACACTTTTTGCATGTCCAAGTTTTGCACCTAAATTGTTGCGAATGTTTCTTTGGCGATTCCAAGTTTGTCAGCCATAATACGAATGGTTAGCCAGCGGTCACTGCAAACCAATCGACGAACCTTTTTGATGTTGTCATTGGTTTTGAAAGTGAAAGGCTTTCACGTTTTTGGGTCATCCCCCACGTCTTTCCTGTTCTCTGCAATCGCTTGTATACGTTCAAACACTCTTGCTCTCGACATGCAAGAATCACCATAAATCTCATGAAGTATTTTCAAAGTCTCGATCGCTGTTTTCCGAGTTTAACACAAAACTTAACGTTGATTCTTGGCTCTGTTGTCATTTTGCAAATTTCCAAACAAACTAGTCGAATATTCAACAAGTTTAAACGAGTTTTTGTTAACAAACAATTCATCATTTTCACTTAACTGTCTCTAAAAACAGATATAACAATATCATTGTCTCTGTTAGGGCTACTTTGCTCTATGTGTGTATGGGAAGGTTTTATATAATGTCACACACTTGGAAAGAAAAATAGCGGATGACCTAAAGCTGTAATTTATGCTGGAAAGATATAGGGCGAACAGCAGCTTTAGGGGTTATTTTGAAATTAATTAAAAGAATTATATAAGAAATTCATTAAAAGTTGGAATAAATTACACTACGTAACACAATTTTTGTTTGGCTACTTTTTTCAGTGTCCCTTTATGTATATTTGAGCGCTGAGTTTAAAACTCCGGTTAGTTTTTTTGTATCATCGTTACTTTTTGAGATATTCATACTTTTTGTTTCATCCGACCTAGCTGTAGCTAGCAGATTGTGTTCTACCATGCAGTAGATTCTAACTCAATGGTTCCCAACCGATGGTACGCGTACCACTGGTGGTACGCGAGATGTTTTCCAAGTGGTTCGCGAGATATTTTCAAAAAATGAAAAAAGTATTTGTTTTCACAGAAACTCCCACACAGAGAAATGCAGTGATATGAATTTGGTTTCAGTTCATTTTCTTTTGCTTCTCAACAGTAAAAAATGTAAATTTGTACATATTGTATAATGTTGCATAATGCTACGTGAACTAGCTAGCGTGTTACACAATATCTCCAGTGAGCTCACGACTGGTTGAAGCTTATTATGATGTAACAGACGGGGGAAGAACTGATTCACACAGATTTTTTAGAAAAGATGGTGATTGACTTATAACTGAAGAACCTTCTCGAAAGTTTTTTCGTCAGTATAAATATTATCGCTTGTGGATCATATTTTTGTTTATTGCCACGTGGGAGTTCTTTCAGTGATAGACTAATAGACGCTTTGTGAATTTTGAAATAAAATTCTGCTGT
Organism: Trididemnum clinides; assembly: GCA_963675345.1. NCBI lineage: Eukaryota > Metazoa > Chordata > Ascidiacea > Aplousobranchia > Didemnidae > Trididemnum > Trididemnum clinides. The sequence continues at coordinate 30,031,752 of OY776294.1, read as the reverse complement.
CCTAGCTAGCTATATTTTTATCTGCTGCTCTACCTGACTACATTTCTCTTTGCTGTTGGAATCTAGTTGTTTTACAACTTTACTTGTATTATATTTGTATGTTAATATGTCTGTTAATCTTTGTGCACAATTCTTTTATGGACAAAACTTATTGTCAAAGTTAGGTGGTACGCAGCTACAGAATAACTCCATGAGTGATACACAGCAAAAAAAAGGTTGGGAACCTTTGTTCTAACTGCACATCAAGGTTCCGCTCAATACATATTAAACGCAAAAGTCAGTTTGAAAATGGCTTATAACGAAGAAGGCGTGAAGATAAACATTACGCAGTTTTTTCAAATAATAAAAGTTATTCAAAAATGCACTATTGAGCGAGCTTTTCTTTTATGACCACTCTTATCTTGCCTTATCAAAGACCAAATGTGGTCTCCCATCATTGCACTGTCCCAGCGGCCTTTATATTGTCTTTCTATTGGCTCAATATCCTGGTGATACCTCTCACCATGCTCCTCACTGAAGTCACCAAGATTTTCTTGAAAGAAATCCAGATCAGAGCATAAAAAATGAAGTTTTGCAGACATGCGACAACCCATGTTTTCGTAACTTTTGATAAGCTTTTTCACCAACTCTTTGTAATTTGGATCCTTTTAATTTCACCAAAAATCCATCAATCACACCTCGAAATGCTTGCCACGCTTCCTTTTCTGTTTTATTCATTTTTTTCTTCCAAGGTTTTAGACTTTAACAGTGTATTTATCTTGGGACCAACAAATATTCCGCCTTTTATTTTGGCCTCTGATAGCCTGGAAAACATTGAACGGATTTCTTGAAAAACTTTTCCTTCAAAATCCAAAGCTTTAACAAACTGTTTTACTAGACCTAATTAGATATGAAGTGGTGGCAGTAAAATCTTTTTCCGGCTTATACGAGGCTCCCTGATGACGTTGTACGTGGTGTTAGTTCTTCCCGTGTCGGACAATGAATTTCCTCGTAGCGCTCATCATCAGCTCTACTATTCCACAAACACAAAACGCAAGAGTATTTTGTGTATCCACTCTGCAGACCCAGCAAAAATCCTAGCATTTTGAAATCACCACAAACATACCACTTAAACTCAGCATAATTGATTTTAATGTGCAGTTGCTTGACATTTTCATAGTCTTCTTTCATCTGCAGTGAATAAGCAAGTGGAATTTATGGATATATATTGCCATTGTAAAGACTTTTGGTAGAACTGTCAATGAAAAGCCGTCATTGAGTAGGATCATGATCTATTCCAACAGCACGAAACAGGCCTTCTACATCTTTTCAATCGCAAAGGTTTTCAATAACATCAAAATAGACAGAACACTCCGAGTGCCTCTTCCTATAGGCAGTACTCTTGCAGTCATCGCCAAGCAGATTCCACTCATTCAGTCTGGATGTTAATAACTCTGCTTTAGATTTTGTAAGACCCAGATCACGTATTAAATCATCCGGTTCTTGTTTTGTCGGAAAATGAGGTTCTGCACTAGTTGTTGGTGCATATTCTGCATCAATGTCTGAATTTTCACTTGCTGTTGCTGAGTCTTCACTTAAGTACGTTTCTACCTGAAATGATAAAGAACAAGTACATAGCAAGAAATTGGATCCAGTCTCAGAACATATAAATTACTGTTAGTTACACTTACCCACAGAAAATTACTCACATTTGATGGTGGGTTTGGAACCGGTAAAGCGTCACTGTGAGGAACATGTGCAATGGATGAGGGTATACTTGGATACGTCATAGCTCTTCTTCCTCTAACCTTGCGATACTTCGAAATGTTTATCATGCAAAAATAGCAATCATCATGATAATTTTGGGGCTCTCTCCAAACTCTGGGAACTGCAAATGACATAAAACTCTTCTAGAACCCTTTTGTTCCGCCAATCGCCATGTAGTTTTTCATAGCGATTTGACTTCATTCAGCGTAGTCTTTTGAGAATGTGACGCAAAGACTTCATAAGCAATTTCCCACAAAATTGATTGATATTGTGATAAATTAAGTGATCTCGTGTTGTTTTGTTAGGAGTTTAAGCAAATATAGCTTGAAATTAGACCCCTACAGCGAATCGAACAATTAGCCTCTTAGTAGACGTTATAACCGGGCTTCCTACGGACTACCGGTACTTCTAAAAGCCTTCCTTTGTTGTATTGTCTTTCTTTGGTCTTTGCCCTGTGGTTAAAAAAGGCCACATGTTTGACTCACATATATAACAGAAGCATCTGCTCATATATATATAGTGACCACGTGTATTTTCGCTATTCTTGTCAAAACGTCAACGTGGCGAAACGAATAGTAAATTTTCGTTTCGATCTGATTATGCTTCGGATTTCTGTTTGGGCCTGAGTGTTGGTCCCCCTGTTTAATTGTTATTAAGGCTGTGTGGTAGCCTTTATCGCCGTAAATTTTTGTTCTGCGCACGCTGGGAGGAGCTGCGCATATTTGTAAATAAAACACTGCAAGAAAGCTTCAACCGCTTCCTGTTTTTGTTTGACGAAACAGAAAGGATCCGTAGAGCTAATATTACTAGCTCTACAAAGCAACTCTACTGGTTCAGTGCTAATCAACGACGGTGCGCTTGGCGCGAGAATCAAAAAGTTGAAACCTGGTGCTGGCGCACCACCCTCAACCATCCTTCAAGATTAGATTGACAGCTGCCACAGATTACATGTGGTGCCCAGGGCTTGTGCTGATTGCCAATGTCCATCCCAAAATATAGTCTATACGCTGTCCAATACTTATTCCTTTCACAATTTTATACGAAGAATGTTGGCCGCTGATGTAGTGTAATAAAAATAGCTAGTAAACAGTGCAAAACTTCACCAAATTGCTTTTGTTAGTATACATAACAAAAGCAATTTGGTGAAGTTTTGCTCTGTTTACTAGCTATTTTTATTACACTACTTAAACGATGAATTCAATTAAGATTAACACAAGACTTAACTCTATAAAACATAATCATAAAAGGCTACTGAGTAGGCTGTTGACATACGTGGCTGGCTGTTAGGTTCCTGACTACAACGCGGAACTTCTCTCTGCAAACACTGAACATGGCTTTCTAATCAGACTATTCTGAATTTTATAGGCTGAAATAAAACGAAACTAAAGACTGATAAGTAAAAAAAGCACTTTTGTCAGTGGGATTTCGCACTCCCATATGCCCATTCACTCCCTCAAGTAAATAAAACACCGATTTACAACATGATAATGCTGACAGAGACAAATGACAGCAAGCATAACCGCATAAGAAATCTACAGTTAACGGAAAATCATAAAAAACCGAAATCGTTGTACCTTTTAAACGATCGATGATACAAAAAAACTGATAGTATTTTTGAAATCACCGCTTGAAAATCATACAGACACACATAAAAACATTAACCAAACAAACTTTTTTAAAAATTTTGTTACGTAGTGTTATTGATAGTTAGTTAATCCGAAACAAATAAATTTAATTAAAAGCAATTTGATGGAGATCAGGCCTTTCAGTTCGCTAATCTAATCTTAATTCTGTGTCGCTATCTGCCAAAAAATCGGTCTCAAGAGAAGAGTCATTTAAATGTCGTTTATTCCTTTGTCAAAAATGACTCTATACCAATTAGATACTCGTAAGATATTAGCAAAATCAACTATTATCAAATTATTGCTGCCGGCACGATAAGTGTAATCTTCAATCCCTCCAAGCGCCTTGACAAACCGAAGTCCGAAAATGAATTTTACCTTCACTCTTTACCGTCTCCCGGTAATCGATGGCCCAACAATAAGCAACAAATTCGTTTATTTAGCAAAGATTTCAAATACAACAAATGTTTTGCGGGCCATAAGAACAAACATAGGGGAGCGCAAAGCGCCAGCTAGTGATTATAATGCTAAATTCGAGTTATCTTACTTCTACAATACAAAGAATCATATTACTATTCGTACGGAGCAGCCTTCAATACACATACTGCACTTAATGCTTTGTTAAAGCTGATGTATACTGCAGCATGGCTTTGTAACCGATGCTTTTTTTAATCTGCCGCAGTAGGACTCGGGGCTGTTATTTGTAATAATTTGGAGTAGTCTCTCCAAATCGGAGAAAGTGGCATAAATAATTTGTTTTCTGAGTACGAGCCGATAGTAATCATAGGAGTAAGCAGCATCCATGACTTGTTTTCCAGGTACAATTCGATCATGGTCATAGTAAATAAACTAAAAGTGATATCGACCCCTTTGGTTGTGTTAAGTTGTTTTCCATTAGAGCTGCGGACTCATTAATATGACTCATAGCATTACAGCCACATAAAAACACGAATGTCAATTAGGCGTTTAGATCTATGTCAATTATGAATGAATTGTAAACTGCCCCTATTTTCTTCCTCATAATTCATGATTTCCTCCTTTCTATGTTGTTATTTGTCAGTTCACGAAACAATAAAGTTTTGATTATTCTAGGCCTATTTTGTCCAGCAGCCAAGGCAGTAGCCCAAAAAATTGTTTACATAAAATTGAAAATCACAAATTACATCTGACCGATCATTGCAACCGGTAGAGAAGTCTGTCCTGTCATCTAGGATACAATATAATTAAGGTTTATACCTTTTCAGTATGCTTATGCGACTAAATACGCTGCATAGGCTATATATCAATTAAGCTCAACTCAGCATTCAAAATATCCTGACTATTCAAATATGAAATTCTAACAGAAGCGGACTACAAATAAGCCTGCATATTTAGTCCAAAAAACTAAATTAACTAGGGTAATTACAATATAAACCTTAACATTTCTTCGGTTGCTTTGTCTTCAAATTCATTCCATAACATCAGTAAAAAACGTATTTAACGTTCATTTAACAACTGCCCAGTTTTATTCTATTCTTTTAATTTGCAAAAAACGGCATAACTCCTATTCAATTCAATGCAAAAACATTGAAAGTAGTCAGCCCCTTTTTTGAAAGTGGATTTTGATGAAGTTTGATTCAAAGTTACTTAAAAAATTGTAAAAAATGTAATAAATGTACTTTGGTTTGATTAAGTACGTGAAACCTTCCTATTGATTGTTTGGTAATGTTTGAAACAGGAAGTTTCCGATTACCACATACATTTGGCGTTGTTAGTAGTCGCCGAATTTCTTTGCGAGTCTCTGTCAACTAATTCTAAATAGAACAAGGTGTTTTGATATAGGTAGTTAGTCGATCTGGCAGTAGAGAGCTCAATGATCGAGTCAGAGCAATAAATTGAAATGAGATTTATTCAATTTAAAGTACAATGATCGAATCAGAGCAATAAATTGAAATGAGATTTATTGAAGTTAAAACACAATGATCGAATCAGAGCAATAAAATGAAATGAAATTTATTGAAGTTGAAATACAATGATCGAATCAGAGCAATAAATTGAAATGAAATTTATTGAAGTTAAAACACAATGATCGAATCAGAGCAATAAATTGAAATAAAATTTACAATGTTCGAGCCAGAGTAATGAAATAAAATAAAATTTATTCAAGTTAAAACACAATGATCGAGTCAGAGCAATAAATTGAAATGAAATTTACAATAATCGAGCCATATCAATGGAATAAAATGAAATTTATTCAAGTTAAAACACAATGATCAAATCGAGCAACAAAATGAAATGAAATTTACCATGATTAAGCCAGAGCAATGGAATAAAATGAAATTTATTTGTTTTAACTTGAATAAATTTCATTCTATTATTTTGATTTAATATAATTAAACGTTAATGTATTTGTTTATGATATAGTTCAGATTAATAGCTGGTGCAATGTTTATCAAGAAGTGTGCTTTAGGGTGTTGTGCCCGCCTAACTAGACCCAGCATCATTATATATTTGTTTTTGTTGCTGACGGTATAGGCTAAGATGCTTGAGTGGTGGTTCAGCGGTTGTGAGACCATAACTATTTTCAATTGTGAAAACCCTGCCAACATTATCCAGCTTATATTGGTGTAATAGTCTACTCCAGGGCTTTCCAAACTGGGGGTCGCGACCCTTTGGGGGGTCGCGTAATGATGTTCAGGGGTCGCAGGAGAGTATATCAATTTTACACAAAGTACTGCATATACTATAGTTACTATAGTACATGCAGTATAGTATCTGCAGTTACTACAGTAGCTATAGTATATGCAGTACTTTGTGTAAAACTGGTATACTCTCTCCAACCTTTGATGGTCGTTAAAAACTATTGCAATTGGGCAAAACATTCTTAACTTAGCTGTAGATTCTACGTAATATAGGCGTAGCTATATTGGGACTTTGTTAATTGACAGCGGATGGACTTTTCCGCATTCGTATCACGTGGAATAACTGGATGCATAACTTTTTTGTTTCGTCACTTCGGTATCATGTGGCACAGCTGGATGCATCACTTTTTGTTTAGTCACTTCAGTTTATGACGCCATAGCGCTGTGCAGACGAGAGGATAGTAGCTAAATATTACAAAAAAACTGATCAAATTAATGGATAGCTGGTTGAAAAAATCGAACGATAACGGTAATAAGCCTACAGCAGATGATGTTGAAGCAACGGTAGAGATAGATGCTACACTGACTGGCAGATCGATGGAAGTTCAATGAGAAAAACGAGGCCAGTCATATCAAAAACCTATAACGGCAGTTTTTTGCAGTACCGTTTCGCTTTCGTATCGGAAAACAATGAACACCATCCTCTTTGTTTGATTTGAAAAAAAGCGTTGGCAAGTGAGAGTTTTAAGCCGGCCAAGTTAAAACGACATCTTCACACCAAGCATGACTCTCATCGCAACAGGCGTGTGGAGTTTTTTCTTCGCTTTCTGTGAACATCGGAAAGACAAAGACAATCATTTAAAAGTGAATGTGTAAGTGAAGGGAAGTATACACAAGCATCGTTTGAGGCTTCTTTGTTGATTGCAAAGAGTAAGAAACTTTACAACATTGGCGAAATTTTCTTCTATCAGCTGCAATTGAAATGAGCGCAATTGTTGGCTGCAAAAAAGAGGCCAATGAAATGCGAAAAATTTCATTGTCAAAAAATGCTGTGTCCAAGCGAATTTCCAAAATAGGCAAAGATCAATCCGAGCAACTCATTCTACGAATTAAAGAAAGCCGTAAATTTACCATTCAGCTTGATGAGTTGACGGACAAAGTACCGAGAACCTCCCTCTTAAATTCTCGGAAGAGCTTGCTCATCCATCTTTTTGAATCTAAGTTGCAGCTTGAATTTTCTGAAAACAGCTTCACACTTTTTGGCTTAGCGTTAGAGCGGAATATCCATCATTATCTGACTCAGCAGTAACCGCACTCCTGCTGTTTGTCTCGATGCATCAATGCGAGTCAGCGTTTTCAACGTTGAGGGCAATCAAAACAAAATAACGTTTCAGCCTAAGCAACATTGAAACCGCCTTGCGACCAGTATTAACAAATATTGAGCGGGGGCTGGACTTGCTTTGTAGCAGAAGGCAGTTGCACTCATTACATTAAATGTGTTTGCTTTTTGTTTTGTTTCCAATAAGCTACCTAAGTGTAAATTAGAAGGCTTTGAGTAACGGTAGCTTTTTTATTTTTCGCCTTTCAATAATTATCACAAATGCATATTTTGCACTGTTTATCATTTTAACCGTGTGAAGTGTCGCGGAAAATTTTAGGAGATTAAAAGGGGTCGCGAGCAAAAAAGTTTGGGATGCCCTGGTCTACTCTATGTGGTACATGCTGTTGGGTATCTTTTAAGTGCGATTGTCATTTTGCTGTAGAGCAATGTGGTGTCTAACAGTTATATCTGTGCTACTATGAGCTGGTACAGTGCTATATTCCCAAGCAACTTACCCCTTTGGCCTAATCCTTAAATAGGATTTTTGGAGCATTTCTTGTGCTAATTGTGTCAACACAGCTGTTGAATTTTAATTTGTGGTAGTCTTTTATATTAAGCAATCGGTGAGGTCATCTTGTTTCTTTATGGCCAGACCTCATAAGTTATCTTATGACTGGTTATATGACCATGATAATGTGGTTTATTTTTGTTTCCATTTAACTTGGAAAAGGATCATAAATAGAAAAATAACTGTCGACATGATTGCTGGACACCCAGCAAAATACATTTGATTCTTGTTGGCAGGGGTGTGCAATCTTTTTGCTATTGTCGTCTGCATTACGTTTACTTCTAGAAAGTATGGCTGCCAGTAAGTTGAAAACTTTTGTGTTGCGTTAGTTAAAAGCATAATGTAAAACAATGTCAAACAATTTTTATTGAATTTGTTTGATACAAAGTATTTATTCATTACAAAGTTTGCTATTCATCATACATTAGTGACTCCCTTGGTTTTGCAGACGAGCAGATAAGCTTGCAAAGTCGGGTGTCTCGTTGGATACCATCAGTCTTAGTTCAGTCTCCAAATTGCTGTCTAATAATCGAGTTCGGTACTCGTTCTTCAGATACTTTATTTTTGAAAATGCTGATTTGCACACATAAGTGCTTCCAAAAAGAGCAAGTGTTTCTCTTGCCAATTCTCGTAGCATTAAATATTTAATTGCACTTTTCCAGGTTTCTAGCAAATTTTCTTCGTCCTCGAACTTTTGTACAAGCTGCTCATCATTATTCATCTCCACCAGTTCCATTTAGAGATCCATTGGAACACTTTCAGTTTCCACCAGATGTGGAAAATCAACAAGTCTTAAAGTTTTAGAAATTTTCTCAAAATCTTGAAAACGATCAGAAAAATTCTGCAACACTGCATCAAAAACATTACAAAAGAGAGTGATTAAAACTTTGCCTACTTGCATTTCATTGCAGACAATCAGAGCCATCAATTGTGGAAAATGGAAAAAATTATACTGCTAAAGATGATTTTTGAGGAGACGACATTTGTCTTTGAAATTCATTACTTTCTTGTGCATGAAACAAACTGTTGTTCCCTTTACTTGCAGACTTTTATTCAGATTATTAACGTGCATCAGAAAATCAAACAGAAATGCCGAACATACAAGAAAGTCGTGGTTCAGTAAAGGACAGTCTGTTTTTGGTGGATTAGTATTCCACTTTATTCTTTGCGCAACTGCAGAACACGGCGAGATGTTTCTCACTGAGACAGCCAACGAACTGCCGTGCGATAGAGAATATCCTCGGCATACTTTGGCCCAATTGCAAAAGTTTCCAAAATTGCCGGTGATGAAGAGAATTTGAGCGAATGTATGATAAATAATGCGATTTACTTCTTTTAAAGTGACATTTAAAGCAACAGATTTGACACGTAGTGCTTCTTGTTGGATAGTAGTATGAAGGTTAGTGAGCTGTTTGTTATCATATTCTTTTGATACATACTCTAAAAATCTTGCCACAAAACCACCTTGTAAGTTACCAATAATTGCAGGCGCGCCATCTGTGCTAATGCCAGGAAGAATTTTTAAGTCTAATCCATTATGAAGACAAATATTTTTAACTGCAACAAAGATGTGTTCTCGACGGGTGCGAGAAGAGAGTGTTTTGATTAAAAGAAGATCCTCACACAGATCAAAACGTGGAGATAGAGAACTTATGAATACTAGTAGTTGCGCTGAGTCCTTGATGCTAGCTGATTCATCGACAGCGAATGTAAATAGACTTGCTTCTTTGTTAACCTTTGTCTGCAGAGAAAGGGTCAGCTGTTGGCAATATCATCTTGACGGCATTGAATCGTATAAAGTGAGAGAGCAATTGATGAATAGTCAGTTTCCTTACCAGAATGAATGCACTTAACCACGTCAATGAGACATGCTTAACAAGTTCCCCATTGGAATAAGGCTTCCCCACTATGCCAAGATGATATGCCACTCTGTAAGAAGCTTTGCAGCGATTATTATCAGATTTAGTGAAAGTAGATATGCAAGATGTCTGCTGTTGTACACTTTTCTTCAAATTTTCTGTACAAATCTTTCTGGGCTCGCCTTTCAATTTTGCGTAAGCATGTGACGTATAACAACAAAAATCTTGATTTGCTTTATCTCCTTTAACATTTTTAACAACATGATTGGTGTGTGCTGGTGTCTCGATCATGAAATAGTCCAACTCCCACTGGGAATTGAATATCCTCTTCTCCTCTTCTAAAGTTCTTTTTCGTTTCAACAACATGATGCAATATACTGTTTACAATGTTAAAATATTTCTACAGTTGATGATACACTATGGATGTAATAAACACCATACAATGCAATGTCAAAAGTAGATGAATGCAAAATTCAACGTTCAGTCATTAGAAACAAAATGATTACAAATGCGTACTAAAATATATCTAACAGCTTTGAAAATTTTGTCAATAGCAAGCTTAAATTAAGAGCAGTAGCTATTTTGCCGTCGACGGCAATTTACCCTCAGAAACTATTTTGCCGAGAGTTATTTGTGATTGGTCAATCTTAATGACGTACTAAACATGTGACTTTTGGCCGTTTCTGATTGGTCAATTTTAAAAACCAATTAAAAAAATTTTGCACCCCCAGGTCTCTATCCCCCCCTGTACACTCCCTTCCAGTGTACACTGCCCCATACATTTACATACCAGGCCTGCCCCTTTGGTGTACACTGCCCTTCATTAATGCCCTGCCAGCTGAGATTTAAACCCGCAACCATGGTATCTCAAGACCAGCGCACTATCCACTAGGGGAAGTGTGGTACCCATGGAACGGTGGGACCTTTGGAACACCGGATTTATTTGCAAACGGAAAACGGATTTGTAGAAATTTTTGTCTTTGGAAACACAGTTAGGTAAAATTTTCAGATACCAAAACTGAAATGCGGGAAGTTGCTGGATTAGAAGGCTGTGGAGCTGTTTCGTGTTTTTGGGGTAAAAAATGTAGTTTTTAGGGTCAACTTTGTAAGAATTTTTCAATAGCTTGTAGTTAACAAAACTTATTAGTTTGGTTTCTTTAAAAAGACTGCTTATTTAGCTGGCATTTGAACAAAAGTGCTTCTTGTCAAATTGTAGCGTGTATAGCTGTATAGGGTAGAAGGTATTTTTTCCAAGTCATTACTGTGTGGGACCATTGGAACACGGTATTCCATAAGTCCCTTGTGTTTCAGGTCATGCCTACATTTAAGTCAAGCAAACCAAATAAGGGTCTGTTTTCTGAACAAAATCTAAATAAAGGTTTGGATGATGTTCTTACAAATCCTGCAAATGGAATCAGCTTCAGAAAAGCTTCCAAAATTCATGGAATTCCCATCAGCACCCTGCATCGTTATAAGAAAAAGATGCCATCATCACACACACACCTGTGAAGAAAAAAACTTTTCCCTCAGCAAGCAGTGTGCAGTGAATTTTCAACAGATAAAGAAGAAGTGTTTGTTGATTCAGAAAGTGATGCTAGTCTGTCTGATCGCAATGCCAGCCTAGCTCTGCATCCTGTTAATCTTGTTATGTTCAGGTGCGGTGATTTTGTTATTGCTAATGTGCACACTGTGGCTGGAAAGTGTAAAAAGTTTATTGGAAAGCTGATTAGTGGACCAGATGAGGATCACGACTTTGAAATCAGTTTTTTGGAAAGGTTAAAAAAAATTAAAAATGGATTTGTCTTTCCAGAAGTGGAAGACCTAGCCTCCATTGCCAGAAAAGATATTGAAAGGGTTTTGCCCCCACCTTGTGCAGCTGCTCAAACTAAGCGGTTGTGTGATGTGCTGAAATTTGACGTTAATTTATCCTTTGTGTGATTTTTGTATATTTGCATATTGTCTTTGCATCGTTTTTCTCAATAATTTCTGTTTACCAAACTTATGGGTGCTGCAGTCATGTATGTGAAGTTTGTGAGGCAGATAGCAACCTTTTGGCTATTTTTTAAAAAGTGTTCTATTGGTCCCGCAAGGTGTTTCATTGGTCCCATAGGGGTGGGACCTATGGAACGAATTTAAAAATTTTTATAAAAGCTTGTAACTAGACATCCAATTAACCAATTTTAAAACTACTTTGTCCTAATATAGATCTACCTAATTACAACAAGCGGACCAATTTTTGAGCAATTTTTAGATAAAATAAAAAAGTTATGACCATTTAAAGAAATTTGTTCCATAGGACCCACACTTCCCCAACACTACAATGTCACTGGTGTAATTGTAGCAAATATGGCTATATAAGCACACGTGAATGCCTAAGGCAAAATAGATTCCAAGGGCAAGTAGATTCCAACGAACCATTTTTAGTGTACATACATTTCATTTATTTGACTCCTTTTTGATATCTATCACATCTCTAATACAACAAAAGTTGATTTGGACTCATTTCATAGCATAAATTCTCAAAAAGTCAATATTTTGTATGTCCGCCATTGTTTTGAATGACTGCAGCTAGGCATCGGGGCATGCTGTTGATGAGGTTGGCGCAGTATTCCTTTAAAATCTCTTTCACCCAAACTTCTTTTATGGCCCGGCAAAGGTCTGGGAGACTTGAAGGCTGCTTTTTCGCGACTTTATCCTTCATTACCGTCCATAAATTCTCAATCGGGTTGAGATCAGGGCTGTTTCCAGGCCAGTCCAAGACCTTCACTTTCTTCTTCTTCAGAAAATTCGTCACTAACTTCGATCTGTGGCACGGGGCGCCATCCTGCATAAATATATTGCATCTATGGACTTGCATGTGTAGCTGGAGCTTATCAGAGAGCAGTTGAACGTACTTTTCGCCGTTTGTGGTGGTTCCACTGGGTAAAAAGAACAAGCCACCGATCCCATGTTGCGACATTGCCTCCCAAATCATCTGGCTTGGGGGGTGTTTCATGATAGATACTGTATACTTGTCATCATAACGCTTGCCAGGAGGTCTCCTCACGTGTCTTTTTCTCACGACGAATTGTTGGAAGGTTGACTCGTCCGAGAATAGAACTTTTGACCATTGTTGAATAGTCCAATCACGGTGTTTCTTGGCAACCGCCAACCTCTTGGCTTTAATGACTGGCATGAGTCACGATTTTCGGGCTGGTTTATACGATTTTAGGTTGAATACTCTGCTCAAACTCCGGGAAATGGTCATCTGAGTCACTCTCGTACCTTTTCGAAGTAAGGCTGCTTGAAGTTTCTTCGTAGAACTTGTTGGAGAGTGAAGTACTATCCTTCGAATGAGGTTATCATCACGGATGCTGGTTTTTCGAGGTCTACCACTGCGTTTTCTGTCACAGAATATTCCTTCAGAGACATATTTGGTAATTGCCTGGTGTACTCCTGTCTTGCTGACACTCAGACGCGCTGCAATTTGACGTTTGGACACTCCTTCGTGCAAAATGACTATTTGAGCCCTCTGAACCTCGGTCAAGGACTTTTTTTTGCCCATTTCGGACTACGCAAATTTTCGAAAAAACGCCGATTTTTCTGTTCAAGTGAAATAATGAGCAAAGAAATGTAATTGATTGACTAATTAACTATAAAACAAACAAGATGATGCAATAGAAATAATTGGCTGACGCAATAATACGTCAGGTTAAAAGATGATCAATTTATGGAGGGTGGTCTTAAACTTTTGTTAATGACTGTACTGCATTTTGCAAATTTTGAGATACAATATTGTACTGGTTATCTACACATTGCTTACGGAGTTAAAAGGTTCTGAGATTTTTTAATGTTATGGATTTTTTTTTGAGTACTTGGCTAACAAGCTGTTGACTCTTGAATCAAGTTGTAGATCTTTTTTTGGTGAACAGTTTTTCAAAAAAGTTTCTTTTTACCCACTCAGTATTGGAGTCCTTAGATTGGTAAAGAGGCTGGGGCTTTTCTTTTCTTTGTTTTTGTTCATCACAATCACAGTGTAATTTCTCCTTACATTGTGACCTATATTTGCATGTTAATTACTTTTTTCAGGTGCTTAATTCTGATGCAGGTATTGCAATATTAACCAACAAAGCATACTATGTCAAAGGATGGCCCACATTAAGATTTAAATTGCTTATCTCAGTGACTGTTTTCCTCTTGTTTAGATAAATTTTTATTATTGTAGTGCAGCATAGTCAAACTGTACGCTAGACCACTGGCATTACGGTCTTTAAATCACCTAAAAATAGCAAATCACAACAGCTCTCTCAATGTAGACTTTTAGAAATTTATTAGTAAAATTTTAGATTTTGAGCTGATATAGCTCAAAGTTTTATTGATGCGAGGAAATTTGACTGAGCAATTAAATAAAAAAAATTTACTAGTACACATTGATTCATCCATAATTGCATGCAACTTGAAAACATGCTACATTTATGCAATTGGTATCCTATCATTCTTATTGAACATTGAATGCACAGCTCTAGTGCAACTCTGCAAGTAGTGATATAAAGTTCTGCATCAGTAGTATTATCTTCTGTTACTACTAAAAAGATCGCGATCGACTTTTCATATTTAGTTTTACATGTTGGTGGTATGCAGTTAAGAGGGTTTTTTGTTTAATATTCTCAACTTTGTAGTTGCCAGTACTTCTAGCATATTGCATTTTCTCCATAAGTGGATTTTGTAAGAACTCTACTTTGAAAAACCTTTACAAGTATTTAACCTGCAGCCTCACGATTTCGAGCTAATTACTTGTCATAATGAGCTGCGTTGTCAACAGTATTGTTTTCTCTATCTGATCATTGTGAATAAACTTGTCAAGCTGTGTTTGTAGTTTGAGTTTGAATGTTAAATTGCACTCCTTGCTCTTAGAAATATAACAATCATATTGCATAATGTTTTTGTTTTTAGCCTTTTTGTCTCAGGTTTGTTCGTATAATGTCTAATAATACTTTGGTTATGAATAATGCAACTTACAACAGGAAAGAATGCCCTAATCTTTTGCAATATGCAAAAGCAAACCGTGCTGATGGAATTTTTAATGATGTCACGATTCAAACTGAGTACTTAAGCATTGGAGCAAATCGCATGGTTCTCTCTTCCTGCTCTACATATTTTGAAAAAATGTTCAAGTCCCAAATGAGAGAACGATACGAATCTTCAATTACAATTCACGAAATAGATTCAACTGCGTTGAAACATGTGATTGATTACATGTATGAAGGAAGCATCACCATTGATAACACAACTGTTATGGGCATTTTAGCTGCTGCTGATTTCTTACAATTGTTTGAGATAAAGTTGTTTTGTTTCGAGTTTTTGAAAGAACATATTTCTTCTGACAGTTGGTATGCTGTACTATCTGCTGCTAAGTTGTACAGATGTGATCAACTCCAAAAGTACACGTATCAGTTCATTACATATCACTTAGATGAGATAACAAAAAGCGATGATTTTAAAACTATTACAAAAAATAATTTAACTTCACTTATATCAAACTTGAGGAAAAACAAGAAGACAGTCAATGAAAGTGTTATTTGCAAACTCGTGATTGACTGGACAAAGCAAGATAAAGAAGAAAGAAAGGCAGTATTTGCAGATTTGTTTCAAATGATACATCTTGAAGAGGTTTCTTTGGACAATTTGAAGTGTCTCTTTGAAGAATCGTTGGTGAAAGACAATCCGGTTTGTGGAAATGCAATTACGGTTGCACTGTTTAGCATGCTCAAGATGAATCAACAAGCATTTAAGGAAAATAAATCCTTAACCATCTTTAGTGTAGGTGGTAGACAAGGTGTAAGAAAAGTATTAAAGATTTTCAATTTTTCAAAAAGAGATGAGCAAAAGTACCCAGATATTTCGTGTGCAGTAAGAGGTCAGTGCTCAGTAGAGTTAAATGGCATTGTATATTGCATTGGAGGTTGTGAACCAGGCAACATCTCAAATGTTTATGACAAAGTATATCAAATCAATTTGAATGAAACAAATTCAAGATGGAAAGAAGCTGTCCCCCTGTATGAAAAGCGCTGGATGATGGGTGCTGCAATATTTAGAGGTTGTTTAGTTGTAGCAGGAGGCTTAAATGGTCGATGCATTTTGACATCAGTAGAATTCAGCAGTGATCCATCAAAGATATGGAGAAAGGCTTTCCCTTTGCGACACAATAGATTTGGAAATGCTTTAGCCGTGTGCAATGGTAGTTTGTATGCTCTTGGTGGATTTGATGAAACTACATGCTTGTCATCTGTTGAGCGACAAGACTATTTCAACGAGTCATGGCAATATGTAGCACCGATGCTGATACCAAGGTTAGGATTTGCGGTTGTCAGTTTAAACGGGTGTTTATATGCAATAGGAGGCAGCTCAAAACTCAAAAAGGAATGGGCGCTAAAAACAGTGGAAAGATATGATCCTGATTTTAATAAATGGACTCCTGTCTGTGAAATGAAATTTAAAAGATGCTTCCATTGTGCTTGTGTGTATGATCAAAAGATATTTGTAATTGGGGGGATTGATGACAGTGGAAATGTGATCAAAGAAATAGAATGCTATGATCCATCTAGAGATGAATGGTACATTATAGAATATCTGCAACACCCGCTAGACGTCTTTGCTGTTTTTTCAAATTAATGTGTTTGTTAATGGTTTTACTAGAATGTTTTTTAAATGAGAACTACAATGTTTTCTTTTGACAACAAAATGTTATTGTCCGCATGCACTTTTAATTAAGTATGTGATCAAGTTCATTGGGAGTCAAACTATTGCCCTGTGATCGAGGGTCTTAGTATTTCAGTGTTTTGCTGTCAATAGACTGATACTTGTTATAACTACTTGGTGTTTTATTTGGTTAAATTAGGCAGAAGTGCTGGGAAGGTCGTGGGGTTTCGCCGGTCACTACTATGACAGAAAAATTGTTCTGATCTGTTACAGAAATACTCCTGCGATGATTCAAAAGCTGTGGAGCTTTATTTTGAAAAAAAAGTCCTTCAAAAAACGTTTTTCTAGTCGAGACAAACATTAGGTTACTGTACTTTTAAAGTAAGACACCATATCCCGTAACTGGTAAGGATAAAGAAAGAGAGAGATCCACGTCAATGCAGGTGGCCGGATTCGCCTAATGTTTCTTGACAGTTCGTACACATCATTGTGCCACTTCGTTCTGTCAATGGCATCTTCCTTTTTCTCTGTCCAATCTGATCAGTGTGTTTTTCCACGTCATTTTTGGTTTCCCAGGCCCTCTTTTTCCCCACCACTTCAAAATCCAACACTCTTCTCAAAAACATCACCATTATCCCTTCTCAAAACATGTCCATACCATCGTATTCCACTCGCCCTGGCTAGTCCATCCAAAGTGTCCTTTTATTGCAGCAAACTCATAAGTTCTTGGCTCCTTCTTTTCTCAATCAACTTAACTCCAAACATTATTCTCATTGCTTTTTGAGTTCTCAAAATTGCCATCTCATTCTTGTTCAGACACCACATCTTGCTCCCATATCGCCTTGCTGATCTTACGCAACTGATAAATCTTTCTTTACATTTTTAACAAAAACTTTCTACTGTAAAGTAACTCCCCACATTCTCCAAATTTTTTACATCCAATTCTCGTTCTTGCTATTACCGCCGCTTTATTTCCACCACTTGCGTTCAACCTGTCCCCCAAATAACAAAAACTCTTCTCAAAGTCAATCTGGTCAAAAAATTATATTTTTTCATCTGGTTCCACAATCCTTCCCTTGTATCACCACAAAGTTTACAAGCAAAACATTTTGCCGGAATTGAAGTTGTCCTCTTCAATTTCGCGCATCTACCATGCACTCATTTACCACACTTTGTGCGCATCACCCAATTTGCCATCATCCTCTTGCTGCACTTGGCACATGGATCAACTTTACTCTTGAGTAGCTCATTTTTTAAACCACTCACCATTACCTTGATTTTCTTGAGGTTCACTTTCATCTCTTTGCTTTCAAATGCCGCTTTCCATTTTAAAAACTTCTCTTTTAAATTTTCTATACTTTCACTCATTAAAACAAGGTCATCCACATACAAAACTTAATTCATCTATCCTCTTGCATTTTCCGAGATTATATTCACTGCAATTGCAAAAAGCAGTGGCGACAACACAGATCCTTGATGTACACCAACTTGTACCAAGAATTCTTCAGATAGCCCTGATTCCACTGTGAATTTTATTTTTGCCCCATCATTAAGGCTCGTCACTGCTCTTACCATTACTTTTAGTAAACCTTTCTTTCTCATCACCCAATTCATCACTTTTGTTGGAACTCTATTAAATGCCTTTCGATATCAACAAAACACATGTACAGCTTTTTCTTTTTTTCTCTGTATTTCTCTAGCATTCTTCACACTACAAACAATGCATCTGTAGTTCCTCTTCCAGGCATAAAACCAAATTGCATTGAATCAATACCGGGTATTTACTAATTCTCGAATCCTTCTCTCCAGCACTCTTTCAACGATGTTCATGGCGTGCTCTAACAGCTTTACTCCTCTAAGTATTGCAATTTCTGACATCTTCCTTTCTTTTGAAAATTGGTACCAGTATGGAGATCGTGTATCCACAGCACGTCTGACTCCAAGGAACGAATTTATTTGATCACAGCACAACGTTGAATGCACGAATTTGCTTGAATCGAATCGAATGGAATTTTTGCCAATGAATTTTGAATTTGAATTTTTTAATCGAAAAACCTCTCTTTCTGAAAATAGCAATGCTTCTTTTTATATACTTGTTTACTAGGTCACTCCGCCGCACGTCAGACGGAACCACGCCTGGCCATACGGCTTAGTCACCCAGTATCGTTATATCATGATATGCAGCTATGGTTATTCTTTTATGACCTGTTTGTAGGCCAACGGATGATTTATACAAACGATTACAGTAAAACAACGAGCGCACGAACAGAACGAGAACGTTTATGAGTCACCCACATAATTTCAGCAAAACATCAATGATCCAAAGTTTGTATCCCGTAAGGTCGCCATACCAGCACATTTGTTAGCCATTCATCTGTCATTCCTTTCCCATATAACACGCGTTGGCAAAGCTCCTCCATCACACTGAGCCCTACTTTTCCAGTAGCAGATATCATCTCTACACATACTTCAGAGGGTTCAGCAGCCTTTCCTGGTTTTATCATTTCTATTGCTATCGCCATTTTTTTTCGGATTGCATTTTTAATGGATCCCTCTACCATACTAGCTGCTGTCATGTGGTTCCAATCATTTTTTTATTCTTGATCTCCATGTGATTATTCCATCTTCTTTTCCTTTCCTTTTCACTGAAACCTAACGTTCCGTCTTTTCCTCTCATGCATCCACCTCCTTCAATATCTTTTCCATCTTTTTTCATGAACTTCACCAGTGTAAAAATGTTATTCGGTTTTTTGTTTAATTTTGTTTATTCTTTCTCAGCTTTTTTCCTTATAGAATTACGAGGTGCATTCAATAAGTTTCCAGACTTTTTTTGTACAGGCATTTATAATTGCCGTAAACTCGAGATATTTCAGTATGTTGTTACTATACTCCTTATGAGATGATTGACCATTTTTTTCTTGTTTAGGTGCAAATTTATAGCTACAGTAGGAATTAGAGTACACCTTACTAAATCCTGATTGTCACAGCTGGTGAATTTCAAAAATGCAATCTGGACGTGAGGACACATTAGAAGAACAATATGCGATCAAGTTCTGTTTTAAACTTGGAAAAACTGCCGCGGAAACGTATGGTATGCTTCAGACTGCTTATGGACCATCTTGCATGAATCGATCATCAGTTTTTCAGTGGCACAAGAGATTCAAGGAAGGCAGGGAGTCTGTGAGGGATGATGAGAGATGTGGAAGGAGTAGGGAAGTAAGAACATCAGAGATGATTGGCCAAATAAACGATTTCATGAATAGGGACCGTCGTGTTTCTATAGAGACACTAAGCGCACAGTTTAATGTCAGTGTGGGAGCTGTACACATAATCATTCGTGAGGAACTGAAGATGCGGAAGATTTGCGCGAAGTTTGTCCCAAGAGTGCTCCGGGAAGATCAGAGAGAAAGACGTTGCAATGACAGCAAGGAGATGGTCGAGCTCATTAATTCAGATCCCCAAGTTCTTGATGCCCTGGTAACCTGCGATGAAAGCTGGATCTATTGTTATGATCCAGAGACCAAGAGACAGAGTTCCCAGTAGAAGCATGCTGGATCTCCCAGACCCAAGAAGGCCAGACAGAGCAAGTCCACCCAGAAACTCATGATGATCCCTTTTTTTGACAGCATGGGCATAATCTACATTCACTGAATTCCCACTGGAATCACGGTCAACAAGGAGGAGTCTCACTAATATGATGAATTCGGAATTGTCGGAAATGTCGGAAAACTCACTAATTTGATGAAATGTCGGAACTGTCTGAAACGTCTGAAATGTTGCAAATCTAATTTAAGGAACAGTCGGAATTGTCGGAATAAAAGTGAATTCTGATCAGTTAAACCTATTTGTTACGAAAACAAACTGCATCATTATATGACACTGTCACAGTTATCTGAATGCAAATGTAAATATTTTCAACACTTTAAAAAATTCTAAATTATGAAAAACAAACAAACAAAACAGTACGGGAAACGAAATTCATTTACAAACCTTTTGAACAACACAAACTGTAAGCGAACTACTACTGTCGGAATTTCACTTGGAACCATCTACAAGCCAGTAATAAGTGTTGGAATTAGATTTAGAAACATCTGAAAGCGAATAAGAACTGTCGGAATTATATTTACAACCATCAGTAAGCGTATAAGAACTGTCGGAATTTCATTTACAACCATTTACAAGCCAGTAATAAGTGTCGGAATTTTGTTTAGCAGCATCTGAAAGTGAGTAATTGTGTCGGAATTATATTTACAAGCAACTGTTAGCGAAAATCAACTGTCGGAATTTCATTTAGAACCATCAGTAAGCTAGTAATAAGTGTCGGAAATTCATTTACAGACATCTGTAAGCGGACAACTACTGTCGGAATTATATTTACAAGCATTTGTCAGCTAGTAATAAGTGTCGGAATTATAGTTAGAATCATCAGCAAGCGAGTAATAACTGTCGGAATTTTGTTTAGGCGCATCTGTAGGCGAGTAAAAAGTGTCGGAATTATATTTACAAGCATTTGTGAGCCAATAAGAACTGTCGGAATTTTGTTTGGAAGCATCTACAAGCCAATAATAAGTGTCGGAATTATATTTACAAGCATTTGTGAGCCAGTAATAAGTGTCAGAATATTATTTAGAACCATCAGCAAATGAGTAATAAGTGTCGGAATTTTGTTTAGGACCATCTGAAAGCGAGTAAGAACTGTCGGAATTATATTTAGAAGCATCAGTAAGCCAATAAGAACTGTCGGAATTTCATTTAGAACCATTTACAAGCCAGTAATAAGTGTCGGAACTTTGTTTAGGAGCATCTGAAAGCGAGTAAGAACTGTCGGAATTATATTTAGAACCATCAGTAAGCCAATAAGAACTGTCGGAATTTCATTTAGAACCATTTACAAGCCAGTAATAAGTGTCGGAATTTTGTTTGGAAGCATTTACAAGCCAATAATAAGTGTCGGAATTATATTTACAAGCATTTGTGAGCCAGTAATAAGTGTCGGAATTTTATTTAGAACCATCAGCAAATGAGTAATAACTGTCGGAATTTTGTTTAGTAGCATCTGAAAGCGAGTAATAAGTGTCGGAATTATATTTACAACCATCAGTAAGCGTATAAGAACTGTCGGAATTTCATTTACAACCATTTACAAGCCAGTAATAAGTGTCGGAATTTTGTTTAGGGGCATCTGAAAGCGAGTAATATGTGTCGGAATTATATTTAAAAGCATCTGTTAGCAAAAATCAACTGTCAGAATATTATTTAGATCCATCAGTAAGCTAGTAATAAGTGTCGGAAAATCATTTACAAGCATCTGTAAGCGGACTACTACTGTCGGAATTATATTTACAAGCATTTGTCAGCTAGTAATAAGTGTCGGAATTATAGTTAGAATCATCAGCAAGTGAGTAATAACTGTCGGAATTTTGTTTAGTAGCATCTACAAGCGAGTAATAACTGTCGGAATTATATTTACAAGCATCAGTAAGTGAATAAGAACTGTCGGAATTTCATTTGGAATCATTTATAAGCCAGTAATAAGTGTTAAAATTTTATTTAGTAGCATCTGTAAGCGAATAGCAAGTGTCGGAATTTTATTTAAAGGAATCTGTAAGCGAATAATTTGTTTCGGAATTATATTTACAAGCATCTGTAAGCGAGTAATATTTGTCGAAATTTCATTTATAAGCATTTATAAGCCAGTAATAAGTGTCGAAATGTTATTTAGTAGCATCTGTAAGCGAATAGCAAGTGTCGGAATTTTATTTAGAAGCATCTGTAAGCCAATAATTTGTTTCGGAATTATATTTACAAGCATCTGTAAGCGAGTAATATTTGTCGGAATTTCATTTAGAAGCATTTCTAAGCGAATATTAAGTGTCGGAATTTTATTTAAAGGAATCTGTCAGCGAATGATAAGTGTCGGAATTTTATTTAGAAGTACAGTATTTGTAAGCGAATAATAAGTGTCGGAATTTTATTTAGAAGCATCTGAAAAGGGATATTGGTTTAGAAGCATCTGTAAGCGAGTAACAAGTGTCGAAATTTTATTTGCAAGTCTCTGAATATCCAGCAATAACTGTCGGAATTTGGTTTACAAGCATCTGCAAGCGAATAAGTAGTGTCGGAATTTTATTTAGATGCATATGAAATACGGCAATGAAATGTCTGTGCACATAAAGCATATATACAGGGTGTCTCAAAAGTAAGTATACACTTTAAAATTTGAAAAACAATCTAATGGCTTGTTCAAATTTGTCAAAATTTTACAAAAATATTCTATAAACTACTAGAAACAGATCACCGTCCTAATATCTTGTTGAATTTATGTATTGACAGAATGTTAGACCTCAATGTGGGAACCACCAATTTCGAGACATTTCAGCCACCTTTTGACGCATTCTTGCCCGACACTTTGCAATAAATCTTGTGTAACTAGTTCACATCATGCTCTAATTTTTTGTTCCAACTCTTCAAGGTTTTGAGGCCGTGTGGAGAAAACTTTACTCTTAAAGAAACCCCAAAGGAAAAAGTCGTATGGGGTTAAGTCAGGTGAACGAGCGGCCCATTCCAGAGGACCTCTGCGCCCGATCCACCGATCGAAAAAAAACTGATTTAAATAATCTCTGACTTTCCTGGCGTAATGTGCAGGAGCTGGTTGAGCAGTGTTTCACACATTTCTACCCTGCGATCATTATCTTCTTCTTCAAGTTTGTGTACAGTTTACAACTTGTAGGGAAACGATTTAATATCTTGCGTAACATTTATTGAATAGATGATCGGCTGATCTCCAGTTCTACTGCTGCACGACGTATGAATTTTCCTTGACTCAATGCATATGCCTCTTCTAAAACCCGAATGTTTTTCTCTGAGCGTCAGCTCTTTGGTCTTCCTGATCTTTGTGCATCAACCACAGATCCAGTTTCCATAAATTTACAATGAATTGCATAAATTGTTTGTCGTGTAGGAGCCGAATTAATTCCGAATTCCCTGTTAAAGAGGCCCTGAGTTTGCCTTACTGATCCATATGCTTCTTGCCAAACAGCAATTTTGCACCTCATTTCTTGGGCTAATCTCCTTGTCGTTCTGTGGGTTGATGAAAAATGCAAACAATACCTAAATTTTACTACTTATCCACACTATGTTCTCTGAAGAAGTGAATACTCTAGGATGAGTACCTGAAAAGCAAATCAAAGTTGAAAGTGTATACTTACTTTTGAGACACCCTGTATTTACAAGCATATGAAATGTCTGTGGAATAGAGCCTGTCAAATGTTATTTACATAAACCTTTTAATAATCTGTCATCGACTATTTCTCACAGCAATAGTAGCTTGATGCAAAAAAATTTTTATCGTCTGGTAAGCATGTTTCGTGATACCACTTGCGCAAGAAGCACAAAATATTTGTTTTGCATCTTCTTTATTTCCCGAACAGTTCTTGGCATCACAAGTTTTCCATTTCTTGGATGTTAATTCGACCGTTCGGTACCATTTATCAATTGACTTTTGTGTAATTCGCAAGTCTTCGATTTTTTCGGGCCAAGTTTTCTTCACTGCATGCTTCGCTTATTTTAATCGTTTTGGTGGTTTTGTGCGTTGTGGTAGGCTTAAATTGTTCGTTGTTATTAATCTTTTTATCCACTGCCTTGCATTGGAGGATTGAATTTGCTTGGGAAGTGGCAGGCCATTGGCCAAACAAAACAAATTAACTACAGCATGCACTCCGCAATCGTAAGTGTTTCGTTGCTGTGGGACATCCGAGCAACAAACAAACGTCCATTCTTCTTCCATTATCTGTAGCGACGCCACACTATATGCCGCCCTTAAAATTTTGAAAACGTTTTTCATGTGTTTGTGGATACTTCGGTTTGAGATCATAATGAGTGAATCAACCGCAAAAATTTGTTTACTCTTTAAGTTTGCAATAATTAAATACCAATGGGCTCCAGGGTTGACAATAAAAACAAAGTTATCATAGTTTACAGCCTCCTTCTCGCAAGCATAAGCTGCTATGTGATCATGCAAGTTGCTTTCAGCATAATTCATAAAGAACGTATCCCACAGCAAAAAGTTTTCACCACTTACGGCGTTGTGTATAACGCATTGAAGTGCGTATTCAAGTGTATCGTCAGTCAGCCAGGTTGTTCCTGATAAGTAATTAAGCATAGCTTTGTTCGTTACTTTACCAGAAAGATCAATGGAGGCAAGTAATTGTTGTGTGTTTCCTTCAGATACGATTTCCCATGGATAAATGCATTTTCCCGGTTTATTTCCTTCAGCCACTTGACTGATGTTTTCGGGGTCCTGGAAATCTTGATCATGTGGGGTTGGGGTAGATGAAGCGATAGGTTTTCCTAAAGCTTTTCTATCCTGAGGACTCAAGGCATCAGGTGCAGGATCTACTTCATAATCGTAGTCTTGAGGCCTCGATCGCTTTCTTCCCGACTTTTTTCCTTTACCCCGTTTGTTTTTTAAAAGAATCGAAAGTGAGTATTTATCCTTGCGCTTCATATCTGTATCTGGTTCATCTAAACACATTTGCACTGTTAATATGTGGAAGCACAACCCGGAGCTAGGACAAGAACATTTGGATGGTTTGGGGTAGTACTTAAAGCTATCTACTTTTCCTGTAAATGACCTTGTTTGCGGTGAAAAACCGACAAGCCCTCTTTCAATACAAATCCGAGCAATTTCACGTTGTGTGTTCCGAAAATAAAGACCTTTTTGCATAATTGGAATTTTCGGACGTTCAGAAGATAAAATTTCTTTAACAATTTGATTCATCGATTTTATTTTTGGAAAATTAATTTCTGTACGAGGAGTAAAGCAATATTCAAATTCGGGTTTAAGTTGGAAGTTTCCAAATCCAGTTACACCGCGAAGGAAATCATAATGTAGCATATCTTGCATTTGTTGGAAAATCATAACAATTACGTCAAGCGGCGTGTCTTTATGCTGTGAAAGGCATTTTATCACATGATTTAAGCTTTCGCTTATGTTGTTAGTAGCAACCAAGCCTTCTGCGAAAGCAGCAAATTTGGACGAAACAAAACGGCTTGAGTGTGAAATCAAATCGTCACAAAGATGTTTTTCTACATATTCTAAAAAAGGCATAGACCAGGTGCTTGACAAAATTTTATACATCTCTTGGAAATGTGTCTCATTTTCACACTGAATTAATCTTGTGATATCATCTTTTAATACTTTAATATCTTCCTTTCCTCCTTTATTTCGAAGCCAATATTCTATGTCACGTAAAATATGATTAGTGCAATAAACATTCGTCAACTGCGGACAACATGTTTTGAAAGATTCGGTAATGCCTTTTTCCCTGTCAGTTACAAATGGAATGTTAACAGCCTTGGCCAAACCGGCTGCTTCAAAAATGTCCGTCAAAAATTCTTGATGATATTTTCGAAATTTTTTATCATGAATCAAAAATGCTACGGGAAAGATGGGATCTCCTTGAAAATAAATGTTTCTAGCGACAACTATAGAAACATAAAATTCGCCCAATAAAAAGGTTGTGTCGTAAGAAATAAGTTGCTTCAACTTCAAGTTTTTGTTGGATATCTGCGTGATATCTTTGGTGACAGACAAGATATTTTCACTCGCGAGATGTAACAACAAATCTGGATATATGGTAAATTTTCTAACAAAATTATTTGTCTGAACTGCCAACTCCATTGTGCTGTACAGTTCATCATTGCTGATTTTCTTTTTTTTGGAGTCATTATACTTCACATTTTCGCATTGTTTTCTGTCTCTCGGACGATCAACTGGCATCCGACTTTGTGACTTTTCATTACTTGTGCTTTCCTGCAATTGATCGTATACTAATTTAGGAATCATATTGTCTGATTTGGAGCTAATTTTTGTCATTACCGACTTTAAAGTTGGTAAATAAAACCCAGTTTTCTTCTTGGCATTTCCATGCTTGGAATCAACATGTATGGTTGAGTCTCCAACATAATGAACCAAACAGACTGGAGCTTTGCTAACGACAGTAGCAGATGTTTTCAAATTATCGCAAAGAGTATACACGTGACGTTGAAAGTCGGAAGACAGAACTTTGCCTTTTGTACTTGCAATTTTAATTTTATAATATCTTTTCAAAATACCGTTTTGAAAGTGCCGACCGTCAGAATAAAAACGATATTGATCGCACGTGAAATCATTTTTTGCCTTTGCTGTTGTTCCTTGGAAAAAGTATCCAAAGCCACCTTGAGGTTTTACTGCAGGTTGGCTAGAAATTTTACCAGTCCAATTAAGCAACAGATTCTTAGCCTCTTTCAATGTCAGAGGCCGATTGCCTAAATTCAGCAATTCTGTTTTGGTAAAATGGTGTTCCATTTGTGTATATACAATAGGCCTAGAGCTAGTTTATCGATTTGTAATTTAATCCTACTCATAAAACTACATCTGTGACAGAGAGACCAAGAAGGAGAATGTGTATGGTGAATTTTTATTCTACAATAAGAGATAAATCTTTACTGTTATACCAGTCAGGGCATACAAAATGCCATTTCTCTCTTCCATGGGGCAATTTTGTTACACGCCTTCTAGGGTAGGGTTCTAAATTATTTACAGACGCATTAACTTTGACAATGCATAGTAGAAAAACCAACGCTCTCTTTATTCGTGACAATCTCTTTTGTTCTATGTAAATACATTTTTTCAAAAAAGTTATTTTCCACATTTTTTCGACAAAACAACACGAAGACCTTTTTTTGGAGTACAA
The DNA here is from genome assembly GCA_963675345.1 of Trididemnum clinides. NCBI lineage: Eukaryota > Metazoa > Chordata > Ascidiacea > Aplousobranchia > Didemnidae > Trididemnum > Trididemnum clinides. The sequence goes on along the minus strand of OY776294.1, from coordinate 30,004,601 downwards.
GCTATTCAAAATGCTAATTTTGCAAATTTTTACTAATTTATTTATGACAGAAATTTATGCATGTCAGAGAATTCTGAATTAATTTTCGACACTTATTACTCGCTTACAGATGCTTGTCAATGAATTTCCGACGCTTATTGCCGTCTTTCAAAAGCTTCGAAATATAATTCCGACACTTATTACTGGCTTGTAAATGGTTCCAAATGAAATTCCGACAGTTCTTATTCGCTTACTGATGGTTGTAAATATAATTCCGACACTTATTACTCGCTTGTAGATGCTGCTAAACAAAATTCCGACAGTTATTACATGTACTCATTTGCTGATGGTTCTAAATAATATTCCGACACTTATTACTGGCTCACAAATGCTTGTAAATACAATTCCGACACTTATTATTGGCTTGTAGATGCTTCTAAACAAAATTCCGACACTTATTACAGGCTTGTAAATGGTTCCAAATGAAATTCCGACAGTTCTTATGCACTTACTGATGGTTCTAAATACAGTATAATTCCGACAGTTCTTACTCGCTTTCAGATGGTCCTAAACAAAATTCCGACACTTATTGCTCATTTGCTGATGGTTCTAAATAATATTCCGACACTTATTACTGGCTCACAAATGCTTGTAAATATAATTCCGACACTTATTATTGGCTTGTAAATGCTTCCAAACAAAATTCCGACACTTATTACTGGCTTGTAAATGGTTCTAAATGAAATTCCGACAGTTCTTATTGGCTTACTGATGGTTCTAAATATAATTCCGACAGTTCTTACTCGCTTTCAGATGCTCCTAAACAAAGTTCCATCACTTATTACTGGCTTGTAAATGGTTCTAAATGAAATTCCGACAGTTCTTATTGGCTTACTGATGCTTCTAAATATAATTCCGACAGTTCTTACTCGCTTTCAGATGGTCCTAAACAAAATTCCGACAGTTGTTACTCGCTTGCAGATCATTCTAACTATAATTCCGACACTTATTACTGGCTCACAAATGCTTGTAAATATAATTCCGACACTTATTACTCGCTTTCAGATGCTCCTAAACAAAATTCCGACAGTTATTACTGGCTTGCTGATGATTTCAAACAAAGTTCCGACACTTATTACTGGCTCACAAATGCTTGTGAATATAATTCCGACAGTTACTACTCGCTTTCAGATGCTCCTAAACAAAGTTCCGACACTTATTACTGGCTTGTAAATGGTTCTAAATGAAATTCCGACAGTTCTTATTGGCTTACTGATGGTTGTAAATATAATTCCGACACTTATTACTCGCTTGTATATGCTTCTAAACAAAATTCCGACAGTTATTACTCGCTTGCAGATCATTCCAACTATAATTCCAACACTTATTACTAGCTGACAAATGCTTGTAAGTATAATTCCGACAGTAGTTGTCCGCTTACAGATGCTTGTAAATAATTTTTCGACACTTATTACTGGCTTGCTGATGATTCTAAATGAAATTCCGACAATTCTTATTTGCTTTCATATGCTCCTAAACAAAATTCCGACAGTTATTACTCGCTTGCTGATGATTCTAACTATAATTCCGACACTTATTACTAGCTGACAAATGCTTGTAAATATAATTCCGACAGTAGTAGTCCGCTTACAGATGTCTGTAAATGAATTTCCGACACTTATTACTAGCTTACTGATGGTTCTAAATGAAATTCCGACAGTTGATTTTCGCTAACAGTTGCTTGTAAATATAATTCCGACACAATTACTCACTTTCAGATGCTGCTAAACAAAATTCCGACACTTATTACTGGCTTGTAAATGGTTGTAAATGAAATTCCGACAGTTCTTATACGCTTACTGATGGTTGTAAATATAATTCCGACAGTTCTTATTCGCTTTCAGATGTTTCTAAATCTAATTCCAACACTTATTACTGGCTTGTAGATGGTTCCAAGTGAAATTCCGACAGTAGTAGTTCGCTTACAGTTTGTGTTGTTCAAAAGGTTTGTAAATGAATTTCGTTTCCCGTACTGTTTTGTTTGTTTGTTTTTCATAATTTAGAATTTTTTAAAGTGTTGAAAATATTTACATTTGCATTCAGATAACTGTGACAGTGTCATATAATGATGCAGTTTGTTTTCGTAACAAATAGGTTTAACTGATCAGAATTCACTTTTATTCCGACAATTCCGACTGTTCCTTAAATTAGATTTGCAACATTTCAGACGTTTCAGACAGTTCCGACATTTCATCAAATTAGTGAGTTTTCCGACATTTCCGACAATTCCGAATTCATCAAATTAGTGAGACTCAACAAGGAGTACTATATTGAAGTTTTAAGGGAGTTCAGGAAGAGATTCCGTCGGAAGAGGCCAGAACTCTCCGAATCAGGTCAGTGGCATTTCCATCAGGACAATGCCCCAGTCCACAACTCCATCCTCGTCACAGACTATTTGACCCAGATGGGCATCAAGACGGTTCCCCATCCTCCCTACAGCCCGGACCTTGCTTCCTGCAACTTTTGTCTATTCCCAAAGCTCAAGGAAAACCTCAGAGGCAATCGTTATTCCACAATTGAGGACATGAAAGAGGCTGTGACGAGGATCCTAAACACGCTCACACAAGAAGACTTCCAGGGGGCTTTCCAGAAGTTGTTGGAACGGTACAACAAGTGCATTGATGTCGGAGGAGAATACTTTGAAGGGGACTAGAGTTTTTTGTGTGTAAGGTTAATAAAAGTGTCCATACCAAAAAAGTCTGGAAACTTATTGAATGCACCTCGTAGCAACCACTTTCTTCTTTGATTTTTGATATTCTTATATCTAGCCTTAATTTCCCTTGATCCATTTTCGCACATCTTTTTATATGCCACTTTTTGTTTGCAATATTTTTTTGTTGTATTGCTTCCTTCATCTCTTCATTGCACCACCACGTATCCTCGGGGTATCTCCCGACTTTCTTCTTTTCACATACTTCATCACAAGCTTGTAGCATACTATTTTTATAAGTATTCCATGGATTGAGTTTATTAACATAAACCAATTTTTTAACCCTTCCTTGAAATCCTGCTTTCGTGTTTTTTTTCTTCAACTTTCAAACCCTCCTAATAGTTTGTTTGCTCTTCAATACTTTTTTTCAACCTTTTGTCTATATATGTGTTACCACCAGCTAATGTTGCAATTCCCAGGAATTGCTTTATTGCTTTTAGATACTTTCTGTTGTTTTTACCAACTAATGCAAAATCAATCTCAGTTTCATTTCCACTCATACTGTGTGTTATTTTTCTCTGCTCCTTTTCAAAAGATGTGTTTGCCACGCACAACACCTTTTCATCACAAAACTCAAGTAGTCTTCTTTCCTCAACATTTTTTTGCCAATCCCCCACCATGCACACTCAAAACCATCAATCCGTCTCTCAACATGTCCGTTAAAGTCTCCCAGATCAAAATCCTCTTCACCAGGGTTTTGCAAATCTCACTCACTTGCCATGTCATTGTAAAATTGATCTTTCTCGTTCTCTGATCTTCCACCCTGGGGAGCATATACCCATATGACTGTTATAACTTTCTCCTCAAAAACCCGCACCATTGCCATTACTCTGTCACTTTTTCTTAGGACTTCTACGACCTTTTCGTAAAGTTGTTCTTTCACTAAAATTCCAACACCTAATCCATCGTTATTTCTAGACCACCACAGCTTATTTCTCCTTCTTCTGATGCCAACAAATCGAGCTTCTTGCCCTCTCCATCTTACTTCCTGTTGACAGCACGTATCCACTTTTCTCTTTTTTAACTGTTCACTCACTTCTTACCTCTTCCACAAAAACTTCCAAATCTCATCTCAAATTTCTGTTCCCTGGAGATTCTTAGCGCTTCCTGCCCATTTAAGAGTTGCTGGGGACTGGAGGCCAATTCTTCAAGAAACTTTTTTATACGGTAATTTTTGGAGCTCTTTGTCTTACATAGAGCATACTCTTGTTTGCCTCCAACCTCAGTTTTTAGACATGGCGGGTCCCCAACCTTGGTTAACATAAGCTAGTACCCAAAAGTCGCTTCTTACGACATGTTGGGTGAACAGCCTCACTATTCTAACCCGGTGAAGCACGATAATGTACCATTATTTTAATGGCACGTTTAAAACAAAAGACATGATTTATTCCCATTATAATTTTTTTAACGAGCTTGTCTTGTCTCAAAGTCACTGGAGCTTGGGCAGAGAGGCGAATCAGTTGCATTCAGTTTCGAAGTGTGGAATGTCGGCCTTCGACTTGCTTAAGAAAGCGACCATGAAATACGAAATCAGCTGTACAAAACGGTTGCTGACTTCACAAATTTCGCCGGATCGTTTGGGATAAGTTTTGCTGTTATAACATGCCAAGTGCAGCAATATCATTGTGAACTGCTTTTTCAAGGACACAGCAACAGCGTACGCCCTCTGCAAAATTCTATTGCTGTAGCGTCGAGTAAGAGAGAGCGACGCCCTTCCGCAAATTTTGGCCGAGAGCCAACCCCATTGTAAACTCAATAAACCCGTTTCGTTATGAAGGAAAGATCGATCCAAGGTCTATTTTAATGGTACGCGCCTCTAAATAAGATCCTGTAATTACAAATTTTACCTTCACAATTTTTCTACTAAAGTTAAAAGCTGCGTAGGCTAAACTACTGAATTTTGGCGTTTTTTTCTTGTTCGCACACTTCAATTAGTTTTCGTATGCTTTTATTTATACCAAGGATGAAAATTTGTTTGTTAGTTGTTGGGTATTTGCAACCTCTTTTACTCGTTCGGAAAATAGTAGATCAAAATTACTGCGGCCGAAAAATAATATTCATCAAGCGAATCTTAATGTGTTCACTAAACGCAGCTTTATAAACGTCTTAAACCCTCTACCATTATTTTCTAAATAGGCCGATCACATTTCGCTTTGTAGCCGTAGCTGGGACCAAGCTTCCAAAAATGATATTATTCGCTTTCGTGTTTGGTTTCTGAAACGTTGAACTCTGTTAAAATCGCTCATCAATAATGTTGCTTTTCTGAGAGGCGTTACTTGCAGTTGTAGAATCCTATTACACAGTTATTTGTGATAGGAGTCTGACTAGTTTAAATTATGTGCCGTAATCAAGCAGCAGTTGATGTTCACAAACAATATTTTTTTGCGTCGTAGTCATGGTAACCTACCTCGACATCCATTATTTCGTAACAGTCCAATCACTTACTCTTGTTTCGGCCTAGGCTTGTTTACATGCACTGCTGCTCTGATATTGTGAAGCGCTAACGAATAACTCTTACAAACGCCATAGAGTTTGAGTGAGCACATTTAACTTGAAAAATTAAATTCTTGCTACAACATCAAATTAATGGGAATGGCAATCAGAAGTCATTTATAAAGTGAAAGAACCAGATCTTGCGATGCTACTGATGTGCCAACGACAGACTACTTGTTTGAGAACAGTAAGATTGAGATGGTGACGTGCTGTTACGTCATCGAAGCGAGGCGTCACAGTTTTGCCCTTTTCCCTTAATTTTGAAACCTTGGCCCCCATGTTCTGAAGTTGTTAATATCGGTATCCTCAGAAACAAATGTTCATGAGATATGGTGATCGGCTTTCATTTTGTCGAACTGTTGATCAAGCTGTTATTTTTTTACAATTTCTATGGACAATTTTTCAAGGGAGTTGCTCATTTGAATGCTGGTTATTGTGTTGAAAGTGATCACATCATTCGTTTGATGTTTGCCGAAGTTTATGCTGTTTTGTATGTCATAATAAAAGTTTACAATATTTGGTGAATGTGTATGACAAATACGATTTATATAGCAATATTGTAATAGAATCATAAGTTTGAATAAACAGAATATTATTTTGTGCCTGAAACCAAAAATGTGACATTGTATTTTAATCAAGACCTCAAATTCGTCCTTTATTATGTCCTTTATTGTTTATTATTTCCGTCATTTATTGTAATAGAACAGTAATTCTCGCAAATTTAACTCTTTCCTAAGTTAAAGCTGAACCTTCATTAACTTTGAATACTCTAAAAGTCTAAATATTAATTTTGCGCTCCAAATCAAATATCTGGTAGCATATTTTAATCAAGATCTCAATGATGGTATTGACATAAAACAAGTTAGTCATTCATTATGTCTTACCAATATCGTGAAAGTGAATTATTAGACATTCTGTTGTAATGAAAAATGTGTTATTTCGTGCCCATGACTTGAAAATATTCACCGATTACATAAGTTAATTTTCTAAGCTTATGTCAAAAATGCATGTGGCATAATCATGCTTCTCTTTCACGCTTTACTGCACAAATGCTTATTTTCTTTCACTGATCGCTATAAGATACTCGCTAACGAGGGGTAAACAAACTCTTTGCGGGCAGGCCAATTTCACTCAACCATACGATAAAGTGGGCGCAAGATCTTTGTGTTTTGCAGATCAACTTCAAAACTGCAGTTTTTGAACTCGTTTCTTTAGAATGTAAGTTGCTCTATCGCTGGTTATACACGATCATAATTGGCCGCCATTTTCGTTGTAATTTGATCAGCTTCGTTGCAGTCAGTTTGCTGAAGGCAAGCTTGTAAATAGCGTTTTGGTGAATATAAAGTTGTTTTGATTTGGTAGTTGTATGTAAATGCAAGTTATGGCAGATTTGTTTTGGTTAGAAAGAACATTATTAGCAGAAACTGACAATAAGTTGTCCGCTATGATCTCTTTATTTAGTCTAGTAGTCCATTTTTGTACTAGAAAACCTAATCTGCTTTATTTCAGCTGTTACAGTGTTAAGCCTATTGTGTGCTTCAATTGAAACAACTGTTATTGCAGTGCAATCAATAAATTTATCTTGGGGCTGTAGATTACAGGTAAAATTCAAAAACAAAGAAATTAGAAGATAGATACTTTTGTAATTGGATAATAGGGAAATAAGGTTTGATAAACAAAACACAAAAGTTGATAGAATTTAAATAGGCACTGGTACTTGATTAATTGTCACTCTAAATGGTTAAGCACTCAGCTTCAAGGTGTACATCTAGTTCATAAAAAGGAGATCGTTTATTTTTGTTTCCAAGAACTCGGAAAAGGGTTGTAGATGGAAAATCAACTGTCGACGTGATTGCTAGACATCCAACAAAATATAATCGACTCTGTGAGGTATAGCCAATATAATGTTAAGCGTACAGACACCAACATGTTGATATCACATTCAAGGGCAGTTCCAGAAAACTATTGGCCCGGGTGGGTTGTGGGGCCAGATTTTAACCATATTTAGTGACAAAACAGCCATGAATATACATTTACTTCGAGCAGGCTAAACTGACGAAAGAACAAAGTGCATTGCGTTTACAACTACCAAGTGAAAGAAGAAATATAAACATTTATATGCAACTTGTGTCAACACTTATCGGTCGGACGATTTTCGGTTGCAGCAGTAAAAAGTTGTATTTGCTTTTACAAAAGTTGCATATGTTCCTAGGCTGTCTCAAAAATATTCTAAAACAATGCGCAAATAAGAATGCTGTTAGCCCAACATCAAGTAAGCTGTTCATATTTTGTCTGTTTGGAAGTAAGCTTTATTTTGCTTTCTTTTTCTCACTTTGCAAAGCTTGGTATAGGAGTTGTTAAACTTTTTCTGCCACGTCTCATTTAGCCAGGCGTACAAATAATTCTCTTTCCTCAATTTGTTGCAGTCTTTATCTTTTTGCATAGATCATATTTTCGGTTGTTATTCTGCATTTGCTCTTATGGAAATTTTTTTTCATGGCGATCACCTTTCTTATGCCCCTACTTCCAAAACAACGAGCAAATTAGTCCGCTTTTTCTCAACATTCCTTTTGTAATATTCGCCAAAGAGTGAAGCTGTGAGTGTTGAATGTTTTTTGAAAGTCCTTAGTACGACTTAACAAGGGAATTGAACCTTCATTTATCGTCTGCAGAAATGACACTCTGTTCGTCGTGGTGTACTATCTAAATTGCTTTTGTCTGACATAACACTGCATTTAAACCCTTGAGATACAATTTTGTACTAGTTGTCTAGAGTCTAGACCAGGGGTGGGGAACCGGCGGCCTTTTTGTAGTAAATGAGCGGCCATATGTGGCTTCGTAAATAAATACATTGTTTTAACTTCTACGTAAGGCATGATGCATCCATGCTCTATCATTGTGTTTTAAATTAAATGGCTTTTTTGGCATTCATTGAACGTGTTGATACTCGGTTTATTACCACCGGTTGCAGTTGGAGACCTTTTTTTTGGAACACAATTATGTTCAGCAGACTTATGGTGGCTCTTGTTGCCGTGAAAAAGAGATCCAAATGGCTCTTCGACCGTAAAAGGTTATCTGGCGCTGAATTTTGCGGCCATATGATTAAAGGTAATATTGAATGCGGCCATCTAAGCGTAAAAGGTTGCCCACTTCTGGTCTAGACAATGCATACGGGGTTAAATGGTTCTGAGATTTTACAATCTCATGGATTCTTTTGAGTATTTGGCTAACAAACTGTTGACCTCTAAATCAGGTTGTAGATCTTTTTTCTGGTGAACAATTTTCTTTGGACTCACTCACAACTGGAATCATTGGGTTTTCGTTACGGCAAAAAAGTTGGGGTTTTTGTTTTCTTTGTTGTTGTAGATCACAATCTAATTTCTGCTTATGTTGTGACCATTATTTGCACGTTAATTACTTTTTTCGGATGCATATTTCTGATGGAGATATTGTAATATTAGCCAACGAAGCTTAACAGGTCGATTGATGGCCCACATTGACATTCAGATTTCTTATCTCAGCGACGGTATTTGTCTCGCTTAGATAAATTTTTATTGTTGTAGTGCTGCTTTGTCCAAATGTACGCGAGTCCGCTGGCATTGGGGCCTTCAAATCACTTAACATTAACAAATCACAATTACTCACGGGGTGTATACTTTTAGAAATTTAGCGGTAATTGAGCAATTGAATCAAAAATATTGTAAATTGATCCACTGACCAAGAGTGATTGCACCACATTTAGATATGCACATACCGTTTGTTGAACCTATTTTTGAAACCAAGAGTTTTGCCAAATTTGGTTTTCCAAACAAACGTTCAAATGTTTTACTTGGATCTTTTGTAGAAAGCCCCAGCCAAAAAAACACCCCCGACACTTAACCCTAACCCTAACCACTGGTGCATCCAGGATTTCTTCAAGGGGGGGGGGCAAAGCTTTTTGATTAACACAGCCCAGATGCAGTGGAAAAACACTCAGGATCTAGTCACAATAGGAACATCGAGGTTTTTCCCCACGAGATGAGAGGTGTATGCGGTTTTTAAACAGAACTTAAAAAAGTTTAACGCAATTGCACGCATAAAAAAATTTTGCCCCTACACAACTGCGTCCAACGCATTTACTCATACAAACTGATTGGTAGTGGTGATAGGCGAACCCAAAAAATTTACTGGTGCTGTATGTCAAAATTTAACTCAATTGAAATTTAGCCTCGAATTTTACGTGAAAATTCATCAATTTCATGTTCAAAATCAATGTTAAGGTCACGGTAAACAAACAGCTATGCCAATCCATTCAAACGATCTTCTTTTATTGTAAACCGCAAATAGGTTTTCAAATATCTCAAAGCACTAAACGAACGCTTTCATTTGTTGCTGTAGTAGTATACGGACCAGTTGTCAATACTTAAAGAAGAACTTCCAAAGACGGATACGTATGTATTTCTTTAGCAGACAGCAAGACGCCTTAAGTGTTGTACGGTAAAGAATTACCTTTGTGGCGTAGCCAATGCAAACACCATTGCCTAAATTCAACCTCCACAGCGTCAATGCTGTCATTTACAAAGGGAAGATAGAAGTTAACAGCATTTTTGATCGAAGCAAATGTCATGCTTTGTACTGGCAGATGGTATCAAAAATTTGAGTTTTATGCAATCAACAAAGTCAGAGCGAAATCTTTTGATGAGTTACTCAAACACTGTGTCAATAAAAGGCAATAAGACAGAACGACTGAAAAACTGCAATGGTGAAACAGCCAGTGGTTTCGCTCTATTGACTTGCCGATTCACAATTCGAGGCATTGGTATGGATTTCCCGTAGAGACCTTCGGCATGTCTAAATAGTCCAACAAATATTTCTTCATTGTTCCTAAAAGTCTGTATCACATCTTTGCAACTGGTAATATTCGTGGCATCTAATGCAGTCAAAATAATTTCTTGATGCCCTGTAGCTTCTTTGCAACTGTTATGGTAAGTTTCAGTGCAGCATTGATAACTTCTGAGCTGACCAAAAACCCAGGTGTTGTTATCGCTTTCACATAAGGCATAGCCCTTCCAAATACTTCTCAATCTTTTCATTCTGACAGATGATTGAGAGAACCAGCAACCGCCGGATAAAACTACTTGAAAACAAAGACAGCATCATAGTTCTCAATCCACTTTGTGGAACAATGCCGCTTCAAACGCGAATGCGAAAAATGAGGACATTTGCCATTAACTTTAACATGCAGTAGAGAAAGACGTTTTCAGAATTAGAAAAAATATCGCTATGTCTTTTATGGTGCTTACGCATGCTTGAATTTTGTGTACGTTGCAAGCCAGAGAATGTTACCGTAACTCGCGCTATTTCTAATTGTAACGGCTCTGGTACTTTTGTCCACTCATTAAACTTTTTATTGCGGTTTTTATAGAGTTCAAAAACATTTCAGAGAGAATATCGAGTTTTTACTTAGCAAATCAATGGTTTTGTTTCCTCCTAGTTCAAAGCATTTTGTCTAAAATTAGAAAATTTAAGTCGTCAACTATGAATCTCGGCTCGTCAAGAGGATATGGTAAATAACTTGCCGGAAAAATAGAGACATGCTCTATTCTAGGCAATGTTTCTGAAACTTTTCCAGAAAGCACAAAACTCCCTTTCACTCGCGTCAAACTACTGCTTTTTGTGCAATATTGCTGCAGCATATTGTTATTTGTGTACTGCTTTTTGTTGTTTCGATTTGAAATTGAACCCGAGCTGACATCGCTTGATCAAGACGCTGTTGGTTCAACACTTAATTTCTACGCGCTTGTATTGTATTGCACAACGCACTAAATAAGCTAAAGCGTATTTCACTTATTGACAATTGCTACTTGGATCTCTAGTTTACACTTCATTGTAATTAAGGATTGACACCTTTGAGTGAGGAGTATTTTTCGTACGAGAATTCTGTCAGTAACTTGCTGTTTAGTCGGAGTTAGTATGATAATGGTACAATTAAAACGTTTTCTTTTGCAAGGTTTAATTTGTTATATTCATTTGGTCATTTTGTTCAGTTAAAGTTAACGAATGTGGCAAATGAAATAGTAAAAGATCGGAGAAACAAATATAGCCCACATATTTAATAACCGCTCGTATTGTTGGTCAACATTGAATCTGGTTCGTTTGTTGGTTTACATCGTTAACAGTTTTGTAATATCGCAACTTATCTTTAATATACACGAGCTCCCCCTGATTGCTTGTTTATCAAGTCGGCCGTGGTGGAGACACACAAAGAACATCCGAATCGATCGATTTGCTAGCGCGTTATTATTAAAGGGGCTAAAGTCTTGTAAGAGCTGGATCGTAAGTTGAACTGGCCCGTCACTAACCCAGCTAGAATATCTTACAATTGCAATTAAGGTTGTACAATACTCTTGCGCACCTCGTCAGACACCGATTAGTTATTGCTGCAAGATTCTTGCGTAAAACAACTTGTTCGTGTAATTTCTGTTTTGTATCAAGAAATCTATAAAAGTTTGAAGCTCATGTGTTAATCTCAGGCATGAAGCCCAACGCTACCACCAAATTTTCAGGCAATTGTTTGTTTTGTGCATAATTTTATCTGGGACCAAAGGGGGGTATGGCACAATGGCCCCCCCTGGCTGCGCCCCTGACTCTAACCTTCTTCGTCAATCATAGAACGGTGAGTGCTGCAGTACTTAAAACGTGGCGGGAGTGTTTTTCTCAAATCTCACATTTTTGCATTAGTGGTTCCATGGTTGACGAAGAAAGGTAGGGTTAGGGTCTAGTGATTGGGGTGTTTTGTTTGGCGGGGGCTTTCTACAAAAGATCTACATCTTTGATTGAGTTTCTCCTTTTGGATTTAATTTCAACAAGAAAAGAAAATCCTTGCTCGAAATGGTATGTTGAAGGCATGCGAACAAAGATGGAAATCGCTTTTTGAGCGAGAGTTTGTTGTTCGAGATTGCTGAGAAGTGATGCCTAAAAATCTGTGTAGTTTGTAAAAGTTTTAAATTCTACCTTTTTAACCAAATCAGATCGTAGTGCAATAAGTTTATTGGTTAGGTAGTCCAAGTCAAAGTCTTCGTTCTTGAATGGTTGCACAATTCACAGTAGAGAATTCAAACTCAAATAATTGTCTTCTGGAAAATAGACTCCAAAGTTTTGTTGTAGTACTTCGAGATGCTCATGCACAGTTGATGTTATAGTTGATTCAAGGTTTGTAGTTTCGATTTTGTATGAAATTGTTCAACGATTCAAAATCTGAAAAGTCGCAAATCGATACTTTCCTTTGCCATAACTTGAACTTTTGTTTGAAGGCTTCAATCTTACTATCAGCTGCAAACACAACAGATCCCTTTCCTTGTAACGACAAATTTAACTGATATGTTTTTTAAATATTGAACACAAATAGGACTATTTTGCAAGCCAAAAGTTATCTTGAAAACTACTGGTAATTGGGTGTTTATGCTGAGCAAGAAAAATACATAACTCTTGCCGCAATTGAAACACGCACTTTAAAACCTTTCCTCGAAGCAGCCAGCGCACCTCATTGCGTCTGCGTCCATATCTTCGCACAGTTCTGAAAACATTCGATGTTTTTTGAATGTATGCGAACAAAATTCACAATTTTTATTACACCGTCAACAACAGCTGCAAGATCACAATGCTGATTAGTTCCGTGTTTCAATTTTTTAAGAACAAGTGCCTCTCGATGGATCATGCAATAATTCGAAACACACTCAGGTGAAACGTTTTTGATTTTTGGAATAACTCCATTTGTAGAACCTTGCATGGCTGCTGCTCCATCAGTAGTAATTGATTTACATTTCGTCCAATCTAGACCATGCTCCTCAAAAAATTGATTCAGTCTGTCAAAAATAGCTTGAGCAGTTGCGTTAACACCAACTTTTAGGCAGCGCAGGTAATGCTCCACAATGGTTTTTGCTTTCTCATCGGCAAACCTAGAATACACAATCGATTGCACCTTATCAGAAATATCTGTAGTTTCATCAAGTTGTATACCATAAGAATGAGCTTTCTTCAACTGGTTAAGAAGTTGATTCAGCAAATCTTCTAAAATACGGTCACATCTGCGTTTGGTTGTACTATTGGATAAAGGAATTTGCCTTGCTTTTGTGATGGCTTTTTTCCTTCCGTCGAGAGTGTCGGCAGCAATTTCAAGACACGGAAGAACTACAGATTCCAACTCCGTATATGGACGCTTTTCATTACGAAGTGAGCCATTTGAAGAGAAGCAAGAACCAAATCATTATCTATTTCTTTTGCCATATTATTTTCAAAAAAGATAGCTGCTCTAAATGATTTTGCAGACGTGACTCAAAGAACGCCCTTGAATTATTTTGATGACTAGGGTGCTGTGTCTTCAAATGTTTTTGGAGAAAGCCTGGAGTCAGGTTACTATTACCAAAGACAGCTCTGCAAAACAGACAACGTGCTAGAGGATAAGGGTTCAAAGCTTCTTTTTTGTGCGATAAAACCTATAAGCAGTGTAATTATTATTCCATTTGCGTTTCTTTACGTTGCATACCCTTCTCTTTTCAATAGATGCCATTGCAACAGAACACTTATCTATCTCATTCTTAATTCAAGAAATTTGTGCTGCATTGTCCTCAGCTACATGCATTTCGCTAATTTCTTCACTCGCAAGTACTTTACTCGAGCTTACCACACTATTCTTGAAGAAATTGCATATATCTATTTTCATTTATGTCAAACAATCAACTGTAATGACTTTAAATGAGTCACAATATTAAATAAACATTGTTACTGATACATTTTACAAGTTACAATCGACCCTCGTTTTTTCGATTTAGATGGTGCAGGAACCTGTCCGAATAACACAAATGTATTTATGTAATGCAAATAAAATGAAATAACTGTTCTTAACAATATACACAATGCATTTACACTATTTACAAGATTAAGAACGGCAGAATTGTTCATTGCTACCCGACAAAACACCGTGTTTCCGAGTGTTGGTAGCCACCTATCCAGCATTTCTGGTAGTACGTGAGGCGCGCGTTGTTTGAATTCATTTGTCTGCCATTCGGACTCTCTGTCCGGATAAACCGAAATCCGGATTACCGAGGCCCAAGTGAATTTTGAAATGTAGACTCATATAAAGTCGCAGTTGCGAAAGCCATTTTCTCAAAACAGACTAATTACACTTTCACCAATATACTGTATAAGCGCTTGCCTAGTGGTATGGTACATTTACACTCCTAAGCGCTGGCACCTGGTAATAATACTTCAAAGAAAGGCTGTTTCCAAATGAGCAATCAAACTTATTTGCCACGAAAAACAAATCGTCAGGGAAAACATCGCATCAGCAACTTTTTACAGCATCGAGAAGATAAAACGTTTATGCCCGAGAAGATAAGAAACTATTGCGTTTCTCCAACGAGTTTTCCCCGGTGTACATCAAACAATTCTTACGAAATTTCAATTCAAATTAATGATGAATTATTTTTTAATATTTCCTCCTTCAATACACCTATTGTAGCAAGAAAAATTATTATGTTGATAAATGAAGGCTCGGTACTACATGGTTCTTGAAAACGAAGTGTCTAGTACGCCCCTGTAAACCCCATCATGGTGGTATGCTCTTAAAAAATTCTGGTACGCCCTAGGGCGTACGATACACCCAGTTAACAAGCACTGATCTAGAACACACTATTTCTTAAAAGTTTTCGATTGCCGATATGACGTAATTTTTTTATTAGCAGCGCTTTTTCATTTGTCATGTGATGTCGTTCTTAAATTTTCCAGATTGCGTTCCATTCATATATGTGAGACGAGCTTTTTACACATGTAGAGTGAAGAGGGGGAGAGAAAGAAATAGTGCGGAGGAGCGTAAAAAGACCAATAGCGTGTTATTCTGGGGTCATTTGTTGGGGATTATTTGCGTGACAAGAATCAAGCGGTTAATTGATTGACACAGATTTTCTGACCGGTTTTTGATTGATATATTAGAGTACATTGGTTTGTGAGATCGGCAAGTAAAGATATTTAAAGTCTCGATAAATTTTGTGAATATATTTGTTCTGCTCTTGATCGAGAAGTGCGTGGTTTAAAGTATCGTGGTTAAGTATTTAGTAAGAAGCCAATCTTCACCTAGCTGTTAAATTGCAGTTAGAATTAATTATTCGAGCGATACTATAAGTCGCCTCAATTTTTAAGAAAAAAATTAAAGTGGAGATAGAACCAAAATTCTATTTACGCGACACGAACATTCTTGAAAACTGCCATATATATTCTAGCTTGTATTTACAGATATTGCGGCATGATGAATATAAATAACGCAACGAAACTTTGGCGCAAGTTTATCAAAATCAATCATTAGTGTAAACAAGCTTAAATGGATCGAAAAATGCGTTTAGGAGTATTGTTTTTCCGTTTTCAGCATTCAAAATAATGCTATTTGACTAAACACGTAACGTTAGAATTCCATTACTATTACCACTTATTGCATTTCAAAAGCGAAAATAGCGGCATTATTTGTCAGTATTAGACGAATGCGTCGGATAACTTATGTTACGATTGAGTGACTTTGACCGTAACAAGTCAAGTGAAAAGCTGAAATTAATAAATAAAGACTTTGGCTAAAATGGGGTGGGTATTGGTCTGTCTCTGAAGATAACGACTTTATGTCACTTGGTTGTATTATTGTCCTTCGTCTTGCTGCATTTTTTTCGAGTGACGTAAAAGTTTGATTCTTGATTTCAAAGGTCTGCTGTACACACTGCATTTGCATTGTTATCGAAGTGTTGTCGCTCTCTCTTTCCATAAATGCATATGCATGCACCATTTTAGTTTCTGCCTGCTTGAGAGGCCTTTCCGTGGAAGGCAAGGAGTTATTGAAAGAATAATTTTTTAGTGCACATTGGTAAATCTATATTTGCGTGTAACTTAAAACCGTGCTACATTTATACCACTGGGATCCTACCATTTTTATGGAACATTAAATGCACAGCTCTAGTGCAACTCTGCAAGTAGGAATATAACATTCTGCGTCAGTAGTATCATCTTCTGCTACTGCTAAAAAGATGGCGATTGATTTTTCATGTCAGTTTCCCATGTTGGTTGTATGCAATTAAGAGAGTTTTTGTTTAATGTTCTTGGCTTTGTAGTTGTATTTTTTCTGGCATATTGCATTTCCTCCGTAAGTGCATTTTGTAAGAACACTACTTTTTAAAAGTTATACAGGTATTCAACCTGCAGCCTCACAATTACAAGCTAATCACTTGTCATACTAAGCTGCGTTGTCAATTGAATTGTTTCCTTATCTGGTCATTGTGCATCTACTTGTTAAGCCGTGTTTGTAATTTGAGCCTGGGTATTAAATTGCTCATAGAAATGTGACATCGTATTGCATAATGTTTGTATTTTTAGCCTTTTGTATCTCTTTTGTTCATATAATGTCTACTAATACTAGTACTTTGCTTCCAAATCATATAACCTATGACAGAAATTATTGTCCTGATCTTCTGCAATATGCAAAAGCAAACCGTGCCGATGGAACTTTCAATGATGTCTCGATTCAAACTGGGCACTTAAGCATCGGGGCTAATCGCATGGTTCTCTCTTCCTGCTCTACATTTTTTGAAAAAATGTTCAAGTCCCAAATGAAAGAACGTTACGAATGGTCAATTACAATTCACGAAATAGATTCAACCGCAATGAAACTTGTGATTGATTACATGTATGAAGGAAGCATCACCATTGATAACACAACTGTTATGGACATTTTAGCTGCTGCTGATTTCTTACAATTGCTTGAGATAAAGTTGTTTTGTTTCGAGTTTTTAAAAGACCATATTTCTTCTGATAGTTGGTATGCTGTACTATCTGCTGCTAAGTTGTACAGATGTGATCAACTCCAAAGGTACACGTATCAGTTCATTACAGATCATTTAGATGAGATAACAAAAAGCGATGATTTCAAAACTATAGCAAAAGATGATTTAACTTCACTTATTTTAAACTTGAGGGAAAACAAGAAGACAGTCAATGAAAGTGTTATTTGCAAACTCGTGATTGACTGGACAAAGCAAGATGAAGAAGAAAGAAAGGCAGTATTTGCAGATTTGTTTCAAATGATACATCTTGAAGAAGTTTCTTGGAGTTTTTGAAGTGTCTCTTTGAGGAATCCTTGGTAAAAGACAATCCGGTTTGTGGAAATGCAATTACGGTTGCACTATTTAGCATGCTCAAGACGAATCAACAATCCATCAACAATCAAAAAACATCCAAGAAAAATAAATCCTTAACCATCTTTAGTGTCGGCGGAAATCA
This sequence comes from Trididemnum clinides, assembly GCA_963675345.1. Classification (NCBI taxonomy): domain Eukaryota; kingdom Metazoa; phylum Chordata; class Ascidiacea; order Aplousobranchia; family Didemnidae; genus Trididemnum; species Trididemnum clinides. Next base: position 29,987,068 of record OY776294.1, on the reverse strand, counting down.
AGGCATAAGAAAAGTTTTAGAGATTTTCAATTTTTCAAAAAGAGAAGAGCAAATGTATCCAGATTTTCCGTATGCAGTGAGAAGTCATTGCACAGTAAAGTTAGATGGCATTGTATATTGCATTGGAGGTTGTGAACCAGGCAATATCTCAAATGTTTATGACAAAGTATATCAAATGAATTTGAATGAAACAAATTTTAGATGGACAAAAGCTGTCCCGCTAATTGAAAGGCGCTGTATGATGGGGGCTGCGATATTTATGGATTGTTTAGTAATTGCAGGAGGATCAAATGGTCGATGCATTTTGGCAACAGTAGAATACAGCAGTGATCAGTTTCATACCTGGATAAGAAACACTTCATCTTTGTTACACAAAAGATGTGGAAATGCTTTGGCGGTATGCAAGAGCAGTTTGTATGCTCTTGGCGGATTTGATGGAACTACATGCTTGTCATCTGTTGAACGACTGGATTATTTGCACGGGTTATGGCAATATGTAGCACCAATGCTCACACCAAGGTTAGAATTTGCTGTTGTCAGTTTAAACGGCTACTTATATGCAATAGGAGGCTACTCAGAACTCAAAGAGAAATCGGCGCTAAAAACGATAGAAAGATATGACCCTGGTTTAGATAAATGGACCCGTTTGTCTGAAATGAGATTTAAAAGATGTTTTCATTGTACTTGTGTGTACGATGAAAAGATTTTTGTAATTGGTGGGACTGATGATAGTGGAAATGTGATCAAAGAGATAGAATGCTATGATCCATCTAAAAATGAATGGTGCATTGTAGAAAATCTGCAGTACCCGTTAGATGACTTTGCTGTTTTCTCAAATTGATATGTTTGTTAGTGTTTGCACCAGGGTGTTCTTCATAATGAGAATTACAATGTTATCTTTTGAAAACAATGATAAAATTTTTGTCGCTTCAATGCACTTTTTAATATTTGACCAAGTTCGCAAGGAGTCGAACTGTTGCCCTGCGAACGAGAGTCTTAAATCTTCGAGTCATTGCACTGCACTTTATTAGTAGTAATCAAAGATGTATATGATTGTAATCGTAATCGTTAATTTGTAATGGAATGCGGCATGTTCGTGTACTCGTTATCGTAATCAAATTTGATTACATGGTTTGTAATCGCCGATCCAAGTGGATCCAAGCCCAATTTTTATCGTACACGCCTCTAAGTAAGATCCTGTAATTACAAATATTAGCTTTAACAATTTCCCACGTTGACTAAACTCTTAGACTTTTACATTTTTCTTCTTTACTTCAATTAATTTTCGTATGGTTTTATTTTTAAAAAAGATAGCAATTCATCTGTCAACTATTAAGTATTTACGAGCTTCTTTTCACTCGTTGGGAAGTAGTTAATCAAAGTTAATGTGAACGGAAAAAGTATTCATCAAGCGATTCTTCGTAAGTTCACTAAACGTAGCTTCATAAACGTCTCAAACCCTCTGGCATTATTTTTTAAATAGGCTGATCAGGTTTCGCTTTGCAGTCGCAACTGGGACCAAGCTTCTAAAAATGATATTGTTTGCTTTTGTGTTTGGTTTGTGAAATCTTAGACTCTGTTAAAATCGTTGCTTTTCTGAGATGCGTTAGTTGCGTTTGCACAATCCTATTGTTCAATAGTTTGCGATAGAGGAGTCTGACTAGTTTAATTATTTGCAGTTACCAAGCAACAATTTATGTTCGCAAACAATATTTTTTGCGAAGTAGTTGTGGCAACCTACGTAAACATTCCATTATTTCGTAACAGTCTAATCACTTACACTTGTTTCGGCCTAGGCCCGTTTGCGTGCACTGTTACTCTGATATTGTGAAGCGCTAACGAAAAACTCTTACAAGCCCTGTAGAGTTTGAGTGAGCACGTTTTACCTAAATAATAAAATTCTTGCAACATTGTAAAGTTAAATAAAGCGGTAATCAGTAATCATCGATAAACTGCAATCCAGGCCTTGCGCAGCTGTTGATTTGTATCCAACCGGCTAGTTATTTGTGAATCGTAAGGTTGAGATCATCACGCGAATTATTGCATCACCGAAACATAGCGTCAGAGTTTCGCCATCCTCCAGAAATTTTGAAAACTTGGTGGCCTATGTTCTGACGTTGTTATAGGGCGTCCTCAGAAACAAATATTCCTGAGATTGCATAATTGGCTTTTAACCCATGGTACTGTTAATAATGGTATTATTTGGTATTTTTTTACATTTTCTATGGATAATTTGTCAAGCGAGTTGCTCTTTGGATGGTGGTTATTGTGTTTAAAGCGACCAAATCATTTATTAGTTGTTTGCCAATTATTTGTGCTATTTTATAGTTTGTATTAAAGGTTTACAATGTTTGATGAATGTAAGTGACAAATACGATTTATATTGCGGTATTACAGCAGTTGACTTTTTCCCTGAGTTTCAGCTAGACCTTCATTAACTTGAATAATTGGATTATTACTTTTGCGCCTGAAACCAAATATTTGTTGGTGTGTTTTGACCAAGACCTCAATGATGCTATTGACATATAAGAAGTTTGTCATTTATGACCTCCTGCCAATACTTCGAATGTGAATTATCTACAGGGTGTTTCAAAAGTCACGCCCGATTTTATACAGTTAAAAAGTCAATGGTTATTTTTCTATGATATTTTCTTTATCTATGCTTTCTCTAATCATTTCTAACATAGAAATAGCAACATAGAAATTACATTGCATTGACTTTTAAATTCAGAAATATAAATTCGTTCTTTAAGCACGTTTTTTCATATTAAAAATCGGGCGTGACTTTTGAAACACCCTGTATATTTATTGTAGTGAAAAATATGTTGGTTAGTGCCCATTCATGTGTTATCAATATACATGTACACCGATTGCATAGATTAATTTTCTCGGCTTAATTCTAAAATGCATTTGGTACAACCATCCTTACGTTTTACGCTTTACTGGAGAAATGCTTGTTTTCTTTTAGTGATCACTATAAGGTATCCTCCAATACAGGGGTAAACAAGCTTTTTTTCTGGCTGGTCAATTTCACTAAAATGGATGATGAAGTGGGCCGCAAGACCTTTGTTTTTTGCCGACCAATTTCAAAAAGTTGCAGTTATGAAGGTTGTTTCGGTTGAGACTGATTTTGTTTGAAATAGATTTGGGACTGGTGAAAGATAGCTCGAATTTAGCTTTTTCCAGTATTTCCAGAACATGTATTCCATTGGGTGCTCTGTAAATAGGACACTCCAAAATGACATGATCCACAATTTGCTGTTATGCGCCTACTTGTATGTTGGAGAGGAAGCTATTGCCAGTTTGTAGACCAACATACTCATAAGAAAACGATCAACCCGCGTTCCCAGTTTACTAAGTTTATTTTACAGCCGCTTGTTCAAAGATAGGCCTGCGGGTCGTTCAATAGCTTGGGCATGAAATCATGAAGTCTGTTGGTGGCAGTGGGATACAGGGGAGGGGCCCTTACGCGCGGCTCTCCCACTCAAGCCCTCCCCAGCAAAACTTTAAATATTATTTTCAATCATTATGTTTGTAACGATAACAAATGAATAATCTGTTATACAAGGATAGAATTAGGTTAAATGTCTAAGGTCGACCACCACCAAGTCATCCATCAATTTGCAAAAGGCAATCGTCGCCTAAGTTAAAAATAAAGTAGCTTTGTCTTATGATCGCTGTCTGGAGCTTTGTTTTTGTTTCACATTACTATTTCATTCTTTCATTGTTTCCTAACCACTGTTGCAAAACTTGTTCTACATTTCTGCATTTTCAGATGTGACCTTACACGTTAATGGTCATTACACTTCAGACAACTTTGCCTGAGTGATTGTTAGTGTGCTAAGTTATATAAGATACAGGGTAATATGGTAATAACGCAGAGTGAAACAATATGAATTATTAGGAGGATCTTTCTAGTTTACAAAATTTGATTGACGAGCGCTTTGAAAAGCTTGTTGTGCAACAGCTGCGTATCCGTTGTTCGTGTAGAAATGCAAGCAGTTAATAATTTCTTGGGTATAGCAGCGGCAAAGGCTAACAAGTTTCAAAAAAATTACCTTAAAAGTGATTCTAGAGAGCACTGAAGTCGGGTATATTAGAGTAATTTTGCAATATTTTTCCCGGGAGATCATGCCCTGAGATTCTCCCAAGGATAATCGTGCCTTTGGTTTTCAAAAAGTGAAATTTTCGCCCCTGGCCTCAAAAAACTTTCTGCAGACGCCCTGACTATAAAATTGCTCCATGTTGTCGACCTTCTGGAAACTGGTACTGATCAAGCTAATGACTACAAAGAGAGACTGCAAGCAGTTCCGACGTGGTAAAAGAATAAACACTCCGCCCAGAAATTAACCAATGCTAGCCGAACTAGAACTGATTGACGCAAGTCTACCGGAAAAAATAACCAGCCCTGCATAAGTGCAGATTTAAAATGAAGACTTTTTTTTGTATTTTTTGGCGATCAGTCTTGAGAAAGCCGATTTTTGAAATTGAAAACTTTCTTTTAGATCGTCTTTGCTTGAGCTATCGTGCTGAGCATTATGCAGCAAGATGTACATACACTGCGTAAGAGCTCATCTTCATAAAGATGGAGGTGCACCGTTAAGTGCCTTGCACAAGGACACAACAAACAAGCTTGCTGGCTTGTTTTCCACACTTCTTTTGTCCTGAGCGCCAAGCAGGAAAGCTGTGAACACCATTTTCAAAGTCTTTTTGTACAACTCGACTTGGAAAAATGATCCCCAAGTCTACGGACCACTAAGCAGACGCTGTAACAACTACGCCATCTCGCCGGTTTTTCTTTTTCTTTCAAATATAAACCTTAAAAAGATTTTTTAAACTGCACACCTTTTTGGGGGTTAATCAATGTCGGGCGAAGTTTTAAAATTGCAGACTTTTATATTTTTACTAAACTTAAAAAGAGCAGGATTTTTGGTCTTAAAGACTTTATTTTTGATTTGGTTGATTAAATTGTGGATCTGCACACCAAGTTGCATCCTTCCGCGGGCTGCAGTTTGCACACCTCAGCATTTTGATTTACAGTACAGCCAGTGCTAAATTTAAATGTCATTTACATCTACAGAAAAACAGTGATTTTTAAACGTTGCAGATCGATAAAAAAGTGTAACAAGGAATGATGGACTGTTTTCAGCACCGGTAATGATCAAATGAATGAATAAGTTTACATGATTCCTGTTGTAATTAACCAATAAGTTGTTTTTTCAAGCTATTCACACAATGTCATGAGTATTTTATTTCTTATGAATGTATTTCGTTGACATCGTTCAATATGGGATTTTTTGAAGTCTCAAGAAAATACTTTAAAACCTTTTTGCTCCTGCGAAGCAGTCTTGAGATTTTTTTTTTTTTCATATTTATCCTCTATTCACGAGAAAGCGAATTGTATCGCTATATTTTGGACGGGACGTCCGCACTCGCTTTGAAGTTGCCATTTGCGATATGTCTGGGCCACCTGTCTTCCATATAAAGTTGGACGCGTCTCGTTAAGTGCCTTGCCCAAGAACACAACAAGCAAACTTGCTGGCTTGTTTTCCACAACCTCCCCTAAATGCCGAGCGCCAAGCAGGGAAGCTGTGGATACCATTTTTTAAAGTTTATTGGTATGACTCGACGAGGGAATTGAACCCTAGGACTACCGACTGCAAAGCGGACGCTCTAACCACTACGCCATCGCGTCAGTTCTTTTGTATCATATGCAAAAAAGGGCCAATTTGCATAAAAATATGATTGATCATCCTTACTTTTATCATTCAATGGCTTTAGGCCACTGGCCATTAAATCAATTATGTTAAATCGCTGAATAAGCAATTTGATTGTAATTTAGAATATACTGACCCCAAAAAAATGTTTTGTCCAATTATGTAAACTAACCCCCTCTTTTTGAGGGTAAAAACCTTCAAAAGTAGGTACTGTAGCTTTAAAAAATTCTATAGGCTTTATTTTTTGATGTCATCTTTTCGAAAATTTGGACAAGAATGCTAAAAACCCATTCTTTTGAAGAAACATAGTCAAATGGTACCAAATTACTTAGTTTTTTTACAATTTGGACATTTTTGAGACCCAGAATCATAAATATTTTAAATTTTTTTGTGCAAGAACAAAAAGATGTGTATCGGAATTTTGTTTTTGATTGATCAAAATGAGATAAAGCTTAAATCAAACTACGTAACGTAATATATTTTTGGAAAAGAAATTTCATCCCAATTTGCATGATTTGTGTTCTAAAAACAATATTTTGTGACTCATGATAAAACAGGAAGATCTTTATTTTTTTCTTCTTTGTTTGGAGAAATCAATGTAACCCCGATTTTAAAAGGTATGTGTTGTGCGTAGATGAATTTTTTGGAAATGGCTGCTAGGTGATGTAAAAGAATCATCTTTCTAGGAAAAACAGTCAAAAAATCACCCAAGAACCAATTTTTTGTTTTTAAAGCCCAGCAGCAAAATTCTCGGCGGTTTAGAGAGTAGTGGAAACCACTGGATCTACCCTTTTTATTAATCATTATAAAATAGCTTTTTTCCTGTGCCATCTAATATATCCTATCTTTGAAAAGGCTGGTTCTTCCTGATTCGAATTATATGCAGTTTAAATAGATTACTTTGTTACTTAACGTGAAATATAAGCTACTTTTTCTTACCCCTTTTTTGCTGGGGGATAGCAAATGTTGATATATAATAGCCTTCTTTTCTAATCAATAACAAGTGCATAGTTGACATTTCCTTGGAATTTTGATACAAAGCAAACAAGAGTGTAGTGTAATGATATAAAATTGTTTTATGAATTTTAAAGTGTGTAGTTTTTTTATAACTTCCAATTTTCTGAGGCTTAGCATCAGTATCTTGGGGGTTTTTGGCCGGTATTAAAAACAATTTAGACTAACCTTTCTATCAATCAAAACCTTGCCTAAAATATGTAATCTATACTATAAAGCGCAATTCTGTCTGTGTGTGTGTCTGTTATAATTCCTCTGAAACTGCTTAAATTACAAGCATCAAACTTGGCACGATTGATCACCACCTCGTGGTGAGTGTCATAAGGGGGTTCATGACGTCATGATGATGTCACATTCAAATTGTTTTAGAATTTGCATCACTTGAAAGAGAACAGCCGCTTTTTACTCAAACAAAAACCAGCTTCCGACTTACCACATTACAAAAACTTTCTTTTGTTTAGGGTACCAAGTGATGCCACACGTAACGATTCATTGCACAACTTGCCTTTTGTTCTTTCTCAAAAAATACTGATGGCAGAAACGCGATTAAACGTTCTTTCAGAAGATATTAACTCTTTCGCTCCCGCGATCATCGATTGATGATCTCGTGTTTTCAGTGTTTCCCTCAAATTTTTTTAAATTGAGTTACAAAATTAGTTTAATCAAAAATCGATTTGTGACTTCATTTTTCATCCGATTTTCATAAAATTTTCAAAAAATCACGCTTATTTCCTCACACATCGGAAGATGTTGAATTTGTGCTCTAATTCTTGGATTTTTATACCCAAAAACAGTTAAAAAGACCAAGAGCCAGTTGCAGACCACAAAAACGGCCAAATTCTCAGCACGTGCCAACTACACTAAAATCAAATTGATATTACATCTTTACCACATAACCAAACCCTTTATCATTAATGCAGTCTGAAAACTACTCTTTTGGGGCATCATTTAACAAAATTTCAAGCGATAATAATAAATTTTGCGTTTTTAAATTTCCAAATTTTTTATGGGTCTCAAAACACCCCCAAACAAGTTTGAATGGTAAGTAGATAAAAGTAAAGTTAGTGCGTACAAAATATGATATGTTGCTAAATACCAGTCTCATTTGAAAGCTTAGGAAATTTGCTTTCCAGCAATATATAACTTTAAATAGTTTAGACCAAGTGGTATATGATATTTACTGATCAAAAATGAGTACTGTACATCATGTCAGTTCAAACCCCACAATTTTTTGACTTACCTTCACTAAATTATAATTTGTAGAAAAACTACACCCTATAAAAAGATAGAATAAATTGCAAATATTTCACCAATAAAGTCGTCATTTCGCATCAAGTTTCCAAGGAGACAAAGACTGAAATACAAGTTTAAAAGCTAGCATAAGTTTGGCTTCTCTAAATCAAAGTTTGCTGTATCCCCCTTGTTTCTCAACAAATGGGAAGGGTGTAAACAAGCTGCTGTTTCATTGTCAGTGATAGCATATTCTATTTGAACTTAATATTTTCTGAATCTTGAAGAAATTCCCTGTTCAAAAATACATAATGTTACATGGTTTAGGCTAACCTCTAGCAGATAATAACTGATCATATTTTAGGTACTGAATTTAACTACCAAAATTTGGTACCAGTCGGTACCGGTCAAAAAAAGGGTCATGTGCCTCAGAAAGTTGCAAATTGTAGAAAACCTAGGCTTTTAGGTAAGTTTTGATTAATGTACCTTGAAAGCTTATTTCCTTAGCATTATTTTGCGACCATTTCTAAAAAAATTGGTAGAAAATAAAATCTGTAGTGATCTTTGAGGTGAGGGTACTATTTTAATTTCGAAGACAACTCAGCCCCAGTTGGGGGGTTCATTTGCATAAAATTTGCATATTCAAACAAAAAATTTTTTTGTTTTTATTATATTTGAAATCCTCCAGAAATGTAGATTTCAACGATATATCACACTTAATGTAGAAGTAAACAGCTGAGTAATGATTTACAAACAAACTTGGGGTATTTTATGATAATTAATTATGATTGATTATGACAAATTATGACAGTTTTTCGCACTGCCACCTTACGGACATTTTTTTCGCTATTCACGTGGGAGCTAAAGAGTTAATAAGGTGCTTTTGATAAAAACAATTTTACTATTATTGCTTATTTGACTATGCTACGAGCAATTCTTTATTTAAACTCTTTGTAAATATTGTTACAATATTTGGGAACATCTAATGCTTTAAATCTAGTTTTTGCGTAGCCAATCTGTGATTCGAACCCACGTTGTGTCGTTGTTATGTGTGTTTCACTCGATGTATTGTTTTTTTATTGATTAGTCGTTGGATTGGCAAGGTTGACCCTTAAGCGACGCAGTAGTAACTGCCTTGTTAAGACATCTTTACATTATTCTCAAGTAGACACGTTGTTTTGTAAAACCTGCACGTTTGAGTAGAAGTCAAAAAACTATCAAAGAAAGCTCGTAGATGCCAACGTAGAGAAAAGTTGGTTGAGCTGTTTCTTTGTCAATTGTTATTGTGTTGGAGCTGTAGTAAAGAACAAGGTACTTGGGGGTCAAAATGGTTTGAAACCGCTACACCGCTAACAACGCCAACGTCGCCGCAGCCAACGATGCTACGCCAATCCATCTGTTTTTTCCTATCTGCTTACCACTTTCATTATTCCCATTTTCAGTTTTGCGTATCATCAATAAAAATTTATCAAAGGATTTGTCCAAGAAAGTCAGACAACAACAGAGTGACGAAAGGAAAAGCGCGTTTCATCTATTTACCACTTCAGCTTCACTGCAATCTGTCTCGGGTTCGGAGACTACCCCAAGGGTCTCTGTTCCACGAACCCGTTACACTCTTTCAGCTTTCTAAGCATTTTTCTTTTCTTTCTTGCTTGCACGCTTAAAACTGGCTCTACGATGTCATAATATGTTTCGTGCGATTAACACAGGTATCGCTATTGCAAATCATAATATGAAGATGTTTGCAAAAAATGCATTTTTTTGCGAAATCGCTTTACTTAAAATTAATTGGTGACCCCATTTTTACCAATTTTCAAATTTTCTACAACAAATTAAGGATCATTTCAAGACAATTCCGATAGTGTTCAACGTGTACAATTTATATCAGTTTTTGTAGTGAAAAAAACTAAATTTTAAAGCTTATTATTGCTTGTGTCTAAAATCACACACATTTATTTTTCTTTTTTTTATTAGGGCTAGATATATTTATGTTTATTTTTGTCTTTTCATGGTAGCTCGTTGATCGGCTTGCCTTTCCCGCCATTATGTTGTTTGTCCGTTATTTTTGTTGATGTGACGTGTGTAGTGTTCTGATTTACTTAGACGTGTGCAGCGGCCTATTTCGTGGTGTCGCGTACAAATTTTGTTACCGACCATGTGGTCGGAGATATTGTCACTTACTGTGCTCTCTTTCTTCGTCGATCGCCGTGGCGGATGGACGTGTTCTGGTTGTCTGTCATTTTCTTGTTCATTGTTGATCGTCGTGGCAGAAGGCATAGTTGCCATTTTAGATTATTTTCATCTAAATCTAGATGTTTTTGTAACAACCTAGATGTAAGATTATACAATCTAGATGTTAGATATTTTTTTAGATTACTATAAAAAATATCTAGATGTTTTTTAGATGTTATTATTTGTAGGTACGTGTCAAACCTCGGTTGTCGAACACAATTCCCTCTGGAAGGCTGTTCGAAAACCGATTTGTTCGAAAATGGAATCATCAGAAATAATGAAAAGGAGATTAATTTGTTCTGTACACCAAAAGAATACAGTGAAACCTCGGTTTCCGAAGAACTCAGAGTTCGAGTGATTCGGTTTTCGAACAAATTAAGGGGAAGATTAACCTGAACCAAAGAGAAACCGAGGTTTGGCTGCACACGTCGTGATGAAAAGAGCCTTTGACAGTTTGTGCAGGCGCATTTTTCTTCCGGCAAGAGGGTGCTGACCTTTTTTTTTTAGGAAACCACCATGTCCACGCGCGGAATAAGGTCAAGCCGAGGAGTTCTCGTATAATAAATAAAACGTGTTTTGTGAGAATACAGTATATTCCACCAAGAACTCGAAACAAGAACCTACTACAATTTTTATTTTATTTCTTAATCCTTCAATATGCCAAAACAGTCAAAAAGTAAAGCCTATGAACAGAAATTCAGAAAAGAAAGCCTAAATGATCCCATTTAGATATTATTTTTGGATGCTTTATTTTTCAATCTAGATGATTTTTGAAGTCAATCTAGATTATTTTAGTCAAGGAAATGTGGCAACTATGGGCATAAACATTCTTCTTTTCCTTGCAGTGTTTGGACCATGGAAAATGAAGTTTAGCAGCGTTTTTTTCCGCAATTTCTGTATTTCTACATAGGATTTTATTTTAACCCGTTAAGTGCGGAATTAATTTTTCTCTTTTCGAGTTACAGTGCGTATTTAATCGCGCGTTTCGCTTTTTTTTCTGTCTCGATTATTTTCGCAACAGCGAAGTTTTGCGGGAAAGTCCCTGACGGGCAGTTTCAAACTTTCAATTCGCGAGAGCGAAATTTTGCGTAGAAGTCTTTGACGAAGTATATAATTGTTGCAGTTTTTGTACCCGCTGTGTTAAAATGGTTAAGATTAAGATTAAGGCGCATGACATTGAATCTCGCTTATTTTGAGATCAAGTTCGATCCTGCTTGAAAGCATCACTGATAACCGGCAGGAAAGGTATATTACTACTACATGTCTCTTTCCGGCTGGTAAATGCTAGAAAATTTCGCTTTCATGTGTGTCAGAATAGGCCACGATTTGAACAATAATTTAAGGATATAAACGTTTGGGTCAAACTGCTGATTATTGTTGAAATGAAAAAATTTGCTAAACAGAAAAGGGCGGTTTTTATCCATGACCTCAGCAAAAAATGGGCTATATAATGATGCTTTTTTGCTAAAGTAGTGCTGCATTTCGGGCTGGTGATTAACACCTTGGATAAGCAGCAATGCTAGAAAACCCTAATTTCATTGCTGTCGGTGTCAATCTACCCTTCCGACCGTAAACGCGCCATCAAGTTGGCCAAGCGTTCCTCCAAGAATTGCCTGGCGTATCGATTGGTATCTGTAACAATTAGGTTTACAATTTCGTTGTCAAAAATTTCAAAAAATTCCTGTGGGTCAGTTACACCGTTCAGGCTACTGGTATGCCTGGGTTGCCGGTAAATGAAAACCTGCTTCGTACTCGGTCGTTAACGGTCCACTGCAGATTATCGTTGTTAGGAACCCTGCTGCTAGCTTGATCAGTGTCGCTATCAAGTACGTCGGCATTTTGCAAATACCATATGTCAGCACTGTTACTTTATGAGGAGTCGTCTAGAGAAGACAAATCATCACTAGCATTACGTATATGCAACAAAAGATCATCGTCTGAGACTTAAAAAACTTTGCTTGGCGTCGCCATTTGTATCAGCTAAAATACTCTTATAAATATATTCGGAAAACTAAAACCAAAAATAAAATAAAATATCGTAAATATTTATCCGACAAGACTCTCGCAGTGATCATCACGTTAGAAGTTGTCTAAATGCTATTACAGAATTGTACTTTTAGAGCATTTGATAAATTGGTCTGAACTCAATGAATAGATCTAGCAATAAAAGTGTTTTACGCAATAAAACTTTTCTATTAGTGCAAAATGCTTACTCAGGATTTTCTCACCCTGGCGCGCGACAAACGCCATGCGAAAGCGAAATAAAAACGCGTAGTTAAAAGCGGTGGCGACTCGGACTGATATACACGTCTTACGCAGTGAGAGAGCGACATGCTTTGACGGATATACACGTCTTACGCAGTGAACGGGTTAAACTATATTTTTTGCGGGCATATGTTGTTTCAAATTTTCCTATTTCATCCTGATTTTTTTATCTTGATCATTTCCGTCTACTTTTCCCTTTTCTTGCTTTTAGAGTCAAATTTTATCATATAAGAAAATTTTCCTAATAAGGAAATTTCCTTTCAAGTTGAAGCTATGTCAACAAGGTCGATATCGGTCAGTATGTTACGACAAACAGAAAATAACAATGAATAACTTGTTTCAACTTTTTGATTATTTTTACTTGAAAGCTTAGGAAGACATTGTGGTTAACAACTAACAGCATAAAGATGGAGTTACCCCTAAAAATGCAGCACAGAATCATTTTACTACAGATCTTTTTTTAGTTTTCCTGTGAGGGTTACAAAAGCCTTTAATTCTGATGAATACATCCAATTTGTTTTGAATTTGTGTCGCGACCCCAAGACTAAATCGTGCGATCCCAAATGGTGTCGCGACCTATAATTTGAGAAGCCCTTGTATAAAGCAAAAAATTCAAGCTTGGATTCTCGATACCTGCAATAGGAAGGTTGCACGCACGTGATCAAACGTCATCAAAATGCGCTTTGGAAAAAAGTGGATGACCAAAGCCAGTGTTTTTGCATTGAATTGAATAGGAGTGATATCGGTTTTTGCAAAGCAAATGAAGAAACGTGACAGTTGTTGAATGCACGTTAAATATGTTGTTTTATTGCTGTTAAGGAATGAATCTAAGGTCAAAGTAAGATAAGAGGTGCTAAGGTTTGCTTGTTATTGCTCATAGTTGGGCAAATTTTATGGGCTAAACATGCAGGCTTATTTGTAGCCAGCTTCTGTGAGGGTTTCATATTCGATTAATCAGCGTGTTTGGGAATGATGAGTTAAAGTAATTGTAATGTGTGACTTATACAGTATATTTAGTGGCATAAGCATTCTGAAAAGTTGAAAACTTAAGTTATACTGTAGCCTAAATGACAGGGCAGACTTCTGTACCGTTTGACATATGCTGGATTAGTTATTGTTGGATAAAATCAGTAAGTTTTTGAACTTTGTTGTCAATAGTAATTGCAGGCCAGTCATATTGATATGTCAGATGTAATTGTGTGACCTTAACCACTCTTTAAACACTTGTTTGGGCTATTACCTAGGCTGCTGGACCAAGGGTAATACAAAAATTACGGTACCGATTTATTCATTCATGCGTAGAGCTCATGCTCTGTTTGCATGTCTTTTGTCACACTGGATCACCGCGACGGGTAGACTGCTTGGCCCCACTACCTGTTTGCCACATAAAGATGGAGGCATACCGTTAAATGCCTTGCTCAAGGAGACAGCAAGTAAGCTTACCGTACCGGTAGTAATGATCAAATAATGGCTGTTTTTGCTAATGTACCGACTGGTATCTAATTGGTATTGTTTATTTTTAAGTGAGGAGCAAATGGTAGTTAGATAGCACTTCTCTTAAAGACATTTTTTAAAAATTAGCCCACTATGCTAGGCTTATACTAGCCAACTGAAAGACCAAATCTCAACCAAATTGCTTTTGGTCAAATTTATTTGTTTCCGAGAATCCAACTAGCAATAATTCATTCCAAATTTTAATTAATTTTTCATTAGTTTTCAAAATAACCCCAAAAATTGGTGTTCGCCCTATACCTCTCCAGCATAAATTAGAGCTTTTGGTCATCCACTTTTTTTGGCGCGAAATCCGTGACGTCACATGCAACCTTCCTATTACAGGAAAATAATGTATTACAATGTTGCAATCTTTTTTTCTAAATCTTGCGCAAAATTTCAATTAAATTATTGCAAGAGAATTCCTGGCGGTACATTTGAATTGATAAACGCTACTACAGAATCAACGCTGTTTGGTAACAGCCAATTAAGAATACAAACATAATTGAAATACTAGGACTTGTCGAGTAGTTTAATGAAAAGTTATTGATTGAAACGATAATGATAAGGCCTTACGCATCAACTTGATCGCAATACCCAGGCTCTAGTGGACCCACTAATTAACTGATGCCTGAACACACACTGCACTGGTAGACACGTGAGTAACAGAGTCGACGTGAACGACATACAGCAACATACCTGGGCAAGTCCAGCCGTTAACAGATATTGCACAATGCTTGAGGTCCTTTTAGTTCAGTTATCTTGTTTAAGCGTAGCCCTGCATCATACACAGAATTCCATCTCACAGAACAAGGACGTTTAAGTTGCAACAAGCTTTCGTTTTCCACGACTTCAGTTGCAGGAGCTCTTAAGTGAAAAACAAACAAGTTCATTGCTATACATCCCCCAGACAATCCCACTCCAATTCCAAAAAAAGTAATACAAAGATTTAAACTCTTTAATTATGGCATTTAAAATGCAGTGTTTCATTATGCTGCTGCAGCACTGAATGTGACACAGCAAATGTGCTTATTTAAAGATGCACCAATTAAGTATGACAAAATAGCCTGTGAGTGTATTTTGCCATCAACAATATCAGGAAACTATGAATTTTCAAAGTGCAACTAGATAATTTTACATCCAAATTAAAAATTTAGATCTTTTTTCATTATTGGAGGTCAATATTTGTAAAGTGAAAATTGACATAAATGGCTTCAATCACAGGCTGCCAAATCCTGTGGCAAGTCACAAACTTAAATTGCTAGTCTGGTTGCAGGTTGCACAACCCTAGTCTGCTCAGTATTGATACATTTATCTTACTGACTTGAAATGTGGGATGATCACTTATAATTACTTCTAGGCATTTTGAAGGACAAAACTAAAATATGAAATTAATGGAGTTACAAAAAAATTAAAATTCTTGTTGAAATGTAGAAAAAACAATTAAATTGCAGAAATTGCATCTATACAAAAATTTACAGAAATGCTTACTTTGGTTTGACACAACTGAACTATCTAATTTTACACAATTGGGTGGTTGTACTTTTGGTTTTATGCACTTCTGTAAGTTTCTATATTTCTACAATTTTTTTACTTTAGTTAGTACTAGTATTTGTTTTTTATTTTCACAAGTTAGCAACTTGTTTTTTAAACTAAGTTTCCATGTTTCAGTAGTGTCATATTTAATGTGAATTTCCACATTTTACTATCATTCATTTTGAATAAATTTGAAATATGAATGAAGAGCAATCTGATGAAAGAAAAAAATCTTTCAAGACTGGATCTCAAAATGTGAAAGACTTGTATGCCATTGTTGATAATGGATACACATCTGATCATGATATTGACACTAGAACACTCGTGACTGCAATGAATAGAAAAAGAAAAAAATCTGGAGGTTTCAGTCAATGCGTAATTGCTTTTTGTCGCTTGTGTATTTTTTGGAAGCCTAACTGCAACAAACACTAAAATCTGAAAATATTTTTGAAAATGGGGAAAATACATAACTAATGAAAATTCCTAGTTGAACTTATTTCAATTATCCAGTTTTACCCAGTTATATAGTTATCTTTTTGTTTTTTACTTCCATAAATTTTCAAATATCTGTGATATTTATAAGCTATTATAGTCAATGTGTTTTGAAATTTCTTGTTTCAGTATGAATTTTCATGATTTTAGGATGCCATATATTTCAATATGAATTTCCATATCTCTGTAAAGCTAGATTTTCATGTTTTGGTGTTGTCCTCAATTCAAGTTGAAAAACTGTGCATATAGTGATAAAACCTTCCCAGGCTGATATAACTTTGATAGCAAAGAACTGTTACGCAAAGTAAATTAGCAAAATGTACTGGTAGCTAGAAGACTACACATCACCTCACAATGGAAATAAAATCAACACACAAGGGCAGTGTTTTTCCAAGAAGTTGATTAAATACTCTGCCTGTTCCAAATTTTTTGTTATAAAGAAGTGATTATCAGATTTTGTGTATTCGACTTTAAAAGCTCATTTTGCTGATAAAACAAATTTTGCCAATGATTTACTCTAAGGGTGCCTTTATTTTAAATGTTTCAGATAACTTCAAGCAAAGTACACCTGCTGCACATTTATAACATATGCCCTCACAAAATAGGGGTGTGTCGATTCATTGAAAATGTCAGTGTAAGAAGAACTATGCTGAATGTTTCTTTCAGAGTAAAATGGAGTTGATGTATTACCTAAAACACTGGAAATCATTTTTTGCTTAAATGTCAAGAAACAAAAAAGTAAACACCCTCTTCAACAATTTTATTTGCTGGCGCAAAGTAAGCTATTTTTTTTTGATTTGTTTTCTGCCGATGGCGTAGTGGTTAGAGCGTCTGCTTCGCAGTCGGTAGACCTGGGGTTCATTCCCCTTGTCGAGTCATACCAAAAGACTTTAAAAAATGGTATTCACAGCTTCCCTGCTTGGCGCTCGGCATTTATGGGAGGTTGTGGAGAACAAGCCAGCAAGTTCGCTTTTTGTGTCCTTGGGCAAGGCACTTAACGGGACGCCCCACCTTCATGTGGAAGACAGGTGGCCCATAAACCTCGAAAAAGGCAACTCCCAAGCGAGTGCGGACTTCCCGTTCAAAGTATAGTGATACAATTCGCTTTCTCGTGAATGGAGGATAAATATGGCAAATAAAAAAAAAAAAATAATAATATTTAAGACATACCTCAATTCACAATAAAGCATATTTTACATTTTTATGATATGAGATAAAATTATTTGATTTCTTATATAAAACTGTGGCTCTCTTGTGCTGAGGCATCAGTTATGTGTCTTTATGTAGCTTGTGGTGTACTTGGAATCATCTAAAAACCTTTGAGCCTTATTTCAAAATAGAGGCATCCCATTATAATACAACTATTCAATGCAACCACTATGTCACAGAATTATTTGAAATTGAAATAAATCATACAACACCAAATTGAAGTCAATTAAAAAAAAATCAAAATTGGTTTAGCGGTTTGTGAGATATCAGTGTTTGTATTTTGGTCTCTTACTAGGTGGCGCTCTTCATTGGCTAAAAAATTTTTTTACTTTACCGGCATTTGTTGAGGTAGAAAGGTGGTTAAAGTGCCAATTATATCATTTTTGGGGGTGGAGAATCTAAAAATTGCATTAGTTTTGCCCTAAAAGTGCTATTTAAAAAGATATAAGCAATTTTTTAGTTTTTAGGAGGTGATAAAATGCCCTGAAAAGCACATGTGAGACACAAGATGTGAAAAAAAACTTATTGTTGTTTCCTTATTTATTAACTGAATTTTCTGATTTTAAATATTTTTCTGATGACAATTCAGTCCTTTTCCAGATAACAACTTTGCAAGATTTACATGGTGTCTATCAAACTTGTCATTTTTTTGGAATTTACAGAACATTTCAGCTTACAAACAATATTCTGAACAAACAATTTTATGATGAAGTATTTTTATTTTAGATCTTTTTCATAATTGTAGAATGTGAAATAAAACACACATCTCATGCACTTTGCAATTAAGGCCAATTAAAGTAGAGCAGTACAAGTGTTATGGCAATAAAAGGTCAACCATTTATTGAAAAAGAAAAAAGATTTTTTGCAAAATAGAAAGCATATGACCACACTAGTTTGAAACTAGTCAGTAGTTATACTAGCATTTATCACAACACATTGTAGTTTGACACTGAGTTAATTTTTCCTGGAAATAAATGATTGCAAGCATCCTGGTAAACCATGGATTCAGTCTATCAATAAACCTATTAATGCTGGTTCATAGTTTACATCACATAAACTGTAAGAAAATAAATGGTACCATCGATCAAACATCTCTGCATCACAGAAAATTGTACAGCCACACAAATTAACACATGCCTATTTTATTTAGGCATGTGATTAAGGCATACGATGTTTAAGTGTTAGACATACCAGTTGGTATGGTGCTTGATCACATCTTCTCATACAAACAGAACAGCTGATGTCAAGTAATTTTATGTTTCATCTTAAGTAGCCTAGGCTTTTAGGCTATCTTAAATATGCTGATTAGTTTTTTTACCAATATATATAAAATCACAAAAATATATTGCATTCAAACATTTTTTGCAAAATATGGTGTGTGTTTTTAGGCAGCACTGAATTTGTGTTCTCTTCCAAGTTTTGTGTTTTGTTTACTCGTTATCATGAAAAGCAATTCTCTTCACTCGTAGAATGTTGCTTATTTAGTTTAAGTTTCTCCTCATCAATGGTTAATCTGAAATTCAAATTTCCTAACAATAGATATTTTTTATCAAAAAATCACAATTGTTTCTATCTGCAAAATGTGTGCAAAATTACACATATTTAGTAATAATTAAAAAGAACAAAATTGCATTCAAATGTGCAAGTTTTAAATTTTGGAAGAGAATACAAATCAGATTATTTAGCATTGAAAACGATTTTAGCATGATTCAATATGGTTTTGGTTGGAATTAAGAATCACATATTTTAAGCTTGTGGTGCAAATAGCTGCAGCAGCAGAAACCAATTGTGGTTGCTTGATTTTAAGGATAATTTTATTAAGGATAAAATTGTCATCAAAAGTAAGGTTGTTTTTGGAAAATATGGTTAAGGAATGAGAAAACAACAGCTTAATTTTTTTTGTACCTTGTGTCCCACATGGGGATTTCAAGGCGTTTTGTAGCACACCCAAAACTGAAGAAAACTGCAAATAACTTTCTAAACAGTAGTTTTACTCAAAACTAATGCATTTTTTGAATTCTGCATCCTCCAAAATGGTAAAATTGACATTTTAATCACCTTTTTAGCCCTCAAGTTACCCAAAAAACAAAAAATTCATTAAGCAAATAAAGAGCGCCACCTAGTGATGGCCTAAATTGCAAATAATCATATCTCGAAAACCACTTGACCGATTTTCAAAATTTTTTTTTGTTTTGTTTCATTTTGAAAGAACATCAACATATCAAAATTGTGACAAAAAGTGGTGACCCATGGTTGCATTTTAAAAAAAGATTTGTTGTATTATAATGGAATGCCTCAATAGTATTTATTTTGCGCAGGGTTTACCCAAAAAGTGTTTTGTGATATTATGAAAAAAGATTTTAAAGTTCCAACTCCTATTCAATCAAAGGTGATCATAGGCTAGTATTTATTTTGAGAAATTATACTTTGCAGTAAGCGTATTATAAGGTGTCTTATCTAGTGGCCTATTACAAGATGTTGAGCCAGCACAGTGATTTCATCACAACTATCTTGACATGAAAAGATATCTTTTTGCAAAAAACTTATGCTATTTAAATCAATGGTAATCTAAAAAAGCAAAAACTGTATTTTGCTGTTGTTCATTGTTTTGAAATAGTACAAGGATTAAGAGTGAGATATCAAATGTGTTAAATCTAGTTTGGTTTTCGATAACAGAGGTAGCATGTTCACCTCATGATCCTCAAAAGTTTATTTACAGCATCGTGTAACTTTGGTTTGTCAATTGCATCTTCCTTTTTGAGTTCAATCTTTTCAACCTGTTTAACCACCTACTTTCTCTCTGCCATCTTTGGTCACCCACGCCTTCTCCCAACCTTTTCAAAATTAAACACCATTCTCAACACATCATCATTATCTTTCCTAAAACATGCACATACCATTGCATTCCATTCACTTTGGCTAGTCTGTTCAAAGTTGCTTCCAAACTCAGCAATTTCATAAGTTCTTGACCACTCCTTTTTTTTAATTAATTTAGCTCCATACAGTGCTCTTTCAGTTTTCTTCAAAATTGCAATCTTATTCTCCTGCAGACAACATGTTAAACTCTGCTGCAACGTTTCCAACCTTACACAACTCTGATAAATTCCTCCTTCCATTTTTGATGAAAGCTGCTTCCATTAAGCAATTTCCCACATTCTCTCAATTTCATCCATCTGATTCTTGTTCTTGCTGTCACTGCCGCTTCATTTCCACCATTGGCATTTTATCTATTCCTCAATTAACAAAAACTTGCTTCACCTGATCATAAAATGTAAACTCTTTCAACTGGTTCAACAACTCCTTTCATTGCTGGAACACATCTCTTGCAACTAAAATTTTTTGCCAGGGTCGAAGTCACTCTTTTCATGCACATCCATATCTATCTACCATGCACCCATTTTCACCACATTTTGTGCACAGCACCTAATTTGCCATTACCCCGTCGCTGCACATGGCACATGGATCAACTGTGCTTTTGAGTATTTCTTCTTTTAAATGACTCACCATCAAGTTGATGTTGTTGAGATTAACTTTCAGCCCCTTGCTCCCAAATGTTTATCTTCATTTCAAAAACTTTTCTCTCAAATTCTTTACACTTTCACTCATTAGAACCAAGTCATCTGCACACATTTCACACATTAAACTTTCTCTTGCATTCTCCATGATTATGTCCACCGCGATTACGAAAAGCAGTGACAACAAAACAGTCTTTTGATATACACCAACTTGCACCCAAAATTTTTCAAATAACTCTGGTCCCACTCTAACTTTTGTCTTGGCACCACAATAGAGGCTTATCACTGCTCTTACAAATACATCTGGTAAACCTTTCTTCCTCATTGCCCACTCCATGATCTTTTTTGGAACTCATTTTCAATATTCACAAAACTTGTATATGACTTTCTCTCTTTATCTCGGTATTCTCCTGACAATCGACAATGGGTTTTTTGTTCCTCTGCCAGACATAAAACCAAATTGCATTTAATTAATATTTACCATTTCTTGAATCCTTCTTTTCAGCGATCTTCCCAGCATGTTCTAACAACTTTACTCCTCTGTATGCATTACAATTTCTTATATCTTTTCCTTTAAACATTGGGACTAACACAGGTATTTGCCATTCATTTGGCATTTTTTCCATCCAGCACATAATGGCGAGATTCCATCATCACACTAAATTCCAGTTCTCCACTGGCAGATATCATTTTTGCACATTTTTTAAACGGGTCCCTCTATCATACTTGCTTCTGTCATATAATTCTCTTCATTCATAATCTCCTCCTTCTAATTTTTTGATATTTTGAAACCTAACTTTCTGTCTTTACCTTTCATGCACCCCCTCCTTCGATATCTTTTTAATGTTTTTTCATAAACTTCATAGTTTAAAAATGTTATTTGGTTTTCTGCTCAGATTTGTTGATTCTTTTTCAGCTTTTTTCTGCATAGAATGAGCATCTGCTTTCTTTGTTCCATTTATCATGTTCTTATATTAAACCTTGTTTTCCTCTGATCGATTTTTGTGTATCTTTTTATATGCCACTTTATTTTATTGGTGTTTCTTTTTTACCTTTTCATTCCACTGCCAAATATCACCATGATTCCTTCTTCTTTTCTTCTTTCCATATGACTTCATCACAAGTCTTTAGAATATCATTTTTAAAAGCATTCCATATATTGGGTATATTGACTTCAACCAATTTCTTAACTCTTTCTTGAAATCTTGCTCTCATAATGTTTTCTTTCAACTTCCAAACCATTCTAACGATTTGTTCATTCTTCACTACTTTCTTTTGTCTATAGATAGCCCCAGCCTATGTTGCAATTTCCAGGGAATTGCTTTCACGTCTTTTAAATAATTTCTGTTGCTTTTACTCACCAACAGATGTCACTTTTTCTTTAGACTTCCACAACCTTCTCACAAAGTTCTTTTACTAAAATTTCAGCACCTCCTATCCTACGATTATTTTCAAAATATCACAACTTGTATTTCCTATCACTAACTCCAGCTAATCGAGCTCCTTGTCCTCTTCATGTTTCTTCTTTCAAACAGCTTACATTCATTTTTCTCTATCGTAATTGCTCACACACTTCCCTACTTTTTCCCCAGAAACTTCATACATTACAACTTCGTAATCGTACCTCCGGGTTTTGTAACCTGGAGATTCTTTGCACTCTGTGCTTATTTAGGAGCTGGCAGTGACTAGGGGCCAATTTTTTCATAAACTTTTTCAGAAGGTAAATTGTAGAGCGTTGTTTCCTTTATTAAGAGCATGCCTTTGCTTAACTCTAACCTCAGTTTTTAGACACGATAGGTTCTTAATCTTCTCTTGAAGCATAAGCTGGCACCCAAAAGTTGCCTCTTACAACATACTGGGCTATCAGCCTCACTATTCTTTCCCGATGAAGTACAGAAAAGTCGAGATAATCCGCAATTATTTTTCAATAGCTGTTGCAACCAATATTCCACTTTTGAGGTTGCCTGCTTGCTAAATGGTTTTACCTTTGTAACGAAATTATTAAGAACACACATGATTTCCCTGACTCTAATTGAAATAATTTTCTTGCTGACAAAGGCTTTTTGTGACAAGACTCCTGTGTTGAAATCACCAAGAGACGAGATCACTGTCAAGTGTCAACTATTATCATCACCAAGTGACGAGATCATTGTCAAGTGTCAACTATTATCATCACCAAGTGACGAGATCACTGTCTAGTGTCAACTATTATCATTGTATTCTTATTAAACTTTTATGTGACACATAAAGTGCAATTTTTGATTGAAAAGGGCACGACAGAAAATCTCAAAGTATTTAAACACAGTTTACATACAGCTTAAAAAATGCTCTGACTATAGTTTAGTTACTTGTGCAATAATATAGCAAGAATAACACAGCTCAACAAAAAAATATTATTTTCTTTTTGCGATAGATCTTTCAACGATTTTATAGTATATCAGGTGCGCTGATTCCAAAAATGACTTTACTTTTGCTGAATTGGCTCTAGTTTTTGAGATAATGTAGACACAATAACTGGCTATAAAAGCTCAGATAACGGCCATATAAACTACACGTAAGAGGCAATTGTGCTGACAAGGAGATTTTGTTTTGCAATAAAGGACCAGTTGTCTCATTTTTAGAAAGATTAACAACGCAGAAAAGTCAATAACTAACCATTAGCAATCTTGGAGTCTAAAAAAATTCTAATGAAAAGTTGAAATGCAGTAACTTTTACTATATTTAGGTTTTCATGTTTTCAGTTTTAGTTGCTTTATGTTGCCTGCTATGAGTTGTTCAAGAAGAAGAAGTGGTTGTAATGACCCTGACAGTTTCTGTTACATATGTGGAGAATATATTCTTAAAGAGCATAAAAGGTCTATTACAGATTTTGTTCGCAAAGTATACCGTGCTTACTTTGGAGGTAAACTTGGTGACCAAGACAAGCCATGGGCTCCACATGTTGTCTGCAAATCACGCGTTGAGCACTTACGAATGTGGACAAAAGGAAAAACTAAAAGCTTTAGATTTGGTGTGCCAATGGTGTGGCGAGAACAGAAAAACCACTTTGATGATTGTTATTTGAAGGGTTTTAATCATGGTAGATTTGAAGGGTTTTAATCGTCACAAGAAAAAATCATGGATTTACCCGCACTTAGAATCTGCTAGGCATCCTGTACCCCACTGTGAAGATATACCCGTGCCACAATTTAGTCATTTTCCAGAAAAATCATCAGAATGGGGCTTTGTCCACCAAGCTTCAGAAAGCTCTAGTGAAAGTGGTGTTTCAAGCATTTTTGAAGAAAGCTCGACCAGTCCGAAGCAGTTTAATCAGGAGGAACTGAGCGATCTCATAAGAGATCTTAATCTATCTAAAGAAGCTTCTGAAGTATTGGCATCCAGGCTTAAAGACAAGAAATGCCTTAGTGTTGGTACAAAAGTAACCTTTTACCGCACAAGGGAGAGCGACTTACTTCCGTACTATCGTTCAGAAGAAGGGCTTGTTTTCTGCTCAGATGTTGAAGGACTTCTTTTAAAAATGGGAATACCTGAATATAAACCTCAAGATTGGCGTTTATTTATAGACAGTTCAAAAAGAAGTTTGAAGTGTGTATTGCTGCACAATGGAAACAAGTATGCCTCGATTCCCATTGGCCACTCTACATTGCTCAAAGAAGAATACAACAATATTAAACGAGTGCTAGAAAAATTGAACTACTGTGACCACCAATGGTTAATATGTGTTGATTTGAAAATGGTCAACTTTTTGCTTGGTCAGCAGAGTGGTTATACTAAATATCCGTGCTTTATTTGTTTGTGGGACAGCTGTGCTCGCAGTGACCACTGGGTGAAGAAGGAATGGCCTGAAAGAATTACACTAACAGTTAATGAATGTAATGTCATCAATGAGCCCCTTGTCCCAAGAGAAAAAATCATTTTGCCACCTCTACACATCAAATTGGGTATAATGAAGCAGTTTGTGAAAGCTTTGCCAGTAGACGGAAATTGTTTTAATTACATTTTCAGAGTATTTCCAGGGATGAGCAATAAAAAACTAAAAGCAGGAATATTTGATGGTCCTCAAATTCGAAAGCTGATGAACGATCCAAACTTCACTGCATCTATGACTGAGAAGGAATTTGCTGCTTGGATTTCTTTTACTGTGGTTGTAAAAAACGTTTTGGGAAACAATAAAGCAAACAATTACATTCAGATAGTTGAAGATATGCTTTCAAAATTTCAAAGTAATGAGCAAAGATGAGCATCAAGATTCATTACCTCTTTAGTCATTTAGATAGATTTCCAGAAAATCTTGGGGAATTAAGTGAAGAGCAAGGAGAAAGATTCCATCAGGACATTAAAGTAATGGAAGAAAGGTATCAAGGACGATGGGACACCCACATGATGGCGGACTATTGTTGGAATTTTCAACGACATAAGCCATTTGCTCCTCACGCTAGAAAGTCATACAAGAGGCGATTTGCTTCGTAGATTTGACAGAATGGTAGTTGTTAAAGCTCAGTATTTTCAAGCTTCGTTTGTTTAAATAAATAACGGCAACATACATTTATACGCTGTAATACTGGGTTTTAGTTCCAATACGTTTCTTGCAAACTAACGGTAAATATTGCTGTTGCATCCTTTTTTAGCATTGTAGTTTGCATGGATGCTTTGCATTTTTGTTTTACTGCGTTTACAAAAGAAGATCGAAGCGTACAGTATTGATTAAATAGCATTAAATGAACAACAATGCCATATAACACAGTCTAAGTAATATTTTTACAAAAAAATGCAATTATCTCAAAAACTAGAGCCAACTAGCAAAAATGAATGTCATTTTCGAAATCTACGCACCTGATATACCCTAAAATCGATATAATATCTGTGGCAAAAATTTGTGTGTTGACCAGTGTAATCAATGAGCAAGAATAGCTGCCGTGGTGTAGTGGTATTGTTGCAGGCTTCGGATCGAAAGGTCTGGAGTTCAAAAAACTAAAAACACCACCAGTATTTGTCAGGAAGGGCATCCGGAATTTAAAATGCTATGTTGCTCCAAGAAAAAGTCTGGTTCGAAAGCGAGTGTGCAGTGGTAGACATACATTGAATCAGCACGTCTGAGCCTGTGAAACGCGGGAAAAATGACGTAAAATCGACATCTCTCATCTCAATAGTAAACCAATTGCCATCAATATATTGAAAAAGCAATTGTTATTTTTTTTTCCATAGCATTAAAATAAATCTGTATTTCAGTGCATACCACTAATAATGCAAGGCAAAGACGTTGTTGCAATGGCTTGAACCGGAAGTGGCAAAACAACTGCGTTTTTAATTTCTTTGCTTGAAAAATTGCAATCTCGAATTATTGCGATTGGATCTAGAGCTTTGTTGTTGTCACCAATACGAGAATTAGCTTTGCGAACTTTTAAGTTCGTTAAACAGGTAAAATATGAAGAAATACGGAAAAACTGTTTGCGTTTACGTGAAGCAGATAAATTTTTAGTTGGTACTATCCTATTGTATTGATCGTAATTTCATTCAAACTCTATTACTAGTTTCTATATATTTATATAAAAGAAGTGAGGTAAAATAGAAAAATTTGCTCAAAAATGATCACCAACATCATACCGTACCATACAGCAATCTATTACATCATGTCAATAACCCGCGACCGGTTTCGACCTTATTTGGTCTCATCAGGCAGGTGTAAAAAACACTCAATAATAAACATGCTGAAATAAAACAAATTTGCTATTGGTTGCAAAAAAAAATGCAATAAAAACAATATGATACAGCAATACCTATATCATGGGGGTCTCGTTTAAGGACACACACACATGACATGGACAACAAGTCACATCGGTAAGCCCTAATAAGGGTGTAGGATCATTGTCAAGACTTATCATTCCATAGAATATAGAGGTTGCTAGTTGCCAATTAGCATTTTCAAGCAGATCTCCTATTAAGAGGGATCTGCCTCCAGCATCACACTGATAAAATAGAAAAATTTGCTCAAAAATGATCACCAACATCATACCGTACCATACAGCAATCTTATTAATCATGTCAATAACCTGCGACCGGTTTCGACCTTATTGAAAATGCTAATTAGCAACTAGCAACCTCTATATTCTATAAAAGAAGTGAAAATTATTCTGCGTTTTTCTGACATAATTGGTTTCATGAAAATAAAATGTTTCTTTCCAGATTTGATTACACAGCTTTTTGTTTAAAATCTCAATTTAAACAACTGTTTTACTGCAATTGTATTCATTAATAGAAAGAAAGATGCAGTCTGAATTTTCGTGCAACTATAAATTTTTTAATGTAGCTAGTGTATAATGGTGCTAGTGTATAATGGTACAGTTGCACGTTTAAGCTGTAGGGTGCATGCTGTAAATTTTAACGAAATTTGTTCTTTCTAGCTTGGTTGGTTGACGGACTTACGTACCGCTTGTGTGTTAGGAGGAGACAAAATGGAAGATCAGTTCTCAGCTCTTCATGAGAATCCTGATACTTGATCGCCACTCCTGCAGGTTGCTGCATGTTCTTGTGGAGATGGAACTTAAGTTAAAAGCAGTGGAATATGTGGCTTTTGATGAAGCAGACAGGTACGTCGTCTTCTTTGTATGAGCTAATAAGTCAAAACTTTATTTTTCTGAAAAATCGCCAATATTTCAGACCTGCTGACTTTTTAGAAAACCTGTGTATATTATTTCCTGATACAAATTGTAAAATTTGTCTCACTTGAAAGATATTTCAAATTATAGATGTTGGTAAATTTGTCAAATGCGTCGTATTTGTTGTTTCACTCGATAGACCGTATGATAGTGTGTCATACTTTTCAGTTATCATTCCTTCACGTTGGCAGTCAAGATAAATTGTCTGCTCTTATTTATTTGCTGCGAAATGTTTGCAAAGAAAACAAACAAAGTTTAATATTTGCTGCCACCAAACACCACGTTGAATATCTCTTTGAGGTAACAATTGATACTTATGCCTTCAACTGTGTTTCGACATGATAAAAGCATGTTTCAGATTACGCCCAAACATGTCTTTCACATCATTAAATCATGTGTCCATCGATCGTTGAACCCAGAAAAAGTGCTCATAAAATCAAGCTGCGGTGACCTTGGCAAATTAAATTTACAGTGGTTCACACACAATTAACACTGTGTTTAGAAATAGGTTTTGAGCTGGAGTTCATATCATGCAGCACGAAACTAAGTTTTTTTCAACCTTCGCAACCTGGATTCAAGTAGATCGAATCATTAATTAGTAGCGTCATTCAAGAGGATTAATTATCGTAAAGGAATTAGCTGCGATTGGATTCGAATTGCAACTTGTACTCACAAGGTAGTCATTTGCAACTTCCTACATCAATGAGAAATAAAGGGATAAACGATTTCAATGACGACAAAAACAGCAAACTATGTGAAGATTTAGATTATGTTTAGATTTTACGCTGAAAGTTTTATACAAGTAGCTTGGGTTGTTGTGTGGGTACGTTTCAAGAACATTCGAAGCCTATTGCTCTGTTTTAATCAAGACCGTGTAAACTCGGTTTCTCATTTCGCGCTCCACATTTCTCCTATTGCTGAGCACTGAGCGAGAGATCTGTGAATACCATTTTTAAAGTCTACGGCTATCACCGGACCAGGGAAATAAACCCCAGGTCTACCGATTGTAAAGCGCACACTCTAACCACTACAGTACACTATCGCGCCGGTTTTACAAAGAGTTAAATGTTGTCCTTTATTTTTTCAGGTGTTAATTCGTTGTGGTTTTAAATGCTCGTATGTGTACAGTAGCCTTGATCAAGATGCTCGCCGAATCAGCATTAATAGAATTCGCAAGAAAATCACTAATTTATTAATTGTGACTGACTTGGCTGCCAGAGGATTGAACATACCAGTCCTTGATAATGTTTTCAATTTTAATTTTCCTTCAAAGTCAAAGCTCTTTGTACACAGAGTGGGTGAGTACAAATCATTTATGCCAAAGGTTTGAAATTTAGGTAAAGATACTAAAAATGGTTCAAAAATCAGCAGACAAAGAACCGTAAGGTATCGACTTGATCATATCACGTTTATCAGTGCATCAAACTTAGCATGTGTGGTTGATGTATAAAATTATGATACCTGTAAATAGCTTATTCAAACCTCTCTTATTTGACAACACAATGCTTTTCAGTCTTTTTGGCGTCTAGGAATTCTATACCCAGTTTTCGAAATGCCACGAAACCCCATTTACCGTTACTTAGCATTTAAAAAGTTTAAATCGTAAAACCAGAAAGAAACATATACATTTCGCTACCACGTAAACTCGATTTATGCACATATGTTTGACTTCACGAATCGTGAATCGCGATTTATCTGCATTTGCATAACTCTTCACGGTCTGAATATTTATATCAAAACTCAAGAAATTCTTGCATAATTCTTAGAGTTCATAGCACCCCTTTAAATGTTCCATGGAACCTCAGTAGAAGAGGTTTGTGATAACATGTACAGTAAACGAAGCTTGCTCAGCTGCATCTCCGTTGCGTTTTGTTATGTGCTGATAAACACAGCAGCAAATTAGCATCGCTTGTTAGGTCGAGTCGCTCGCGCTGGTCGAACTGGTGCAGTGTATTCTCTTGTCTCATCTGAAGAATTCCCGTATGTCATTGACCTCCATCTCTTTCTCGGTCGTCCACTCAACTTCGCGCAACCAGATAAGAAATACAACGGTGAGTGATGTGGTTATTGTAAAGGCTCGCTTGTCGCGTAACCTGTCGTGTCTTCGTGCCATCTTTGGAAAAAGACTCTATGACTGGCCAAGAACCACTTAGTCAGGTTATATTATAAACTTGGCTTGGTCAAGGCTTGGAATAAACCAGTTTAGTTAGCACATCTAGCTAGATAATGTATTAAGAAATTCTTAAGACTGCTGCATCAATGACTGCATAGAGGAAAAGTGGGTTTAGAGGATGCAAGAAATTGTGTTTCATAGCGTTCATATTGGTAAGTTTAACTCCAGGTTGTATGTTTTAAAGTCGTCCGTTGCCCGACCACTCATTTAAGCGATAGCAATGATGAACTGTTTCCACAATCTCATTAGGCTGGGTATTTTGGCATTCTGAGATTGCAATCAGTCTCTCTTTAGAGTTAAACATACAGTATATAAAACAGGCCGAGGGTTTAATGTTTTTACCACGTGCTTCACCTGCGGTGGGTGGCTGCAATCCTCGTCGAGGCTCCAACTGTCTGCCATATAAAAGACGGAAGAAACCGGCTAAGCGCCTTGCTCAATTACGCAACCGGTAAACTTGCCGCCTTTTTTCCTCGTTATTCCTTTTGTGTAGAACATCAGGTAGGGAAGCCATGAATATCATTTTTTGAAATCTTTTGGTATGACTTGACAAAGGAATTCAAACCCAGGTTCACCGAGCGCGAAGCGGCCTTTTTACCACTGTGTTAACTCATTTAGTCCATTAATTGCTCACGCGCACGTCTTCTGGACTCACTTTTCCTCTTCACTAGTGTAGCAGTTCTGTACACCTCTGATCTCCAGTTACTTTTGCCAACACGACTCATAGACTTTACGAAGTCAATTTGTTTACACACCAACTTCAATTTTTCTTTGCTTTGCGTGACGGAGATAAGATACTCCAGTGTATCGATTACACTGGTCACAAACGTCTCCAACAATATAAATGCGCTTGAGAACCCCACTGCTGGTAGTGCGAGCGGTGCGGACAGTTACGGTGCAGACACTAATAAGGAAGGACTTGCTGAATATTGATGAACTCAGCATGTAGCTGCTTGGTCGGGGAATGATTACTTGCAGAGATGCTTTGCGAATGGAATCGCTCTAGTATGCGAATGGAAGAGATGTGCTCTAGAAATAAAGTCTCGATATATCTGGGATGTAGAGTGACGCAGTGGTTAAGCGTCCGCTTCACAATCGGTAGACTTGGGTTCAATTTTCTTGTCGAGGCATAGCAAACACAGCTTTAAAGTGGTATTCTTTCTGCTCAGCAATATGATATTGCATTTATTCACTCATGATTGAAAAGAGTGCAGAGATCCTTACAGAGCAGGGTACCACTGAGGCGCTACAGCAAACTCACCTCAGACACTGGCTTGGGATGGGGATGCGAAGATAAGGACAAGTCCTTAGAAATACTTTGTTAATCAATTTTTGGAGTAAAATCACTCCCTCCTTACAAATAGAGTTTGGCTTATACAATTTGAGTGAATTTTTGTTTAATAATGCTTGCAAATTATCTACATCGCTTATTTTCTTCAGCTTGGGATGAAGTATACGGGAGAGTATCACATGTAGCGCTGGATGAAGAACACGCGACGTTACAAACATTTATCCGCAATTCGGAGTTCGTACAACTTCAAAAAACTGCTGATAACGCCTATGAGTAGGAAAAGTTTATCAAGTCTTGACTCTTGAAATATCTAAATAAATTAATTCCGGGGCTCCTTACCGGTGCAGCAACTGTAACAGTTCAGGAATTGTCTACAAGCACTGGTGGCTAGTGGTTGCCCTTTATGAGTCACAAACGAAAGGTGTGGAGTTCGAAACTTACTCAAAGCACCATTGGTTATCGTCGGGATGGACATCCAGAATTTAAGGTGCTGGGTTGCTCCATCAAAAAGCCTGGCTCGAAGGCGAGTATGTAATGAAAATCGTCACAGACTTATCACGTCTAAGCTCGCATGAAAGAGAAAAAAAATGAGGTAAAATCGAGCACAAAATACAAAGTTTCACCAAACTTTTAAACGCAGGTAGTACGTTCGATCCCGTTCTGTACCTTCGCCTGAATCAGTGAAACGATCGAAAGAACCTCTACAAACTATTGAGATAGCTGTTCATCCATTAGATGGTGAGTACTTATGTTTAGGGTTGTTCTCCTGGCATCATCTTCGGTAGACTATCGGTGCCAAGTTGATGGTATCTACCACGTGAATTAATTCATGCTAGCACATGCTTTTCAAGTCTACGTCTTTCGCATACGTACAGAAACTTGTTGCATATAGCTTTCTCGCTTTTACGGAGTTGAACGTTGCAGTTGTGATGTATGCAGGGCTTTTCAAAAGTAACCGAACCGTAGACTTAAACAAAATTTGATATCAAAACCAACAACTATAATGTATTTTTTATGTCGTCGGTATTTTTTACTATTGCTTATTATCATTGCATATTTCCTGTTTAATGTGCGCTGCTGATACCCACATTTAAAAAACGCAGTTTATGCTGATAAGCCTAGGACATTTGATTGATTGAAACAGAGTTTTCAGCACAAATGGAATCAAGTTTTAGACGAAACTTGTCAGAAAGTATGTCGCAATGTTGTCAAAAGGTGTTTTGATTGTATTAAAGTTCAAGATAGACATTTTGAACAATTGTAAATACTAAATATGTTTAAGAAGTTTGTTGGTTTTGATATCTAATTTTTATTAAAATTTGGGTTTAGTTACTTTGGACATCCTGTATCACTGCGGAGTGAAAAAAAATTTTTTTTTTTTTTAAATCAAAAAATCAGGTTTATTAAAGTAGGTGGTTAGGTCTAAAAACAAATCTAAAAAGAAATTTTCACTTAGCATTTTAATCTAGCAGTCTTTGAAGTAAGAAAAATCGACAAAAATGCTACCAACACTATACACTCAACAATAGTCACACACTATGTAGAATAACAAAATGTTGTCCAATTTACTAATTTTCAAGTTTTTTAGGCATTAAATTGTTTTTTGGTAAAAGTTTTCTTTAGTTTTCTTGATTGTATTTTCTGTCTGATAAGTCCATCTCTATTTTTGAATCCGACCACAGCTGATGAAGCTTCAGAAACCAGTTTTGTATGCCTTTCAACAGCTTAATTGTGGCAAGGATGTTCGAGTTTGAGTTTATGTTGTTTGAAAAGCCTCAATTTTTTTATTCAATAAGTGTTTTAATGCTGGTGGTTTATGCATGTCGTTTAAACTCAAGCTTGACAAGGAATAAGTTTTTGCATTAGTATTGATTTTGGGTATTATGAATTTTCTTACATCTACTTCTTCATTACGACTTACATTATCCAAATTTTTTTTACATACACTGATGCTAGGTATTTTGTTGAGTGCAAGAAGACGAACATTGTGATTATTATCAGTCAGCCTCGCAAGTAATATGTTTTTATGGTGAGCAAAATAAGCATTTCGTTGCAAAACCGCTACAGCGATATCCTGAATAATCTTGTTTGGAAATCCCATTACTTGTGTAAGGATATTGAGATAGTTCTTTGGTCCCTCTGTAATCTTGTTTTTGAATTTGATTTGAAACCAACCAGGAAAGTAAACTTTAATTAAAAATTCTGCCAAAGTGAAATTAGATGTCGGCTTTTGTTGGGCTACATAAAATCGAAAAATACGACATCCAAGTGTTAACCAGCGTGGATGGTTTAACCCTCCTACTTCGAGAAACTCAAGATTAGCATCAACTGATCCCAACATGACGGCAGAGCAAATCCTGTAAGTATAATATTGATCACTACTTAAATCATCCATCAAAGAGTTTGGAATAACACGAAATTTTGGATTTGGGATAGATTTGAACTTCACCACTTTCCACCCAGAAACAGCACCATTCAACTGCCTACCAATAGGTCCTGAAAAAGAGTCTAGTCCAGAAGTTACGCCATCTAAGTTTTGAAAAATATGTCTGAGAGGAAGTTTATTTAAATAGAGCAAGCATATAACCCATTGCAATGGTCTTGCTATTAAAGTTTCTCATGATGCAATAAATCCTTTGCTTTTGCCAGTCATTACAGCGGTTTCATCAGATCCAACAATCTTCAATTTTTCTTTCAAAGCTGTATCTTTGATTGCAGAATAAACTGATGTTGCTATTTTATATCCAGTCCCATCTTTTGGCATTACATGTGAAAGATAAAAACCATTAGGCTCTCTTATAATTACATAATGTTCTTTAATGACTGTTTGGCGATGATAATTTCCATCTACTTCAACTTTTGTCATTGTTGCATCTTTCCTTCCATCTACAAAAATGGAATCCACTAATTCAAATAATTCTTGCTCCTTGTTTCTAATTTCTTCTCTGTATTTTTGCTTTTTTCCGCAACTTGCTTCTATCCACATACCTTTTATCCTCTTCAGTAACAATTCTGAAAGCTTTTAATGTAGCCGAAGTTACAACTGCACCAGCTCTATCAGACACTTCATATCGCTCACAAATCATTGCAAGTTCTTTCAACGTAACTCGATTCTGCTACAAAATAGATTTTGAAGAGCAAGGTAACGCTGAATCAAATGATACTGATATTTCTGAATTTTCACTAGTACTTGTATCAGATTCACAACCAATTACAATATCAATATTTGCTGTGCTTGTTAAAACTGTATTATTGGAATTGGATTTTTTTGAGACATATTTTGAAGAGAATTTATATCAGACTGATCGATTGGTTCAACAACATCCACACCTTTTCTTTTTCTAGGACCTTCTTGATCTTCATTCATTTTCAACTTATTAATTTCTAAATTTTCGTCGCTGTTTTTAGTCATTACAAAAAATATCGAACTATTTTTCAATATCACGTAAAAATTCCGTCGAATTATAATTAAATGTCGCACTGGTGCTGAATCCTTTTTTCCCTTTTTTTGGCTGAAATTCACCTGTCGAAAATCTTTGACAAGAGTTAAAATCCTAAACACAATGCCATCTACACTTATGCAATAAACATTACAGTGGATCCAACGTTTATATAGTTCATTTGCAACAATGACAGCTGCAGCTCTTGTTTGCCAATTTCTTTCGTGAAGCAATCTTTGCAAAACATCTCTTTTGGTTGGAAGAACACCATTTGGAAAGGAGTCACAGCTTTTAAAAAGATATTTTCCTTGACGCTCACAAACTCTAGTTACAGGTTTTCTTGTAAGCATTCCAAAATGATAACACTTTATACAGTAAGAGTACCAAGTTTATAAGATGTTTTTTGAGAATAAGAAACATTTTCTCTATTTCATTAATCTCCTAAAAAACATTTTGAACTTGTGGTACCTAATTGATTTTGACTAGTAATATAGTAGTTAATCAAAACCACCTAAGGCAGTGTTTCTTAACCTTTTTGGCGCTCGTACCCCTCAAAATTTTGTGAAATGTTTTTGTACTCCTAGACCAGTGTTTCCCAAACTGTGCGCTGCAAAGATTTGCAGGCGTGCCGCGAGTCTTTTAAAGGTGCCTATTTCCACAGCTTGCCGACCAGTGTAGGGGTAATCTCCAAAAAAAAGGTCATTACCAGTCTCGCAGATGCCCATGATATCTCTCATCGTCGCTTGAACTAGATTTGACTGCGCGGTGTTCCGCGAAACGTGATCAACCACTTTTCTGTGCCAGCAGACAAAAGAGTTTGTGGACCAATGCCCTGGAGTTTCAAATAACCATTATTCTGACGCCTCATCTGGTACCCCCTGCTTTGGTGTTTCATATCCCCAAGGGGTACAGGTACCCTCGGTTAAGAACCCCTGACCTAAAGACTGCAAAACCGATGATGTTTATATAAAATACAAGTGAATAAACAAACCGATTTACGTTATAGGTAAAATTTTTACTTCGCCATTAGCATAAACATCATTTTTGCCAATTTGTGACTTGTGTGATGTAGTTAGAAGAAAAAGTTGTATTGGAGCAGATATAAACTTTGGTCTTCTGAGCATTTTAGCTTAACTAATTTGTAAGTCATGAGATTTTCATAAATTTGGGGAAGCGCATACATTTTTTGGGGTGTTTAGCCACCTGGGTTTAAGTGGCAGAACCCCAAAACAACTTTGGAAGGTGTTTTTAGACCTAACCACCTACTTTAGTAAACCTGGTTTTTTGATTTGAAAAACAATTTTTTTCACTCCACACTATCCTGTATATATACATTGAGTGTATCACAATAAGTGAACCACATTTTGTTAAAGATTTTCTCGGCGATATAATAAAACCGAATTTATTGAAATTTTACACCCAGTAACTTAGGATATTATCAACACTTTTACATAGTATCCAAAAGCTCAGTTGCAAATTATGTAAGTATTGTCAAATTCGAAACAACGTCTCAAAAAAATACAGTATCGAGAGTAAAATTATGCGAGTAATTCTTGAATGAGCGTTTAGTGATGTCATAATTGTGTTTCATATTTTTTCCCAAATGGGGTGATGGCAATTGAAGTCCCCCAGAATGAAGAGATTTCTGGAGGAGGAAAGAATGGAGCTAGAAAAGGAGTCGGTTCTGCCATCTGTCAGAGAAGAGCAAATAGGGGGGATGTACACATTAAGAAATGACAGTGAGAAGGAGTTGTTAAAAGAGATGTTGACCCCTTCATAATCAGAATTGGAATCCAGGGAAGAAAGAGAGGAGATAGAGAGTTCAGAGAAGGATAGGCCCTGCCTGACGAAAATGATTACACCGCCGCTAGCATGCGTGGCATCAGGAGAGAGAATGCCAGTCTGGGAGTGGGTGCAATCAGAACGCAAAGTGGAGAATCCAGGAATGCGGAAAGAGGAAGATGAGTTTAGATTGGATTCTTGGATACAGATAAGGTCGACAAGATGGGACAAAAGAAAGTGAAGTAGTTCAGTGCTCCTGGGTCGAAGACCTCCAGCATTTCATCAGAGAACCGTGGGAGAGGAGGCAGGAGGCGTAGAAGGACAGTCAGGAGCAAGGAATGGTGGTGAGGGGGCTGAGGGAAAAAGTACATAATGGGCGATAAGAAGTTTGAAGACGAGGGTAGGGCAAGAGTACAGCATTAGCAGATTGTACAGTAGAGGTATACATTTTGGAGGAGTCCGAAAAAAGAGTCACAGTGTTACGAGTGGGGACACAGCAGGGGTGGGACAGCTCCAAGAGCGAGAGCTGTCACAAGTTCTGAATTTGGAGAGGGAAAATTGCGAGCACCTTAGATGGACCCATTTGGAGCAGGTGCAGCATTGCACTGACTTGCCCCACCAGGTCACATTTCCAGCACACACAGAGCAGGGAAAGATGGGTCCGTGTTGGGATGAACGTTACCTCTCACCAAGAGAAGAAGGAGAATAAGGAGACGAAGACGGGAAACAGAGGGGCAGGAGAAAATAGAAGGAGAAAACAGGCGACCGATTTTAAGGAAGGCTGTGTGCTGCCCTTCTGCGGTCTTTCAGGGGGCAACATAGCAAAAAAATGAAGGGGAGTGCCCGGGGTAACTGGAACCCTCAGAAAGTCCAACAGCCATTTCGATCCAACCCAAACCGGGTCGGGGACCACACTACCACGTTGAGGCATTGTTAAATGGGTGCGGTCGCTTGTTCATCGCTAAGCAGTTTAAAGGTATTTTGTAATTTTAATTCTGTTGTTGTTCTGACAGAGAATTGTATCGACAATACTGAATCACTTCGACTTGAATTAATAATATCAGTGAAGAATTACAAACCAAGTACAGTAAGTAAAGAAGTGTACATATTGGTCGTCTTTCACTTACCACAAGCAGCTATTTATGAAGTGAAATATGGATCTTCAGAGAAATTCATCTCGCATAAGCTTAAAGGTTTGTCGTTTTTACTCTTTCCTCTTTCTTGGGTGCCGGCAGGTCATAAAACGTTTTTGTATTAGTCCGGACTGTAAACCTAATCAAGAGCAGGCTAGGAGAAAGCGGTATGTCATTTGATATTGTGGATTAAGAGTTTTTATAGATGGTAGACTGGTAGCCCCACTTTCTACAAAGCGCACATAGTATTAAGAAGTAGCCAAAAGTGCTGGATGTTCACTTTTTATTTTCGAAAAGAGTTAAATGTGCATCAGGGTGGTTCAAAAACACACTTTTTTTCAAAACTTGGAGGTCACACTGTAGATTGATTTCAATTTATGACAAAAGACCCCACAAAAATTTGAGCTCTCTCGGTTAAGCATTGACCCTGTGAATATACTTAAATCGATCATAACTACCAAATCAGAAGTCCTAAAAGACCATATGATCAATTAAAATTTGCAGAATACCAATATACATTACACTAAAGCAGTAATAGTAGTTATTCAGTTTTTATCCGGTGTTGTCCCCTTAGCAGAGATGGCCGTATTTACCCCATTCCTTCTGCAATTGCTCTCGCTCCGTCTCTCCCCCTGTCTGTTGTTGTTGTTTACCCAACCCCTTCCAAGGGATGGGGGCATGGCAGAAGACCATGGAGCCCCAGCACCCCCTGTCTCGTCTCAGGGCATTGTCCTTGTTCAAATCAATCCTCTCTGTTTCCTCTTCCACTTGCTTCTTTCAGGTCTTTTTCGGTCGACCTTGCTTTCTCTTGCCACTCACTTCAAGATCCAGAGCAACCCTCAAAAGACTATCGTCATCCCTACTCAGCACATCTCCATAGCATCTAACTCCATTTGCTGTTGCTAACCGGTCTATAGTTTCCTTCAACCCCAGCATGTCCATCTGTTCTTCAATCGTCTTCCTGTCAACAACTTTCTGATTGCACATGGCTGTCACCATAGCTCTCTCCGTTCTCGTTAAAATTGCTTTTCATTTTCGTTTAGACACCATGTCTCACTTCCGTACAGTATTGCTGATCTTACACAACAATGATAAACTTGGCTTTCATCTTCAGAGGAAACCTATTTCCAAGCAATAGCTCTCCACATTCCCTGAATCTTACCCAAACGATTCTTACTCTTGCTGTAACTGCCGCTTCACAATTACCACTAGCATTTAGTCTGTCTCCCAAATAACAAAATCCATTTACTGTTTCTACTTCAAAGCACAAGTTCTCGCTCGAATCCATCGTTCCTTCCGTTATTTTTTTACATTTCAAGCAAACAAAATGCATTGCCAACCTAGCGGTAGCTCTCTTTATTTTTGCGCATTTGCCATGAACTCAGTTTTCACATTTTGTGCACAACACTGAATTGGCTGTGACTCTCCTCCCAAAAACTCCACGTGGATCTATCTCTCCTTCCGACCCACTTACCATCACTTTTGTTTTTCTGGTGTTGATCTTCAAACCTTTACTTTCCAGTGCATCCTTCCAATTTCAAAATCTTTCTTTTAAGTCTTCCATGTCTTTGCTCATGAAAGCAAGGTCATCTGCATTTAGTAATTTATTAACCACACCCCATCTTGCATTTTTTGTAATAACATCCACCACTATTGCAAACACAATAGTGGCGACAGCACAGATCCTTGATGTACGCCAACTTTTACTTCCAATTCCTCTGAATATGCTGATCCCACCCCATTCTTGTCTTTGCATAATCATACAAGCTCGTAACTGTTCGAACCATTATTTCTAATGGACACTTCTTTCTCATGGCCCACTCCATGACTTTTCTTCGCACTCCATCAAAAGCTTTTTCCATGTCAACAAAACACATATGCAACTTCTTGTCCTTTTGATATTCCTCCTGCATTCTCCTTACAATGAATATTGCATCCACTGTTCCTTTTCCTGACATAAATCCAAACTGCATTTTATTCAATTTGACTAGTGTTGGTATTCGCCTCTCTAGTATCCTTTCAACGATTTTCGTGGCATGTTCTAGCAGTTTCACTCCTCTGTATGATCCACAGCTCATCACATCACCCTTTCTTTTAAAGATAGGTACAATCACAGTTGTTTTCCACTCATCAGGCATTCCTCTACTATCCAATACTGGCACAGTTCCATGATCACTTTAACCCCGATTTTGCCACTTCCAACTATCATCTCCACACTTACTCCAGATGTTCCAGTTGCCTTTCCTGATTTCATCCTTTGAATTGCTTTCACAATTTCATTACGAGCCACTTTTTCCACTGGTCCTTCTACTACATCAGTTTCCACTATGTGCTTCCATTCGTTCTCTTCATTCATGATCTTTTCCATGTGTTCCTTCCAAATTTTTGCTCTGTCTTCTTCAATAAAAGCCCAATCGTCCGTTTCTTCCTCTTAAGCACCTTCCTCCTTTCCTATTCTTCCCTTCCTTTCTCATTCTTCTAAGGAAACAGAAAACACTATTAGAATTCTGATATGAATCATTCAACTCCTGATTAGCTTCCATTCTTATAGCTCTAGCAACAGTTTTTCTCGTTTGATTTCGTATACGTTTGTATTGATTCTTATTTTCTTCTGATGGAAACCTGCACAGCTCTTTAAATGCCGTCTTCTTACTTACTATGGTAACTTTGATCTCTTCATTCCACCACCACATGTCTCCTTGATCTCTCCTAGACTTCTTCTTCCCACACAGCTCATCACATGCCTTTAGAACACCATCCTTGAAAGTTTTCCACAATTCAGGCGCATCTGTGCTTACTAGTTCTTTTATTCTTTTTTCGAATCTTTTTTTTGTTCGGTTTTTGTTCAACTTCCAAATCTTTCTTCTTATGATCCGTTGCTTTCTCACAACCTTTTATCTAGATCTACGACCACCGGCCCGTGCTGAAGTTCCCATGAGATCACTTTTACATCCCTTATATACTTTCTGTATTTTTCTCCCACAAGCACAAAATCAATTTCTGTTTCACACCCACCGCCACCACTATAAGTAATTTTCCTTTTGTCTGTCATTTTAAACCGAGTGTTTGCCACGCACAGCTCTCTTTCATCACACAACATTCATCACAAAACTCCAGCAATCTTCTTCTGCATGTCTTTTCCCAACACCATTCCCCCTGTGTACACCATCAAAACCCTCAACACATTTTCCCACATGTCCATTAAAATCCCCTGAAGAAACAATGATTTCACTAAAACTTTATCATAAAAAAGTCCCACTCACTCCCCATTTTATCATAAAAACGAACTTTTTCCGCGTTTGGTCTTTGGCTTTGTGACCCATACGCGCATATTATGCGCATCACTTCTCTACCTAAAGTTAGCAAAATCGCCATTACTCTATCACTTTTTCTTCTAACTTCGCAACGTTTCCAGATATTTCCTCTTTCACCAAAATTCCAACCCCTCCGAATCCTGCATCATTTCTTGACCACCACAGTTTATACCTCCGTCCCGAAGTACCCCAAAACGAGCTCCTTAGCCTTTCCATCTTACTTCCTGGATATAGCACACATCAACTTTTCTCTTTCTCAGTTCTTCACACACTTCTGTTTTCCTTCCACAAAGACTTTCCACATTTAATGTACCAAATCTTATCCCATGACATTAAGATTTAAACCCGGAGATTTTTCGCACCCCCTGCCCATTTGGTAGGTGGTCAGAACCCAGGTCCTGTAGCACCTCCCAGGAGCAGGAAAAGGCAAGAGAGGAGGGAGCAAAGAAGATGTCAGGGCAAGAGCGACTGCCCGAGGAGCGATGGAGAAGGGTGGGTGTGTCAGGGTCATTGAGGGGGAGGAGGTCAGAAGAGATGACCCAGTCGATTACTTCCTCCCTGCGGGGGTCGGAAGTACCTCTTAAGTCCCAGAGGGGGTGATGGCAATTGAAGTCCCCCAGAATGAAGAGATTTCTGGAGGAGGGAAGGATGGAGGGAGAAAAGCAGTCGGTTCTGCCATCCGTTGGAGAGGAGCGAATAGGGGGGGCGTACACATTGAGAAAAGAGAGGGAGGAGGAGTTGTTAAAAGAGATGTTGATCCCTACATAATCAAAGTAGGGATCAAGTGAAGAAAGAGAGGAGGTAGAAAGTTCAAAGAAAGATAGGCCCTGCCTGACGAAAATGACAACGCCGCCGCTAGCATGCGTGGTATCAGGAGAGAGAATGCCAGACCGGGAGTGGGTGCAATCAGAACGCAAAGCAGAAAATCCAGGGATCCGGAAAAAGGAAGAAGAGTTAAGATTGGATTCCTGGATGCAGATAAGGTCGACAGGATGGGACGAAAGAAAATGAAGTAGTTCAGTGCCCCTGGCTCGAAGACCTCCAGCATTCCATTGAAGAACCCTGAGAGAGTCAGGGAGAGGAGAGGAGGCAGGAGGTGCAGAAGGATAGCCCGGAGCAAGGGACGGTGGTGGGGGGGGGGGGGCAGAGGAAGGAGATATAGAATGGGCAGATGGGGGATAAGAGGTTTGGATAAGAGGTTTGGATAAGAGGGGATAAGAGGTCAGCAACATCATGAAGTGACTTTGCCCACAGTTTATGGCTGCATTGGTCATATGTTTGAACTTCATAGTAGCTACGTTGTTGCTGAAGTGGGAGAGGCAATTCTTTCTGCCTGGTTGCAGTTTTAGGGAAAGAAATGCACTGGTAACTATGAAGCGGGTTTTAACTCATTGAGAACCGGTAAAACAAATTTTTACTTTACCCGAAGATATAAGTATGTGATCCACGTTCAATAAATTGATTCACTTCTGGTATAAACGTCAAAAGTGCCAAGCTATGCCGAACAAAACTTCAGCATATTTTGTGCGTGAACATTGTTATCAAGCTTGAGGTTAAAGCTTACGTTGTTGCGAAAAAATTGATTATTAAGGAGCTGATATTCTGGTAAGATTTAAATTATTTGTCCTCTCGCTGTTTAGTTGCATTTTCTGCTCGGATATGTTGTCAGTTTGTTCAACTCCTGAGGCACCATGACGTTTCGATATCTGATTGGTTGAAAGTTGTCATGTGACCAAAATAATAAGATTTGTTTGCTTTTACAGTTGCGGCGGCAGAAAGTGCAACAGAAAGTCTGGGATCGCAAACGGAAGAAGTTCGTTGGAGCGGAAGCACTTGACAAGTCGTTAGGAGCGAAGAAAATCAAGACGGAAAGCGGAGCTGTGATATCCTGCTCCTATAAAAAGAATGTTTACAAAGAATGGAAAAAGAAGATGAAAATGGATGATCTAGATAGCGATCCTGAAGCCGACGGAATTACAAAGTCGTACAGAGGCAAGTACAGAATGATGTAGAAAGAGTCAATTTTTTGTCATTTTTTCTCTCGTTTCACGGGCTCAGACGTGTTGATTGGATGTATGTCTACCACTACACACTCGCTTTTGAATCAGACTTTGCTGAAGCGTCGTAGCACTTTAAATTTCGGATGCCCTTTCGAGCAAATACCTGTGGTGCTGTCATAGAATTTCAACTCCAGACCTTT
Organism: Trididemnum clinides; assembly: GCA_963675345.1. Taxonomy (NCBI): domain Eukaryota; kingdom Metazoa; phylum Chordata; class Ascidiacea; order Aplousobranchia; family Didemnidae; genus Trididemnum; species Trididemnum clinides. Next base: position 29,944,378 of record OY776294.1, on the reverse strand, counting down.
CGGTCCGAAGCCCGCAATAATTCCCACCACACCTCGAGGTTGTAGCGGTTTCCGAAGCACGTGACAATTAGCACTACTTGTCTAGTGTTTCAGATAAAGATGATCGGGGAGGTTGGCGACCGCCAAGTAAGTTTACTGTCTTGTAGTTGCTAGCTACCCGTAGATGTCGATGCGGTTGAGCGAGCCGTAGTTTGATCTCGAAGCGTGATGTTTATAGGAAAAGATGATTCCGTTTAGTCAAGTTGCATGCAAGTATGAACGTTGAGCTGGCAGAAGTTCCACAGATTCATCCGGCTACAAGTTTGACTTTAGTGCTCAGTCATGGAGTTGACTAGCATTTAATTTATGGTGTAAGCTGCGACCCTGTTGCTAACAAAAGAAATTCTTGTGGTATGATATTTGGAGAGCATACACACTTTACCCAGTGTATTGATTTTTTGGCATCGCGCAGTCCTCTGTCCCATATAACCATCATCACCGATCGAGTTTGGAGACTAATTGTACGTCAATGAGTGGGAATGGAAAGCTGTCGTGTCCGTTTCTTTTCGCTAACATCAACCACGACATTATCAGTACGAGGAAAGTGCCCGGAGTAACTGGGACCCTCGGAAAGACCAACAGCCCTTTTGACTTGACTTAACCAAAACGGGGTCGGGGACGGCATCACCACGTTGAGGCGGCTGTTGATTGGTGCTAGTCGCACCCTCTTCGGGTGCCTTTTGTCCTCCCCTATCCCACTTCTCTTTAAGGCTTGTCTACCTCCCTTACGAGTCACCATGACTCATTTCGCTCGGTCATCTTATGAGCGGGTTCTTTGTCTTCTAACGTCCTTTTCCATTTCAGGTTTGGCCAGACTTGGAGTGAAACCAAGACTTTGGAGATTGTTCTAGAGAGCTTTTGCGTCCACTCATCCGCTCATGCTTCTATCTGCTTCCCCCCAGAGAGGCTTTTCCTTGCTTGCCCTCCTTCACCTTCTCGGAAACTGCCTCCTTTCACTGTGGAGTCTCTTTTTCCTTTCCATGATCCCGCTTTGATCCCCTCCTTTTTCGCCAAGGTGCGGCTCTCGCTCGCCTTACCATCTGGTACTTTAAACACACGGCTCTTCTTTTGGCAAAGGCGGCCCTGGCGTACTAACCAACTGCTCTTTCTTTGGCACTGAGGCCACTCTTTCCTTTTTAGCAGGCCCAGTATGCTCAAGTTTTTCTGCTGAAGCCTTCGCCATTCTGCAAGCTCTTTGCTGGTGTCGGCAGCACCAGCAAGTCTTCCACTTTTCTTCTATCTGACTCTCGCTCTGTTCTCGCCACCCTGTCCTCTCCTCCTTTTCTTTTACCTCAAACTCTCTGGCAGATCTGGCAGGAACTGTCTTCTCTCTCTTACTGTTCTATCCGGCTACAATGAGTCCCCGGACACTTGTTTCTCCCTTTGAATGGCGCAGGTGATGAGTTGGCCAGACGGGGAGCGCTATTCGCGCTCTCTGCAATCCCTTGTAATCTCTCGTATCCACTCTTGTATTTTCTCGGACTGGAGGCGTACTGTCTCATCGAAATTTTGTGACACACCGGTTCCCTTGATTTTCACCGAGGAACTTGTGCTCCCTCGTCACGCTCGCTGTGTTCTCTCGTCTACGCTGCAATGGACACCATCTACTGTTAAGCTCTTATCTCTCTAGGATTGGCCAAACCGAGAATCCTTCCTGCAGCGCCTGTGGACACTCGTCTCAGGACAACTCTCATCTCATTCTGCACTGTCCAGCTACGGACTCTTTGCGTTGCTCACTCTTTGGCGAATCTCTATCTCTTTACAACCTCTGGTCCAGGCCCTGGAGAGTTGCCCGGCTTGTGGGACTCCATAGTTTTTCGCCATGCCCCCATCCCTCGGAAGGAGTCTGGTAACAATTGATCTCCTTACGAGCTTGCCACTTTGGTTGTAGCAGCCGTGCAGTCAAAAGCACCTTCTACCTACTGAACTAAAAAATAAGCACGCTGTGAAAAGCAATGCTTTCGCCGTAAAATTAAGTTTTTGTCCCTAATGTAAGGGAAAGACCTTTTTTTGGAGGTCCACATTTTGACCAATACAGTCTAAAACAAAGAATTTCGAAGACAAAATAGGCACGAAATGGTAACCCTGCCTGTAGTTCAATTCAAAGAAGATGTAGGTGATATAAAAATTATCCAACCACTTCAAAGAACATTTCTTTTTCAGCAATGCCACGCAATAAAACTGGCGGTAAACCAAAAGGAAGGAAAGTTCGTAGCGAATTGAAACATCCCAAACTGATTTTGAAAGAACGGAAAGTAAGAGAGAAGAACATATTACGTCATGAACGCGGGAAAGCGAGAAAGAAAAAGGCAAATTGGAGAGACAAGCAATTGGGAAAAGGAAAAAAGGGAAAAATAAAAGTGATTGATATGAAGAATGTTGTTTATTGCTAAATGTGTTTACAGTTACCGATAGTTTTATGTAGAAGCATTAGTTGGTTCTAGGTACCTCGTCGCATTAGTACCGCCAAATCTGTTTGAGGCCCGGCACGAAACGCTTTATTGAGGTTCACACTGTAAGCCAAATCGAGATCGATGGGATGCGGTGGTTCTCAATCAGTTGGACAGTGCTTATTTTTTTTATCTATGTAGTAGTGATTCAGTTTTTATCCGGTGTTGTCCCTTTAACGGAGATGGCTATAACGTATGGCTATAACGCTATAACGTAGATTAATTAGATTTCATTTCCGTTGATCACAAAATTAGGCTTTGTTCAACGCATTTGCTCCTGAACCTACCGATCCTTTTCTGATATTGCAAAACACTTAACTTTTTTGGTGGTCACTCCAGGAATTTGTAAAATGCGTGTTCTCGCCACAAGAATCTGTTTAGATCAAAAATGGGGCACATGCCAAAAAAGTTTTATAACATTTAGTTAAGGAAAGCTAGCAATCCATCACTAATCTGTTGCACCTTGGTAGCCCCATCACCGGTAAGGTTAATTGCGGTTGGTAGATATTCAAAAACAGGGACTTCAAGAGGCTGCTTTGGGCCTAGCGTTGAAGTTGAGACACTTCTTATGCCCTTTTTGTTTGGAAATTAATTTCGACCTAGGATTTTGAATGTGTGAAAATCTTTTTTTTGATCGACGCAGCCATTTTTAAGTAAAATATTTAAGAATAAATAACATTAAAATATATGTTTTTGTACTTGCGTACAAAGTTGTTTTGAATTTCGGATAGGGGGGAACTTTTCTTCCAGGTTTTAAGGAACCAAACTTTTTTTTTTGGATTTTTTTTTGGATATTTTGGATTTTTGTTTGGTTCCTTAAAACCTGAAAGTTGTTTTGAAGGTCCACTTTATCAAGTCGAATAGGGTTACACCTGTCTCCCAAATGTTGTGGGTCTGTAGGTAATCCTTGCCAACGCCTAAAAGTTTTGTTTGGTGAAACTTTCACTGCTTTAACGAGGAGAAGTACAAACATGAAAGTGATCGCTAAACTGCAGTTCAACGCCAGCAGCACAATTCTGCAATGTAGTGCCTTCAAGAAAAGGACAACGGTAATTTGTACCGCTTGTGACAAAAACGCTCTGTTCCTGCAATACTGATAATCTCCGAAAGGAGTTTTGAGCATAAGTTAACTTTGCAAGTGCCCACGTTGGACTGCACAACAAATAAGTCTGTAAAAATAGTTCAATTTGATTTAAGTCTCTTTCCAAGCGAGACAACATAACAACAATATTCGTCAAATGGCTTCCTGAATTTAAAAGCAGGTTTGCTACTTAAAATTGACAAAGGAACTGCTTGATTTATTCATGAGTATAAACTCGTGTGCTTTGTTTGCGGGTCTTCAGTCAGACTGGACCACCAGTAGTCCACTGAGCCTACATTAAGGAGAAATCCCATACAGTAAAACATAAAAAAAACTGTTTTTATAACTTCCTTGTTGGCAATCAGCACGAAAGAAATAGTGTGGAAAAAAGCCGACAAGTTTTATTGCGATGTTCAGAGAAAAGTCACTTTAATACTTCCTGCTTCATATAGAGCGTTAATTTGGCACAGTTCCTCAACAAATGGATTTTCCTGGGATCCAGCACTAATTATCAATTGTTTCGAAATGACTTTTTTGCTATTTTCAGCTTCAAATAAGGTGAAGACCTTTTTTGAGATCAACCTATCGAAAGTAGATATTTTTTGAATATTCGGGGGAGACCTAAAACCATGTGAGAGGTTTTTGCCTACTCCTTTTACGCTTCTGCATCTACCGTGTTTCCCCGATAATAAGACCTACCCGCAAAGTAAGACCTAGCGTGATTTTTGAGGATGATTTTAATGTAAGCCCTACCCTTAAAATAAGCCCTAGTTGAGAGCGGCAGAAAGACGAAAGAGTCAAACATTCTTTTTTTATATTTATTCATTGTTGTTAATGAGTTTCTGAATAAAAAACATGTTAATGGCAAGTAAATGTAGATCTTTTTTCGTAATTTCTGTTTATTTAAAATCTCGTAATTTTTACTTTGTAACTTCATTTTTTGATATATCAAAATAATACATCCCCCGAAAATACGTCCAAGCCCATATTTTGGAGTAAAAATTAAAATAAGCCCTGTCTTATTATCGGAGAAACACGGTAGCACACTAAAGGCCCGATTAGATCTCTAATTTGACGACACCCAGGTAGGAATAATTAGTTCACGCGCGTGCATTAAGTCAACAAATAGATTCTATGAGGTAATAATAATTCTTTCTGTAACTTCGTTCAAATTTTACTACTTCATTGTTAGTAAGTCTATGAGCTCTACGCGACCATGAATTAAAAGGGGCACTGGATGCATCAATGCCTGTAATGTAAACTATTTTCGAGGTTATGGAGGCCAATCAGGTAAAAAAACCTTTGATATTGAAATGATGACGATTAACATTTTTGCAGTAGCTTATAGCAAGGGTGTCAAACTCGCGGCCCTCTGAGCCTTTCAATGGCACCCGCGAGACGATTCTAAAATTCTTGATAAATTTCACTTCGTGCCACAGAACTCGATTTCTGATTAACGATGCCTGAAGAAGGACAAAGGTGTGGAGATGCTGGAGAGGTAATTACCTTTGTTTTCTTTTAAAGATCGACCTCGCCACGAGAGGTAATAACCTTCTTTTTGGAGATCGACCTCGCCACGACTGCCAACGTGGAATGTCGCCCCAAGAAGCCCACAAGTTTGACATCCTTGGTTTATAAGATCCTAATTGTCCTTAATTGATTGCGCCATCTAGCAGTTGAATATTTAGCGTGAGCATAAAATTGTAATTTTATCATAAACTTTATTGCATTGTAAACTAAATAGAACAATAGTTAATAAACGCTTGCATTTTTTGGTGTTCAGGAAATCGTTGGATTGCATATCTAGAAGTTTTTATCCACATGCATACGTAGTAAGTCTAGACATGGTCTCCTCTTGTCGCCCGCAGACCATTCCAATAATATTCAATTTCACGTCAAGTGTTTTGAAGCATCTCTAGCGTTACCGATTCAATTGCTTTGATAATCCTTACTATTATCTTTTGTAAATGGTCAACCGGTGTACGGTACCCTTTGTCCTTGACATAACGTAAGAGAAAAAATCGTGGGGTTGTGTCAGGCGAACCCGGAGACCAAGGGGTTATTTTTTGGAAAGCTTACAATTAAGGCGTGGAAATTTTTGGGGCTAATTCAAACCTTAATTCCAACCATTACTGACTCCAGCTCTAGTAAGGAGACCGCTGGACCGGTTGCGAGCCAATACACATGTTAATCTTAGATGGTTGGTGCACGTTTTCTTTATTATCAAATCATTGCTTCATTGTATATACGACGCCGTCGTATATACAATAAAGCAATGATTTTTTTTTTATGCTGATGTGCTGCCTGTTAACGTATTTACGTCTATACTCTACAACATTGCAATTAAATCCCAAGTTCAAGAAAAAATTAACATAAAACCACTACAACAATTTGTAAAACTGAATATGAGGAGAACAATAGCCGCTTTTGTCGCTATGCCGGAAACAAGCCAATAGTGCAGCCAAATTAGGAACTTAATACCACAAATATAAATAGGAAAGAGGCAGCACGACATAGCAAAAACAGTTTATTTTTTGATTATGTTTCAATTACTGCTCCCTCACAAGTATTAACAATAATTTGTGGCAAGATTCTTTGTGAGCATTGCCAGTCATGATTAAGAGGATATGATGATCACAAGTTGGTGTACAAGAATTGTGAAAGTGCATAAAATTCATTAACTTTTCGCTACTGCTCACACAAGAGCCGGATGGGTGAAGCCAGCGCAGCCGGTTAAACCGAAATACTAAACCCCGACATTACTGATGCAGGGCCTCTGCCGGGCGAGGCCGGCAAACCGGCTAGTTATAAAAATAAAGATGAAAGCTTGTATTTAAAGATGAACACAAATTTACGTCAGCAGTATTTTTAGCGTGATTTATCGCTTTCGTCCATTCCATCACAAGCAAATCATAGACTACTATACTTTTGTATTGGGTTCGCTTTAGCATTGCACGAAAGTGTTGAGCACTGTGGTTACGTGTATCGCAAAAATCAAAAATGGTAAGCTTTAATGTTGAAGCTAATGCCAAATTTTCTAGACATATAATCCAGTTTGGCCAAATCTGGTCCAGTCTTTTATGACTCAGGTCGTTGGGCAACTTCGTTATTCTGTCCTAACGGTGGACGGAATGTTGCCTTTATTCGCTCTAGAACTATGATCATGTTAAGCCTCTATCCTTTTCAACTTCAGAAGTAAAATAAATCTGATGTATTTAGAGACTAGTAATTATCCTACTCAGTTGATCTCATCATGCAACAAGGAACTGCGTATAATACAACACCATAAGGTTTTAGTTTTCCTTTATCTTTATTTATATCCATCCGCTTTTTTTATTGTGTTGTAGCAACTTTCCGATCTTCTCCTACCAGTAAGATTTTGCTCTAGCCTACGTACCGATATTATAGAAATAGTGTCTAAATTATAGCCTACTTTCCACAGAAAATTTTTCGCTTTTTTCATTTTTGTGCTTTTAACCGGGACTAAAGAGGGCAGTATAGAAAACTACGAAACATATTTTCTGTAAAAAAATTAAAAGTTGAACGACTGCATGTGTTTAATCATCTAAAGAACCGATAAATACATTTAATACCAAATTTTTCGTAACATTAACAATTGGACCAAAGGTAATATAATCTAGAGTAACGAGACATTTATATCGGCAATACAAGTAATGTTTACGGGTATTGCTTTAACCCAGGGGTGGCCAACCTTTTGCCTACCATGCGTCAACTTTTTAATATACGGTTTCAGATGCGCCACAATCTCCATAAATCCTGGCGCAAGTATTTCCCTCCCATGTCGCGTGTTATTACCACAAAGTTACAATGCGCCACTTCTAATCATGCAATGCGCCACAGCTTGGCCACCCCTGCTTTAACCTTTCTTTGTGTACCGTTACAGTGGTATCGCTACACCAAACTTTGATAATCGCACCCATTTTTGCTTACAGGAACCATTATCTTCCCATAAAATGTTTGCAACTATAACAATTGGTGGACAAAGCTGAGCTGTTTAGTAAGAATGAAGTGGTCAGTGGAGTGAACACACTTTTCTCCGAAGTGCAGCCTTAATTTCAGCAATATAAATCTACTGTATCTATGTCATCTAAGCCTAATATTATGACTTCTCGCGTAGTCACTCAATATTAACGTGAAACAATTGCCAATTAATCAAAAATCGCACTCCGCAACACATTACCCTAAATAAAACACCAGAGCTTTCAATACGTAAACTAATTATCAGTCAGCAGCTCTCTCATTGTCAGTAGCTGGTAACATACCGTTGGCGTAAAAGTGTGAATGATTTCGGGGAAGTAGCTTCTCCGAAAATTTCAAAAATGAGCAAAATAATCACTTTCAAAAAATCGGTCGCCAAATAAAGGTTTTTACATATGTTTTGGGATAAAGAAAATACCAATAATTACTTCAAAAGGTCGATTTCAAAAACAAGTTTTCGTCATTGTCTTGAGCGTCAAGCCTCTTTTACTTCGTACAAAACAAAGTGTTACGCAAACGCATAATGAAACGACCCTTGCTATAACTGCAACTAGTGCTGTGGAAAAAAATACGCAGTGAAAATTTAATAATCAACTCTAAACGGATGTATCAAAAGCACGTCGTTTGTAATGCAGTGTAGTCCTTTTTTGGTCCAACTACAATACTTCGCATGGGTCAAATTACGGTACTAAAAAGAGGATTAGTTTGAAAGTTGAAGTTAAAACACATTTGCTAAACAATAAATCCAGCTGTCCGACTTCTGGTCTTACAGTTTTTTACAGCTGTAAAATTGGGTGGCTGCAATATTCTATTCCGATCGGGGATGGAAAGTTACCGTTACCTTATTTATTATAGGATTGCTAGCCGGCATTGGCCGACTCGGCTACCGTAATTATAACAGTGTTGTCGAGTAAGAAATATCAGTTCAGCCGGCTGTGTCGGCTTCGCGCGAAACATCATTTCTGCGAGCATAATGGGTTGTTTCCAAACAAACCATTTGATGGCCTTTTGTGCGATTATTAACCTCCGCTTTCCCCATATGATGCATTATTACGTTTAGAAAACCTCCAATCCCGTCATGTGACGCGTGATATAAAAAAAGTACTTCGTAAAATTTTGTTATTCGGATTCGCCATACAAACCAGTTCAATCAAACCATTGAAAATTATTTTAAATATACAGAAAGTTTGACGTGTAATGATCTCTCTTATCCCCTCGCCCATAAAACACCAGCATGACAGTTTGCTTCCCCACCTCCTCTGAAGGCATCGTATGATATTAGTACGCCCCAAGTAAAAAGTTGGTATAAGTGAAGGCATCACCCCTTTGCCCCTAATTCTAATCAGCCTAGTTTGTTTTAAGATCAGTTTCACTTGCTAACTTTCTATTATTTAACGAATTCTATTTGTACCCTTCAATGAGTATAGGGGCATAAAATTCAAGTAGGTGGTGGGAGGCTTATTTCAGGTGCAACTCCATCTGTGATGATATTTGTGACACCAAGTTTCTTGGCTGTTCCTATAAGTCTTTGTCCCAGAATAAAACAAGGCATGTGATCACCAAATAACGCATTTTCAAACAATACGTTTTATTTAATCACTGGCATAGTTGCAGTTTTTGATTCGACGGTCAAAAGTAAAGAATTTATGTTTTTAGGTGATCTACAAATAGGAAATTCAATATTTAGAATCTGTTTTCGGGGCAAATTTGTAGAGCAACAAAGCAGCATTTTTTGACTATACCGAGTGAAAATAAAATTCCACCTACAGCTTGCCAAAAGTAGCAAAATATATAGGGTGAGGCAGAAAAACCTCCCACATTTTAAAGTCTTACTATGGCAATGCTGTTGCAGTTAGCCACATAGCTAAAGTGAATTTATGAATTTAACAATCTGCCATCTGTTTTCTAGAGTGAAAGATTAGAATTACTTGTGATTTATTAAATTTTTTTAGAAAAGCTTTGAAGTCTAGATATGGCCTGCAAAGGTACACCCGCGCATTTATTGTGAAAAGTTTTCTCACTGACGGAGAATCTGTAACTGCAACCTTGAGGAATTTCAGAAATCATTTCCAACTGAGCAGGCACGACCTTGTTCCTGGTCGAATAAATATACTTCCTGACGCGTGCAGCAACAGCAACCACCGCTGTGTATTGGTATGTAAACAAATACATTGTAAAAATAAAATAATTTAAAGTAGACGTATATAAAAATCATAGCGCTCTCTAAGTAGGCTGGTGAAGTAATCACCTTGTCTGACTACAATGCTAGTAATTAATGTGATGCTATTCAAATTACCACATTTAAGTAATGGATTAGTTATAATAAATTGTTTTAGCTAGTGTTGTACTAGGAACGTGGCCCTCTACGAACTTATCAGCAATGGAGTCACCCTTCGATTGAAACTCAATTATAAGTGGCTGCCGAATAGTGACTCGTGGTGATTGCCACCCTGAATGAGAGGCCCTCATATGTGACAGTTTGATCAGCGCTTCAGATTTTACGGGTGGGAGAGTACCCCGAAGCCTCTGATCTTGTACCCTGGCGATCTTGTGTTTACCATTTTAGTCTTGGGTTTACACACAAACAAACATTTGCCCATTTTGTCAAAATTGGCCGATCTTTGCATACTGGAACCATCAATCTCCCCCCAAAAATGGTCGCAGCCACAGCGAGCTGTCACGTTGTATTACCATACTTGGGTGCTTTAACCGTCTACCTTGATCTACCTCAGGGGTATTTAAACTTTTTCCACGGAGGGCCACATCGCTGACAATTTAAAGCCCTGTGGGCCAAAATTAATTCAAAGTAGGTACGAAGTAACTCTCAGTAATCTCGGAGATCGTGTGTTATGTTGCCCGAAAGAGAAGTGATCAACAAAAACAAAAAAAGGTCACCAATTATGCTTTTCGACATCAATTTGACTGAATTTGTTCAAAGAAACAGCGGACTAAACATTTGTTTTGCAATTATAAAAAGGGCTCCGCGGGCCGGACAAAAAGTCTTGGCGGGCCGTAGTTTGGCGACCCCTGATTTAACTAAAATACTGAAACAAAACAAACGTAGTTAGCAGTCTGTTTACCATAATCGCTTCAACATTGATCGTCACCATAATATTAAAATATTTCGCATATATCTTACAGTGCTTTTGTTTTGATCATATCATTGTTACTGATTTGATTGATGGCCGAAATCAAATTCAAAACATTAGCTTACTGCAAAACTTCATATATTTCAAACCTTAATAAATCTGCTTCGCAATTTTCAACTTACTTGTGTTTTGTGGCGTCACTATAGTGACTTTAGTGACACTATGCAGTAATTTAGTGTCCCTTCAACATAAAAGATGTCACTTTCATATCGAAGCCATTCCTAATTTAAAGATAATTTTTAAACAAAAGCGTTCAATTTAAGCTTAACTCTAATTTGAATACGAATTATAGGAGCTGGTGTTGGCCTGTTTAAGATATTACTTTTAATTAATTGATATTAACCCTTTAACGTCCGGTGTTAATTTGAAGCAACTAACTAAAAATGCTCCGTTTATTTCAACTTATTGATTTTGAAGTTGCCAATGACAAATGTTAATATCAAAACACATAGGTCTTTCCCGGTATCTAAAAGAATTTTGAAGTTTTGGATTTTATAAGTATTTTAGAAAATCTTTTTTTTTAATTTTTGGTGTGTATGACCTTTCGGCATGGTCATGAATTTGCTTCACACCAAAATTAGAAAAAATTAAGTTTTTGATTTCTGAAAAAAATCACAGAAACAGCAGTGAGAAAAATATGTTCAAAAATGTTATTTTAGAAAATGATATAACTCAATAAGTCTTGGGGAGGTTTTTTTTTTTATTTGTTGCTTTAAAGTAACATTCGGCCTAGTTTTCACTAAGTTATCTCAAATCAGCCTAAATTAAATATACATGTAATTTAAATTACTTCCAATTGTTCCTTCACATTTAGATGATATTTAATATTTATTAGCTATATAGTCTATTAAACACTTTCTTTATAATGAGACCTTCATCATTTTATGGCAAAAATTGATGCATTCCGTTACCATTCAATAGTGATGTGTCATCAGAAAGCAGGGGAAACAATCATTTGCATGGGAACAGTCACAACCAATGGAAATTGATATCATCAAATCCCCTGTTGAATATTTTAGACATTATTTTAATGAAACCCTTCTTGACCAAATTGTTTTTCAATCAAACTTGTATTCCATCCAGCAAAATTCCAATAAACCATTGAGACTAACTCGATGGGAATTGGAACAATATATTGGTGTTGTTTTGTACATGGCATGTGCAACATTACCAAACTCTCGTCTTTACTGGAGTAAAGTGTACAGGAACGATAACATTGCAAATGTCAAGGGACAGATGGGAAGAAATAAAAAGAAATTTACATTTTAATGACAACAGCCTTCTTCTGAAGCTTCAAATTTTGATAGAATGTTCAAAATAAGGCCACTAATCGACCATCTCCAAAGCAAAGTATAGAGAGTGCCAAGCTCTGAATTTCTATCAGTGGATGAACAGATTATGCCTTACAAAGGAAATCATAGCTCCAAACAGTACATTCCATTGTTCCCTTTAAACGCGAAAAAGTGCGAATTTGCGAAATTAAGTCCGGCGGATTCGCAGTTAAAATTCAGCAGTGCGTAAAAAAGTCCGGCGGTTTTTGGTAACTTTTTCCGTTTGTTAAAATTTTTGCGATTTGTAAATGCGTGGGAGACAGTAAATGGGAATAAAAGGTTGGACAACCGCTTTTTTATGGCAATGCAACGTCTCGCGTAAACATCGCCTGGCTATGACACAACAACGAGTGACGGCGACTTAAAAATATCGCGCATGCCGTTACCAAACTTCTTGTGTATCACAAATCAACCCCAAAGCTAGTAACATAAAGTAAACAGGTCAATTTCTATCGTAGCTAAAGAGCAGTAATAGCGAGTAGCTATCAAACTTCACTTCAACTCAAAACATAAGTTTTCGAGGGAAGTTTGAAACTGGAATTGCTTAATTTATGTTTTCTCTACGTTTCAACGCTAATTTCAATCGTGCTTGTTAATATCAAAAAGCGCATAGCTCTCGGTTTCACTTTAGCGTACAAAACGCCATTTTGTAAATCAGAAATAAATAACCTCTCACTTGCTATTTATAAAAACTAAAAGTAAAAAAAGAGTACGATTTCTAACCAATTTTAGTTTTAAATCCCCTCCAAAATCTTTTTTTTAAATAAAATGCAGCTGACAGCCATTCGCTGTGGTAATTTGCCAGCCATGATTGAAATAAACCTTGAAACGAGAAGAAAAAATATAAAATGCAGTTTCAATTTCTTTAACCCTGCTTTGGTACCATGAAAAAAATCACGTTAGCAGTTCCTTGGGGTCAATATGAGCCCATTACTAAAAATATATTTTGCCACCAGTAGAAAAATTCAGATTGTTATCAGTCTGTGTTTATTGCTTGAAAAATGTAGTGGAGTGCACAATACACGAATATTTTACTTCTGACACTGGTTACAGACCATCTTGCTGTGTTCTTCGCAAATGGTGCTATGACATCTGCTGCAGGTGGGTCTGTGCTTTTTGTCCTTCAATCTCGGACAAAGAAAGCATCTCTTGCGCCCTGATGGACAATGCTGGGTGATGTTTACCAGAGATGCTTCTGGTAAAATTCCAAAGCTGCAAATGATTTGTGTCATAACCTGAGATGTTTGCGGGATCACCAATCTACGCTTAGCTAGAGGAACAATCAACGATATGAATAGTTTTTTCATGGGGTCAATATGACCTCAAATAATAAAATGTAAAATTTACACTAAAAACAACATCGAAAGTAAGATTGAATAAATAGAAACAGTTGACAAGAACCTGTAAAGAAAATACCAAGCGAGATGAAACTTTGTAATCTCTAAGTTTGGAATATTTAGCCTATCAAATTCGCCTGGGATCATATTGACCCCATGGTACCAGAACAGAGTTAAACAGGTTTTTTGTTCAAGTCCAGCCTTTTTTCAATTGCTGGAAAGGAAGACTTTGTCTTGACTTGTTTTTTTATTTTGGTTGGTCAACACTTCTGAAATTTACTTTGATAACTTTTTTGAGGTCGCGCATGAAAACGAGAAAAAATATGACCAGACCACATGCCTCTGTGCATTTCAAAAATGGGCAAAATGCCAAAAACGTTTGTGAAAACGAGAAAAATGTATGACCGGATCGCGTGCTTTTGTGCATTTCGAAAATGGGCAAAATGCCAAAAACAATTTCAAACCAACAAATGCAAAAAATGCTCATGAAAACGAGAAAAAATATAGTCGGGCAACATGCCCTTTTGTATTTCGAAAATGAGCCAAATGCCAAAAACGCTCATGAAAACGAGAAAATGTATAACCGGGCCACATGCCTCTGTGCATTTCGAAAATGGGCAAAATGCCAAAAACGTTCACAAAAACGAGAAAAATCTATAACCGGGCCACATGCCTCTGTGCATTTCGAAAATGGGCAAAATGCCAAAAACGAGAAAAATCTATAACCGGGTCACGTGCCTCTGTGCATTTCGAAAATGGGCAAAATGCCAAAAACGGTTGAAAAGCACTGAACTAAATATAAAGTCTCCTCATCGAAGTACGTCGGAGGGGAAAATGAAGGATTTGTTGTACGCCAACCAAGACTATCGGCAAACTGTAAGCTATGCAAAGTTAGCTTAGCGTATACAGTGACTAAACAGCAGTAGGCTGCTGCAAGCATCTGTTTTTACTCTTTCAAAATATGTTACTAAGACTGGTGTAACCGTTTGTTCAGCAATATCCGCCAAAACTTGTCCGGCGGTTTTCGTACATTTGCTAGCGATTTCGCACTCGCGCCGGCGGTTACGCACTTACAAAAATCTTAGAGGGAACAGTAGTACATTCCTAAAAAACCTAAGAAATGGAGTTTTAAAATTTTTGTATTGACTGACAACAAAGGCATTGTGTAAAACTTTGACGTTTGTTGTGGTGCATTAAAGCCAGTCAATGGGTTTCCAGACATAGAAGCTAGTGGTAACATTGTGTTGCAGTTGGCCCAAATTGTGCCAAAAATGAAAAATTACTAGTTATTTTGTAACAATTGGTTCACAAGTATTCCTCTAATACATGAGCTGGCAAAAATCGGGATACAATGTCTGGGAACTGTACGGCCAAATCGTCTCCCAAATATTTCAATGCCAAATGAAAAAAAAAGGAAGAGGAAATTATGAACAACGAGTCACATCACTGAGCGGAGTGGAAGTACGAGCAGTAAAATATTTTGATAAAAGGCCAGTAATGTTTGAAACGACTTATGCCAGCGTGGAACCGATCATAGAAAAACTGAAATATGACAGCAAACAAAGAAAGAAGATACCAGTGCCTACCATTGCTTCTTTATACAACAAGCACATGGGAGGGGTTGATCGTTTAGACCACTTGATTGCCCTGTACAGGAGGGTAATTCCTGATCGAAAAAGTTCTATCACAAAATTTTTTACCATTTAATAGATATGATGTGTGCAAGTGCCTGGCAGGAGTACAAACAATGCTGTAACATCCTAGGAGTTGAAAAAAGAGAAGTCAAATCTCTTTTTGCTTTCAAAACCGAAGTTGCAGAAGCATTCTGCAAACAAGTAAAGATGGTGCTGAAGGCAAAGGGAAGACCTTCCACCAGCTTTGTGAAACAAAAGTTTGCAAAAAAAGCGAAAAAAGGCCCTGCCAAACCAATTCCAAGTGCTCCGGTGAGAAAAGATCAAATTGGTCATTTTCCTGAATTTGGGAAAAAAGGAAGATGCAAGATGCCAGGATGTAAGGGAATTACAAAAATCTCTTGCATGAAATGCAAAATCAACCTTTGCTTTACAGCAAAAAACAATTGCTTTTTATTGTTTCATTCATGTTAAATTGTGTTACGATTTTTCATTATTTTCTGCTATTTATCAAAAAAAATCAGCTTTTGGTGACGAATGTTGCTTTTAATCAACAAAAAAATAAAGTTACAAAAAAAACATAAAATTAATATTTTTTTGTATATTGTACATTGTCTAACAGCAAATCATCTATAAAACAGCAAAGTAGATTTTTATACTAAAAAAATAAAATTCAGGCAGTAAAGGGTTAAGGCATTGTTGCTGTTGCTGTTAGCCTACATGCCTTAATATCAATTAATTAAAAATCTAATTTAAATGTTACTCTAAAAAAGTTTTAATCCCCGATTGCAGGTATTCTGATTAGGGACACCTTGGCTAAAACGCCGTCTTTATTGACTTTTCAGTAGATTTATCTGATAAAATTAGTAAAACTTATCATTTAGAGCTGATAGGATGTAGCCATTTCTTCCTTAATCCTATTTACGGCCTTCCTGCAATTGCTTCACTTTATCTGTGCGAAACGTGGAGACGTTTCTCGTTTTGAATCTGACGTTCACCGATAAACAGATTTCGCTTCCATACAGATAAACCATTTAGAATTAAACTTTAGCAAGAAATCTTAAACTCACTTCAAGTACATAAGGTGAAAATGTAATTTGAAAGTTTAATTTGTTTTTGAAACTTCATTATTTGCCATGAATGAAAATGCTTATATTTTTGCTATAGTCGTCACGCAACGAAGTGTTTAAGACCAAGTGAAATTGAAGGCTTGATTTGTAGCTTGAGTCATCGCATGCTTACAGTAGCGCAGAGCTTTTAAGATAAATCGCTATAACTGATTGGTTCAGGAAGTTTTTAAAAAAGCAACGTTTTTTATGTTGCTGTAACGTTTATTATCTCACTTCGATCATAAATATGATTTCAGTGTAGCTTGAAAGGCAAAATTTCCAAAATTAAACCAATTTATATTAAGTAAAGAGAATAAGCAAACAAGTGCAGCAAAAACTTATTAAAACAAACCACAGAGAGTATGTTAAGGAGAGAAACTGGTTAAAGAAGACTTTGCAAACATTGGTAGGCTATTCATTTGGTTTAACACCGTGGCTCAGAGCGAAAAAGAGTTGGCTTGCATTTGTGTAACACACCGTTGTTGCTATTTCAAAACAGTGGTTTGAAGCAAGTGTGTACTAAGCAGTGATAGACATACATTAAATCAGCTCCTCTAAACTTGAAAAATAGCAAAAATGAAGACGTAAAATCAAATGTCGTTATCATCAAGGGTTCTGTGTTTTCGTATAATTGGGAAAAGAACTTAAAGCAATTGGCTTTGCTAGGTTCCTAATCAGAAAAATGGTCATCATTGTATAGGTGGTAAGTGGACTGCTACACAAAATTTTGACTGAAGCTTTAGTTTTTCTCCAAAATATGGACTGCGTTTACACCTGATGCTTCGATCGGAGAGAGGGGACAGTAGCAATATTGAAACATAACAGCATGAATAGAGCTACGAGTCTAGCAATAAATTACCTAACTTTAATAGAGCTATGACTATAAGTCTACCAAAAAGACTAAACTCATGACTGAAAATAAGTAGTCGTAAGCTACTAAATTTTGTAGACACACTTGTAAGCCAAATAACAGTGTCAAAAAACAAAGGAATTGCCATTTAATTCAATTTTGAGAAATTGATTCCACTCGTTTTTTATATTTCACATTATTCTTATTGCAAAGCACAACGCAAATGATTAGCAAATAGTATTTTGCCTCCACGACACAAACGAACTACTGCGAACTCTCAATCGAAAAATTGTAAATGAAGCACAATGGAGTTATATTTGTGCATTTTTACTGCAACGGTTTTTAGCCTTTATTTCGAAATGTACTTGACTGCGGATCCCTTTCTACTCCCCTCTATCCAGCACACTGTCGAAGACACAACAAATCAAAAATCGCGTGGGTAGTAAGCACACAGCCTCACAACTGTAAACCAGAGTTATAAATAAACAATGCGTATATAGCTGTTTTTATTGCTATGCTTATCTCTTTTTTTTCTTTGCAAACATGGTAATTCAGTTAAACACCGAAAAACTGATTAAGGTCTGGCTAGGGTAAAGGTGGCATTTCCTTACCAACCAGCCATGAATGCTGGTGAAAGATTGGTTGACCCACCACCAACAAGGTAAACTGGTGTGTTGGGCGCCAGAAAGTTTCCTCTTATGACAAGCTGGGAGAACTGTTAAAGCCGTTTAGATGGCTTGTTGATTAATTGTATAAAGTTTAAAAAATATTAGAAAATACAAATAATGTGGAAAGCCTGCCTAGAACCCTACCCATAATTTTGACTTAAAAAATAAAAATGCGTGATAGCTATCACTTTTTTGAAAAATTCTTTTTTTTAAAACTAGAGGTGTTTCCTAAAAAAGTGGGCTTTGAGTTTTAAAGCATTAATTTTTTTCCCAGTTTTGATTATAACATGAATAGACATAAAAATCTTGGTACCCAGTAAGCATGGGTATATCGTTTCTATAAAATTTGAAATCTGTTTTGTGTTGACCGTACTGATGTTGTATAAGCACAATTTAAACAGTATCGTTTCAATTTTGTTTAATTTTAATAATTAAAATGTATTGTATACATCATAAAATTTAGGCCACTTTCCGTTCAAAGCATTGATTAAGGTTTGTAACGACGTAACAATTTCAATTTATGTTGTTTAGAAATAACGAAATCCATACACTGTATAATTTGTTAAGCAAAGTTGATTCCATCTTGACAGTTCAAGTTTCAAATGAGCGCTTTGGATTAACGAGATGTTGTTCAACATTAAATGGTCGAAGAATTTCTGCTCCATCATATGCGTTTCACTTTTAAGTGTAGCAGGTAAATACACATTTTTTGAAAAGTCTTTTTACAGAGTTTACCTTGCTAAATTTATGGATAGTTTTCTTTGCAACAGCTGTCGAAATGTCGAGTGATATCACGCACAGACACTTTTAATTTTATGACTTTTGTAATATCACAGCTAATTTGAGCAAAGCCAAGTCACAAAGTTGGCATCGAAAGCGCACTGCTTGTTGCGGTTGTTAGCGTTTTAGTAGCAATAGCTGCGTCTCTTGGGGGGAGATAGAAAACATTCGGGCAACAATATTTTAGGAAACACTACTCTACCAGCTACTGTCGATCGCTAGTCACAACTAGTGTGGAGTGAAAAGTAAATTAAAACCGCTTGTGCCAGAAAGATAATTTTTGTCTCAAAAGATTGAGGATGTCAGTGTTTCTATTTATTATAAGAACATTTTTTACTAACCGCTTTACATGTTAAGTTATTATCAAAAACTAAACTTTGAAAAAGACATACGAACTTGCCAGGTCACGGTTTGATAAGGCCTCATAGGCGGACGCAGTGTTACTGCCAGCAGTTGGCTTCATGTGAATACTAATACGTTAAACAAAGTTGAAGTTAGTAGGACACACACACACATTTCTGCTTCGTAGACAACTGCTTTGCTACTTCTGCTTCGTAAACAACTTTTATGTGGCGCTCTTCGGCCCATTTCTGGTATAAATACACTTTTCAAAAAATTGCTCTAAGAATAAATAATAGTCACAGATATTGCTGTAAACACAAGAACATTTTGAGAAAACCAAAATATATTTTTTGGTCTTGGCGTACTGCAAATTCGTTGTATGACTTTGTTTGCGGATTGTTATTTTCAAACCGCAAATTCATCCATCTACATCTCAAGTTTACCGCATAAACTTTTTTGGGGGCGATCGACGTTTCGTAGCCATTAAATCCGACCACGTTTCCATTTTTGTATTGGTTGAAACCCTTTGGGGGCTATGGCCTTTGCGGTTCCTCTAGCAACGTCTATGGATGCACCTACGACGGGGTACTGAAAAGTTCCTCGCTTTGGGTAAAAGAACATACAGGAAGATCAGTTAATTATAATTTTCTTTAATATATTGCCTTCTCAGATTCACACACTTGTTACAATGGTTCTTCAGTTTTTCTGAAAATAGTTAAAAAAGAACTCGGATAGTTGGGTCTTCAACCAGGCTTCTGTAGCTGCAATCACTTCCAAATCGGGTAAAATTTCGTTCCCTGGAGATGTTTCTTTAGTTGTGGAATGAGGTGATAATCGGAGGTAGCCAGTTTTGGGGAGTATGGCTGGTGGTCTACCAGTTTGAAGCCAAATCGCATATTTTTTGTTTTTTTCGTCCCTTTGCCCTGAAAGAAGAACTTCAACACCGTCCGTGCTTCAATTTTACCACAACTGTAGACTCTACCATCGCGCGTTAAACTTGCAAAAAAGAAAAAATATATATTGTATGCCATCATACTTTTTTGCCAATCTTTTCTTGTATAGTTGTCCTACCTCCCCGGAAAAAGTAACAGCTCTACCCTTTCACGATACTCTTAAAGCCATGGACTTTTCAGCACTTGTCTTAAAAGCTTATTTTTGTATGTTTTTGGTACCCATCAGAGATTTGTCACAGATGGCTGTAAAATGCATTCCGTTTTAATGTCGCCAAAGCTCTTTCTCTTCACTTTAGTCATTGTTGGGACATTTACGATTTCGTATAATTGTCACATAAAACTCTTTGGCTCCTGCTTTTGATGTTGGACATTTATGCTTATCTTAACACTAAAAAAGAAAATAAACGACGATGAAAACTTTAGCCAAATGCATAAAAAAATTAGATGAAGATTATATCTTAGCACCAAGTGGGAAAATAAACGACGATATAAACTTTAGCCAAACGCATGAGAAAAATATATGGAGCGTTTTCCGAGAAATAACCGCAATATCGGAGCTGATCATGTTAACTTCCTGGTAGGGCATGGAAAAACAATTTCTACTAAGTTTAAAGAAAAATCAACAAAACCTGATATAATGATCTAATATTTTCAATGACTCTTACATTAATCAGCGCCAAAATGGTCAATATTTTTTTTCAGTTTTCATTAGATTTAATGTTAACCCATCCCAACTCGTAGGCTTCCTACTCCAGATATAAATTACTTTAATGCACGTAGGTAGGCAAGTTATGCACATTAAATTAATTTATAAATATTGGCCAACACCAGGTTCATAAAAATAATTTTTTTCAGATATGTTTTTCCTCATTACCCATAATACAAGATTGAAATTAGCTGTAGTACAAACTAGAATGGTGAATACATTCAGAAAAGGCACCTCAACGCAAAGTAAAAGTTCGTAGATAACTGAAGCAGATTGTTTAAATCCCTTTGAGATGATGCTTACAGCACCAATGAAAAAATCTTTCGTAATGGCTGTTTGATCTCTTTTAATCACATTTATGACGCTGTGAGGAATTTGTGAGCTTATCGTTTCACGTAGATGAATATTACAACATTTACATTCCTCGTCCGCTGTTCATATATTAGAGCGAACAATTTTAGAGAGCGTTCGCTTCGCAATCGGTAGACCTGGGGTTCATTCCCTAAGTCGAGTCATACCAAAAGACTTTAAAAAATAGTATTCACAACTTCCCTGGTTGGCGCTCAGCATATAAAAGGGATAGTGTGGAGAACAAGCCGGCAGGCTTGCTTGTTGTGTCCTTGGGCAAAGCACATAAAGGGACGCCTCCACCTTTATGTGGCAGACAGGTGGCTTACCCGTACTTCACCGGGTTACAACGTGAAGTTGCTAACCCAGCATGTTACACAAGGGGACTCTTGGGTACCCACCAATGGGAGTCCGCCTAGTTGATGATGGGGCTACCAGTCACTCATGATTGGTTCGAAGTAGGCTTTCATCTTTCCCTAGTCTAATTTCAATTAGGTTGACGGCATGAACCTGCAGTGCCATTGTGCCGTACCTTCATCCCTAGGAAGAGAAGGAGTAATCACAACAACAACAACAATATTAGAGCTACAAACAATAGATCAAACACAATTCGAACGTAATAATCGCGCGAAACACAACTAAGCGAAGTTTGCGAACAATAATAGAGCTACTAATAACAGAGCAAACACAAATTTTCTCTTCCCGCTCTATTTCTGTCTCTACTCCTGTTTTTCTCCCTGGCTGTCACAAGGCATTTCTTTGTTGAGGCGGCAGTGTAGCAGTCAGTACATATCTTTTTTGACGTAGTTTTTGTTATTTAGGGATATCTACAGTGCAGGCATCTCTCTTTGGAAACTAAACATCGCTATTCGCAAAGAAAAAGGTTTGCAACAAACAGTGTTAGCGTAAGCTAACTTTAAAATTAGGCCGCTTCCGAAAAATCAAAATACAAGCGGATCAACTTAGCATTACAAACCTTCATTGAACAACGCGATACCATGCCAGTCTTAGATTTTATACGCGGATGCTCTTACAACCTTGAAATGATTGTGTAATTTTTTTATTCTAGTTAAATTTGTAGTTTACCTGTGATCTGAATTATCTGTGATTTCATTTAAATAAAAACATCTTCCATTTGCTGCATTGCTGATTTCGCTCTATTGTATTGCGCTCCAATTTTATCTCGCTGTATTTATCACAGGCCAACAAAAATTTTTGGCATACAAGGTAAAAGAGGTTTAAGGGTAAATTGGAGGCGCTGAATTGAAAAATGACGTTATTTTTTGCAGATTGGCTCTAGTTTTTGAGATATTTTGAATTTTTTATTCATTTTTTACCGTTATTAAAGCTACTTTTGAACGGACATTTATATAGTGCTGGTCAATGAATAAAATGTGTTTTCAATGTAATTCATCCATGTTGGTCTGACATGATTGATTACTGAGCCAAAACAGACAAAGCTCTTAATTCACGTAATGAATAAACCTTGCTATATAGTAAACGTGCAATGTTCAACATCACAAAAAACTACAAAGAATTGTGTCGATTCATCATTAGCAAAACACAGCCTCTGCAACAAACGGTTACATGGGGATGTCCATAGACTTGAAGAAACATTAACTAGCATGTCACATTGGATTTTAACTGTTCATCCAAAAAAAAGTTCGCTTATATGATTTCCAGCTATGGCCTTGCTCAGTACAATCACGGATCAATGTCCAGCAATAATCTACCATCATGTGAGACTCCCAACGGCCTTGGTATCTTTCTTTCATTGTCTTAATGTCTTGATGGAACCTCTCCCCTTGTTCTTTGCTAACATCACCAAGATTCTCTGGGAAATAGTCTAGAATCTAGATGGCTCAATAAATAGTGTAGTTTGATGCTTATGCTTGCACCAAGAGCTTGAGAGTTTTGAAGCATCACATCCATAAGATTCCGGTAATTGCTCGCTTTTGTGTTACCTAGAAACTCTAGTATCACTGAGACATATGAGCATCTGGCAGCTTTCTCAGCCACTGTCATACGAGCAGTGAAGGCTTGATCTTGCATCAGTTTGCAAATTTGGGGTCCATCAAAAGTATCTGCTTAAAATTTTTCTATGCTGAGACCAGAAAAGGTTTTGGCGATATAATTAAAACAATCACCATCTTTATCAAGGGTCTTCACAAATTGTTTCATCAGACCAAACTTGATGTGAAGCGGAGGCAGGATCATGCGATCTTGATTAACCAGTGGCTCCCTTATGATATTTCCATTGCCTACTGCAAAATCTTCTCGTGCCCGCCAATCCTTCTTTACCCAGTGCTGATCAGTAACGCGACTGTCTCAGTACCAGAGAAAACAAAGATGTTTGGCGTACCCCCTTGCTGTCCTAACAAAATATTTACCATTTTAAAGTCTGCGCATATGGCCCAGTTGTGCTCACTGTAGCGCAGTTTCTGCAAAACCATCTTCACATTCAGATAGAGTTTTTTAACAATCTCGGAATGTTCGATTGGAACAAATGCAAACTTGTTGCCATTATGAAGTAACACACATTTCAAACTCCGTTTGGAGCTCTCTATAAACAATCTCCATTCATCTAGGTTGTACTCTGGAAGACCCATTTCTGAAAAGAGGCCTTGGATGTCGTTGCAATAAACAAAATCATCTTCCATGGTGAAAAAACAAATCAACAAATCATCCCTATTATCGTAGAATGTAATTTTAGTTCCTGAATTTAGTATACCATGTTCACCAAGACGAGATGCCAAAGTCTCTGACGATTCCTTGGATAGGCAGAGATCACGAACTAGGTTATTCAGTTGCCTTGACTAAACAGTTTTGGTTTTGCACTGAGCGAAGATGCTGCAACAGCTATGCTGGAAGAGCTACTAATACTACTGTCGCTGCTATCAGTATCATCCATCGCTTCCAGTAGCATTTTATCTGCAGTAAGGTAAAGTAAGGAAGTGAAAACAAAAACTAGAACTTCAGTGCAATGTGGTATTGGTCGTCGAGCAGACTCAATATCAGGATAATACCAATCTTTCTTCTTTCGCTGATTCCATCCAGACATATCCACCATTCAAAAATAACAATCATCATGGTGATTTTAGGGCTCACATCATACCATACGAACCCCAAATTGCATCAAACTGAATTTGCTTTGGGTCCAAAATCGCAACGTTTCTGTACAATGTTTGCACACCTTGTGGGGTGCCTAAGACTTGTCTTAGTCCCCTAACTTAATGCCAAAGTAGGCTCTATAAGCTCTCTTGGTAAAATCTCTCACATTGAATCGGTACTTTGCGATCATATATTCACCACAGATGTAGCACATTATGTCTGGATTGTTTCGGCATTGCCTTCGCTTAGTGCTTATTTCTACTACTTTCTCATGTACAGCTTTGTTCAAGACAATGCAACTAAATTTTCCTGCAAATAAATTAAAATTAAATGTTTGTCAAAAAGCAGCGACGTTCATTATGTTCTTAAATTTACAAAATTTAGCACTTTACTTAGCTGAATGATACATGCTTTCCACACGATGCTGCCTTTAGGCCTTATTATGGTTGTTTTAACCCACAGGGGAGGACAAATAAACTAAAACTAATAACTCTTCTCTAAGAAGGAATATAAACGTAATAAAGAGAAACTTTTGATAGGAGTTAGTTGTAAATTTTATGGTTATTAGCTGATAGTAATGCTCTAAACCGCATTAAACTTTCATGAATCATCAACATTATGACTTGTTTTGCACAAATCGATGTACATATACTGTAGGTTAAATGGAGTAAATGAATACTAAATTTTGAATGGGAAACCAGTAATATTACATTAAAAAAGCTTCGCATGCTTGAGAATACACCGTGCTTAATCAAAACAAAAAAAAATGAAAGTAAAAATATCTCCAAAACTAGAGCCAATTCGGCAAAACTAAGTGCGTTTTGGTTGAAAGGTTCACACCGACATAAACCACAAACATTATCTTGAAAACAATTGGCTATGTGATTGCAAATAAAGGGTTTGGTTTGGGGGACGGGACAGGCCGTGCTGAGGAGTCCAAGAGGACGAAACGCGTCCAGGGATGGTCTCGTCAAATTGGGTTGGGTGCATTGTTTGCAATACACACCAATTGTTTTCAAGATAATGTTTGTGGTTTATGTCGGTGTGAACCTTCCAACCATTCACTAACCTTGCATAACGTTATCTAATTAATCATTCCACCTGCGTGGGGTCGTTGGAGTGGATTCTCCCGTCACAAAAGGTGAGGGCGCTCTTGGCAGCAAGGTGTTGCTTTGAGGTGACTTAGTCTGTGGATCGCAGTGGATTCTGCGAGCCTCATTTTGCAGCAAAAGCCCGAGTGTCTCCATTAGGTTCACCATTTGTCATGAACATGCTTGCGCCGCTTGTCCGACGCATGTTGCTTTTGCATATGGAGAAAACGAGTTTATGTGATTGCAAATAAAGGGTTTGGTTTGGGGGACGGGACAGGCCGTGCTGAGGAGTCCAAGAGGACGAAACGCGTCCAGGGATGGTCTCGTCAAATTGGGTTGGGTGCATTGTTTGCAATACACACCAATTGTTTTCAAGATAATGTTTGTGGTTTATGTCGATGTGAACCTTCCAACCATTCACTAACCTTGCATAACGTTATCTAAGTGCGTTTTCAGACTCAGCGCCCCCAATTTAACCTCAAAACGATTCAATAACCTTTGCCTTTTGACAAAAAGCTTTTTGTTGGCCTGTGTTATTTGCTGCTTTAATATTTTCACTCAAATGTTTGTTGCTCCAGAGATTGGCACCCTCCTTGTTCTTGATCTTAAGGAAGAAGTATAATAGAATTCCTCCGAGATACCAATTACTGCACAATGTTCTTTAAGTTTTTTATTGATGTAAAATATCTTCCATCAGCTGTTAAACTTGTTAGCCTTGAATTTTTTTCCGTCTGCATAAAAAACATTTACAAAACCAAACCGCTTGTATTTTTTTTCTTGAAGCCAGTTTGATTTTCTTTTATTCTGTTGTAAACTTGGTTGTGTAGTGTCTTTGTAAACTTGAAGCTAAATTTTTATGAAATTGCCTGTTTAAAATGTCATCAAGTCTAAGAACTTCGAACTTGGTTAAAACCTGTATCAGAGCTGTCGCAACTGAATTGCCTTAAACTCGAAAAAACTTTCAACATCTTCAACAGGCCTAAATACAATTGCTTCATTTGCGTGTGTGTGTGTGTGTGTGCGCTTGTTATCAGTAGGATGCAGTTTTATTCTTTTTTTGAGGTATTCTAGAAACATCTTTTTATTTCTATAGAAGAATAGAAAAAATTTTCTGTTTTAACTTACTGTGATGCTGGAGGCAAATCCCTCTTATTAAGAGATTGCCTTGAAAATTGCTAATTAGCAACCAGCAACTTCTATATTTTATAAAATGATAAAGTTTTTACAATGATCCTACACCCCAATTGGGGCTTGCCAATGTGACTAATTGTCCATGTCATGTGTATGTGTGTGTGTGTCCTTAAGTGAGACCCCCATGATAAAGGTATTGCTGTATCACACTGTTTGGTATTGCATCTTTTTTTTTGCACTCAATTGTAAATTTGTTTTTCAATCTGCTTATTATTGAGTGTTTATTACACCTGCTTCATGAGACCCAATAAGGTTGAAACCAGTCGCGGGTTATTAACATGATGTAATAGATTACTATCTGGTACTGTATAATGTTGGTGATCATTTTTGGGAAAAATTTTTTATTTTACCTTACTGTGATGCTGGAGGCAAATCCCTTTTAATTGGAGATCGCCTTGAAAAATTGCTAATTAGCAACTAGCAACTTTTATATATTCTTTTTTTGAGTATAAAGTATTAAAGCTGTTAAAACGTTTAAATTTATTTTTTTTATCCCAATCTAGTACAAAATATTAATATCCAGCTTTCTATAAATAACAAAACAAATAGTCGTTAGCAAAAATCTTTTTTTGTAACAAATAAAAATGTTGGTAGAAAGCTTCCTCCGAGACAAAAATTATCTCACTAGCTGAAGGGTCAGCAAACTTTGTACCAATAGAAGAAAATAACTGAGAGAAGTGATAATGCTGGGCAGGATACCTGGCTGGCTTAATACAATACTGTAAAATCAATAAAATTAAGACAAAAATTGCTTGTTTATAAACCAGCCAATAGCTGTGTTTGTCGATAAATTTTACTTGCCTTTAAGTCAGAGTTTGAACAGAAAACAAATATGCCGCTGTACATAAAGTTTGAATACACAACCGAGTTATATCGAATCATCAAATTCAAGTATGAGGCCAGAAAATAAACTGAAAAGCGATCCCTCCTTTCCCAAAAAGATGCCGCAACGTTTTACCAAAATTATGATACCGTATTTTAATCCACTTTTATTAATTAAACTTTGCATTCCAAGTTGCAGAAAATGAATTTTGACAGCAGCTAACATATAATATTCACAGCGGTCGAGTAATTACCGCAAACGCGCTGAAGGTATGATAAAGTTATGCTAGTTCACTACAAAATGATATCAAAATCGATGCCCAGCAATTTTTCCTGGCCATGGCCCTTGCACCCCTCCGAATTTATCTTACACCCAATATTATAAGAATTGCTGACAAATATAAACAAACGAGGTGGCTAGACTTCTTTGGAGATAAGAAAATTCACATTTTGAATAGTATTTTTGTATAAATATTTGTATGTCGGCAAAGCGTGGCCAACCGAAAGAACTACCCTCGTAGGCCGAAGTTCGATGACACCTGATCTAGCACAAGTGGTTTTTAAATTACTCTACTTTTTCATGATTTGAACCAGCTATGATTTTGACGTAAAGTAGGAAGCTGGTTTTTGGCAAACTTAACAATACGTCAAATGCGTGCTATTAGTCATTGGACAATAGTGTAGACGTCTATATTTAAAATTACTAGTAAAGTTTTACTCCACTCTAATCATAATTACTTTCTTTCGATTTGATTTAATAAACTTACTACAGAAAGAGTAGAGCAGTTGCTGATTTTTGTTGAGCAAAACTTAAAAAGAGAATCGACTATTTAAAAAACCTTGTTAATTCACTTCTAATAAATCTGACTGTTTTAGCTGTATCAATCGTAATGTCAAAATCTAAAAATTATTTTTGGAGGGAAGGAACAGAGTGAGGAATAGTTTTTCCATAAAGTTTTTTATTTTTTTATTTTGTTTTTTTATTTTTTTATTTGCCATATTTATCCTCCATTCACAAGAAAGCGAATTGTATCGCTATATTTTGGACGGGAAGTCCGCACTCGCTTGGGAGTTGCCTTTTTCGAGGTTTATGGGCCACCTGTCTTCCACATAAAAGTGGGGCGTCCCGTTAAGTGCCTTGCCCAAGGACACAACAAGCGAACTTGCCGGCTTGTTCTCCACAATCTCCCCTAAATGCCGAACGCCAAGCAGGGAAGCTGTGGATGCCATTTTTTAAAGTCTTCTGGTATGACTCGACAAGGGTAATGAACCCCAGGTCTACCGACTGCGAAGCGGACGCTCTAACCACTACGCCATCGCGTCGGTGTGAACAAGTCAAAGTTAACAAGTCAGATGTTAAAATATTTCAACTTTTAATTAAAGTAGAGTACTCACATTTTAGATGGGTAATAATTATAAATAGTTCTATAATTCGAACAGATTTACTGCAGGATATGGGACTAATTTTTTTTCTCACGTCTCACCTTTTATTTTACACATATTATAGATATTCCCGTTGGCAATTCGCTATATAATTTACACAGTCTGATTTTTTTTTTAAAACTGGTTGGAACTGACCTTCATTCACATACAACTTGAAAAATTTGAAAAATGCCACAATGGAAACTGATTAAGAATTGTTTTAAATGACGGTTCAATAAACCAAAAATTGCATGCCCCACCACAAAAGTTACTCTGTCCTCTGATATGACGTTTGCTTTTAGTTAAGAAACAGCCGAAAATTGCCATTGTTTTTCAGAAGCAACAATCCAAACTTGTAACAACTCCGAGTGCGTTCAATTTTCTTGTGGTCTGAAACACGAAACCGTGACACAAAACAATACTTATTTGTTTTGCCCCCAACGGAAAAGTCAGCAAACAAACTGCTTGAGAAACATGAAAGAAAAGTTTGCCAAAGTAAATTCTGAAGCAGAATTTTGGAACTTTTTGGATGAGCACGTGATATGGAATATTAGTTTTTTTGTTGTCAATAAAAGCAACGAAGCATGTTTAAATTTAACTGAATTGATCGTGACCAGCAATTCTCAACTGCACACGGAATGCTATGAAGAAAAGGACATGTTTCAAACAATATACTGCGGTTGCAATTATACTACAGAACTAGAAAAACAAAAAGATTTTTGCAAAACGTCTAGTGTTTTTATGGTTTTAGGAGTAATTTCTTTCATTGGTAACATTACAGTAATTTTTATTGAAGTGCGAGCTTTGACTCGAAAACGTTCAGTTGCAAAAGAAAAAACTGTTTACAGGGTTCTTATTTTAAACTTGTCCATTAGTGATTTGCTCATGGGATTTTATATTACTTTTTTTCCCATTACCTTTCAGTTTGATGAATTACTTGAATTCAATAAGATTCCAGAACTGTGCCATTTCTTCGGAGTTATCAGTGTTTTGTCAAGCGAGATCTCTGTCACAGTTCTTGTTTTGATATGTTTATATCGCTGGATAGGAATTGCTTATCCTTACAAAGTAATTCGATTGAAAGAGTTAAAGATTGTTATCGCTTTAATGTGGATTATTTGGCTGATTGTCGCGTTAATACCAGCTCTCAGTGTAGATCTTATAGGCTTTTTATTTACCGATGGCATTCAATTTTCAGATAAATCGATGCACATCAAATTTGATAAAGCATTAGATTTGTTTAAGTATATTTCCAGTGGACCAAGAAATAACAATGTTTGGCAAGTGAAACCTGTTTTAAGAAAATTAGTCAAATACAACAATCGAGATCTGCTACACACTTTATTGAACCACACAGGAATATTGAAAGATAATGACTTTAATTACCTTGGTTACTATTCTTACTATTATTCATGCACCCTTCGCACTATTATTACTACCCCCTTTTTTGATCAGTATTATACTTTGTCTATTTTGATTTATAATTTTGTAGCGTTTATTTTCATATTTACAGCTTGTATTGTCATTTGCAAACATCTAGCCAAAAATACAAAAAATGTTGAACAAAATGGCCGAACTGTCAATGAGAAAAAACTATCTGAAAATAATAAAATATATCTCCAGCTATTCCTTGTTATTGCTACTGATTTTTTGTGCTGGATTCCTATTTGTGTAACTGCATTTTATTATTATTTTTCTGACCACATGTCATCAGAATCTAAGAATTGTGACAGAGCATCAGCTTTCTTTAAGATGTCTTGTGCGGTTTTGATTTTGATGCCGATTAATAGCGTAATTAACCCGTATCTTTATTCCTGGCACTTATGGAAAAAGTTTTTGAAAAAGTGCAAAATCTTTGTTTGTCAGAAACTCACCTAATATTAATCAATTAAATCTTAGGCGATCACTTACTTAGTTATTCTACTTTATCCCTTAAGTGTATAGAAATAGGTTCACTGATTATAATAACTGCAAACTGTTTTTCTATTTTCTCCTCCAAAAAAGGTGAAGACCTTTTTTTTCGGAAATACACTTTTCAAAAGTGAGTGTTTTGCCCAGTTTTAAGATCTCTAAAACAGGGCTGAAAACAATCTGGAGGCTAGTCCCAGTCCCTTTACTTTTACCCCTAATTCGGCAGACATATTTATCTTTAGCACTGGTACGTAACTTTTACCTGTTAGTGAAGTTATTGCTGCAAGATTGTTTCAATGCTATAGCACAGCAAAAGATTCTTAATTGCAAACACAATGTTAATGATGAAAAGTTTAGTGGTTTCTGCGCGGTCAAAATGATCGTTTTCGGTAATTGAAGGTAAATCCATTCTTATCCCACCCTGTGCTCATTACCATGCAATGAAAATTAGCATGCTAAAAGTTATGCAAGATTTAGGAAAAGTCATGAAGTTTCAGTATAATTGCATGTACCTAATCAGAGATATTAACGATTAAAAATCAAAAACGGTCAAAATGACCGCTCCGGTAATTATAGTGTTAATGCAGCTCAAATTTTTATGACAAAATGCATTGGCGACGTTCTCATTATCCGCTTTATCATGTGCTTACTTTGAATGCTATAGTCATTCTGGGTCTTGTATTTTATTTTGCGTTTGTATACGAACCGTACTGTACAGTTGGAATTTCTTGATTGTCTAATGAACTGCTGTCTTACTGACCTTGATTTTGATGGATATCTGCTTTTCTGACATTCTTCACCGTGTAAACAGACGATTTGTGCCCTTTGAACCTCACTTGGGACCTTTCTGAGCCCCATTTTTACAAGCGTAGGCTATTTTCAATGCTTAATAATTACGTGTTCATCAAATGATTTTTTTGTAAGTAATGTCGCTAGTAGGAAGCGGGCTAGAGCACATCGCAGAGGTTGCGTCGGGGTGAGTGACCGAGGGATCGGTTCTCCCGACCTCGACTAGGGCATCTTGGGAGGAGCATTAGTCACCCAGTGGTAACGTCGCTTCCACTGATGGAGGTAAGTTTAAACGTGAGGTACGTTGTCAAAAAAAGGATCTTATTTCCCTCATTGGGGAACTTGGTCAAGAGCTCTCATTGTGTACCGATATGCAAGAAGTTTTGCTTTGCGGGATAAGTACAAAAATTTGGGCAAAAACGTGAGCAAATTTTATCAATTGTTAAGTGATAATGGAGACACTGCTACGTCACCTGATGTGGGAAACAAGGTGGGGCTCACCCTTGAGACTAAAACAATTTTGAATGATAATATTTCCAGCCCAGCTACTCAACCAGGAAATTGTTGTTGCCTTCTGCTGCGAATAACATTTTACGCAAGAGCACCCCCTGTTCTTGGACGAGATGGTTTGTCTGCTAGTGGAGCTGGCAATGGCAGGAGTTTGTTTACTCGCCTTCATCTGATAATTCGAGCGCAGAGCAGCAAAACTGCTTTTTTGAGTATCAAAATTGTAAAACTTTTGACACTCAAAAAAGTTTGGCTATGATGGCGGTAACATGCCTTTCATATTCTTTAAAAATCGTATTTATGCGTTAATGGATAATTGTCCTTTTGAGTGTGCTTGTTTCACTCTGCCACGAGCAGCTTGTGCTAGACTAGCCGCACAAACGATCGCTGATTCGACATCTGACACGCCTGACTTATCGGAAAATAACAGAATACAAATGTCTTTAGAAAGGTTGTCACAGCAATTTGGTGTTTGTGGCGGGTTCCTCTCGGAGCCTGAAATTACGAAGTATCGCTTTGGTAATAAATTGGTCTCTTCGTCTGCGAATATTAGGAAAAAACTTAAAGATCAATTAGATCAATATCTTGTGTATGCTAGACAGCTAGAGCGTACAACCAGCGTGAAAAATTAGAAGGCAGTTTCGTTTTGGATTTGGCTAAATGGCTTTTCTTTGAAAGTAAGCAAAGATATTTGCAATTTCTTCTCGATGAATGCGGTAGCACGTGTGAGCCCACTTATCGAAATTTGGTGAATTTGTAAAATGGGAAGAACTGAGTAAATCGACTAATTTTGGAATCATATCGTTGGGTAAGTTACAAAGCCATCAGGAGAATAAAAAGTTTGATAAAAATAAAACCACGTATGAAATAAGGCAAAGCACGGCGAAATCAAACGAGTTGCATCCTTTGCAAAATCATCGGATAGTGCTGTTGTTTGCAATGCAGGTGACAGCCGGAGCATGAAAAGTGGTGATGCTAGAAATGCGCCGTTGTGCATTTATTGTTCTTTAAGTGGTAAGGATGAATACCATTGGTTGTCAAGTTGTAGAGACTTTTTGCAATTAAATCCCAAAGACCGCAGGGATGTGGTGATGAAATCTGGGAAGTGCTTGAATTGCTTGCGCGATCATTTTGTGAAAGATTGCATGTTTGCTAATAACTGCCGGAGGTGCGGTAATGCTTGTGATAAAAAGCATTTTTTTCTGCTCCACGATTACTTTGTTAATATCGCGCATACGCCACCTGAATTGAGTGCTGAACCCGCAGTAACTATACGTAGGCACTTGAGCGAAAAACGCCCTCTAGTATAATTATTACCAATTAATTCAAAGGTTGCAAATTTGTTACATTTGTTCATACAAGGTGAATAAGGAAGAAAGAGCTTTACAATCTGTTGTTTTCAGTAAGATAGCAGCTTTATAATGTTGGTTTTTTCATGCCTAGCAAAGCAACTTTGCATTGGTTACATTTGATGGCTTGAAATTCTTAATTTGTTTATTAAAGTCAAGTGAAAGTTTACCAACAAATCAATAAACTGCTCAAGATTGTCGCCTCTCCTTAACCACGAGTCTGTCTGAGTGCAGAAACCGTTTTCTCACTCTAAAGTTTTTTGGAGCTGAATGCTTCTTATTGGCGTGCATTTTGTTTTTAACCCAGATGTTCACTCCATATGTGTTCAATAAATTGTGGTTGATATGTTTTAAAATAGCTTCTCTCGAAGGAAAGCGCGTTATAGGGGATCAGCTGAATGAAACATCAGTAAATCAGTTACCAGTAGCTCATCAGATATAGTAGGCCAGTAAATTTTAACTGGAGTGACTGAAGGTCTACTTACTCATTTATGAAAGTCGTAAAAGCATTGGTGGATGGTTATGGGTTTTCTGCAACTTTATCCTTCAATCCGTCCACAAATCCTTCAATCCGTCCACAAATTCTCTATGAGGTTAAGGTCGGGTCGGTTACACGGCCATTGCAGAAACTTTGATATTGCTTCTTGCAAGAAAGGACATTACAACTTTAGATCGGTGGCAAGAGGCACCGTTCTGCAAAAAGTTCGTGCGCTTGTTGATATGCATATGTAGTTTCAACGGTACTTATGGGTTATCTGTCACCACTTTTTTTAAATTTAATAAACCTAACCCTGTACACTCCCTTCCAGTATACACTGCCGCATACATTTACATACCGGGCCTGCCCCTTCAGTGTACACTGCCTTCCAAACTCATTTTAGGCTTAAACATTATATATACAGTTAAATAATAGTAATTTAATACCTGGTGAAAAAAAGTGGTGACAGATAACCCACAAGTACCGTTTCAACTTATCCAACAGTGATTTAACGTATCGAGCACCGTTCACTGTCATTCCACAAGGCAAAAATAGAGTCCAACAACAACATTTTTTAAAATTGCACCCCAAACCATCGGCTTTGAAGGATGCTTCATGGTAGAAACCGTACATTTTCCCATCGTAACGCTTCACTGGTGGTCTGCAAAAGTGTTTCTCCTCACTACGAATTGCTGAAAAGTGGACTCGTCAAAGAACATGACATTTCACTATGGGGCTTGAGGCCGAACATTCATGGCCGGTGTTAGCCAGAGGCTTTTGCAAGATTGTTAGATTTCCGGCCGATTTCTTTTGAAAGTCGCCTTGAAGCAGTCATATCACTCACTGCAATGTCACTAACCATCAACGCAGATCATATTTTTATGACAAAACGCGATAGGTCCTTCTCACTATTCGTTTTATTATGTGGTCATTTTGAATGCTATAGTCATTCTGATTCTTATATTTTACTTCGTGGTCTTATAGGAACCGTGCCGTACAGTTGGAGTTTTTGATTGCCTGACAACATCTGATTTTCTGATAATCTTGATCATGCAAACAGACGATTTGTGCCCTTTGAACCTGATTTGGGAACTTTCCGAGCCCCATTTTTACAAACGTAGGCTATTTTCAAAAAGTCGATTATAAATCTACTTAGGCATTAAAAACAGCAAAACTATACCGGCGCGCCTAATCATTGTCTAATATCAAAACAATAATTATGATCCAATCACGTCAATGAGATGATGCAATAGTACCAAATCTCATTATTTTCATGGGTAGTCCTAAACTTTTGGTGGGCACTGTGGCCAAGTGGGATTGATAGAAGAGGATGCAATAGGCTAAGAAATGTGGAAATGAGCGATTTGCTGTGGCGCCTCTGAATTCGAAGAACCGAAAGAAGAAGATTCACTCAAACTTTAATCCTTACTCCAAGACCACTCCTAACCATATATCTGATTCGCAATTTCGCAGAAATTCTAGTGGTATCCATATCTCTGTATCACTTTCCGTAGAATTCCATGTTTTTATACAGGCTTATTGTCATCAGAGACGTAGCAGCCGCCCCCCAAACCCCCCAATTGGGGGGCCCAGGCCAACTTTGCGGGCCCAAGTTAGTCTGAAATTGCTTTTTGGCTACGTGACTATTTTCAGTTCAGCAGACTTGTTTACAACCGATTTAAACTGTAGGAAGAAATTGGCTTGTGACATCATAAGTGAATGCAACGCCATTTTATCTCGCAGAATCTAGAATATTTCGATTGATTTTCTGGTAGAATCTTGAATATTCGATTGACGTAACAATGCCGTTGTTACGCAACAATCATAGAATGGTCTGGAATTCTGTTTGGCTATAAATACCGGGACAATATATATACACTGCAGAGTGCAGATAAAGTATTTTATTGACATTGTATAGAATGAAACGTTCAAAAAGTGGTGCTCAAAAGAGAAAAGAAGCAGCCACTGCTCGAGATGCTGTAGCGAAATTGCCCAAGATGACAGATTTTTTCAAGATTACTGAGCAGAGTAGACCTGGCACTAGTACCGAGAGGGATGAAGAAAACTATAGTGTACAAGAAAAAGAAAGACTATGACGATCAGCATGAAAGTGATTGTGAATTTCCAGAAAATGTAAGTTGTGATTTACCTGCCAATACGCAACCTTCAATATCAAAAATAACTGAATCTCAATTTACCCCTATCCCTGATGACTCATGTAAATGGCCTGAAAGTATTTCTGATGCTCAACGATGTGATATAGTAAAGCGTGGACCACATCAACTAATAATGAATTTTCCATATAATAACACAACTCCAAGGCGACGTTTTTCCTCCAACCATTATAAACGTGTGTTACCTAATGGTGAAAGTGTTTCACGGTCGTGGCAAGTTTATTCTGGGGAATCAGATCAAGTTTTTTGCTTTTGTTGTAAGCTATTTGGAAAAACACTAAGCCCCTTTTGTAGTGGTATAAATACATGGGAGGGTTTTTCGAAAAAACTGAAAGACCATGAAAACGGCATTTCCCACCAAGAATGCTGCAGTCAATGGATGTTGCTAGCTGAAGGGATAAGAAATTCATCCACTATCGACAAACGCGAGATGAATATTTTTTTCAATGAAAGACGTTTTTGGAGAAATGTTTTAGAGAGACTTATCGACATTGCCTTGTTTCTATCGGAAAGGAATCTTGCTTTTAGAGGATCTGAAGAAGTCTTAGGATCTCCTCACAATGGAAATTTTCTGGGTATATTTGAGCTTTTGGCAAGAAGAGATCCGATCCTAAAAGAGCTTCAAGACAGAATCAAGAATAAAAACACTAAAGATCACTATTTGAGTCCTACCATACAAAATGAACTAATTGAATTGCTAGCGACAGAAGTCGAAAAAGAAAATTTACAGCAATTGAAATTGTCAAAATATTTTTCTATAATTTTGGACTGCACTCCAGATATGTGACATCATGAACAAATGCCTGTCATTCTCCGTTATGTACTATGTAATGAAGAAGCTGCTGTTGTTAAAGAAACATTTTTTGGCTACTTGAGAATAAGTGACAGTACTGGGAAAAGCTTGTTGGATGCTTTCTTAGAAAAAGCGACCGAACTGCAACTCGAATTGTCTGATTGTCGAGGTCAGTCACATGATAATGGTGCTAACATGAAAGGAAAACATTCTGGGGTCCAAGCAAGAATGCTAGACATCAATCCCAAAGCTGTTTACGTGCCCTGTGCAAACCATACCCTTAACTTAGTTGTTGTTGACAGTGCTAATTCATCGACATTTTTTGGAGTACTTACAAGGTTGTATGTGCTGTTTTCTTCCTCTGCTCAGCGTTGGGAAATTTTGAAGAAACATGTGGAGCTGTCCATAAAGTCACAATCTGATACTCGTTGGGAAAGCAGAATTAAATGCATCAAACCTCTTCGATACAATTTAAAAGAGGTGTTGCTGGCACTGAAAGACTTGGAAGCCATTTCCATAGAAAGAAAAGATGGAAGAGCTGCCTCAGAAACAAAATCGTTGATAGCTCATTTATCAAAATGGAGTTTTCTTTTGTCGGTGTTTATTTGGTATGATATCCTATTCCAAGTCAATAAAGCAAGCAAGATTCTTCAATCGTATGGAGTCTCCCTTCATACAATGGAAACGGAAATCCAGGCAACTGAAAAGTTTTTGCAAAACTATCGCACAACGGGTTATGACAGTGCCGCAACATCTGCTGTTGAAATAGCACAGGAATTGGATATTGATCCTTCTTTTCCTCCGTCAAGAAGTGGAAAGAAAAGAAGATTGTTTGATTACCAAGGTGAAGAGGAACAACGAGCTGCTCCTGAACTGAAATTTAAAAGCAACTTTTTCTATCCATTAGTAGACCAGGCTATTATGTCAATAAAGGAGCGCTTTAATTTGTTACGTGAGGTTTCTTCCGCCTTTTCGTTTTTGTACACACGAGACAAACTTTTGCTTGTGCAACAAGAAAATGCTCTTCTTACTTGCTGTAAAGAGTTCCAAAAAAAGTTCGGTGACATTGATTCTGATGAAATGAGCGCTGAGCTACAGCGGTTTGTTTTAATTTTACAAAACAAACGCAATCTCAATACGGCTCAAGACTTTCTGAACTATCTTCTAAAGACTCATTTATTTGAATTGTATCCGAATGTGTACATCGCACTTCGAATCTTACTAACTTGCCCCGTGACTGTTGCCAGCACTGAAAGAAGCTTCAGCAAATTGAAACTGATCAAAACTTTTAATAGAACGTCTATGACAGACAGTAGACTATCTTCATTAGCCATGTTGTCAATCGAAAATGACTGCGCCCGATCTCTTGATTATGACAATGTCATAACAGCATTTGCGAACAAAAAGGTTCGCTCCAGACTATTTAAATGATACTGTGTTTTTATAACTTTTTCATGTTTTTCAGTGTCATTGCTTTCGTTTCGCAGTGTCTGCATAAATGTCCTACTGAACTCTGGCATCGGTGCCGAATTTTTTATGACTTGCACCTTCGGTATCGGCATGCTTTATTCTGACATTAGCCTGTTTACTTATGTACAAATTGTGGTGTATTTTCTTAATGCAGCTTTTCAATTTTACACCTCTAAAGTGATATGACCTGTGCGCAGGGGCTCTTGCGCTTACTTTGGGGGGGGGGGGGCCCGAAGTTGGAGTGCTACGGGACTGATTGTCATTTTGCTTTATGGGATCAACATATTAAAGAGGTTGCTTTAGCTGTTTTGGTCTTGAAACAAACACGACAAACCTTTTTTTAGAGATCAACTTTCTAAAGAGCTTTTTGTCTTTTTTTTGGACTCAATAACCTTATTTCTTTTGTTTTTTGTTAGTCAGCTTGTGTTCAGAGTTTGGTGGGGCTCAACAAAGGCTCTGTAAGGTTGTATGTAGCACATGCCTGACTTACGCTATTAAACTTATACCGGTATGCATAGAGAGAGCGACAATGCCAATGTAGAGATGGCTTGCACATGAGAATTTTGTTTAGGCAAGGTTTTTCTATGAATCGGCAATTTATTTGGACTTACAGGAGCTCTATGTCTTAATGCTTGTTTTCAACACAACAGCAGGTTCTTTTTTTAAACAAATATCAAGTTTCTGGCCCACATGATATCAAAACATTGAATTTATGTTTCATTATTGCCGAGTGTTTTGCTAATTTTGTTATTGTTACAAGAAAAAAATAATAATTACTCAATAATGTGACTTATTCTAACCAGTTTGTTATAAAGGTTTTGCACTTTGGTAATAATAGTAGTCTTATTTTTGATTAGATTATCCTGATTTATGATGGATGCATCTAATTTATTGCTCAATGCTAAGATGACTGAATACAGGCACGTTTAGAGCAAACGTTCCGAACATTCTGTAACCAACGGTCGCCTTCAAAATATTCGCCATGGACTTCCACACATTTTGCCATTCTTCTTGACCACGGCCTAATGCACTCTTCAAATTCCCCTTTTTCTATTGTTTTGCTGTCTGTTGTCACATTGGTTTTGACATCATCACAAGAAGCAAAATCCGGAAGATATGGTAAATGGTTCAATGTGGTGATTTGCTTGGAGATTAAAAATTGCTTCACGCTGAAGGATGTGTGAGCGGTGCATTTTCATAATGCAAAATCCAGATTTTGCTTGCCCTCAAGATCTTACGTTTTTGACAAATTTCATGTACAAGGCGAGTCAGGGCTTCCTTACAAAAGTATTGATTAAAACGTTTGTCTTTGAGAAACATGAGCATCCGAATAGACTTGTGTTTTTTGCATCAAAATAGTAGAAGCTGACCAGTCCCGTAGCACTCCAACTTCGGCCCCCCCCCCAAAGTAAGCGCAAGAGCCCCTGCGCACAGGTCATATCACTTTAGAGGTGTAAAATTGAAAAGCTGCATTAAGAAAATACACCACAATTTGTACATAAGTAAACAGGCTAATGTCAGAATAAAGCATGCCGATACCGAAGGTGCAAGTCATAAAAAATTCGGCACCGATGCCAGAGTTCAGTAGGACATTTATGCAGACACTGCGAAACGAAAGCAATGACACTGAAAAACATGAAAAAGTTATAAAAACACAGTATCATTTAAATAGTCTGGAGCGAACCTTTTTGTTCGCAAATGCTGTTATGACATTGTCATAATCAAGAGATCGGGCGCAGTCATTTTCGATTGACAACATGGCTAATGAAGATAGTCTACTGTCTGTCATAGACGTTCTATTAAAAGTTTTGATCAGTTTCAATTTGCTGAAGCTTCTTTCAGTGCTGGCAACAGTCACGGGGCAAGTTAGTAAGATTCGAAGTGCGATGTACACATTCGGATACAATTCAAATAAATGAGTCTTTAGAAGATAGTTCAGAAAGTCTTGAGCCGTATTGAGATTGCGTTTGTTTTGTAAAATTAAAACAAACCGCTGTAGCTCAGCGCTCATTTCATCAGAATCAATGTCACCGAACTTTTTTTGGAACTCTTTACAGCAAGTAAGAAGAGCATTTTCTTGTTGCACAAGCAAAAGTTTGTCTCGTGTGTACAAAAACGAAAAGGCGGAAGAAACCTCACGTAACAAATTAAAGCGCTCCTTTATTGACATAATAGCCTGGTCTACTAATGGATAGAAAAAGTTGCTTTTAAATTTCAGTTCAGGAGCAGCTCGTTGTTCCTCTTCACCTTGGTAATCAAACAATCTTCTTTTCTTTCCACTTCTTGACGGAGGAAAAGAAGGATCAATATCCAATTCCTGTGCTATTTCAACAGCAGATGTTGCGGCACTGTCATAACCCGTTGTGCGATAGTTTTGCAAAAACTTTTCAGTTGCCTGGATTTCCGTTTCCATTGTATGAAGGGAGACTCCATACGATGGAAGAATCTTGCTTGCTTTATTGACTTGGAATAGGATATCATACCAAATAAACACCGACAAAAGAAAACTCCATTTTGATAAATGAGCTATCAACGATTTTGTTTCTGAGGCAGCTCTTCCATCTTTTCTTTCTATGGAAATGGCTTCCAAGTCTTTCAGTGCCAGCAACACCTCTTTTAAATTGTATCGAAGAGGTTTGATGCATTTAATTCTGCTTTCCCAACGAGTATCAGATTGTGACTTTATGGACAGCTCCACATGTTTCTTCAAAATTTCCCAACGCTGAGCAGAGGAAGAAAACAGCACATACAACCTTGTAAGTACTCCAAAAAATGTCGATGAATTAGCACTGTCAACAACAACTAAGTTAAGGGTATGGTTTGCACAGGGCACGTAAACAGCTTTGGGATTGATGTCTAGCATTCTTGCTTGGACCCCAGAATGTTTTCCTTTCATGTTAGCACCATTATCATGTGACTGACCTCGACAATCAGACAATTCGAGTTGCAGTTCGGTCGCTTTTTCTAAGAAAGCATCCAACAAGCTTTTCCCAGTACTGTCACTTATTCTCAAGTAGCCAAAAAATGTTTCTTTAACAACAGCAGCTTCTTCATTACATAGTACATAACGGAGAATGACAGGCATTTGTTCATGATGTCACATATCTGGAGTGCAGTCCAAAATTATAGAAAAATATTTTGACAATTTCAATTGCTGTAAATTTTCTTTTTCAACTTCTGTCGCTAGCAATTCAATTAGTTCATTTTGTATGGTAGGACTCAAATAGTGATCTTTAGTGTTTTTATTCTTGATTCTGTCTTGAAGCTCTTTTAGGATCGGATCTCTTCTTGCCAAAAGCTCAAATATACCCAGAAAATTTCCATTGTGAGGAGATCCTAAGACTTCTTCAGATCCTCTAAAAGCAAGATTCCTTTCCGATAGAAACAAGGCAATGTCGATAAGTCTCTCTAAAACATTTCTCCAAAAACGTCTTTCATTGAAAAAAATATTCATCTCGCGTTTGTCGATAGTGGATGAATTTCTTATCCCTTCAGCTAGCAACATCCATTGACTGCAGCATTCTTGGTGGGAAATGCCGTTTTCATGGTCTTTCAGTTTTTTCGAAAAACCCTCCCATGTATTTATACCACTACAAAAGGGGCTTAGTGTTTTTCCAAATAGCTTACAACAAAAGCAAAAAACTTGATCTGATTCCCCAGAATAAACTTGCCACGACCGTGAAACACTTTCACCATTAGGTAACACACGTTTATAATGGTTGGAGGAAAAACGTCGCCTTGGAGTTGTGTTATTATATGGAAAATTCATTATTAGTTGATGTGGTCCACGCTTTACTATATCACATCGTTGAGCATCAGAAATACTTTCAGGCCATTTACATGAGTCATCAGGGATAGGGGTAAATTGAGATTCAGTTATTTTTGATATTGAAGGTTGCGTATTGGCAGGTAAATCACAACTTACATTTTCTGGAAATTCACAATCACTTTCATGCTGATCGTCATAGTCTTTCTTTTTCTTGTACACTATAGTTTTCTTCATCCCTCTCGGTACTAGTGCCAGGTCTACTCTGCTCAGTAATCTTGAAAAAATCTGTCATCTTGGGCAATTTCGCTACAGCATCTCGAGCAGTGGCTGCTTCTTTTCTCTTTTGAGCACCACTTTTTGAACGTTTCATTCTATACAATGTCAATAAAATACTTTATCTGCACTCTGCAGTGTATATATATTGTCCCGGTATTTATAGCCAAACAGAATTCCAGACCATTCTATGATTGTTGCGTAACAACGGCATTGTTACGTCAATCGAATATTCAAGATTCTACCAGAAAATCAATCGAAATATTCTAGATTCTGCGAGATAAAATGGCGTTGCATTCACTTATGATGTCACAAGCCAATTTCTTCCTACAGTTTAAATCGGTTGTAAACAAGTCTGCTGAACTGAAAATAGTCACGTAGCCAAAAAGCAATTTCAGACTAACTTGGGCCCCCAAAGTTGGCCTGGGCCCCCCCAATTGGGGGGTTTGGGGGGCGGCTGCTACGTCTCTGAAGCTGACAAAGCGAGCGCAGCCAAAAAGTACCCAAAAGTTTTTCAGTGGATCTAAAAAATCTATGATAGGCTAAGTGTGGTGGCAGGAAAAGACAAGTGCCAAAAGAGATAAAATGGAAGAAAAGATAGAGAAGAGTGAAACACAGCAAGAACAGAGCAAGGGTCCTACAGAAAAAAAAGACAAGTACTAAAAAGTGAGAAAGAAAAAATCGACAAAAAAGAGAAAAGCACCGCAAGGACTGAGCGAAAGTAAAAAAAAGTAAGAGACAAGCGACATTTAGTTAATGTTGCTAACTTGCAAAGAGCTTGCACAATGGCAAAGAAGTGGTACAAAATCAACAGAAAAATTGGAGCGAGCTGAACTTGCACATCTAAACAAAAAAATTTGTTTGCCGCCTAATTTCTGGTCTTGGCGAAAAATGCAACAGTGCTAAAAATGTGGCTCAGATAAAACTTTGCTACTACTTCTAGGAAGAGCTAAGCACACAAAAAAAACGATAAAATGTAGCGCAAATTTTGTAACTGGAATTTTAAACCATTTAAGCGCTACCGAAAATTATGCCACCAAATTTTTTGAAAATCTGCAAAACATAATTGCAATTACGCAATAAATATTTTAAACCCGCAAAGCGTAACAGCAAACTCCGCAACCGTTTTTCAAAACCTGCAAAATGTAACCGCAAAATCCGCGACCAAAGTTTTAAACCAGCAAAACGCAACTGAAAATTTGGCAACCGATTTTTTAAACCATTGAAGAGAAACGGAAAATTTCGTAATCTAGTTTTTGGGCTTGAAACTATCAAACAATTGATTAAAGTGCAATTGCAATAAAAAATTGTTTGAAGCAAAATATTTATTAACAGTGGCTTTTATAGATTAATTTTCTTACCGGATTCAAAGCTTAACCTTTACTTTTCATAATACAAGTCAGGGCTCATCAAGCTAAGTCTGCAGCCAGCGTGTCAAACATAGCGGCTACATCCATATCATGTTTCCATTTCAAGCTGGAATAAATTCAAAACAATTTGCTAAAACAGTTTTCATAAAGATTTAACGTGATTATCCGCTTTCGAATTACGGTGAGCTATGTTGCATTAGTTGGCATAGCTTCCCTTCTTTTTTTGATTCGCATCTTCAATGGGCCTATGGTCTAGATCTCATTTTTTACATATAGATCCTGCAGTGCTGATATAGATTGGATTGG
The DNA here is from genome assembly GCA_963675345.1 of Trididemnum clinides. Taxonomy (NCBI): domain Eukaryota; kingdom Metazoa; phylum Chordata; class Ascidiacea; order Aplousobranchia; family Didemnidae; genus Trididemnum; species Trididemnum clinides. The sequence continues at coordinate 29,900,779 of OY776294.1, read as the reverse complement.
CGACATTTTTTCCAGTTATCATATTTCTGCTATCAATTCTGATATTGTTTCGTGTTTTAAAAAGCTAGTCCAGATTCGAAAACAATGCTTAAAGGCTGCCGTTGTACACTTTTTGTGCCTTTTATTCTCTTGGAGATTAACTTACAAAAATCGATAGTTTTGTCCCTAAATCAGAGATAAAAAACGGTCGGGATTTACGCGACCCGACCAACAAAAATTATTTCTCTGCTGGACAGTTCTGCATGAACATTTTTGACAACTGCATTTATTGTTAAATACTGCAGCATGTTGAAATAATCTGATACATCTCCGCAAGCACAAAGTAATACTAAAGTTTTAATTGCTGAACTTAAAAAGTTTACCAACGCAATAGATGACAAAAAAATACAATTTTTAAATAGATACAAAACTATTTCTATTCCACACACAATGCTAATGCAATTAATGTAAATGCCACAACAAAAGCAGGTGACATACACTATTCAATAACAAAACTTTTTGTATTTTTAAAGATTTGAAGAACAAAGCACTGTTCAGAGTAGGGTGTCAAACTTGCTGGTCTCCGGGGGCCACGTTTCATGTTAAGAATTATGGCGAGATCTGCTTGCATATTTCGATCTGGAGATCACCACCTCTCCGGGCACGATCTTCAGAAGTCGTGTAAGGTAGCCTAAAGAAAAATTGATCTCCAAAAAATAGTTCTTCACATCTCAAGTATTTCATCACCATCACCACTTCTTCGGATATCGATGATCTCCGAAACTATGAAATGCAACCCGAAGTGAAGTTGATCTCCAAAAAAAGAAGATATTTACCTCTTAAGTATTTCCATGTCGTATCGTCTTCGATTGGAAGTTAAGAAAACCAAACATTAGTTCGTGCATCTAACGTTGTATTAGTTCGCGCATCTAACGCTGCATTAGTTCACACATCTAACGTTGCAAAACTGCCGAAATTCATCAAGAATTTCAAAATCATCACGCAAGCCGCGAGTTTGACTCGGTTAGTCAGAGAAATTGCACACGTAGAAAAAAATATTTAGCGCAAGTGAAAAAACATTGAGCTCCACAATTGCAATTCGCTCTGTAAGAATATTGCTGAAAGCGCAGCATAATTTACTCAACAAAAAAAACGTTAAAAAGCAATGTAAGCTGTTTGAGCACTAAAAAATTTACTTTGAAACGCATCGCAAGTTGAGCAATTGCAAAATTGCATGATGTGACTGCTGCTATCAGTCACACGGTTTAGGAGAAAAGTTTTAGCTCACAGCGCAAACTCAATTGCGGCATTAAAGGCACTCCTGATGATGGAATCAAATATAATTCAAACGCTAAAAAATCTGATTGATCATGTAGAATGGTGTGGATACTGTGACAGGTTTTCTAGCTCTTTCGATCCCGCGTGCATTGTGAGAAAAATGTCCGTAAGGTGGCAGAGCAAAAAACTGTCATAATTTGTCATAATCAATCATAATTAATCATCATAAAATACCCAAGTTTGTTTGTAAATCATTATTCATCTGTTTACTTCTACATCAAGTGTGATATATCGTTGAAATCTCTATTTCTTGAAGATTTCAAATATAATAAAAACAAAAAATTTTTATTTGAATATGCAAATTTTATGCAAATGAACCCCCCAACTGGGACTGAGTTGTCTTCGAAATTAAAGTAGTACCCTCACCTCAAAGATCACTACAGATTTTATTTTTCTACTAATTTCTTTAGAAATGGTCGCTAGATGATGCTAAGGAAATAAGCTTTCAAGGTAAATCACTCAAAACGTACCATAAAGCCTAGGTTTTCTACAGTTTGCTACTTTCTGAGGCACATGACCTTTTTGTTAACCGGTATTGACCGGTACCAAATTTTGTTAGTCAAATGTAGTATCTAAAATATGATCAGTTATTATCTGCTAGAGGTTAGCCTAAACCATGTAACATTAAGTATTTTTGAACAGGGAATTTTTTCAAGATTCAGAAAATATCAAGTTTAAATAGAATATGCTGTCACTAACAATGAAACAGCAACTTATTTACACCCTTCCCATGTGTTGAGAAACAATGGGGATACAGCAAACTTTGATTTAGAGAAGCCAAACTTCTGCTAGCTTTTAAACTTGTATTTCACTTTTTGTCGCCTTGGAAACTTGATACAAAATGACGACTTTAGTGGTGAAATATTTGAAATTTATTTTATCATTTTAAAGGGTGTAGTTTTTGTAAAAATTATAATTTAGTGAAGGTAAGTCAAAAACGTTTTGGGGGTTTTGAACTGACATGATGTACAGTACCCATTTTTGATCAGTAAATATCATATATCGCTTAACCTAAACTATTTAAAGTTATATATTGCTGGAAAGAAAATTTGCTAAGCTTTTAAATGAGACCGGTATTTAGCAACATATTATATACTTTACGCACTAAATCTACCTTTTTCTACCAACCATACAAATTTATTTGGGGGTTTTGAGACCCCTAAAAAGTTTGAAATTTGAATAGGTAAATTTTATCATTATTCTATGAAATTTTGTCAAATGATGCCCCAAAAGAGTAGTTTTCAGACTGTGTCAATGATAAAGGGTTTGGTTATGTGGTAAATATGGTATCTTGATTTGAATTCAAGGTAGTAGGCTCTTGCACGTGTCTGCTGAGAATTTTGCAATTTTTGTCGTCTGCAACTGGATTCTTGGTCTTTTTAACCAATTTTGGGTATAAAAATCCAAGAATTAGGGCACAAATTATACATCTTCCGATGCGTGAGGAAATAAGCGTGATCTTTTGAAAATGTTATAAAAATCGGATGAGAAATAAAGTCACAAATCGTTTTTTTAGTAAACTATTTTTGTAACTCATTTTGAAAAATTTTAAGGGAAACTCTTATTTTATTTTGCCGGTAATATTACCGTCGCGGGATCGAAAGAGCTAGAATATAAAAACAAATATAAACAAAGAACCAAACCTCACACTTAATTTAGATCCAAGATATAGTACAGTAGAATGATTGAGGTAGCAAATAGCGATGGCATTAAGTTTTGGCAGGAAGACCATAAATTACAATGACTACGCGAGAGAATTCAGAGAAGCACTTTACTTTTAAGCACTTTACGCGGTTAAGTTTATGGCTTGTTGACTAACACAAACTAATTAGCAAGAATTACATGATGAGACAACAATTAGGACTCCTCCTTGACAATTAAGCAATTTGGTAGCTTATAACACATATACGGTACATTCACTTACTGACTATATGCGTCTTTCTGAAACGATTCAAACTTTATAGTAAAGATTTACACTTCAACCACATATTAATTTTGAGAAAGACCTTAAATAACTGACCTTAATGAAAACAGTCAAAATATCGATATCATAATTACCTTAAAGAAAAATTTTCCGATTTTCGTCAAAAACTCTTATGCATCATTTGATTCTAAAATCAAAATTACTTATTGTTCCAATCCTTCAAAAAATGCTTCTATCCTACATACCCCAAACTTACAGGCTGAAGTGAAGCAATGATAATCATCGCTGGTACTGGATTTATTGTTGGTTTAGTATATAAATACCGTAAAGTTTACATATAAAAGTCTTCATAAATTAACATTTAGACTAACAAAAAGCTGAAAAAAATATGGTCTAAAGAATAACGAAATTTATAATGAAATTTGTTTAGCAAGCAGAAGATTATTTTGTCTCATAAAGTAACATCAAAAAAAACATATTAATGTAAATATAGATGCATATAATCATCGTTACAACACCGACGTGATGGCGTAGTGTTAGAGCGTCCGCTTCGCAATCGGTAGACCTGGGGTTCATTCCCCTTGTCGAGTCATACCAAAAGACTTCAAAAAATGGCATCTGCAGCTTTCCTGCTTGGCGTTCGGCATTTAGGGGAGATTGTGGAGAACAAGCCGGCAAGTTCGCTTGTTGTGTCCTTGGGCAAGGCACTTAACGGGACGCCCCACCTTTATGTGGCAGACAGGTGGCCCATAAACCTCGAAAAAGGCAACTCCCAAGCGAGTGCGGACTTCCCGTCCAAAGTATAGCGATACAATTCGCTTTCTCGTGAATAGAGGATAAATATGGCAAATAAAACAAAAAAAACACCATACCAAAAAAGTTTTGATCGCTAGCTGTAAAAATTGCTTGTTAGCCAAGTGTAACAAATATTGTATTTCAGTTTGCTTATTAAAAATGAATTAGTTGGATTTCAAAGAAAGTTATGCTTGAACAATTTAATTTCTATTTAGTAAAAAATGAAACTGACATCCTTAAAATATTTTAAATATTTTCAAGCAAAACTGTTGGCAACTACAAGGAAAAACAGGCGGCAAAGTTCTCGGTCGTTTTACAGTCGCAGTCAAGTATGGTACCTTGATTAGGAGTGATTATTTCTGCTAGCTAATAGTATTATATCTGCGCCAACATTGTTTATTCTACAATGTTTGGATCAGTTTTTATCGTGGTAAAGTTGGAAAAGTTTAATAAAATTGGCCGAAATAGCAGTGTTGCCGGTTTGAAAACCATAAAGCTATTTTGCAGTCTCCCAAGCTTTCTGTTCTTTTTGTTTTAAGTTAGCCTTAGTTAATCAAGTTATCATTGAATGCATGTGCAGTAACATTAAGGCTTAGTGTTCAGTGATAAAATTAACTACAATTGATAAAATGTAAAACTGCGGTAGTGACTAATAGTCATATTTGCTAATGCCAAAAACTTTTATATTTCAGTTTTATAAGTGCAAAGTTTTTTTTTGATAAATATCTAGGGTGTGCGCTCAAAGTATCAGATATAAGCTAAAAACTTAAAGCTGCTCCCATTTTCAAATCAGATTTTTCCAAAAAATATTGTTAATCATGCCAAATACAAAGTTAAGTATTTTGTTGATTGCTAGTACAGCAAAAATATTAGTGAAATAATGGTGATAAGGTGTACTCTGAAAATCCGATTCCAGAAAACATCAAATGTGATCAACAAAAGTCCCATGTGCCTAACTCAGTGATTCTTAAACTTTTTTCAATAGCGCATTGAAAAAATTTTAACACATTTCTTTAAGGATTTTGCTAGCGTCTGCAAGGTATCAAATTATGTGCAGTTCTAATTAGTACATCTCTGTTATGCCTGCATTATACAAAGTTAGGGTTAAAGTTAAAGTGAGGTTAGTTGACATGCAAGGCATAATGGGTGTTGCAGACATGTGCTATTCAGTAGGATTCATTAATTAGTCCAGTTGGAAGCTTTTTTTAAGATTGTTTTTTTACATGTGTTTCTATAGCCATATTTGCCACAATTACACCAGTGACACTGCGGTGTAATGGATAATGTGCTGATCTTGAGATACCATGGTTGCAGGTTCGAGTGTCAGCTGGCAGGGCATTAAAAGAAGGCAGTGGCTATTTTGCCGTCGACGGCAAATTGCCCTTGGAATCTATTTTGCTGTAATCATTCACGTGTGTTTATATAGCCAAACTTGCTACAATTACACCAGTGACACTGCGGTGTAGTGGATAGTGTGCTGATTTTGAGATACCATGGTTGCAGGTTCGAGTCTCAGCTGGCAGGGCATTAAAAGAAGGCAGTGGCTATTTCGCCATTGACGGCAAATTGCCCTTGAAATCTATTTTGCCGTAATCATTCATGTGTGTTTATATAGCCAAACTTGCTATAATTACACCAGTGACACTGTGGTGTAGTGGATAGAGCGCTGGTCTTGAGATACCATGGTTGCGGGTTTGAATCTCAGCTGTCCAGGGCTTTAAAAGAAAGGCAGTGTACATTGAAGGGGCAGGCCTGGTATGTAAATGTACGGGGCAGTGTACACTGGAACGGAGTGTACCGGGTGGGGATAGAGACCTAGGGGTGCAAAATTTTTTTAATTGGTTTTTAAAATTGACCAATCAGAAACGACCAAAAGTCACATGTTTAGTAGGTCATTAAGATTGACCAATCACAAATAACTCACGGCAAAATAGTCTCTGAGGGTAAATTGCCGTCGACGGCAAAATAGCCACTGCCTTTTTTTAAGGTAGTACCTGTTTTGCCATCAATGGCACTTTACCCTTGGAAGCAATTTTGCCATCAGACATTTGTAATTGTCAATTTAACAATGTATTAAGCATGTGATTATTGGTCATTTCTAATTATTCAATTTTAATAAGAATTGCAAAAGTTTGCACCTCCTATCTATACTGCTACACCCACTCAAATGTACATTTCCTCCCCATGTATCATACCACAAACATTCACATACTGGGCCCCTCCACTGTACCCTGCCTTTGTCTAAGTACCTTGCCAGCAAAGATTCCGACCAATAACCATTGCATTTCAATTCAGTTACACTGTTCACGCACCACAGTATGGCTGCTTGAATTTACAAATGTAATTATTTAAACGTGCATGAATACTGATAGTAAAGTAGCTTCTAGGGGTAAAATGCTGTTGACTACAAAATAGCCACTTTCTTTTTTTAAACAATGATACTGTCCATTTTTGTTGGATATTTTATTTATAAACAAAATTGTTAGTAATTATTATACAAAATTGAATTTTTTTAAGTCTTATGAAATGATGCTGCAGGATGTTGCAATGCACAATTCAGGAGCTACTGGCCCCGTGGTTTTTCTAATTAGTATGTGTTTGGTCTGTTTGCTCTATGCGAGGTTAGAGGTTGGGCTAAGGTTAAGTTAGGGTTAGTCGACATCATGGACATCATAAACATGTAATATTTTGTGGGAACCTTGCCCTAATATATTAGCCAAGAAATTCGCCTAAAAAATAGACAAATTAATGATTTGTTTTCACTTTTTCATAAAATATGACATCTTAAGTATTTTATTCAAATAAAAAAAGCTGTTCATATACCATTTCGCGTCGTTACTTATTTTTACGTTTTTATATTTTTAGTTAATTGTTGCTGGGCAGAAAGAAATACTCTTTTTTAAGTCTGCACATGAAATAATTAACAAGCAGGAATAGCACTTGTAAAAAGTAATTTTTTTATTCATTCAACCAATGCTTAATTTGATTTAAACTACAAATATTTTTAGAGCTCTAATCAATTATCTGATTTCAATTTTTGTTGACTAAAGGCAAAAGCATGTCTTCAAAGTTTCACTATACGAATATTAATAACTAACTTGCATAACTTTATTGTTAGCTAATTCCAAGAAGATGTTTTCAAAGTCAAATGAAACTGGAACTTCATTTTCTGAAGAAGATTTTAAGAAAATGTTAGATAATTGGACAGGGTTTCAACGAATTCCAACTGAAAAAATTTTCAAAGAAATGGAATATAGAGTTTGTCTAGAAAACTTGTTTCAACCACACGAATATGAAAAGCTGAGCAAAATCGAAAAGAGACGAATCAAGAATATCAACAGGAACATGACTTTTATGCTTGCGATTGGTATGTGCGTTATTACCAGATTTTATGTTTTTGTGTTATGTTTACTGCAGATACAATGCAATTGTACAATTGCTGTGGCTATTTTGGATTAATTTCCCTGCAATATATTTTCTTTCAGAGCAAAATAAACCTGAATCTAAATTTGCATTTATTTTATAAAAACTTTTCAAAAACTGCTCATAAGTGAATGTATTTAAACTCAGTTGCTACTTGTATATCACTTGTCATTCAGAGGTAAATATTTCATGATTACACAAAGAACTTGTGTACAACTGATGTAGAGCTTAAAACTGAAGTTTTAGATCCAGTGCAGATCCACACGGTACCTGAACTTACAACGTTGTTGAAAGCAGTTCCATTCCACTGTCGTATTGAGTTGTTGTTGCCAGTAAAGTCTACATGTGCCAAAATAAATTTCTGAAAAATTAGGTTTTAGTGTTCTTTTTGTAACATTATTCTGTATAAATTTAGGAATGCCATTGCCTTCTGAAAATGATCTTCGAATCAAAGTGGGACTACCTGTTCATCGCAAATTTGTTATTGGAAAAGAAGAGAGCAAGAATGATGATGATGAAACATGGAGACCGTACAAACCAAAAGTGAAAAAACCAACATTGCAAAGTAACTAATGATTGTGTAATTGGTAGAAGACATGTGATTGCAATTGCAGATTATTGAACATTGATTTTAGTTACTTAGCAATGATTTTATTTTTAAATTTGTTACAAGAATTTAAAGTTGGTGAGAGAAAAATAGGTATTTTAAGGATTAAAAAGAAGTCTGGCATAACGAAATGACTGCAGACAATTAAATGCTGAAATTTTAAGCTTGTATAGATGTAGAAGACAGTGCATGTTGCATTACAAGTTGATTTTTACGAACGAAATAAAGGCGTTACTGCCAGAAAGTAACAGATTTATTTAAATCAGGTGCTTCAGAATACGCAAAACGTCAAAAATTTATTATTGCAGTAAGTCTATTAAATTTTATGGTTGTTTCAAAAGTTTTAAGCCAAGTTAGTGCATGATACGTAGATTACATAGTAATGGTTGATAAGTTCAAAAGCTGACTGAGAAAGAATGTCAAATTGAAATTTAGTGTAGCAAATTCAACAATTCTTCATCATGACTTTATTAAATCTTAACTTTGTTGTAGTTTGCTGAGGCAGATGCCAAAATTATGTAAATTCGAACGGACAAAAAGGCGAGTCGGTCTCTGGCACTTAAATTTGCCGATAGAATGTCAAATTTTGTGGTTGCATGTTGATCGGTGTTGAGTACCCTGTGAATATTCCTATTTTAGCTGTCTGTTAATTGGTTGACAATCACCATCACACCGGTGATACGTCATATTCGTATTTTACTTACAAAGAATTTTTGAGGATTAGGAATAAAGCAGCTGCTCTTGAAATAATGCAGATGAAATATGCTACTTAAATGCTGTTGCAAGAAGTGTCAAAAGCAGAAGAGGTTGCCAACAATCTTTGAAATAAATTTCAATTGATCAAATTTAGTTTTTATCATAGTTGCGCAGTTGTTGTGCAGCAATTTCATTAGACTTGTAATATTAATCATTTGAATCCATGCTTTGTTTGCTCATTTTTAATCAAATTTTGAACCACAGCTTGAAATATAATTTTGCTTTTGATTGTGTTTGTCAATCTCATAAGTTACGATTTTTCCTAAAAGTAAAATAATTTGTCAATACGTAATCCAATAAACTCAATCTACGATTTTTATTTTTCTATGCTTATTTAGAAATGCTTGTCAACTAAAAATGGGAAGACGGTCGATGTTAAAAAAAGTGGAAAAGCCTTGGGATTGATGGGCTCTTGGCCAGGTAAATATTACAGCGTTCAGTGAGATTAAGACTTCATTATGTGTTAAGTGACTGAGCGTTGTATGGTGGCATAGCCTGTTCATTATTGACTTAGAACTTTTTATGTTTTGTATTTTGTGCAAGTTATTCAGTAAGTTGTTTTCTATTTAATGTGTTTATGCATATACGATTAAATGTTGGTTAGTTTAGGTTTGTGATTTTGTAGGTAAAATTTTACAAGCTTTGGAAAACAAACCTGGATCCATTAAGAATAAGGAAAATGAAACACCACTAGAAGTAATGACAAATACGTTGCATTTTTGTTCAATTTCATCAGTTATCTAGATCTTTTTTATTGTTTGATATATTTTGTCTTCTTTAATTTCTCAGTTTTAATTTACAAGCTTATAAATTATTTGTGTACTTCATAACTTTTTCAACGTTTGCTAATTAAACGTTTGTATCGGATCGTTAGCATTCAAAACTTACATAAGATATTTTAAACGGTTTGCAGTAGTATGTAGTGCAGCTTTATCAAATAAAATGCATAAAGTAAAAGTGTGGTAGAAAAAAGCATAAACTACCTTTGATTCAGTGAAGGCCTATTTGCTTTGCGTTGCATTATATGCTTATATCAAGAAGCTATAATATTGTGATTTAACAGTTACAAAATTAAAATAATTAAAAACCTGAATTGAAAATTTTGATCTAAATGATCTGCAAGTCTAGCAGACGATGCCGTTGTAGCTCGTGGATGATAGGACAAGCAGAGTTCCCAAAATATGTTATTGATAAATAAATAATAGTCATAGTTTTGACTTTGGCAGCGATCTAGTAAGAATTTAAAGGCGTGTTTGGGTTATTGAATTAAACTAAATAATGGCATAAAGTCAATTGTAGAAATTCCCTGGCCAAACGTTATAATGCTGTATATGACTTCGCAAAACAATATCATGCAGTGTTGAGCGAAGCTTTAGCATTCTGACTAATTTGCTGTCTACAGGTCGTCTTTTTTTTTTTGCTAATAATGGTTGCAAATCTTTGGCATTGTATGCAAAAGTTGCCTACTGATGAAATTTATTTTGATATTGCAGCCATGTGTCACACGTTATGATACACGGGGAATCAAACATGATTATTTTGATCCTGAAGCTCCTGATGATGATCATTATTTATGTAAGTTATTGCTTGATATTTTACTAATGGGAAGATTTTATTTTTGTTTGCGTGGTTTTGCAAAAATAAATGAAAAATACGTGTTCATTATTCACTGAATAAGTCTTTAGCTGAGTGTACCGACTGTTGTGGCATGGTTAATGGCCATGAGTTTGATATTGTTCAAAATTTTACAGTTTGTGATTCTTGTAAAAAGTTACATGAAGGCGATTGCCCCACTCATGGACCTTACATCAAAATTGAAAATAGTTTGGTTAAATTGGTAAGTATAAAGGTGTAGATTTATCATATATATTATCATTTATGACGAATACATTCGTTGACACCCTCTTGTTCGAATTTTATTTCTTATGGTTTATCCTGTGTAATAATATTGTAGTTATATCTCAGTTTAAAATAGAATGGGTATTACTGTTTAGTCTGCAATAAATCAGATTATCATGATTTTTATTGATACTTTAACCAATATTTTATATTAACTTGATGATAATTTATCAATTATATGAAGCATATGCTTTTGTGTACTAACAGGAGAGGCTATGGTTCGATTCTCGATGACGTTTTTTATGTAATTTACTATAATTTATGTTGTATCTTAGGAGATCAATTTAGCATTATCGTTTATTCTTCAGTAAACCAAGCTATCCTGTTTTTGATAAAGCCTTAGCCCAATATCATGTTTCGGTCATTTGATTTTCTTCTATCTGTTAAATGTAGTATGAAGTTTATTCTGTATGTCTGCGTTGTTGACCTTGTTAGCTGCCTGAATTACGGATATGTTTGGAAAAATGGATAATTTTTACTGCAGTTTTTTACCCCTAGCGATGCGCAGTAATTTTTCCAGCTTCTCTGCCACCTATGAATTAAGAAATTGCTTTAATGATGGGCAATTTACCGTTTATCACTTATAGTGATGGGTGCTTGATGAAACTCGAGAATCGTATATTTCGGACCGCAATGCGCACCGGGCGATAAGGCGCAGTATCAATAAACGTCTTCTAACGCGTTAATTTTCATACATACGGCGCTTCGGACTATAAGGCGCATTTAATGAAATCAAAACTCGACGCATTTTATCGGTACCGTACTTGTATTTTATGATCAAACAATCAATTGCTGTGTTCGCATTGCGCGAGAAGTGTACGGCTAGTTGCTAGGTGCCATACATATAGCAACATGTGCGCCACGTGTGTGTGTGTTTACGCACGTCAAGTGAAGAGAAAGATACACTCGTGAAGGGAACGAAAATAGGTGAAGAGAAAAAGCACACTCGTAAGGGGAATGAGAATAGGTAATTTGATCGCAAGAAAGAAGTTTGCTCTCAAGAAAGAAGGAGTTGAAGGAGGTAATATTACGTTGGTAATGATTATTTCAACTTAAAATTTGTTTAGAGCTTGGTGACAAAGCGCAATCTGATCCACACATCAGACGCACCGGACTGTAAGGCGCACGTTCCATTTTTGAGAAAATTAAAGGATTATAAGTGTGCGTTATGGTCTAAAAATGCGGTATATAATATTTGATCTCTTTTTCAGGGTTTAACAGACCGAGCACGTAGAACATGCCCTGAAGGTATCATTGTAACTAAATCCAAGATTCGATCGGGTGGTCTTGGCGTTTGGGCAGAGAAAGATTTTGTAGTAAATTCTGTATTTGGTCCGTATGAAGGAGTACCAGTTCATAAAGATGACTTACAAAAGCTATCTATGACCTTTGATGGTGGATATGCATGGGAGGTGAAAGAAATGAATGCTTAGTTTACATGAGCTGTTAGCACTTTACTATATAGAAACAACAAGCCGCACTTAATTATTGAAAACTTGTTGAATATTGGGTAGTTATATTTGTGCAAAGTAGACGTTGACTTTAAATTTATTTGACTTTCATATTTCAAAAATATTACATAAGCAAAAGAAGTAAAGTATTGAACAAAGTAGCTACTACTAAGAGCTCTTTGCTGATTCAGCAATCATCATAATGATCCTACTGCGGAAGATAAACGTGTTACTGCTCACTCAGATTATAATGATGAATGCTGCAAATCCATCATTGTATACGAATGATTAGGAAATATTTTTACTGTTAATGTAGAATTTTATAAATTTTCTCAGTCGAAGCTGGACTCCCCGAAGTTTTACATGAATTGACGCGCCAGCACAATAGGATGACATGTTTTTGAAAACAATCAAATGAATTGTTATTTCTCAACGCTTAAATCTAGAACACAGAAAATATGTTTTTCCAAAATGGTAGAACTCATCACTGATGTAAGTCGAGTTTCACACAACTTATACGGTTTCTAACATGTTGAAACTGTCAACGAGGCAGAACAACTTATTTTATTGACTATTTGGTAAGAAATTACGATTATTGCTGTTCTCACACACCATTAGACAAACAAGCTGCAATCACTTCACAGTTTAGTCGTTACACTATTTTGAAAAATGCATCTGTTGAAATTCATCACGCTCCAGCTAGGTGTGATAAATGCAAAAAGCGCATTAATTAATTTCCTTGTTTCGTGCAATCAATTTTTGGTTAGGTGTAACAAAGCAAGAGTTTTACGAAAGTTGATTTTTGCTGAAAGAGCGGAAATTTATTGCACATTGATCGCGTTAGTAAGATTCTGTTATCTTTTTGAACATGCCAAAACCATGCTTTTTTGGTCAAGATCAAACCAAGTTGTTGTACAATTATCCGTTTATACATCCCAGCAAAATTTTTAAGGAGTACTACACCCCGCATTCTTCTGGGACTTTGCTGTTGTGCTTGTAACCGTTTACCGCAAGAAAACATTTTGAAAACATTAAAACTTAATATTTTAGTCTATCTACTTCATTTTGCGTTTTATATTTCAGATTTATCAGCATGGAAGTTTATCTCATTATGTTGACGGTTCCGATGTTAAGAAAAGTAACTGGCTTCGTTACATTAACTGTGCAAGGTTTGTTAAATGCATTTTATCAGACTTTTTGATGAGGTTATAATCATTTGCAAGAGCAGAGCTGAGAAGTGATAAATGATGGTTAAAGTTTATATAGATATATGTAGATTATAAGGTGATCGTTGGATCGCCTAGATCTGTATTGATAGAACTTGTCACTGCAACTTGCCAGAAAATTAATTTTTTATTAATTGCGTAACTATGCTTCCAAAAAACCCTTTGCGAGTAATTTTTATTAAATTTTTGTCATATAAGAAAAGCTATGTTGATAAAACTGTTTACGAGGCGCTAAGGTAGAAATAAAAATTGCCTTCCTTTGTCGGTAATAAATAACCACCTAAATTCTTTGAATGTTGTCTTTATTTAGGTTGACAGTTTTGTGGCTGTTTACCCCTATTTTTCTTTGGGATAAAAGCCGGGTACAGAGCGTTTTCCACGTTTAAATTTGATCGAGATTTAACGTTGACGCTAATTGCAATCGAGCGGCTATACCACCTACGCGGTGAAAAGAGGGTAGTCCCTTGGGAGAGCTAAGAATGCCTGATTTGACAACTGGGTGAGCAACTTAGGTATTCTAATCCGGTAGAGCGCAGGTGCTGTGAGGCAAACATTTTGCTTCATTTTGTTCAGTTGTTTCCGTCTATTATCTTTTAATTGCTTGATTTCTATTTCATGCCCACATGAATTTTATTTTTTGTTGTATTCTTATCAGTATTGTATCATTTGGATGCCTGTCTGCATTCACATTTATGTCCAGCTCAACATAGCTGAATATATTTGTGGAAGTTGTTCACTAGACAAAATGATGGTGGTGCCTTTATTTAGGCTAACGTTTCATAGACCAGAACGGCCAATATCAGCAGAGCAGAATGGCCAATATCGGTTCTTTCGTGGTTTCTGGCTTTGTAAAAATGTCTTTTATTTTTGTTAGTGATTATTTACAACACGCAATAACTAATGCCGTAAACTTTCTCCTTTCCTTTCGAGCATATCAAAGCGGTTTTAGAACACATTAATAGCTTAATACTTCAAATGTTTGCAGAAATGAAAAAGAACAGAATTTAATTGCCTATCAATATAAAGGAAAAATTTACTATCGTGCGTACAAAGAAATAAAGAAAGGAGAAGAGTTATTGGTTTGGTATGGAGCGCAGTATGCTGAACAGCTGGGAATCGTTAAGAAAATGGCAAAAGAAACAAAAAAGCCAACGTCCAATTTTGCTGGTAATGTGTCATATTTAAATAACACATGCTAACGACGATTTTTTTGAATGCCAAAACTTTTAACGGTTCTGAGATAATTTTGGGTGACAGAGTCTGAAAGTAACATTAATTCCGTCAAATTGTATCTAGTTAGTGAGAGAGCAATTTTTTTTTATTTCTACAGAAAAACAGGTTCTGAGATAATTTTGGGTGACAGAGTCTGAAAGTAACATTAATTCCGTCAAATTGTATCTAGTTAGTGAGAGAGCAATTTTTTTTTATTTCTACAGAAAAACATTGTTTATTGGCAAGTATGAACACAAGTGTCAATATCATGCGTATTGGGAATATCTTAAGTATCTTTTTTGTTTAAAGAAGGCATTTGGTGTAACGTCATATCATAACTGAAAACACTCTTTTAGATTCAACTAGCCGGTGTCGCCTGGCTGGCCCTCATCAGTAATGTCGATGTTAACAATAACGGTTCAGCCAGCCAAGCCGTGTTCATCCTACAGATAGTTGTCAAAACAGTAATAATTTTTTATGTCTTTCACTAAGCCAAATCTCGTTCCGAAACAAAACTATCGTTTTTGGAAAGGCAATTGATGAACATTGTTTACTGCCAAATAGAACATATTACACATAGCCACTACATGTTTCCAACACCCTAGCAACCTCCTATTTGTCCTCTTTTCACTATACGCGTCCTTAATTTTATTGCACTTTCATCCGTTAAACTGAACAAGTCCTTGAACTGAAATCATATCAAAATTATGAAAGAGCGCCAGTGTAATCGATATGTATTTTCGGGATTAAGCTATTGAATATTAGGCGCACTTTTTACGACTGTTTCGTAACTGCAAGGATATTTGTATGAACTAACGCCTTTTGCTGGGCGCATGTTGCTTGGTCCTGGCATAAACACAGCCAAGAAATGACCAAACTAACCCGAAATCAAACACTTGCGATAAAGATATTACAATAACAGCGCACCCAACAGTAATATCGAGTTAGAGAAAATCGGTTCAGCCACTTTACCGAATCGATATTCGTGAAAACAGTAATAAAAAGTTAGTGTATTGTTGACATAGCCAATTAGCGTTACAAAATCAAAAGTACTGTTTTTTAAAAGAAATTGATAAAATCTTAAAAACATTACTGGGGGTTACCCATAGCTGCCCTTTACTACATCTTACTTGCCTTGTTTAATACGTAAAACTGAACTTGTTCGTAATTGAATCAGCCAACGATTTCAGAAGGTTTTATTTCTTTAATTTCAAAGTTATAGGTAGAAGATGCGCGAAAGTAATTTATACATGTGTTTTCAGCAATAGTTTATTAAATATTTGGACCACTATTTACAACATTTTTGTAGCTGAATGCCTATTTCTACGACCCAAAGCCTGTGGCTGCACGCATGCTGTTTGGTGCTGGCATAAACGCAGCCAGGGAAAGAGCGAACTAACCGAAATTATGCACCGGCGGTTGTCACATTGCATAGTAACCATTAGTAATGTCGAAGTTAAGAATATCAAATGAGACGGCTGCCTCGGCTTCAACATTTAGATGATATGCAGCTCGATACTAATATTTTGTTGCAAAAGATAAAATAGGACTATCTTCATCTCCATTTTTTGTAGGGGAATCACTAATTTGTTTACTTGGAGTAGGCTACATTTCAAAATGTTTAAAGACTTCATTTTTAGATAAATCTTTTTGAAAATTTTGATAGATAAGGCCAAAGAACTAAGTTTTCCTGCAAATTGCAATTTTATGTGGTCCAGCCATTAAACTTTTGAAGTTTTCTACCGATAGGCAAATTTCACAAGTTTTAAAATCTTCAGTTTTTTAAAAAATTTCAGTTTTGATGAAACTTTTGAAAATTCAGATAAAGAACTATGCTTGCTAGGAAAAATAGTCAAATCGTACCAAAAAAATTTACTTCTATTTAAAAATGACAGTTTTTTTACGTTTAGTAGGAAAATTGTTCAACTACTAGCGTAACGTCATGTATGGCAAGCAATTGTTGATGAGTCTTTATACACTAATCCTTAGCCCTAACTAACTAGAGTCGCATATTGCTTGAAAGCAAATTTCTTCAGCTTTCAAACTAGCTTCTTTAGTATCATAACGTTTACACATTAAACTTAGGCTGTCTGTTATAACTGAGCTTATTAGATTTTTGGGAAATAAAATGTTAAAGTACGGGTCTTAAAGTTTAGTATTTTTAGGATGAAAACTTATAGTAAATGTACATTTCTTGTATTATCGGAATGGTTTTAAAATATCCTTAAGTTTTTTTAAAAAAGTTTAAAAATGGCTTGAGAAATCAGGTCACAAATTACTTTTTAAGTAAACTGATTTTGTAAAATTGTTTCAAAATTTATCGAATAATCTCTCGTTGCGAAAGACTATTTTAGTCGTAACAAACAGCATTATGACATTATAGAGCGACTTCAAGCATGCTTAGAAAGCTTAAAATGCTTAAATAAGGAATGTGTTGTTGCGTCGTCAGTTGAGCTTTAGTCATTTCAGAGTTTATTTTATCATAAGCACCTTGCTAAGATTTCTCAAAAAGAGAGAGAGAGAGAGAGAAAGAGAGATCCACTTTTTCAAAATCCGGTTTTGTCTGCTTTAACGCAGGTGGCTGGATTCACCTGATATTTCCTAAGTTTTGTAAACCCCATCCCGCCACTTCTGTCAATAGCATCTTCCTTTTTCAGTCCAGTCTAATTGGAATGCTCTTCCACTTGTTTTTTCCACGTCATATTCGGCTCCCTACACCCTCTTTTTCGCGCCACTTCAAAATCCAACACTCCTCTTAAAACTTCAATTCTCGTTCTTGTTGTTACCTCTGCTTCACTTCTACCACTGCCATTCAATCTATCCCTCAAATGCCAAAAGCTCTCCACAAAGCCAACATGGTCAGAAAATATTTCTTCACTTGGTTCCACAATTCTTTCCATTGTATCAACGCATAGTTCACAAATAAAACCTTTTGCCAGAGTTGAATTCAACCTCTTTTTGTGCATTTACCACGCACTCATTTACCACGCTTGGTGCACATCACCGAATATACCATCACCCTCTTGCCGCACTTGGCACATGGATCAACTTTACTCTTGAGTACCTCGCCTTTCAAAACACCATTATTTGGTTTTCTTGAGGTTGACCTTTTTTTAAACCCTTTGTTTTTAAACGCCTATTTCCAATTTAAAAACTTCTCTTCCAAATTCTCTGTACTTCCACTCATTATAGCCAAGTCATCTGCATACAAATTTTCATTCATCAATCCTTCTCTTGCATTTTCCGAGATTACATTCACTGCACTTGCACAAAGCAGTGGCGGCAGCACAGATCCATGATGTACACTAACTTCTACCAAGAATTCTTCAGATAACTCAGATTCCACTTGAACTTTTGTTTTTGCCCCGTGATAGAGCCACATTACCGCTCTTACAATTACTTCTGGTAAACTTTTGTTTCACATCGCCCGCTCCATCATCTTTCTTGGAACTGTATCAAATGTCATCTTAATATCCACAAAACACATGTACAATTTTTTGATCTTTTATGTACTTTTTTTTTCTTACATCTACCCCTTTATTCCTTTTGCATTCTTTGCACCACAAACAATGCGTCTGTCGTTTCTCTTCCAGGCGCAAAACCAAATTGCATTGAATCAATATTTACTAATTCTCGAATCCTTCTTTCCAGCACTCTTTCAACGATGTTCATGGCGTGCTCTAACAGCTTTACTCTTCTCTGTAGCAATTTCAAACATCTTTCTTTACCTTGTAAATTGGTACCAGCAAACGTGTTTGCCATTTATGTGGCATTTCTTTCTCATCGACCGTGCGTTGCAAAGTTCCATTATTACACTAACTCCTACTTCTCCACTAGCAGATATCATGTCTGCTCATACTTCAGAGGGTCCAGCTGCCTTTCTTGGTTACATTACTTTATTGCTATATTGATTTCTTTGCGGGTAACATTTTTAATCGGTATCTCTATCATACTAACTTTTGCAACGTGGTCCTAATCATTGTCTTCATTGATGATCTCCTCCATGTGATTTTTTCATTTTTTCTTGTCTTTTTTTATTAAGACCTAACCTTCCGTCTTTTCCTCTTATGCATCAACAGATTTTTTATATTTTGGTTCTTTATCAGATTTGTTGTAAAAAAATGCTTCCATGCTGGTGCTCTTTTGTTTGAGAACTAACATCTTCAAACTTCCACTTTCAAGCGAGACACAAAATATTTCACAATTTATATTTTCACAGCAAATAAGAAGTAAACAAAAATTGTTTTATTTTTGTTTTGCAACAGTTGCCAAAAATGTTACCACCGATGGTTTTTTTCAGAAAACTTGTGTTTTTCAAAAAATTTACATTTTCTAAAAATTTGAAATTTCGGGTAATTACGACAAAATTACTCGGGTATTGGGTGCCAGTAAATTTTCCTGGATAATAATGGGTAATTTTGGATAGGAAACTCTAATTGTGGCACACAAAATCGCCTTAAATATCTAAGAAAAGTTGGCCCAGATTTTTTAGTATTGAAGTTAGTTTTCTTTTTATCTTAATTACTTGACCACTTATTAAAGAAAACTCAGGGATGCTTTTATAGTTTGGCTCTTCCAAGAAAACTTTATTGTTTCATTACATCATCTTCATGGACAAAATGATTCCATGAAGTTGTTAAAATAGCTAGTCAAAACACTATCGCTTGGATTTCGTACCTAAATTTCTACCAGGTTCTGGCGCTGTGTAGTCATTTTTCGGTCATCTGCAATCTTTGTGTTTTGCATATCCTAACTGAAAGGTAACAGATTATTTGAAAAGTTTCAATGAAGTATATTGACACATAAATAGTGCCAATGCTACTTTGTGTCAATCAAGTCAATCAGTTGTCTACTTAACAGAATTAGTACATGTGAACGAAATTGTGACATAGTATTAGAACTGTGCATTGCAGCATCTTTGTATCCATAGCAGTCAGATCGTTATTTTCTCCAATAGATGTGTGTGTTTTTATTGGATTTACCTAAATAATATTTTGTTCCTGCAAATCATCTTTGCCGTAATAGTTGCAAGTTTTGCTTTAAACAGAAGAAACTGAAAACCTTACAAAATCACCCAAAAATAGGTTTTCAAAAATTTTCTTGGTGTTACCAAAGTAGGCCCAGTGCAACCTCCTATTTAGGGTGGAGCACATTCAAAATTAAAAAATTATCGTAGTTTTTGTACTACTTGAACTAAACAGTTGTTTTTGACTTGGAAGTTGCATAATGACCCGGTTTGCATCTCTTTAAAAAATTGATCCGTTAATCGGAAAAAAGCTATTTTCAAAATAGTGTATTTTTAACTTTCACATCTTTAATTTTGATATAATGCTTTTTATGGCGTTGATTTCAAGCACTTACATAGCGTAAAAAATATGAACTTAATTTTATTACTTTGATCTGCTTTATAGAAAGTCTCTTTCTGAATGCCTGGTGTTTCTTATCTGCTATCATCTTACAAAAACTGTGTGTAATGGACAGGGATGTGGAAGCGGTTATTTTTCAAACACTTCCGCTTCCACTAACAAAAACTGAGAAAACGACCGTTGACAATTTTTTTTAACTTTTGAGGGTCTGTAGCCTGCCTTCTCCTACACTTTATCATTTTGAGGAGGCAAAAACCTTCATTTATTGTTATTACTTTACCTACTTCGCTTGAGCTTATTGTTCCAAACTACTCTGTGTTTCTCTTATTTACATATTAAAACTCGTGTTGAATGTGGATTAGTGCTTTTCAACCTTTTTTCATCGCGGAGCCTCTAATGTACTTTTGCGTTTGTCACGGAATCCCCACCAACAAAAATTTAGAAATCACGAATTGCTTGCAAGAAAATCAAATATTTCGTTACTACAATTCAAAAAATAATTAAACACTTCAACAAATACACAGTTATTACAAGTTCTTTCACTACTTACAACCATTTTTACAACAGTTAATCTAATGCTTCTCAGATCTAAACCATATGACCACATATTACAGCTCTCGACAATAACCTGTCGTCACAACAACAAATTACACCGCATAGAGCTGATTTTCGCTCTCTATCCTCAACTAACTTTGACTTTGATTTAACTTTAACTCCAATCATCATTTCGGACTTTCTGTCCACCCCCAAACACGTATTGACTCCGATCTTTTTGGATAGTGAAGTGCGAAATTTCTGTCGTATATATAGTATATACATGTAAAGCGAGCAAAATTGAACTGCACCAATCAACAGCCGCCTCAACGTGGTGGTGCGGTCCCCAATCCTGTTTGGGTTGGGTTAAAATGGCTGTTGGCCTTCCCAAGGATTCCAGTTACCCCGGGCACTCCCCTCACACAAACCATTTTTTCGCCGTGCAGCCCTCTGAACGAACGCAGAAGGGTAGCACGCAGTCTCTTTAAAATCGGCCTGTTTTCTCTCTTCTCCTGCCTTTCTCTTGCCCGTCCTCTCATCCTTCTCCTGATGAGCGGCAACGTTCATCTTAACCCTTGTCCTGTCTTTCCCTGTTCAGTGTGCGCTGGAAATGTGACCTGGTGGGTAGGTCAGTGCAATGCTGCACATGCTCTAATTAAGTTCATTTGAAGTGCTCACTACTCTCCCTTTCTAGATTCAAAATTCTTGGCAGCTCTCACTCCTAAATCTTCTCTCCCTGCATTTTTTGGAGATCCCACACCTACCAGCACTGTGGCTTCCTCCTTGGACTCCTCCAGCTGGTATACCTCCATTGCTCAATCTGGCCCATCTGGCCCCTTTCTGCCAATGCATCACTCGCACCCCATCCTCGCCTTCAAACCTCTTATCCTATTTCTGCCCACTTTGTTTCTTCTCTCTCTGCACCCTTACCACCGCCTCATGCTCCTGGCTGTTTCTCTTTACCTCCTGCTTCTTCTTCCCCTCTCGAATCCCTCAGGGCTCTTCAATGGAATGCTGGGGTCTCCGAGCCAGGAGCACTGAACTGCTACACTTTCTTTTGTCTCATCCCGTTGACCTTATTTGTTTCCAGGAATCATATAGCTGTAAACAGAATTACGTCACAATCTGCAACTTGCTATCACAAGATTCCATTACTATTTATACCGCATACACGGAACACCATTATATATAAGAAATCAATATACTGAAATAAGAATAATTACTAGTAATAAATGAAGAACCTTCGTGGTCCCCTCACGGAACCCTTAAAACTCACGGAACACAACTGAATGTTTTGCGAAACCCCTGTTGAAGAGCACTAATGTAGAATGATCAAGTTGTTTCCGTCATGAGTAATTTCTTTTTCAACGTTTTAAACTCCCTAACCAAGGTCAGTTAAGTTTAATCAAATCATCATTTTATTAGCTACGTTTCATTGTCCAAACTACCTTTTTTTGGCCCGTAATTGATATAAAATGTGATCCTAGTTATACTTTTTCTCGTTCTCTCGCGCTATTGATAACGCACGTTCATTCAGACTTATAGTGCAACTTCACCGTTTAACCCACATTGGGAAATGGACAAAACTTTTTTGCCAAGTTACTCTTCAAGTCAAATAACCTATGTGGAAGCGGAAGCGGCAGGTTTTTCGCGCTTCCGCTTCCACAGAAAAAGGACCGCTTCCAGCTTCCGCTTCCACATCCCTGGTAATGGTGTATGCTTCATTTGCTTATGTGCTTCATGAACGAATATGAAATCTTGACTAATTCAAAAAATGAGAGAAATGAAAAAGTTGTTGATCAGTTAAGAATTCAGTATCAGCTTGCTGTGTGGTGTGGCAATACGTTTATTAACCTATTAAGGAAATCTATAAAGTTTGTATAATTTTGCTTGAAAAATTTTTGATAAAATTACACATTAATCACAGCTAATTTACTTCTGCATCAGGATTCCAATCACCGAATAATGGCGTTTCTTCAAGTTTTTTGACATAAATAATGTTTTTCAACATGTGAAAGTGAAATCGAAAGCAACACAAGTACTTATTATACAGACAGAGGTGACCAGTACCGATTACAATTTATTTTGTACCTGTAGCGTCGGTACTGGATTGTGGTTATCAGTAACTCAAAATTTTATTCAGTTGCAAACAGTGATATGATTCCACTAATCTGTGAGCAATTTTTTCCAGTTATAACTTGTAAGTAATATTGGTTTTCTGTGCGTGTCCATTTTAAAATTTCGTGCTCGTAACAATACTGTTTTCACGAAGTACAATGCTGTAAGTCAGCGCTCTTCAACCAGGGTACATGGTGCACCCTAGGGTTCACCACAACTGCCTCAGGGGTACATGAGTTCAAAAGGGTACATAGGGGTTCACCACGAAATTTGTAGATGCGCACTTGTGCATTGTGATGACGTTAATTCCATCATGGTAAATCTAAGCTATTTTCAATCAAACACATTTTTAACATTTGGAAGAAGTTATAGCGCTCAGATATGACGTAATGGTAACCGCAAAGAAACGGATACACTCCCCACTATGCTTACTTCCTGGGATTTTTGCGGTTTTGATGCCAAAAATTTTCATTATTAAGCAGTAAATGAGGCTAGTATTAGCAGCGCACGAACAAAGAGGATGAGGTAATGCTGCAGTGTAGTAAAGTTTAATTACTGGATATTGTAGTTGCAGTCTTGCTTATCAAGTTATTTGGTTAAATAAACTACCCGTGTAGTGGCAGAAAGTTTAGTGATGTCTTTGCTGCAATACTTTAAGAAAGCTTCAACTGCTAAAGATTCAAACACTAACAATGATAATGAAACTGATGGACAAATGCAAAACATAGATGTTGAAAATTGTAATGATGATGTAAAGCAACAAAAAATCCAAGGTTTTTTTTCCAAAATTGGTGAAAAGAGAAAGCATCAGTCACCGCCCTCTCCCACACAAAAACGTAGAAAATGGAAAGACGACTATGTTAAGTATGGCTTTTTTCTTCCAAAAAGTGAGCAGAGCAATCTTTATCCTACAGCTCAATGCCTACTTTGCCTTGTGAAATATGCCAACTCGAACCTTGTGCCTTCGAAACTCCTTTCCCACTTAAAAAACCAACATCTCGAACACGAACATAAGTCTCAAAAATTCTTTCATTCAAAGCTAGCTGCATATGTAAAAGAACAACGTGATTTTGAAGCACGAGTGACCGAAAAAGTCTCTGAAAAACTTACTTTGGCTTCATTCCAAATGACTCATGTGCTATTGAAAACCAAGCGACCTTATACTGAATTACAGACTGCAGTCCTACCGTGCCTCAAAATTGCCGAAGCTTTAATTCATGGAGGAAGAAATTCTGTTGCTAAAGTTGAAGAAATTCCAGTTTCTGACACAACAGTCTATCGTCGCTCCTTAAGCATAGGAGAAGACTTAGAAAATCAGCTACTTCTTAAACTGAGAAAAGCTCCTTCTTTTGGTATTCAGTTGGATGAGACAACAGATGTAGGTTCAGAAGCTCAGCTGCGTGTTTTTTGTAGGTTTCCTGATGTTGAACTGAACAAAATCTCTGAGCATTACTTATTTTGTCAACCTCTAGGGGTGAATGCAAATTCTACAGCTGTTTTTCAAAAGGTTGACCATTATTTCAAGCAAAACAACCTCAGTTGGAAAAAATGTAAGTCGGTTAAAACAGACGGTGCTGCCGCAATGCAAGGGAAGATTAATGGTGTTGTCTCAAAAATAAAAGATGTTTCTCCAGACTGCATTTCAATCCATTGTGTTATCCACCGAGAAGCACCAGTTGCAAAAAAGTTGAAAGGAACGGTTAATAATGAATCGAGTGCTGTATTTCAAAGTTTTCTTGGCGATGCCATTAGTATGGTGAATTACATCAGGGGCCGTGCCAAAAAACACAAGATGTTGATGAAGCTGTGTGAAAGAATGGAAGCATCACATAAAAGATTGATCTTTCTTTGTGAGGTTCGCTGGCTTTCAAGAGGAAGAGTTCTCAGTCGAGTGTTTGAACTAAGAAAAGAATTGGGAGCATTTTTTCTGGAGGAAAAAGATCACCGAGCTACAAAATTTTTCGATCATTTGTGGTTAGCAAAGCTGTCTTACATGGCATGTGTTTTTGAGCATCTCAACAAACTCAACATCAGCCTGCAAGGAAAAGACAGCAATGTTTTTAAAAGCACTGGTAAAGTTGATGCTCTGAAACTGAAAATTCCTCTCTGGAAAAAAAAGGGTCAAGTCACAGAAATTTTCTGATTTTCCGATATTGGATAATTTTTTGACGAATGTGAAGAAGGTTTTGCAGAATCTGTAATGACTGATCTGTTACCACTGATACTGGCACATTTGAAGCTACTACAAGAAAACTTTGAAAATTACTTTCCAAAAGAACAAAGTTCTTATCTAGAAGCAAATACCTGGGTTTTGCAACCCTTTATCGATTCACCCACAGAAGATGAAGACCTGCTTGATCTCCATACAGATCTCTCTTAGAAAGTTTTGTTTGAAGGCACACCATATGCCGACTTTTGGGTGCAACTTTGGCATGTTCCTGAATATAAAAACTAGCTGAAAAAGCCATCTCCCTGCTCATTCAAAGCCCATCAACATATTTGTGTGAAAGTGGGTTTTCCACTTTAAGTCAAATAAAGACCAAGCAAAGGAATTCGATTGAGAAGATCGACCATTTGATGCGGGGAGCACTTGAAACTGAACTTGTTCCTCGCTATGACCAACTAGTGGGAAAATTGCAAAACCAGAAAAGTCATTGACTTGTGACAAATCTTCTTTATTTTCTTTCAATTAAGGGGATTGTTACTGAATCAAATTTGATTACATTTGGAAGCGTTTTTTATTTTCTGTAAATTTTGCTTTTATTTTACACACCTACTGTGTTACTGTTGTTGCTTGATGATGGTTTTCCTTTCCTGATTATTATCTATTTAGTATTATGTGCATCTGTATGTGTAAGACTGTAAGTTATCTTGATTTGAACTTGTGTCCATATTTGCCAAGTGAATGTCCTTTTATTGAGACTTGAGTACTGGTAGCGAAGAGCTGATTATCATTAGTTACTGATAAAATTTGTTCTTCAACTTTTATGACAGAGAAAAAGAACGTAAGGTTTGATGTGTGTATCAAGGTAATTCAATTATATCACAAGGGTACATAGAATTGATAGCAAAAATCTTGTTGGTGGTACAAAATTTTAATATAGCTTTGAAAAAAGCTGTTTTAGCCATAAGCTTTTCGTGACGCTACACTCTCAAACTCTTTCGATAATCGTAGCATTTGGCCTCCTGCCGCGCCTTCTTTAACTTTCGCACTTGCGAAATCTTTCTTTCGCGCGCTTTGCAATACAAACGCAATCATTGGCCTGTCTTGATTACGTAACATCCAAATTATTCACGTAAAAGACTCATTCACTCTAGATCTTCCCTTTTGACGCGATACCGCCACTGATGAGAGCGTCACGAAAAGCTTATGGCTAAAACAGCTTTTTTCAAAGCTATATTAGAATTGATAGCATATCTTCCAAGGGTGCACCAGACAAAAAAAGGTTGAAGAGCCCTGCTGTAAGTCACGCTTCATATTTGTTTGCTCTTTTTCCATTTTATCGTGTAGTTTGTTTCTAGAACAATATCTTTGCACGCGGCAATCAAACCCATTTAAACACGCAATTGCATAACATTAATATTTTGTAGATTGTTAAAGAATGATGTGAAAATGTAGTTTTTTGGCTACAACTTTTTTTCTGGTCAACAACAAATTTGTTTACTTAGAAAAAATAAAAATATTCTGCAACTTAAAAGTCAAAAGCAACTTTCTAGCTCAAGTATTAACGAAGTTAAAATTAATTTTTCAATTTAGGCTGGTTCTCTGCTAAACTAGTGGTTGGGCTGGTCTATTTAATTTGTTGAAAAAGTGTTTTTGGATGATTTGTCAGATTTTTAGGTCCTCAGGTGGGTAAGTTTTACAAAGCAGTTTTTTTTGGCTCACCCTTGACAAACAACCACAGTAAATCAGCGCTCAAGACCCAGCTGGTTGAAAGTCAAGTTTAAACAATTTCTCAATCATCAAAACTTTTTTCCAGCAAATTCATAAGTGCCATTGCAATTGCTGTACCGGTAGTTAGTTGCAAATCCGTCTCTTCAAACAGATTTTGCTCATCCACATTTATTAATGTCGCCAATAGTTCTTTTCAGTTCTCTTATTACAGTGGTCGGCAACCACCGGGCCGCGGCCCGGTGCCGGTCCGCAAGGAGTCTGCTACCGGGCCGTATAGTTTTTTAGCATTTCAGACTAAAGCTTTGAAGCATTTTTTTAAAGCTTGACGCAAAATGTTATTGTTTTAGCAGCTTTGTTTAAAGCCTTGATTGCTCGCAATATTCGATTGTTAGCATCTTGTGATGAAATAATGCAAATTCATCGTCACTTATCAGAGATAATATCTGAATTTGCTACCGTTCTCTGATCGTAGGCTAACTGCTTGCCAGTAGAGTCCCTTGCTGCAGTGGCTTGCGCTTGCGGCTTGAAACGTCTAGCTAGCTTTGCCAACTATAGCGATGAAAGTTGCTTTGATGTGGTTGCTTTGGCACTGCAGGGGCGAATTTTTGTTCGACGAAGCAAAAGATTTTATTGCGCATTCCAACTTTAGTTAGGTTAGGTTAGATTAGCAAGTGTAGTAAGATCATATTGCGTTAGGAATTAGATTTTTGATAAGGTATTAGAGTAAAGATACAATAGCAGTTAAATTGGGACACTTGAATAGAAATTATTACTGAAGCTTAAATTGTATTACAGATTAGCAAATCTGTAAAACCATTGCTTTAATGGGCAATTGTATTATAGATTTAAAAAGTTTTAGCATTTAAATTTTTAGTCCGAGAAAAATGAGTACCGGTAGGCCTACAAAACAAACATCCATGCTGAGTTTTTTTGGGAATGGACCAATATCATCTGAAGAATCTGACGTCGAGACCGAGGGTCCTACAATCACAAAAAAAAGAAAAGCTTCTTTCAACCGACAATATAATGAGTCGTACCTAAAGTACGGATTTATTTCAACTGGCGATTCCGAAGCACCTTGTCCACTCTGTTTAATTTGCAAGAGCAAGTTATCAAACGAGGCAATGAAGCCATCAAAACTACTTCGGCACATGAAGACCAAGCACCCAGAAATAAAAGATAAACCTCTGGAGTTTTTTGAAAGAAGGAAACGTGATCACGAAGGTGAAAAACGATTATTGAAGACTGTTTTATCAACAAATTCAAATGCACTCAGAGCATCGTATTTGGTATCTCATCGCATTGCTAAGACCAATAAACCATTTACTATTGGAGAAGAATTGATTCGACCTGCGTGTACTGATATTTGCCGTGAAATTTTAGGAGAACCGGCAGCTAAAAAGATAGCGCAGGTTCCTTTTTCGGCTCGCACTGTTGCGAGACGAATTGAGGATATGGCGGAAGACATTGAAGCTCAGTTAATAGAGCGAATTGTAAAGTCACCATGGTTTACGATTCAGTGTGATGAGTCTACAGATATTGAAAACAAAGCTGTGTTGCTAGTGTTTGTTCGATATCTTTATGAAGAAAATATTCATGAAGATATCTTATGTGCTTTGCTGTTGCCAAAAAAACACCACAGCCTCCGAACTGTTTAAGGCTGTAAATAATTATTTCATAGAAAAACAGATCAATTGGTTGTTTTGTGTTGGGGTGTGCACGGATGGAGCTGCAGCCATGATTGGCCGTCTGTCTGGTTTGACTGTTCGCATTAAAGAGGTCGCACCAGAGTGCGAGGCCACTCATTGCGTCATTCACAGGGAAATGCTGGCTAGCCGAAAAATATCACCTGAGCTTCACAGTGTATTCACTGATGCAGTTCTAATGATTAACCTCATTAAAGCTCATGCACTTAACACCCGGCTGTTTGAGCAGATATGTGAGGACATGGATGCAGAGCACAAATGTCTTCTTTTGCACACAGAAGTGCGATGGCTCTCCCGAGCAAAATCGTTGAATAGAGTGTTTGAATTACGTGAACCATTGCAAAGGTTTCTATCGGAAAAAAATTCTGATCTTGCAAACAAATTTAGTGATGAAAAGTGGCTTCTAAAGCTTGCATACTTGTGTGACATATTCAATCTGCTGAACGAACTAAATCTTTCACTTCAGGGAAAAATGACAACTGTATTCATAGTTGGCAGATAAAGTGGCTGCTTTTAAAGACAAACTTGAATTGTGGGAGCAGCGCGTAAGCAAAGGAGTATTTGATATGTTTCAAATGTTAGCAGAGACTTTGAAAGACAGCGAGCCTGACCAAGAGTTCTCGGACCTTGTGAGCAGTCATTTGCGTGTTCTCAGACAGGAGTTTTAGCGTTATTTTCCAAGCGCCAAAGACCCTCGAACTTCAAAGAAATGGATCCGTAATCCGTTTAGTTTCAAACCAGGTGATTCGACCTTACCTGTACGACAAGAAGACCAGCTGTTGGACATTGCAAATGATGGTAGTCTGAAAGGTATTTTTCATACAACGACTCTGCCAATATTTTGGTTGAAGGTCTTGCCAGAATACCCTGATCTTGCCATAAAAGCATTAAAAGCTCTACTGCCATTTCCAACATCCTACTTATGCGAGTCTGGATTTTCAGTGATGGCAGCAACAAAGACGAAACCGCGTAACAGACTGGACGTCAGGGACACATTACGGGTGTCATTGAGTACCATGATTCCTAGGTGGGAGCGTCTCGTGGCGGCAAAACAAGCTCAAGGTTCTCATTGAATTAAAAATGTAAATATTTTTGAGCTTTTATAACTTTTTATTGTTAAGCATTTGTGGTTTATTGAAAGCCGGTCCGCGAAAAATTTTGAGTTTTAAACCGGTCCGCAGTACGAAAAAGGTTGCCGACCCCTGTCTTATTACACGCAATATGGTTTGAGTTCATCATATAAACAAGCTTCAAAATTTCAATTTCCAGCTGCAAAAATTGCTGGGCAATAATTTCACTGACCTTTAAAATACACGTAACAAAATGTCGTCTTCAATCATATCAATCAACTTTTGTGATGCGGAAACTTTTTATTAACTTAATTTTTTGTAAGTTTTTGAAGTTGAGCACTCTGCGTTGGCAGCCAGTTTGTTCGCACAGCTGGTACTAATTTCATTCAAGTGTGCATTATTAGCAAACGTTGCAAATTGTCGTTTCCAGCTTTCAACCTGTTTTTGTGATCTCCAGACCTCGTTTGTAAAGTACTTTTGGTTGTCAGAGTTTAGTTTGGGCTAAACAGCAGCCTGTTTCTGATCATCACTGTAAATCGCTCTTAAATTATGCTTCAAACGCATTGCTTGACGTTTAACATGCAAACATAAGCAGAAATCTTTTTGTTCATTAGATTTTTTTTACATAATTTCTTCTAAATTCTATTCGCAGCACCATTTAAGATAATTATGTATATCAGCTCCTTGATCCTGCCAGCTTTATGGAGGAACATACAACAACCTTTGAATCACAGTGAAAGTGTTTTTGCCTGCGGATTCCATTTTCATAAAACGTTTTACAAGCAATACCTAGATGCAAATTATTATGATTTCCAACTGGCAGCTCACCGATATGTGACAACGTAATTTAAATTATTTTCAGTGTTTGTTTGGATACAACCTACCCGTATGTTAGCTCAGTGCATTTGGTAGATTAATTATTCTCACTTTGTGTGTGTCAATGACCACTCGGGCCAGATAACTAGTAAGGTCTACCGTGCTACCGGTACAAGTAGGCGTAATAGGCTTAGCACTTTCTTGTTTTGTATCATTTGCAGTAAATGTTAATTTCAATTGTTTTGTTACAGCTAATTTTCACAAATGTGAAAAGTGTGAACGATTGTTTGCTGATGAAGAAACTCTGAAAATACATTTGAAAAGTAAACATCCAGACCGAAGTATTATCAAGAAACATAAATGTGATTTTTGTTCATATTCAAGTGATATGTTGAGTAGTGTTAAAGATCATATGCGCACTCACACTAAAGAAAAGCCATTTAAATGTTCAATTTGTTGTAAAAAGTTTTCTCGAAAAAATGATTTAAAAAGACACATTCGAATCCACACCCAAGAAACTCCATACGAATGCATTGAATGTGGTAAGAAGTTTAGGTGCTCATCGAGTTTGAGGAAGCACAAACGCTGTGTTCATGACAAACTCCAACCATATGTTTGTGAAGTTTGTGGTTCAACGTTTGGTTGGATCAGCGATTGTAGACAACACCTGCTAATTCACACTAATTTGAAACCTCACAAATGCAAAGAATGTTCTGCTGCTTTTAATCGTTTATCTTCTTTACGACGCCACATCATCACACGTCATACAAGGAATTATCCTCACAAATGTTCACTTTGTGGAAAAGGATTCATGTGGCCAAGCCAAGTTCAAAAACATTTGATTCGATGTTGCAAGAAATGAATTTTGTTTTTCAAACGTTGTTTATTATGTTTGATGTTAATAAAGTTGGGTTTGATGTTTTTATATTATCTTAGTCTTATACCGGTAAAGTAGAGAAGATGTTGGCCTAAATGGTAACGGTATGACCAACAACTCCTGCTAGGGATACAGGATTCTAATAAGAAATGTGGGTTTTCGAAATCTGTACTAGTTGATCTTTTTACTGTTTTATGTGGCTTGCACAAGCTTCAGTTTCAACCGAAAGAATTAATTAAAGAAAATACATTTTTTTTATTTTTAGAAAATTTCTGATTTAACAGAGCCCCCGATTTGCAATTTTCGGAAGGTTTACTGATGACCCCAACTCAAATTCTAGGTTTGTTAATCAACTTTAAATGCAATCAATTTATTTTAAAGTGTGAACAGAGGAAGAACATTTTTTAGACTAGCTAAACTTTTAAATCCTCTCAGACCAATGGTTTACGGTACCGGTATATTTTTATCATTGCTTTGCAAATGCAAGAATTATACCAAGTCCAAATAACCATGTAGTTTTAACAAAATTAATGGTGTATTTATCTATCTGACCTGTAGAACAACAAAAGAGGAGCTAACCAGAATATCTTTCACCTCTGCTTCTGGGTTTTCAAACTAAAGTTCGACAAGACAAACAATGAAATATTTTTCCCGCTAGCTGGCGCTCTGAACGCATATGTAATTTGATCACATGGCATGTTTTTTTTTGACAAGAAAGTTAGTATCAAGAAGTTGCCATGTCAGGCTAGGGTAGGGACTACAATATGGCGCTGTTTAATCTCTATACTACGATTTTTAGTGGTTCGAGAAAATTTATGCCTTAAAACACAATAATTCTTTCTGTGCATACGTAGCCTAAGTGCATTCATTTTAATTGCTTTGATGCTACTAGGCATACAGACATGAAACTTTGCTCGCCCAGCTCCGATTTGCAGAAATTAAAGGCAAAGGTTTAGAAGCTCGAGTGCCATAAATCTCTAAGTAGATGTAAGGCCCAAGGTGAGTGTCATAACGAGAATCGATGACATCGCAGTTATCTTATTACAAAAAATATTTTTTAGACTTTACATTTCGTTAAGGTCTGACGGATTTGTTGAGTTGGAAAAATGCTTTTAACACACTAGCCAAAGCAAATAGAGTGCGATGGTGCAGACATCTTTTGAGAAGAGATAATGGCGCTGTTTTAAAAAGAGTATTAGATTCTGAAATGGTTGGAAGAAGAGGACATGGGTGACCGAAAATTGGGATTCACATAGAGAAGGCAGGTGGTTGAACAGATTGGACTAAAAATATAATACGCCATCAAATGTTTAAAATAATGCCGTGTTGTTGATAATTTTCAAAGAATATGAGGTGAATCCGACCGCTTCCGTTAACGATGACAATACCGGCCTAAAAACATTAGATTTTTCTCATATTCTGAAAATATTTATTTTTTTTATTGTTTAATGACACCACGCTTTATTCCATTTGATATTTAAATTCATGTCCAGGCTTCGCATTTTTCTGACTTCACTGCACGCTCAGAAAGTCCATAAGAAATGTGAATGACGACTCACCAACTTTTATTCATTTATGCGTTTCAGTTCACGCTCTGTTTGGAGAGATTATTAGTAAAGAAGTAGTTCTACTCAAGTGAATTGATAAAGGAGGTTTTTACTAACAAGTTACTCATTTCAGCATCGGTAGCTTTATTTTCTACTGCTTCTAACTTTTTCTCGAGTAGATTAAGTGGAAATTAGCGCTAGTTGTATTGGCTTTGACTTTTGTTTTTACTTTTAAGATTTGAAATATTTTCGTTTAGATTACGAACCAGAGTTTTGCCTGAACATATGTGCGTGCGTGAGTATAAGCATTCTTCTCAAACTACAGGCATAGAAATGTGAAACTTGCAACGATTGATCATTATCTCAGGATAAGTGTCTAAGGAGTCATGATGTCATTACAAAAAATAATTGTGTTTAATTTCAATTTCTTGACCGACCAAAGTGTTTTGTTCTTAAATAAAAGCTAGCCCCCAACTTTCAAAAGATTCACCTTTTTGTGGTTGTAAGATAAAACAATCAACCCTTATTTTTTGCTTTTGTCACCAGGTATCTTTTAACTTCTCAATATAGCTCTTCTGGTGTAATTGAAAGTTTAAATGATTTTTATTTAGATTTAAAATCTACATAAAATTCATAAAAACTCAACGTTTCGAAAAACTAAAATCAGTTTTTCTTCGTCAGGAGTGACTAAAGTTCAAACACAGACAACGATTACATAACAATAAGAGAACGAAAAGGAGAAAAGAAAATTATGGTGATAAACAAATGCAGTAGCGACAACTGGCGGTCAAAAATTTATAAATTTGAACAATCCGGAATAAAAACTGTTAATTTTATCGTTAAAAGAAAAATGAGTTTTGTGTATATAAAATGATTCTAAAAACCGTTTTTTCTTATAGCCACTTTCAATGGCTAATATTGCAGAGCTTTCCCAATCAATGCGTTGTCCATTTAAGCAAACGTGTTTCACTAGAGCAGATTTCTTTTATAATTCCTCATTTGTTAGTTGGGTAATTATATCAGGTTTGACGTCCCTTTGATGTTCTTTGCGTCGTGTTTTAAATGATCGACCAGTCTCACCAATATAAACTCATGTGCATCTAAACATGGAATTTTATATACAACATCACGTTGATCGAATTTGTTAATTTTATCTTTTAAACTTGGCAGCATGTTTTCCACAGTGCGTAATGGTTCTGTGGCCACTTTGATTTGATAGTTTTTCAAAAGACGTTTTAATCTTTCAGTTATTCCAGGTATAAATAGCAAAATAACTAATCCGATATGTCTTTCTTCTTCTTGTAACTTAGCTTGAGCTTGAGCCTTTCTTTTTTTCAGTGCTTTTTGTATAAACCATTTAGGATAATCATTTTCAGTGAGCATATGAGATAGAAAACTTTTTTCTTTTTTCCAGTCTGTTGATTTGGTAACGAGCAATTGTGCTCGATTGTATAAATTCATCACCACACCTTGTTTTTGTTCAATGGAGTGAGCTGAATGGTAATTTAAATATCGATTGGTGTGGGTTGTTTTTCGGTGTACTTTAGTGGCCAATTTTCCATTCTGCGTTCGCATGACTAGGACATCTAATAATGCTAATTTGTCATCTCGCTCTAGGTTTGGGTTCACGTTATTTAAATCATCAAAAAATCTATTTACTTCATTAGTTTGCATGATCACAAATGTGTCATCGATCACAAATTACGGAAACGATTTGTCGATGACAAGACGGTTTTTAGAATCATTTTATATGCACAAAACTCATTTTTCTTTTAACGATAAAATTAACAGTTTTTATTCCGGATTGTTCAAATTTATAAATTTTTGACCGCCAGTTGTCGCTACTGCATTTGTTTATCACCATAATTTTCTTTTCTCCTTTTCGTTCTCTTATTGTTATGTAATCGTTGTCTGTGTTTGAACTTTAGTCACTCCTGACGAAGAAAAACTGATTTTAGTTTTTCGAAACGTTGAGTTTTTATGAATTTTATGTAGATTTTAAATCTAAATAAAGATCATTTAAACTTTCAATTACACCAGAAGAGCTATATTGAGAAATCAACACTTAATTGATAAATTTGTTTTTTGTTTTGTCTTCTTTTTTTTCTTTCGGCTTATTCCCGATTAGGGGTCGCCACAGCAGATAACTGCATTTTTATAACATGGCATTGTTTTACGGTTGGATACCCTTCCTACCGCCAACCCTCTTTCGGAGGGAAATCTGGGCCACCTGTCTTTCACATAAAGGCCGGGGGCGTCCTGTTAAGTGCCTTGCCCAAGGACACAACAAGCGAACTTGACTGCTTGTTTTCCACAACTTCTCCTAAATCCTGCACCATCAGCTGACATTAGTTATAAAAAACCCATCTATCTCTAGAGTACTCATTAAGGACTAAACTCGAAAATCCAGAGTTCTACACTTTTTGTCGACATCAAATACAAAAGCGACATATTCGAAGTGTTCTAGCTGGGGACTAAACTTGCAAATTTCCGGTCGTAAACCATTAGTCAACATCTTATTAAAAGCGCACGAATTCCGAGTGCTCCTGTCAGCGACTAAACTCGTGAAATTGGAGTTTTGCACTATTACTTGGCATAAGATACAAACACGCGAATCTCGAGCATTCGAGTCAAGGACTAAGCGTGTAACTCCGGTGTCCCATTCCATCAGCATCAAACACACGACACACAAATCCAAAGTTTTGCCGTCATGAACTAAACCGGCGAATTTAGAGTTTTATACCATCAGTCAACGTCAAATACAGAACACGCTAATCACAAGCATTCACGGAGTAAACCTGCGAATTCCCAGCAATTAGTTGGCACAAGCACAAAGCATGCAATTCCAGGCATTCCCATTAGATACAACACGCATTTCTATCAGACACAACAAGCAAGTATTAAAAAATTAAAGTTTTTAGTTTTGCCTGTCATGTCGAGTCGCATTTTACGACTGTGAGTTGATCTGCTATTTAGTATAAATTTTTTGAAAACGTCAATGTTTTCGTCACGGTTTGAGAGATTTCCACAAAACTTTGGAGAAATACAGGGTGTTCCAAAAGTCTTGGGCACATTTTGACGTTGAATGTGTCAATTACTATTAAGGAAATAACAATGCATCTGATATATTCTAAAAGCTTGCAGTCACAAAGTTTTTTATAGAATGTTCAAAGATGTTCAATGTGAACACCGTTAGTCATACGCCACATTTCAAGCCGATAATCAAATTCCTGCTGAAATGCGTTCCAGCATTGTGTTGTCTATGGTTGCAAGTTGCAACAGCTTCCGTTATTCGGCCTTGAGATCAGCTACATCTTTTGGAAGGGGGAGGCGCATAGACCAGTGCTTTCACGTAACCCACAAAAAGAAGTCGCAGGGTGTGACATCTGGAGACCTAGGATATCAGGGCAAGAGAGCGCAATCATCAAGTGTTGCCGAATCAGTTTTTGAAAGTTCAAGGACACAAAACGCTTTTTCTGGTTGAGTGAAAGCCATTAGTGGATCTAGGTTATTTTATTTATTTAAGTTACATAAAAATATATGAAAAAATTATCAGCATGACAAAAAAACTCAATGATTTTAGCATTAAAATGACAACAGTTTCATTCAACTACCATTCATAGATCAGCAGGAATGAGGACTTGAAATGTGCCCAAGACTTTTGGAACACCCTGTATTGTTAAGGGGCCAAGAAATATATAGCTTTGAAAATGTCAAGCTCTTTTTTCCATGCCTCAAGTCTTTTCACGGAATCAACTTTATAGAATTGTTCAGCTAAAAAAAAGCTTTTTCATTTGCTGCAGCAAATAACATATCAATTCAAATTTTTTTTTGCCTGCATTGACCTGTCATTCCATCTGAGTTCCGACTTTTTCCCTGTCTGAACTCTCTACGGATGGAATTATTTAAACATTATAAACAAAATATTTCTTAAGAATTTTATGTTAAAATGATCTTTTATTCAACTAGCATTGTCTGTGCAAAACGTTTTTGCTTGTTTTTAGTAAGGATTACATATTTGTAGCTGTTGTCCATCTAGCTTTGATTGCAGGACGAATGATTGATTTCAAAGAGGCTTACTTACTTAAGATTGCGTTTCGGTACAATATTGAAACATCAATTGGAAAATGCAAAGTTACTTTAAAAGCAGCAACTGCACACGTTTTTTTATCTGTGTTGTAAAGTTTGTAAAGTTAGAATTTGACTGATTATTTAGTTTCGATTTGTAGCATAGTTTTTCTGTTTTGTAAAGCCCTGAATCTATCGTAAATAAATTTTGTATAAATTTTTAGGGTATAACAAAGTAAAAAGCAGATTTTCAAACGTAAAAACTGAAAAAAATGGTAAAATTTTTGTATAGAAGTCACCAAACTTCTTTTCATCAATACAGTCAAGCTCATTTTATGTGGATTTTGAGAAAGCGGTTTTTTTGTTCAGACGAAAGAGAGCTTTCTTATTTTGGGCAAATTATTTATGAACATGGCAGCTAGCATCATTTTTTTCAAGTCTATATAAACGGAGAGTGATTCACATCGTCTAGCACACAGATTGCTGTAAAATGGGCTTTGTATTTGAGCCTACCAAATAGGAAATCTTATTCTGAGGCAATCACTACTGCCATGCACTATTGCAGCTAACAGCTCTGATTTTCCAAAAATTTGTTTTTTAGTTATATTTGTGCAATGAATGGTTCAGTTTGGTTCTTAGTCTAGGTGTTGCACATGTTTTTTATAGCTGGGGAGGGGGGTGGGCTAAGGATTTTTGCCTCAAAACAAAGTTGAAGACTTTTTTATTTTTTGGGTGGAGCAACTGACCGAAAATAATTATTTTGTTCATTTTTCAGATTTATGGGAGCCTAAAATAGTCTGGGTGTGCAGCAAGCCCACGTCTCCCAACTTTCACGTCTATGGATCTTCTAGTTTCAAAATATTAAGACATTCTAAGAAAAAATATAAAAAATGGCTGAAAAAAGCATGAGCAAACTTGTAAATGTGGATGATGTGTCTAGCATCACATGGATGAAGTAAACAAATCTGTAACGTTTGAAGTTGGGTGTCATTGGTAATAACAGACAAAAAGATTTTTTATATTAAACGTAAGCTACAAAAAATACGGCCCATTTTCAAGCAAAGCAGATGGTTGAAGTACAGCTGATTAACTGTACTTTTGGACCAAAAATTTGTCATCCTGCAGTTTTGAGACTTGTTGACAAATAATGTTTGCATTTGAAACAAACGTATAGCCAAACGTATAATGGCACATGAACGAAAAACGCCCTCTAGCATGTTTATTACTAATTGTTTCAGAGATTGCAAATTTGTTTCATTCGTTTTTGCAAGATGAAGAAAGAACATTATAACTTGTTTTTTTCAGTAGGACGGCAAGCAGCTTTATAATGTTAGTTTTTGTTCATGCCTAGCAAGGCAACTTTGCACTGGTTACTTTTGATGGCTCGAAATTCTTAGTTTGTTAATGAAAGTCAAATAGAAGCCCACAACCGAGTGAATAGACTGTGCAAGATTGCCACCTCACCTCAATCATGAGTCTGTCTGTATATTGAATGCAGAAACATTCTTCTCACACCCTAGAATGATTTTGATGATGAATTCTTTTTATTTAGCCTTTTTTTGTTTTTAAATCAGGTGTTCACACCGCTCTGCTGAGTTATTTGACTTTTTATTCCTGATGACAGTGTTTTCTCAAACAAGCAAAAACGTTTTGCACAGTCTCAAGTTGCTGTTCAGATGTTGAAGCTATATCTTTCCATTTTTTTGAGAAGAAACCAAAACAAGGAAATCTGGGGAAGTGTTTCAAATAGTTATGGCTACAACGATGCCGGAGCGCATCAACGTTTAGATTTGGTATTAGGGTTAGGTTAGAGTTAGGGATGATTATGGTTAGGGTTAGGGTTAGGGTTGGGGTAATTATAGTTTAATAAGCAGCATTAGTATTTTAGGCGTTACTTATGTTTTTTTAGAGCAATATGTGTGGGAAATTTAGGGAAAAATTTGCTTTTTGACATGACAAAATACGAAGAAGCAATTTCCTAATAAGAAGGAAGTAAAAAATATTTATAGCACTAGAATAGCACAAATAATTATATAAATCAAGAGCAAATGAACAATGTGAATCATGACTCAAGTCATATTAACTGGTCCCAAATTACTTCAGAATAAGTAACGCGGTACCAAGCCCAGGTCTGAGCAACTCAAAACCAACAGAGCCACATTTCACAAATAAGCTTTTTAAAAGTTTGAAAAAGTCCACGTTTTATTAAAATTCTGTACTTTGTTTGTCCTCGAGTGCTCTTTGTCAGTAGCTTCAAACGCCGTTGCGTGCAGTGAATCAGACTCTCGCAGTACTCTTTTGACAACTCCTACTCATACTTCCTTATCACTTTTATCAGATCTTTAGCACTTGATAGTTGTTTTTCTGCAACTTTAGTCTTCATTCCGTCCACAAATTCTCGCTGGGGTTGAGGTCGGGGGGGTTACCCGGCTATTTTAGAACCAAGACCTTGCTTTTTGCAAGAAGGGTAATTACAACTTTTGATCGGTGGCGAGAGGCGCCAGCCTGCATAAACGTCATGCATCTATTGATATGCAAGTATAGTCTCAACTTATTCGACAATGGTTCAACGTATTGAGGATTGTTCACTGTCGTTCTATTTTCTGAAATTGCGCCCCATTTCATCTGCCTTGAAGGGTATTTCATGGGAGAAATCGTACAATTTCTCATCGCAACGTTTCACTGGTGGTCTGCCAACGTGTTTTTTGTCACTATGAATTGCTGAAAAGTGGACTCATCAAAGAACATCATATTTTTTATCATCGAGCTCGAGGCCGCAGAGTTTGGTGGGGCTTAACAAAGGTTCTATAGGGTTGTACGTAGCACATGCCTGACTCACGCTATTAAACTTTACCGGTAAGCGCAGAGAGAGCGACAATGCCAATGCGAAGATTGCGTGCATATAAGAATTTTGTTTAAGCAAAGTTTTTTGAGAGTTAATGAATTATTTGGGCTCACAGCAGCTTGATGCCGCAATGCTTGTTTTCAACAAAATAGCAAATTTTTTTAAACAAATTCTAAGCTTCTGGCTTACATGATATCAAAACATTGGAATTTGTGTTTTATTATTGCTGGCTTTACAGCCAGTTTTGGCAAGTGTTTTGCTAGTTTTGTTATTGTTACAAGAAAAAATAATAATTACTCATAGTGTAACTTATTCTAACTGGTTTACTATTATGGTTTTGCACCTTGGTAATAGTAATAATCTTATTATTTATTGAATTATCCTGATTTATGATGGGTGCATTTAATTTCTTGCTCAAAGCTAAGATGTTTGAGCACAAGCATGTTTAATGCAGACATTCCATACATACTGTAGCGAAAGCTATTAGAGCGTAACATACGAGGTCTGGCCAAAAAGAAACGAAACCGCTGCATTTTAAAATTTACTAAAATACACAAACAACCAAAGTTGACCTTGAATACCAAGCACAGCTCTAATGTGACCTCCAACGGTCGCCTTCAAAATATTCGCCATGGACTAGTACACATTCTGCCATCCTTCTTGACCACGCC
Source organism: Trididemnum clinides (assembly GCA_963675345.1). Taxonomy (NCBI): domain Eukaryota; kingdom Metazoa; phylum Chordata; class Ascidiacea; order Aplousobranchia; family Didemnidae; genus Trididemnum; species Trididemnum clinides. Next base: position 29,860,656 of record OY776294.1, on the reverse strand, counting down.
CTTAGGCACTCATCAAATTCTCTTTTTCTCTATGGATTTAATGTGTGCGTCACATTGGTCTTGAAACCACTGACCACACCAAAACGCGTCCCTTTAATTGTATTCTTTATTTTGAAAAAACAAAGAAATCACAAGGAGCAAGATCCGGAGAACAAGATGAATGGTTCAATGTGATGATTTGCTTGGAGACCAAAAATTACTTCACGCTGAGAGATGTGTGAGTGGGTGCATTGTCATAATGCAAAATTCAGGTTTTGCTTGCCCACAAAACCTAGGACTTTTGACAAATTTTATTTGACAAGGTGAGTCAGGACTTCCTTATAAAAGTACTGATTAACCGTTTACCCTTTAAGTACTAAAGTCATAATGCGCTAAGCCTTGGTGGTCAAAAAAATGATCAGCATGACCTTCATTTGTGAGTTTAGCATGCGAGCCTTTGTCGATCTTAATAAATCTACAGTTTTCCATTGACTGCTTTGTCTTTTTGTCTCAGGGTTGTATTGAAAAATCCATGACATCTCTCCTGTGTTGACCCTTCATAAAAGTTTGTTATCTGCTCCGAGTTGTTGAAGGATGTCTTGACGCACACTTGGAGGTCGAGCTTTTTGCTCCAGTGTCAAAAGCCGTGGAACCATTTTGGCACACACATTTTGCATCCCCAACTTTTCCATTGAAATGGTTCTGACCCTTTCTTTGGAAATTTTAAGTTCGTCAGCCATGATACGAATGACTAGCCGGCGGTTACTGTAAACCGATTGACGAGTGTTTTCGATGTTGGCATCGGTCATTGAAGTGGATTGCTTTCCTGTTTTTGGGTCATTCTCCACGTTTCCACCAATCGCTTGTGCCATTCAAGCACTCTTGTTTTCGACTTGAAAAAATCATCATAAACCTCATGCAGCATCTTCAAAGTCTCCGTCGCTGTTTTTCCAAGTTTAACACAACATTTGACGTTGATTCATCTCTCGGTTTTCATTTTGCAAATTTCCAAAGAAACTAGTCGAATATGTGAGAAAAGTTGTAACAAATTTTGTTAACAAACAATTTATCACCTTCACTTAATGCTCTCTAAAAACAAACTCAAACAATATCATTGTGTCAACACAACTGTTTAACTTTAAACACTTATTATGCAACGTTGTGAAAGTATTGATTGGTGACGGTCTTTTGCATTACGCAATCTGTGAGGTCAGTCTCGTTTCTTTTTTACGCAATCTGTGAGGTCAGTCTCGTTTCTTTTTTACACAATCTGTGAGGTCAGTCTCGTTTCTTTTTGACCTCATAAATTACACAATCAAATTTTCGCTGTAATTTGATCAACTTCGATGCAGTCAGTTTGCGGAAGGTAAACTTGTAAATAGCGTTGTGGTGAATATGAAGTTGTTTTGATTTGGAAATTGTACGCAAATGCAAGTAAAGGCAGATTTGTTTTGGTTAAAAAGAACATTATTAGCAGAAACTGACAGTAGGTTGTCCGCTATGATCACTTTATTTAGTTTATTAGCTCATTTTTTATACTAGAAAACCTCGGCCACTTTGTTTTGGCTGTTACAGTGTTAAGCCTATCATGTGCTTCAATCGAAACAATTGTCATTGCAGTGCAATTAATGAATTTAGTTGAAGGCAAAAATACAGAAATTAAAGGCTAGATACTTTTGTTACAGAATGATAAGAAAGTAAGGTGTGATAGACAAAACACAAAAGTTGGTAGAATTTAAATTGGCACCGGTACAATAAGCAGTACTGGTACTTGATCAGTTTGCCACATTAAAATGGTTGGGTACTCAGCTCTAAACTGTACATCTAGTATACGTTTATTTTTATTTTCAAGAATTCGGAAAGGGGTTGTAGATGGAAAATCAACTGTCGACGTGATTGCTGGACATCCAACAAAATAAAGTCGATTCTGTAAGGTATAGCCAACATAAAGTTTTGCGTACAGACACCAACATATTATTGATTCCACATTTAAGGGCAGCTTCAGAACACTGTTGGTTGGGGGGAGGGAAAGACGGATTTCGACCATATTTAGTAACAAAACAACTATGAATTTATTTGTTATGAGTAAGCTTAACTGACGAAAAAACAAAGCGCATTGCGTCTACAACTAAAAGTGCAAAAAGAAATAAAAACATTGTTTCGCCAATCGCCATGTAGTTCTATAAAATTTGGCTTCATAGAGCGTAGTCGCTTAAGAATGTGACCCAAAGAATTCACAAGCAACTTTCTACAAAATTCATTGATACTATGGTAAAAAAAATTAAGTGGTCTCTTGTTGTATAGTTAGGAGTTTAAGAAAATATAGATTCAAATTTAGACCCCTATCGCAAACCGAACAATTGGTCCCTACTGAGAAGTAGTAGACGATTATAACCGGGCTTCCTACGGACTACTTCTAAAACCTTTTCTTTGTTGTATTGTCTTTTTTTCTTTGCCCTGTGGTTAAATAAGGCCACATGCGTGGCTTATATATATGGCAGGTACTTCTGCTTATATGCATATTTTTTAGTTTTTACAAAGAGTCACAATCCGAATATCGTTAGTACGGCAAAATAGGTGGGACCATCCCTAAAATACGGATAATAGAGATGCATTGGGGGTAATAGAGACGCATTGTCATCATTGGGTCTCATGCCAAGTGCAAGACACTTTACGTGGCTCCTGGCTAGCCCAATATCCTACATAGGACTGTATACGAAACAAACCCAAACAATCCAACACAAAGCACAAGACTTACGTACCGTTTACTTTTGAACCGGATTCCTTTTTAATTTTACTGCTAACCGTTCAAGTATGAACTAAAACTGTTTTCTTTACATACGAGTATAACTGATCACATAAAACGTGATTAAGCATAGAAAAACCTTGCAAAGGTTATATACTGAAGAGTTAAGACATACATAGCAGCACGTGATTACATGTCGGCGAGCCTCGGCGCTCGAGTGAGAGCAGCTCAAAAGACCCGGGTTCGAATCTCACAGGAACCAGACGCGACGCAACACACCTCCGAACAAAAATTAGTTTTTACGAAAGGTTACGATTCGAACAACGTTAGCATCGCGAAAAAGGCCCGGCCGTCCCTGGAATCAGATTTCGGCTTTTTGGCCTCATCAGCAAGGACTCGTCTATATATATATATATTGCTAGTTTCAAGTGGTTATGATCGATAAAAAGCGTTTTATAAGTGAGAAACAAAACAACAAAGCAAGTGCTGAAGGCGCGAGGCTTCCGAAAGGAAGCAATGCTATTCAGAGATATTTTCAAATTTACAAAGCGATCCCTGGACGCGTTTCGTCCTTTTGGACTCATCAGCAGGGATTGCCAAGGGCCAAGAAATCCCCCTTTCAATAGCATCAACGTTGACTTCCATAAAGCAAACTAACACAACGAACAAGACTTACGTGCCGTTTACTTTTGAACGAGGCTTGTTTTGATGTACTACTAACCGCTCAACTATGGACTAAAACTGATATTCTCATATTTGAAAATTATATCCTTACGTAAAGCTGACGACACAGCATGTGGTGATGGCAGTGAAACTCGGCGCACGAAGAGGCCAGTTCGAAAGACGCGGGTTCGAATCCCACAGACGCGTTGCGTTAGCATTGACGTTTAAGAATACAATGTACACGTAACGTTAAAAGGGCGCTTAACTGATTTCGGTGGGTCACAAATGGCTGCACCGCGGCTTATATAATGCACGGCCGCCAAGAGGTCAGCCACTTCACCTATTCCACTCCGAGCATAGCTACCGGTTCCGACAACTAGCACACCGCACGAGTAATAACTAGTGTGTTACATAGCGCGACCCGATAGGCGACGTAACTAGCGCCAGATACCACTTAACAATCACACGCGGAGATTCCCCCACACAGTTCTTCGGCAGGGTTTGCGCGATCACAGTGCTCGATCTACTACCAGGGCTCCCGCATTACAGGAGCACACCGGAACGGGCGTTTCACCGAACGATGAACTTGTTGACATGAACGTTCCCAATGCTCCGGGCCTGGGTATTAAGCTTGGGGGGTGCATACATAACGAGCGATATTATATTGCTAGTTCCAAGTGGTTACAATCAATAGAAAGCGTTTTATAAGCGAGAAACAAAACAACAAAGCAAGTGCTGAAGGCGCGAGGCTTCTGAAGGAAGCAATGCTATGGAGAGATATTTTCAAATTTACAAAGTTATCCTTGGACGCGTTTCGTCCACTGTTTTCGCCTAACCGCCTAAATTTTAAACACCACGCACCCGACGCCTGCTTTATGGCAGTTCTGGGCTACGTAGATTCTGACAACATGGTTTGTTTTAACTAGCGCCACGGTTTGCACTTTTAACACTCTAACGTTGGCCTATGCGCTGTTATGGTTCGTGATACCACATCGCTTTACCCCAATACCGTAGTTATTAATTTTCTAGTCATGCATCGCGTCCACCTGCAATGCAAGAACAACGTTAATTTCTAATTCTATGCGCACAACGTCCTCGCCGGGGACGCCACGTTGGGTGGGACGAGTCCTTGCTGATGAGGTCAAAAACTGAAACCTGGATTCACGGACGGTCTCGCCTGTTTTGTTATACTAACGTTATTCGGATTGTGACCATTTGTAAAACTAATTTTCCTCCGGAAGTGTGTTGTGTCTGGTTCCTGTGGGATTCGAACCCGCCTCTTTAGAGCTGATCTCTTTGCACACCGAGGCTAGCTGACATGTAATCGCATGCTGCCAACTACACCTTAAAGCATCACATTTATTTTATAACATTTGAATGGCCTTTCTATGCCAAACCATTTGTTGTGTGATCAATTTTATGTAGGATATCAGTATTAGTTTATACTTGAACGATTAGCAGTAAGGTCAAAACGAACCTAGTTCGATAATAAATGGTAGGTAAGTCTTGTGCTTTGTGCTAGATTGTTTGGGTTTGTTTCGTATACAGTCCCATGTAGGATATTGGGCAGGTCGGGGGCCACGTAAAGTGTCTTGCACTCGACATGAGACCTAGTGATGACGATGCGTTTCAATTACCCGTACCTTAAGGGATGATCCTTCCTATTTTGCCATACTAACGTTGTTCGGATCGTGACTCTTTGTAAAAACTGAATATATATATATATGCCATGTGTGTTTTTACCATGCTTTGTCAAAATGTGAAAGTGGCGAAACGAGCAATGAATTGTCGTTTCTGCCTGATTATGCTTAGGATCTGCGTGTTGGTTTCCCTGCTTGATCGTTATTAAGGCTGCGGGGCAGCCTTTGCTACCGTGGAATTTTTGTTCTGCGCACGCTGGGCGGAGCTGCGCATATTTGTAAAGAAAAAACTGCAAGAAAACTTCAACCGTTTCCTGTTTTTGTTTGACGAAGCTAGAATAATCCGTAGTGCTAATATCATTAGCCACACAAAACAACTAACAACATAAAATTGAAACGAAAACTGCTCTATCGAAGATTGAAGCTGCATCAACCAGCAAGGAATCAAAGGTATATTTAATATGTTTCTAAATCCTCAAGTGAATGTACGCTAGAAGACGTCAGAAGGGGAGAAGCAACCACCCTACAACGGCAGTACTGATTTTTTTATTTATATAAATGCGGACTGCTCGAGATGGCTTAGCGCCTTGTTAGCCGGATAATTTGAATTCGTACTTTGCTGCTCCCTGAATTAAAACTATTTTGCTTTCCGTATATCTAAGCGTTTGGTTAGACATATTCACGTATTTAATTTCAAATTTCATCAATTGCTAATTGATAATGGAGACACTGCTGCGTCAGATAATGTGGAGGACAAGGTGGGGCTCACCCTTAGGACTCTAAAACAATTTTGAATGATAATATTTCCAATCCAGCTACTCAGCCAGGAAATTGTTGTTGCTTTCTTCTGCGACTAACGTTTTACGCAAGAGCACCCCCCTGTTCTTGGACTAAATGGTTTGTCTGCTAGTGGAGCTAGTAAAAGTTTGGGGCCGCCCCCAGTGAAGTTACCACCAGGACTTGAGTGTGGCTTTGCTCAGAATTCAAAGCCGAGCAAAGTATTACCACAATGTATTTGGATGTGTGCGTGATTTGAATGATGTTGTCGTGAGTCATTACCTGCAGCTTGGTGACATCATAAAGTGGGTTTCAAGCCGATATCCACCACTCGAGGAGAAGCACCAAACCTCGGGAGAATTACAAGACAGCTATCAAAATAAATTGGCTAGGCATGCTAGCAATGGCAGGAGTATTGGTTACTCGCCTTCATCCGGTAATTCGAGCGCAGAGCAGCACAACGGCTTTTTTGAGTATCAAAATTGTAAAACTTTTGATACTCAAAAAATTTTGGCTATGATGGCGGTAACATGCCTTTCATATTCTTTAAAAATCGTATCTATGCGTTAATGGATAATTGTCCTTTTGAGAGTGCTTGTTTCACCCTGCTACGAGCAGCTTGTGCTAGAAGAGCTGCACAAATGATCGCTAATTCGACATCTGACACGCCTGACTTATCGGAAAAAGACAGAATACAAATGTCTTTAGAAAGGTTGTCACTGCAATTTGGTGTTTGTGGCGGGTTCCTCTCGGAGCCTGAAATTAGGAAGTATCGCTGTGATAATAAATTGATCTCTTCGTCTATAAATATTATGAAAGAATTTAAAGATCAATTAGATTAATATTTTCCGTATCCTGCACCTAGAGCATATAACCAGCGTGACAAATGAGAGGGTAGTTTCGTTTTGGATTTGGCTAAAAGGTCTTTCTTTGAAGCTAAGCAAAGGTGTTTAGAATTTCTTCTCGATGAATACGGAAGTACGAGTGAGCCCAGTTTATCGAAATTTGGTTGAATTTGTAAAGTGGGAAGAACTGTGTAAATCGATTGATTTTGGAATCATATTGTTGGGTAAGTTACAGAGCCATCAGGAGAACAAAACGTTTGATAAAAATAGAACCACGTGTAGAATAAGGCAGACCACAACAAAATCAAACAAGTTGCACTCCTTGGCGAAATCATCGGACAGTGCTGTTGTTTACCGTGCAGGTGACAGCTGGAGCTCGAGAGGTGGTGGTGCTAGGAATGCGCCGTTGTGGTAGTTTTTCAGCCAGCTAGATCCTTGTCTTGTCTTCCCGATGATCTCAGTCTTGGAACTTACTTTCGGATTTGGTTCCAACACGTCATTACAGATCGGTTTCGAAGCTATGAATTTTTATTGTGCCCCAGTAAATGATTGAGTATTTTCTGACCTGTAGGGACTCATCTTCCAGCACTAGGTCTTTCAAGCACGTTCATGAAGTTTTCTTTGCAGGGTAACACAATGGTTTGCCACTGCCTTCTGTGGATTGCAGTGTTTATCCAACTTGAGCGTATCGGGGTGCCACAAACATAGTAAGGAATTGACAGCTTGATAATCCATTATCCTGCTTTCTCAGTGATGGGGGTGTGAATTGCATTTACTCTGACTCCTACCCCTTGACCTGTCCGACATGGTTGAATCTTCCAAGAGCTAGCTCCGGTCGGCATGGCTTTCCGGGTCATGGAAGTACTCAAGGCTGCCCACCACGACAAGGCGCAACTCATTTAGAAAGTCTATCATTCTTATGGAGCATTAAATATACAGCTGTAATGCAACTCTGCAAGCAGGAATACAGTAGAACGTCAAATATCCGAAACGTTGATTGTCCGAACACTACTTTGACAAAAAGCCTTATATATTTTGAAGCATTTGACATCGCCGTAGCGAGGTGAGAACAACAGAGTGAGTGTTGTTTAACACAGCTTCTGCTTCTGAAAAGGATGAGAGACCTGGCAGCGACAAAGAGAGCAACAAATTTCAAACAAAAAAACAAGTGATTACCTTACTGTTCATTGCGTACTATAAATCAGGTGTATATGTTGTTTTATTGTAAGATTGTATTTGTTCGATTCTCCGAAAAAATCGCTCATCCAAACACCCCTGATCCCAATAAGTTCGGATAATCGACGTTCTACTGTGCAACGTTCTGCGTCAGTAGTATTATCTTGTGTTACTGCTAAAAAGATGGTGATTGTCTTTTCACGTCAGTTTTTGATGTCGGCTGTATATAATTAGAGAGTTTTTTGTTTAATGTTTTCAGCTTTATAGTTGCCAATTTTTTGGCTCACTGCATTTCCTCTAAGTGCATTTTTGTAAGAACACTACTTTGCAAAAGCTATACAAGTATTTAACCAGCAGCCTCACAATTGCAAGCTAATCACTTGTCATACTAAGCTGCCTTGTCAAATGCGTTGTTTCCCCTATCTGGTCATTGTGCATCTACTTGTTAAGCTGTGTTGGTAATTTGAACCTGGATGCTAAATTGCACTTTTTGCTCTTAGAAATATGACAATCGTATTGCATAATGTTTTTATTTTTAGCTTTTCTGTCTCAGTTTTGTTAATATAATGTCTACTAATACTAATACTAATACTAATACATTGCTTCCAAATAATATAACTTACAACAGAAAGGAATGCCCTGATCTTTTGCAATACGCAAAAGCAAATCGAGATGATGGAACTTTCAACGATGTCACGATTCAAGCTGGGCGCTTGAGCATCGATGCAAATCGCATGGTTCTCTCTTGTTGCTCTACATTTTTTGAAACAATGTTCAAGTCCCAAATGAAAGAACGATACGAACCTTCAATTACAATTCATGAAATAGATTCAACTGCAGTGAAACATGTCATTGATTACATGTATGAAGGAAGCATCACCGTTAATAACACAACTGTTATGGACATTTTAGCTGCTGCTGATTTCTTACAATTGGCTGATATAAAGTTGTTTTGTTTTGAGTTTTTGAAAAAACACATTTCTTCTGAGTGTTGGTATGCTGTACTTTCTGCTGCTAAGTTGTATAGATGTGATCAACTCCAAAACTACACATATCAGTTTATTTCAGATCACTTAGATGAGATAACGAAAAGCGATAATTTCAAGACTGTTGCAAAAGATGATTTAACTTCACTTATTTCAAACTTGAGGGAAAACAAGAAGACAGTCAATGAAAGTGTTATTTGCCAACTTGTGATTGACTGGACAAAGCAAGATGAAGAAGAAAGAAAATCAGTATTTGCAGATTTGCTTCAAATGATACATCTTGAAAAGGTTTCTTTTTACTTTTTGGAGTGTCTGTTTAAAAAACCCTTGGTGAAAAACAATCCGGTTTGTGGAAATGCAATTACAGTTGCACTTTTTAGCATGCTCAAGACGAATCAACAACCCATCAAAAATCAACAAACATCCAAGAAAAATAAAGCATTAACCATTTTTAGTGTAGGCGGAAATCAAGGTGTAAGAAAAGTCTTGGAGGTCTTCAATCTTTCAAAAGAAGAAGAGCAAAACTATCCAGATTTTGCGTATGCTGTAAGAGGCCATTGCTCAGTAAAATTAAATGGCATTGTATATTGCATTGGAGGTTGCGAACCACGGAATACCTCAAATGTTTATGACAAAGTATATCGATTAAATATGAACGAAACAAATTCAAAATGGAAAGAAGTTGTTCCACTGAATAAAAAGCGCTATATGATGGGTGCTGCAATATTTAGAAGTTGTTTAGTAGTTGCAGGAGGTTTAAAGGGTCAATACATTTTGTGGTCAGTAGAATTCAGAAGTGATCCGTCAAAGATATGGAAAATGGTTTTCCCTTTGCGACACAAAAGATGTGGAAATGCTTTGGCTGTGTGCAATGATAGTTTGTATGCTCTTCGTGGATTTGATGGAACTACATGCTTGTCATCTGTTGAACGACTGGGCTATTTCACCGAGTCATGGCAATATGTAGCACCGATGCTCACACCAAGGTTAGGATTTTCTGTTGTCAGTTTAAACGGCTGCTTATATGCAATTGGAGGACAGTCAGAATTCAAAGAGAAATCGGCGCTAAAAACAGTGGAAAGATATGACCCCGGTTTAAATGAATGGACTTCTGTCTGTGAAATGACATTTAAAAGATGTTTTCATTGTGCTTGTGTGTGTAATGAAAAGATATTTGTAATTGGAGGGATTGATGACAGTGGAAATATGATCAAAGAAATAGAAAGCTATGATCCATTTAAAGATGAATGGTGCATTAAAGAATATCTGCAGTACCCGCTAGATGACTTTGCTATTTTCTCAAATTAGTATGTTCACTAGTGTATGCGCTAGGATGTTTTTTACGATGAGAACCACAATGTTTTCTTTTGATAACGATGATAAAATGTTATCCCCCTAGCGCAATTTTAATTAAGTATGTGACCAAGTTCGCTGGGAGTCGAACTGTTGGCCTGCGATCGAGAGTTTTAGTACTCCAGCGTTATGCTGTCAGTAGAATGTTAATTGTCATTAAGTGCTCTGTTTTTATATTCGGTTAAATTAGACGGTAGTGCTGAAAAGACCATGAGGTTCCGCCAGTGACTACTGTAGACGCTGCTTCAAGCTTGGAAGGCGCTGACAACGTTTACTAGAGGAAACCAAATCTGCAACGCGCTCACCGTGAATCCACTGCTGTACTACAAATCAATTGCCAAAACTTGAATTTATTAGCACAACAAAACTTATGGAAAGCAGTTTCAAATTAAATTGTTTCTTCCAACTGACATGTTCCAAAAACTGTGTGAAAACAGCAAACTGAACGAAAACAGATTGTCTCAAAAAACTGTCCTGTCAACCCTTTCTTTTTCCAGGACGCTACACGCGGTCACGTGACCAACAAAAATTATTAACTATTTACAAGGGTTTCCTGCGTCAGTTACAACTACTATGACAGAAGAATTGTTCCAATCTGTTAAAAAATTAAACTTGCGATAATTCAAAATCAGTGGAGCTTTATTTTGATAAAAACAAGCGCTTTTCTAATCTAGACGAACATTGGTTTACTGTATCTTGAAGTAAACCACCACATCCCAAAACTGGTAAGGATAATGTACCATCATTTTAATAGCACGTTTGATACGAAAGACATGATTTGTTCCAATCTTAAGTCCACTTTTTGAAAGAATTTATCTCGTTCCAAAGTCACTGGAGCTTGAGTAGAGATTTGAATCAGTCGCGTGCAGCTTCGAAGTGTCTAATTGTCAGCCTTCGATCTGCTCAAGAAAGCAACCATGAAATACACAATGAGCTGTCCAGATCGGCTGTTGATTTTACAAATTTTGTCGGATCGTTTGGGATAAATTTTGCTGTTTCATAAAATATGTCAAGTACAGCAAAATCATTGTGAGTTGCTTTTCCAAGCGCACAGCAATAGCATACAACCTTTTGATGATTCTGATGCAGTGGCTCCGAGTAAAAGTAAACGGCGCCTTTCCGCAAATTTTGGCCGGGAGCTAGATCCCATTGCAAATTCAATAAATCTTTTTCGCCATAGATTAAAAATCGATCCGAGGCCTATTTTGATGGCACGCGCCTCCAGATAAGATCCTGTAATTACAAATATTTGCCTAACAGTTTTTCTACTAAACTTGAAAGCTGCGTTAGCTAAACTCCTGGATTTTAGCGTTTTTCTTGTTTCCAATACTTTAATTAGTTTTCGTATGCTTGTATTTTTACCAAAGATAAAAATTTGTCAGTTGACTGTTGAGTATTTGCAACCTCTTTTCATTCGTTTGGAAAGTAGATAATCAAAATTATTGCGACCGAAAAAAAATATATTCATCAAGCAAATCTTTGTGGGTTCACTAACAATCTTCATGGGTTTTTCGTTATTCTTCGTAAACCAATCTTCGTGGGTTCACTAAACGCAGCTTTATAAATGTCTTAAACCCTCTACCATTGATTTCTAAATAAGCTAATCACGTTTTGCTTTGTAGTCGTAACTGGAACCAAGCTTCCAAAAATTATATTATTCGCTTTCATGTTTGATTTGTGAAATCTTAGACTCTTTTTAAATCGCTCCATCAATAGCGTTGCTTTCTGAGATGCGTTACTTGCGATTGTAAAATCCTATTATTCACTTGTTTGTGATAGAGGAGTCTAACTAGTTTAATTATTTGCCGTAAACAAGCAACAGTGGATGTTCACAAACAACATGTTTTTGCGTCGTAGTCGTGCTAACCTATTTTAACATCCCATCATTTCGTAATAGTCCTATCAGTTATGCTCGTTTGGGCATAGGCTTGTTTACATGCACTGTTACTCTGATATTGTGAAGCGCTAACGAATAACTCTTACAAGCCTTGTAGAGTTTGAGCGAGCACGTTTTACTTGAAAATTAAATTCTTGCTGCAATAAAGAATTAATGGGAATGGCAATCAGAAATCATTTAAAAGTGAAAAAGCCGATGCTACCGATCTGTCACCGACAGACTGCTTGCTAGAGAACAGTAAGATTGAGATGGTGACGTGAACTGTTACGTCATCGAACCGAGGCGTCACAGTTTTGCCCTTTTTGATAAATTTTGAAACCTTGGCGTCCGTGTTCTAAAGTTGTTATTGCTAGTATCCTCAGAAACGAATATTCATGAGATGAGGTGATTGGCTTTCAATCTGTCGTACCGTTGATAATGAAGCAAGGCAGTAAATCAAGCTGTTAATGTTTTACAATTTTTACGGATAATTTGCCAAACGAGTTGCTCATTGCTGGTTATTGTGTTGAAAGTGACTTAATCATTCAATTGCTGTTTGCCAATGGTTTGTGCTGTTTTGTACTTCATATTAAAGGTTTACAATAATCGGTAAATGTGTGTGGCAAATACAATTTATATAGCGATATTAAAATAGAACAGTATTTCACTGAAATATTGACTCTTTTTCTTAAGCTACAGCTAAACTTTCATTAACTTCGCATAATCAGAATATTAATTTTGTGCCTAAAACTAAATATCTAGTAGTGTGTTTTAATCAAGACCTCAGTGATGCCTTTGACATACAGCAAGTTTATTATGTGTTGCCATTATCTTGAAAGTGAATTAGTAGATGTTTTATTGTAATGAAAAATATGTTATTTCGTGCCATGTCTTGTCAATATACACCGACCACATAGGTTGATTTTTTAAGCTTAAGTCTAAAATACATTTGGCACAACCATGCTTACGTTTCAAGCTTTACTGCAGAAATGGCTATTTTCTTTTATTCATTGCTGTAAGATATCCACTAACACAGGGGTGAGCAAACTTTTGCGAGCAGGCCAATTTCACTCTACCGTATGATAAAGTGGGCGCATGACCTTTGCGTTTGCAAATCAACTTTAAAACCTTGCATTTTTTAATTTTCGTTATAGACTAATTTTGTTCAATCTAGATTTCTGGGCATGTGATGGATAGCCAAAATTTAGACTCCGTATCAAAAGTTTTCAGACCATTTACTCCGATGAATGCTTTGTAGATATGATAGCCTACTCCAAGGTAAATGTGATCCACAGTTTGCTGTTCTGTGCTGCGATTGCATGTTGAAGAAGAAGTTAGTGCTCATTTGTACATACTTGCAAGGAAACGACCTATCCCCTTTTCATTTTATTGAGTTTATTCCATAGGAGTCGGTCCAAAGATAGTCCTGCGGTCTTGCAACGGCTTTGGCATAAAATCACGAAGTGTATCGGAGAAATTGCTGGATTTAGTCGATCTCTTTGTGGTGTGCCCTGCTGATTGCTACTGATCAAGCTAATGACTGCGAAAAGAGACAGCGAAAAAGCTCCGCGGTGGTGAAAGGATAAACCCTCGGCCCAGAGAACAGGGAACTGTAACCAAACTAGAACTGATCGTCGCAAGTCTGCAAGAAAAATATCCAGCCCAACATGACCGCACTTTTTAAAGTGAAGATTTTTTCGTATTTTTTGGCTATCAATTTTGAGAGGGCAAAGTTTTGAATCAAAGACTTTTTTTGTACATAAACCTTAAAAGGGGGATGTTTTTAACTGCGGACCTCTTACAGGTTGATCAATATCAGAGCAAAGTTTTTTACATAACAAAGGCCTTTTTATTTCGACAAAATATCAAGAAGGCGAGATTTTTAATCTGAAAATCTTGTTTTGGTTTGGGTAATTAATCTCTGGATCCGCATCCATCGGCGGGCTCCAATTTGCACATCTTTGCATTAGGTTGGTGAATTTTGATTAATCGCATATGCTAAATTTAAATACCAACCCGACAGAAGCAAAGCGTTTTTTTTAAACCTTGCAGATCGACGAAATACCCCACCAAGAAAGAATGGACTGTTTTTCAGTACCATTAATGATTAAATCAATGACTATGTCTGCACGATTCCTGTTGTAATTACACAATAATTTATTTCTTCAAGCTGTTTACGCAACGTTAATATTTTTTCACCTGTTTTATTTTGTTCACATTGTTTAATAAGGACTTTTCGAGATCTGAGGCAAACAAATACTGTATATTGCAACTTTGTGATTTAGTCTTTATGGCATAGGTATTTTAGGGTCTGAAATTAATAAATTAATTCTGAACATCAGTGAATACCATAAAAACATGTTGCCAATGTCTCAGTAGTATTGCAAGCGCCTACTTAGTGCTTGCCACGATTTTCTTTTCGGTGCAAGTGGTTATACTGTTGTATATAGCTTGTTTTCTGCTCTTTCATGCTGCATTTGTTTTCGTTTGATGTGGACCAATTTAGGTCTTAAACAAATAAATGAATTAAATTAAATAAAGAGAATGGTTGAATTCTTAATAGCCGCAATGTCCAGCAGTAATTGTTGAATGTGTAGGTTTGGAAATCTGTCATATGCTGTATAGCACGGGTGTCAAACTCAAATTCACAGTGGGTCAAAATTAAGCAATGAAGCAGAGTCACGGGCCAAACTCAAAATTTATTGAAAAATTAACTGCAATTGATATGTAATGTTTAACCTTTTGACATCACAACACACTTTAGTTTTGCTTAAACACTGAATCCGGAACAACCAAAGCTTAATCTTATAAATACGCAAGAAATTAAATTTGAAATAAAATTGGTGGTATTCATTTCTTATTTAACCCTGCAGAACGCGAGCGAAGTCTAACACACCCAGACGATCTTTTTTTGCATAAAATAATATGTTTGTGACGTAGTATCAATTCAGAACTTTCTGTAGCTGATTCATTTCGGCTTTACTTCAATTTCGACCAAAAACATCAATATATTAGCCGCCGTTTATATGAGAAATTGCTATCTGGGTCTGTCAGACCAAATGCGCGTATTCTTGCCTTCTGTACCATCTGCTACAAGTATTTGTGCTGCTTAGAATACGCTAAGTTCATTTGCGAATAGTGTCTTGGTGATGATCAATAGTTCTTTGCTTCATATCACATAGTTCTTTTCTTAGTGCGTTGTTTGTGTAATAAATAATTTTTTTGTTCATCTGGAATATTTATTAGCATTATGTGTCCTTGGAGTAAGCAAAAGTTTTTTGCTTGATGTGAAATAGTTCTTTGCTTTGTGTGAGATGTTGACAAAGTGAATATTTTCAATGAAAAAGCTCTCCATTTAATATTGCTTCATTTTGCCCACTTTGCGGTATCATATTTGTTATATAAGAGTAGAAAATCCTAAAAAACAATCTTGGGTCTGTGAGACCCAACGTGCGCATCCGTGTAATTTTATTAGCGTGCATTCCGCAGGGTTAAATAAAGTATGTCTCTCCCTGTATCCTTTCAAGTTCCTTTCAAGTAAATCTTTTTCAAAGCTAACAACAAAAAAAACAAAAATAATAACTTCATTCAATAAAAACCCAACATTTCAACTATTAACAGACCATGCCTTGTAGTAGAAAAAGTGCATAAGAAACATATATTCAAGCTCTGTGTGTTACACTCTAATTTACTCTGCACATAGGTATAAGCCAGATACCTGGCATCTTTTCTTAGATGCAAGTTCATCGATGGCAGGGGTCACCTCTGAGCTGAGGAAACCCTCAGGGCGTAGTGAAGGTGATCGTCAGTAAGTCGACTTCTGTGAGGTGTTTTGTTCACCTTCATCATTACGAAAAGTTGCTCACATAGATATGTGCTGCCGAACATTGAAAGCATTTGAGCAGCTTGGGTGCGTAATTGTGACATTGTGTCAGGGAGGAAATATGGAAACTGCGCAGCACTGACAGAGTCCTGTTTTGATTTGAACATGTTATTACATTGGAGTACAATTAGCTCCATTTGGAGGCTGGTTGGTGAGCTTTCCACGTCGATCGCAAACGAGTTACTGATCAGTTCAAATCTCCCTTTCTGAGCCTCAAAGTCATCAAATCGCCGGAAAACTCGGTGCTGAGCGCGTTAATTTTTTCAGCAAACTATTCACTAGGCAGCACGGCAGGAAAAATTTGCTCCGTCATGATTTGGCAGCACGGAAAATTACCAAAGTTTCCTTGCAGCGTTTGAGTCTTCCACAGATACAACTTAGTTCTAAAGGACCTCACTGCTACGTACATGTCTGTGATGATGTGGCCCCGCACTTGAAGCTACAGGTTAAGCACATCGATATGGCTGACAATGTAAGACAGAAACGATAGCTCATACAGAAACTTTTTATCCTTCAGCTTAGTTGTGTCTTTCTCTGTGTTTTCCATAAACTGACAGATTTCCTCGCAGAGCTCAAAACATCTGTTCAATACTTTTCCTCTGCTTAACCATCTTACCTCTATCTGATAGGACATTATTTTATTCCGAATCAAACTCCTCGAGAAAAGACTTGAACTGCGGGTGATTCAAATCTTTGACTCTTATGAAGTTTGCTACTCATGTTATGCAGCTCATAGTATGTTCCATTTGCAGAGCTTGGCCACACAGCGCTTCCTGATGGATGATACAGTGATAAACTGTAAGCTCACGTGCATCTTCTTGCCGCATCTTCTCCTGAACCCTGCCGACCAATCAACTCTTTTGACCGCGCATCGCGGGTGCACCACCTGTCGTCAGTCCCACAAGTTTATTCCAAGGAAGGCTCATTTCAGTTATACATTTGGATACCTCTTCAAAGATATCTTTTCCTGTGGTTGTGCCTTGCATTGATGTTAATCCTAAAAGTTCCTCTGTGACTCACAGGCTCGAGTCTAGTCCATGGATAAAGATTGACAGCTGGGCAGTATTAGACGTGTCGCTGCTCTCACCCACAGCAAGGGAATATGCAATAAAATTATTCCTGTTTGCTATTAGTTGTTTATGTAGATTAGTGGAAAGCTCACACACGTGTAGTGGATTGCTCACCTACATGTTATTACCAACTTCATAATAACAATAATTAGTGGCAACATTGCCAGAAAATGTGCTTCGCCTGGTGGTGAAATAGCTTGAGCTTTGACTTTTTCCGTGTTGCAGGTTATGCAAGTTGGTATATTATGTTGGTAAAACTTTTATCGTGGCTAACATCTAGACTTCAGGAACAAGTTAGAAGTAAAGAAGAATCAACTTGAGAACTGCCAGAACCATCAAGGTGTTCTACACATGTTCTCAACTACGGTGTTTCGGCTTGGACTAACATTTTAAAAATCTTGCTTCGTATTTAGGCACGCAATGTCGCAAACTTTGACCATGCACTTTTTGACAAACTCTACCTCATAAAAGGGCCTGGATGATTTTGCTATCTCTGCTGCCACAATAAAGCTGGCCTTTACAGCAGCTTCACGTTCTGATTTGTGAACATAATTTGTTGGGAAACCGGGCTTCTTTTGATCTTCTGCATCTTTTGCAGCTTCTGCTTTACGTCCAGATCATTGTACTTCTCGTAATGTTTTGTTTCATTGTGTCTTCTTGTGTTATATTCTTTCGTTACAGCCACGTTAGCTCCGCATACAAGACAAACAGCTCTGCCCTTCATATTCGTGAACAGATAATCTGCCTCCCACCTGTCTTGAAAGCTCCTGTTGTCCATCTTTCGTTTGGCCATTTTTGTGGAGGGTGAAACTAATTTGGCCGTTGAGACTGTAGCATGGTTGTTAATGACTGTCAACAGAAAAAAGGAGCGCTTTCCGGTTTCGACTGCGCGCCAACATACTAGCAAAGCATTGTGGGATTTGTAGTATTGGCGGTACATGCGGCGGGCCAGCTCGAATGCACATTTAATGAGATCTCGCGGGCTAAACTTGGCCCGCGGGCCTGAGTTTGACATATGGGCTGTATAGGTCCATGTTTGGTATTACGATTTTGATAAGATAGTAAATAAGTTGGACAATAGTAAATCAACAGCGGCCTTGAGCATAAGGACTTTAAAACGAGTCCCAATTTTGACCTAGGTGTTTAAAAGTAAGACTGCTTTTCCCCAGTTGAATTCTTGTTGATATATAATCGGCTTACCAAAACATGTAGAAGAAAGTCTTTTGTGTACCTTAAATTGTTGTTGTTTGTGTGGAACACATGACAGTCCACTATATCAGCGCCCGACGTTTTCTATCAGACACAAGGAATTGTGTTGGGGTTGCGGCCCGTCTAATTTTTGCAAAGCAAATCAACTGGGGTAAACTCATGTTTATGGCCACTAAAGCCGCATTGTATATCGAGTAGGGTCGCAATCTACTAATGAAGTATCTGTTTGTTTTTTTAGCCGATATGTTCACTAAAGTCATTACATACAGAAAAGTGGTCAAAAAAGGATTGGAGGAGGTCGGAAGTAATTCTTTTTAAATCGGAAATGATTCTTAACTTTCGTTATTTACAAAGCGAGTAGGTCCAGGTGAAACAAACAAAGAATTAGAATGCCGTTTTATAATGCCGGATGATGTAATTCAGACGGCATGCGTTTCACAATCACAATGGTTGCATTGTTTTGGCTTGAGGAAAGGCACGTAATAATAATTTCGACTTAGTGGCGGGTTCTTAGTTTTTAACAAAAAGCAAATATTTTATAATTCATGATCATGTTTATTCAACTGTAACATAAAATAGGTTGAAGGCAGCCATGAATTCATATTTTTAAGTCGATTAAAGGTCTGTTCACCCAGTTCGAGAAGAAAAAAAATTTATATACGTTTAGATATGGGAAGAGGGACTAAAGCAGCATACCGGTACCCACTCATTTGCCGAGTCGCTACTCGTTTGAAAAGTTTATTGAGAAGAGTTCAAGCAAAAAGGCAAAAAGTAGCTCTTGCCCAGAAACTCAAAAAGTATGTGAAAGAGGATAAAGACACTAGAAAAAAAAGAGAGGAGGAAACAAGAGAGCAAAGCTGTGAGCAAAGGGTGTGCAAAGAACAAAGAGCAAAGCTGTGAGCAAAGCCACTTTTTGTCGTTTTTACTACAGCAGCATTTAGCGCAAAACACTTCTAATTATGAGTGACGTTATTTTAATAGTACACATTTAGGAGGTTTGCTCAATTTTTTGGTGAAAACGTCATCAAGTCTTAATGGTTATGCAAATTAAAAATGTGATAGGGGAAACAAAATTGCCTCGCGGCCCCCCACCTCACTACGTTACTAGCCAATTCATGAGTCGCCCTCGTCATAACTATCATTACTGAGCGCCAAGCTGGGGTCTGGAATACCAGCATTTTTTTATATCTTTGATTTAAGAAGAAAATGAAACCCAGGTTGACCGACTGTAGAGCAGAAGCTTTATTTGCTTTGGCCTGATAAAACCATAAAAAAGAAAGAAATATATGCCTTTGCCAATATATAGCCGGCGTGTCTCAAGTAAAAGATTGAGTTAGCACCGGTAAAATATACTTAGTCATACAAACAGTTGACTACTGTCCTATCCCCTTCAGTTGACATTGGATTTCCAGATATGAATATTGATAACGGTTCTATACAGTATTTTCCTTCAAATACTTTGTTTCAAAAGTGCGTTTAATGAGTTTAAAAGTCTAAACGCTAATTGTGAAGGTTAGAATTTCAACATGTTGAAAATCACAGAAGACCATAATTTTTACTGCAAAACTTCGTCAAAAACTTTTAGTTTAAGAGAAATCGAGGAAGAAAAAAAAAGGTTTTACCTCTGATTTTTTCAGTCACAATAGAGCAAGACTTTATTTTAATTTACGTTCATCAGCAATGGCACATTCAGAAACAATTTTAAGGGACCAAAGCAATAAGCTCAAATTTAATTCGAAGCAAGCTTATAAATAGGCGGGCTTTAATTTTATGGAGAACTGAGCATTGAGGAAATGAAACCTTGAAATTCGCCCATTTTATTCACCAAAGCAATCTTTTTTCGAGATTGAAGGTATGAAACTGAGATTTTCGTCTTTCCAAAGACTGTTACAAACAAAACGAAATTTCATAACCATTTTGCTCACTAAATATAACATTGGCTTTACCAAACTTAAATTTATTTTGAAGGTGAGTTTGGCTTAAAATTAATTAAATGTACTCGACCAAATACCAAAACCGACGTTTAAAACCAATAGTTTTTGGGTTTAATTATTGGTTTCGTTTCGTGAAATGAGCTTTGAAATTTCACCGAATTTTAAAAAGCGGAGAGAAATTTTTGAAGGAATTGTTAATTATCAATTTTTGCAGAAATTATTTCAAAAAATTGCTCCTCTTTTTAAAACTCATCAGTTCTTAAAGAGAGGAGCAATTTTTTTGGAATAAGCCATAGATATTTAGCAGTTGCGTTCATACCATCAACAAATTTGGATGTTTTTAAAAAATATCGATAGCTTTTGAACAAATTCCTTTTTCTAACAAAGTGGTTTGTGCTTTAGACATTTTTTTTGAAAGAACAAATATCTAAAAAACTAAAAAGATTGAATTAATACGATAAAAAACAGATATTTCATCTGTACTATAAAGCAGAATTCTTTCTGTGTGTGTGTGTGTGTGTGTGTGTGTGTGTGTGTGTGTGTGTGTGTGTGTGTGTGTGTGTGTGTGTGTGTAAAATAAAATCATAGGTAACCCTTGATTGCACAATTCGCAGACTTGCAAGATCAAGAAAGTTTTTCTTTGCGAAAGATCATCATGAGATGACGTTCAAAAAAATTGCAAAAGCTCAACAAAGTCAGTTTTCTTTAAAACTAATTTGTGAGCTCATGTCTCAACCAAATTTTAAACTTTTTTAACAAATTGAAGGTTATTTTAAGATAATTCTGAAAATATATGACCAGTATTTCTACAGTTTGCTCTTTTACAAAAAAATTGAATTTTGAGACCTGCACTGCAACTTTTTATTTGTCCCCAAATAGTGGTATGGTGAGTAAAAACTGGTAAGTTTAATACAAAAAGGTTATGACATGGAACAAATAATTAGTGTCGTTTTAAAGCAGAGGAAATTTTCTTTTCAGCGATATGTAATTCAAATTAGTAAGCACTAAGAGTTAGATTACAATGGTTGATCAAATATTGGTTGGCATACATGAATTTTCACTTTAAGTTAAACAATTTTGCTACTACACCAAAGAAGCTTGCAATTTTTAGACAAAGTTAGTTCTTTGAAAACACTTTAATTGGTTTTTTCTCGCAAGCACGGATTTTTGGAATTGTAGATCAAAGTTTGCAAAAGCATTTATCAAAAAATGAAGTCTCAAAAATTTTGAAACGTAGCCTGCTCTAAGCAAAGTGTCAAGCCATATGGGCCCAGCCAAAGGCTTTAGGCCCTACAAATAGACATACGGTTGTAAAAAATAACTTCTCTTCAGCATTTCGCTATTGCAAAATTTTTCCTTGGCGCACTTTACAATACTAACGCTATCATTGGCTTGTCTTGATTGCCTAACGTCCAAATTATTCACATAAAACACTTACTCACTCTAGAGTTCCCTCTTGACTCAATGAAAGCGTCACGAAATGCTTATGGCTCAAACATCTTTTATTCAAAGCTGTATTAAAATTTCCTTTTGCCTTTCCTTGCAAAGATACCAGTGCTAAAAGTGTTATCATGCATCTTCGAAAGCTTTTTTTCTGTTTTCGAGATGCCAGCTTATTTCCATTCCGACCGAGGTAGCGCCTTTATGAACCAGGAGTTAAAGGAATTTGTTTATGGCAGAGGAATTGCAACGAGCCGGACAACGATCCACAATACAGCTTGCAACGCTCTGGTAGAAAAACTTAATGGCACTCAATGGAAAGCTATAAGTACAGTCTTAAAAACTCACTACTTACCAACAAGTCTTTGGCAAGAAGTATTGGCGGATATTCTCCATGGTACATGTATATGCACTTTACTGTTCACCTCAACTAATGAAACTGCTCACGAACGCTTGCTTAATTTTCAACGCAGATCAACTACCGGATAATCGACATCCTCATGTCTTGCTGCCCCTGTACAGGTTCTGCTGAAGCGTCATGTAAAATTGTCCGAATTCGACCCGATGGTGCATGAAGTTGAATTACTAGAGGCAAATCCAAGTTACACTTATATTTGTTTTCGGTGGCGTTGAAGCATTTAACTCCCAAGCATGTTGATGTCAAACTCAAAAAAGAAAAACAATTCGAGAAAAGCGTTTCCGGTGAAGAAAAAGCAAGTGAGCCTGCAGTTGCCGAGATAGCTGAGCCCATTGAACCTCAACCCACTAACAATGACGAAAGCCTACAAGAGGGTGTTTCCAAACCCAACTTCAAATACAAGCAATGAGACCCTAAAACTGCGGTTCTCAGCGAAGATGCGATCCTCCAAAGCAATTGATATTAGAACTATCCGTACGTCATGCCAATGTTACAGAGAAAAGTAGAATGCCGTTTAACATATTTTTCGTTGTGGCAGATCACACGTGAAAAATTTTTTGGGTATTTTTTTAAATGTAGTTGTAAAATTTTTTTGGCTCGGAGAATACGGTAAAGTTATACCCACCACACTGACATAACTTAGCATGATCGTTCAGATCCGTTGTTTTAATAGCCTTAAGCAATCCTCTAAATTTAAGAAAGGGTCGTTTCCGTAAGGAACGTTTTAGTGCAACTAAAACGCAACTAGTGCAACTAGTTTAGTGCAACACTTATAGACAACGTTTTAGTGCAATGTTAAAACGCCAACTGCAAAATGCAAAGTTAATATGAAAGCAGCAACTGTACTCGTTTTTTTTTATCTGTGGTATAAAGTTTGTAAAGGTAAAATTTGACTGGCTATTTTGTTTAGATTTGTAGTATGATTTTTCCGTTTTGTAAAGCCCGAAATTTATTGTAAATAAATTTTGTATAAATGTTTTGGGTACAACAAAGTTAACAACAGATTTTCGAACGTAAAAATTGAAAAAATAGTCTTGTTTTTGCACAGAAGTCAACCATACTTTTTTCTCAATACAGCCAAGCTTATTTTTTGTGAATTTTGAGAAAGCAGACGATCACTACTGAGATTTTCATCCACAGTTTTGCAGCATGCTATTGCAGCTATTAACTCTGATTTTCAGAACTTTGCTTTTTATTTATTTTTTATGCCAGGGCTTCTTAAACTATGGGTCGCGACCCCAAAGGGGTCGCTTAGCAAAATCTTGGGGTCGCGAGATTTTTACGGCTTGCAGAACGGAGTTGCTGTTGTCCAGTTGCTGTCTTGCAGGACGGAGTGGTTATGGCATATTCAGAGACGTAGCAGCCGCCCCCCAAACCCCCCAATTGGGGGGGGGCCCAGGCCAACTTTGGGGGCCCAAGTTAGTCTGAAATTGCTTTTTGGCTACGTGACTATTTTCAGTTCTGCAGACTTGTTTACAACCGATTTAAACTGTAGGAAGAAATTGGCTTGTGACATCATAAGTGAATGCAACGTCATTTTATCTCGCAGAATCTAGAATATTTCGATTGATTTTCTGGTAGAATCTTGAATATTCGATTGACGTAACAATGCCGTTGTTACGCAACAATCATAGAATGGTCTGGAATTCTGTTTGGCTATAAATACCGGGACAATATATATACACTGCAGAGTGCAGATAAAGTATTTTATTGACATTGTATAGAATGAAACGTTCAAAAAGTGGTGCTCAAAAGAGAAAAGAAGCAGCCACTGCTCAAGATGCTGTAGCGAAATTGCCCAAGATGACAGATTTTTTCAAGATCACTGAGCAGAGTAGACCTGGCACTAGTACCGAGAGGGATGAAGAAAACTATAGTGTACAAGAAAAAGAAGACTATGACGATCAGCATCAAAGTGATTGTGAATTTCCAGAAAATGTAAGTTGTGATTTACCTGCCAATACGCAACCTTCAATATCAAAAATAACTGAATCTCAATTTACCCCTATCCCTGATGTCCCATGTAAATGGCCTGAAAGTATTTCTGATGCTCAACGATGTGATATAGTAAAGCGTGGACCACATCAACTAATAATGAATTTTCCATATAATAACACAACTCCAAGGCGACGTTTTTCCTCCAACCATTATAAACGTGTGTTACCTAATGGTGAAAGTGTTTCACGGTCGTGGCTAGTTTATTCTGGGGAATCAGATCAAGTTTTTTGCTTTTGTTGTAAGCTATTTGGAAAAACACTAAGCCCCTTTTGTAGTGGTATAAATACATGGGAGGGTTTTTCGAAAAAACTGAAAGACCATGAAAACGGCATTTCCCACCAAGAATGCTGCAGTCAATGGATGTTGCTAGCTGAAGGGATAAGAAATTCATCCACTATCGACAAACGCGAGATGAATATTTTTTTCAATGAAAGACGTTTTTGGAGAAATGTTTTAGAGAGACTTATCGACATTGCCTTGTTTCTATCGGAAAGGAATCTTGCTTTTAGAGGATCTGAAGAAGTCTTAGGATCTCCTCACAATGGAAATTTTCTGGGTATATTTGAGCTTTTGGCAAGAAGAGATCCGATCCTAAAAGAGCTTCAAGACAGAATCAAGAATAAAAACACTAAAGATCACTATTTGAGTCCTACCATACAAAATGAACTAATTGAATTGCTAGCGACAGAAGTTGAAAAAGAAAATTTACAGCAATTGAAATTGGCAAAATATTTTTCTATAATTTTGGACTGCACTCCAGATATGTGACATCATGAACAAATGTCTGTCATTCTCCGTTATGTACTATGTAATGAAGAAGCTGCTGTTGTTAAAGAAACATTTTTTGGCTACTTGAGAATAAGTGACAGTACTGGGAAAGGCTTGTTGGACGCTTTCTTAGAAAAAGCGACCGAACTGCAACTCGAATTGTCTGATTGTCGAGGTCAGTCATATGATAATGGTGCTAACATGAAAGGAAAACATTCTGGGGTCCAAGCAAGAATGCTAGACATCAATCCCAAAGCTGTTTACGTGCCCTGTGCAAACCATACCCTTAACTTAGTTGTTGTTGACAGTGCTAATTCATCGACGGAAGCATTGACATTTTTTGGAGTACTTACAAGGTTGTATGTGCTGTTTTCTTCCTCTGCTCAGCGTTGGGAAATTTTGAAGAAACATGTGGAGCTGTCCATAAAGTCACAATCTGATACTCGTTGGGAAAGCAGAATTAAATGCATCAAACCTCTTCGATACAATTTAAAAGAGGTGTTGCTGGCACTGAAAGACTTGGAAGCCATTTCCATAGAAAGAAAAGATGGAAGAGCTGCCTCAGAAACAAAATCGTTGATAGCTCATTTATCAAAATGGAGTTTTCTTTTGTCGGTGTTTATTTGGTATGATATCCTATTCCAAGTCAATAAAGCAAGCAAGATTCTTCAATCGTATGGAGTCTCCCTTCATACAATGGAAACGGAAATCCAGGCAACTGAAAAGTTTTTGCAAAACTATCGCACAACGGGTTATGACAGTGCCGCAACATCTGCTGTTGAAATAGCACAGGAATTGGATATTGATCCTTCTTTTCCTCCGTCAAGAAGTGGAAAGAAAAGAAGATTGTTTGATTACCAAGGTGAAGAGGAACAACGAGCTACTCCTGAACTGAAATTTAAAAGCAACTTTTTCTATCCATTAGTAGACCAGGCTATTATGTCAATAAAGAAGCGCTTTAATTCGTTACGTGAGGTTTCTTCCGCCTTTTCGTTTTTGTACACACGAGACAAACTTTTGCTTGTGCAACAAGAAAATGCTCTTCTTACTTGCTGTAAAGAGTTCCAAAAAAAGTTCGGTGACATTGATTCTGATGAAATGAGCGCTGAGCTACAGCGGTTTGTTTTAATTTTACAAAACAAACGCAATCTCAATACGGCTCAAGACTTTCTGAACTATCTTCTAAAGACTCATTTATTTGAATTGTATCCGAATGTCTACATCGCACTTCGAATCTTACTAACTTGCCCCGTGACTGTTGCCAGCGCTGAAAGAAGCTTCAGCAAATTGAAACTGATCAAAACTTTTAATAGAACGTCTATGACAGACAGTAGACTATCTTCATTAGCCATGTTGTCAATCGAAAATGACTGCGCCCGATCTCTTGATTATGACAATGTCATAACAGCATTTGCGAACAAAAAGGTTCGCTCTAAACTATTTAAATGATACTGTGTTTTTATAACTTTTTCATGTTTTTCAGTGTCATTGCTTTCGTTTCGCAGTGTCTGCATAAATGTCCTACTGAACTCTGGCATCGGTGCCGAATTTTTTATGACTTGCACCTTCGGTATGGGCATGCTTTATTCTGACATTAGCCTGTTTACTTATGTACAAATTGTGGTGTATTTTCTTAATGCAGCTTTTCAATTTTACACCTCTAAAGTGATATGACCTGTGCGCAGGGGCTCTTGCGTTTACTTTGGAGGGGGCCCGAAGTTGGAGTGCTACGGGACTGGGCATATCCTTTTAAGTTTCGTTAAAATTTGTAAGAAAGGACATTTGGATTAGTTCATGTGCAAAGTTAAAAATAAACATTATAAGTAGAGTTAGATTTGTTTTGAAAGCAATTATATAACTGGAAGCTGCTGTCATAATCAAGGACCTAGGCTAAATTAAAAATGAAAATAACCTAGGTTAATTACTGGTAAACTAATTTAGCAAAAAAGAAGAGTAATAAATTCAGTTTTAAAAAAATATTATTTAAGAAATGTTGTCAAGATTATAAACATGAGCATGACGAATTTTTAAAAACTAAAGATTTAGAATAAAAAAGTTGCTGTGGAGTATGAACAGATGGGGCAGAAACCATGACGGGCAAAAATATTGGTTTTAACTCTTTCGCTCCCGCGATCATCGATTGATGATCTCGTGTTTTCAGTGTTTCCCTCAAATTTTTTCAAATTGAGTCACAAA
Source organism: Trididemnum clinides (assembly GCA_963675345.1). Lineage (NCBI taxonomy): Eukaryota > Metazoa > Chordata > Ascidiacea > Aplousobranchia > Didemnidae > Trididemnum > Trididemnum clinides. The sequence goes on along the minus strand of OY776294.1, from coordinate 29,833,699 downwards.
ATTAGTTTAATAAAAAATTGATTTGTGACTTTATTTTTCATCCGATTTTCATAAAATTTTCACAAGATCACGCTTGTTTCCTCACGCATCGGAAGATCTATAATTTGTGCCCTAACTCTTGGATTTTTATACCCAAAAAGGGTTAAAAAGACCAAGAGCCAGTTGCAGACGACAAAACCTGCCAAATTCTCAGCAATAGCCAACTACGCTAAAATCAAATTGAGATTGCATCTTTACCACAAAACCAAACCTTTTATCATTAACACAGTCTGAAAACTACTCTTTTGGGGCATCATTTGACAAAATTTCAAGTGATAATAATAAATTTTACGTTTTTAAATTTCCAAAATTTTTAGGGGTCTCAAAACCCCTCCAAACAAATTTGAGTGATAAGTAGATAAAAGTAAATTTAGTGCGTAAAGTATATAATATGTTGCTAAATACCAGTTACATTTGAAAGCTTAGGAAATTTGCTTTCCAGCAAAATATAACTTTAAATAGTTTAGACTAAGTGGTATATGATATTTGCTGATCAAAAATGAGTACTGTACATCATATCAGTTCAAACCCCCAAAATTTTTTGCCTTACCTTCACTAAATTATAATTTTTAGAAAAACTACACCCTTTAAAAAGATAAAATAAATTGCAAATATTTCACCAGTAAAGTCGTCATTTCGCATCAAGTTTCCAAGGAGACAAAGACTGAAATACAAGTTTAAAAGCTAACAGAAATTTGGCTTCTCTAAATCAAAGTTTGCTATATCACCTTTGTTTCTCAAGAAATGGGAAGGGTGTAAACAAGCTGCTGTTTCATTTTCAGTGACAGCATATTCTATTTAAACTTGATATTTTCTGAATCTTGAAGAAATTCCCTGTTCAAAAATACATAATGTTACATGGTTTAGGCCAGAGGTTCTTATCCTTTTTTGTCTCGTTTACCCTTTGCCGAATGAAAAAAGTAAAATTTACCCCATCCTTTTGGTGGCCCCTTGTGATAAATGTAAAGCATCCTTTTTTGTCTTGTTTACCACAGCAAATATCAAAAAAAGTGTTTTTAGTAAACAAAGATGCGATCGTTTTTGACGGGGTCTTGTGAAAATATTAAGAAATATAGCCATGCTCAAATGTGCTAGATAGTTATGATAAAGCACACAAGAATGTTAAAGAATTTTCGTTTATTTTAACAGTTAAGACACACAGTTTCAACAGTAATCAGTGGGACTTTTGTGCTTGTTTTCCACGAACAATTTCTGAGATTCTCGGAACAGTCGTTGAAAGAGCTACTCGCAAGTCGTCTTTGGGAACTAAGCGAGATCGAAGTTTCGTTTTAATAGTCAACAGTGAAGAGAATCCTGCTTCACACAGATAAGTCGTTGCGAATGGTATAATAACTTCAAATGCTCGCTTAGTCAGCATAGGAAACTCTTCGACTAATCCACACCAAAACTTGGAAAAGTCACCATTGCACGACATAAACTTGGAATGAAGCATCGTTGAACATTGAAGATCAATCAACTCATCTTTGCAAAGATCATCGTCAGCAATACTTTCTAACTTGGCTTCGAAGGGATGAGTTATCCAAGGAGCAGTACTGCTGGTAATTGTACCTTTAAAGTAACCGTCAAAGTTGTTTTTTAAGGTGGCAAGGTGCTGGCATACCTCGACTTCGAGGTCAAAAATCTCCTTGCTACTTCTATTGACTTTCCAATCATCAAATGTCGGAAAATTTGCGTAAATTCCTTTTTGAACTCTTCTACTCCACAGATCTAATTTTGTCTGAAAGCCTTGAATTTTATCACGTACATCTATAATGGTAACATTTTTTCCTTGCATCTGCACATTAAGCTGGTTCAAACTTGAAAAAATGTCTGCCAAGTAAGCCAATGCACCAATAAATTTGTTGTCGTTAAAATGCTTACTCAATGGGGATTTGCGTTCTCGAAGAAAAGTCTCAATTTCACCACACAGTTCGAAAACTCGAGACAAAACGAGACCTCTAGAGAGCCACCGAACTTCTGTGTGGTAAAGGAGAACAGTGTGTTCTGATCCCATCCGATCACAAAGCACTTTGAAAAGACGATGATTAAGAGCACGTGCCCTGATAAAATTCACGCATTCAATCACATGCTTCAATACTGCTTTCAAGTATTCTGGAAGGGTTTTACTTGCCAGTGCATGTCTATGAAGGGCACAATGAGTAGATATAATGTGCGGTGCGCGTTTTTTCACCAGAGTTGTAAAGCCTGACTTGGCACCGAGAATAGAAGGGGAACCGTCTGTGCAAAGGGAGCCCACATGATTCCAGGATATATTATTTTGTTGAAAAAAGTTATCCATTTTTTCCAGAACATCAACCCCGTTGCTTGTCGTCTCCAAACTTTCGCACATCAAGAATTCCTCTTTCAACTAGCCAGCATGCTAATATCGACAGTAAACCAACAAATATGCACAGTTCGACACGTCAGTTGACTCATCTAGCTGAAGACTAATTCTTGCTTTACTAGCTCGAATTTCGTCTGCTACCTGATTTAAAATATTCTGTGACATGTCACTTATTCGACATCGTATTGTATCGTTTGACAAAGCAATTTTCTCAAGTTTTCTTTTTTGTTCTATTCCACAAACAAGTTCAACCATCTCCATTGCGCACGGTTTGGTAAGTCGTTCACCAATTGTATGTGGCTTCTTTTCTTTTGCTATTCTGTAAGCAACACGACATGATGCTTCCAATCCTGCTTTGTCTGCGGAACAGAATCCTAATTTAGATAGTGTTCCTGCAACACGAAATCGAGCATGTTCGGCCACCAAAGACTTATGGTCGTCATGCACATGTGTAGAATGGCATGAAGTAAAATGAGCTTTTAAAATTGACGGCTTCGTGGAACCATTACCAAGCACTTTGGAGCAAAAGATACACTGAGGTTTTTGAACATCATCTGTCGCAATGAAGTCGAACCCAAAGCCAACATATGATTCTAAATATGTTCGCTTCTTGGACATAATAACTGCAGATTGTTTAACTTAAAACCTGTATTTAGTGATTGCAAAATAATTTATTTGCAAAAGAGCTCTACAGTGCAGTCTGTTCTTTGTCTTCTGTTTAATATGCTATGAAGAAGTAGGAGACAAATGGAGCTACACCGCGGTCTACCCATTGTGAAAACAATGCAATTTATTGTGAAATAAAAAAAATGTTTCAATCTTAGCAAAGTTGTAACCTACTTTGTGGTCAAAGTTCAAATTAGGTAGTGAACAGTAAAAATGTAGCACATTATGGGAGTAAACTTGCGTAGAAATAAAATAAAAAGACGAGAACTTACTTAAACTATATATTTGCATCATAATCCAGAGCAAGACTATCACTTTTTTAATACTAAAAAATATAGTTTGCTTTAACTTACGATTCAGTAAATTTACCCCCTCGGTAGGTCAAATTTACCCCCGGTTAAGAACCTCTGGTTTAGGCTAACCTCTAGCAGATAATGACTGATCATATTTTAGGTACTAATTTTAACTACCAAAATTTTGTACCGGTCGGTACCGGTCAAAAAAAAGGTCATGTGCCTCAGAGAGTTGCAAATTGTAGAAAACCTAGGCTCTTATGTAAGTTTTGACTGATGTACCTTGAAAGCTTCTTTCTGTAGCATCATCTTGCGACCATTTCTAAAGAAATTGGTAGAAAATAAAATCTGTAGTGATCTTTGAGGTGAGGATACTACTTTAATTTCGAGGACAACTCAGCACCAGTTGGGGGATTAATTTGCATATTTAAAAAAATTTTTTTGTTTTTATTATATTTGAAATCCTCAAGAAATGTAGATTTCAACGATATATAACACTTAATGTAGAAGTAAACAGATGAGTAATGATTTACAAACAAACTTAGGGTATTTTATGATGATTAATTATCATTAATTATGACTGATTATGACAGTTTTTCGCTCTGCCATCTTATGGACATTTTTTTTGCTATTCACGCGAGAGCAAAAGAGTTAAATCATGTTTTTAAGCTGCTAATTATGATCAGATAACTTTTACTCATTGCCCGATTCATCGGAAGGTCCTCGCAGCAAAAAACTAGCACCAGAAATGAACGACGCACTTCAGGATGCTGTTAAGATTATAAATTTGTTAAGAGCCATGCCCTGAACAGCCGCTTTTTTCAAATCTCTGTAAGGATACGGATCTCTGCTATACAAATTTATTATTTCATGCAAAAGTAAGATGGATATCTAGAGATTAAAGTTAAAAAAGATTATTGCTATTGAAGAACAAAATCGAAGTGGAGAGAAGGGCTCTGAGAGTGACAAGAAAGGACAAAATAAGAAACGAATACGTGAGAGGCACCGCGAAAATCGCAAAGCTGGGAGACAAACTTCTGGATGCAAGGCTACGCTGGTATGGACACGTGAAAAGGAGAGAAGAAGGCTACGTGGAAAAAAGGATGAAAAGGAAATGGCGGTGCTAGGTAGAAGGAAAAGAAAAAGGCCAAGGAGAAGGTGGATGGATTTGACGAGAGAAGACGTGGAAAGGGTTTGAGCGAGGGAGGGAGACGAAGTTGATTGGGTTAAATGGAGAATACATTCGCGCTTTGGGACCCCGAATAAAGAGAAGCCGAAAGAAGAATAAAAAAAAGAACGAAATCGAAATATTCTTAACCGAAAAAAAATGTGATGTCGCTGCTTTTTTTCAAAATGATCAATATCCAAGCTGTGTTATCTGACAGATATTTTGGAGAAATTAAACGATTTTAATTTGTCTCTGCAAGGAAGGAATTGCAATATATTTACTTTGAATGATAAAATTGAAATTTGGAAAAAAGATCAACATTTATATAAGTGTGGGAAAAAAGGATTTGCTCGAAATGTTTTCCAGTATCGATAATTTTATCGGCGTGGTCCAATAACGGGCCCGCGGGCGGCATGCGGCCCGTAAAACAGAATTTTTGTGGCCCGCAAACTTTCTCAGTGTAGATTTAATCTGTTATGTGCATGTTACAGTTAGGCAATTTTTCATAAAACTGCAGTCCATACAATAGTTCGCGATAACTCGTTTTTCGCATGGAGATAAAGAGAAAAAAGAAAATTAACACAGTAGACTTCGCTTAACTGGCTCACGGATAACTGGATCATTCGGTGTGGTAGATGGTTTTTCCAAGTCCCAAACCACATATGCATTTTCAATGTAAAAGTACGCCGCTTTTCTGGATCACTGGATCACTTTTTTCGTATAACTGGATCACTTTTGCACCGAAACTTATAGTAAAATCCCATAATTCGCACGGCACGTGTCTTAGTCATTGATCACGTTCTGAAACAAGATCGTTCCACGACTATATTGCGTTTTTTTCAGCAGAATTAATACATTATTTTAATAAATAAATACAGTATTATTGATTATAGATTCTCATTTCGTTATTTCTTTTATAACTTGGCTGTCTTTGATGACTATATAAAACTTGATCGTTTTTTAAATACAGTACTGTATCCTTTTGGCTAACTGGATCAAAAGTCTTCTGCCCGAAGTGATCCAGTTGAGCGGAGTCTACTGTTCAAACGATCGCGATTTGGTTTCCCTCAGGAGACTCTTAATATGTTCAATAGTACGTGAGTGTTTCTCGTAAAATAATCTGAAAGAGAAAATTAAAGTTTTAGCCAGAGTCGAAATAGTAGTTTAAAAACATTATAAATTTGCTTAGAAGGATATACACACTATTAAAATGGAAACAAGCAAGAAAAGAAAGCTTGCTAACGAAGGCAGAGTGTTTAATGAAAAGTGGTTGGAAAATTCTTTTATGATGGAAAATAATTGCAAGCCATTATGTCTGGTTTGCAAGAAAGTAATTGCGATGATGAAGAAATATAATGTTAAGCGGCATAATGAAACGCACCACAAAATGCAATATGAAGAATATCATGGGAAGACGCGAGTTGAAATTGTTGACTGTCTTAAAAGGGAATATTAGAAACAGAAGAATGTTCTGAGTAGTTTCATAAAACTACAAACAGCAAGTACAGTGGCTTCGTATGAAATCGCTTTAATGTTGTTAAGGAAAAGTAAATCATTTACGGATTGCGAGTTGGTAAAACAATGTGCGATAAAAATGGCACGTGTGTTTGGGGAAGACAAGGTTGCCAGAAAAATTGAAACTGTATCACTGTTTCATCAGACTACCGCGAGAAGGGCAAGTGATCTTGGCAAACATGTATTATTAAAACTAAAGAGTATAGTAGAAAACTGCATATATTTTTCATTGGCACTGGATGAGAATACGGATATAAATGACACAAGTGAGCTTCTTATATTTATACGCACTGTTGATGTGAATTTTACTGTGCAAGAAGATCTAGTCAAAGTGTGTTCCTTGAATAAAGGTACAAAGGGCTCAAATATTTATGCTACCCTCGAGTCAGTTATTCATGATTATGGAGGATATGAAAAATGTTTATGTATCGTAACTGATGGCGCAAGAGCTATGACCGGTAATAACACTGGTTTAGTTGGTTTGCTTAAAAAAAACGGTGTAAATTGCATAACACTACGTTGTATCATCCACCAACAAGCACTTTGTGGGAAGATGCTGCAAACTAGTGATGTCATGAAGACAGTTGTCCAAATAGTGAATTTGATTAGAGGCGGCAACAAGGCGCACAGACACAGGCGTTTCATTACTTTTTTAGAAGAGTTAAATGCTGAATTCAGTGATTTACCGTGGTATACAAATGTTAGGTGGCTTAGTGCTGGGAAAGTACTAAAACATTTCTTTGGTCTTCGAAAGGATATCTTTTCGTTTCTAACAGAGGAATTGAGTGAAACATATATGTACCAGACTCAATTGAGTGATAAAAACTTTCTCTGCAAGCTTGCTTTCCTTACAAATATCACAATGCTCTTAAATGTGTTGAACCTAAGATTGCACGCGCGAAATCAAAATATTTCACATTTAGTTGGGCACGTTGAAACCTTCAAAATCTAACTGCACCTGTTTGCTACAAGTTTGAAAAATAACAATCTTTTACACTTCGATTCCTTACACGAGCTTCTGGCAGATGATGTAGAAGTGGAATGCTCTCGTTTTGTGAAAAATTATGAGGCTTTATCTCATGAGTTTGAGAATAGATTTCGAGATTTTGATAGATTAAAACCTAATCTCTATTTGTATAACAACCCTATGGATGTTGATGTGGAGATACAGCTATCAGAATTTCAGCTCGAACTCTGTGAGCTTCAATGCAACCCATTCTTGCTTTCAACAAAAAACGAAATCCAAGAGAGATTCTGGAAATTAGTCAGCAAAGATAAATTTCCCAAACTGAAAGATTTTGCACTAAAAATGCACTCAATGTTTGGAAGCACATATGTGTGTGAGAGTACATTTTTTAATATGCATCTGGTTAAATCTAGAAACAGAAATCGAATGGCAAACCAAACACTAAACAATTGTCTTCGACTTGCTACCACTAGCATTGATATTGATATAGAAACTATAGTGTCAGAGAAGCCTCGAACACATGCATCCCATTGATAGAGATTTGCAATAAATTGGCTATTTTTCTCACTGACTTATCTTTGCTGCTCGTTTTATTTGGAATCTTGTGAATTTGTTCTTTGTACTGTTTATAGAACTTGCGAATCTGAATCTGTTCTTGTTTAATTTTTGATCTTGCAATATTTTGTATGAAATGGCCCGCAAGTCGTCATGTTTTTGTAAAGTGGCCCATGGGTCAAAAGTAATTGGACCACGCTGATTTTATAATCGAGAAAAATTATTGTAAAATTTTTATCGCAAAAATTATTGTTATAGGTCACTTAAAAGCGCTAGAAACACAGTTTTGTAAATATTTTATATCAAATATTGATTTCAAAAAGTTATCTTGAATTCAAAAATCATTTTTGACTGGCTTGAGTGAGATTGATTACCTGCCATATAAAGCTCAAGAGAAATTTGCTGAGCTTTCAAGTGACTCAAACATAAAACTAGATTTTCCAAAAAAGCCCTTGACTGAATTTTGGATCGGAACTAGAACTGAATTTCCAACAATCTCTGATATGACATTAAATGTTCTTCTGCCATTCAACACCACATATATATGTGAAATTATTTTTTCAGCTTTAACACACATTAGATCCCAATATCGTTCATCGCTAAAAAATGTTGAAGAGATTCTACGTCCCGCCGTGTCAAATATTTCACCAAGATCTAATTTGTTATCCAGTAAAAAACAAATATATCTGTCTCATCACCAAATGATTTGTAACTATAACCAGTTAACAACTGCGCTTTTTGTAATTATAATAAAAACAGTTTTACAACTTTTTGTGCAATTTTAATTTTACATTCTTGTATGTTTCTTGACAAAACTATATTTTTTTCTTATGTATTGATATATAATTTAAAACACTACCCGTCAAGATAAAATAATAAAACCACTACAGCTGTTTCGCCAAGCGGCTTAGCAGGTGGCAACTTATTCAAATAGAATCTTTAAATTTTTCAAATAAAGTATATATATATTGTTACCTAATCAACAAATCATCACAAAATAATTACATATCTTTATTTAATATTTATCTGGGGTCGCGAAAAAACTCACAATTATAAATCGGGTCGCGAATAAAAAAAGTTTAAGAAGCCCTGCTTTATGCAATAAATGGTTCAGTTGGGTTCTTGGTCTAGGCGTAGCGCATGGTTTTGTAGGTGGAAGTTGGGCTGAGGAATTTTCGCTTCAAAACAAAGTTGATGACTTTTTTATTTTTTGGGAGGAGCAACTGTTCTAACTAATCATTTTGCTTATTTTTTAGATTTATTGGAACCTAAAATAGGTGGGGGGTACACCAGTCCCACGTCCCCCAAATTATTGTCTATGGATTTTTGAGTTACAAATATTAATACATTTCAAGAACAAACATAAAAAATGGCTGAAACAAAAGCATGAGCAAACTTGTAAATGTGGATGATTAGTAGTGTCTAACATGACGTGGACAAAGTTGACAAATCTGTAACGTTTGAAGTTGACACTGCCTTGGTAATAACAGACAGAAAAATTATTATATCAAACGTAAACTACAAAAACTACGGTTCATTTTCAAACAAAATATATATTTGAAGTACAGCTGATTAACAGTATTTCAAGCTTCATTCCTAACTGGGTTTTGCTGTTATACTCACTCTTACTCTGACCAAAGAATTTGTCGTTCTGCTGTTTTGAGACTTATTAACAAAAAATGTTTGCATTTGAAATGAACATATAGCCAAACGTAAAAAATGTGTTGATGACGGCACTTGAGGGAAAAATCCCCCCTAGTATAATTATTACCGATTATTTCAAAGATTGCAAAATTGTTACATTTGTTCTTGTAGGGTAAAAAATAAAAAAAAATTACAATCTGTTGTTTTCAGAAAGATAGCAGCTTTCTAATGTTGGTTTTTCATGCCTAGCAAGGCAACTTCGCTCAGGTTACTTTTGATGGTTGGAAATTTTTAGTTTATTAATTAAAGTTAAGTGGAAGCCTACCAACAAATGAATAGACTGCGCAAGATTGTCGCCTCTCCTCACAAGTCTGCCAGAGTGCAGAAGCGTTTTCTCACTCTAAATTTTTTGTAGCTGAATTTTTTTTAATGACGCGTATTTCGTTTTTAATCCAAATGTTTACTCCATATGTGTTCAATAAATTGTGGTAGATGCATTTTACAATAGCTTTTCTCGAAGGAAAGCGCGTTATAGCGAATCAGCTGAATGAAACATCGGTAAATCAGTTACCAGTAGCTGATCAGACATAGTAGGCCAGTAAATTTAAACCGGAGTAGCTGAATGTCTACTCATTCATTTTTAGAAGTCGTAAAGGCAGTAGTGGATGATGTGAGGGTTAAGTATCTACCAAAATTTAAGACCACCACAATTTTTCCTCTTCTTCAATAAATAGCATATCTATGTTGCATTAAATATTTTTATTTCGTAAAAAATGAGATTTTCATATATAATTCCTGTTTCTAATGTTTATTTGAATTAGTTTGCGTGTACATTGGTCCAAATTTTATCAAAAGTTATTACTTTGTTTGTTCTCGAGCACTCTTGATCAGTAGCTTCGGCGCCACGGCGTAATGTAAATCAGACTCTCGCAGTATTCTTTTGAAAACGCCTTCACTCATACTTCTTTGTCACTTTTATCAGATTTTTAGCACTTGATGATTGCTTTTCTGCAACTTTATCCTTCATTTCGTCCATATATTTACTATGGGGTTGAGGTCGGGGCTGTCATCTGGCCGTTCCAGAACCTTGACCTTGCTATTGCAAGAAAGTCATTACAACTTTTGATCGGTGGCGAGGGGCACCGTCCTGCATAAACATTGTGCATCTGTTAATATGCAAGAATGGTTTCAATTGATCCGACAATTGATCTTACGAATCGAGGAAAAAAGGCAAAAATAGAGTCCAACAACATCATTTTCTAAAATTGCGCCTTAAATTATCTGCCTTGAAAGATTATTTATGATAGAAATCGTGCAATTCTCATCTTAACGCTTCACTGGTGGTGGTCTGCAAACGTGTTTCTCCTCACTACGAATTGCTGGAAAGTGGAATCATCAGAGAACATGACATTTCACCATTGATTTCGAGGTCAGGCGCTTGGCCTTCGTGGGCGGTGTCATTTAGATGCGTTTTGCAAGTTTGTAAAATTTTAGACCAAATTCCTAAGAAAGTTGCCTTGAAGCAGTCATATCACTCACTGCCACCCCTCTAACTATTAACGTAGCTCGAATTTTTGTGACAAAAAGCAAATGGCAACTTTTTACTATCCGTTTCATCATGTGGTCATCTTGAATGCTATAGTCATTCTGGGTCTAGTATTTTTCTTTGATTTCGAATGCGAACCGTACCGCACATTTGGAACTTCTCGATCGCTTGATAAACTGCTGTCTTACTGGCCTTGATTTTGATGGATATCAGCTTCTCCGGCAATTCTTCAACATACTGTTATTCTGGCACCAGGTATTTTTGATAAATTCATTTTTATTTAGCTCTTCTGGTAATGACAACGTTTATTAAAGTTGATACAAGCTCTTACCGAGCATACAAAAAGCTTCAATATCCGTCAACGTTTCGAACAGCTATACAGCTGTTCTTCATCTGGAATAATAACGAAAGCACGAGTGAGGCAATATAAATAGCGTGCTACGCAATCGAAAAAAAAAGGCAACACAAAAGTTTAAAAACGAATAATAAACAACTGTAGATTACGCCAAATTATCATAAACCAATTTTCTTTATCATTGATTGCATTTTCAGAATTATGAATAAAAAAAGATTCAAGAAATCGGCGTTTGGTAAAATCTGGTTCAAAAATTAAAATTTTGCTACGATCCCAGTCAACTCGGTGATCTTTGGTGATGATATGCTTAACCAATGCCGTTTTTTTTATTAAAATTGTTCTCATCAACTTTTGCCAGATTTTCTGGCTTCAAATCCCTTTTATGCTCAGCCAACCTTGTTTTGTAAGCCCGTCCAGTTTCCCCAATGTAGATACCTCGCAATCTCGACAAGGAATTTGATAAACTACACCTCGTCTAGATGACCTTTCCACCAAGTCTTTTGCCTTTGGTAAAATGTCTTTTAAAGTTAAATGCGGTTAGCTACAAACCAAAATTCCTACGTTTCTTAAAATTTTTGACAAAGCCCCAAAATATCTTGGAACATAAGGCAGCACAATACGTGTTTTGATTTCCTTGTTATTGGCTAACGATGAATTCGTTTTTCCTTTCAAACTTTTAACTGTGCGTTTTAGAAACCATTTGGGATAATCATTCTTTTTTAAAGTTTCCATAATTTTTGAAGTTTCTAATGTTTTATTTGCCAGCTTGGAATTTAATTGTGATTGAGCTCTTTTTAAAAGACATTTTGCCAGTCCCTGTTTGTGACTCATGGAATGCGCTGAGTTGAAATTTAATATCTGTTAGTGTGCGTTAGCTTTTTATAAATCTTTGTCATTAACCCCCCACTAGCTTTTCGAATCACACAGACATCCAAAAAAGGTATGGAATTGTTGGTCTCATGTTCTTTGGTAAATTTTATACTGGCTTCAATGTCATTAATATGATTATGAAATTCATCAATCTCTGTTTTTTAATAATAACAAACGTGTCATCAACATATTTCCTCCAAAATTTGGGTGGGCTTAAAAAAATTGACATTGCTCCTTCCTCTACATTCTCCATCCCTAAATTTGCAATTATGACGGAAACAGGTGAGCCCATTGCGACACCAAACATTTGACGACAAAATTTACCACGAAAATAGAGATACGTATTATCAAGACACAAATTTAATGCAGTCATAATATCAGTCAGGGTAAGGTCAGATCTATCATCAAGGGTGTCATCCTTTTTTAATCGTTCTAATACAACGGTTTTGGCCACATCAACTGGTATTTTAGTAAACAAAGAAATGACATCAAACGAAACCATGCATTCATCATGGTTGATTGTCAAATTTTTTAGTTGCTTTATAAATTCATGAGAATTCTTCACAGTAAAACCATTAGCGCCGACTAGCGGTGTCAATAAAACAGCAATGAACTTGGACAAATTATAAAGCGGTGAATTTATAAAAGAAACAATAGGTCGAAATGGAAAACCAGTTTTATGAATTTTTGGTAACCCATAAACGCGTGGAGCAATGGAATCAGTGCTATGTGAATAACGGTAGGTCTGTTGTGAAATGCGATTTTTCGCAAAAAGCATGTAAACAAATTTATTAAGTTAACGTTCAATATTACCTGTTAAATCATATTTCAAGGGGGCGTATGTGCTACTGTCACTTCAAAAATTAATGATTGTAAAATGTCTTTTAAAAAGAGCTCAATCACAATTAAATTCCAAGCTGGCAAATAAAACATTAGAAACTTCAAAAATTATGGAAACTTTAAAAAAGAATGATTATCCCAAATGGTTTCTAAAACGCACAGTTAAAAGTTTGAAAGGAAAAACGAATTCATCGTTAGCCAATAACAAGGAAATCAAAACACGTATTGTGCTGCCTTATGTTCCAAGATATTTTGGGGCTTTGTCAAAAATTTTAAGAAACGTAGGAATTTTGGTTTGTAGCTAACCGCATTTAACTTTAAAAGACATTTTACCAAAGGCAAAAGACTTGGTGGAAAGGTCATCTAGACGAGGTGTAGTTTATCAAATTCCTTGTCGAGATTGCGAGGTATCTACATTGGAGAAACTGGACGGGCTTACAAAACAAGGTTGGCTGAGCATAAAAGGGATTTGAAGCCAGAAAATCTGGCAAAAGTTGATGAGAACAATTTTAATAAAAAAAACGGCATTGGTTAAGCATATCATCACCAAAGATCACCGAGTTGACTGGGATCGTAGCAAAATTTTAATTTTTGAACCAGATTTTACCAAACGCCGATTTCTTGAATCTTTTTTTATTCATAATTCTGAAAATGCAATCAATGATAAAGAAAATTGGTTTATGATAATTTGGCGTAATCTACAGTTGTTTATTATTCGTTTTTAAACTTTTGTGTTGCCTTTTTTTTTCGATTGCGTAGCACGCTATTTATATTGCCTCACTCGTGCTTTCGTTATTATTCCAGATGAAGAACAGCTGTATAGCTGTTCGAAACGTTGACGGATATTGAAGCTTTTTGTATGCTCGGTAAGAGCTTGTATCAACTTTAATAAACGTTGTCATTACCAGAAGAGCTAAATAAAAATTGACATGTACCGACAGCTTCGCTATGTCTATGGTACAGCAAATAGACTTCGTAGTAAATTCTCCGACTGTTCTAAAAACGTAAAAAATTATTTGTTTCGCACGTTTATGTATAGTTTCTATGGCAGTAGTATCTGGTCATCTTATCGACAATCTACCTTTCACTGTCTCTGGGTAAGCTACAATAATGCTTACAGGATACTATTTAACTTGCGTCGTCGAGTAAGTATATCTTCGACTCTTGTACAGAACAATATATGTACTTTTCAAGCATTGATTTGAAAATACGTTGCTTGCTTTATGATTCGATGAGCAAATTCTTGTAATATCTGAATTTCCTCACTGGTAAATTCTGATGATTTCTTAACCAGCCAGTTTTATAATCACTTTCTCCTCCTTCATGACCGTTAGTCTTTTGCCTTCTTAGGGGATTCAAACATCTCTGCAACTCTGTGTTTATACTCTGGGTTTGTTAGTTATTTATGCTCTGCGTTTGTTTGCTCTCGTTGAGCTATTCTGGTGTGATTTATGCTGGACTAAAGTTGACCTTGCTGAAAGTTAACGGGTCTGTTTAATAAAATAAATTAAACCTCACTTGGGACCATTCTGGGCCCCATTTGTACAACCGAATCTTTAAAATGTGGATCAGAAATTCACTTGGGTGTTAAAAAGAGTATAACAATACTGGTGCGCCTAATCAGTGTTTAATATCTAAACAACAATTACAATCCCATCGCGACAATGAGATGATGCAGTAATACAAAATTCCATTGCTTTCATAGGTGTTCTTAAACTTTTGACGGGCACTGTAGCCAATTGGAATTGGTAGAAGAGGATGCAGTTGACTGCGTGAAGGGAAATGAACGATCTGTTGTGGCGCCTCTGAATTGAAAAAGCCTAAGGAATGAAGACTTACTTAAACTCTGATTTTAAAGCTGCGTTGACCAAACTCCTAAATTTTTGCGTTTTTCTAATTTACTTCGATCAATTTTTATATGCCTTTATTTTTGCCAAAAATAAAAATTTGGCTATCAATTGTTGAGTACTTCAACTTTTTCACACGTTCAATCAAAATTGATAAGATGAAAGAATATTCAGCTAGCAAATCTTCGATGGTTCACTAAATGCAGCTTTATAAGCGTTTCAAACTCTACCGTTATTTTCTAGACAAACTAATCTCGTTTCACTTTTTTGTCGCAACTGGAAACAAGCTTCTAAAAATGAAATTACTCACTTTCGTGTTTGGTTTGTAAAATCTCAGATTCTCTTAAAATCGCTCATTAATAACGTTATTTTCTGAGATGCATTTTACACCTGCAAGTGTAAAATCCTATTATTCAGTTGTTTATGATAGGGGGATTTGACTAGTTTGATGACTTGCTGTGATCAAGCAACAATTGATGGTCGCAGACAATATTTTTTGCGTCATAGTCCTGGTAAACGACCTTAACATTCCATTATTTTGTCACAGTCCTATCCCCTGCTTTGGACTTAGAGGCATTTTCCGGCAAGTCAAAGTCCCCAGTCAGAGTTCATTACGCAAGTTCAAGTCCAAGTTCGATTCAAAATTTCACACATAAATCAGTGATCTCTTAACCATGAGTTTATTATATACTCAAATCAGTGATGCATCCATGGGCTTCTGCAGAAAAAAATACAAGGGAAGGGGGTAGGGCAAGTAGGCTGAAGATCTGGAAATTCTTCCAAATTACCAGGCAGAACTTTGTTTTGGAGATCACTAGTTTTAAAGCCCGATTTTGTGAAATTTTTATCTACCGTATATACTCGCTAAATAGACGCACCCGCAGATAATCTGCAGCAGAAATTTTACCCAAGAATCAAGGACAATTCACGAATAAGCCGCAGGCAATCTATCTTTTCACTAGAAAAGATACGGTCAAAGAAAAAGAATCTATCCTATTATTATAAGAATCTATGCATAAAAAACTTTTCTGTGTCAAGCATACTTGTCTGTAAGCTTTGATCCCGCGAGTTTATGTCAAATTTGGCAGAGACATGTTAGCGCCCTATTTTTGCCCATTGCCAAATGACATTTTCGGTTTGACTGGATGACTCAAATTTGGTGATAGCTCATGCGAAAACTTTGTCCCTCAGAGCTCCTCCCTCAGTGAAAGAGCTAATTTTTATCCTAATTAAGAGTGGTCATCTTTTTGCACTGTAACTCGTAGTATGAAGCGCTACGAATGACTTGCAAACGCCGTAGAGTTTGAGTAAGTACATTTAAATTAAATTCTTGCTACGAAGTAGAATTCATGGGAATGGCAAGCGGTAATCATTTACCAACTGAAAACATCAGGTCTTGTATCGCTACAATGCTGCAACAGACAGGATACTTGTTAGTGAACTGTGAAGTTGAAATGATTATGTGAATTGTAACGTCACCAAACTGTAACATCACAACTTTGTTCTCCTCCAAAAATTTTGAAAACTTGGCGCCCATGTTCTGAAGTAATTATTGGTATCGGCAGAAACAAATGTCCATAAAATGGGATGATCGGTTTTCAACCTGTTGCACTGTTGATAACACTGGTCTACACAAAAATTCTGGCATGAGCTTTTGCAACTGATTTTGGTCGCTGATTTGAAATCTGTAATCATTTTTTTTTCTGGCACATCAAGATTTTGGGATACAAAATTTCCACTTACAATTCAAAATTCAGAATTTTGCCCAGTGGAATCATCCAAACAAGTCGTAATTCTGATATAATGCCTTGTATTATAGTTGCTCAATGAATGTTCATTAAGACCAGCAATAACTGCAAATAAAACCATCAACATAGTGTAATATAATACAATCAAAACTGTATTGTTAAATACTGAAAGAACGCAAGAAGATACCTTTTTGTGTTTCCATTGTCATACACTTTTTCACTGAAACACTACTTGCAGTTTACATACAAATTACGGACCAACATATTTTCTCTTCAAAGACTCTTTTGCGGGAAACCTCTATGACATCTCTTTTTAAACTCCAGCAATAGTCTGCCATTACATGGCTGTCCCATCGACCTTGATAGCATTCTTCCATTGTTTTAATATCTTGATGAAATCGTTCTCCTTGTTCTTCACTTATGCTAATAAGATTTTGAGGAAATTTGTCTACATGGCTTTTTAAATAATGGAGCTTGATACGTTGCAACCCATCTATTTAAAGCTCGACAGTAACTCTTAGCAGGTCTTTGTAATTTTCAGCTTTCTTATTTTCCAAAAAAATTTTAATCACTTCTGGCAGAGATTTCCAAGCTTGAGTTTCTTGAAAATTCATCAAGGCCACAAAACTTGAATCGTACATCAACTATCTGATTTGATATCCATTGAAGATCCCAACTTTTAGCCTTTCTTTACTTAGTCCAGGAAAAGTACAACAGATATATTTGAAACAATTTCTATGAAAGTCTAAAGCCTCAACAAATTGTTTCGTAAGTCCAAGTTTAATGCGTAAAGGAGGAAGAATGATTTTTTCTGGTTCAATCAAAGGCTGAATGATGATGTTTTTATCCCTAGGTTTTAAGTTGTTACTTGCATGCCACACATCTTTGACCCAATGTTGAGATTTAGCTTTGGAATCCCAACAGCACAGAAAAAAATGGATGGTTTGTATATCTATCCCTGCGGTTTTTACAGATAGTTCACCACTTCGAAATCCATACAAATTAGCCAGCGATGCTCATGATGTTTTAATTTGTCTAATACAAATTTCGTATTTTCATACTTTCCTTTTAGAATTACAGAGTCCAACTGGAATTGAACCAAACTTGTTTCCATTTTGAAGTGTAACGCATCGTAGACTTCGATTTGAACTGTAAATGAAAAGCCTCCATTCTTCAGATTTGCACTCAGACAAACTCAGATCTGGAAGAAGGTGATGCATATCATTGCAAAATATTAAACCGTTCTCAAAAGTAAAATACTTCAATAACTCTTCTTTTTTCTTCCGATAAAATGTTACACTGGTACCTGGATGAAAAAGATTCTTTTCTTGTGTAGCGTGCCGCGCCTCGCACTTCATCGAGCTTCCATGCCAAACATCTTTTTGTCCTGTTTTTGTTTTTTTGTCAGTTTGCTTTCGGCGGCTCAGCTCCTTACTCCTGCCATTGTGTGTGATTATAGTTTTAGTATGTGTATTCGTGTATTATTATTATAGTATGTGTCTAAAATTACACACACACACACATTTTTCCTTTTTTTTATTAAGGCTAGATAATGATTATTTTTTTCTTCTCATGGTAGCTCGTTTACCGGCTTGCCTTTCTCGTCGTCTCTTCTTTGTCTATTGTTTTGTTCATGTGACGTGCGCAGTGACTTGGTTTATATAGACGTGTGCAGCGACCTGGTTGTTGGTGACGTGTACAGTATTTGTTACCGAACGTGCGGTCGGAGATTTTCTGTTCTCTTTCGCTGTTGATCGTCGTGGAGGATGGACGTGATTTTGATTGTCTGACACAACTGGGTTAATTGGAGTTTAACATCAATGCAATGAAAGCATTACTGTCTTGCTTCCTTCTTTGTGACTGCCATAGTTTCCAGTAATTGCGGTTCAGTCAGCACGCTCTTGCTCAAAAGAACTTATTTTCCACACTTTCAATCTTGAGCCAGATATTCTCCACACTGTTCGGGCAAATACAGATCTCTTACCAGATCATTCAACTGCAGCTGATGGCGAAGGTCTATTTAAACTAAAAATTGACTTTTGGAATTTGCTGTCTTCCTGCTGATCTTGTAATAAATCTGATGAGGATACCATCACATTAACGAAGCAAAATAACAATTATCAACCATAATTTTTTTTTGTTCCCTCCAAATTATTGGTATTTCAAATTGTAACTGAACTTTTTTCCTTGGGTCCAAGATCTCAAAGTCTCAACACAGGTCTTACAAGCTTTATGAGGAGCCCAGCTTTTGTCCTGATCTTCTAATTTCACTTGTGCATAACCAAGATAAGTCTTTTGCTCAAAGGGAGTAATATTGCGTTTTTGGCTTGCTAACATGAAACAACCACATATGTATAAGAAAATGTTAGGGTTGTCAATGCACTTTCTTCTTCACTGCAAAAAGACATTTTAACAATTGCTGCCTATATCAGTAGGTTATATCAAGGCGATCTAAAGCAAAAAGTAAAATTTAGATTACCCACCAACTTTAAAATCACTGAGTAAAAGACCAGTAACAGTTGCTTTTCTCAACTAGATCAGCAGCTCAGTCTTTAATCATTTTGACTGATACAACATTTCTATCAGCAAGGAAAATTTCTTGTCGGTTTTGCTACCACAAAGCATGGTCTAACTAGCCCATAAACAAACCACAATAAGGGTGAAATGACCACAAAACATACAGAAAAATGAATGCTGGCAAAAAAGCTTAAATTTTATGTTTCAAACCTTGTTTTTTGCTTAGATCAGCATAAAACTGTTGCACTTATGAATGAGTTGCATCAGCACAACCCCATGACCTGGAGCTGTATGCTCTAGAGATAAAACCCAGCAAAGCATTCAAGAAAAAAGGGATTGGTAGAACAAAAAAGATCATATAATCATTTTAGAATTTGGAAGCATATGATGGTCTACTTTTGGTTGCTGCAGATGTTGATAATAAGTATTGGTACTTGAGGTAAAAGCAGAAGTGTTTGCACTTTCTTTTATTGATTACTATGAAACTTACGTAATATAATATGAAGTAATCATGAACATTCAAAGGAATAGCAATTAAAACACGTTTACGGTTTCTCTCAAAATCCCTTGCTGAAATACAAAGGTGCTAAAAATATGAAGGAGTGAGTAGCTTACAAAACCTGATGTGATAGGGAAAATCTAAGCTCAAATTCGGATTCATCGACCTTAAATGAACTAAAAGGGCTTGTCAGAACCAATGTCAGAGAATTTTTTTTTGTAGACCAGTGTAATAGTATTAGGCAAGGCAATAGATAAAGCTTTTGTATTTTTTTTTACAATTTTTATGGATAACTTGCCAAGCAAGTTGTTCATTTGAATGCTGATTATTGTGTTGGAAGGAACCAAATCATTTATTATATGTTTGCCTATGGTTTGGCAGAAGTTCGACAGATTCATCCGACTACAAGTTTGACTTTATTGCTCAACCATGGAGTTGACTAGCAATTAATTTATGGTGGTAAGCTGCGACGCTGTTGTTGACAAAAGAAATTCTTGTGCTATGATAGTTAGAGAGTATACACATTTTACCCAGTATATTGATTAATTATTTGGCATCGCACAGTGATCTGTACCACACAACCATTACAACCAAGCGAGTTTAAAGACTTATTGCACTTAAATGCGTGGGAATGAAAGCTATCGTGTCATTTCTTTTCGCAAACATTAACCACGACTTATCAGTAGAAGAATTGATCTCCTTAAGAGCTTGCCATATAAACCCAGGTGTTGTTGTTTCTTTAACATAAAATATAGCCCTTCCAAGAACTTCTCCATCTCTTGATTCTGACTGTTGATCAAGTTAACCAACAACCGCCGGAAAAAACTCCTTGAAAACAAAAACAGCATCATGATTCTCAATTCACCTCGTGGAACAATGACGCTTCAAACGCGAATGCGAAGAATCAGCATATTCTGGTTCTTATTCATATCCTTTTACTGTTCCTTTCATTCTCTAACAACTCAATTCTTATTTTATTTGAGTGAAGTCAGTTAGTCTATAAGTTATCATAATTTTGGTCCATCAATCCATTTATTAGCTCAGGGGTAAACGAAAACTTGATGCACAAATCCAATGATTAGTAGCGAAAAACAACTATATGACACTTTAGTTAAATTTAGATTTAATAGCAGCAATCAAACACTGAGGAGCTTGTTAGGTAAAATGGTTATGAAATAGCAACTTCAAATTAGAATAATACAATACGGTAGGCTAAATTGTATATTGGAGAATTAGCGTAATATTTCCCAAATAGTTACGGCATTAATTACCAAACGACACAAAGTTTAAAAATCATACATTTTTCATTGACACTTTTATTTTTTACCAGCATTAATTTGCACTCAAATACGCAACAACTATGGTCTTGGCACCGGCTAGTGATATTTAAGAGATTAGTTCTTTGTACTGTAGCTTGTAAATGCCCTCTTTGCCTTGCTCGTAAGTTGATTCAAAGTACAAACCACTCGAAATCTAAAATTTCATATAAACTATAATTAAAAATAAGCGGTATTGAAATGCATCACAAGCGATCGCGACTACGTGAAACTTTGATATGCGTTTTGGTATGGCATCAGCATTCCACACAAACGTCTCCTATTAGAATCACCCTCTTGAAATATAGGGTAGATGCCATACGCAAAAATTGCAGATTCAAAGCTCAAATTCAAATCATCCAATCGAAACAAGTAAGTAACAAACCCGAATATTTGATGTCTGGCGTAGCAATTTCGGACTGGCCGGTTGGGCGGCTTTACTAATCTATCTCGACAAGGAGGAAGCGGTCCCTTACATCACTAACTCAACGAACACGTTGAATACTTACAATCTCTAACTCAAAACTTTTGCTTTGTTTTCATAGCAACGGCTAGTGCACAATCTTGAACGCTGTTTCCAGTAGTCCGTTGACTGTACTATGAGATGTGATGTTGATTATGCGTGTGCAAGCCCTTACATGGATCCAATTTAGAAGTGTTTTTCATTCAGATGAACATTATTTGATGTAGTATTGTTGTAGCATGTTTCGTTGTCATAGCGACAGTTCGCACATACTTTCATGGATATTGGTTGTTTAATTCGAACAACTGTTTGCTTTCGCGATGAATATTAATTTTCTTTAACTTTGTTTGATGGCATTGATTTTATTTTGTTTATGCTTCGAATTTAAACCTTTTATTCCGCAGAGCCTTTTTAGCAAAGCTCCTTTCAGCGGAGAAGAATAGTCCCGATTTCGTGAACTTTCTATGCTTATTGGCGTTTTTGTTGTACATCAACAATTGAAAGAAGTTATTTTTTCCAATTTAGTCTTGACTCTTGAAATCAACATAAAGCACCTTTTTTCAAGGATTAACTTTTTAAAGAGCATTTTGTCCTTTCTTTGATCTAAATAACCTGTTTCCTTTGTTTTTTTGTTGCTCAAGTTGTGCTTAAGTTTCAGTAGAATTCAACAAAGATTCTATTGGGTTGCATGCACCCGGTGGCACAGCCTTAACTTATGCTTTTAAACTTATATTCATAGAGAGAGCTACAATGCCAATGTGAAGATTGTGTGCAGACAATAGTTTTGTTTAAGCAAGATTTTTGGAGAATTGATTTATTTTGGCTCACACCAGCTCTAAGTCTTTAACTGTTTAATGCTTGTTTTGATTAAAACAGCAGGTTCTTTTTTTAAACAAATATTAAATTTCTGGCCCACCTAATATCAAAACATTAAATTTTGTATTTCATTATAACTTGCTTTATGGCCAGTTTTCACCAAGTTTTTTGTTTATTTTGTTGTTATTACAAGAAGAAAATAATAATTACTCAACAGTGTGACTTATTCTTATTCTAACTAGTTTACTATTGTGATTCGAACTTTGGTAATAGCAATAGTCATATTTTGTATTAAATTATCCTAATTTATGATGGGTGCATTTGATCTTTTGCTCAAAGCTAAGATGTTTGAGTACATGCATGTTTGGTGTAGACATTCATACATTACAAATCAGGTGAAAAACTGAAATAAATAGATAAAGGCTTCAGTTTAAATAATTGTTGTTGGCATTGGTCTGTCTTTGAAGACAATGAAC
Source organism: Trididemnum clinides (assembly GCA_963675345.1). Taxonomy (NCBI): domain Eukaryota; kingdom Metazoa; phylum Chordata; class Ascidiacea; order Aplousobranchia; family Didemnidae; genus Trididemnum; species Trididemnum clinides. The sequence continues at coordinate 29,811,215 of OY776294.1, read as the reverse complement.
CTTATATCAATATTTTGGACTATTGTCCTCATTTTTTTTGCGTTTTAGAGTGCTATAACAGTCCAATTCTTGATTTACTGTGCACACACATTTGCAATGTTAAAGTGCTGCTGCTCACTTTTGGCATAAATACGTAGGCATGCACCATTTCAATCTTTGCTTGTTTCAAAGACCCTGTCATTGAAGGCAAGCTCTGAGTTCTAACACATTGGCTCAGCTATAATTGAACTTAGTTTAAAGCATGCAACTTTTATGGCACTGGCATCCTATCAGTTCTTTAGAATAATATATATACAGGGTGGGCCAATAAAATGTTACCACTTTTCAATCATACCCAAGTTTTCAAATGTGAGTTTATTCAAAATTTTTTTTCAAAGATTTGTGATAAGAAACATTAAACCAACATTTAATATCAATGAATTTGTAAAATCTGAACTCTGTAGGGAAAGAAATAAAGATCTGTGTTCAGTATGCATCTGAGAGTGGTCCTTGAGAAGGCAGTCTCCCTCTGACAAACATCTGGTCGATTTTCTTGGTGATTCCTCGAGACGCTGTCTCACGATCTCTGTGTTAATGGTTGTTCTCGCAGACCTTGGCCTACCACTATGTCCTTTATTCGCTTTGGTCGCATATCCTGTTTTCCTGAATTTTCAAAGAAGATGTCTGATTGTGAGTATACATGGAGGATTTCTTTCCGGAATGTCAATGACGAATCGTCACTGAGTCTGGGTTACCAATTTTAATTCAAAATATGCTTCGACGATCTTTACTCTCTCCTTCACAGTATAATGTTTTCGATCCGTTGGTGTGAGAATTCAATGTTTTGTTGTTAGTATTTTTGAGAATAAAAAAAATCTATTTTGGAAATAGCAAGGATTCAAAAAGTGGTAACATTTTATTGGCCCACCCTGTATAGCTATAACGAAACTATGCAAGTAAGAATACAATGTTTCAAATCAGTAGCATTATCCTCTGTTATTGCTAAGAAGATGGTGTTTGACTTTTTATGTCAGTTTTCCATGCTGATGATCTGAAATTAAGAGAGCTTTTTATATTTGATATTCTCAGCTTTGTAGTTGCCTGTAGGCCTGCTTTTGGTATATTGCATTTCTTTCACAAGGGCCTTGTATTAGAACACTATTTTGCAAAACCTATACAGGTATTTAGTCTGCAGTCTCACTATTGCTACCGGTAGCTAATCACTTGTCATACTAAGCTGCATTGTCAACTGGATTGTTTTCCTTATCTGGTCATTGTGTATCTACATGTTAGGCTATGTTTGTAATTTGAGCCTGGGTGTTAAATTGTACTCCTTGCTCTAGGAAATATGACAATCATATTGCATTATGTTTTTTAGCTTTTTATCTCAGTTTTGTTCATAAAATGTTAACTAATTCTAATACATTGCTTCCAAATAATGTAACTTACAACAGAAATCATTACCCTGATCTTTTGCAATATGCAAAAGCAAACCGAGATGGTGGAACTTTCAACGATGTCACGATTCAAACTGGGCACTTAAGCATCGGAGCTAATCGCATGGTTCTCTCTTGCTGCTCTACATTTTTTGAAAAAATGTTCAAGTCCCAAATGAAAGAACGATACGAATCTTCGATTACAATTCATGAAATAGATTCAACTGCTGTGAAACACATGATTGATTACATGTATGAAGGAAGCATCACCGTTGAAAGCTCAACTGTCATGGACATTTTAGCTGCTGCTGATTTCTTTCAACTGGCTGATGTAAAGTTGTTTTGTTTCGAGTTTTTGAAAGAACATATTTCTTCTGATAGTTGGTATGCTGTACTTTCTGCTGCTAAGTTATACAGATGTGATCAACTCCAAAAGTACACGTATCAGTTCATTGTGGATCACTTAGATGAGATAACAAAAAGCGATGATTTCAAAACTGTTACAAAAGGTGATTTAACTTCACTTATTTCAAACTTGAGAAAAAACGAGAAAACAGTCAATGAAAGTGTTATTTGCAAACTTGTGATTGACTGGACAAAGCAAGATGAAGAAGAAAGAAAAGCAGTATTTGCAGATTTGTTTCAAATGATACATCTTGAAAAGGTTCCTTTGGAGCTCTTGGAGTGTCTGTTTGAAGAATCCTTTGTAAAAGGCAATCTCGTTTGTGGAAATGCAATTACGGTTGCACTTTTTAGCATGCTCAAGACGAATCAACAAACATCCAAGGAAAGTATTTCATTAACCATCTTTAGTGTAGGTGGAAGTCAAGGCTCAAGAAAAGTCTTAGAGATTCTTAATCTTTCAAAAAGAGAAGAGCAAAAGTATCCAGATTTTCCATGTGCAGTAAGAGGTCATTGCTCAGTAAAGTTAAATGGTATAGTATATTGCATTGGAGGTTGTGAACCAGGCAATACTTCAAATATTTATGACAAAGTATATCAAATACATCTGAATGAAACAAATTTGAGATGGAAAGAAGTTGTCTCGCTGAATGGAAAGCGCTATTGGATGGGTGCTACGATATTTAGAGGTTGTTTAGTAGTTGCAGGAGGTTGGAATGGTGAACGTATTTTGTCGTCAGTAGAATTCAGCAGTGATCCGTCAAAGATATGGAGAAAGGCTTCCTCTTTGTTACACAAAAGGTGTGGAAATGCTTTGGCCGTGTGCAATGGTAGTTTGTATGCTCTTGGTGGGTTTGATGGAACTAAATGCTTGTTATCTGTTGAACGACTGGACTATTTCAACGAGCCATGGCAATATGTAGCACCAATGCTCATACCAAGGTATGGACTTACTGTTGTCAGTTTAAACGGGTGTTTATATGCAATTGGAGGCAGCTCGCAACTGGATGAGAAAAAGGCGCTAAACGCAGTGGAAAGATATGATCCTGGTTTAAATGAATGGACTCCTGTCTGTGAAATGAGATTTAAAAGATGTTATCATTGTGCTTGTGTGTATGATGAAAAGATATTTGTAATTGGAGGGGCTGATGGCAGTGGAAATGTGATTAAAGAAATAGAGTGCTATGATCCATCTAAAAATGAATGGTGCATTGTAGAATATCTGCAGCACCCGCTAGACTATTTTGCCGTTTTCTCAAATTAATATGTTTGTTAATGGTTTTACTAGGATGTTTTTTGTAATGAGAACTACAATGTTATCTTTCGAAAACAATGGTAAACTTATTATCGCCCTAACGCACTTTTAAATAAATATTTGACTAAGTTTGCATGGGTTGAACTGTTGCCCTGCAAGCGAGAGTCTTAGGTCTTTGTGTTATTGCACTACATTTTATTATTTAGTAACCACAGATATATTAGTTAGTTATTATTATATTATTATTAGTAACCAGAGATACAGGTTGTAATCGTAACTAAACCGTAGAAATGCATCTCGGGTGCACATTGGTGAGACTTGACTGAGATTTAAAGCTTGTTTTAATTTTTGCGAAACAATGCAATTGTAATCGTCATTGAATTGGATTAGATATTGAGTAATCGTAATCGACCTAAAAGAATATAATTTGTGCGTCTCTGTTAGTAGTTCATCTGGTTCGGCTAGCATGAGAAAAGGGGGACGAACGCATGAAAAACATGTTGTTTACCGATTTGAATCGTCAGCTGTACAGAATAGAAATTGCGTTGATGGGTCTGTTTATTTTTGCGGTAAGTTTTTAAGTGGGAGATAAGATCAGTTAGTGTTCTACTGCTAACCAATTCAAGTGTTTTAACGTTTTGCTGTCAATAGACATATTTGTTATTTGCTGCTTAGTTTTATATTTGGTATGATTAGGCAATAGTGACGGGAAGGTCATGGCCGTCCATCTGTGACAACTATTACAGAAAAATTCTTTTTCGTGAAATATCTGTTACCAAAATGCGCCACCGGTAATTCAAAATTAGTAGAGCTTTATTTTGAGAAAACAAGTCGCTTTAAAAAAGCGTTTTTCTAGTCGAAATGAACTTTAGGCTGCCGTAGATCAATGTAAGCACCATATCCGCCAACTGGTAAGAATATCGTACGAATATTTTAATTGTAGGTTTAAAGTGAAAGACATTTATTCCCAGCGGTGCACTTAGCAAACAGCACGCAGTGACACTGTTTCGACCTATCATTTTCTTGAGTGCAGTTGGTGACCGACAAGAAGCTAGAGGCTCATGATAAAACATAGCTTAGACCGTCACAATTGTGGAACCTACACTAGGTCCACTGTAGTGAACGGTCTCGGTACTCTGCGAAGACGTATCACTCGTGAATGAGTGGCGTCACCAACTGAACTGAAGAGACCTGATAGGTTGAAACACTGTCACTGTCTGCAGTTTGCTACGTACATCGCTAGCATCTTGGATTACTTTAAGAACATTTATTCCTATTATTCTCTTCTAAAATGAACCTATCTTGTCGCAAAGTCACTGGAGCTTGGGTAGAGCGGCGAATCAGACGCATGCAGTTTCGAAGTGTGGGATTGTCGGCCTTCGATCTGTTCAAGAAAGCGACCATGAAACACAGAATCAGCTGTCTAAAACGGTTGCTGACTTTACAAATTTCGCCCGATCGTTTGGGATAAATTTTGCTGTTTGGCAGAAATCGCCAAGTGCAGCAAAATCGTTGTGAGTTGATTTGTCAAGCGTACAACCTTTTCATGATTCTGATGCATTGGCTCTGAGTAAGAGTAAGCAGCGTCTTCCACCAATTTTGGCCGTGAGCCAACCCCATTGCAAATTTGTTGCCTATTTGGTTGTAAGTGCGTTCAGCTACAGCAAACGTTCGCTAATTTTATTTTTTATGCATTTTACGAGTTAGAAGTTGTGCGTCTTAATGTATACGGTAGTTGCTGTTTCCTATTTTTAATTGTTGCTTTGGTGTGTTTTTTGCTTGGCGCGTGTTTTGCTGGCAAAAAATATATGTAATGGTAATCAAGCTAGAAATGATCAGCGCACGTCTGCGAGAAAAATTATCCAGCCCGTCATAAGTGCAGTTTTTAATGTAAAAACATTTTTTGTCTTGAGAGGTCTCAAGATTGATCTTGAGAGATCAAAGTTTTTGAATTAAAGACCTTTTTTTGTGGATATGCACCTTAAAAAGTGGAATGTTTACAGCTCAGGGATTGATCAATATCAGGACAAAGTTTAAAAAATGAAGACCTTTATATTAGGATTAAACATCAAGAGGGCGAGATTTTAAATCTAAGACCTTCTTTTTTGGTTGGGGTAACCAATCTGTGGATTAGCATCCCAAATCACATTCTTCGGCGGGTCGCAGTTTGCACGCCTCTGTATTAGTTTGGTAAATTTTGATTTAAGAAATCTGCTTAATTTAAATATCACTAGAGAAAAACAACGTTCTTTAAATCTTTGCTGATCGATAAAATAGCCAACTAAGAAAAGACAGACTGTTTTTCAGAACCGGTAATGACTAAATATACGACTAATTCTGCGTGATTCCTTTGTAATCACACAATAATTTGTTTCTTCAACCTATTTACACTATGTTATCATTTTTTCACCTGTCTTACTTTGTTCACATTGTTTAATATAAATCTTTCAAGATTTGAAGCAAATAAATATCCAGAAAAGGCATTTGGTGAGCTTTTGCAATTTGTAAAGATTTTTAAAAAATTGTTTCTAAACTGAAAAGGAACAGATCACATTAATGTATCAATACCTCTTTGATACATTAATGTGATCTGTTTCAGGAAGGAGCTTCGTGGTGTTGTCAGTGCTGCGAACTTGAAAAGATATAAATATCTGAACGCGAAGGTAATTGTTTGGAGACGTAGAGTTCACCCATAGATATAAATCATAGTTTTGTTTCTAAGCAAATATAATATATTTGAAATCGCATTGTTACAACCTCTGAGTTCACTTACCGAGCAACGAGATAAAAAGGAAACGTTAACACTAGCCCACTGAAAAAGGGACAAAATCCATGTAAAAATTGAACAAGAAAAATATCTTCAATCAGATATAGAAATGGAAGTTACTTTATTTTGCCGAGCCAAATACTGTATATCTATTATGCAAGGCACTGGATAAAAACGCTAATACTCTGATTAGTGACCAATCCTGGAGGGATATAAAAAATGAATCTTCCTCCAGCTTCCAATCATGTTTTCGTATACTCAAAACATATGTATTCATATGCTTGTAATGGTTGAATCCCAGGCCTTGCTTTTAATATCATTTTAAAGCGGATCTAACGTGTATGGAAAGTGTAGGAAACGTGCAGGAAATTCCTGTCGAGCTATTCCATTAGACGTTTTACTTTACTTGAAAGCTATTGCATAAGTTAGAGTGATTTCTAGTCCGCACGTTTGCATGTATTTTTCTCGAAAATTTGCCTATATCTCTGTCCTATAACAAGCCTGTCAAATATATACAGGTAATATTGTTTTACAAATAACTGGCGAAAAAGACGGCATCCGCCCAATCTTACTATTTGACGATGTTTGTTTTCTAAATTTGATAAGATTGAAAGTATTCTAGTGTGCATACCTTCCCCAACCTACACAATCAGCCTCTCAAATAACATACATGTTTTCAATTTATTTGATGAATTTGCAAACTGTACAGTTTGTTTGTTTACCCCTCCTCTTCCTCGGGATGGAGGTACGGCATGAATTCATGCCGTCAACCTAATTGAAATTAGGCTAGGGGAAAGTTGGCAGCCCATTTCGAACCAGTCTTGAGTGACTGGTAGCCCCACCACCAACAAGGCGGACTGCCACTGGTGGGTACCCAAGAGTCGTCTGACATGCTGGGTTAGCAACTTCACAATTGCAACCCGGTGAAGTACGGGAAAGCCAGCTGTCTGCCACATAAAGGTGGAGGCGCCCCGTTAAGTGGCTTGCCCAAGGACACAGCAACCAAGCTTGCCGACTTGTTCTCGACACTATCCCTTTTATATGCTGAGCGCCAAGCAGGGAAGCTGTGAATATCATTTTTTAAAGTCTTTTGGTATGACTCGACTTAGGGAATGAACCCCGGGTCTACCGACTACGAGGCGGACGCTCTAACCACTACACCATAGCACCGGTTCGAAACTGTACAGTTCGTTTCCTTGCATAGAACCCCTCCTTTAGGCTTTCTTTTAGGTTCGAAATTTTTCCACGCATACCTCTTCTAGAGACCGAAAGTACGCATATATCCAGCTTCCTCTAAAATGTCGTGGGTATGTGGAGTAATGTGCCGCAAATCGGGTCAAAATATAACCTGATTTCGTGCCAGTTAACATTGATTTTTCTTGAATTACATTGAGCTAGTAAACCCGACTATAACTTATATTTCATACTTCTTTTTTGTTCTGTCGTAATGAGTATAAGCTGACTTTAATTTGAATCTTTGTGGGCGATGGGTATCTTAAAGCCAAGTTACTTGTACGACAATAGTAGTATTCTAGACAATGTCTTTTCTAAAAATGAATAAATATTGTGAAGACGGGTCTGTTTAATTTTGCGTTGTTTTTCAGAAAAACTATTGTCCAAAAAGTCAAGGTTTCAAACAAATAAACAAGCGTACTATTTTGTGCATTTTTGTGCTTGTTTACCAAAATTTAGAGCATCGTAATTATTTTTATGTTTCTGGGCTAAAGCCCGGAACAGGACCGTTGAGAGAATGGTCCGGGTCCGGTACCAACATTAAACCGGACCCCTTTTAACAAGGATCTGGTAAACTGGAATTGCCGGGTTTTATCCAATTACAAACTGGCGAGTATTTGTCATAATTGCTCAGAAATGTCTTTTTTCTGCGCTTTTTTTCTTTTTTAGCTCCACTCTGATACGAATAAGACATTGCTGTCTGACTACTTTACTATGCAATCAGTCAAATTTTTTTATGTGGGATAATAAATCAAGCGCAGTTATAATACTATGTCTGTGAAATAATATAAACCTAAAAGTAAGTCAAAAAACAAAATGTGAATAACATGCAATGCATCATCATCAGTCACCAGTAGGCTAATCGGTACGTAAAATGCAATCTTTCTGTTTGATAGAGATAACAAAACATAACAGAATTGATGTAAAATAATTTTGTAAAATCTGACCATAAACAAATTGATTGATCCGCATGGGATATATTGGTTTAAGATTTAGGGGTTTGAGGCTTAAAATTATTTTATGTTAGGAAGTTATTTGCTTTAAGAGTTACAAGAACCAGATTTTACATTTCCGGCCACGGGGCCAGGAAGTATTTTGGGGTCCGAATTTTTTTGAAAACGAGTATTTAAGCAAATTTTTTGTGACCAAAGTGAAGAAAACATTAGTCATCATGATGTTAGTCATCAAACATCATTATACAAATTATGCATTTGTTAACAGCAAAATTAAAAGCTTAGGTCTAATTTATTGTTATTACCGCATCCGACGTTTTCAAAAATCCGTGCCCCCTAAAAATTTGTGGGTCCAGTACTAAAAGTACCCCCTAGACCCTCTTGCCAACGCTCGTGGCCCGAAGACCGTAGCTATATCACCGGGTTGAATTTATATATATCAAGGTCTGGCATGTTTTGAATGTATATTTACACTACAGTAGGTTCCTCACTATTTTTGATCGAATACAATCTAATCATTTAAAATAGTAAGCTAGTTCATTAAAATTTTTTTCCAGCCTAGCTTTTTGTTACCAGTCTTTTTTTAACCTAATGTAACTCAATTAAACTAACAATGACCTAAAGTGAACTCTTCTGATTGCACAAACAGTTTTGCTATGTGCATCGCTAGCCTCTTGCATTACTATACATGTAAGACCTTGTGACCACTAGGCTGTGACAGCACTATTGTTCTAGCAGTTGCTAGACTTAGTGCACCTGCGACAACCGCCACTCATTCACGAGTGATACGGCTTCGCAGAGTACTGACAGACCATCCACCAAGTGGATCTAGTATAGATCCCGCAAGTGTGGCGGTCTAAGCTATGCTTTATTCAAAGCCTCTAGCTTCTTGTCGGTCACCAACTGCACTGAAGAGACCTGATAGGTCGAAACAGTGTCACTGTCTGCAGTTTTGCTATGTGCATCGCTAGCCTCTTGCATTACTATACAATCTCCTTTCTTTTGCAATTGTTTCGAGCTTCAATGAAAGGTTGGTTATTGCCTTTTCAAACAACTGGTCTCTAATAGCATGGCAATAAAAGTTCAGTTTCTTGTATAATACTTTTAAATATCTACCATGAAATGCACTATTTGCTGTTTCTGCGTCAGTGTAAATTGGCTGAAACATTTTCAAATCTTTGTAAAAGGTGAAACTTTATTTTATTAAACTTTTTTGCTTGTATAATACTTATAAATATCTACCATGGAACTCTACTCCTTCGGCCACCCATGATACCCGTGCCAAATGATGGTGTTTGCCGGATAATCGACTAATCTTAAAACAAAATAACATGTATTTCAAAGATAAACATAATCTATCTTACATTAAGTGGTCGTAATTGGAAGGTGGTTTCCTTATCAAGGTTTACGTGCATTATCAACCTCCCATACATGCCGAGTGCCAAGCAGGGAAGCTGTGGATACCATTTTTTAAAAGTCTTTTGGCATGACTCGACAAAGGGATTGAACCTTAGGTCTACCGACTGCAAAGCAAACGCTCTAAGTCTAACCACTTACGCCATCACGTTTTTGGCGACCAATCGTTCTTTTGCAGTTAGCGTGGCAAAAAAGAATTTGATAGATGAGTTTTTCTCAAGCTGAGAAATGTGAACTTACGTAAAGTTGTTGACATCACAAAGGCCTACTCACCATAATAATATTTCTGAGTTGCGGAGTCACGTCTATTTTTTAACTTAAAGCAAACCACTGAGGTTACAGGAATTATTCCAAAAACGGCAATCGAAATTCCTCCAATCAAAAACCAAAAACTGTGGTCAGAAGATGACCACTAACAATCACGTGGAAAATAATCCCATGGTCTCCGAACAAAGGGACTTCACGCTTAAGCTGTAGGTTCCATTGTTTGAAAGTGTCAATTGAAAAAAGTGTGGCGCATTCGTTCCAATTTTTTTGGTTTGCGACTTACCAGATATTTAAACTTGCGTTCTTTATATAGAAACAAAAAAATGCGTCGATCGTTTGAGTTTGTCAAAACGTTGATTGCGTCGTTTTCTATAAATTGCTCTAAAAGTGATTGGCATTTATAACTTTGAATATAAATCAACCAAACCCATCACCACGATGGAAAGGGTGGGGTTAGCTAAGTACATCCGAAAAAAGACTTTCGTGGATAAATATGGTATTCGTTGGTAATTCAATCCAAAATTGGCTGCTCTGAGCAATTCATACAAACTGCTGGAGATAAATTTAACACAAACTACGATCATAATTCAAAATCACTAGAACGATTCAAAAGCGTGCTGTAGAGTAATTTTAGTTTAAGTAAAGTACACTCGTTAGTGCTCAGTTTCTTTCAAAAATAAACAGTTGAATCTCCAGCCTACACTTGTAGCGTACTTGAGCAGAAACAAACCTCAAGTTTTTGAAAATACCTTGCTTTGTTATTGTCAAGTACAAGCTGGGGGGCTAGAGCAAAATACAAAGGAGGATTCTGATTCGTTTGCCGTCCATAAACAAGTGGTGTCAGGAATAAGGAAATTTGCTTTATAAGCATTGTTTCATATTGTGTAAAGCGCTGCGTTATTTGTTCGCTGGACTGCTGACTGAGGGAAAGACCCTTTTTTTCTCGCAAGCCGATTGCTGTGTACGCCATTTATTACGTCAAAATCGTTATGACAACATAGTAAAGTTCCAGATCGATCGAGCGGTTCTACCTTTTTCGAAGAATTTCGATAAACGATTAGCGTAACTTGCAACGCTTTTTGTTGTTGTTCACGTGATTTCGTTCGAGCGTTCTCCAGATTGTTTCGTCGTTTATATATAAGGCGACGGGATTTTCTTTGCCGAGAGCGCCGGCCGAGAGAGAGCCAGACAGAGCCCGAAAGAGAGCGAGGGCCAAAGAGAGAGCGAAAAATAGAAAAAAGAGTGGTTTGACGGGTTAAGGAAGACCCATTACGGTGTTGTTTTTTTTTTGCGATAAATTATTGTGGATTTTGTGGACGTGGAGAATATTGAATAGTGGACTTATGTTGCGGTCTTTTCTTGAATGTGTGGTAAAGTGATTCATTTTGGAATCGTTGAGCGAAGAAGTTTTGAAGTCGTGAAGTACCATTTCTGTGAAAATATTATTCTGTTATTAAAGTGGTTGAAAGTGTTTTAGCGGAAGCCAATCTTTTCCAAGCTTTTATTAAGTTGTAGCCAGACCTAATTATCCGAGCGATTATCACACGTCGCCTCAATTTTAAAGGAATTTGAAATTGAGATAGAACCGAAAGTTCTATTGATAATATCCCATGTATATTAAAAACGCGACAAGTGGTAATGTGATCTTGTTAAGGTTTATCTGGAACAAGCAATTATAACCAAGCATTTGCTTGGCACAATTACTTTAAAACGGCGTTTGAAATCATTTTGGAGCGTTCTTCAGTAGTAAATATACATTAAAACTCTCTAATTTTATTAAAGAGATGAGACAAGTTTATTTTTAAGAGATTGGACAATATTTCTTCTTAAACTCTTGTTCATAGAATTTTTTTCAGCCATTGCACTACTCTGTTGAAAATCTCAACTACTCTGTTCAAAACTTTTCAATTCAACTACTTTGTTCAGCCATTGAACTACTCTGTTTAAAACCTAAGTGTCACGAATAAGGAAATTTGCTTTGTAAGAATTGTTTTCGTATATGTGTAAAGTGCTGTATCATTTGTTCGCTCGGCTACTGATTGAAAAAAAAGACCTTTTTTCCTCGCGATTGGATTTGCTGTAAGTACGCCTTTATTAGGTCACAATCGTTTATGACAATAAAAATCCAGATTGATCTAGTGAATCTAGCTTCTTCGAAGAATTTCGTTGACCGATTACATAACAAGTAATGCTTTTTTTCTTTTTCACGTGATTTTGTTCTAGCGACTTCTGGATTGTTTTTTTTTTCGATTTGTATATAAGGCGACCGGATTTTTGTAGTAGTTAGTAGTGGTAGAAAAATTTGTAGTGGGGAAAGAGAGATTGATTGACGGAGTAAAGAAGGGCTATTGTTTTTTTGTGATAATCTATTGTGGATTCTGTTGACATGGTGAATATTGAACAGTTATTGGTGGGATTAGTTTTGGCGGTTTCCTGATTGTGTGGTAAAGTGATTAGTTCTGAGATTGTTGAGCGAAGAAGTTTGAAGTCGTGAAGTATTATTTCAGTGAATACAATATTCTGTTATTAAAGTGGTTTAAGGTGTTTCTTTAGTGGAAGCCAATCTTTTCCAAGTTTTGTTAAGTTGCAGTCAGACCTAATTATCCGAGCGATTATCATACGTCGCCTCAATTTTAAAAGAAATTTAAGATTGAGATAGAACCGAAAGTTCTATATTATTGTTATATCAAAACGCGACACTAAGAAATTTCTATCTTACGTTTACATTCATTATCCTTGTATTTGATCGTCCGGAGAGATAGAGAGCAATTGTAACAGGACTTATTGCTTGACATGAAATCGGCTTATTGTTGGCAGTAGGTAAGAGTGTGATTGACCATGAATGTAATAAATGTTATGTTTTTTTTTGGGGGGGGGAGGAACAAAGTCACTTTTTGTAGTTTTTACTTCAGCAGAATTAGCGCAAGACACTTCTAATTATAAGCGTCGTTATTTTCATAGTACACCATTCAGGATGTTTGCTCAATTTTTTCGTGATGACGTCATCTTGTCTTAACGGTCATGCGAATTCAAAATGTGACAGGGGGAACAAATTCGCCTCGCAGCACCCCACCTCCCTACGATACCAACAAATTGATGAGTCATAACTGTTACTGCTGAGCGCCAAGCAAGGGTCTGGAATACCAATATTTCTTTAAATCTTTGACTTAACAAAACTGGAACCCGGATTCAACTACGCTGGAGCGCTTGCAACAGGAGAAATGTTTCGAAATGATGAGCACATTTTCAGCTGCTTTGCAAGGAAGTGTTTCTGTCAGACAACAGCAAGAAGCAGCTTTGCTTTACCCTACCCCAACGTTTGAAGCATTTGTTTCTACTACTACAACTCCGGACAGATTACTGATCCCGTTTCTCTTACCTTTAATTGCCTAATGTCTGGTGCTTGAGATAAATTCAATGCCTGATGCTTGAGTTGCTAAAGTTTTTCTTACAAATCAAACGGCAACTATCTACAAGCTGCTTTCTACTCTTGCTGCTGGGGAAACCCCGCCAAGAACTATGAATGATCTCACGATGAACGAAATTTAACAATATATGATGAATCAATTTCACCCAAAAAGGTTCGTTGTACGTGAACGTTTTCGCTACTGGAGTGATATAAAAAAAAACCTGGTGAAACCGTTCAAGAACTGGCTTCTTCGTCGTATGGCAGGGTATCTATAATCCAGATCAGACACAACAAAAGAGTGGGGACCAAGGGTTTATCCTTTTACCACCCAGAGCTGCTGTGTTGCCTAAATCAGATGCTGGCAGTGATGGAGTTGAGCCAGCACCTTGTTTCGTCATCCAAAACTATCAGACCCATTATTCCTCAAAGAGTCCGATGTATGGGACATGTTAAAATAATGTGGTCTGCAGTTTGTTCGCTAGCGCCACATTCGCATTTCGCTGAAGAAGCGAGACCCCATTTGAGCATGAACGAGCCGAAACGCACAAAGCCAGTACGCAGGCGATTGAGTTTGACCAAAGCTGTTCTCATCAAACTCATTCCAATAGGTCTTGCACTGACCTTAGGAATGTAGACACCGAGCGCTGACATACTCTTGGAGTACTCTGTGTCCCATGTCAAGTTCGTCCATTGGGCAGCGCGGATGGCCAACTCAGATAAGTTGTGCAATAATTTCCGCGCGGTAGGAGCAAACGGGCGTCTAGATTTCAGTCTCTTCTTGCTAGCAGCCTGCGCTCAGTCAGCTGGCAATGCAGAATGTGGTGGCCAGGGTCCAAAGAACTGCGATTAGCCAAAGAGAGTGTCGCTCTATGGCGGCGAAGATTAGCTGGCTGGATGCAGGGGCGGTCCAAACTTTTCTGCTGCCCAGGGCGAGTTTCTGACAATGATGCCCCTCACACCTAGCTTCAAAAATAATTCGCGGGATAAACTAATTATAATAGATGTTGTTATACATGAGAATGAATAAATTAAAGCTCAAATAAAAGTGAGATGTTTGTATTATTAATTAAATCATCAAACTCAGCAACAAACTCAGATGTATAAGATCAAACCTATTTATTTACAAAAAGCAAGTCACTTATTGCGATGTCCAATCGCTCCTTTGCTGTCATCAAATGTCTGAACGACAGCTTCTTTCACCTCGCTTGTCAGGAATTTCTTTTCGATACTAATCAAAGATAAACTTGACAGGCGCTGATTTGACATCGAAGACCTCAAATATGTTTGTATCTGTTTCAACTTTAAAAAAGATTGTTCGCAACTAGCAATTGAGTAGCCAGTTGTGAGTAATAAACGATATGCTCAACTAATGAAGCAAGAAAATCTTTCGCATTTTTTGGAAAAGCTCTGTTTCCACTTCGAAAAAGCGTAAGGCAATCAACGATTTCTTCGTAGAGGAAAGATGAGTTCACATCAGTCTCAAAATGGTTAGCAAAATTCTGGCACTGTTGTTTTAAGGTTTTCAAATGTTCCATCTTTTCAACATCAATTGAGTCCAGCTTTACTAAGAAGGAAAACTTGTCAGCGAGCCTACGAACGCCACCTGAGCGTTCTGAAAGTTCGGTCTCCAGTCTGTTTGCGATTTCATTCATTATTCTTTTCATTTCTTCAATTGGTGATAAACCATCATCTTTCACACTCTCTCCAGGCATCATTTTCCTTCGCCTGACTCTTGCCAAGGGTACATTCCACTTCTTACAGTATTCTGATGCCGATTTGACAGCATTCTTTATAATACGAGTTCTTCAGATTTCAGGTCAATAGTTCTATTGAGCCCATCAAGATCATCACTTGCTTCAATTAAATCAATCTTGGGATCTTGTAAACGTTTTGTCACTCTCATCACGGATGACAAAATAGAGCACCAAAATTTTAAGAGAGAAACAAATGTAAATTGCTGCAACGAATGGAGAAGTAAATAGGCATCAGATTTTGTCTCACTTGAAAATTTTCCACCTTCAAAATGCTCCAGACAAGATATAATTTCGTCAAAATTTTCTTGAATGACTACAACTGCGTTGTAATGCGAACTCCATCTGGTCTCACAATGCTTCTTGACTGTTTTCTTAACCTTTGACTTCAGTACTTCCCAACGTGATGTCGAAAATGAAAAGAAAACAAAAAATTTGTCCATAATACCAAAAAAAGTAACCACTGTTGGATGAACTTCAGCTACATGAACACACGCCAAATTTAAGCTGTGATTTTCGCAATTGATAAACTGGGCCTGAAGATTGATTTCCAAAATTCGTTTTTTGTACTCCAGTTCGTACACCACTCATAACAGCCGCGTTATCGTATACTTGTCCTCGACAATCATTTAAGTCAATTCCATCATTACTCAACTTCTCAATCACCGTTTTTACTAAGCTTGCGGCATTTTTCTCAGAAACTTGAAAAAACCCAAGAAAAACTTCTTTAATTTCGACATCCTTATTCTCATTGATGTGAACGTATCTCAAAATCTCCGCAATTTGATCTTCACGTGATACATCTGGAGTAGAATCTAACATCAGAGTGAAATATTTGGCTTTCTTTATTTCGGAAATAATTTTCTTCTTAATCATACTGGCAATAAGATTGATTATTTCATTCTGACTCTTTTTTGACAGATAATTGACTTTGTTGGACTTATTCCTCACATTCTGTAAATGTTCAAACAAAACAACGTCATAATCTGCCAATAGTCTGATTACCTCCAAAAAGTTTCCAGAATTGGTTTCATAAGCATTATCGTTAACCAACTTTGAAACTCCTTCGTCTCTATGACTTCGAAACGCAATATTCTGTCTTGCAAGGAGAAAAACAACATCGACAATTCGTTCAACAATAAGTCGCCATTTCTTTTTCTCACTTACAATATGCTTTTGGAGTTCACAATCAATCACGCGTAATTTTTCAAGTCTTGCTGCAAAATCCAAATATTCACGCATTGCATTTCTGTGACCAGGACTTCTTTCATGCTCATGAATTCGAGGATTCAACTTTCTCCAGGTGCTAAATCCATCTTCGTTACAAAAACTTGATTCACATCTTGAAAATAAAAAACAGACAAAGCAGAAGGCTGCTTGTTTGCATGGTAAATATATCAGCCATTTTCTCTGCAAACGCTCTCCATTACTTGACAAAGTTTCAAACCAATGCTTAGAAAGAGATCTTCTTTCTTTTTTAGCAAAAGAACCTTCTTTGTGTTGGAAATTTTTTGGTCCTTGCTGAACTAAGCATTTCACTAAATGTGAGGAAATCGGCTTTCTTAAACGCCCAAAGTCGTGGTCACGAAACAATTCAAAAAAATCTTCATCGTTATTGTTACCTTCAGCGCCATCGTTCAAAGTGACAGTACTCGCCTCAACATTAGCACTCACCTCAGCAAAATATCAGCGTCATCTGGAATCGATTTTTGCGACGAATTTTCATCCTGATTATCACCACCAATGTCAAGTTCTGTGTTAACTGGATCACTGACACCATCTTGGACGACAGTCACGGGTTCACGATTTTCAGCATCCGATTGATCTTTTGCCACGTATTGCTTTTTCACCCACACATCTAAAGAGCCTCTCATGACATTATCTTCTGCTTCTCTGAGTCTTTTCTTGCGGCGATTTTGAGCCCCGCTTGGTTGTATTCGCTTCATCCGTGGGATCAAATTAGGAGAAATCAACGTACACAAGAAATCAAAACCGAAAACTAGTATCAGTAAAACCAACCGTCGTGTTCAGCAGTAATCGTCGTACAGAAATCAAGCATAACCAATTGGCAGCTTCGCATGCACCCAAGTAGTGCGCGCGCGTGACACCGTCGTCATAACAAAGAAAGCGTCATCGACTGCGCTAAATCACGCAATGACCGGACGAGCACATTGGCGGGAAGAGCAGTCAGCCATTGCTAACTCACCATCACCACAATCAATCACACAAGACTATACACGAAATGTCAGCTTTTACTTAAATAAAAGCACATCGAGAAAAACATGTGTAATAATACCAACTCTACAGCTTGGATCTGCTGCCCCCTACAGTGTGCTGCCCGGGGCGGCTGCCCCTGTGGCCCCCCCCTAGGCCCGCCCCTGGCTGGATGCCTGAGAGAACTGAAAGGTCGTCCGTTGGAGTGGGACGTAGGCATCCAGTGACAATGCACAAAGCGTCATTAAGAACGCTGTCAATGAGGAGAATATGCGGACTGCGACACCAAGCTGGTGCAGAGTACTCGGCAGTTGAATAGATCAGAGACAAGGCAGTTGTGCGCAATGTCTTGGCACCAGCGCCCCATCCTGAACCCGCAAGTCGCCTCAGCAGCGAAACGCGCATGGATAGTTTTTTGCGCAATGCCTCAAGGTGATGAGGGTACGTGAGCGCTCTGTCCAGTTTCACACCGAGATAGGTGGGCACTGGGAAAAATGGCAAGATCTTACCATTGTTCTTAACTTTTAGCTCACGCTTGGCCTCTCGATTGTGAAGATGAAAGGCTGCCGTCACCGTTTTAACATGGCTGAGCTTTAGCCGCCAAGTCTGGAGATATGCAGAAAGTGTAGTCATGTCTTTGCTCAAAGTTCTTTCCAATACTTACCTATATCCAAATGAATAAAGTATCGCTAAGTCGTCAGCGTAGGCATACTTCTTGGAGATTATGAAAGGCAGATCGTAGATGCATATGTTGAAAATAAGAGAAGCCAAGACGGTTCCCTATGAGACACCATTTTTCAGACGTCAGAGCCTGCTAGGTTTGCTCTCACCAGTGGTCAGGGTGAAGCTTCTGTTCCGAACACGTTCCATGATCATCCGGACCATGTGCTTGTCCGTCAGAAGTCTCAGGAGCTTGCAGGTGACGCCACTGTGCCAGACAGTGTCATAAGCAGCTGTCAGATCAAATAACACGGCACCGGCCTTCTTTCTTGCCTCAAAAGAATTCTCGATGCTTTACGGAAGCAAAATAACCTGGTCTATGGTAGATTTTCCGTGTCGAAATCTAGCCTGTTTCTTTGGAATCAATGGGTTTACTATTGGTTCGACACGATTGTAGATCAGTTGTTCGAGGATCTTGCAAGAGACGCAGAGCAAAGAGATGGGACGGTAGCTCTGCTACAGATTTTAAAGGCTTAGGGATCGCGACTACCAGCGCTCTTCTCCAGGCTTTTGGAATTTTGAGTTGGCGCAAGTAGGAAGAAAGAAAACCACGTAGCCAGAACTTCAAGCCGGGACCAGCATGGATTACAAGCTCCGGACAAATAGAGTCAGGGCCCGGAGATTTACTTGGTTTTAAGTGGTGGAGGGTAGCAACGAATTCTCTAGGAGAAAAATCTCCATAGATATTTACTGCATCTGGAGCAGTAGCTCTCCAAAGGTCAGACAATTTCAGCATATCAGATCGAGATATCTCTCGATTTGCACCCTCGTATTTTCCGTTTTTCTCAGCTGGCTATCAATAGCATTTGCTGAAACGGGACATTGACGAGGGAATTGTGATGACCTGCCAGCAAAGATTGTTTGACGTACTCCATGCTACTTGGCTAGAGTGTGAAAACTCGATGTTCTGGACAGCCTCATACCATCGATCCCTCCTTTTCCTATCAAACCTGGCAAGCAAAGCTGTAGCAGCTCTGCTAGATTCATGCCCTTCAGGGTATTGCAGGACTGTTTTGTAGAGGTTTTCACACTTGCATCCCAACATGGTATACGATTATTTCGTTGGCCATGTGGGATACACTTTTTTGCCGCAGAGCTTGTGGGATTACAGAAACACTGATATGCCTGATCCATATCAAGTGAATCAGGTTGCGGCTGCTCGCATTAGACAAGCCGCGGCTTCTTGCGACTTCGCTAACATTGAAAACCCTTTGGATAAAGCGTGACGAACTCGTTTTATTTGATCAATCAATAATAAAACAGTATTAAAAGCGTTTTTCAAAACTAATAATGATGAATTGAATTTTGAAAAGGCAGTTCAAGTCGCAACAGAGACCGAAGAGGCTGCTGTGGTAGCCAAAGAAACTGTGTACGGCACTTTATCCAACGCTTATTCCTCAACAGTGGCACAAGTTTCCAAGAAACAAAACTTCGTGAAAAAACCTGCAATGAACTCTCCTACAATCAACGACAATGCACGCAAGTGTTACAGGTGTGGTAATTAAAAAATCGTATTAATGCGTTAATAAATAGTTGTCCCTTAGAGGGCGCTCGTGTCACTCTGCTGCAAGAAGCTTGTGCTAAAACAGCGGCACGAACCATCGCCAGTTTGACATCTAACACGCCTGGCCTATTGGAAAAGATAGATCAGAAATGTTTTTAGAAAGGCTGTCATAGCAATGTGGTGTTCGTGGCGGGTTCCTCTCGGAGCCTGAAATTAGAAAGTATTGCTAGGGTAAGCAATTGGTCTTTTCGTCTGCGAATATTGGGAAAGAATTTAAAGATCAATTAGATCAACTTCTTATGTATGCTAGAGCGTATAACCAGCGTGACAAATCAGAAGGTAGTTTTGTTTTGGATTTTGCTAAAAGGCTTCCTTTTGAAGCTAAGCAAAGGTATTTAGAACTTCTTCTCGATGGATACGGTAGCACGAGTGAGCTCACTTTATCAAAGTTTGGCTAAATTTGTAAAACGTGACGAACTGTGTAAATCGACTGATTTTAGAATAATGATGTTGGGCGAGTCACAGAGCCATCAAGAGAAGAAACAGTTTGACAAAAACAAAGCCACGTGTAGAGTAAGGCAGACTAAGGCGAAATGAAACGAGTCGCACCCCTTGAGAAAATCATCGAATAGTGCTGCTGTTTACCGTGCAGATGACAGCCGGAGCCCAAGAGGTGGTGGTGCTAGAAATGTGCCGTTGCGCATTTATTGTTTTTTAAGTGGTAAAGATGAGTACCACTGGTTATCAAGTTGTAAGAGACTTTTTGCAATTAAATACCAAAGACCGCAGGGATGTCGTGATAAAATCTGGGAAAGTTTAGTTGATTTTGACGTCACACAAAATCTGGGAAATGCTTAAATTGCTTGCACGGTCACTTTGTGGAAGATTGCACGTTTGGCAATAACTTTCTGAAGCCTTTTCTTAGTTGTATTTTCTTTCGTTTTTTTCCCTGTGGTTAATAAGGCCATATGTTTGACTCACATATATGACAGGTCCATCTACTCATACATAGCAGTACGTCAAAACGAGCCTCGTTGAAAAGTAAACGGCACGTAAGTCTTGTGCTTTGTGTTAGTTTGTTTTGTAAAAGTCAACGTTAATGCTATTGGGGGGATCTCTTGGCCCTTGGCAGGCCCTGCTGATGAGTCCAAAAGGACAAAACGCGTCCAGGATGGCTTTGTAAATTTGAAAATATCTCTCAATAGCATTGCTTCCTTCGGAAGCCTCGCGCCTTCAGCACTCGCTTTGTTGTTTTGTTTTTCGCTTATGAGACGCTCTCTGTCGATTGTAACCACTTGGAACTAGCAATATATAAATATACATATAAAGTAGTCACTTAGCTTCACAGTGCTCAAAAGAAGCTTGCCGGAGTCGTAATATGTTTCTATAATACAGCTACAGACAGGATTGACATTAAAACGTTAAAACCAC